>OX465295.1:8226046-9670953 GCA_949987735.1 Leucophora obtusa
TAAATCAATTGTTTTTAGTGATTTTGCAAGTAAGTTTATTAGCAATGAAAAATAAATGAGAAAATACAATTGTTTTAAAAGAAATATAAATAGCCCCGTCAGTTGACTGTTTTTAAATTGTTTCAATGTGCATATTCAGTAGATTTTAGGTAAAAATATTGTGAGTGTACCTACTTGTATTTCTGCCAGAGTAACAATAGATACTTCCTTAATTATTTTGTAATAATTATTTTCTCATTGTTTTGTTCTGGCATTATACGCTACACAGGAATCTTCTTCTCGTTCTATTGTTATGTTCTTATGATTCTACTTCCCAATGCACTTGTGTGTGTGTGTGTGTGTTATTTTCAGTTTGTGACCAAACAAACTGTTGGTAAACAACCAAACCGTTTCGTTCTTGTTGGTAGGACCCAGTTAACTGGTTGTGTGCAGGTGAAAGGAAGCAAAAAGAATTTTTTCCATATATTATATACAACATCTTTGTTTAACTAATTATCTTTTGGGAGTTTTTCTTTCTATTCTATTTTTCAGAACATAATAAATGTGAACAATTATGATGCGGTCAGTGTAAAAAGTTGTTGTTACACATTTAATTAATGTCTAAAACTATTATATTTATGATAGGAAAAGGGGTTTACAAACTGAATAGTTTTTTTTTCTTTTAAAATATTGTTTTTTTTTTTAAACTTTGAACAGAAAAATTTGGTAAAATAAAGTTTTAAAATGGAAAATGAAATGTTAAATGTTCTACTAGACGTATGAGTGTTGTGAATGTATATAATTATTTATTAATCATACGTTTAGTAGGCTTTCTCAACATAGAAAATATTTAAAGGAACTTTTAAATGGAATAAAAAAATTAAGTGTCCACCCCTTGACGGTCTGCCTTGACCCTTTTTGGCTAGAAACTTAATATTTAAAATATATGTTCCTTGAAGTATGGGCTAATTTACTTAATATGGAATAAAGGCTAAGTTGCTGATGAATTGAAATATTCTTCAGAAAAGTGTTAAAAAAATGTGGGTTCAAAAGGGAAAAAGTGCTTCCTAATTTATGTTCTGCAACCGGTTATTTTTGTATGGAGTTTTTTTTTGCTCCTAACTGTATCAGGTTGCATTACAACCAGTGTTGCCATAACGGCGATTTTCTAGTCAGATTTAGCGATTTTATTTCGCCCCTAGCGGTAAAAATTGTCCTGTAGCTATTAGCCAAAAATCTAGCGATTCTTTACAAGCCGTAATATAATTTATAAAAATCAGTTTATGTTGAAAAATATTGTAAAATTCGCATATTGATATTCTTTTATTATAAAAGCACGACTTCTTAAACGATTTTAGTAAAAAAACTTTATAAAAAATACACATTTCGATAAAATATGGGTTTGTAGTTTTTCACCGTAGAATCCACTCTTTTGAATATTTTCAATACCAATATTAATTCAATGACAATCGGGATTCATTATTTGCAGCTTAATCGTAAAAGTTTTTATTATTTACAAGTTTAAAACACTTCTTATGAACATATTAAAGAAATTTTTGAGTAAAAAACTCCTTTAAGTACCATTTTTCGACAATCTAGCGATAAAATCGCTAAATTATTGCACGGTTTATAAATCCATTGATTTTCTAGCGATTTTTGGGTCTGATCTAGCCATTTATTTTGAAAATTTGTTGTTAATTTACAACCGGTTCTAGAACCAGTTCGAGAACTGTTTGGAAAAACTGCGAATATATATTTGCCGTGTTTCTAGTATAAAATGTTGGCTATATATACACATTAGACTGTCCCTTAAAATAGCGATTTGTCGATTTTCGTTCATTACACCCCCCAGTTTTATTGGAAATGGTCCCAAATGAAAGAAATCGATTTTTTTTTTATTGGAAAACGTTAACCCGTGCCGAAAGTTGGACTAAAATATCCCATTTTGGAAAAATGTAGATCTCCTAGTGGATCTTTTTTTTTGTGAAAAGTGAGAACATTAACCCTATATGGATCAAGTTACTCAAAATAATAACACTATGCGACAGTCAAAATCGGGATGGGATGAAACCAACGGGAAATGTTATATCGGTCAAAAACAAGTTATACGTGTCCCGGCGTTTCGCTGGGTCACCCCTAGGAATCGAGATATATCTTTTTTTTGACATAACTCGATAACCACTAGTCCGATTTTGCTCAAACAATTTTAAAAAAATTAAAAATTACCATTCCTTTAATCTGTTCATATAACGTTTTTCTATATACTCAACAGTTTTGCCGGAAAAATTAATGTTTGTTACCGCTACCACAAACATCAATAATCTTTTGTTTATTACTTTTTTTTAATATTTTAGGCAAAAAATATTTTTTTCTTCATACATTTATTTTTACCGGCAAAACTGTTGAGTACATAGAAAAACGTTATATGAACAGATTAAAGGAATTGTAATGTTTAATTTTTTTTTTAAATTGTTTGAGCAAAATCGGACTAGTGGTTCTCGAGTTATGTCAAAAAAAAGACCACCAAAGGTCAAATCGATATATCTCGATTCCTAGGGGTGACCCAGCGAAACGCCGGGACACGTATAACTTCTTTTTTACCGATATAACTTTCCCCGGTAGTTTGAACCCTTCCCGATCACTGACCCCTACCATTTGTCTCACAGTGTAATTTTTATCAAGCGGAAAACTAATTTTTTTTATTCATTCAAAGTATTATTTTCCCGAAAATTATGAAAGGTGTTATTCTGTAAATTTCCTATTGGGGCGTTTTTGGCCAAAAGTATAAAACTTAACCCCATATGGATCACGTTACATGAAATAATGATTTTTATTCAGTTGAGATTTTTTTTTATCAATTTAATGGCTTTATAATCTCGTAGTCATAATTAATATAAAGTTTCATGGGACTTTTCTGACCCCAGGCTATTAAGGGTTAAAGATTTTTTTAAACAAATGTAAAGATAATTATAGTCTAACCAAATTTAAGTGATATTTTTCCGAAAACTGTGTAAAATTTGATGAAACTATTCAAATTTTGTTTAATTTTTGACAAAATGAGAAATTTTTGTAAAATGTCCTGGAAAGCAGTCGCTCCAAACACAAAGTCGAATTATCATTTTTCCAATTTATTTTTTTTTCTTTAATATCAACTATTATGTGGTACAAATAGCAATCGACATCTCCAAATTGGGCATTTTAAAAAATCTTTAAAATTAATGAATAAAAAACATGTTCTTGCATTTTTATCAAATTCGTGGATCATTTTGGATTCCAGGCTAAAGTGGGTTAATGATATCCGATGAAGTCAAAATTCCATGTCTGAATCATTTTGACTATACTAAATGAATAAATGGAAGAAAATATAATTTTTTTTTTGAAATTTTGAATTTTGGGAATTTTTAACAGTAATACACTTTTTTCCTTTTTTTAAAAGTAATTAACGTTTTCCAAAAAAAAAAAAACGATTTCTTCCATTTGGGACCATTTCCAATAAAACTGGGGGGGGGGGACAAATCTATTTTTAAGGGACACTCTAATGTATATAATAAAAAATTGCCAACAATTATTTTAATTTTTGCATTAAAAATACAAAAATTTTTTTTTCGGACTTTCTATATTTTCTTGTATTTAGTTAGAATATTCTTCCACCTCAAGTCCAAATTCTAATATGATATTGTCATATTAGATTTTTATTTGTTGTTTCAAAAAAAATTGCCTGTAAACATATTTTGGATTGTGCTCAAATATATTTTGACCGTAATCTCAATAACGAAAATGGGGTTTATGACTGTTTGTAAAGCGGATGGTATACTAGTATTTAGGCGTTGTTTGTTTGCTCGGATTATGACCCTAGTATTCCGCTGTAATTCCAGCTGCTTATGATTGCGATCTAAATTATTTCGATTATAATCTCAACTTCCAGTTTGCGAATTATGTCCGAGATCTATCAGGACATTGTCCCGACACCGGAAATTGCGATATGTCCCTTGGGATTATGTCATATCATCTACGTAGAAAGATTTTTTGTTAAATTTTTCTCTTCAACTCTTGATGAACTTTTTTACTTTAATGTGAAATATCAAAAATATTTAAATAACAAAAAATCGTACATAAGTTGTTTGTAAAGTTAAATAAAATTGAAAAGTTTTTTCTAATCTTTGTTTGAAATTTCTAAAAGTTTGTTATTTAATATAATCAGCTTATATTTTTAAATATACATGCATATATTTATAAAGATCAAGGTTGGTAAGTGGCCAACGGAATATTGTGTTTTTGCATTAACTCAATAAAGACTGCATATTTTTCAACCAAACTTTTAAAAGAAATATATATAAGACAATGCTTCATTAAGAAATTTTTCTAATATTTTTTGCTTTACTCTTCCAAATTTGAGTTTTGGCTTTCTAGCCTATAAGGCCTCGAGTTCTACTTTTGAAATTGGTGCGATTCATACACTAATAGAAAAAACTCCCTAAAATATTACTAAAAATTAGTTAAAAATGATGCTGCAGAAAAAAACTGCTAAATTAGCAGATTAATTTTGCTATATATTAGTAATATAGGAACAGCAAAAATAAAACTGTTAAATATACAGAATTTTAGTTATATTTGAGCTAAATTTTTGTAAATGGAGAATAGCAAATTAACCTGCTGAAATCAGCAAAAAATTTTGCTAAATATTTAGTAGCATAGGAAATCACCAACAAATTTTAAATTTTCGAAGTTTTTTTTTTGATTTTTTTTTTTAAATGCAAATAAAAATCGAGCCTTTTGAAAAGAGCAGTTTACAATTTTTTAGCAAATATTTCTGCTGATTTAGCAGAATAAACTGCTATTTGTATTCAACTAAATTTAACTTAAAAATAGCAAAAATTTTGTTGGCGCTGTGGTGTAATGGTTAGAGCGTTGGACTGTTACAC
Organism: Leucophora obtusa; assembly: GCA_949987735.1. NCBI lineage: Eukaryota > Metazoa > Arthropoda > Insecta > Diptera > Anthomyiidae > Leucophora > Leucophora obtusa. Next base: position 8,230,948 of record OX465295.1, read on the forward strand.
GTGAAAAATTCAACATCTCGCGCAATTACAGTGTTGCCATATTTGAAGCCCTTCATCTTTCACCCCTTTCCAAAGGAAGCAACACGTTAATTAATAGGAAGAATTTCCTGAGTGTTGCTTCTCTTAAAAAAAAAAAAAAAAAAAAAAATATTTAACAGTTTATTTTTGCTATCTTTAATCTACAAATATTTAGCAAAATTTTCTGTAGATTTTACAGTACAATTTGCTATTTTCAATTAACTAAAAGTTAGCCTAAATATAACTAAAATTCTGTAAATTTAACACTTTTAATTTTGCTGTTCTCATTTTACCAGTATTTAGTAAAAAAATCTGCTAATTTTAGCAGTTTTTTCTGCAGCATCGTTTTTAACTAATTTTTAGTAACTTTTTCTGCTATATTTACATATTTATTTCTATGAGTGTACAACAATTTTAAAATTAAAGTTCCTTTAAGACCAACTTTGTTTCTTTGCTTTCCCAACCCTGGCATATTAGTTCCAAAAAACTATTTGCCAGTACTAGCATTTTAGCACAGCCAGAAGTTTTCCAGCTGTTATCACTCATTTATGTGAGTGATACCCACTGTTTAGCTCAGTGGGTAGAGTTGTCGTCTGCCAATCTGTCGACCTGTGTTCAAACCACTGTAGGACCAAAAAAGTACATATGTACTTCTTTAAAATTTTATTTTGGAAAATATATTTCCAGACACCTATTTATTGGTTTTGACAGCGTTTTACCAACGTTCAAAAATTTTGTTTCTTCAGTGCGGCGCTTTTTGAACAGCCGGTCCTTTTGTTTAATGATGTCATCATTTGGGAATGGGAAAGCACTTTTTGCCAGTCGTTGTTCCACCCGTAATTTTCTGACTGGGTTGTTTCACAGTGTATAAATATTGTATCCACCTTCCAACGAAAGTAATGTAGCCTAAATCTAAGTCATAAACACCAAACACAATGTTCTTATTTTCGTTTGAAAATTCGTAAACATTTTGCTGCCGACATTTGTAAGGAAACTGTCATTAGTTAATTGACTAAAACTACCCTCTACCCTGAGATAAACAATCACTTGATCCTTTTTAAATTTTTTTTTTAAATATTTTGTTTTCCTTACTGTTTATTCCCTGATGTCATCAAATATCCATTTAAAAAACCTTTACAAGTTAATGTAAAATTTGAGTAAATACTATTTGCTTTATAAAATTCGTCTGTCCAATTCTGTACACATACACTCAAATTTATATGTTCGTAATTTAGCAGAAAAGCTCAAAATTTTCGCATTTAATGTGTTTAAATAAACATAGTTACACTTTCAAATTAGAAATTTGTATATTTTTTTAAAGAAAATCATAGCCAATTTACTAAGTTTAAACTGAAAATTTGTTAAATTGAACATTTTTTATTTTAGTTCTGTTAAATTGCAAACATATTATTTTGAGTATAGTGGAGACAGTTAGATCTTGGTTGTTCATTGAAACATAATAAAAATGGGATTTTATATTGAATTTAGTTAAGTTAAAAAAAAAAAACAACTCGTAGGAAAGAGTACAGGTTTGTGTTTACAAGCATTAAAACTGAATTTGTTTTTGTTGTTTCGTTTATGTATTCTTTAACAAATATTGTGTTTACAACCTTTCGATTGATAGATGGGGAAAGGGACTAAAAAAAGGATCCTTAAGGTTATTAAGATTTGTTTGTTGTATTGAAAAAATAAACACTTATGCCTAAAAACAACTCCAATAAATGAAATTTGTTGATGTTTACTCATATATAAAAATGTTTTATACATATAAAACAATAATAATTTAGGCTACAGTTTTTTTTATTTTTAGAAATGAGAATAAAGGTTCTTTCTCAATGCTAGGGTAATTCAAGGGGCAGAGTGGAGTGTACGTACAGAGGAAAATGTTGTCGGTTTCTAACTGAAATTTGATTACTTTAACTTAAATCGGTTGGTACAACTGAATGTTAATTTTCAGAAGGAAATTTGTTTAATACAACTTGATACAACTGAAATTCCATTGTCACAGTCAAATTAGTTCTGTCGCAATTGGTTTTCTATTGTCACAACTGAAAAACTCGACTACTGGAGCCGAACCAATTGATTGACCTGCAAATACGGTTGTCTGCACCGAGTCTGTTTTTTGGGTGTAGTAATCACATTTAAGTATGGTTGTATCAACCAATTTTATTACTTTTAGCAACCAAAATTGACTCGGTTGGCACTTAATTTTTTACCGAGTATTCGGCTTCAGAGTTTAGCTAAAAAGTGATGTTTGGCAAAGTTCGGCTTGTTTTCGCAATTTTTTATTATTTAAAAATATTATTCAATATTTTTGAATTTAATATTAATAATTAACTAATTATTTCTAACATTTATACACTCAAAATAGTTTGTAGTTTAAATTAACTGAAAATGTAATTTAAAATAAATGAAAAATCACTTGAAAACCGGTCTACTGACTTTTCATTTAAATCAAAAGAACTTTTCATTTATTTTTAAATGTTAATAAATAAACTACAAAATCTTTAAAAAATAATGATTTTTCATTTATTTCGTTTTTTTAAATTTCAAAAAATTAACTACAAAATCCGTAAGAATATACCATATTTAGTTTATTTAATTTTTTTAACTGACCTAGAAATCGAAAAGGAATTCTTTTTTTAACAAAACATTTTAAATGAAAATATTAACTGTATTTATATGTAATTTATTTTTTAAATAAACGACAAAAACAGTTAAAAAATATATTTCTTTGTATTTTAACTGAATAATCATTTAAAAATAAATGTACGGATAACTTTTTAAATAAACTACAGTCAGTTACTGTAATAATATTTTCAGTGTATTATTTTGTTATTAAAAACAATCAAAATCTTGCTTTTTATTCGAATATTAATGTTGTTATTCTAATATATTGTGTTATAGTTTAACAACTTTGTTCAGTTTTTGGAGTACTTTATGTTACTTAACATAAACAGCCAATTTTCTAAAGATTTTCCCCCTTTCAATTTAAAACGTGTAACCTTAATGTTTTTTCCTTTTTTGTTCACCCATTACATGATTAACAAATTTTGCGGATTAATGAAATTCTTATTTTTTACGCCTTTTTAATAAAATTGTGTATAGTTAAACTTATATACATTAAAGTAACTGCATGACCACTAAATGGGGGAGTTTTTTTTTTCTTTAGTGTACACTCCTTCTATGTAAAATAGCACGAAAATCTTAATTTTCATTAAAACTGTAGGTGTATGTTTAAAGGGAAAATAAAAAAATTAAACAAAATTAAATACATACTATTTCCAGTAAACAATGAAAAGTCCCGGTTAAGGGGAGTAAACACTGTAACCCAGTGCAGAAAATCATTACCCGATATGTGGTCATGTAACTACATACTTGGTAATGGTGACTAGTTACTTTTGTTATTACATTTCTTATTACCTTTATATGGCGATGTCGCGAAAAATAATGAGTTGTCGTTACACACCAGCATACGAAAAATCAAAAAATATATCGATACCTATGTGCTTACCAGTACTGACAAAAATAATGAGTCTAAAAATAGATTTTCAAAAAAATAAATTATATAAAAAAAAATATTTTTTATTTTTTTTTTAATAAAATTTGCTGGTGCGGGAATCGAACCTGGGTCTACAGATTGCCAGGCAATAGCTCTACCATCTGAGCTATATTGACATGTAATATTTAATAGATAAAAACATAATTGACCTGCTGCACACAAGTAGGCTTACTCGCCAACATACAAAAAATCAAAAAATATGTGGTTACATATATCCTTACCAGTGTTTAAAAAATATTGAGTCTAAAAATAGATTTGAAAAAATTTTAAAAAAAATCAGTAACTCATTATTATATGTTTTAAAATAATGAAGAAGGTAAGTGGGTGTCATTACTGGTAGTCCAAAAAATAATGATATGTCATTACCGTTTCTACACTGGGAACAACAGCATTTTAAAGGGCATATTTGAACGGTTGTCAAAAATTCAATTAACAATATTTTTAATATTTTATTTTTTTATTTAAAAATCATGTAATTGTAGTATTTTGAAAAAAAATTAGTTTTATATAATTTCCCAGCTAAAATCGCCAGAGTTGCCACTTCATTACTGGCTTTTTTTAAAAAGACAAAATCGGCTGCCACTGTGTAGACTTCATTATTTATTGGAAAATAAAAATGTAAAGTGATTCTTAATGCCAGATAAATTCTCTAGTCCTTATCGTGGTCCGATTTTTATTTTTTTTAATTTTTTTTTTAACAAAGTTGCCACATAAACTTGAAAATTTCAAAAAAGCCAAAAAAACCAATTTTGCTTGGGAATATAAAATTTATTTGATTGAAATTCAAAAAAAAGGGCCACGATAAGGAGTACAGATTTGTGTTCACAACGAAAGAAAAAAACCACATCGATATCGGTGTACCCTATATCTCCTAGTTTTCTATTTTTTCACTTTGTCATATGAAAAAAAGTGATAAAATATGCCAAATAATGAAATCGGAAATCCCAGGATTTTTTCAAGAACAATTTCGGGATTTGTAAATCCCGAAAATCCCGGGCTTTTCGGGATCGGTATCCCTAATAATGAAAATAAGTCATTACCAGTAACTCATTATTATATGTTTTAAAATAATGCAAAAGGTAAGTGGGTGTCATTACTGGTAGTCCAAAAAATAATGATATGTCATTATCGTTTCTATACTGGGTAGTTCGTTTTTCTCGAATTTTCAAACTCAATTGATCCAAAAGGTTACAATAATATTCCGAATTTATTGTTTTACCTTTTTGAAGATAGTCGATCAATAAAATACCTTTGTTATTCCAGAAAACCGTTGCCGTGACCTTACCAGCTGATTGAACTATTTTTGCCTTCTTTGGAACACTTCCACTATTGTTTGGATTGTTCTTTTGTCTCTGCTGTATAGTGATGGATCCATATTTCGTCAACAGTTATAAAACGACGCTTAAAATCCATTTTATTACGCTTAAATCGATCCAAATTTGAAGAAAGCTTGAGAAATTTTCATTCGAATGCGTTTTTGGTCAACTGTTAACACATTCGGCACCCATCTTGCAGAAAACTTTTTCATCTGTAATTCTTGTTGCAAAATAAAATGTTTGACGATCATTTGAGATGCCTATGGCATTCACTCGTCTCATTTCACTCATTCACGCCTATGGCAACATCTCGCGCAATTACAGTGTTGCCATATTTGAAGCCCTTCATCTTTCACCACCTTTCACTTCTTCTCTATTCCCTTTCCAAAGGAAGCAACACGTTAATTAATAGGAAGAATTTCCTGAGTGTTGCTTCTCTTAAAAAAAAAAAAAAAAAAAAAATAAAAATCTAACACATTCACTATATCATTATGAATTTCTTGTCCCGATAAACCTTTGTTATATAAATATTTAATCAAACCACCAATTTCTAATTTTTCCATTACAAAAAAATCACTGAAGCGCCTTTTTGAACACCTGCTACTAAACGAATGAGTTGACAGATCGAAATGAAATTTAACATGTGTTCATATGACGGATGGAAGTTTCCATTATACAAAAATTTTTGCTGTTTATACCGCCATCTCTATGTCAGGCTAAGAACATTTTATACTGTCCTCGTATTTGACTATATTTATTGCAACGTTAATTAAAAGTCCTTCCCGAAGTTTGATCCCCCTACGGCATGCCTGACTTTTAATTCTTCAACTTGTTTTTTGTTGGGTTATTTTTGCTGTTAGTTTGTTTTAAATACAAACTATGTATTCACTTTAAACAAAAGAAAAAAAAACAATTAAATGTTAATTAAATATTAAAAAAAAATTTGCATTTCTAGTACTAAAATTAAAACACACTTAAAAATTAAAATAAAACAACACTAAAGTGAATAAAGAAAAGTGAAATTATAATTTCAAGAAAATGTTTATAAAGAAAATTGTCTGCCACCTTGTAACACAAGTTGTGTCATTCTTTTCCTTCTTCTCTTCTTACTACATACATATCTACAAAGCATCAACAAAGGAACTAAACCCTTTTGTGTTAAAATTCACACAAAAAATATATATATTTTTTTTAATTGTAAAATATAAATGAAAAATTGTCGTTGGCAGTTTTCAATAAAGTGTTTGTTTAGAAGAAACCTTAGAATGGTTTAAACGAAAAATAAAAATCGTAAAAGAGCTTTTTAATTAATTTTTACCTTTAATGACAATTAAGTGAGCGTAAAAGAATGAATGAATGATAATTTTTTAAATGGCATGTGTACCTACTTAGCTGTCTGTAAATAAAAGTCAAATAATGACAGACAAAGGTCTCGTGCGCTTTAAATTCTAGTGAATAATTTCTAAACTCAAATTTATAATAATGTTTGCTTTCTTTATAAATAATTCAAATTCAAATATGGATAAATAAATTTTATATATCACTCAATTACGTAGCTAAGTGTGCACTAAGAAAAGTTTATCGATAGAATCTAGTGAAAATGACAGTTAAAACAAAAACGTATATAGTTAAAATGTGACAAAGATATTTGCCTTAAAAAAAAAAAAACAAAAAATGTGGTTATTTTTAACTGTTGAATAATAACTAAAAAGTGCAGTAGAAATAACTAGAAATTTCGTAAAATAACTGAGAAATGCTTACCATAAAATACTTAAAAGAACTTACGAAATTGGTAAAAAAAATTACTGTTTTTACAGTTATTTTTTAAAAATTGTTTTTGTAACAATTTACACAAAAATCAACAAAACGCAAGGCGCAACCAAATGCACAAGGGCTAAAATATTGCGTAAAAATCAAAACTGTTTTTTTTTTTTTTAAGAGAAGCAACACTCAGGAAATTCTTCCTATTAATTAACGTGTTCCTTCCTTTGGAAAGGGGATAGAGAAGTGAAAGGTGGTGAAAGATGAAGGGCTTCAAATATGGCAACACTCTTATTGCACGAGATGTTGAATATTAGAACAGCTGTTGCGCGCCATCTGATGAAGAGTTGGCGAACTTTGTTGAAGCTTTTTAGTTCATAGTTGTATTTTTTTACTTCGGTGGGGTTAAGTGCTATGGGAACACCGAAAGAGGACGCTGCGATATGTATGAGGGATAGAAAAAACTGATACAAATAATATTTTCCATAAATTGATTTTGCCTTGGTTGGGGATCGAACCCGCAATCTTATGTGTAACAGTCCAACGCGCTAACCATTACACCACAGCTCCCACTATTTTGTTATTGAAGTCTAGAAAGTAAATTCTACAAACGCAAACCAAGCCATACACTGTTCAACTGAACTATAGGCCACATAATATGACATACTTTTTCCTGTAGAAGCGGCAGTTGGCTTGGAAAGCATCATATACACGTCTTACGTAGCTGAGAGGTCAACAACTAACTTTTTTGATAAATTGCTAAGGATAAGCAGATACTTACTTATTTTTAGGAATCGTAGTTATTAAAGCTTAGAAAGTTTTTATTGAAGGCACATTAATATAATTTTAAACCATTTGCCATTAAATGAAGAACTTGGTTGTTCTTTTTGCTTGTTATTAAATAAATCCAATTAAAGAGACAAAATTGCATGAAATTATTTCTATCATTAAACAGATGTTAAACAAAAATATTTTATTTAACTTTGCCGTAATTTGCTATTTAATTATCAAACTAATGATTTCGTTTTAATTAAAAACATTCTCAAGACTACTTTCATAAAAATTGAAAATATTTCAGTCGAATATAAGAGCACAAACTCATAAAAATTATTTTTGGTAAAATATTTTAGAATTCATTCATTCATACTATAATAAAAATAAAAAAACTTAAAGAAATAAGAAGACAAAAATTCATTGAAACGTAAACGTACTTGTATTTGAACAGGCAAAATAAATGTTCTTTTCAGGCCAAGCATATGATGAGTTTTTCTATAACCTTAACATATGTAACTACTACTACTAACAAATAACACACACTAACATAATTATTTACCCAATGTAAAAACGGTAATAGGATATCATTATATTTCGGGCTACCAGTAATGACACTTTTTACATCGCTTATTATTTTAAAACACAGAAACAAATTAATTGGTTGAAATCAACAATAAAATTTTACATATAATGTGTTTTTTTTTAATAATTATTTTATGAAAATTATTTTGTGCAATATTCTCATATAAAAGTAATAAGAAATGTAACTAGTTACTAGCACTAGTCACGGGTTATACACTCAGGGAATTATGTAGGCCAGAATGACTAAAAATGACAGTTAAAATAACTATAAATGTAATTTAAAAGGTGATAACTGTAATTTTAATAAAAATTACCAATATTGTAATCAATTTTAACTATTAAAAAACAACTAAAACTTAGTACAAATGACTGCAAAGAAACGGTAAAAATAACTAACATGCAATAAATAGCTGAACTGTAAAAACAAATGCAAATGTAGTCAAAATGACAATCCGTCTCCAATATATACGCAAGCTGCCTGATCTTGAACGTAAAAAAAGAGACACGGAGGAGATTGGAAGATAAACAAAAATCTAAAAGTCGAATGTTTGTAACAGAAAGCTGAATAGGAAAGAAAACTATGAATTAGCTACATTGCATTCAAGGCCTTGTTTGGTTAAGATGGCTATGATGTCGCACCTTTCTATAGTTACATTTGTAATGTAGGAATATGCACAGTAGGGTTATGACTTTTTGAATTTTTTTTTACAAATATCAAATTTTACATGCCCTAGCCAAAGAGGCCATAAAAATATTAAGAAATGCAATCTTACTTTTTCGCTGCTGTCAAAAAAGTTCCCGCTCCAAAAGGGTTGAAATTTGGTCCATATTTTTTTAGTTTAATGAGACTCAAACGGTGAGTATTAAAAGCTATTTACGGTAAAAATAACGAAACCTTTTTAGAGGGACTTTTGGATACATTTTTTTTATCGTTTACAATAATTCTTGTAATAATTCATTATGTGAATTAAGAAAATCCCCGAGCAAAAAATTATTTTTAGAAATTGCATTTGGTACGGAAGATTTTTTTTTGCCAAAATCACCCGCAAACACGTTTTTTATTTTTAATTTAATATAAAATTTTTGTTAAAAATGAGTCATAACCCTAATGCGCAGGTTCGATTCCTACAGGCGGCGGCTTGTTGAAAAATTATCATATAGAGACAATCTGACAATAAAATATAAACAATAATACAGTTTAAGGGAAAATCACTCATGAAGCCTGTCCATAGAAAAAAGCAGAAACTAGATCTAGTCTAATTTGCAAATTAAGGTGTTTATAATTTTTAGAGAAAAAGGTTTATTCTTCTTCTTAACGCTAAATCGACTTAAAAGTGATTCTTAAACGATCTCTATACTACAAGGCGGGTCTATGATTGAACCGATCGAAGTTTATTTAAAAAGTAATAGCTAAAGTTTGTTTTCAATTCAAGAATCAATTAAAATACATATTGTTTAACTTTTTGTAACTATAAAAATACGTATTTTCAATTACAAACAAAAGAAAAAGAAAACAAACCATAAAATCGTTTTTTTCTAACGTTCGTCAGTTAAATATAGAAGATTGCTTTAACAGACTATCGATTGCTTTTATTTCTTTTAAAAATTATTTGAGAAATGTTCGAAAATTAATGGCAAATTGGTTTGAACATAATGAAGAATCTTTAGTCCTCTTTGTGATTGTGTTTTCAATTAATTTAATATGTACTCGTATTTTAAGTTGTTTTTAACAAAATAATGTTGTGACAGTATGTTTGTTTGTTGCAAACATCAGGACAAACTCAATATACCCTGTTCCATAGAGTGATGTAGGGTACAAAAAAAAATTATATTTAGGTTAATGCCACAGATGCTTAAGTAAATAAATATTTTCTAATATATCGGAATTAAACCAAATTAAACTTAATTAGTATTATGATTACCCCTACATTCCCTACGCAATTCTTTGAAACAGGATATATTGAGTTTGTACTGATGTTTGTAACTTGCAAAAATAATAGGCGCAGACTCACTTAATTACATAATGATCCATTCAGAAGTACTTTTTGAATAGATTTAGGGATGTCCGTCCGTCCGTCTGCCTGTCCATATATTAGTGCTGGTAAAATATGAGTAGTGGGTTTCGAGTATCGAGTATTTGTCTTTTTTTTGGCTACTCGATTCTCAAAACTACTACTCGATATTTTCGGAGTTGCATTTTGGACAGACAAAATATTTTAAAAATGTGACTCCGATAAAATATTTACCACAAAAATGTGACTCTGCTAAAATATTTGTCACAAAACTACAACTCTGCTAAAAGAAAAAATCAGAAGTAAAATATTTAAAATTATTATATTAAAAAACTAGAAAAACCGCAATGAATAGTTGTTGAAAAAGTTTAGAAATATGTTCATAAATTTAAATATTGAATTATCATAAACATTTTCAAAGAATTTTACCAACAAATTTTTAAAAATTTCAAATTTAAAAACCGTTAAAAGTATCGAGTAGTATCGAGTATTGAAAAGTAACCGAATTAACCATCACTACCATATATCCTTCTATTCAAACTAAAAGTTTTAATATAATTGGTCGAAATTTGGTGCATAAAATAATGACGAACTATATTAAAATCGGTCCGTGTTTTGACCTAGTCACCGTAGAAATGGTGTCTGTGAGCTTAAATGGAATTATGAAACCAATGCGATTTTAAGCTATCTCTTCCACGAAACCCAAGTAAATTTGTTTATAAATCAGATCTTTCTCATTCAGAGTAAAAAACTCAGAGTTAACTTCGACTCTTGTTTTTTCACAGCATTTTTAAAGCCAAAAAGTGCAAAAAATAATGAAAATTATATTGTTCTCGTTGTAAAATAGTTAAAAGAATCGTACCAATTCAGAAGGCAGAACCCGAGGCCTAAACGATGGACTACCAAGAGGTATGCTAAAAATATTTGACCTAGATTCACTTCTTATTACAGATATTATTATATGTATATTCTCTAAGCGTACAGTAGGGTATTATGAAATTGGTATGCCCGAATTTAAAGTTTGTCCTTGTTTCTATTTTTCCAACCAAGTTTCTTTTGCTTTTACTCGCAAGAACATTAAAGTCCCATTCTGAAAGCTATTTATTAAAATAAAATTTTAGCATAATACAAGCAAATTTGTATCAATTAAAAAAAATTATTTAAATCCGACATATTCTGCAATGCGTATATGCGGCTTTCGATGCCAATTGTACCGTTAAAAAAAATATGATTAATAATATAAAGCATACAGTTTTTATTTTGCTATACGCTACGAATAAAAAATGAAACAACATTTTAATTTTCCCAAAAAGTGGGCAAATGTTGGGATTTTAATTAAAATGTTGGGATTTTGGGACTATGTCAATATTTTTTTGTGGGCAATTAATAAAAATAAAAACTTTTAGTATTGATTTGATTTTAAAAACAATTTCAAATGGTCTTTTATTGTTTTAATAAATTTAAGAGTGGTACTTGGCTTCATTTCAAGCAGGGTAAGTTTTGACACATGTTAATTTCGATTGTTCAAAACTTGCTGGAATTTTAGATCGCGATTTTCTCGAAAACTAAGCCTCCTATAACGAAATGGAGCTTAATTTGAAAGTGTTTTTTTTAATTGCTGACTCAGCAAATCTTTAATCACGACGGTGCTAGCAGAAAAATTTCTAATGTCAGCAAAATCGTTCTGCTGAAAATCAGGGAGCTAACCTTACACTTAGTTATCTTTTTCCTCATTAATTTCAAACTTTTCTATAATCTAAATCGTTGATAAATACAAAAACATCCCCGAGTTAATAAAATTAGCGTTTTTTTAATCACCTGGATTTAGAATTTTTCATACAAAAAGGGGATTTATTAAATTTAATAAATCCACAATAAAAGCACAAATATATGAAACATCCTATTAATTTAATGTCAGAAAAAAATACGAATGAAAATTAAAAGAGAAACAAAAAAATTGAAAAACTAACAAATAAAAGGTTTTTCTTAAATTTTTTTTATGAAATATGTTTAGAAAAAAAAAACTACACCTCACCAAATACATATTTTCCATCTTGGACATGGAGAAATAGCTGAAATAGAAATGGCAATTTTTCACTCTACAGTAAGTAATTTAATTAAATCCAATTAGTGAATATTAAATATTGCAATGGAATTTTTCAATTGTGTAAAAATATAAATTGAAGTGATAAAACTGAAAAGGCAGACTGTCTATCGCTGTTTTATATAAAATATAATTAAAACTTAAAACTTAAAGTAAAATCCTTCATCATCGAATTCGGTATTAAAAATTAGGATGAAAGAAGTATCGCACCGAAAATTCTTTTTAAAATAGGGAGTATCTAACCCCATCTGTTGAGCACTCTTAGAACTACTTTTTGGATTTATTAAATCTAAGTGATTAGAAAATACGGCTAATATTATATTTAGTTATATTCACATTTTCTATGTATACACATTTTTTGCCGTCCTTTTGTTTTATCTATGGAAGACAGGTAAAAAGTCTTTCACGGTTTTATTTTCTATATCTCAGAAAAATTGTATATTTTTAATATCATGTCTTCAGTCTTTACTATATTTAGGCAAGCTGCGACATCCACATCTTTCTTATCTGGTTGTTGTCCATGCTATAAATGTGTTTATAAGCAGCAAAATAAATAACTAAAACATTAGCTCATTTATGGCTGAAAAAATTTATTTAAAACTTCTCCTGAAAACAAAATTTAAGCAAAAAAAAAATTGTTGAAAACTGGTATACTTGATATACAGGACGTTTTAATAATTGTTCTATTAAATTATTTATTATTTTTTTGAGTGTAAAAGACCATTAATACCATATTGACTTTGTTATCATATACTTACTCCTGTGGCGGGGCAGTTGGTATAGAAAGACTCATATGTGTATAAGTAGAAATATACATAACAGTAGGGATTGTTTACATACGAGACATTAAAAAACAACAGCTGTGATTCCTTTGCAAATAAAAAAACTTAACAACACAACAACAATTGTTCGTGTGTGCGTGTGTGTGTGTATGTAAATGGAACCCAGCAAGCAAAAATGTAAACTTATTAAACTTTAAGCTAAATTTCTATCAACTTAATCAAAAATCTCTTATAAAAACCAAATTTTATATCATTCAATAGACCACACCGCGTATGATTAATATTTCGAGAAATAGTCCACATACGCTGCGTAATACATTTTTTTATTAATGCTTTATGCTAATTAAATATTTTTAAATTCTGTGAAAGAGAAAACATTGGAAAATAAAACTGAATTTTCTATCCCTTCGTGTTGTCCCACACTAAATGACAATTCGAACTTTTTCGTTCTTTTTTATTTAACTTTGGTATCTTTTGTACTTTCAACAGGTTTACTTAGTTTTGTACATACACATAAGTATATATACTGTATGCTGGTTTATGGGTATTTTGCTAATGTGTGTAGAATATTCTATGTGGATTTATAAATACGAGTAAATAATAAACTTTTTTAGAAATTAGAATTTGCGTCTTTCGTTTTTTTTTGTTGATTTTTCGCAAAGAAAAACAAATATTTCCTTTTTTTTATAAATTTCACTTTTGTTTTGTAGTCACTCGCTGTCTTGAATGGTTGTGTAAAAACGCCATAAAAGTGCCATTAGAGATTGTAATGTAAACTAAGAAGACTTTAAATGCAAACATTTTCTCAAACACACACTTACGCGTTGATACAGATATTAATGTAAGAAATGATGTTAAAAATAAGAAATGTAAATAATATAAAACCACCAACTGAAGAATAAGACGAAGAAAAAAGAAGAAAAGCAAATGTATGTTGAATTTAAGCTTTTAATAACAGGAATAAAAATAAATTTATACACTTATGTTTGTCGAAGTGTTAGTGTGTGTGCGTGTGCATGTGTATGTGTTTTTGACTGTTTAAGGCTTTATAAAGACAAATTATAGTTGATAAATACCCATTGAATGTTTGTGTGTGTATGTTTATAAGTAAGTGTTGGCAAGGATGTGTGTATGTTGTTGCTGTATTCATTTTTTTGTTGTTTTGTGTATGTGTATCATGATAATTTGTGTAATGTTTTGAATGGCATTTTATTGTTGTTCCATTGGAACTTCATTTTATATGTATGTTTAAGAATTTAAATGCATAACCAAAACACATTAAAGAGTAGTGGTAGTAGTAATAGCAACTTCCTTTTGTTATTTGTTGGCCTTCACTGTTTTTGTTATTCAACATTCTTATTTTATTTTTATGGTTAAGTGGCGAAATGTGTCTGCTAAAGGCATTTTTGGCTTCATTTATATTGTTTATTATTTTTATTTATTATCATTCTTAGGTTTTTTTTTTTTATTTTTGCTATAGTGACATTTCTAGCTAGCAAACCCACTTCACTTTATGGAACATATGAACGTTCCCTCTTAGGGTTGCCATATTGTTGAAAAAAGAAAAATTTGGCGAAAATGAAATCTCGATTTGCATCGACTAAACAAAAAATATACAAGAACAAATTTTAACATTCTAAATTAAAATTTTCGAAATGTAATTAAAAATGTAATTTTTCCGACATTTTTAATTTAAATTTTAATATATTCGCGATCAGCATACCAAACTTAAATAAATGAAAATTATTAAAAATAAATGAATATTCTTTTGTTTGATTTGAGATTATACTAATAAACTACAGAGAAGAAAAAATTGAAAAAATTCGATAAGGCCAGCAGGTAACTAATATGATCTCAAATCAAACAAAAGAACATTAATTTACCAGTTAAAAGATCAACTATACATACCCTCATACAATTATTTAAAATTTTTTAAATTGTGGAAATTAAAAAAAAAAACAAATCTATCCAGCAGTTTTCAAAAAAAAAAAAAATTTTAATTGGTAAATTTGGCACAAAATGCTTTATCACTGAAATTCCACAACACTTAATTTCAGGGACATTTGTGTAAATTCTAATATCACCACCTGTAAAACTTTTTGCAACTAAATACAGTGGCGGACATAACAATATAATGAATTCATTTTTTTTTATAATTCTATTTTCGTTGCCTTTTTCTTTTTAAAGATAATAATAATGGTTTAATTGTCCTCCATAAACTTAAAAATAGTCCAGAATATTCTAGGAATTTTTACAATTTTGCTATCCGCTTTAAGTAGGCGTCGCTTTTGTGATCAGATCTATTCAAACTGCATATTACTGAAGAGCATATACAACTTTCTGAAATCTTGCAAAATTTGTAAGGAAATTTTTCATTAAAAGCCATGTAGAAAAATTGAAAAATAAGCGCTAAGTTAAAAATCCCTAAAATTTTCTGGAACACTTTCTAATTTTTTGGGGACAATATAACCATTATTTTGATCTTTAAAAATAAAGGCCCCAAGCTTAATACATATAAAATTATAAAAAGCCTTAATTGATTCTTTTTTCACTTTAAATCTTGGTCTGATAAATATTTCAATTAATAAACGCTTTGTAAAGTTATAGGAGGTTTACAAAACGAAATTTTCATACAAAATTTGTTCAGTAAACCTCCTACAATTTTACAAAGCTTTTATGAATTTAGCGGCAAATTTAAAAAAAAAAATACCATATACATATAAAATAAATTAGATTCCTTTTTGTAAATAATATTTATTTATTTTTGTAAATAATACTTAACTTACTTAATGTGGATTTGTTTTTTTTTTTCTTTTGTTTGGCAGAAGTTCTTGTCATTTTATCATGACAACTTTTTTGAATTAAGAAAATGTTTTATTCTTGACAAATTTTATTTTTAGTTTGAAGCATGACAGGACCTGAAATAGCTTAACAATCATTTTGTAATGGCATCTTTTTTTTGAAATTAACAAAAGTTATTTTTAACCTGAAAGTTGACAAGACCAAAAATAGCTTGACATTCAAGCTCATTTCAAGTATTGTGGTCACCCTACTCCCTCTTAATGTTTTGACGCCAAACATTTACAGGAGATTGCCTTTTTCTTTTTGTGTGTTGGCCTGCTCTTCTTTAATAAACATAAACAATGAATGTATTTCTGTTTTTCCGTTATTTTTTTTTGAATGGCAAGTTTTTATACACCGAAAAAATTCGACAGTCGCATAGTTAAAAAATTCCATAGTTGATTTAAAAAAATATTAAGCGACTACGATGGTCATAAGTAACCAGGGTTTTAGTTGAGAGCTACAATATTTATTAGTTATTGTGAATACTACTAATGCTCAGAAAATTTTAAATATATTTAAAAAAAAAAAAATACGCAAATATTTTATTTTTAACATTTTTTCAAGAAATATTTGAGGAAATATTTTATATTTATTATTTCTATAAACGCACATCTACACGGGATATAACACTCGCTAGACTTTATGAAAATGCAGCTCTGTATAAGTCTACGAAATGTAATCTCTAGGCCATTGACAATTGCTGTCATACATAATTTCTTTAATTAGTAACAATTTTTAAGATGTCTTATAATATTATTGAACACTTCTGTTTATTAAATTCACCTTTTGGTAATTGGATAAAAAATTATTCCTTAAAATACAACAATTTTAATAAAAACAAATAATTGACAACTAGGGATGATACTTTAATGATAAAAATTAGTGCCAACTATATTAGAGATGACAAATTTAGCGCAAACTCTACGAGATTTCTATCCCGTGTAGATGTGCCTTAATAACTCATGCAATAATTTAAATTATACGAATTTTTTAATTTTCTTTTAAAAAATATATGAACCGTCATCACTGCTTTTATATTCCAGATATAAGAATAGCAACAAGAAAATCATCTTAATAAAACCAACAATTACTTGTTTTTAAATCAGGGATCGGCAAAAGCATACAACCTTAGTTTTGTGCTTGGCTGAGTGTGATGTAACTTTCCCTCTCTCAATGCACTGAAAGAAATTTCTGTATAATTTTCTCATACTTATTTATGTGCAATTAGAATATAGAAATAAAATAGAACAAAATAGAAAATAATTTAAAAATGAGATTTTGAAAGAAAAACTCGTTTTAGAATTCTTGGCAAAGTTGCAGTTAAAAATTTTAATTTTATTGTGCTATTCAGCATGGCGATAAAGGTTTATATAATTAAACTCGGTTCATAGATGGCCAAACACAACGACTGTCCTTTTTTCAACATAAATAACCTATTTTCGTTTACAGAAAAAAATTTCAGTAAACGAGAAATCGAATTTCCATTCTTCGTCAAACATTTCGTTCAGTGTAACGCTAGCAACATGCGTCGACACAACCTCATCGAACGAATGCTCAAGCGAGACTGAATAAATTTGTTTGTTTTTATTCAATGTGTGAGCGCATGTAGGTGAGAGTGAGTTGCACGCGTGTATAGAAATGCCGATCTCTGTTTTAAATCATCTTTGGAAACAAGTACCGATAGGTAGAGAAAGGCAACAAATTTTAAATACAAGTATTTGATGTGCGAATTAAAAGAGTGTAAAAATAATGCAAATTTATATGCAATTTTTATTTGTTTTGTATGGTTATTTTCCACCAATTTAAAATTTATTTTATGTAAATTATCATAGTTAATTTTCTTACATTCAGAAAACTTAGTTAACAACAACTAAATCAATTCAACTATACATATATTAGATAGCGATATTTCACCTATGAGATAGTTGAAAATTTCGCTATAATCAACTAAGAAATTTTTAGGGGTGTATGAATTTCTAGTATTTATGTAGCTTTGTATGTATGGGTATATATGTAGTTAATGTAAATTTGTTATTGTTATTGTTGTGAATATTAAGGGTAGTTGTGAAATAACTATAAATTACAGTAATAATAACAACTATAATAATGTTTAAATATTTAAATGGTTGAAGAGATCTTTTTCATTACATTAATTCTACAATTCATGTATTTAATGCTGTATTGTCGCATAGTGTAAACATTAAAGCAACAGCTTTAATAAGGATAGAATTTAATATTAGTTTACACCATTTTATGATAGTTTCAATGAAACTCTGGTTTAAGTTAATCCTTTAAAATGTTACACAGAGAATACAGATTCGTTGTGAAACCGATGGGAGGCCCCAGTCACCATTTTAGCCACTTCCTAATTATTTTTATATTCTGTTTTCATTTGCTTTAAACTCTTATTTCGGGCTGTTTTGTGATACAGAACTGGGGGGTATCAATTACATTTTGTAATTAATTACATATACAATTGCAGAATTGAAAAATTTTAATTACAGTTGGAAATAATTGTAATTGAGAAATATCAATTATACATAAAATAGTTTGTAAGTTAAAATAACAGATAATCTCATTTAAAATATATGAAACTTTACTTGGAAACCGGTCAACTTAATTTTCATTTAAGGCAAATGGTTTTTGTTATTTATTTTTAAATTTTATTTAAACAACTGACAAATCAATAACAACAAATAAATATTCAGTTAAAAATAAATATTAGAATTTTACATACAGATTCGTTAAAAATAAATGTTGTTTTGTTTTGTATTTTTATAATTGAATTTTTCCAATTATTGTACAATTGCAATAATTTGTAATTGTATTTGAAAATTTTTAATTAACAATTACATGTAATTATAACTGAAATGTAATTGAAGTCCCCCAGGTCTGCCATCTATGGATGGGACTAATAAATTGAGTGAACTATTTTTTGTATTGGTACCACTCGCCGTTGCATTGATATCATTACCATTTGTCTCAATTAATGACAATCATTTACGGATTTGATTTCATTAAATAATTAATGATACTGGTTTTAAATTTCAATGCCATTATTAATGCATTAGTTAAAAAATAATTACAAATGAAGCAAAATCGCTAAAAAAAACAGGAAAGAAAAATGCTTGCTCAGGAGCATTTTAAAAAATTATTAAGCCTGATATGTCTAACTGGCTTATTCTAATGAGCGAGCCGACTTAAAATATATTGATATTAATATCCATTTTATTCCGGTTTGTAGCCAAGTACAGTAGAATAAAATGGGAACACTTAATACGTGAAATGAAATGGAATGGAACAAGTTACGAAATTTTTATAATCGGAATGTATTGATTTGTATTAAAAAAGAAGGCACCCAGTAGCTGTATGATTGAATTTAATTTAATCGCTTGGGAGTCCTCCCAGACCTATGCACCTTCTTTGTGTTATCGAAGTGCGGTTTCACAAAATGAGGGATTTTAAAATTTTATAAAAAATTGAACAAGATAGGCCAAAAAGCTACACATTTTTGCTCCCACTCCATAGAGCAAATTCGACAATAGGATGAACTAAAAAATCATACGAATTATCAGCGTTCAAAAGATTTTTGGACATTAACATATCATAATTATGAGTCTCTGATGAGGCAGTGGGAGGTCATTTTACTACACAATTTGATTTAGAGATTCCGACTTTAGTTTCTTTACACTTTTGTAAAATTTATTAAAAAATTACTTGCTTAAATTTTTTAGTACTCTCATAAAAAAGTCAGTAAATTGCTAAAAAAAAATTACTAATGTCAGTAAAATTGTGTTACTGGAAGTCAGCGAGCTGGTTGTTAGTAAATTCAGCAAAAGTTTTGCTAACACTAAGTCGATTCTAAATGTAAAAATCCTTGCTAGAATCAATAGAACTTTTTGCTGAATATTAATTAACTGGAAAAGCTAAGAAAATTGTAACGGAATTATACTTTAATTAATTTATATGCTGAAAATTTAATCCTTAAAATTGTATTTTTTTTTAATATTTAAAAAACTTTTTAAAATATATATTTTTATATTTTTTTTAATTAAAAATTTAAGTAATATATAAAAGTAATGTATGGTAAATGAATA
This sequence comes from Leucophora obtusa, assembly GCA_949987735.1. Lineage (NCBI taxonomy): Eukaryota > Metazoa > Arthropoda > Insecta > Diptera > Anthomyiidae > Leucophora > Leucophora obtusa. Next base: position 8,250,800 of record OX465295.1, read on the forward strand.
TTTTTTGTTAGATTTGAGATCATACAAATAAATTACAGAAATTAAAAATCGAAAATAATCGATAGGTCCCGCTACAAACACATCTTCAGTATCAGTATATGGGTTACTAATTGATAATGATCTAATTATATTGACTGCGAAATAAATAAACAAATGTAAACACAACAAAATTTTAACAATGCTATTTCTGTTCTCTGTTCGTTCATTCTCGTTTAAAAATATGCGATTCATAAGCTGACGATCAGAGTTGAACAGAACCAGCTGCGAAACTTTAAGAATTAAAGCTTAAAACAAAAACAGTAATAACAGAGGGTAAAAGTAGAATTGCCAAAATTTGGTTGATGTTAGTCTAATTGAGTTGTATTTACATTTGTTTCGCAGTCAATATAAGTAGATCATTATCAATTATTAAGCTATAAAGGCATGGATACTGAAGATGGGTCTGTAGCGGGACCCGAAAATACGTATTCAATTCTGCTGACCTTATCGAATTTACTATTTTTAGTCTCTGCAATTTCCTTATATGATCTCAAATCTAACAAAAAACATTCATTTAGTAATTATAAATAAAATATAATCAAAATTGTATAGCAATATTTGAAGCCCTTCATCTTTCACCACCTTTCACTTCTTCTCTATCCCCTTTCCAAAGGAAGCAACACGTTGATTAATAGGAAGAATTTCCTAAGTGTTGCTTCTCTTAAAAAAAAATTACTTTTATGCGTTTTGTTAGCATTGAATAAAAATGCTGTAGATAATTCTAAAATAACAATAAAAAAAAAAACAATTAAATATCGGTTTTATATCACCAAAACTCTTTTCCTTTAAAAAGCGAAAGGAAACACAATAAAGATTTTCCCATGTTTTTATCAGCACAGTTTTGGTAGCAAAATAAATTGGTTAAACATAATTTCAAAATTGCCGAAAAGTGCAAAAAATTGCTGAAAACTAGTAAACTAATTTTTCTATTAGTTTATTTTTTTGAGTGTAATATAAATGGATCATCATTCTAAAAGTTATCTTTTTTAACACTGGTATTGAAAAAGTTATCACAAAAGGAACTTACTTGCATAAGTATATTTGTTTAACCCCACAAAAAGCACAGAAATATGTCAGTCCGCTATCACATATACAGTAAAACCTTCAATGTTAAAGTTGTGAAACATGACTTACACTGAGAGAATTATCCTTCATGATATTAATGATATAATTTCATTTAATTTTTTTCGTAGAACCAATGAAGAATTTCATTATGTATATAATATTTAATTAATATTATGAAATTTTTCATAACTTTTCTTTCATAAAGTTTCATAATTTCATTAAAAAAAATTCATTGAATTTCATAAATTAGATCTTACTAAATTTAATGAAAATGTTCTTTATATATATGAAATTGTTCAATAGTATATACTTTTTTAAAAATTTTTTTTATAAAATATCGTCATTTCCTGAGAAAATAATCTTTTACAATTTTTGTTTTTTCATTAATTAATTTTTTATTATTAATTTTGGACTATGAAATTTTTTATAAATCATATTAATTTTTTCGAAACTCTTTTTTATGAAACTTTTTAATTTAATGAATTCTTTCTTTAGATATATTTTGTACATCCATAAAATATGCTACGATTTTATTACGCCTTTTGCATTTGCTAAGTACTTTTTATTTATCCACTCCAGCTTAGCAACGACAACAACCAACTATAATAAATAATAGTAAATGAAATTGCTTCATAAATTTTATGGAGCTCTTCATTGGCTGACTGATTTATCCATTGGACGAGTGGACTATTAATTTTATGAAGAGTTTCATTAATTTTATGAACCTTTCATAAACATTGACTTTAATGAAACCTGTTTCATAGATTCTATGAAAAGTTTCAATGGACGAGTTCCAGTGACAATTTTCATTTTCTCTCAGTGTATAACTGCATAAATTGGCATTAGATATTAAGGTGTGGCGTAAGTGCTTTACTGACCAAAGCTTCCCCTTCTACACTCTTTGACAAATTTGACTACATCAAGAGGTTTTTAATGGGTAATGTAAAAAAAGTAATTAGTTTTTAATTAAAACTAGTTCTCAATTTTTAATATACGATATTTTTTATTTTTTTGTTTATTAAAAAATATTATCTATCTAAAAATTAATTTTATAGTGTACCTTGAAAATATTCAATAAAAATTAAAATATTACTTAAGGCTTCGCAGGCCCAGAATTAATTTAAAAATGTACATTTTATTATTTAAATAAAAATTTCTTCTTTCTTAAAAAAAAAATCACTGCGTATGATAAATGTTATAATTATTATAATAAAATAAAATCCTTTACTTTCTTCCCCAAAATTATCTAATCGGGGTTCCGGACCATATGCCTTCGATTACATAAGGTCCCGTGTAAAAAAGTTTAGATCTGATCAGATCTTTTTGGATCTAAATAGATATGATTGAATCTAATTAGATCCTGTACCAGATCTCATCAAATATGATCAGATATGGGATATGTGATAATACCTTATGACAAGATCTGATCAGATATAGTACCAAATCTGTTGAAATCTAAAATGATCTGGACAATTGTCCCAGATATGCTTTGATCTGATCAGATCTAAGTAGATCTCAAATTTGTCCCCAATTTTCAGATCTAATTAGATCTGGTAAGATCTGCTAAGATCTGGCCAGATATGCCTAGATCTGTTCAGATCTAATTAGATCTCAAATTTGTCCCCAATTTTTAGATCTAATTAGATCTGGTAAGATCTACTGAGATCTGGCCACATCTGATCTTTTTTACACGGGGTATTCTAAATTTCGAATTGTTATGTTGGGCAAATATCGGCTGGACAATTTCGTAGAAAAAATCCTAAATGGCAATCTTGAATTTTTCAAGTTTTTTCATTTTTTTTTTGAGTTTTGAAAATTTATAAGTAAAATTTTTGGTTTTCTAGCCCTTAAGCCTCCAGTTCTACTTTACGAAAGAGCAATAAGATTCTCGTAATTTTTCTAACTTTTACGTCTTTAAGATGCTGTAAAAAAGGAATAAACTGAGCCAATTTCATTTTTTTGGTCCGAAATGAGCACAATCTGATTCACCATCCTGACTAAAAATTTGCTGAGTCAGCAAACTTTTTTTAAGTGTAGATTTTACGTTTCTCTCAAATACGATCTTCGGTGGAATTTCTATGATTTCTATTTCTATCAACTTGCCAAACAATAGAACTATTATATACACCCAGGAAACAGATTCAGTTCTGATAACCGCATTTGTAGCCAATCGCATGGTTCGGTTGTGGTAGCCGAATTTTTCAGTTGTGGCAAGAGAAAACCAATTGAGACAGGACTAATTTGACTGTGGCAACGGAATTTCAGTTGTATCAAGAATAATTCGGTAGCCGCAACCGAACAATTCAATTGATGCAACTGAAACATTCGAATGGCTACAAATGGGGTTGTCAGCACCGAATCTGTTTTCTCGGTGTACCATTAACCAGCAACATGCAGTTTTAGGCAACCACTCGCCTACTTGCGGTCGTTACTGTAGTGAATCTGACATTAACAGTGCTGTACTCAACTGAAGATAAACAATTTCCAAATTTCATCTCCAAAGAAATTTCAACTCTACTTCAATCCTATATTTAACTTTAAAGATGGTACCTCCTGGAAAACTAAATATTTTTGAGTGGATGATTTAAAACATTTGATATTGCAAAATAATTAACAACTTTGGACTTTCACAAACACATAAGAAAAGATTTAATATGGTATTTAGAAGAGGTCTAGTAATATATAAATTTGAGTAAAAATTACGAAATTTTTGCTTACATTTCCAAAAAAAAAAAAACAAATTGCATTTAACTAATGTTACTTTAACTTACCAATTAGTGTTCCACCGAACACTTTTATCAAAAATGCAGCAATTGGTTGGTGTTCGGTGTTTTTGTATTATGAACACATTTTTGAAATAGAAAAATGTTTATAAAGCGATTTTGAGTGCAAAATTTAAAGAATTTACTTATTTGCTGATCTGACCGAATAATCATCAACCGAAGAAATTTCCTTAACTTCTTTTTTTCCGTAAATTTTACACTCACAATCATATTCAATTTTCCCAATAAATCTTTTTTATTATAGCAAAACTTTTTGCCAAATGCTTTTAAATACCGAATAGCGATCAATAACCGTTTCTTGGCCAAACTATTCGGTCAGACACTACTACTAGTACAGGATACAAAAAGTTAAATATTGTTCATTCGTAAGTTCGTGTTTATGTATGTATTTAAAGTAAAGGAAGTGGATAATAGGATGTCATTTTCGTTGTACAAAATGCATAAACATAAGCTTAAGGTTTTTTTCCTACTTCTACTTATTTCTGTTTTTTTTCCAGCTACAAGGGGAAAGTTTTCATAAACTGCAAAGATACAGTTAGTATCTTGGTCATACATTATGTAAACATGCAACAGGACATTTGCGTTGCATATACGTTACCATATATGGACGTGAATTGTTTAAGACTCGATTTTTTTTTTTTTTTTTAGCATGTGGGTACTATTTAACTTGTACATGCATATTTTAGCATGCGGTAGCACCGAATAGAAGTTTGTTCTAGTTGTTGTTATTGTATACAAAGTAAAAAGTGCATATTTTTCAATTAATACTTGCATGTATGTGTTTCATTCCTTTTTTTTTATTTATTTTTAACTTTATTTAAGAGATGAGTGGTTTGCTGGTCGGTCTTTCGGTAGGTTGGCTGATTGTATAAATATATGAATGTGCTATGTTAGTTATAATTTGTGTAGGTGTGGTTTGGTTCATTGGTTTGTTAAACTGTATAGAGTACATGGTTTTAAAATTTTTTACTTCAATGTCTGTTGTTGTCGCCATCAAATTCTGTTGTCGTTTTGTTTTAGAGCTGAAAGTAAAATTTTGATATTTACTCGGAGGGAGCTGCCATTATAAAAATTACTTAATAAAGACTCTTTTATGGTGCTGTTTGCTGTCGGTATACGTCGTCGTAGTCTTTATATTATTACTTGAGTTATTTTGTATTACAAAGTTAATGCTACATCATACAACTTTTTAAGGAAAGTCATTTATAAATTTGATTACCTCCAAGTCTTCTTTTGTATAAATTCCCAGCAAAAAAAAAAAAAAAACAGATGCCGAAGCAGTAGAGAAAGCACTATTGTTGATGATCTGGATGTACTTCTTTTTTAACATAAACACTAATGGTTTTTACATTGAATAGGAGGAGTCATAGGAGTACTTCCACTTCAACATTTTCTCATTATTTTTTGAACGAGTGCAAAAACAAGTTTTTTTTCACCAATTAAGAGTTAAAAAAAATTCTTTGAAAAAAAGTATATTTTTTTATTTTACAAAAGTTTGTTTATTGCCGCCACCAGGTATCGAATTTGCGACCTCATGATTGCTAGCCTAGTATTCTACCGCTGAGCTAGTCTTTGATATAAAAGTTGACTCGCATAAAGATACCACCCAGGAAAAAAAGTAAGGAAAAAGAAGTAGTAAAAGTACTGCAACTGTTGAATAGGGAGTTCTTCTTTTTCGGGGATTGCAGCAATGAATTTAACATTGGCTTGTCATAAGAAGAAAGTTCTTCTTTTTAAAAACAAATTATGTATATTTGAACCAATGATAAGGAAGCTCTTTTTCACTTCTTTTTATTTTAATTTAATTAAAAAAAAAGAAAATCATCATGCAGCATGTGGGGTTTAAACCCTACCCTACCCCTGTGCTATCCCTTGCTATACATAATATCTGACGATTAGCAGCCTTGTTTAGTACAGTGTTACTATCTTCATTTCTTTAATTTTTTATTAACAAAACTATATAACATATTGGAAAAATATATAAAGTTGTTTTTTTTAAAGTGTTATCTTTTATAAAAAAAAAATACACTCATAAAAGAAATAAAGCTGTAAAAATAGCAGAAAAAGCTACTAAAAATTATGTTATTAAAAATGACCTTGTAAAAAAACCGCTGATATTAGCAGATTTTTTTGCTAAATACAAGTAAGATAAGAACAGGAAAAATAAAACTGTTAAATTTACAGAATTAATTGATAAAATCCGGAAAAGGTTTTGCATAATATTAGTAGATTTTTCTTTTTCTGTTAGTGTAATAATAAATATATTTCGTAGCGGGTTGGCCGGCAATACCGCTAAAATACCATTACCGATTCAAAACCCTTTCAACTGACTACCGTTACCCCTAAAATACCGTTACCGAATTACCCGGAATACCGTTATCCTTAAAATAACGTTACCGAAATAACCCAATTACCGTTATCTTTAAAATAGCGTTACCGAAATAAATCAAATACCGTTATCCATAAAATACCGATACCGAAATAAATTAAATGGCATTACCCTTAAAATACCGTTACCGAAATAACCTAAACTACCCGTGTAAAAAAGTTCAGATCTGGTCAGATCTGTTTAGATCTTAATGCATGTGATTGAATCTAATTAGATCCGGTACCAGATCTTATCATATATGATCAGATATGATAAGCATGATACACTTTATGATCAGATCTGATCAGATATGATGCTAGATCTGTTCATATCTAAAGAGATCTGGAAAATCAGGTGGTTGTCATGGCCAGATGTGAGCAGATCTGGCCAGATTTGTTACCAGATCTGGTGTCAGATCCTATCCACTTGGGCTACCATTAAAATAAAATTGTACAAACAAATTTTGTTTGTAGTTTAAATTTTCATTTTTGATTAGAAACATAGAAAAATATATCAAAAAATAAATATCAATAAAAATTTTAAAATTGGAAACAGCCAGAATTTTTTTTTTAAATTTCTATTGGATTAAGAGGATATCTACTGAAGAAAGATAAAAACATTAGAAAAAGGTAACAAACATGTATACATTTATTAATGGCTTAAATGACCCACCAAAATTGAATTTTTCATTTAATTTCAAGACCTAATTTGCGATATCTTTTGAGGAGGATTAATTCACCACAATACAATTTTGTTGCAAAATTAATGTGAAATTAAGGAATAATCTTCCTAAGTGCTAAGTGCTGGATGATATTGTCCTAGTTATCTGTGCTTTCAAGAATCATATACATACTTATTTATGAGGAATGTCGAACTTAAAGAATCATTGCCTTTAAGAAGATGCCTTATTTAGAAGCATTTGTGCAAAATTTAAATATGAGGAAAAGTCAAGAACAAAAACTACGAGTTGATGCCATTTATGTTATCCTTTTTTTTCTAAATCGGGTGTGTAATAATTTTTAAATTGGAACGGTTGTATCCGAATATCTTAAAGCAAGTGCTATTGTCTCTATTTCGTTGTTGAAATTTTAAGTCAAAGTTTAAAATAAATCTGTCAAATGTGTTTGCAGAAAAACATAATTTTTTGTTGGTCTATTTTTTATATTTTGTTGGTCTATTTTTTTCTTAAAAATTTTAGTAAAAAAACACTTAATTTCAAGTAAATTTAGCGATATTAGATTATAAATGTTGGCATCAAATATAACATTATTATACCTGAGTAGATATTGGAACTTTGTGCCTGATTGTATCTGTTATGTCTCAAATTTGGTCTCATGTTTCGGACATAATTGTAATTGATTGTATCTTAGATCATATAATAGGTACAAGTTCTTGAATTGTAGTTTAAAGTCAAAATCCAATTAGATCTGATTATGTGTGGTACGCCGAATCGGCCTAGATCTGATCAGATCCAATTAGATCTCAAATTTGTCCCCAATTTTGAGATCTAATTAGATCTGACACAATCAGATCTACTGAGATCTGGTCAGATCTGATCTTTTTTACACGGGTATCGTTACCTTAACGATAACCGCATTCGTTTCGGTTACCATCCATGTAAAAATTTTTATCAAAATGGATTTTTTAATTACAGTTTTTTAAATACAAATATTTACCTTTTTGGTATTTAAAACTAAATATAATTGAAGAATTACATTTTTATTTCGAATTTTTACATTTCCATAAAATTTTATTAAAAATCAATAGAAAATTAAAAAAATTTTTTTTTAAATCGTGTCAAAAATTAATTAACAAAAAAAATAAAAATTTTACAGTGAAAACTACAAGAAGTTATTAATTGTGTAAAAAAAAGTTTCAAAATTTCTTTTTCTCCTGTTAGGATTCGAACCCGCAACCCTCTGATTTCTGTGCGAGCACGTTCTTATGCAACCCCCATACAAAATATTAACTTCTTATCACTTATGAAGCAGAACTCCTGACTAGCATATATTTATTGCAGCATTAGATGTTGTTTAAAACCCATTCGTAACGGAGTAATTCTTTGTGATGTAATGAAGGAAGTGATTCATTTAGAAGGCATTCCATTTATTTTCGCTGGGCACTTTGTCATTGGGAGATATTGTGCTTTATTATACCCTACACCACTATGTGGTCAGGGTATTATAAGTTTGTGCTGATGTTTGTAACACTAAAAAATATTGGTCGTAGACCCACCTTATAGTATACCGATCGGTTCAGAATTTTTTTTTATTTCGATTTAACGATGTCCGTCTGTCCGTCCGTCCGTCCGTCTGTCTGTCTGTCTGTCTGTCCATGCAATTTTGTGCGCACTCTACAGGTCGCACCTATTAAGATATTTTGATGAAATTTGGTACCCAGACCTATGTTGGCCCAAGGACGAACAAGTTTGATTTTTTTGAACATCGGTCCATGTTTAGACCTAGTGCCCATATAAGGGTCCTACCAAAATTATACTGTTTATATGCTGCAGGTCGTAAATATTAAGATATTTTGATGAAATTTGGTACACAGACCTATATTGGCCCAATAATGCAGCCTATTGATTTTGGTAAACATCGGTCCATGTTTAGACCTAGTGCCCATATAAGGGTCCTACCAAAATTATACTGTTTATACGCTGCAGGTCGCAAATATTATGATATTTTGATGAAATTTGGTACATAGACCTATGTTGGCCCAAGGACGAAGCCTATTGATTTTGGTGAACATCGGTCTATGTTTAGAACTAGTGCCCATATAAGGGTCCCCCTAAAAATTGGCTTGGTTACAAACTGCAGGTCGCAAATATTAAGATATTTTAATGAAATTTGGTGCGCTGACTCACATTATAGAAAATTTGGACACGAGCCCCATTTTAACCCATTCGAATTTCGGATCCAAACAATACACCAAACTGGTGTAGGGTATTGTATAGTCGGCATGCCCGACTTTAACCTTTTTACTCGTTCTCTTAAATAAAAGTACTTTTTAATCAAGTGCAAAAAGTGCACTGCAATTCAGTGTTGTTTTCAGTACTATTCTCATAAGCGCATAAAAAGCAATTTTTCATTATTTTTATTTTATACTACTATATTTTTAAAAATTTAAAAATTAAAAATAAATATTGAATTTAAGCAAATTGATTATAAATAAAATAAAAAAAATTATAAAAATATTGGTCCCTCCAGGAATCGAACCCACGATCATCTCTTTAGAAATACCAAATAATACCAAAATCACTTTTTAGGATCACTTTTAGAGCAATTATGCTTTAGAAGCAATACTTAAATGATTTTTTAAATGTTTTTGAGAAGTAATTCTAAAAAACCTGTTAAAATATACTAACGGATACTTTAGAAGCAATAAAAGAAGTGATTTTTTAAAGCTGTTCAGAATTACTTCTAAAAAAGCTGTAAAAATACACTAACGGATACTTGTGAAGCAATTAAAGAATTACCCCTAAATTCATAAACGCTTTGTAAAATTAGCTGTGTTTGTGCGGCAAGCTATCAACGTTGGCTTATGTCATTCCCATACAAATTTGACATTAGAAACTTTGAGAGTTAACACTAAACGTTGACTAATGTCAAATTTATATGGGAATGACATAAGCCAACATTGATAGCTTGCCGCACAAACACAGCTATTATAGGAGGTTTATTGAACAAATTTTGTAAGAAAATTTCAGTTTGTAAAACTCCTATAACTTTACAAAGCATTTATGAATTGAGGGGTGAGTTTGTAAAGCATTACTTCCAATTTTTTTGCTGGGTTATTTTATTGTTGTTGATGTTTTTGTTTTTCTGCTTGTGGGTTTTATTTATTATTTCTGTATCTTTTGTCTGTACTAATTTGTTAAAGAGAATAATATTATTTATACGCACACACCCACATGTGGTTGCCCTTATAATATATATTCACTGCGCCGAAGAAAATAGCTATTTGTTTTCAAAAATTATTTATGGAGTATCTAAATTTGATCTTTATTTTGTACCTTGGCTAAGATTTTGGGAAGTAATTATTTTATAAGTGCAAAGTTTGAAGTGTTGTTTAATTGTGTGTAAAAAAATAATTTCTAAAATGTTCCGGGAAAGGCTGCAATAAAGCTATTTTGTATGTCTCCTCACAAAAAAGTTTTTCGACAAATAGCTATTTTCTTAGGCGCAGCGACGATATATAAATACATTAAGGGGTTTATCCTCTTTAGAAATAAAAAGAGGATATTTAAGCAATTATAAAAAAAATAAAGAAATTGTTGATGAACAAAATATTTTTGTTAAATAATAATTTATAATTCGTACAATCATAGCAACCATACACACAGAGAAAAAACTTGCCATTTTCCAACTGAAATTCGGTTACATATACTAAAATAGATTGGTACAACTCAAAATTGGTTATTACAACAAAATTTGTTTTATACAACTGAATTTTAGTTGCAATACCCAAAATATTTAGTAATCGCATTCCAATATGGTGTCATCAACCGAACTTATTGGTTGTAGCAACCAAAATAAGCTTAGCCGTTCGGTTGGCAATTTTTTTTCTTTGTGGTACGTGGTTATTTAATTATAGAGCTTTTTTAACCCTTTATAATACACATATTTCCGTAGTTAAATTCGTTCTTATCGGATCCACTGTATATTTTAATATATTTATATGGAAAAGATGCCATTTTACTGATTTAAATTGCAATTATGATTTTCAAATTACCGACACTTGTGAACTCCTGGAAAACGGGAATTTTTGCTCATATATTAGCAGCGAAATCTACTTTTTGTTCGAAAAACGTAATATCACACAGCATATAAAAAGTGAAAAAATATGTCGTTACATATATACTTACCAGTATTGTCAAGAATAATGTGTCTAAAAATAGATTTTCAAAAAAATAAATTTTATACAAAAAAACTTGTACATTTTTTAAAAATAAAAATTGCTTGTGCCGGGTATCGAACCTAGAACTCCAGATTGCCAGACGATAGCTCTAAACTCTGTTATATTTGATAGATAAAAACATAATTGCGGTAACATACAAAAAATTAAAAAATATGTGGTGACATATATCCTTAGTGTTGAGAAAATACTGAGCCTGAAAGTAGATTTAAAAAAATTACAAAAAAATCTTGAACATTATTTTTTTTTTTTTAAATACCCAGTGTAGAAAATCATTACCAGATATGTGGTTATGTAACTACATACTTAGTGATGGTAACTAGTTACGTTTGTTATTACATTTCTTATTACCTTTATATGGCGGTGTCGCGAAAAATAATGAGTTGTCGTTACACAACAGCATACGAATAATCAAAAAATATATCGTTACCTATGTGCTTACCAGTACTGACAAAAATAATGAGTCTAAAAATAGATTTTCAAAAAAATAAATTATATAAAAAAAAAATATTTTTTATTGTATTTTTTTTTTAAATAAAATTTGCTGGTGCGGGAATCGAACCTGGGTCTACAGATTGTCAGTCAACTGCTCTACCATCTGAGCTATATCGACATGTAATATTTAATAGATAAAAACAGAATTGACCTGCTGCACACAAGTAAGCTTACTCGCCAACATACAAAAAATCAAAAAATATGTGGTTACATATATCCTTACCAGTGTTTAAAAAATATTGAGTCTAAAAATAGATTTCAAAAAATTTTCAAAAAATCTAAAAAATTATTTTCTATTTGAAATAATGATAAAAATAAGTTTGTTCAACATAGTTGAACAACGTTTATGAATTTTCTTTAATATTATTACTTAATGTAAGCCAACCTACGTTAATTATAATTTAAAGTTATATATATTTGAATTGTATGAATTTCATTGAGTTATCGATGGTGATCTTTACCATCTCTAGATTGTAAAACAAATATTTTATTCTGTGTTATTTATCTGACATTTATCGCTACTTCCATTTTGTTTTAAAACCGAGCTTTCCTGACAGCCATGTGAGGAAAGAGCGGTTCTTCTATTTTCAACAACCAAAGAGGACAGCAGCATAAACCTTTATATAATTAGATTTAAATAAATATGTAAGTTGAAGTGAAATAAGTTTATGTTCGTGTTGCTTTGGGTTATTTATTGGGAGTCTACACTGAATTCCGACCGAACTCAAACCATCCAGGTATCCCATCCTGCTCTTGAAGTTGTTCCCTCCTTCTGGATATTAATCCATAAAAAAAAGGGGTGTTCATACATTAGTATTAACATTCTGATATTTCTAAGTTACAACTCCCTGTAACAGTGACGGGTAATTCAAACTCGCTGAAATATCGACAGTCTCATTAATGTGCATGAGTCCCTCATAGCAATTAACAAAGTTATTATCAGTAACTCATTATTATATGTTTTAAAATAATGCTGAAGGTAAGTGGGTGTCATTACTGGTACTCCAAAAAATAATGATATGTCATTACCGTTTCTACACTGGGTAATGATAAAAGTAAGTCGTTATTGGCAACGCATTCTTTTTTATTATCAATATTATTATCAATACTGGTAAGCATATAGGTAACCACATATTTTTAAATTTTTTTTTATATAACTTATTAGTTTTTCCGACATTCCAACGTAAATTCAATTCGTTAATGCAGAAATTCATTAATATCGTGCAGATAATTCTCTCAACGTAGTGATCATAGTATGGCCCTAAATGATGATAAAATGTTCATCAATGATCACAATATAGTCACACAAAGAATCATATTTATGATGACTAGAATCATACTATTCTAATTTCGTTTCCCCAATCATGTGCATCTATATCTTTTCTCTACGTGTAAGGGCAATTTCATGGTGGTTTAATTATTTTAATTGCACTTCTTTACATCATTTGAGTTTTTCTTCTTTTACTTATATTTTCAGTTCAATCTTTAAATTTTGTGTTTCATTTGGTGAAAATCATGCAAATTTTCTTGCTTCTAAATGTCCTTCTATGTTAACAATGCCATATTCTTTCTTTTATCTCTTTAACTTTTTAACGCCCAAAAGATATGAAACATTTGATTAAGCAAAAATGATGAAGGATAAACGAACTTGACAGCTTATAACGACTGGACAGTTAAATAGCTTTTTTGCGTTTTCAAAAAGAATTTTCTTTTCTTTAAAAACTCATATAAGTGTATGATGGATGGTTGGTTTGTTAAGTTAAAATTCTTATTTAAAAAACAAAATAAAATCCGAAAATCAAACTTCTGTAAAAATGTGGAAAAATATATCTTTTTAATACATATGTACATTGAGTTTTTTTAAAAGTATTATTTTAATGTATTAAAACTTTTGTTTAACATAAACCAAGTGTTTGTATTAAACAAAATTTAAAGGTTCAATATAAGATTTGTTTAATATATTTCCTATTATACAGACAATTTATAAACTCATTGATGCCTTTAATTTTGAATACAATGTCAACTTCTTTCCATCGCCTAACAAATTTGAGTACAAATTGGCGGTTAAAATTACGAACAAGGACTATTTTTGCCTTCTTTAAAATATGTGCTCGTATGTATTTAAAGTTCAATCTTCAATCAAAAATAAAGACAAATATCGAGAATGCACATTATTCATAAAAAGAGTGAATTGAAATAAAAAAATCGATAAAACACAAAACGGAACTTTAAGTTAATGCTCTTTTAAATCAGGGACCGTTCCAGTTGTGACTTTTATCATAAAATTCAGATTAAAAAAGTTATTTTTTTGACTTTTATTTTTTTGAGCATATATAAAAGTTACTTTTTGTATTTTATTTTTTCGAGTAAAAATTAAAGTTATTTTTTGGAAAATAAAACACATTAAAATACATAAAGATGTGAGAAATTCCTATTAAAGCGAGCTCCATGGCAATTTTCAGTTGTCATTGGTTTCAAAAAGAAAATTTTACTCTTCAAAATGCTGGTTTTCAATTTAAAAAAAAAATAAAAACTGTTTTTTCGACCTTTTTAATTGATTAAGTAGAAATTTATTAATTCAGTTCGAGGCCAAATTCCTTATTATGAATTAACATAAATAAGTACTTTTTTCAAAACACAGAGTTTTTGCTTTCAAAAACCTCTACACTTTCAGGAATGAAAAGACGATCGTTTCGGGGATTTCCAGGTCCCCTTCATGAGTTTTCTATAGAAAGTGGTGGCAGTAATGCAATGCAATTTGAAGCATCGAAATCTCATATTAAATGTAGTCTGCTACATTAACAAAATGGGAATGGAGCAAGAACTAAAATATGTTTTCGAAGGCTTCTGCAAAGCATAGCCAACAATAGAAATATTAAGAAAGTTTTTTCTTTTTGTATTTCATACCATCGGTATAAATAAATACAAATTTTATTTTTACCCTTCTTCTTTGTTAATACAAGAAGAGGCAAAACCATTTTTCTCCGGTCCATGAGTGTTGTCAAAATGTTGGTTTTTAATTTTTATTTAAAATATAAAAATTGTTTTTCGACCTTTATAATTGATTAATTAGAAATTTATTAATTCAGTTTGAGGCTAAAAAAATAATGTTATTTTTTTTCCCGAAAAAAATAAAAATCAAAAAATTATTTTTATATTTGCTCTAAAAAATAAAAGTCAGAAAATAACTTTTTTTTCAGCTCGAAAAAATAATAGCCAGAAGTTGGGAGAGCAAAAAAAAAGTTGGTGTTAAACGAGCTTCTCCACAAACAAAAAAATTGATTTTATAAAAGAAAAAATTTTTAAATTAAAATAAATCAAAAAAGAAAATTTTGCTTGCAACCGGATTTGAAGTCGGAACCTTCTGATTACAAACCTTTTTTGACGTAGCGTCAGCATTACCAGTGAATTGATTTTTGTACCGCTGGCAATTTTTGACTAGGTAGCACTGGATAACCATTGGTTTCAAGCTCATTCTTTGCCAGTGGTTTTTTTTATAAACCACCGAAATTTTTGTAAAACAAATACTGGTAAAACGCTTTTTGCAAATGCTGGCAAAGCATCCCAAATGAGTGTTCTCCAAGTCATTTATATTTAACACCGTTGTTACCCAGTGGTATGCCAGTGCTTGATTTTTTTTTCCACTGGCGATTTCTGACTGGGAACAGTCGCTGCGGTGATCATTTGGTGATCATTTAATTTATTTTTTTTTCACCATACCGGAATCCACAGCCGTAAGGTTGTATTTCTACTTTCACGCATTTTGAGATACAGCTATAACGTACCCAGTGTAGAAAATCGTTAACAGATATGTGGTTATGTAAATTCATACCTGGTAATGGTAACTAGTTACTTTTGTATGGCATTTCTTAATACTTTTGTATGGCGATGTTGCGGTAAGTAGTCAGAAGTTCCAAAATCTTTACAAATTTAGACCTTCGGCAAAATTCGTCTCAAACCCGAAGTATCGAAAAAAGCCGAAACACTCCCTCACTTAAATATTATAAGGATTAATATATGTGAATTTGGCCCTTAACCCAAATACAAAACCACATAATGTTTTTTGATGTTTTGTGTTATGCCATAAACAATAAGCATGCTTAAACATGTTTTATAAATAGGCCTTATAAATAGGTCCGCGTTGGGAGTCTTTCCTTGTTAGTTGGAAAAATCTTCAAAACAAATTAGTAAATAAAATAATAATTTAAAAATGCTAAATGGGTACTAATTTAATCAATTGCCAATAAGTGTTTACTTGGCAACAGGACATAAGTACTTGTTTAACTTATTATCAGTAAGTAATTATTTTTTATTTTAAAGTAATGGAAGAGGTAATGACCTATCATTACTTGGCATTTTTCTCCACCTTTGCAATACTGATTTAATGATGATAATACTGAAAAAAATGAATTGATTTTTCTTATTTCCTAAGTTATAGGTAACCACTTATTCTTTCTTTATGATTAAACACATATTCTTTCACTATGAGTAACCATATTGATAACTCATTATTTGCACTTTTGTTGTAAGCGTCAGGGTAGCGACCTCCCATCAATTTTGGAACATCGCGAATATGAGTATTTAATCTTGTAAAAGCCGAGTGAAACTCCTTATGCGCTACTTACTCGCTTAATAACTTGGTAATGTCTGATGAATGGAAGAATCTTGTTGTGGCCCTATTTTCCTCCTAGGAATTTAAAGGATTATATATAATGACTGTTTATGCTAATTTGGTAAAATGCTAAGATTTTTAGGTAAATATTATTCTTCATTCATTCATTCATTATGACCAAAAGAGGCAAAATATTAATTTTTTATTAATATTGTAGCTGCAATCCTTATATTTACATACATATTTTTTACTGTACACAAGCAATTAACGCGCATATTTTCAATAAATCTTCTTCAATTACTGCTCATTAAAAACTTTAATTGGTTATTGCTCTTATTATTGTCATAATTGTTGTTAATACTCGTAAAATAAAAACTCGTAATTTTCTGCCATTTTTATTTTTCGTAGATTTTTTTTTAATTAATATTAAATTTAAGTTAATAATAATGCTTTTTTCTTCATTCATGCAAATAAATTGCTATATTTATTTCATATCAAGGTTGTTCACAAGTGTTGTGCTATTTGTTGTATCGTTGTATCGTCCTAACAAAAAATATAGTTGTTAAAATTTAAATTGAAAAACTAAAACATTTGAGAATAGCACGACACAACATTTTTGCGTATGTTTTACAAGGAATTAAATGTGCTAAAATCCCAAAACTTATCCAACAAATTGGGTAAAATAATTTAACCTTATCCGAATTTCAATCTTGCCTTCGAAAATCGTAAGGGGAAGAAGTTATTTTTGGAATTTCAAGAAATATTTATTAGTTTAAAGCTTGACTCACACGCTATCCATCCCTGCCCGTCCATATCTACTATTATCCAGGTATACAAAATATCATTTTAAAAAGAGAATTCACAAGACTTTTTAAATTTGTGTCCCTAATATTGGGTAATAATAAATAGATAGGTGTAGTCGACGTGTGAATTGCCCTTAAACAACAATGTGAATGGGGATTTTTATTACACATTTCAAATGTCAAAGAAAAACAATACCACAATTTGCTTTGTCACCTTCCAAAATACTACTCTGTTGTTTTGATACTCGTAGATATAACCAATAAGTGACCGTTACACGTAAATGTGGACAAGCACTTGCATATTCGTTATTTCAAATTTACCTTTATCTGGATAAATATTATTTTTCTAACAAATTGTGATGCTATTTTATTTTCTTCAAAGCACTACATATACTTATTTATGCAATAAATAATTTTCACATTTAAATTAACTCATCCTTAAATTAGTGTTAGTAATTATTTGTATAGAAATAAAAATATTGTTAAGAATACAATTTCACAAAATATGCAAAATGTTCAGAATATATTTCCAATGATCATATGATGGTCAAATAGAACATTTTGTTATCAATTATTATCATTTTGTACCACAGACTTCAAAATCTGTAAATTTTTTTTTAATTTTACTTTATTACAAAACTAAAATCTGCCACACTTCTGATTACACTGTACAACAAAATCTAGTTTTTCCAAAATAAAAAGGTTCTGGACAACTGATTCTGGCAGAAGGTACCAAAAAAATATACGTGTCTAGGCGTTTTAAAAATTTACGTCTGGGGGGTTAAAGTTTCCCCCTTTTGCAAATGTTTATTGTGAATCGGCATAGGAAGCCATCTGAATCTTCCATTTTAGTTATAGGATGTGTTCAGCGAATCAGTAGACATGCGTCTGGGCTCAAAATAGTTAAAGTTCCAGTAATAACAGCAAAAATTTCAGTAGCCATTACAGACATTTTTGAAGAGTGTATCATTCTACTTTGCAGATATATTTTGCCGTCGAGGGGGGATCCGATATATTGCAACCACTGCCAAAGTTGCCGAATATTTAGTAGTGGCGAACACTACCGGAGGGACTACGTTAAACGCTGAGACCGAAGAAGAACCGAGCAGACACCATGTATGATCGCCTGCCCTAGCTAGTATAAATAATGTAATTGTAGCATCTAGATATCAGGTTGTTTAGTTGAATAGAGCTGTGGATGAAACACGATCGCACCTTTTTTATTGAAACTATGAAAGACACCTTGTTTTTATTTTATTCGGCAAAACTGGACAGACTAAGCGAGACCCCAGCTGCATGATAACCCAGCAAAATCTTTAATTACCAAATAAGTGGTTATATAATAGAAATTCATAGCTCCGCACAACTTATTTTTTGGTGTCTAAACTCATTATTTTTGTTTGGCGTGGTCGTTTTTATAAGTAGTCACGCTTACCCGCTCGCTTACGAAAAAATGAGAAATAAGTAGTTATGAGATTTGGAATAATAAGTGGTTACACATATGATTACAAAAAGTTGAATTATAAGTGGTTATCCGATTGCTTGATTCTTAAAAATAAGGAGTTAAGCAAATACTATTAGCTTAAAGAAATACATTCAGAAAAATTTAAGTTTTCTCTAGTGTTTAATTTTAGGACTCGTCATAAAAATTTAAACAAAACATATTTACATATAATAAATAAAAATGTATAAAATTTAACTGTGTAAAAAGTACTTATTTAAACTATTACGAGTAAGTCATTATTTTATATTTAGAAACAATGAATACAAAAGGCCGTTATTAGAAAGTCATTATTTTATATTATAAAATAATGCAAAAGGTAATGATATATCATTTTTGGTAATGCAGATAGTAATGAGGTGTCATTACCAATATTTTGATGGGAAGTCGCAACAAAAAAAAAATGGAAAGTATTTCTTCGCGTTTATTATTACCTTTCTTATTACTTTTATATGGCGATGTCGCGCAAAATAATGAGTTATGGTTACCCGAGTAAAAAAGTGTATATAAAATTATATGTGAATGGATATATTTGCAATATGTAACTGGATATAATTTCATCCGAAAAATGGTTATATTAAATTGTATCATATTGGATATAATTGTATTTACAAGGATACAAAGTTATATCAAATGATAAACTTATATCCGAATTTTGTCCCGATCAAATTGGATATAAGTTAATACAATACGATATGATTAAATTTAAATGATAAAAAAAACTTTGAATTGGAGGGCAGCAGGATTTCGGGTCCTACACACTAAGGGGTGTGATGAAAATCAAAAACGAACAGTTTTTCAATCTAGAATAATTAGTTTCGCGAAAATCAAATTGGCTTCAAATTATTATTTATCGTTTTATTTGACGCCGGACATCTAAATTAGGAAATAAAAAATAATTGGTATTGTACAGATCGTAAAATATTTACCATTGAAAATCAGATCGTTTTCGATATTCATCACATGCCTGACTGTCAGCCGAGGGCTACTGTTGATAATGAGTAACTATTAAAGACGTTAATGTATAAATCTGTTATTCTTTAAAGAATAGACAATTTTTTATCAAATATGGGAATTTTCTTTGGACTTGTAAATTTTTTTTAAATATGGTAAGTTTTTCTTATTTTGAATAAAATTTTAATGGTTAGCCTGGCAATGCACTTCGTTTTTGTTGGAGGCTCATTGTTCCCGATTTATGGAGCTGAAGATGATATACAACAATATTCAATGGCTTATTTCTCCACTCAAAACTTATCGGACCAGAACAAAATATATATATCGTTGAAAAGGTACTTGAAATACCTTTCCAATGATATGCAAAATGCCTAGACTTATTAACCCATTACGAGCCGGGCCATGATTTTAAATGTTAATTTTTTTAAATTGGATTTTTTAAATTAAAAAAAAAAACTTAGAAGTAAAAATGCTCAGAAAATATTAATGAAAAAATTGAGTAAAACATATAAAAAATTGTTGTTGATCAAATATTAATATCGAATATATTAGTTAATCGAACTTGGGTCTGATATTAACTAATATATCGTCGGCTTAACAGGTTTTCAGGAGAGATATTTTATTGACATCATATGCTCTAATGATTCACGACCTTACTTATTACAATCATTATTAAGGCATATGATGTCAATGAAATATATTAAAAGGATAATATAGACCAGTTTTTTCGCCCTCCTGAAAACATCCCAGCACAATCTCAATAATGGGTGCTCATTACTAATATCTAAATAATAAGCAGTAGAATTAGGGTCTACTGCTTATAACTCGGTGTCAAAACTCATTATTTTTGTTCGACAAGGTCGTTTTTGTAAGTAGTTGTCCATATTCGCTGCATGAAAAAACGCACAAAATTTGTGCACCCGCTTACCCGCTGCATTACAAAAGTATATAAAATAAGTAGTTACCAAAATAAGTAGTTATTCGTGTACTTATACCCAGTTAGAAAATAAGTGGGAACAAGTTGTTAAATAGAACGACTTACTTATATACTTACTAGTGGTTAAAAAAAGTAGTTACCAAATTCACATTATCTTTATAAATAAATAAGTATTAGCGCGTAAGCTAGACTGCTTATAAAAACGGCTTCGCCTAACAAAAATAACTAGTACTGACGCCGAATTATAAGCAGTAAAAAATTTTAGTTTCATTATATAACCACTTATTTGGTAAAGAAAGATTTTGCTGCGCTGTTAAAGAACACATAACACTACTTTACTTGCAGGCAAGCCGACGACATTGTTATATAAAAAAAATTCAAAATATTTTTCGTATCTATTTATATATAAAATTTTGAACGGTTTTATCAATAATATATTTCTATATATACAATATATATGGTTACATATGAGAAAATTTCTAAAAAAAATTTATAATATATCATCATATAAAAACATATAAGGTCGCATACAATATTTTATATTATCATATATTTTAATATTAAAAAATATATGTTATATATACTCTTTTTTACTCGGGTATACACCAACATACGAACAATCTAAAAATATATCGTTACCCATCTGCTTACCAGCATTGACAAAAATTATGAGTCTAAAAATAGATTTCCAAAAAAAAAAAACAAAATAAGTTTTATAAAAAAAAATATTTTTTTATTATAAAATTTTTTCTAATAAAATTTGCCCGTATGGGAATCGAACCTGCAACTCCAGATTGTCAGTCAATAGCTCTACCGTGTGAGCTATCTCGGCATGTAATATTTGATAGAAAAAACATAACTGACCTGATGCGCACAAGTATGCTTACTAGCCAACATACAAAAAATATAAAAATATGTAGTTATATAACTAGGGCTTTTTTCAATCCCGCAATCCCGGGAATTTAGTGCGGGATTTCCCGCGATTTTTTTTTATTCTTTTACAGAAATTTTAGCTAGTATATTAAAATTTTGGAAGCTTTATTTCAATTGAAAACATTGATTCTTTTAAAAATAATTTAAATAAAAAATATTCAAAATTGAAAAATGCGATTTAAAATTTAATAATATAATATATAATATAAAAAAATATTATTAAGACCGAATTTTTTGGGTTTAGTTAAACCGAAAACAAATTCTATTAGACATTATCAAGTTTAAATACCAACAAAAATACTCGTACCTCGGAAATTTTATATTTTTTAATGATGGTCTTTGTTCAAATAAAGCAATATACATACACAACATTTCAACATCAGTATTTCAGCTCCAAATACCTCCAAAAAAAACTCGGCATTAAAATTAAAAAAAAAATGAATATATTTTCGTATTTTCAATTGATGTAAGTGTTTTGAGTTTTTATTACCTACTTCAAATAATTTCATTTAAATTTCAGTTGCTATTCCTTTATTTCAGTTGTATTTTTCAAATTTTATGTTTTTGTTAGATTAAATATTGTTGACCTTTGGTGTTGTTATATTTTTAGTATTGTTTGGCTTTAGGTCATAAATTTTTAAAAAATAAAAATCCAAATATTTTGTATTTTTTTTTCAATATTTTATTTTTAAATTTTCTTCCGATATTTCGATTTGCATCGCAAATCATCCTCTGGGATATTTAAAAAATACAATATATTAAAAAAAATATATTTTTGAACGGTACTGAGTTGAAAACTTCTCGCTGCACTTAAAGCTTACTATTATTTTTAAAATAATGCATCGATTTTTTATGTTAATTAAAAAAAAAAATGCTACAATGAAAATTAAATAATTTTTTAAGTAATTGTGCCATAACAAATTTCTGTTCAAAAAATACCACTTAAAGTTATTTAATAATATTTTAGTGTCTATTTTTATAAAAAGATTTATACGATTTGCCTAAAAATTTGTGTGAAAAATACTAATTTTAAAACTTTTTAATAAAAATAGAAGAATACTTCTGAAAATCTGCATAGAAACAAAATATCTAGAAATAGACATTTTTGGTTTCCATATTTAATCAAAAAATCGATCTTAGTTCTGATTCTAAAGCTGGTCCGATACAAATTTGCACCCATTAACAATTCCATTATATTCTGAAAGAATTTATGATTCAATTTGTTTAACCGTTTTAACCGCGAATTAAATAATATTTAATTAATGTATTTCTAAGAGTTGTTTTAAAATTAATCCCTACGGGAAATTTTAACAAACTGTCACCAAACTGTCACCGAACTGGCCCCTTTATGTGAAATAGAGTGGTCACTTTTACATGGCGTTGTCATAGGAGGGGGAAACTGACCCTTTGTGACATGTCACAAAACAAATCCTGGGACAGATCCCTGAACTTTGTTTTTTTATGAGAGTTCAGTAACCTGTCCTAGGATTTGTCTTGTAACATGTCACAATGGGTCAATTTCCACCTCCTAATACAACGCAATGTAAAAGTGACCAGTCTATTTCATATAAAAGGGCCAATTCGGTGACAGTTTGTTAAAATTTCCCGTAGGGATATTCCTGCATATTAGTTCGCTATTTAAACTGTTAAACGAATTGATCTCGAAAAAGTGGAAGATATGGATATTTTATATTAAGCCCTTATTTCAGAGTATATTAAGTAGATTTTCTCATGACTGCAACCAAATAATGAACTTTGTCGTAAGTTTGTTTTAATAGATATCGAGTTTTTCAAGTAAACATACGTCGGATATATTCATTTTCTAACGAGCGGGAATTCCCGGGATCCCGGGAAATTCAGAAAAAAATCCCGCTGTACCGGGAAATGAAAAAGTCCGGGAAAAGAAAAACCCTATATATAACACATATATCCTTACCAGTTCTGCAAAAAATTTTGTGTCTAAAAATAGATGCAAAAAAAAATTTACAAAAAATCTAGAACAATATTTTATGTTTGAAATAATAATAAAAAAATAAGTCATTATTGGTAACGCGTTATTTTTTATTTTGAAATAATGGAACAAATAACTAGTTATTAGCAACTCATTAGTATATGTTTTAAAATAATGCCGAAAGTAAGTCTGGTAGTCCAAAAAATAATGATATGTCATTACCGTTTCTACACTGGGTTGTTATGATACACCGTTTCTATCTACTAAAGCAAAAAAAAAAAGTATAATTAAATGCTTTTAATAACGGTGTATAAAATGAAACGATTATTAAATATCGTATATTGTAGGTACATTACATTATTATTAATAGCATTTAATTGGGTCATTGGGATAGAAACAAACACATTAACACAAATATTGTAGAAAAGTCTCTGAAGTGATTACATTACATTTACAGTATTAAATTTACTTTAGTTGATTTAATTTGAATTCTATATAAATTAAACAATATTATGGATTTAATTTAAAATCATGCACAACTATGAATATTAAGGAAATTATGCTATTATAATTTCCAAAAAACGTATGCATATTTCCTATTGTATGCATTACAAAAGAAAATGGGAAGTTAAACTTAAAAAGGGAAAGAAAATAACATTTATAAGCTTTTAACAAAATGCCAACAGCTAAACAACACCTACATATATAGAAATGTAACACATACAAATATACTTAAAATACATATGCACACACACACACACATATAATTTTCTTCACTGCATTTTAATATATATTATTTTTTTATTAAAACATATACAACAAAATTGAACTTAAAATGAACAACAACCGGAGCAACAGCAGTAGCAGCAGCAGCACCATTTACTTGCACTAAAGAAAGGAACACTAAAGGAGAACAAAACAGCAGAAAAACAGAAAAATTAATGTTTATATCCGTTCACACTTAATGAGATTTTTTCGTCATTCTGTTTCCAAACTACTACTTTACATTATTTCCACACCATTCACTTTGTCATTGTTTTCAAGTACTACGAGTGTTATTATCCTTCGTAAAAGTAAAATACTCATACATTCATACAAAAATATAGAACATACGATACGATATTAAAAGTAAATGTACCAAGGCGAAAAGATATAGGTACTTACTTATAAATATATATGTTGAAGAAAATGTAAAAATGAGAAGAGCTGCGATTTTAGTAATGAATTGTTTTTGTTTTAACCATGGATGGTAACCGAATCGATGCGGTTATCGATAACGGTAGTTATGTTATGTTATTTCGGTAACGGTATTTTAAGGGTAACGCTATTTCATTTATTTCGGAAACGTATGGGTATTTTAAGGATAGCGATATTTCGGTTATTCGGTAACGTTATTTTAAGCTCAACAGTATTTCAGTTCTTTCGGTATTGGTTTTTTAAGGTTAACGGTAGTCATTTTTGTCGGTGTATAGGTACTAGTATTTAAAAAAAAACGAAAATCACAACACAACAAATTAATCAACTTAATTTATGTAAAATTCTCAATAGGCACGAGCAATTACCAGCAGCAGAGAATGAAAAATAACTGTAACGGTATTTTAAGGATAACGGGATTTTATGTATTTCAGTAATGGCATTTTAAAGTTATTCATATTTCATTTATTTTGGTATCGGTATTTTATGGATAATGGTATTTTAGTTATTTTGATAACAGTATTTTCAGGATAACGGTATTTCGATAACGGAATATTAAGGTTAACGGTAGTCAGTTGAAAGGATTTTGAATCGATAACGCTATTATAGGGGCATTGGCTGTCAACACTGGTTTCAACCCATATTATCTCAGCGTCCTCATATGACAACATCAAAATTATTTTTTAAAACAGGATGAAACTATTACTGTTAAGATAGAAAGATCGGTTCCTAGTGTAGAAATTCATTACCAGATATGTATGTGTTTATGTAACTACATACCTGGTAATGGCAAATAGTTACTTTTATTATTACATTTCTTATTACCTTTCTACGGCGATGGTATGAAAAATAATGAGCTGTGCTTACACACCAGCATACGAAAAATCAAAAAATATGTCGTTACCTATGTGCTTACCAGTATTGACAAAAGTATGACTCTAAAAACAAATTTTGAAAAAAATAAGTTGCTGCACTGGGTTGTTTTGTCAAAAAAAAAAAAATATATCAAATATCCATTCTGTGTTTATTTCGTTATCCATTTTCGTTTTTGTTTCTGGTCACGGTGATTGAATGAGAATTACAAAAATTCTTATCTACTTGTATCGTCTGCGAAACAAGTCAACAAATGTAAACACAACTCAATTAGGCTAACATCAACGAAATTTTTACAATGCTATTTTTTCCTCAATTATTACAATTTTTGCTTTGAACTTTAATTCTTAAAGTATCGCAGCTGGTTCTATTCACTTCTGATCGTCAGCTTACGAATCACAGATCTATTGAACGACAACGAACCGTTAATTTTAAATGCATATTCTAATTATTTTTAACCTACAACATAAATTCATGTTGATAGTAAACAATTAGGCATATTAAATTTTATTTTCACTGTATCTAGTGTGTTGAGATGTATGAAGGTATGTATATTTGATCTTTTAATTGGTAAATTAATGTTTTTCGTTAGATTTGAGATCATACAAGTAAATTGCAGAGAATAAAAATTTAAAAAATTCAAAAAGGCCAGCAGGAAATTTCGGGGAAATTCCTAAATGCCATATATTTTGTGTGTGCGGAATATTTGATTTAAAAACAACTGCATAAGGTAACTTTAACAAAAGTGCAGTAGTTTTTATGAGTTGTTTAAAAAAATAACTGTCAAAAAAAAAAAATTAATTGCTACACAAATAACTCCCATTGTAGTAACTGCAGAACTTTTCTGAGTGCACGCATACATCTGCCGTTCGAATTATTATACCCTACACCACTATGTGGTCAGGGTATTATAAGTTTGTGCTGATGTTTGTAACACGAAAAAATATTGGTCCCAGACCCGATCGACTCAGAATTTTTTTATATTTCGATTTAACGATGTCCCTCTGTGAAGCCTATTGATTTTGGTTAACACCGGTCCATGTTTAGACCTAGTGCCCATATAAGGGTCCCCCCAAAATTATATTGTTTATACGCTGCAGGTCGCAAATATTAAGATATTTTGATGAAATTTGGTAAACCCACTTATGTTGACCCAAGGACGAAGCCTATTGATTTTGGTTAAAATCGGTCCTTGTTTAGACCTAGTGCCCATATAAGGGTCCCCCCAAAATTGGCTTGGTTACAAACTGCAGATCGCAAATATTAAGATATTTTAATGAAATTTGGTTCGCTGACTCACATTATAGAAAATTTTGACACAAGTCCCATTTTAACCCATTCGAATTTCGGATCCAAACATTAGTTGGCTTTTAACCAGACTGGTGTAGGGTATTGTATAGTCGGCATGCCCGACTTTAACCTTTTCACTCGTATTATAGTTGGTTTGTTTAAGATAACTATGGACATTAATTTAATATATTTTTCAAAGTTTGTTTGATTATATTTCCTTTTATAAACTTTTCTTTAACTGGTGTCATTTGAAAACACACGTGCCTTTTATGCGGCAATGAGAATGTAAAGTGTCATTATATAATAAGCTGTTGTATTGTTAGTTGCGTAGGTATACAACACCGTGCTTATTTAATAGTGACGCTTGCTTTTTGTTCTACTTATGTACCTATATTATGTTGTCGCTACTTTTCCGTTATAAACTCACACATGCATACACATAAATATATCGTCATCTGAAATACAAAAAGACAGAACAATTATTTAATTATGAAAATTGTATCATAATTAATCAGTGAGAATTTCAAAGAAGAAGAAAATATTGGGTCTGTTTGTTTACATTTCTAGTAAAAAATAGTCAGCTTGGAGTGTACTAAAGAATTGGCAAAAATTAATTGCTTTTCTTATGGATTGCAAAAAAAAAACTATATCAAAAGTAGTAAATCAAAACAATTGGATTAAAAATTGGCAAATAACAAACGAATTTATTATTTACACAATTCTAAACTGTACACTAGAGCGTACCACCTTACAGGCAAAAAAAAAAAAAGTGCGCCGTACACCCTCCAATATGAAGTATTTTTGCAAGGAGGTTTCAAAAAAATTTTTTTTATTTTTTTTTGCCGAACGTACGGGTCGCCATTTTATATTTTTCGTTATATCTTTAGCATTTACAGTCGGATCTTAAAGTATGATAGATCGATGTTTTTCTCTCGAGGAGACCAGTGTTTTGCTCTAAGGGCATTTTGAGCTCAAGTATCCCGTTCTAGTAGTTACCCACCAGACCTCAGTTGCTACAACCCTAATGTACACCCTAATTTCAGAGAATTAAAGCTCGCAAAAATTCATTAAACTTTTGCTAAGGAAGTTTTTCGCTAAACCCAGTAGAAATTTTTTTCATATATTGGTTGCCGAACGTAGGAGTCGTCTTTTTAAATTGTTTTTAATTGGATTTTTACTATGTAGCAAAACACTGGTCTCCTCGAGGCAAAAAAATCGATATATCACACTTTAAAATCCGATTTTAAATGCCAAAGCTATAACAAAAAATTAAAAAAGGCGACCCCTACGTTTGGCAAAAAAAAAACATTTTTTTTTTTGAAATCGCCTTTCAAAAATACTTCATTTTAGAGGGTGTACGGCCAACTTTTTTTTGAGATACGGTCTACTGTACACTCACAACATTTTATCGTTAAAAACAACCTAAAATACATATTAATTTAATTGAAAACACAATTACAAAAAGGACTACTGATTTTTCATTATATTCAAACCAATTTGCCATTTATTTTCAAACATTGTTTAAACAATCCATAAAAGAAATAAAAATGATTGAAGAGTCTATTAAAACAACCATCAATTTTTAACTGACAAAACGTAAAAAAAAAAGCATTTTGTGGTTTGTTTTTTCATATTTGAAAGTTTTTTTTTTTGTTTAATGTTCAAAACACTACACCACCATACACAGCACACACGTTCATATTTTTATTGGCTATGTTTGTGTGTATGAGTAAAGAATTTCTTGTAATTTGAATTGAAGTAATTTTGTATATAAACAAACTATTTTAACAAAAAAGAATACCGAAAATATTTGAATTTTTTGTTTTAAAACAGAAAATAACGAAATTATTTAAATTATTTTTTCTAAAAATAGAAACCTAAAAATATAATATTTGACTGAAAATAACAACTCCTATCGACGATACATATTTTTTCTAGTTTGTTTTTTATTGATTGACAAAAAAAGTTAAACAATATGTTTCAATGTATTTTAATTGATTCTTCAATTGAAAACAAACTTTACCTATTACTTTTTAAATAAACCTCAATCGGTTATGGAAAATATATTGTGAGTGTATTAGTTGTTTTTTAAGCAAACTAAATCAGTTCTGCCTTCAGGCTTCATCTTCGATTTTCCATTAAATTATGTTAATATTCTCATTTTTAGGAATTGTAACTGCGTCTTAAAGACAGATTGCAAATTTAATATTTTAAAAGAAACAAAAAACTGTTAAGTATATAAACATTTTTGAATTTCTTCAAAACGTAGCTCTTAACTCTGCTTAGTGCTCACGAGGGCGTGAGCAAAGACTTTGAAAATTAAAATTTTTTTTATGGTTACTCAGGAACCTTTTTCTTTTGCTGATTTTAGCAATGTAAGTTGTTATTTTCTTATAACTAAAATTTGAAACTAAAATTTCTTATAGCTCACAGTTTTATTTTTGCTTTTCATATCATACTAATAGTTAGCAAAAATAATCTGTTAATTTCAGCGCTGTTTTCTGCAAGGTCAGTTTTAACTAATTTTCAGTGGTTTTAACCTAAATTTTTACAAACTTTATTGCGCCATTTTGAATTTAAGTTGACAATATATAATAAAAGTTTTACAACTCAATTTTTCCCACAAGTGACATTAATGCATTTTCCACTTGGCAGTTGAAGTATAGCACCAACAATATAAACAGGGGCACCACTACCAACACACACATAAATGCAACAACAATACATTAGTTGCAACAGTAGCTGCTAGTGTGCAACAAGAATAGAAAGAAAGAAGGGAACAACTTTTTAAATAGCAACATTGTTAGCAGTAGTTGGAACAACAACAACAATAAAGAAAAAACATTTGCAATGACAATATTATTAACAAACGACTATATTAAAACTTTTTATTATATTTTACAATTAAATACATACTCACAAGGGTGATACGATTACAAAAAAAAGTCTAGCAAGGAAGGTATCCCTATGGGTTCTCTGGCATCTTAATGATATTCCGATATGTGATATAGCGGCCCAATCTCATATTTAGGTGTTGATAACGGGCTCAAGAATTACACAATTTTTTTTTTTTCTTTCATTAAATAAAAAACATGACCCAATTTTCATCAATATTCAAGTATTCACATTTTTATATTAATGCCTATTTAATCGAGAAGCCGTCTGAACTTTTTCGGTACCGAAATGTTTTAAAAGAGAAAAAAAAAATAGGAGACACGTATCGTTTTAGCGGCCAATACAATGTTTTAGGGTTATAAATTTATTAACCCGTTAAAGAAATTTGATTTATTTGTACACATTCTTAAAGTATTCGAGAGAACAAAAATACTGAATATTATTTAAAATATAGATGAAATAAGCTCCTCGGGTAAAGTCGCATAAAAGCCAAACTATTAAGTAGAGTTGGGCTTAATCGTTCTTTTAGGTGACTCGGTCATATCGTTCAATAAAATTCATTGAACTAGTTCGTTCAAATCGTTCAATCGTTCTTTTTTGTTATCGTTCTTTTTTGTCATGAGCTGTGTCTGAACAGTGATTCGTGAACGGTGTCGTTCATTCGACAATTTATTGGCGCACTACATGTTACATGTTTATATTAATTTTATTGTGCATAGACTAATAGTGTCAGAAAATTACAATTTTATTAAAAATTTGAAATTATTAAGAAAAACATTTAATTCTGTAATAAAATTAAGAAGAAAGGTATACAAACTTTTTATGACTACAAAAAAGAACGATGAACGAAAAGAACGAATAATGATGAACGATGTCATATCGTTCAATGAACTGAACCGTTCAAATGAACTAGTTCGTTCATGAACGACACAACTCTACTATTAAGGATATATTCGAGTTAACGTTTGCTTCCTCTGGAAAGGGGATAGAGAAGAAGTGAAAGGTGGTGAAAGATGAAGGGCTTCAAATATGGCAACACTGTAATTGCGCGAGATGATGAATCTTAGAACAGTTGTTGCGTGCCATCTGGCGAACTTTGTTGAAGCATTTTAGTTCATAGCCCTGTTATATTATTTTACTTCGGTGGGGTTAAGTGCTATGTGAACACCGAAAAAAAGATAAAGAGATCGATGATTTCTTTTGCTTCTAATACTGCGGAGGATATTTGTTTTTTATTGGGTGTAGGTATAACTTAAAAATGAGGGATTTTTTGGGCAAATTTTCGATGCAAAAATTAATTCTTATTATGGCGTTCAAGCAGCATTTCAGACATGCAAAATCATCTTTCAACGTCTCTCGGCTTCAACTCCTGTGGTACCCAATTTCCTTGCTTTTGGATGAATCCTGCTGCTTGCAAACGTTTTGAATTGCTGCTTGAGTGACTCTTAATAATTTTGCAAGTTCTTCTTGGGTTTGACAACCTTCTTCAGTTCATCATCTTCAAACTTCTTTGGCTGCCCTGGGCGGTCTTTGTCTTTAATGTCAAAATTACCACTTCTGAACCGCACAAACCATTCCTCGTACTTTGAAATCGATGGAACATATTCAGGATAGCAATCGATGTGCTTCAGCTAAATTTTTTTTCGAATTGAAGAAGTAAAGCAAAACTTCCCGCAAATGATGCCTTGTTGGCACAAAACTCGACATTTTCCAAGCAGGAAAACCGTTGTTGTTTGTACTATTTCGTGCAATGACTAAGTGAGAATAAATGACAGATGTTTATCCTCCAAAATGCCATGTAGGTTATTAAAGACACAAACCATGTGTAAAAGATATGCCATCTGTTGTGAATCCCTTTTTTATACAACCAATATTTCAAAGTGGTTTCAGACCCAGAAGTTTTCATATGCGAGATATATCTGTAGAAAATTTCAAAACTTTTTTACCTGAATTTCAGTAGAGATAACACTTAAAAATATTCACATAATAACATTTTTTTGGTAAAAAAGTACACTCAGTGAAAAATTAAGATTTGTGATGTTTTCAGATTTTTTATTTACATTTTTTTTTAATGATTCGAAGGTTGTTTTGAAATGAAAAAAATTGCCAGCTTTTTCAAGTTTCTTTAACACGTTGAGTGCCACCACATAAGAAAAAAATATATTAGAAAATTGCCAATATATAATAACAGGGTTAAATTAATTAAAAAAAAAAATGTCTTCTTCTAGGTGCCATAACATAATATTTATTAAATTTTTAAGTTTTAGTGAAAGTTTGAAATTCTTTTTGAATTAAACTCTTCATTATTCGTATTTGTTTTATATTGCCAATAATATAGATTATAGACTTCAGAAGCCAATGGACATACAATTTTATTAAAAAATAAATTATAAACCTAAATTTACACTCAAAAATATTAAAAATTTTATACGATTGCGCTAGCTGGATAGTTTTTTAGCAGGCTGAAATTTTCAGCACATACAACTCAAAGCATATGCAAACTTTTAGGCCTGTAGTACACTCTAAAAAATGCTTGTAAATTTACTACTATAAAATGGGTAAAATTTTGTTTAATTTTACGAAAATTCGGTAAATATAAACAAAAAATGCGTAAACTTTTTTCATACACACTTCCATACACAATAATACACACACAAAGTATTTCTAGACATTATGTGTTTATAAATAAACACATTGTGCCTAAAATTACTGTTGTTTTGTTAAATAAAATTTTTACGCACAAAGTTGGTAAATATACTATCCTATAATAGTAATAAATACTCTGACATTTCAAATTGGAAAAAATTGAAAAAAAAATTATAAATAATAAAAAGAAAAAGCGAAAACGGATTATTTTTTGTGAATTACAACATTTTCACAAACATATTAGAGTCTGGAAATAGCAACATAAGCATGAAATTGTTTTTGGTAATTATTGTTAACGCATGTGGTAGTCTAAACCTCATTTCAAAATTGAAAACGCCGTAAGAGAGATACGGCCTACGCAGGAACAACTGGGTGCAATGACTCCTGCTCAACAAAATGCCTTCTTTGCAAGGGAGGCAGTCAACCAACAACCGCATTTTTTGTAGATTTTTACGCATTTCATGCGTACATTTACACGTGAAACGTGCTATTTTACACACAAATTTAGTAAATTAACACACTAATTTCAAAAATTTCATTTAATTTTTACGCACTTTTAATGTAAAATTACAAATTATTTGTGCACCAACTTAAACACAATGTGCGTATTTTTTTTTTCAATTACGCACATAGAGTAAATTTACCCAATTTATAGTAGGAGTTCAGTTTCCTACTATAAGTTGGGTAAATTTCAACAGAATTTAATTAGAGTGTACGATTCTCTAACTCTCTTAACGAATTTATCGATATCGTTAACTAACGACAATTATCGGTTGAGTTACCGAAAAATCTATTACGTAATTTTTTTAATATTTGACAAGATATATCGACAAAAGTACCCAGCAAAAAAAGTGGAAGTGATCTTAAGGCATCAATTTTTCATTGATTCCAAAGTATCATTAAGTTCTGATTTTCCGCTTCTTAAGCAGTTCTTTTTCACAACTTTCAAAGATGTGATTTCGAATTAAATTAAGTATTTTTAAATCTATCCAACTACAGATATTTCCATATAAATTTAACATTAGTAACTATAGTTAAGCACTTAACTTTAATTATTTTGAGACAAGTTGTTAGGTTCAAGTGATTTGCCTCAATTTTTTACGAATAAAAATTAATTCCTTTTCACCAATTAAAAAGAACATGAAAAGGATCATAAAGGAAAACTTCCACCCTATGACAAGCCTAGTTAAAATTCATTGGTTCCCATCCAAATTTCCACAATATCGAAATCCAAATCACTGCTTCTTTTTCTCTTCTTTTGACGATTTTTTTTTTTGTTGGAAGCCTAATTATTTTTTTAGATATGTTTTGGGATTGTGGCACCGATAAAAATATATTTGTAAAACACAGTTAATCTGAGAATATATTTTCAGACAAAACAAAAATCATGTGTAATATTTTACTAATTTAAGATTTTTCTTTTTTTCTTTTTAGGTAAGTTAAGCATAGATTTAAATTGTTTCTGGTTCATACAAGTAAGTATTAATGACTGAATGTATTTATTTATAAGTGTTTGAATTAAAACATATTTTTGGCTAATACTTCAAATGAATTTATTGTCAGCTCATCTAATCTACATTATCAGCTGACAAAAACGTTTGATTTAATTCAATTAGACGTGCCATAACCATATAAAACAGCTGTTCAAACTAATCATGGGCTACAATGTATTCGATTATTGGTGACATGCCATAACCGTAACCGTAGATAACAATTGAATTTTGGTTTTCTGCTATGGCGTTATGGTTACGGCTATGGCGATATGGCACGTCTAATTGAACCTTTAGCCAGACATAAACGTAATCATATGTCGGTATAGCACATTACATGAGTTAAATAACGATTGCAGATGTTGTGTTGTGTGTTTTGTTTCATTCTTATACTTTGAATATTTATATAGAAAATGTAAACACACAAGAAAAATCTGTTTCCATCGCTATTTTTCTGTATTGTTGCTAACATATGTATGTAGCTATCAAAGGCAGTATACAAGTTGTATCTATGTATATTAAAACTTTTCTTTAAAAAGGGAGCTGAAAGTGGGCTAAACAAATAAAAGTTGTATGCACGCTTTGAGAGCGTCCACATCTATCAGCTTAACTTTTTCAAAAAAAAATAAAAAATTGAACTTTATACTAAAGGTATAGAAAGCACAACCGGAAAACATCATAGCATATTAAAAAACTGAATGTCTTCTGTGTATCCTGCGTCGAATTCTTGTACACTCATAAAAATAATCCTGCAAAAGTAGCAGAAATATTTTCTGAATTTAGCAGATCCAATTGTTATTTTCTATTAACTAAAATTTAGCTCAAACAGAACTAAAATTCTGTATATTTAGCAGTTTAAGTTTTGCTGTTTCTATCTTACAAAAATTTAACAAAAAAAAAAAAAAAAAAAAAAAAATTAGAAATTTATTAATTTAGTTCGAGGCCAATTTCCGTATTATGAATTAACATAATAAGTATTTTTTTCAAACACTGCTATTTTTCTTCATACTCTCCTGACAAATACTTCAAAGAGTTTTTGCTTTCAAAAACCTCTACACTTTCAGGAATGAAAAGACGATCGTTTCAGGTCCCCTTCTTTAGTTTTCTTTAGAAAGTAATGTAATTTGAAGCAGGGATGATAAAGTTAGTACTGTAGTACTTTTTGTGGTACTATTGGAACCTCAAAAGTACTATGCTACTCCTCTGACTCATTTAGTACTATGTACACATTTTCCTTTTTTAAATTTTTTGTGTTCTTCAATTTTCATACATATTATTGTGTTTATAGCAAACACATCAAATATCGGAGTCTTAAATAAAAAATACTTATGTTGAAAATATTTAAAATATTAGACGTTACTATTGAAAACTCAAGTTAAACATATAGAAAATGTTCTTTCGCATTTTTATTAAAATATTAAAAATTAGAGGAATTAAAAAATCTGAAAATGTTTGTGGTTTTTGCAACGAGCAAAATGTTTTTCCCCCTCAGAGCTCCTAAAGAATTTAATAATTCGATTTTCAATTCTGAATGATTAAACACCTGAACCCTATTTCGAAGAATCGAATGAATTCTTAATCCACCTAATTCAATTACTAAATTCATTTGATTCGATTGTCATTCAGTTTGTTCATTCGAAAATATTCTTATGACATTCACAAGGTTGAATAGACCCGTAAATACCTTTAAAATAATATTTGCTTTAAAACGAAGTTGAAGACGGTTTTCCGGGAGTTTAAATTCTGAACCCTACACCCATAGAAATAAACCTGTAAAAATAGCAGAAAAAGCTACTAAAAATGAAGCAAAAATGGCCTTACAAAATACACTGCTGAGATTAGCAGATTTTTTTGCTAAATTCTATACTCACAGAAATAAATCTGTACACTCAAAATAGTTTGTAGTTTAAATTAACTGAAAATGTAATTTAAAATAAATGAAAAATCACTTGAAAACCGGTCTACTGACTTTTCATTTAAATCAAAAGAACTTTTCATTTATTTTTAAATGTTAATAAATAAACTACAAAATCCTTAAAAAATAATGATTTTTCATTTATTTCCATTTTTTAAATTTCAAAAAATTAACTACAAAATCCGTAAGAATAAATGATATGTAGTTTATTTCGTTTTTTTAACTGACCTAGAAATCGAAAAGGAATTCCTTTTTTTATAAAACATTTTAAATGAAAATATTAACTGTAACAGAAAATCCGTATTTATTTGTAGTTTATTTTTTAAATAAACGACAAAATCAGTTAAAAAATATATTTCTTTGTATTTTAACTGTATAATCATTTAAAAATAAATGTACGGATAACTTTTTAAATAAACTACAGTCAGTTACTGTAATAATATTTTCAGTGTAAAAATAGCAGAAAAAGTTACTAAAAATTTGTTAAAAATGATGCTGCAGAAAGATCTTCTAAAATTAGCAGATTTTTTTACTAAATACTAGTAAAATGAGAACAGCAAAATTAAAACTGTTAAATTTACAGAATTTTAGTTATATTTAGGCTAACTTTTAGTTAATTAAAAATAGCAAAGTAAACTGTTAAATTTGCGGAAAATTTTGCTAAATATTTGTAGACCAAAAATAGCAAAAATAAACTGTTAAATCTACAAAGTTTTTTCTAATTTTAAGCTAAATTTAGTTGAATGCAAATAGCAGTCTATTCTGCTAAAATCAGCAGAAATATTTGCTAAAAAATTGTATACTGCTGTTTTCAAATCTCTCGATTTTTATTTGCATTAAAAAAAATCGAAAAAACAACAAAAGTTGAAGTAAATTAATTATTGCTTATAAAGCTTTGATACACTAAACTAAATAAATCAACTATGAAATTTTTAATTTTTGTTATTTTTGATCGCTCAGAAGTAAAAAAGTGCACTGTGCATCCATCATCAAATTGGGTATTATATTCCAAAGTAATACCATTTACAAAATTTTAAAAAGTCTTAAGATCGGTATATCGATGGTCTTAAAATTATATTTCCTCACCGACAAATATTTACAATTATGACTTCATTTACAATTATGACCATCATTATTATTTTCAATAACATTTAAATATCGGACAATTGTTTATTGGGTTACTATTATAAATCATGTGGACACATAGTTAAAAATATCTATTATTTATAAGTAATAAATAAATGGAGATTTCAGAGTGTGGCCATCAAATATAATATGGTAATTTATATGTATGTGTCTACGCATAACTGATTGTCCCCAGCAAAATATTGGTAATGACACCTCATTACTATCTGCATTACCAAAAATGATATATCATTACCTTTTGCATTATTTTATAATATAAAATAATGACTTCCTAATAACGGCCTATTGTATTCATTGTTTCTAAATATAAAATAATGACTTACACGTATTAGTTTAAATAAGTACTTTTTACACAGTTAAATTTTTTTATTATATGTAAAAATGTTTTATGTTTAAATTTTTATCCTAAAAAGTCCTAAAATTACACACTAGAGAAAACTTAGATTTTCTGAATGTATTTCCTTAAGCTAATCGTATTTGCCTAACTCCTTATTTTTAAAAATTAAGTAAGCAATCGGATAACCACTTATAATTAAACTTTTTGTAAGCATGTGTGTAACCACTTATTATTCAAAATCTCATAACTACTTATTTCTCATTTTATCGTAAGCGAGTGGGTAAGCGTGACTACTTATAAAAACGACCACGCCAAACAAACATAATGAGTTTAGACGCCAAAAAATAAGTTGTGTGGAGCTATGAATTTCTATTATATAACCACTTATTTGGTAATGAAAGATTTTGCTGGGTCTATGTATATTTATAATTTCTAAATGTAAAATATATAGTTATGCATGTGTTTAAATTGAAATCTGTGTATTATATACATATGTATACATGCAAATATTCATTAATTCATTTTAGCTATATATACATATATATTAAAATATATAGTGTATGTTGCACTTGAAGCATCACTGAATTTTTCCTAACGAAGAAGTGGAAACAAAAAAGTAAATATTTGTTTAGTGTTCATCGTAACGAGTTGTTGTTTATTCTTTTATAATAAAATCATATCATATGAGTATCAGATGATAGTGATGATACACATACATACATATATGCTGTAGCTGTTATAAATTTTTATTTCTATAAACATAAACTTGAATGATAAACTTTTTAATTTTCCTCTTCTTAAATAATTTGTACATTAGGGTGTCCTGATTTTTTCAAAATTCCGAATTGTATCATTGAAATAATTATATTTTGGATTTTAATTAATTGTTTATGAATAATTTAGAATCGCTGATTACGAAACTGGAATCAAGAATTTGAATTTCAAAATGGCGAATACAAAATTATAGAACAAATTTTTACATAATATATGTTGCATTGTTTAATTAGATTAGAATTGCTTTTTGGTTTCTAAACACGAATATGAAATTAAAAGCGTGAAACTGAAAATTGCGCCCATAAAAGTTTAAAGATTTAATATTTTGGATTTTTGTTAATTGATTATATTTTTTGCACACAGATTTGCTGACTAAAAATCTGTAAATATAAAATGTAAAATAGGTTTTTTTAACTACCAGATAAAAGAGTTGTATTTTTGCTACACTGA
This sequence comes from Leucophora obtusa, assembly GCA_949987735.1. Lineage (NCBI taxonomy): Eukaryota > Metazoa > Arthropoda > Insecta > Diptera > Anthomyiidae > Leucophora > Leucophora obtusa. The sequence goes on from OX465295.1 coordinate 8,289,168, forward strand.
TTCTACTAACATTTCAGTTAACATAGAAATTGCACGAGTTAAGACGTGGTAGTACCGCGGTACCAAACGAAGGTGGTTCTGTGGTACTACTCGTAGCACGTTTTGGTGTAATGGTTAGCTCTTTGGACTGTTACATGTAAGGGTGCGCTTTGGATCCCCAGCTACGAGAACATCAATTTAAAAAAAATAATATGCATTAGTTGCAGCGTCCTCTTTCAGTGTTTCTATAACACTTAATTTCATCAAAGTAAGATAACATAACAGGGCTATGTACTAAAAAGTTTCAACAAAGTTCGCCAAGTTTTCATCTATTGGCGCCCAACAATTGTTCTAACATTCAGCATCTGGCACAAATACAGTGTTGCCATATTTATTATTATTATTATTATTATTATCTTTATTAAGTCTATGGAAATACAAAAAATCCTTACAGACTAATCGCATTGATGCCCTTCTTCTTTTACCACGTTTTGTTTCTTCTCTATCCCCTTTCCAAAGAAAGCAATCTCTATATATAAAAGAATAACGTGACTGACTGACTGACTGACTGACTGACTGACTCAACATCGCCCAGCCCAAACCGCTGAAGCTAGGAAGTTGAAATTTGGTATGTAGGTTCCTCTTTCGGGGTAGACGTCCACTAAGACGGGATTTTTGGAAATTCCTACCGGAACGGGCAAAAAGGGGGAAAGTGTCCCCCTTGACGGCCTGCCAAAACCCCTTTGGCTAGAAAGCTAAAATTTAAGATATGTGTTCCTTGGAGTAGGGGCTAACTTTTCTGGAAAGTACTTTCTAGAATTTTGGACAGGGACGTTGTAAAAATGGGGGTTAAAAAGGGGAAAAAGGCCCCCCTTGACGGCCTGCCCAAACCGCTGGAGGTAGGAAGTTGAAATTTGGTATAAAGGTTCCTCCACTATCGTAGACATCCACCAAGACGGGAGTTTTGGAAATTTTTACAGGGACGGGCAAAACGGGGAAAAAGTCTCCCCCTTGACGGCCTGCTCAAACTGCTGGAGCTATGAAGTTGAAATTTGGTATGTAGGTTCCTCGACCGGTGTAGACGTCCGTTGAGACGGCATTTTTGGAAATTCTTATCGGTAGGGGCAAAAAGGGGACAAAAAAAGTACCTTTTTCCAAAAAAGTACCTTTTCCCAAAAAAAGTACCTTTTCCCAAAAAAAGTACCTTTTTCCAAAAAAAGTACCTTTTTCCAAAAAAAGTACCTTTTTCCAAAAAAAGTACCTTTTTCCAAAAAAAGTACCTTTTTCCAAAAAAAGTACCTTTTTCCAAAAAAAGTACCTTTTTCCAAAAAAAGTACCTTTTTCCAAAAAAAGTACCTTTTTCCAAAAAAAGTACCTTTTTCCAAAAAAAAGTACCTTTTTCCAAAAAAAGTACCATTTTCCAAAAAAAAGTACCTTTTTCCAAAAAAGTACCTTTTTCCAAAAAAAGTACCTTTTTCCAAAAAAAGTACCTTATTCCAAAAAAAGTACCTTTTTCCAAAAAAAGTACCTTTTTCTAAAAAAAGTACCTTTTTCCAAAAAAAGTACCCTTTTCCAAAAAAAAGTACCTTTTTCCAAAAAAAGTACCTTTTTCCAAAAAAAGTACCTTTTTCCAAAAAAAGTATCTTTTTCCAAAAAAAGTACCTTTTTCCAAAAAAAGTACCTTTTTCCAAAAAAAGTACCTTATTCCAAAAAAAGTACCTTTTTCCAAAAAAAGTACCTTTTTCCAAAAAAAGTACCTTTTTCCAAAAAAAGTACCTTTTTCCAAAAAAAGTACCATTTTTCAAAAGAAGTACCTTTTTCCAAAAAAAGTACCTTTTTCCAAAAAAAGTACCTTTTTCCAAAAAAAATTCCTTTTCCCAAAAAAAGTACCTTTTTCCAAAAAAAGTACCTTTTTCCAAAAAAAGTACCTTTTTTAAAAAAAGTACCTTTTTCCAAAAAATGTACCTTTTTCTAAAAAAATGTACCTTTTCCAAAAAAAAAAGTACCTTTTTCCAAAAAAAGTACCTTTTTCCAAAAAAAATTCATTTTTCCAAAAAAAGTACCTTTTTCCAAAAAAAGTACCTTTTTCCAAAAAAAAGTACCTTTTTCCAAAAAAAATTCATTTTTCCAAAAAAGGACCTTTTTCCAAAAAAAGTACCTTTTTCCAAAAAAAGTACCTATTTCCAAAAAAAGTACCTTTTTCCAAAAAAAGTACCTTTTTCCAAAAAAAGTAACTTTTTCCAAAAAAAGTACCTTTTCCCAAAAAAAGTACCTTTTTCCAAAAAAGTACCTTTTTTCAAAAAAAGTACCTTTTCCAAAAAAGTACCTTTTTCCAGAAAAAGTACCTTTTTCCAAAAAAAGTACCCGTTTCCAAAAAAAGTACCTTTTTCCAAAAAAAAATCCTTTTTCCAAAAAAGTACCTTTTTCCAAAAAAAGTACCTATTTCCAAAAAAAAGTACCTTTTTTAAAAAAAGTACCTTTTTCCAAAAAATGTACCTTTTTCTAAAAAAAAATGTACCTTTTCCAAAAAAAAAGTACCTTTTCCAAAAAAAGTACCTTTTTCCAAAAAAAGTACCTTTTTCCAAAAAAAGTACCTTTTTCCAAAAAAGTACCTTTTCCAAAAAAAAGTACCTTTTCCCAAAAAAAACCCTTTTTCTAAAAAAATGTTCCTTTTCCCAAAAAACATACATTTTTTCAAAAAAATACCTTTTTCAAAAAAAGTACCTTTTCCAAAAAAATGTACCTTTTCCCAAAAAAAAGTACCTTTTTCTAAAAAAATGTTCCTTTTCCAAAAAACATAAATTTTTCCAAAAAAAACACCTTATTAAAAAAAATACCTTTTCCAAAAAAAGTACCTTTTTCCAAAAAAAAGTACCTTTTTCCAAAAAAAGTACCTTTTTCCAAAAAAAATTCTTTTTTCCAAAAAAGTACCTTTTTCCAAAAAAAAGTACATTTTTCCAAAAAAAAGTACCTTTTTTAAAAAAAGTACCTTTTTCCAAAAAATTTACCTTTTTCTAAAAAAATTAACCTTTCCCAAAAAAAAAAGTACCTTTTCCAAAAAAAAGTACCTTTTTTAAAAAAAGTACCTTTTTCCAAAAAAAGTACCTTTTTCCAAAAAATATTCCTTTTTCCAAAAAAGTACCTTTTTTCAAAAAAAAGTAAATTTTTCCAAAAAAAAGTAACTTTTCCAAAAAAAAGTACCTTTTCCCAAAAAAAAGTACCTTTTTCTAAAAAAATGTTCCTTTTCCAAAAGAAGTACCTTTTCCAAAAAAAGTACCTTTTTCCAAAAAACATACATTTTTCCAAAAAAAAACACCTTATTAAAAAAAATACCTTTTCCAAAAAAAGTACAAATAAAGTACTTTGTAAAAACAAAGTATCTTTTTAAAAAAAATTTCGTTTTTCCAAAAAGTACCATTTAAAATAATATATAATTTCAAAAAAACTACTTTTTTCCCTCCCCCACGGATATCTCCACTAAAACAAGGTTTCTTGATATTCGGCATAGACGTGCGCTAAGACGGGATTTTTGGAAATTCCTACCGGAACGGGCAAAAAGGGGAAAAGTCTCCCCATAAACAGTCTCACAAATTGGAAAAGTGCCTGCCCAAACCACTGGAGGTAAGAAGTTGAAATTTGGTATAAAGGTTCCTCCACTGTAGTAGACATCGACTAAGTTTGTATTTTTGGAATTCCCTACAGGATATCCCAAAAGGAAACTCGGTATGTGAGTTCCTGCTTCTGTGTAGGCGTCCGCTTAGACGGAATTTTTGAAATTCCTATCGGGAGGGGAAATAAGGTAAAAGTCTCCTCCTGCCGGCTTGCCCAATCCCTTTTGGCCAACCTAAAATTTTAAATATGTATTCCTTGGAGTAGGACTAATTCACCGGCAACGTAATTTTTCTATTTTGGAACAGGAACATAGTAAAAATGGTGGTTGAAAGGGAAAAATGTCCCCACTAACGGCCTGCCCAAACCGCTTAGGCAATGCAGTTGAAATTTGGTATGAATGTTCCTCATCCATCGCAGATAGCCGCGAAGATGGAATTTTTGTAAATTCCTAAAGGGAGGGGCAAAAAGAAGAAAAGCCTCACCTTGGGGGCCGGTAAAAACCCCTTCGGCTAGAAACCTGAAGATTAAAATGTGGGTCCCTGGAGTAAGGGCTAACTTATTAGAAAGATACTTTTTTGAATTTTGGACAGGGTCGTTATAAAATGGGGGCTCAAAAAGGGAAAGTTGCCCCTTAACGACCTGTCCAAACTGCTGGAACTAGGAAGCTGAAATTCGGTACTTAGGTTCCTCTTCCAGCCTAATTCCAACCGGGAGGGACAAAAAAAGAAAAAGTGTCCCCCTTGACAGCCTGCTCAAACTGCTGGAACTAGGAAGCTGAAATTCCCTGTCGATGGATTTTCGGAAATTCCTACCGAGAGGGGCACAAATAGTAAAAGTTGGCTAGAAACCTGAAATGTAAAACATATGTTACTTGGAGTATGGGCTTTTTGGACCGGGAAGGTGCTTTTTGGACAGGGACATTGCAAAAATGGGGATTAATGAAGCGAAAAGTAGGGTCAAAAACAGGAAAAGTCTCCCCCTTAACGGCCTGGCCAAACTGCTGGAACAAGGGAGCTTAAATTCGGTATTTGGGTTCCTTCTCCAACGTTGACGTCCCCTAAGATGGTATTTTTGGCAATTCATACCGGGAGGGGTAAAAAGGGAAAAAACTTCCCCCTTGACGGCCTGGCCAAACTGCTGGATATAGAGACCTAAAATTATGTATGTAGTAGGTTCCTCCTCCAACGCAGACGTCCTCTAAGACGGAATTTTTGGAAATTCCTACCGGGAGGGGTAAAAACGGAATAATTCCCCCCCTTGATGGCCTAACCGAACCCTTCGGCTAGAAACCTGTAATATATAATATGTTTTCCTTGGAGTATGGGCTAACTTATCGACAAGGCATTTCTAGGACTTTGGACAGGAACGTGGTAAAAATGGTGGCTCAAAAGGGGAAAATTGCCCCCCCCCCCCCTTAACGTCAGCGTCTTTAGCTAGAAACCTAAAACTTAAAGAACAAGTGTATATGAAACACTAAAATTAAGAAACTAAATAGGAAACGAGTGAAATGAAACACTACACAAGTGGAATGAAATGGATATAAACGTTGAACGAGTAGAATTGAAATTATAGAGAATGCAAATGGATTGGAAGAGGGAATTACCTGTTCAAACACTATCCACGGAATATGAAACTTATGTAGCATTGAAACTTACTCTCCAAAAAGTTAAACAAATTTTCTAAAAAAGAAAAAACCTTAGAAAAGGAATGGAACTTATATATTCCGATATTTAAACTTCATGTAACGAAGCACCGGTGGAAGAAATCGACGCAGTAAATTTTCCAACTGAATTTGTGAATTTACTTGAATTGCCAGGTCTACCTTTACATAAACTGGAATTAAAAAAAAAAAAACTTTAAGACACGCTAACAACGTAGCGGGCTTTGCCCGCTATTTTTAATATTATAAAATGCTTTCCAACCCTGCTTTACGTTATTTATTTTCAATCAAAACACAAATGAACAAAACTACTTACGGGTCTATCTACCTAAGTTCGCACTTTACCAAATTATCTTAACATACACACGTATATTGCAATTTATTATGGATTCATTACTAACAATCCACTTTCATGAGCAAAAGTGATCAAATATTTATTTATTTTAAACCCATTGTTGTGCAGAATTATTTATTTGTGGTGGCTGGGTGAAGGCTTTAAATAAAAAAACGAATTTAATAAAAATTGTGGGGGGCGCAGCCCCCCGGGGGGAGGGCGCAGCCCCCCCCCCCCCCTTAACCTTTAAGGCACGCTAACAACGTAGCGGGCTGCGCCCGCTAGTACATTAATAAATGGTAAGAGTTTCTAGGGTGTTGGTTCTCTAAAAAAATAAAAATATGGAAAAATATTAATTTTGTTAATTTTTGCCTTAATATTTAACTGGTTTTTATTTTTGTTTTGAGAAGCAGTTCTAGTTTTATGATTTGATATAGTTTTTCAAAAAAAAAAAATCGACTCAGCCAACAAATCTGTTCCGATATAATTAAATATGCTTAAATCTAATTAGATCTGGTGCCCTGTCTGATCATATATTGCATATGTTTATATCTCATGGGATCTGAAAAATAGGGTAATTTTTATCACCAAAACTGGTGATAAAAATTACCCTATTATGGTTATATGGTAATATATAACTTAATGTGATTCATATACCATTTCATCCGAAAAATGGCCCGATATAATTGTGTCAGTTGGTTATCACTTTTTATCTAATTGTATCAGTTTAGATCTTAACTGTTTATATTATATATTAAGCAGATGAAATTTTATCTGATTTTTGACCTGATACAATTTTATGGGTTTATGTCGCATGGTGTTAGTTTAGATCCAAATAGATACATTACTATACAAAGTTATATAGTTATATCTGAATTTTGAGCTGATGCAATTATATATGCTTTAAAACTTTGATACAATTATATAACGCAAATGTCGGACACAAATATATTTTAATTATATAAAATTGTACCAAATACGATCTAAACAGATACCATTAGATATAAACCGGTAAAATTGTATCAGGTCAAAAATTGGATATAATTTCATCTGACTAATGTATAATTTTATTAGGTGAGATCTAAACTAATACAATTAGATAAAAACTGATAAACAACTCACACAATTACATCGGGCTATTTTTCGGATGGCATTTTATATGACTATATGTAACTGTTTTTACTCGGGTGTATCCATATATATTATATCTGGTGCCAGATCTGTTCATATCTCTTTGTCCGGCTGTTTACCGTTTTCAAAGGAAGCAAATTAAAAATGTATACCCAAGTAAAAAATCTTTCACATAGTCATATATTATCATATAAAATTTTGTATAATTATATATTGGAATATATATACCAAGATATATATATATAAAACTTTACGAAATTATATCCTAAATATATAACTATATCTTGTTATATAATGCACAATATATAGTGCAACAGTTACATATGCCTCATATAATTATGTATAATTGTATCGAATTATATATACTAGTTGGATATGATTATTTTATATTTGATACATTTGGATGAGGACAAAATCTAGATAAAATACGGATATATAGATCAATATATAATTGGATTATATAAAACAACATATAGTTATATATCTAAGATATAATTTCATATAATTTTATATAATTGTGTCTTGGTATATATGTACCAATATATAATTATATAAAATTTTGGGTATCCGAGTAAAAGTATTTTTTAAATAACCATTTATGATTTTATAGATTGATATATCGTTGAGTATTGTCATATGTAACACCAAACATAATTGTATATGATTATATCAAAATATATTTAGTTATATAAAATCATATTAACCAGATCCACCATTTTTTGGAGCTAATCGTGTATTTTTAGACATAATTATGTTAACCCATATATGATTTGATCCGGGAAATGGTGGATCTGGTTAATATGATTTTATATAATTAAATATCTTTTGATATAATAATATAAAAATATACATTTCACAATACTCGACGAGATATAAATGTATAAAATCATAAATGATTATATAAAAATCATTTTTACTAGGGTATACACTTTCATTTTGGTGCCAGCTAAAATAGATAAGATCTGTTACCAAATCTGGCCAGATATGCTCACATCTGGTCATGACAATCACCCAATTTTTCCAGATCACTTTATATATGAACAGATTTGTCACTAGATCTGTTCAGATTTGGCCATAAAGTCACATCGGATCATATATAATCAGATTTAGCACCAAATCTAATTAGATTAAATCATATCTATTTAGATCTAAACAGATCTTATCAGATCTAATCCTTTTTACACGGGAATATTCTTCAGGAATTTGGTTTTAAATAACAAATCTTCATATTGCATAAAGATTTTGTTGATTTCAGCAGTTTTCTCTGAAGGTCCCTTTTGAACTAATGTTTATAAAATTTAACAACACTTTTCGTTATACCCCTAATGTATACATTGGGTGCGTTCGGCAGATACAATTTGACAGTCAACAGTTCTACAACAGTTGTGCAACTATCTGCTGAACGACCTGATCACTAACCGCTCAGTCTGAGCGCTGTCATATTTTGGTAGCGTAAAAAATGTATGCTAATTTTGATCAAATAGTGATACATTTGTTGTTGTTGATTTAAAAAAAATTTTGTTTTGTATGATTGACAAATAAAAACATACAAATATAATTCAAAAACAAAAAAATTAAAAAATCAAAGGAAAATATAGAAAAACTATATTTAAAAACAAAACAAAGAAAACATCGTTCAGCAGAGTAAGTAATCACAAAGCGCTACAAGTCACCGGTATCAGTTTAAGGTTTCTCTGCCGAATGCTACCATTTTTATTATGCATATATGCATAATTCATAATAAAAAAATATGCAACAGTTCTGTTGTTTCTTCAAATATTATTTAGTATTTTTTTTAATATTGTGCTTTTTGTTTGGCTGCTCTTTCATATGTGACAGCCCGTCGTCTGTGTGTGAGTCAGCGAGTTTTTATAAGTATTTATGAACTGGTCGGCCTGTCTGTATGTCAACCTTGATAATCATTATATTATTATTATGATTTTTTTGCATGCATCTCTCTTGACTGTTTACAATAACATGAGAGACCTTTTTTTTACATACATTCGTATACAGAGTTGGGAGCAATTAATTATTTTGTAATGGTTATAATAGAAATGCATGATCTATTATACATGGTCCGCCATCTAACTTTTTTTTTCAACTAGTGCTTATTTCGTGAATGGTAACACTTAGCTCATGTCTGATTTGACAGATAATTAGTTTTATCCTTCCGCTGAACGAATATGGTTGTGTCCAGTTGGTCCCGAGGCATAATTGGGCCATTTTTCTTCGAAAATGAGCAAGGAGTGGCCGTTACAGTCAATGGCGATCGTTATCGGGCCATGTTGAACGAATTTTTGTTCACAAAAATTGAAGAGGAGGGTATTGGCAACATTTGGTTTCAACAGGACGACGCTACGTGCCACACAGCCGAAGCTACACTCGATGTTTTGCGCCCTGTTTTTGAAGATCGCATTATCAGCCGCAGAGCTGATGTCATTTGGCCACCTCGGAGCTGCGATTTGACACCGTTGGACTATTATTTGTGGGGTGCCGTCAAAGATAAGTGTTACGCCGACAAGCCAGAGACAATTGACGCTTTAAAGGACAATATTCGTGAAGCCATTGGTGAAATACAGCTGCACACAATCGATAATGTGCTTAAAAATTGGGCCGATCGTGTAGGCTACTGCATGGCCAGCCGAGGCAGCCATATGAATGAAATTATTTTCCATTATTAACCGGAAGGATTGTACTTTCAAATAAAAAAAGAAATTTGAGAAAATATTCAGTAGTTTTTTTTATAGCATTTTCAAAAAAAAAGTTATTTGGCGGACCCTGTATTTTATAATGGCAACGTAATTTATTTTCATTTCCATTGAGAAATTAAATGGTAGATTTGCATTACCATTAATTTTCTTTTTTGAGGTATAGAAACCATTAAACGAATTTCTGTTAAGTAAGTAAATGTTTTCTATTTCATTACAGTAGAAAAATGTAATCATGTTTTACATAAAATAATGGCAATACAAATGTAATGTGATAACTAGGGCAACCAAAAAAAAAAGCTCTAAAAGCAATATTTTAAGCTTTTAAAAAAGCTCGGATAAGCAGTAAAATAAGCAGTTAAAATGCAAAAACAAGCCCTTAAACAGAGCTTTGAAGAATTAATTACTTTTTGAATGAATTCACTACCAATCGAATTCAATTTTCTCTAGAATTGAATGAATTACTTTTCTTAAGTAATTCACTGAATTCATTCAATTGAATGCGTTCATCAAACAACAAAATCAAAGAATTAATTCAGTTGCAATAGTTCTTTTTATTAAATCAATTGAATTAATTCACCGGTGAACGTGTTCAATTTTATAAATCGAACGGAAAAAAAAGTGAATTAATTCCTTACTGAATTAATTCACCACTGAATTCATTCAATTTCATTTTCATTCAGTGAATTAAAAAAAAAATAAAATTACATTCAGTGAATTAACAAAAAAAAAATAAGTTCACTGAATTGAAAAAAAAAAAAAATAAAATAAGTTCACTGAATTGAAAAAAAAATAAAATAAGTTCACTGAATTCAAAGCCTGTTTTCTGCCGTTCAGTAGAAGAAATCAATAATATACAAATAAAATTTTTAAATAAGCAATTTTTCAGTATGTGCTAGTAACAAATTAGAAACCGGATGCTGTTTATTAACCTACATGATTCAAAAATAAAGCATTTTACTATTAAAAATAAAAACTTTACAGATATAGATAAATTTGGAAAAAAATATAACTATTAATTTTTCAAACTAGTTATATAGTCTATCTATCCGGATTTCATTCTTGCCTTAGGTTATCGTCATTGTCATATTTGTACTATGTATTAGAATTCAGGTTGGAAAAATAAAAGAATTTTTTTTTATTTCGATTTTACGATGTCCGTCTGTCCGTCCGTCCGTCTGTCTGTCTGTCCATGCAATCTTGTGCGCACTCTACAGGTCGCAAATATAAAGATATTTTAATGAAATTTGGTACGCAGACCTATGTTGGCCCAAGGACGAAAAAGTTTGATTTTGGTGAACATCGGTCCATGTTTAGACCTAGTGCCCATATAAGGGTCCTACCAAAATTATACTGTTTATACGCTGCAGGTCGCAAATATTAAGATATTTTGATGAAATTTGGTACATAGACCTATGTTGGCCCAAAGACGAAGCCTATTGATTTTGGTGAACATCGGTCCATGTTTAGACCTAGTGCCCATATAAGGGTCCCCCCAAAATTGGCTTGGTTACAAACTGCAGGTCGCAAATATTAAGATATTTTAATGAAATTTGGTGCGCTGACTCACATTATAGAAAATTTTGACACAAGCCTCATTTTAACCCATTCGAATTTCGGATCCAAACAATACACCAGACTGGTGTAGGGTATTGTATAGTCGGCATGCCCGACTTTAACCTTTTTACTCGTTTTAAAATCAGAACTTGTATTTAATCTAAATTGTTCTATCTTTTCAAATAAAAAACATGCTCTGGCTTCTTTTTGGTTGGCCTAGTAATAACAATGAAGTATGTGACAATGATTTTGGCCCAACTCTGTTGCTATATTGTATTTTATTTTTACTGTAATACAATATTATGAATTATTTTATATACTGCATATTCTTGAAATTGTTTGCCATCATCATTGTTGAATGAAGAATGGAAGATCCATACACAGTCAGAGAGGCGGTAAAAAAGTATATATCTACCCAGTCGTACTTCTGCTGCTATTGCTAACAAGGTTGCCCACTCTTGAAGTCGAAAAATGGTTAGATTATGAAGAGAAAATGGCTTGAAATTGGCTAAAGTCAGAAAATAATGCTAAAACCCAATAATTTTAACATAAATCATTGACAATAAATAATTTTAACACAAATTTCATGAAAGTGGACTTTAAATTTTAATGTTTTTCGAACTCCTAAAATATTTTCATTCAAATTTTACAAAAAAAAAAATGATTTTAGAACGACTATAAAAATTACATGTATGTGTGTAGGCCTAAATAAAATTGTGAGAAACGAAATTTTTTTTTACCAAAATTTCGCAAATCTGAAAGATACAAGCACTTTTGTTTGAAATTAAATTGGCAAATTTACCCGGCTAGATATAATCTAGCCATTTCTTTTATGGCTAGATGAAATTACCATGGCTAGATCTAGCCGGAAAATAGCTAAATTGGCAACCTTGATGGCTAACTATGCGTTGCATGTCGTACATATTTTGTTGTAAATAAAGTTGAGCTTGAACGTTGTGGTAGCAATAAGAGTGATGGATGGATGGGTGGGTGCATGGGTAGTGGTTTAGTTGTTTTAGGGGGTTTTATGTGGTCGGATTAGTTCATTTGTATGTATGCAGTATAAACTTAAAAGTAGTATTTGAATTTTCTACGATGCTACAAGAGTTCTTAGAAGTCTTAAGTGGCCACAATTACACATGAGAGTGACTTAAACTAGTTCAACTTGCATTTTCGCAAAATATTCACATTGAAAACATTATGCGTAAAATTTAATTTATAGTTGTGGGCTTTATTGTTTGCAAAAAAAAAAAAAAAGAATATGCTTTTAAACATTATTAGTTTTAAATGCTAAATAACATTTGCTATAAACAGTTAGCTGGTTAATTGTTTAAAATTCTATTTAAATGAATCATATCATAATCAGTTTTCCAGAGCTAAATATAATAAGATAATTAAGTACTTTTGAAAAGTAATTTTGCGACAAAATTTCATAAAAATTTAGAAAATTTTTATCTTATTTAAAACAGTTTTATCTTATTTTGTTTTTTTCAAATTTCATAATTTTCACAAAGCAAGTATCATCATATTGTTATATTTTTACTTTATAAAAACGTTGGTATATTTCCTTTAAATAAACCGTGTTCTTTTCTATTGCAATCAAAATAACCAATTCAACTGCCAACCAAGAACTTTAAAAACATAATTCCTGAATTCGATTTATAAATCTGATAAAATTTGTACGAAACGATTCGCAAAACTCATTTTATTGATTGAATTATTTCCCACTTTATTCAATCAATATCTGATCCAAAGAATAAATTTGATTTTTGTTGATTCTTTTCATAGAATCAAGATTCAATTTTAACGAATCAATTTAACAAAAAATGGTTGCCTTGATTTATAGTTCGCAAATCAAATTATTAAACAAATAATTTAATCGAATTAAAATTGAATCAATTGAAATTTATCAAATCATTGATTTAAAGTGATAATGAATTATTCACTGATTCATAAGATGAATTAAATTTTAATGCGAGTTTAGCTTTTTCAAGCTCTGCTGCCAAAAACAATTGTTATGTTTTACTTGTTAAAACGTTCGTTTATCTCCTTTAGATAAACTGGTTTGGTGCTATTTGTTATTTAAATAACAAAACACTCTTTATTTTGAGCTTGTACACTTTTTTATTTAACACAGTATTACTTTAACTACAACGTAAAACACACACCAATTCTTAAGCGGCCCATACATTAAGGAACATTGAGTAGGGAACAAAAAATATGAAAAAATTTTGTAAACACGAATTGCACGATGTCAACACGCACACACACACACACACGTTCACAAAAAATGGCAATTTTTTCAAGAATGTTCCTTAATGTATGGGCCGCTTTATAATCAACAGACTATTCAATGCTAATTCGCAATTAGCAAACTCTAGTATACTTAGTGTAACTTAACAGCACAAATATTAAAGTACAACTTTACTTCACAAATATTAATGAGCAACTTCTACTTCCTTCGTAACGTTCGGTCTTTTATAGTTTAACGGCCGTGAATGCAGAACATAGTAGAAAATTCCAGTGCTTCTAAAATTATAACTCCTATGTTATTCATAACAGAGCCCCCAATTACTTAACATTATACTAATTATACTTCAATGCAGTGCTGCCAGTTTGAACGGTTTAGTAAATCCCGTCTCTTGCGATATTTTGCTTCAGAAATTCCAGAACTTTCCATACTAGGCTAATCCAATTTCGTAACACTGCCGGCGACTTAAGCGTGTTCGTCTCGAACAGGCACAGATGTTGCCTTTCCATAGTTGGCTAGACTCTCCAGACTTCTCTTCGGTTCTTGAACTATTGTACTTCTGCATTCATGTCTTAACCTCTTGATAATTTATAGTGGCCATTCCGATGAGTTTGTGATTTAGGTGCAATCCTTGCTTTTATTGTGGATTAAAAAAAGTAGGACCAACTGGCCCTCGTTGAATCCTATAGAGTTTGCTGCTCGGGGGGGGGGGGGTTCTTTTTTTTAAACTAGAAAGCCATAACGATGTAAGCCTGTACCCTTTGGTGGTCCCAAACCGATATAGTCAGACAACACATCACAGCTGGCGATAGTGCAACCGGATACATTTCTCACTAGCCAATGATGACATTCACGGTAGCTTCCTTATGATTTGGTGCACCAGGGTCAGTCATACACACACTATAAAATACATTGGTGTCTGCATTTCAGATTAGCTGAGGTTTATTTTGCAAATGTTCTTTTCTCTCCAGTCGTAGCAGAACTTATGGAAATTTTGTTTCCGTAGATAACCAAACCGGCAAAGTTGAAGAAATTTCTTTACTGCTATCTTAACACGGCGTCATTATTCTGCTAGAAATTTCTAGAATAACTCAAACCGGTCTACCTTGGCATGGAAGATTGTCAATTTCCAGATTATTCGTTTTACCCTCTGAATTGACCAGTGTCTCTTCAAATTCACTGCTTTGTACCTCAACATGATCCACTCTTTGATTTGTGACCTCTCCGATTGTCTTCGGTTTCCCATTTGTGGCTCTGTAAACAGCTCTAACTTGATCTAGAAGTTCCTCATTTGTGGCTCTCCTGACATGCAATCATAAATGTTGTTTATACTGAATTTAGACTGAGCGAAAACCATTTGGTTTTTGTACAAAACTAAATTGCAAAAGGCAAGTCATTTACACTGGTTATTTATATTTTCTTTGTCACAACACTTTTTTATTACACACTTTTCTTTCTTTTTTTATTGCCAAATTAATGTAAAAAAAAATTAATACATTTAAATAAGAATAATAACACACAATTGCAAATTCAAACAGAAATATTTTTAAAAAATTAAAAAATATTTTCTTGACATTTGCTTTACTTCTATATTCGTTGCAACAGGGAGTATCGAAAATTAATTATAAATGATACCGGGTGTATCAAGAATGCACATTTCAGACATTTTTATTGGGTTTTTGGCAAAAACCAGGTAGAATCTGGTTTTCAGTTTGTGTGAAAATTGTATGCAAAAACTAAATTAATTTTGTAGTTTTCGGCTCAAAAACTAAAAATGCCCAAAAACTATTAGTTTTCACCAAGTCTAAATACACTATTAAGCTTATTCCAAAACCTGCGTTTTTACTTTTTTTTAAATGATTATTGTTTTGATTTTAAGTACCCTTATTTTTTTTGATATAAAAATGATGATTTTTTTATCGATGTTCTTTTCTCTCCAGTCTTAAATACGAAGGCAGTTCGAAATGTTCTTAGCCTAACAATGAAAAACATGAGCTAGATTTCTAAAATATTTAATTTTTCAATATAATCTCCTGAAACTTCAATACACTTACTCGAATGTTTCTCTAGCAATTCTATCCCTAGATTAAGATAATTTTACTGAAGCTTCTCAAAATAATCGTTTACAGCTGCCATTGTATCTTCATTCGAGGTAAAACGTTTTAAAAGCGTTTAAAACGAGGTAAAACGACGCTTAAAATTTATTTTATTTCGCTTAAATCGATCCAAACAAGCTTGAGAAATTTTCATTCAAATGCGGTTTTGGTCAACTGTTAACAAATGCGGCACCCGTCTTACACAAAGCTTTTTCATCTGTAATTCTTGATGCAAAATAAAATGTACTCGATCATTTGAGATGCCTATGGCATTACCTATTTCACGCACTTTCGCTCGTCGATTGTCTAACATCATATCATGGACTTTAGCAATGGTTCATCTTCAATGATTGTACGACCACATTTAAAGTCAGCAACCCAATTTTTTACTGTTGCATATGGAGGAGCACTTTCACCTAACACATTCACCATATCATTATGAATTTCTTGTCCCGATAAACCGTTCTTATGTAAATATTGGATCACACCACGAATTTCTAATTTTTCCATTACAAAAAAATCACTGAAGCGCCTTTTTTGAACACCTGTTACTATACGAATGAGTTGACAGATCAAAATGAAATTTAACATGTGTTCATATGACGGATGGAAGTTTCCATTATAGAAAGCTTTTTGCTGTTTATACCGCCATCTCTATGTCAGGCTAAAAACATTTCATACTGCCCTCGTATAACTTAAGTAAGAAATTTTGTTTGAAAATTTATTTCTTAAATAAAATATATAATTATGTAATATTCGTTCTTAGTTCTGACTATAAAACTGGTTCTCAGTATCTTTTCCGGAATAAAATTTACCACTCTAAACTTTACTTTTAAAAAGTTAAAAATAAATATTCAAATGTGAAAGTGTATTGATATAGACAAGTCCCATTACACCTCAATGGGTGGCCGTCAAAATAAAACAAAAAGAAAAATATTTAGTATGGCACGCACACATATAAAAGTCAAAAGAGCAATACGACGAATGTCACAAAACGTTAAAAAAAAAAGAACGGACATCCATAAGTTTTGCTCACGTCGCTTTATGATAATTAATGAAAATTTTCATCGATAACCTTTTGGCCAAAAACAAAGACAACCACAACAACAACAACAACAATGGCAATCAAATAACGAAAAACAAACAGAATAGAACGGAATTGAATGACAAAAGGAAATTTGTATTAAGAATTTAAATGTTAGAAAGTTAAAATAATAATATAATAATAAGCGACAAACTCAGAAAGCATAACTAATGTGTCAGGTTAAAAAAAGTTCGTGTTTCAAGACAAAAATGGATGGTTGAAAACAACATAACACCTTGATAAGCAAGGTGTGTATGTGTGTGTGTGTGTGTAAAAGGAAATTTAACAGATTAGTTTAAATTTAGTTTTCATTTTATTAAATCAAGCGAAATTGTTTAATGTTGTATAAAGAAAAACTATCATATTTATGTATAACAATCTTAGCTATCTGTCTGTCACTCATTCAGTCAGTCAGTCAGTCAGTCAGTTCTACATTCAGTCTGTCTGTCTGTCTATTTGTACGTTTCATGTTTGTTTGCATGATTCTATTACACAAATGTTATAAATTAGTTAAGATTTAAAGTACAGAGAGATGAATATATCAAAAAATACACCGAAAAAAATGGAATCGTTAGTAGCACTTCGATATTTCATAAATATTTTTGTTCTCAGATATTTTTAGAGATGTAAAAATTAAACATATCTTAATATTATAGGAGAAATAAAGATGCCCAGCAAACAAAGATGATCATTAATGACTCAGAAATAAGCTCCAAAAACATAAACATTTTTCCACTTTTTCCTATGAAAGTGGTCCGTCCAAAAGAGCCCCCTGTGTACTCAGAAATAACTCAAAAAAAAGAACGTATAAAATCGAAATTTTCCTCATAAATTTAAATAATTTTGGAATCTTTTTTGAGTTTGAAAAATGAACCCTCATTTTGAAACAGCTTTTTAGATTGTAGAGACAACTTTTTGGATTGTTTTTTGAGGGTTCATATATTCTGCCAAAAAAAGAGTGTTTTCAAAAAAACAATAATCATTTCTACGAGCCATTTAAGAATCTTATATATGAGCGCTCCGAATTTGCTGGCTGGGTGTTTAAATGTACAAAAAAAAATTAATTTAAAGAAAACTAAAATATATAAAAAAAATTCATTAAAGGAATTAAATATGCTAAAATCCCAAACGTATTTAACAAATTGTGAAAAATAATCCGCTGTAGGTATGTCCCTATCCGGATTTCATTCTTGCCTAAGGAAATCGTCAGGGGACGACGTTTTTAGAATTTCTGGAAATATTTGTTAAGTTAAATTACAAACTCAATGAGAATTTCTTGTTCTCGTCTAGGAGCGTTATTAAATATTTAGGCTTGTATTCAAAAAAATGTTTTGAATTTCATTACAGTTTAATAAAACAAATTAACATGCAAAACAACAACAAAAATCCTTCAATTAGCCTCTGATAAGACAAAAAGTTTTTTGTGAATAATCATGTTAAAATATAAATTTCTTTTTTTCCCTTGAAGAAAATTTATTTCTTAGCTTAAAATTCAGAAGAGCATTTTTTAATATTTTAAAATATTTATACCCTACACCACTATGTGGTCAGGGTATTATAAGTTTATGCTGATGTTTGTAACACCAAAAAATATTGGTCAGACCCACCTTATAGTATACCGATCGACTCAGAATTTTTTGTATTTCGATTTAACGATGTCCGTCTGTCCGTCCGTCCGTCTGTCTGTCTGTCCATGCATTCTTGTGCGCACTCTACAGGTCGCAAATATTAAGATATTTTGATGAAACTCGGTACACCGACCTATGTCGGTCCAAGGACGAAGCCTATTGATTTTGGTTAAAATCGGTCCGTGTTTAGACCTACACGCAGAAAAAAGAGATTGTTGGATATATTTACAGGCAATTATATATATGTTTATAAACTACTATACTTATTTTTGAGGTGTGTTTCCAATTATTTTATTTTTATCGTTATAATACGTATGTCTCCCGGCAAACACTGTAATGCTTGAATGTTAGTCATATTTTCCCACTTAAACAAAAATATATTTGTATTTTTATTTTATCATTATTATGTTTGTGGAGTGCAAATATAATAATGATAAATATATATATGTTTGCCTGCAAACATTTATATATTTGCGAGTAGATGTATTTCATATGATTCAAACATACATATGTTTACAGGCAAATATATTATATTTGCTGGCAAACGTATTATATTAAAAACACGGCAAATATATTTTGACCGTTCTTCCAAACATATATATATCACCAGCAAATATGTTTCCTGCAGGGCGATTTTTTTCAGCGTGTAGTGCCATATAAGGTCCTCCCAAAATTATATTGTTTATACGCTGCAGGTCGCAAATATTAAGATATTTTGATGAAATTTGGTACAGCGACCTATGTCAGCCGAAGGACCGACCTATGCCTATTGATTTTGGTTAACACCGGTCCATGTTTAGACCTAGTGCCCATATAAGGATCCCCCCAAAATTGGCTTGGCTACAAACTGCAGGTCGCAAATATTAAGATATTTTAATGAAATTTGGTTCGCTGACTCACATTATAGAAAATTTTGACACTAGTCCCATTTTAACCCATTCGAATTTCGGATCCAAACATTAGTTGGGTTTTAACCAGAGTGATGTAGGGTATTGTATAGTCGGCATGCCCGACTTTAACCTTTTTACTCGTTTTTTTTTGCAATTTTCTATTTTCTGTTTTTGCCATAAAAAAATGTTTTTCCCTATTTTTTAATTCTGTTAAGATTATGATACGACTTTAAACCCGGTATTATTGCTGAATCTAATTAGATCAAATATTTTTCAAATCAATTAAGATCTAACCCTACAGAGAATGAGGGGTCAATTGCCCTCAAAGTACCTCGTGAAACGATGATATACCGCTCAATTGCCTTCAAAGCACCTCTTCCGTGACTGGTGAAACGAGGATATATCACTCATTTGTCCTCAAGGTACTTATCCCGTGACTTGTTAAGCAGGACTTGTCACAGAACTGTTATAATAAACCATTTCTGTAGTTTAAGTAGTGTCAATTATATTTAAAGGACTGTCCCCGTGACTGATGTAACTAGGACACACAATTTAACTAGATAAGTATGTAATAGAAAACCCCAAAATTAAGACTTTACTCTTTGGAAACTGTTCTATATTTCTAAAGGTTTTACATCAACCCATTTTTAATCGCTTAATAATAGTGTGTATATTTTTTTTTTTACGAAATACAGTGGAAAGATTGGGATCTGTACTGCGTGTCATCTGGGACCGGTCCCTTTCTCCATATAGTGCTGGCTCTGAGTAGCTATGGATCATTTAATATTTACCTTTATCACAATGAATGACATTGGACATTTTGAGCTTAGCTTATCTTAATTTTTCTCAATGGATACAATCGCATCTAATATTATATCATTGGATAAACTCAATTTTTGAAATCTAATTGGATCACACATATACCTATATTACATTTAGTATTTATTGTCCTGCATGATACGAATAAAATTTGGAGGAACTTTTTCTATTTTTCCAAAAGTTACTCCGCCCACCTTGGTTAAATATTGACAAGTTTAGCATTTATTTTTAATGTATTATTTATTATAATTTAATGGAATTTGGAGTACGCCACAAATTTGACTATGCCAATAGAGTTTTTGACGAGAACTTTAAAAAATATACATTTTTTTTAATTTGGAACTAAACTAAATGAATATTTTTTGTAAATTAATTTGCACTAAATAAATAATAATAATAATAATTTGAATTTTTGGTGTTAAAAAAAACTCAATTTATCTAAAAACCTGTGCCCATTTTTTTTTTATTTATTTTTTCTTATTTTAGAAAAAAGCTTGGTTATTTTTCTTTCCACACAGAAGTTTCATAGTGTTACTCGGCTGTAGAAAATATTTCTTGAATATTGTATATCGCAATTAATCTGTGTGAATGGCAATCTTTCCTCTTATAAAATATATTAGGGCACCTAAACGCATGAGTGATATATTTTTATGTATATCGCTCATACGTATAGGTTTTTAACACACATTTACATTCACACATTCAAGGAATATTTTCGCCAAAACCAAGCCGAGCACTTTCTGTGTGGAAAGAAAAACATCTGAGCTTTTTTCTAAAAAAAACCAAAACAAATTTTGGCTCATTTTTAGACAAATTGAGTTTTTCATATAACAGCCCAGTGTAGAAACGGCAATGACATATCATTATTTTTTGGAGTACCAGTAATGACACCCACTTACCTTCTGCATTATTTTAAAACATATAATAATGAGTTACTGATAATGACTTATTTTTATCATTATTTCAAATAGAAAATAATTGTTTAGATTTTTTTGAAAATTTTTTGAAATCTATTTTTAGACTCAATATTTTTTAAACACTGGTAAGGATATATGTAACCACATATTTATTGATTTTTTGTATGTTGGCGAGTAAGCTGACTTGTGCGCAGCAGGTCAATTATGTTTTTGTCTATCAAACATTACATGTCGATATAGCTCAGATGGTAGAGCTATTGACTGGCAATCTGTAGACCCAGGTTCGATTCCCGCTCCAGCAAATTTTATTTAAAAAAAAAAATACAATAAAAAATATTTTTTTTTTTATATAATTAATTTTTTTGAAAATCTATTTTTAGACTCATTATTTTTGTCAGTACTGGTAAGCACATAGGTAACGCTATATTTTTTGATTTTTCGTATGCTGGTGTGTAACCATAACTCATTATTTTTCGCGACATCGCCATATAAAGGTAATACGAAATGTAATAACAAAAGTAACTAGTTACCATTACTAAGTATGTAGTTACATAACGACATATCTGGTATTGATTTTCTACACTGGGCTAGTCTTATAAGAATAATTTGTTGTTGTTTTGCATGTTAATTTGATTTGTAAGACTGTTATAAAAACTGACAAAATGTCGTATGTATTTGGCTATAAAAATTCAAAACTGGTTCCGTATTAAAAAAGAAATTTTTTAATGGACATTAAAAACTCTATTGTTATAGTAAAATTTTTAGAATTTTTAAAATTCCAATAAATTACGATATAATATATAATAAATAAATAAATAAAAATAATTGCTATTTAATATTTAAACCCGCCTACTCCGTCCATTTTTTCGAGGAATTGAAATAGTTGCTCCAATTTTTATTAGTATCATATAGGACAGCAAAAATTTGACATTGATAAGATATACTTTTTCTAGTAGCGGGGTAGCACGGGTATATGAAAATTGTTTTAAATTAAATCCAAATCTGCTAAGACACAATTATCACTTTAAACCAAATATCAACGGAAAATTTTTGAAAAAAATATTTTTTTTCCGTGTACCTATAAAGCTGTTGTAATGCTGTCATATCCAGAGAAAACAAAAAAAGACTAACGAAGGTTGTTCTATTTGTTTGAGCATGTTGCAGTGTTGGTATATTTTACAATATTTACAGGTGGACTCAACGAAGCATAAATGGTAAATAGAATCAACTTAATGAAAATAAAATGCAAATAAAATACGCTAAAATGTTTAACTCAAAATTGTACATAAATTGTTCGTTACTTCCAAAGACGCAGAGCAAAGAGTAAAAGTGGCAGCCAATGACATGTGATGACTGACACAAGACTGATGTTTTTTGTGTTTTCGTTTTTTGGCCCAAAGGCAAAATGGAGTAGGTATTAAATTTGGAGTGTATACTCTATATACACATAAGGATGTTTGTATAAATAATGTCGTATAGCATTTATTCATCTCAAAATAACGTCTACACACATAAATAATTGATAAGCTCTTCAATGTGATTAGAAAAACGAGCAAACATAACAAGTGAGGGGGATAGAAAGGAGTAGGAAACATAGATGAATATAAGCTTTGAGAAATTAATACCGTGTTTTATGAACTGGAATCATTAATTTATTTTTTCCCCCATTTTTGTGGCATTTTCCAGGTAAAAAGAAACAATAATATGTCTATTTGTTTACATCAGACCTGGGGGATTTCAATTACATTCCAATTACAATTACTTATAATTTGTAATTGAAAATTTTTAAATACAAATTAAATTGAAATTAAAAAAAAAAACTCAATTACATTTCATGTTGTAATTGAGTTTTTTTTCAACTACAAATTGCAAGTAATTGTAATTGGAAAAGATTTCAATTACATTTGGAATTACTGGGATAGGTGGGATAGGCGTGGCTAAGAATAAAAAGAATGCGTCATGTTTGGTTGACCCCTAACTTGTGCTTTTTGTCATTATTTCTTTTCCCAAAAAAATTTTATTGTTATTGACATTTTTTCAATTACAATTTCATGTAATGTATAATGGAAAATTTTCAATTACAAATTACATGTAATTGGTCTTTTTTAAATTACAATTACAAATAATATGTAATTGTAATTGAGTTTTTTTTTCAATTACAATTACATGTAATTGTGTAATTAATTACAAAATGTAATGAAAAACCCCCAGGTCTGGTTTACATGCTACACCTTGTGCAACTGTAATTCAGAAAATATCAATTGAAATTCAGAATTTCCATTTGAAATTCAGAAAATATCATTTGAAATTCAGAAAATATCAATTGAAATTCAGAAAATATCAATTGAAATTCAGAACATATCAATTGAAATTCAGAAATCATCAATTGAAATTCAGAAAATATCAATTGAAATTCAGAAAATGTCAATTGAAATTCAGAAATCGTCATTTGAAATTCAGAAAATATCAATTGAAATTCAGAAACCGTCATTTGAAATTCAGAAAATATCAATTGAAATTCAGAAAATATCATTTAAAATTCAGAAAATGTCAATTGAAATTCAGAAAATATCATTTGAAATTCAGAAAATATCATTTGAAATTCAGAAAATATCAATTGATATTCAGAAAACATCAATTGAAATTCAGAAAATATCAATTGAAATTCTATTGATATTTTCTGAATTTCAAATGACGATTTCTGAATTTCAATTGATATTTTCTGAATTTCAATTGATATTTTCTGAATTTCAAATGACGGTTTCTGAATTTCAATTGATATTTTCTGAAATTCAAATGACGATTTCTGAATTTCAATTGATATTTTCTGAATTTCAATTGATATTTTCTGAATTTCAATTGATGTTTTCTGAATAATAATTGCTATCTTCTGAATTTCAAATGATATTTTCTGAAATTCAAATTATATTTTCTGAATTTCAATTGATATTTTCAGAATTTCAAATGATATTTTCTGAATTTCAATTGATATTTTCTGAATTTCAAATGGAAAATCTGAATTTCAATTGATGTTTTCTGAATTTCAAATGGAAATTCTGAATTTCAATTGATGTTTTCTGAATTTAAAATGGAAATTCTGAATTTCAATTGATATTTTCTGAATTTCAATTGATATTTTCTGAATTACAATTGCAAAAGGTGTAGTTTTTTTCTCTTAAATTCGTTTTTGATGCGAAATTTACAAATTGTATAATTCAGTTGATTCTACTTACAACTCTTGATATAATTTTCTTACATGCCACTTGAAACTAAATTAATTTTTGGCAATTTTTTCGCACTTTTGAAATTTTACTAGAAATGTTAACAGATCCAATATAAATTACCCTAAAAGCCATAAAATGTTAAAATTACAATTAGCTAATAAAAAACAGTTAGTACAGCTTTATTTAGTATATCTAAACTCATGGAAATAAATCAGTAAGAATAGGAGAAAAAGCTACTAAAAATTATTTAAAAATTACCTTGCAGAAAAACTGCTGAAATGACCAGATTGTTTTTTGATAAATACTAACTACATCAGATTAAAAATTGCAAGCTATAATGTAAAGTCTGCACAAAAGTTTGTTAAATATTAGTAGACTGAAAATAGCAAAAACAAATTGCTATACCTGCGAAATCTTTGCTATATTTAAGTTACATTTTTTTTTGACTGCAAATAGCAGCGTATGCTGCTAAACGTAACAGAAATATTTGCTACAAAAATAATAAACTGCTGATTTCAGAAGCCTGGATTTGTATTAGCATTAAAATATAATTGAAGAAACAACAACTAAACATTCATCAGATTTTTATACCCTACACCACTATGTGGTCAGGGTATTATAAGTTTGTGCTGATGTTTGTAACACCAAAAAATATTGGTTCCAGACCCACCTTATAGTATACCGAATTTTTTTTTATTTCGATTTAACGATGTCCGTCTGTCCGCCCGTCCGTCTGTCTGTCCATGCATTCTTGTGCGCACTCTACAGGTCGCAAATATTAAAATATTTTGATGACACTTGGTACACTTGTCGGCCCAAGGACGAAGCCTATTGATTTTGGTTAAAATCGGTCCATATTTAGACCCAGTGCTCATATAAGGGTCCTCCCAAAATTATATTGTTTATACGCTGCAGGTCGCAAATATCAAGATATTTTGATGAAATTTGGTATACCGACCTATGTTGGCCCAAGGACGAAGCATATTGATTTTGGTGAACATCGGTCCATGTTTAGACGAATATAAGGGTCCCCCCAAAATTGGCTTGGTTACAAACTGCAGGTCGCAAATATTAAGATATTTTAATGAAATTTGGTTCGCTGACTCACATTATAGAAAATTTTGACACAAGTCCCATTTTAACCCATTTGAATTTCGGATCCAAACATTAGTTGGCTTTAACCAGACTGGTGTAGGGTATTGCATAGTCGGCGTGCCCGACTTTAACCTCGTTTTTTGCTAATTTTAGCAGGTTAAGTTGTTATTTTCTACTAAATGAATTAATTTTTTTAAGTATTTTTAATGATGAAGTGATATTTTTTAATGTTGTTACTGATATATTTCGTCATATTTATTAATAGATTAATCATACAATTTATCAATTCATCTTTTTTTGGATTTCCTTAAAACTAGCCCATATCCTGTGTGCAGGCACAAGCTGTTAATATAGGACGAGAGAATTACATAGCCATTTCTAAAAGAACATAGGAGAATTGTTTTAAATTTTGAAACAAAAAAAAAACGTTTATTGCGCTTACATAAATTTGTATTCCTATTCAAGAGTTCTAAACGCGTTTGCCTTAAAAATATTTCAATATTGGTTTGCTTTTCACTTTTTTATTTTGGAAAACGAAAAACAATACAACGCAATACAATATCAATATAACCTTTTATCTTCCTTTTAAGTGGTCAATTGGAGAATGCTTTTGATGAATCTAACATTGATTGTTTTGTGGTGAAATGATAGTGTTTCAATATATATATTAGGGTAGTCCATATTACATAGGTTTTTTGTGCTTCACGATGCAATTCAAAATTTTAAATTTTATATAGCACAAATTCCAAGGGATTTAAAAAAAAAATTATTCGAGTATTACCGATTTTTGTTATAGTTTGCATATATTAAAATTTAATTGGTAACAAAAATGTTATAGTTTTGAAATAAATTACTGAAAACAAAATTAAAGGGAAGATCAGATTGAAAAATGCACTCCAAAACTGCCTTAATATTTAAAGTTCATTTGTGGGCAAAAATATTATTAACACTAATTAAATACGGTTGTTAAGCTATTACACTCATAAACAATTCTCATCAAAATAGTTAAAAATTCGGCTAAGAAAATTGAAAATACTCGTAGTTCCTACACCCACGAAACAGATTCGGTGCTGAAAACTGCATTTGTAGCCAATCGAATGGTTTGATAGTTTTTTTATTCTATTAATTTTTTTTTTAATATTTTGAATTAATTTGACTAAATTCAATATTTTTTTAATATTTAAATTTTTAAAAATATGTATATATAAAAAAAATGGTGAGAAATTGATTTTTATGTACCTGTAAAAATAGTACTAAAACTAATATTGAATTGGAGTGCACCTTTTGCACTTGTTTAATAAGTACTTTTATTGAAGAGAATAAGGAACAATATCTCGCATTAACAAAGTGGTGTTTTTATGCCAGTCAACTTTCATATCAAAGAATAGCTCAGCGGTAGAGCTCAGCGACTAGCAACCGTGAGGTCGCAAGTTCGATACCCGGTGGCGGCAATAAAAAAACTTTTGTAAAATAAAAAAAATATAACTTTTTTTGTGAAGAATTTTTTTTAACTTTTAATTGGTGAAAAAGAGCTTTCTTATCACTCGTTCAAGAAGTACTGGAAAAATGTTAAAGTCGGAGTACTCCTCTCCTATGACAACTCAATGTTAAAATCATTAGTGTTTATGTTAAAATAGAAGTGCATCTAGATCATCAATTGTAGTGCTTTTTCTACTACTTCGGCATCTCTTTTTTCGCTGGGATGGGGCAATAAATACTGAAGAGTCTAATTAAATTATGTTGAAATTTATTATTTGTGTAATTTTAAATTAAATTTTAACTTTTTTAAATGAAATTCAGAAATTAGTGTGTCACTTTAGTAAATTTGTGAGTAAAAAAGCATGTTTTACGTGTAAATGTACTCATAAAATGCATAAAAATCCATATAAAATTGGCAAAAATTCACAGAAAGTGAGTAAAAATCCCCCAAAAATGCGTATATTTACCACAGCTGTGCTTAAAGTTAAACCAACAATATTTTTTTTTAAGCAACAAATTAATTTTTAGTACATATTTGATTAATAACAATATCCGTGTCATTCTCGCATAATCGTTTATACCCGACTAAAAAAGTTTTTATATAATCTTATATGATTTGATATAATTATAAATGTTTATATGTGTGGCTTTATATGACCATATACATTTATATTAACACTTTGGTTTTATAAATATGTTTGATATGACGTTATATATAATCATATGCGATTTGGTCTCCAGCTATATATTAAGAGATCTGCAAATATAGTTTATACATAATTATATATAATGGCGTATAAGCTTCTCTAAACAATCTTATATCAAAAAATATAACAAAGTTAATATAAAATTGTATTAATTTTATGTATTAATCTGACATGATATCTAATTATACAAAATTTTATAAAGTTTAATTGCACTATTAAAATTAAAAAAAAACTCCGAAATTGTGGATCTGGTTTTGAAGTTTGCACTTTGATATATAAATAAATGTTTATAATTGAATTTAACATATATTTTTCAAATAGTTGGCGAAATACTCTTTATTAAACTAAAACTAATTTTAAAGAAATAAATAAGGGAAACTTTTTTTTTTCATTGTGGAATTAAAGGTTGAAATAATTATTTTTACTTTTAAATTTAAAAATTAGACAAACATATGTTGAAATAAATATGGTTTAAGTTCATTTATTTTTCCGTAAAATTAATTGTGAAAGTTAATTTTTTATCATGTTGGTTTTTAGTTTTTATTTTAAAAAATAAAAATTGTTTTTTTCGACCTTTCTAATTCATTAATTAAAAATTTATTAATTCAGTTCGAGGCCTATTTCCTTATTATGAATTAACATAATAAGTACTTTTTTCAAAAACTGTTTTTTTTTCTTCATCAGGATACTCTCCTGACAAATACTTTTGCTTTCAAAAAACCTCTACACTTTCAGGAATGAAAAGACGATCGTTTCGGGGATTTTCCAGGTCCCCTTCATCAGTTTTCTTTAGAAAGTGGTGGCGTAATCCCCGAAACGATCGTCTTTTCATTCCTGAAAGTGTAGAGGTTTTTTGAAAGCAAAAACTCTGTGAAGTATTTGTCAGGAGAGTATCCTGATGAAGAAAAATAGCAGTTTTTGAAAAAAAGTACTTATTATATTAATTCATAATAAGGAAATTGGCCTCGAACTGAATTAATAAATTTCTAATTAGTTAATTTTTTATTTTATAAGAAAGACCAAAACTCTAACCTAGAAAAAGTTGTTGCGACAAATTTTTGTAATGTTTTATTTTGTCAGCTATTTCCAAGTTTATTAGCAAAAATTGTTCTAAACATCTAGCATTAGTATTTAATATGAATGAAATAAGTGATCTCAATAATATTTACTAAAATTTTCTTCGAAATTCTTCATAAAATTATATGTATTTATATATAATTTGATGCAGTTAGATAGACCCATTTTTCGGATCAAATTGTATCAGGTGAGATAACATGCTTATCTCGCTTGATATAATTATATATTCCAATATTCGGATCAAATTAGATATGGACGTATATATGGGTTTATATATGGTGATATATGATTATATAACATCTTTTTTAGTCGGGTATCGAAATTAGTCGTTTTGAGATCTTAGGATATTTGTGTAAAATTGGTATAATAAAATTGTTTATAACAATTGAACTAAAATCAATTTTGAACAAAAAAATTAGATTACCACATGCTTTAAAAATATTTACCAAAAACAATTTAATTCTTATGTTGCTATTTCCAGATAAAAATGTCTTTGTAGAAATTTAGAAATTAACAAACGATAATCCGTTTCAGCTTTTTTTTTAATTTCTATAATTTTTTGAATTTTTTCCGTTTTAAAATGTCAGAGTATTTATTACTATTATAAGTTAGTACCCAGATAAAATACTAACGGCACAGTACTGGCTCAGCGTTGGAAACGGTAGTGCATGTACTGGCTATGTGTCGGATTTTTTACGTTTCCAGTACTGGTACGGTGTCGAAATGATAACGCCAATATACGCTTGGCCGTAGGTATTTGCCCACGTTGGCCCAGTGTTGGATTTTGTTACTTCCTGGTGTTTTCCCAGTACTATAAATTAAAAATATTCAGTAACTTGCCAGTACTTTAAATAACCAAAAATCAGTGTACTGTGTAAAATCAGTACTATAAAAACAATTAAAAATCTGGTGGTAAATCACCCTAAATTTTAATAAAATAATAAAAAAAATATATATTTTTGTTTCAAATTAATTTTTTTGTTTTTTATTGCAAAATTATTGCAAAACTAGAAAATAAAAAGTTTTTCTTAAATATTCTGGTTTCTCGCTGTTTTATATAAGTGGTACTGGCATAATAAAAAAACAGTGCTCTCCCAGTACTATTTTTTTCTACCGTGGGCAATTTCCACCTGGGTATATTTACTAACTTTGTGTGTAAAACTTTTATTTAACAAAATAATACTAATTTTAGGCATAATGTGTTTATTTGCAAACACATAATGTGTATAGAAGAGTGTACAAAAAAAAGTTTACCCATTTTTTTTTTATATTTACTGAATATTCGTAAAACTAAACAAAACCTTACCCATTTTATAGTAATAAATTTACAAATATTTTTTAGAGTGTAAGTTTGACATTGATGACATACCTTTTTTGAGCTGGACAGTTACAAGCGGTAATGACATATCATAATTTCTTGAACTATCAGTAAAGACACTGACTTATTTTCTGCATTATTGGAATTATTATAATAATGAGTTACTAATAGCTATTTATTAGGGTATTCAATTAATCGGCTTTTTATTTCAATCGATTAATCGTGCAAATAATTATTCGGGTTTTTTTCTTAACCGGTTAATCGCACAAAATTTTAAAATTAATCGATTAATCGAAAAAAAATTCTGTAAAATAATATACATACACGTGTTGTATTTTTAATAATTTTATTTAAAAAAGGAACAAAAATAAATTCAGTAACTCCTCTGAAATTCATAAAAATAAAAAAAATTAATAATTGAGATCAGATTTCGTCAATATTCTTAGTTTTTCTATCCCCTCTTTCACATATTAAAATTTTATCCAAATCGGGGAGAACCACATCGCAATGAGTTAAAGAGTGTTCACTAAACAAGCTTTATTATATTGAGTATTAATGATAATTAGTAATTATACACCCAGGAAACAGATTCAGTTCTGACAACCGCATTTGTAGCCAATCGCATGGTTCGATTGTGGTAGCCAAATTTTTCAGTTGTGGCAACAGAAAACTAATTGAGACAGGACTAATTTGACTGTGGCAACGGAGTTTCAGTTGTATCAAGAATAATTTGATAGCCACAACCAAAAAATTCATTTGATGCAACTGAACCATTCGATTGGCAACAAATGAGGTTGTCAGCACCGAATCTGTTTTCTGGGTGTAAGAATCATTAATTACAATAATTATTAATGCTTTCGTTTAATATCAACGTTTAAAAAGTCATAAAAAATAATTAAAACTTTATTATACGTAAATAGATACCACTACTTTACTAGATAAGTCACAACAACAGAGTAGTAATTTGGAAGATGACAAAGCAAACTCTGATAATTTTATGTTGTTTTTGTTTTTTTCTTTGGGATTTAAGATGTTTATAAACGTTCCTACTTGAAAACATGAAATTCTCATTGAGTTGAAGCTAACAAATATTTATAGAAATTCTAAAAGGTCGTCCCTTGATTATTTTTTTAGGCCAGAATGAAATCCGGATAGGTACAAGCCTACAGCAAATTATTTATCACAATTTTTTAAAAAAGTTTTGAGATTTTAGCATATTTACTTTAATAAAAAGTTTATATCTTTTAAGGGGGGTATCGACTATAGGAAAAATTTTGTTTACGAATTTTTGTTTACACTGCACAGTGGCCAGTAATGAAGTGGCAACTCTGGCGATTTTGGCTGGAGAAATATAAAACTGTAATTTTTTAAAAATACTGCAATAACATAACTTTAAAATAAAAGAATAAAATATTAAAAATATTGTTAATTGAATTTTTGACAAACGTTCAAATATGGCATTTAAAATGCTGTTGTTACAGTATTTACCCCCTGAAACATTTTTGTAATTTTCTACCAATTTCGGTTAATCGATTAATCGTATGAAATTATTCGAATTATTCGTTGTTCGAAATTTGGACATTTTAAATTATTCGAACAATTTTTGAGCAAAAAAAAATTGTGTCTGTTGCCGTCACTTTTAAAATCTATTAAAATAAGTCCTGTTCGTTTGCTTAAATTTAATAGGTTAAATCACCTATTTAATTGTAAATGTCAAATAATATTTTCGGAGTTTATGCTTCCCGCTTAAGTTTTATTATGCCATTTTTGAAATATTGTTAAAATTACTTAATTTGGCTGACGCGGTGACTGCTAGTCCGCAAGATTTATTCGAGCACGAGCAAATTTTATTTAAAATAAAATTTAACACAAAAAAATCAGTTTTTTTTATAAAACTTATTTTTTTTCCAAAATATAATTTTAGACTCATTACTTTTAACAATAATGGTAAGTATATAAGTAATGACATATTTTTTGATTTTTCGTATGCTGGTGTGTAAGCATAACCCATTATTTGGCGCTACATCCCCACACAAAAGTAATAAGACATATAATAAGAAAAGTAACTGCCCTATTTAAAATGGTTTTAATATAATAGTATATATAATTTAATATATTTATATCCAATCAGGTGTGGTTAATGTGATATCTAATAAAATGTTATGTAATTTCATTAATATAATTAAAATTATACAACTTAGGCCCGATTAATCAATGTCCAGTTAAAATTTATCCGACAGTTAAATTCAAATTTTGTATGTTAAACAACAACAAATGTGTCAGTTAAAGTACCAGTTAGTGGCTAACTGGACATTCAGTAATTGGGCCTTAGATCTAATAATATTGGGCCATTTTCCCTATTATATACAATTTTATATGGTTATATATGGTCTATGAATTTATATATACTTATGTACAATTTAATAGGGAAGTTCAGCCAATGTTATTAGTTCTAAGTTGTATAAATTTATTTATGTTGATGCAATTATATACAATTATATATGATATCAGATTAATCACACCTGATTAGATATAATTGTATCAAATTATACAATATTTTATTAAAACTCTTTTTAATAGGGTATTTACCATTGCCAGATATGTATGTAGTTATATAACCACATATCTGGTTATGATTTTCTACACTGGGTTCATAAGTTAGTGGAATTTCTTAAATACTGAATACAAATCTTGCTAATTTGTTCACATCGATCGAATGTATTCATATATGACAATTTTATTTTATGGACTTTTTAGCATCTTTTGTCATTCACTGCAATTTTCACTTTTTGACCTAGTTTTGTTGTTGGTTTTTTTTTTGTCAGTGGCTTGTTGTTGTGTGAAAAATTATCAAGTAGAAATATTGATGATTTATTTATTTTTTTTAACATTGATTTTTTAATGCTAAAATTTCTTTTTTTCTGTTTTTATTAAATGGATGTACACTAGGGTGTCCCGATAAGTTGAAAATTTTGCGAATAGCGATAACTACTTAGCACTCAAACGATACGTAAATTTAAATGCGTAAAAAGTAGCGAAAGGTATTTATATACCTCTACAAGCGTTTGAAATTTAATGTTTCGTGGAAAAAATTATAATATGGTATTGTCGTCGGCTGAGGTAGTTCAGTCGTGTCGAGGGTCTACCTGAGGACACGAAAACCTTAACTAACAAAACAATACATTTTCCCTTTTTATTGTTTATAAGATTATCTTTATTTAATAATTAAATTCAAATACAATGTACTTCACAAATGTCAACATTATTCACTCGGGTTTATTCGGTTCGGAGAATTACCCGTATCCTCGGGTTGGCCACCTCCTCGGCGGCAGAGTCGCATGTAATCCCGATCACCTAGCCAGTGGTGATCAATTAAATAGACCGCGAATGCTGTGATATTAGAACAGACCACGAAGTCTGTGATATTAGAACACACCGCGAAGGTGTTCATCGGTTCACACCGAATTTTATCGTCTTTCCAAAAATTTAGCTCGGTACTGGCTAGGTATCGGCCCAGTGTAGAAACGGTAATGACCTATCATTATTTTTTAGACTACCAGTAATGACACCCACTTACCTTCTGCATTATTTTAAAACATATAGTAATGAGTTAATGATAATTACTTATTTTTATCATTATTTCAAATAGAAAGTAATTTTCTAGATTTTTTTTGAAATCTATTTTTAGACTGAATATTTTTTAAACACTGGTAAGGATATATGAAACCACATATTTTTTGATTTTTTGTATGTTGGCGAGTAAGCTTACTTGTGTGCAGCGGGTCAATTATGTTTTTATCTATTAAATATAACATGTCGATATAGCTCAGATGGTAGAGCTATTGACTGGCAATCTGTAGAGCCAGGTTCGATTCCCGCACCAGCAAATTTTATTAGAAAAAAATACAATAAAAAATATTTTTTTTATGTAATTTATTTTTTTGAAAAACTATTTTTAGACTCATTATTTTTGTCAGTTGTGGTAAGCACATAGCTAACGATATATTTTTTGATTTTTCGTATGCTGGTGTGTAACCACCGACATCGCGAATAATAAGAAATGTAATAACAAAAGTAACTAGTTACCATTACTAAGTAAGTAGTTACATAACCACATATCTAGTAATGATTTTCTACACTGGGGGGCTATAGAAATTTGTGTAAAAAATTTTGTGTTCTCTAAAGAAAAATCTATGATATTTCTTAGCGATGAAATGGTCAAGTGTTCTCCACCCCTTTGCAATTGATATCATTTTCACGTTTCTCTGCAATCGTTCTGACATTTAATATCATATAATTTATTGCATTTGAAGACATCGGGTAACATACACACAAACTAACTTGTATGGGGCACGTAAACAACATATACTCGTATAGGAATCCATATAAAAAATAAAACCAGTACCCATAACGTATTCACACTGCGTAAAAATAAATATTATCGATAAAGTGCGTTCCTATTGAATTAAATTGTTGTTATGTAAGTGGTCAACTTGGAGTGGTAATTTGAGACGTAACAAAATGTTTTTTAAAATTAAGATTCACTCTAAAAAATGTTTGTAAATTTATTACTATAAAATGGGTAAAGTTTTGTTTAATTTTAAGAAAATTCGGTAAATATAAACAAAATATGCGTAAACTTTTTTTGTACACGCTTCCACTTTTTTTTGTATATACAGGGTGGCGCAAAAGTAACCTTCCGATGTTTTTTGGCTGTAATTAAAAAAAAAATGAAAAACTTTGATTCTTCTTGTGGATTATTTTTATTTGGTCTTTTAATTTTTTTTACATCAAGTCGAGAATATGATGTCATGTAAATGGCCGCACAGTTGATTGTCATTTGAGCCCATTTTTTCATTCATCACCAATCATGAGTGATGAGGCCCATTTCCATCTTAGCGGGTACGTAAATAAGCAAAACTTACGCTTCTGGGGCACTGAAAATCCGCGTGTAACCCACGATGAGCCATTACACCCGCTCAAAGTCACTGTATGATGTGCTGTTTTCGCTGGAGGAGTCATCGGACCTTTTTTCTTCGAAAATGCCATAAAAAGGGCTCAAATGACAATCAACTGTGGCGGCGGCCATTTACATGACATCATATTCTCGACTTGATGTAAAAAAAATTAAAAGACCAAATAAAAATAATCCACAAGAAGAATCAAAGTTTTTCATTTTTTTTTTAAATTACAGCCAAAAAACATCGGAATGTTATTTTTGCGCCACCCTGTACAATAATACACCCACAAAGTATTTTTAGACATTATGTGTTTATAAATAAACACATCATGTTTAATATTGCTATTCTTTTGTTAAATAAAATTTTTACGCACAAATAAAATCTAGATTTCTTATAAAAATTATTACGTCTAACAAAACTAACTTGTAAAGAAATAGTAAAAAAATTTAGTTTTATTGCATAACCACTTATTTGGTAATCAAAGATTTTTTTCTAAACTATCACCCGCGATTTCAAAACACTTTGGCAAATTTAGCTGCGGGTGGCAGTCCAAAAGTACCTCAAAATTTATTTTGGCAGTTTCAGTTTTTGGCAATAGTCTATGATTGGTTTGAGAATCTACGCGGACAGAAATTGCTAACTGTACCAAAAACAAAACACTGGCAGAGCACCGAGTTTATAAAAATTACTACGCTTTGTTAAAATAAGGTAAAATTAGAAGGTCTCGAGTTCGATTCCGGTCACGAACATACAATTTTTTCTTTTATTTTTTTAAACTTTTTTTTTTTTAAATGAAATTTTTTTTTAAATTTAATTGTTTTTTTTTATAAAATAATCTTTTTTAATTATTTTTTGACCATCTATATTTTGGTTTTCCTGACGTTATGCCTATGTTTACCTATTAGCCATTGTTGTCATTCATTTATTATTTAAGCTATGTTGTACTGCATGTCTCGTTAGCTTAGTGTGAAGAGTAGAGATGGGCACGTGAGTGAATTTTGACTTACGCTCACGCACGCTCACGAACGAAAAATAATAATCACGCACGAATAATTTTTTTATAATCACGCTCGCTCACGTGATTAATTTTAATTTAAATCACGCTCACGAAATACTTACGAAAAATGCGAAATTTGTTATTTATTTTTATTTTGTAAGGAAACTTTCTTTATTGAATATTAGTTTTATTCATTTTTAAACTTAACTAATTAAAGAGAATTAAAATTAATTGAACTATAATAATAATAATTTAAAAAAATTGACAGTAAATCTTTAAATGTTATTCCAAATTTTGTGGAGGAACAAAATTTTTTCAACGTTTTGTCCAAAAACCCGATTTATTCTCTCCTCAAAAATTCTGGCAAAAGTAGAAAACACGCGTCCGCTAGTAGCTGAACTGACTGAATGACATTATTTGTCCACCCTACCGGGAATGAGGTGTCAATTGCCCTCCAAGGACATATACCGTGACCGGTCAACCGAAGGCAGCAGAAGGTTGTGTTATCAAGCCCTACTTTGACTTCAATTAGATTTTTTTTAATACTTAATTTTTTATTAGTTTATTTGAAAAGCTATTTTACGTGCCACGAGGTGTCTAAACTGTGGCAATTGGTCATTTCGAATGACAACGCCATGTTAAAGTGACGTGTTTCTTTAAAAAAAAGACCGACCAAGGACCGGTCCCTGCCCCCTTGGGACCTATCCTGCGTGTCACTTTGGACCGGCCCCTTTCCCCGTAGGGCAGTTGATGAAGGAGGGGAAGATGATTTTTCCAAAATTGTAAAATATCGCTATCTGGTTTAATATAATCACGCAAACCCACGCACAAAAATTTACTCACGCACGACTCACTCACGAAAATTTTTTAATTCACGCTCACGCACGACTCACGTGAGTGTTATCATTTCAACTCATGCACATGCGTGAATTACGCAAATTTTGTGTAACGTGCCCATCTCTAGTGTAGAGCGATTGTCTGGCACTCTGACGGCCCGGGTTCGAGTAACAGTCCGACCATGTTTTATTTAAAATAACTATAATTAACATTTTTATTCAAAATAATTTTTTTAAAGTTTTTTAGACCGCCAATTTTTTGGTTTTTCCAATATCATGACAATGTTGGCCGCTTAGTGTCAACCAACCTTTTGCCGACGCTTATAAGTTAGCTACAACTGCTGTTATCGTCGATCTAATTTTTTAGCTATTAGATATTACACGTCTTGTTAGCTTAGTGTGTAGAGATCGCGGCTGACAACCTGGCGGCCTGGGTTCAATTCCCATCAGAACCATATTAACAAAAAATACTAAACACAATTTTTTTTTATTAAAAAAAAAATAAAATTGTGAAAATCTATTTTTAGACCACCTTTTTTCTATTTTGGCAACGTTATGAAAACGTTGGCAAGTTAGCGCCAACCAACGGTTGACCGCTGTTATCAATCGGGTAACAGGACAGTACTGTCAATATTGTTAATCCCACGTTCTGCCAATGCATAACCGACCATCGTGAATGGTATGTCAACATTGTACCGTTCGTATTTTTCTGCTTTGGTATTGTTTCAGTTTTATTAAAAAAATTCTCTTTTAAAAACTTAACAATGTCGTTGTGGACCAAAATTGATGCACGGACATTTTTTTAATTTTTGCCTTAATAAAAATTATTTTACAAAAGGATTGACACATATTTTTCAAAAACCAAATGCTTTTTTTCCGCCAAATTTAAAACTTGAAACGCTTGTTAGACCTCTCCAAATTTTTTTTTTATTTTTCTAATGCTAATAACTAACGCGATTCAAAATACAGGACACCCTTATGTACAGTTTTTTGTATTTTAATTTGTTTTCATTTGTTTGCTTTTTTAATTGATAGCGCTTAACCCCCTTTTTGTTATTAGTTCTTGTTAAGCTGCAAATGCACTCAGAAAATTTTTTAATGAATTGAAATATATTTTGTACTACAATTTTGGTTCGATTCATAATTAAAAGGTTAAAAAGTATACCCAGATACTATAAGATGATCGACATATATCTTCTATATTTCGTTAGTTAAATATTCAGATTTTTCATAGTGTACTGTCGGTGGAGTATTAGCAGCATGATTTTATTATATTTAGACTTCAGTACTCTTAAACAAACAAATAAATTTTATTGATTGTTTGCTATAGTAATCAACATATCAATAACTTTGAATTTAACACAATTTTATGGCAACTATTCTGGAACAATACAAAGTACAAGGGGTTCTTTTGTTTAATTTGAGGTCAGACAAAATGTATAACGAAATCTAAGAAATATTGCAAAAATTAATCTTATTTTATTATACCCTACACCACTATGTGGTCAGGGTATTATAAGTTTCTGCTGATGTTTGTAACACCAAAACATATTGGTCGTAGACCCACCTTATAGTATACCGATCGGTTCAGAATTTTTTTCTTCCAAAATTATATTGTTTATACGCTGCAGGTCGTAAATATTAAGATATTTTGACGAAATTTGGTACACAGACCTATGTTAGCCCAATAACGCAGCCTATTGATTTTGGTGAACATCGGTCCATGTTTAGACCTAGTGCCCATATAAGGGTCCTACCAAAATTATACTGTTTATACGCTGCAGGTCGTAAATATTGAGATATTTTGATGAAATTTGGTACACAGACCTACATTGGCCTAATAACGTAGCCTATTGATTTTGGTGAACATCGGTCCATGTTTAGACCTAGTGCCCATATAAGGGTCCTTCCAAAATTATATTGTTTATACGCTGCAGGTCGTAAATATTAAGATATTTTGACGAAATTTGGTACACAGACCTATGTTAGCCCAATAACGCAGCCTATTGATTTTGGTGAACATCGGTCCATGTTTAGACCTAGTGCCCATATAAGGGTCCTACCAAAATTATACTGTTTATACGCTGCAGGTCGTAAATATTAAGATATTTTGATGAAATTTGGTACACAGCCCTACATTGGCCCAATAACGCAGCCTATTGATTTTGGTGAACATCGGTCCATGTTTAGACCTAGTGCCCATATAAGGGTCCTACCAAAATTATACTGTTTATACGCTGCAGGTCGTAAATATTAAGATATTTTGATGAAATTTGGTACACAGACCTATATTGGCCCAATAACGCAGCCTATTGATTTTGGTGAACATCGGTCCATGTTTAGACCTAGTGCTCATATAAGGGTCCTACCAAAATTATACTGTTTATACGCTGCAGGTCGTAAATATTGAGATATTTTGATGAAATTTGGTACACAGACCTACATTGGCCCAATAACGTAGCCTATTGATTTTGGTGAACATCGGTCTATGTTTAGACCTAGTGCCCATATAAGGGTCCTTCCAAAATTATATTGTTTATACGCTGCAGGTCGTAAATATTAAGATATTTTGACGAAATTTGGTACACAGACCTATGTTAGCCCAATAACGCAGCCTATTGATTTTGGTGAACATCGGTCCATGTTTAGACCTAGTGCCCATATAAGGGTCCTACCAAAATTATACTGTTTATACGCTGCAGGTCGTAAATATTAAGATATTTTGATGAAATTTGGTACACAGACCTATATTGGCCCAATAACGCAGCCTATTGATTTTGGTGAACATCGGTCCATGTTTAGACCTAGTGCCCATATAAGGGTCCTACCAAAATTATACTGTTTATACGCTGCAGGTCGTAAATATTGAGATATTTTGATGAAATTTGGTACACAGACCTACATTGGCCCAATAACGTAGCCTATTGATTTTGGTGAACATCGGTCTATGTTTAGACCTAGTGCCCATATAAGGGTCCTTCCAAAATTATATTGTTTATACGCTGCAGGTCGTAAATATTAAGATATTTTGACGAAATTTGGTACACAGACCTATGTTAGCCCAATAACGCAGCCTATTGATTTTGGTGAACATCGGTCCATGTTTAGACCTAGTGCCCATATAAGGGTCCTACCAAAATTATACTGTTTATACGCTGCAGGTCGTAAATATTAAGATATTTTGATGAAATTTGGTACACAGCCCTACATTGGCCCAATAACGCAGCCTATTGATTTTGGTGAACATCGGTCCATGTTTAGACCTAGTGCCCATATAAGGGTCCTACCAAAATTATACTGTTTATACGCTGCAGGTCGTAAATATTAAGATATTTTGATGAAATTTGGTACACAGACCTATATTGGCCCAATAACGCAGCCTATTGATTTTGGTGAACATCGGTCTATGTTTAGACCTAGTGCCCATATAAGGGTCCTACCAAAATTATACTGTTTATACGCTGCAGGTATTAATATTAAGATATTTTGATGAAATTTGGTACATAGACCTATGTTGGCTCAAGGACGAAGCCTATTGATTTTGGCGAACATCGGTCCATGTTTAGAACTAGTGCCCATATAAGGGTCCCCCCAAAATTATATTGTTTATACGCTGCAGGTCGCAAATATTAAGATATTTTGATGAAATTTGGTACATAGACCTATGTTGGCCCAAGGACGAAGCCTATTGATTTTGGTGAACATCGGTCCATGTTTAGAACTAGTGCCCATATAAGGGTCCCCCCAAAATTGGCTTGGTTACAAACTGCAGGTCGCAAATATTAAGATATTTTAATGAAATTTGGTGCGCTGACTCACATTATAGAAAATTTTGACATAAGCCCCATTTTAACCCATTCGAATTTCGGATCCAAACAATACACCAGACTGGTGTAGGGTATTGTATAGTCGGCATGCCCGACTTTAACCTTTTTACTCGTTTTTTAAATGTACTTACTATTTTTTATATAATTTAAAGTAACGTTTCCGTTACAATTTGAATTTAACTACTAAATATAATGCTTATGCATAATGATTTGAAAACCTTATAAAATTATAAAAAAAAATTATGAAATGAATGTTATAAGGAAAAGTCTACAAATATAGCCGAAATATCTGAAATAACTAAATAATCTAGGCCTTATTAGCTTCAAAAGTAAAAAAAAAATAATTGCCGTCAATAATCATCAGATTTCTTTTTCTGATATTTTTATGTTCGTGAAAAAAAATTTTCTTTTAATATTTTTATGTTTGAGAAAAAGTTTTTTATACAAAAAATAGTGCAACACACAATTTTTAGATAAATATCAAACTTAGCACATTTTTCATTTTAAGCGTTAAAATTCCAGATTATAAGCTCCAAATTCAATGCTGGTAGTTTCAATAATTAAAATTATTATATAAATTTTTTTGATCAAGATCATTATAAAAAACTTGAACATTTTGCATTTTTTATATAAATTAATAAATACCGGTAAACTACCGGTAATTACCCATAAAAATAACGCTATCGGAAACGATAACGGTATTTGTAAATTTCCAAGTGGGCTTTTTTGCCGAAAAGTGAGAACATTAACCCAATATGGATCAAGTTACTCAAAATAATTTTTATCAAGTGGAAAAAAAAAATGTTTTTATTCATTCAAAGTGATATTTTTCCGACAATTATGAAATGTGTTATTCTGTAAATTTCCTAGTAGGGCGTTTTTGGCCAAAAGTATAAAAATTAACCCCATATGGATCACGTTATATAAAATAATTATTTTTATCCAGTTGAGATTTTTTTATCAATTTAATGGCTTTACAATCTCGTAGTCATAATTAATATTAAGTTTCATGGGCCTTTTCTGACCCCAGACCACTAAGGGTTAAAGATTTTTTAACCAAATTTAAGTGTTGTTTTTCCGAAAACTGTGTAAAATTTGATGAAAACATTCAAATTTTGTTTAGTTTTTCGCAAAATGAGCAATTTTTGTAAATTGTCCTGGAAAGCAGTCGCTCCAAACACAAACTCGAATTATCATTTTTCCAATTTATTTTTTTTCTTTAATATCAACTATTATGTGGGACAAATAGCAATCGACATCTCCAATTAGTCATTTTAAAAAACTTTAAAATTAATTAAAAACGAGTAAAAAGGTTAAAGTCGGGCATGCCGACTATAGAATACCCTACACCAGTCTGGGTAAAAGCCAACTAATGTCACCAAAATCAATAGGCTGCGTTATTGGGCCAATATAGGTCTGTGTACCAAATTTCATCAAAATATCTTAATATTTGCGACCTGCAGCGTATAAACAGTATAATTTTGGTAGGACCCTTATATGGGCACTAGGTCTAAACATGGACCGATGTTCATCAAAATCAATAGGCTTCGTCCGTGGGCCAAAATAGGTCTGTGTACCAAATTTCGTCAAAATATCTTAATATTTACGACGTGCATCGTATAAACAATATAATTTTGGGGGGACCCTTATATGGGCACTAGGTCTAAACATAGACCGATGTTCACCAAAATCAATAGGCTTCGTCCTTCGGCTGCCATAAGTCGGTGTACCAAATTTCATCAAAATATCTTAATATTTGCGACCTGCAGCGTATAAACAATATAATTTTGGTAGGACCCTTATATGGGCACTAGGTCTAAACATGGACCGATGTTCACCAAAATCAATAGGCTGCGTTACTGGGCCAATGTAGGTCTGTATACCAAATTTTATGAAAATATCTTAATATTTACGACGTGCATCGTATAAACAATATAATTTTGGGGGGACCCTTATATGGGCGCTAGGTCTAAACATAGACCGATGTTCACCAAAATCAATAGGCTTCGTCCTTCGGCTGCCATAAGTCGGTGTACCAAATTTCATCAAAATATCTTAATATTTGCGACCTGCAGCGTATAAACAATATAATTTTGGTAGGACCCTTATATGGGCACTAGGTCTAAACATGGACCGATGTTCACCAAAATCAATAGGCTGCGTTATTGGGCCAATATAGGTCTGTGTACCAAATTTCATCAAAATATCTTAATATTTACGACCTGCAGCGTATAAACAGTATAATTTTGGTAGGACCCTTATATGGGCACTAGGTCTAAACATGGACCGATGTTCACCAAAATCAATAGGCTGCGTTATTGGGCCAATATAGGTCTGTGTACCAAATTTCATCAAAATATCTTAATATTTACGACCTGCAGCGTATAAACAATATAATTTTGGTAGGACCCTTATATGGGCACTAGGTCTAAACATGGACCGATGTTCACCAAAATCAATAGGCTGCGTTATTGGGCCAATATAGGTCTGTGTACCAAATTTCATCAAAATATCTTAATATTTACGACCTGCAGCGTATAAACAGTATAATTTTGGTAGGACCCTTATATGGGCACTAGGTCTAAACATGGACCGATGTTCACCAAAATCAATAGGCTGCGTTATTGGGCCAATATAGGTCTGTGTACCAAATTTCATCAAAATATCTTAATATTTACGACCTGCAGCGTATAAACAATATAATTTTGGTAGGACCCTTATATGGGCACTAGGTCTAAACATGGACCGATGTTCAAAAAAATCAAACTTGTTCGTCCTTGGGCCAACATAGGTCTATGTACCAAATTTCATCGAAATATCTTAATAGGTGCGACCTGTAGAGTGCGTACAAGATTGCATGGACAGACAGACAGACGGACGGACGGACGGACGGACGGACAGACGGACATCGTTAAATCGAAATAAAAAAAAATTCTGAACCGATCGGTATACTATAAGGTGGGTCTACGACCAATATTTTTTGGTGTTACAAACATCAGCACAAACTTATAATACCCTGACCACATAGTGGTGTAGGGTATAAAAAACACGTTTTTGCATTTTTATAAAATTCGTGGGCCATTTTGGATTCCAGGCTAAAGTGGGTTAATGATATCCGATAAAGTCAAAATTCCATGTCTGAATCATTTTGACTATATTAAATGAAAAAATGGAATAAAAAATAATTTTTTTTCGAAATTTCGAATTTTGGGATTTTTTAATAATTTCCAAAATGGTCGATTTTCGTCCAACTTTAGGCACGGGTTAACGTTTTCCAAAAAAAAATCGATTTCTTCCATTTGGGACCATTTCCAATAAAACTGGGGGGTGTAATGACAAGTCTATTTTTAAGGGACACTCTAATATACATGTACTATTTCCTGTTATATTAGCAAAATTTTGACCTATTTGTACGGACTTTTTTAAAGAAAATAACAGAAAAATTAGTACAATTTTATCAGAACCCGTTTAACAGACTTTTGTACTAACTTTTTTTTTATGAGTGTAGTTTTCACCAATTTTGTCAGTTGTTTTAAAATTTTTATAAATAAAATTTGTTAGTTATTTTCACCACATTGTAATTTTTTGTAACGCATTTGTTAGTTAGTTTCAACATTCAAAAAGAACTGAGTTTTTTGTTATTTTAATTTAAATATAAATACTTTTGTCGGCTTTCTAACTGCAAATACCTTTGCCTTAACTGTCATTATACCCTACACCACTATGTGGTCAGGGTATTATAAGTTTATGCTGATGTTTGTAACACCAAAATATATTGGTCCTAGACCCACCTTATAGTATACCGATCGGCTCAGAATTTTTTTTATTTCGATTTAACGATGTCCGTCTGTCCGTCCGTCCGTCTGTCCATGCATTATTGTGCGCACTCTACAGGTCGCAAATATTAAGATATTTTGATGAAACTTGGTACACCGACTTATGTCGGCCCAAGGATGAAGCCTATTGATTTTCGTTAAAAAAGGTCTATGTTTAGACCTAGTGCCCATATAAGGGTCCCCCCAAAATTGGTTTGGTTACAAACTGCAGTTCGCAAATATTAAGATATTTTAATGAAATTTGGTTCGCTGACTCACATTATAGAAAATTTTGACACAAGCCCCTTTTAACCCATTCGAATTTCGGTTCCAAACATTAGTTGGCTTTTACCCAGACTGGTGTAGGGTATTGTATAGTCGGAATGCCCGACTTTAACCTTTTTACTCGTTTTGTAATGCAGCTGGTAAGTAGACATGTAGTGAATATTTACAACCACTTACAAAAATGTCCTTATCGAATATAAATAATGAGTTTTGATACCGAATTATGTGCAATATACCCTAATTTTACTTTTAGTTATTTAGATACTAATAATGAGCACCTATTACTGGGATTTTGCTATTTTACGTATAGAGAGAATTTATTAAAAAAACGACAAAAATTAAACAAAACCAGAAAAATTTACAATTGTTGGCTGTTATAATTTATAATTCTATAAATCTCCAGGTGGTAAAACTTATTAACACCAATCGTCAAT
The DNA here is from genome assembly GCA_949987735.1 of Leucophora obtusa. Lineage (NCBI taxonomy): Eukaryota > Metazoa > Arthropoda > Insecta > Diptera > Anthomyiidae > Leucophora > Leucophora obtusa. Next base: position 8,333,889 of record OX465295.1, read on the forward strand.
CAGTACGTCCATCTGTTTGCATTAATTTTATAATCCCTTTCGATTTTTTATTCAATCATTTAAAACATAATTAGCTCACTCACTCATTCGGTTATTGTTGTTCATTGGCTAGATGGTTCTTTTAGTTAGTTAATCGTTAATGTATTTGCTGGGTGATTGCGATTGTTGTGGTGGAGGTTGGATTGAATTGAAGTGGTAAAAAAAAATCATAATTAAAAATGGCATAATTAGAGCATGAAATTGACGCATATAATTCGCTACACTTAACATGGTATTATTGTTCAATAATCAACAACACCACAAACAACAACAGCAATTTCATGTAATCAGTAATGCTAACTTAAATAATTTTTAGTAATTTTTACGATTTTATGAAAAGTTTCTCAGAATATCAGAGCGTTACCTTAAATCTAATAACTTTTCGAATTAAATAAAAAAATAATTTTATTCCAAAAATTGTTCTATTGAAAAATAGTGTCTCAAAATTGGTCTATCGTGTCACATTTTTGTAGCGAAAATATCAATAAATCTAAAGCCCAAACCACATAGTGGAAGTGCCAGTGATCAGTGGCAGTGCTGTCAAACTTTATTCTTGAATTTCGCAAAAACGATTTAATATTTTTTAAAATTTCTTATTGCGTTTTGTTTAGAAACAGCTCTTGTTTATTTAGAAATCTTTCTAATTTCTCGGCAGTGACAAATAGAGAAGATACAAAAACTGCTTTATCGACAAAACGTCTCACTACGGTCGACACTGCGTTTATGTGGTTTAGGCTTAAGGATATTGTATATAAAAATCTTTAAGAATCTCAAAATGTTTCTACAGAAAAAAATGTTAATGGGTATAAGCCTAAATTTTTTTTTATTTTTTCAACGAAGAAATGCCAATAATAGAAATTCTCAAATTTTTCCACAGTAAAACTCAGGGGTATGGCATCACCAAAAACAAAAGTTATAACGATATCGTTATCACTAGATGGCACTTTGTACAAAAAATTGACAATTTTCTTTTTTTTATTTAAATTGAAATAATAACAAACAAAACAGCAAAACAAAAAAGGAATTCTCAAATTTTATTATTTGAACATATTTTGCGCTGGATTTTTTCTTATTTTGCGCAGTTTTCAGAAATTTTTGAGTTTTTAACTATAGGCTCAGCTGATACTAAAGTGATACTAAATAGTTGCTCAGGTGATACCAAATTTCAGCGCCCCCTACCGGTGAGTAGTGTAAGTTTTGATTTCCTATCTCTATAATTAATAGTCTCTGGTAAAACTGCTTAGCAATTTTTATTTTATGGCGAGTTCTTTTAACCAAATAAAGTGGCATCACTCTTTGCAATTATAATCAACATCATCAACAATAAAACCGTCAAAAACAAAAAAATCTCAATGTAATAATAATTTTCTTATTAATTTTATTTTTGTATTTTTCGTTTAACAAAAGACTATGACAAAACATTTTTTAAGTACAAGACACTGATAGTGTTGGTAATTTTTTGGGAAAGCTATTTCTTTGTTGTTTAATTTTTAACAAATTTATTTTTAATTCATTGTTTTATTGCACAAAACAACAATCGAAAAAATAAAATGAAACATTTTGGGTTGAATAAGAAAAAAATTAAGTATAATAAATGAATAAAATGACTACAATTATTTTTATTACTCTGTTTATTGTTGCAAATTTTCATTATTGTTTCAGAAAAATATAAAATTAAACAACAAAAAGTAATAATGAAAAAATAATGTAGTTAAATACAGAATTCATGTTGCTTGGCTATTACATGCTATTGTTGTTGTTTATTCATTTTGGATGGTATTGGTGTGTATTGCCATTACCAGAAAGGTCTTGATAATATTCTACTCTTGTGTAGTAGTGGCATTAACCCTTTCACCATCAATGACTGATAGAAGTCCCATATTGAATTCTTCCCAGTGTAGAAAATCATTATCAGATATGTGGTTATGTAACTATATACTGGGTAATGGTAACTAGTTACTTTTATTATTACTTTGTATGGCGATGTCGCGAAAAATAATGAGTTATGCTTACACATCAGCATATGAAAAATCTAAAAATATGTCGTTATCTACAAATATGCTTACCAGTACTGATAAAATAGAATTTATAAAAAAATATTTTTTTATTGTAATTTTTTTTTAATAAAATTTTCTAGTGCGTGAATCGAACCTGGGACTCCAGGTTTCCAGTCAATAGCTCTACCATCTGAGCTATATCGACATGTAATATTTGATAGATAGAAATATAATTGACCTGCTGCACACAAGTCAGCTTACTCGCCAACATACAAAAAATCAAAAAATATGTGGTTACATATATCCTTACCAGTGTTGAAAAAATATTGAGTCTAAAAATAGATTTAAAAAAATTTACAAAAAAATCTATAAAATTACTTTCTATTTGAAATAATGATAAAAATAAATCATTATCAGTTACTCATTATTATATGTTTTAAAATAATGCAGAAGGTAAGTGCGTGTCATTACTGGTGATCCAAAAAAATAATGATATGTCATTACCGTTTCTAGACTGGGACGTTTTTATGCAATTAGATTTCAAAAATGTGATACTGTCCATAGCCAATAGAGGGGCCAAAGACCACAAGTGTGTTACACACAGAGCTTTAAAGAATTAATTCCTTTTTGGAATAAATTCCCAAAAATTTAATTCAATTCTTTAATTCAAGGAATGAATTTATCAATAAGACATAAGCAGGAATTAATTTCTGTGAATGAATTCAAAGAATTCAAATTTATAGAATGAATTCCCTGACCAAAGCGTAAAGAATTAAAATTAAATAATTCATTCACTAGAGAATTCATTCAACACTAGTTAACTCAATTTGAAATCAAGGAATTCATTCAATTCAAGTTAATTTAATTCCTTGACTAAAAGTTGAATTAACTAGAATTGAATGAATTCCTTGACCAAAAGTTGAATTAACTAGAATTGAATGAATTCCTTGACCAAAAGTTGAATTAACTAGAATTGAATGAATTCCTTGTTGAATGAATTCATAAAATTTTATGAAGGCATTAGAAAAAAAATGAATGAATTCCTTTAATATAAATCGAATGAAAAAAAGGAATACATTCAATTCCTTAAGTTTGGTCAGGGAATTCATACCAAAAATATAAATTCAGTTCAAAAAAAGGGAATTAGGGAATTAATTTTTCGAAGCTCTGCTTACATATAGGGATCAAGTGTATTCATGGTATAACACACTTGATCCTTTTATGGCGATTTATATTTTTAATTATTACTCAAAAATTAAAATAATTCAATAGTTTCGAAGATATTCGGCTTAAAAATTTTACTTATTTTCTTTTAATTCGATAGGAATTGTAAAATCGTACTGAATACGCTACTCTTATATGGCAGACATAACTATGTCGATAGTCAGCGCTGCCAACTTTGACGATTTGTCTCCATTTTGACGATTTTTGAAGTGAAATTTGATGGAGTGACGACTATTGACGATTTTGCAAAATTTCGTGTATTTGTTAAGAATAATTTTTATTGTTTATTACTAAAAAAAATGTAATTTTATTGTAATAAAAACAAAAATCGAAAAACTAAAAGGATTTTAAATTAATTTCTTTAAGAGAATTCCAGGGTTCCATCAAACTCATTGATAATTTTGAATCCTACTAATTCAATGTTTTTCTTGAAAAAAATTAAAACATGATAAACCGAGTGAAACATAAATGTTAAATATTTCGTCATAGAAATTACTGTTTTAATTCCGGGTAATTAGGAGAACAGCGTCGTCTAATAGGGAACGTTCAACAATTTCGAAAAAGCCCTCAACAAGTTTTGTATTCCGTTACAATAGAGAGTCCAAGACCCCTAAAATAAGCCAAACACATTTTCTTGGTACATTTTGAAACAGGATAAGTTTTTCACTTTACGTCACATCAGAAACCAATATAAAAGGAATGAAAGTAAGAGAGGGCTAATTGTTGGGACACATTTTTACATAATAAAAAGGTTTTTTAAGCAAACTCTTCCCTTCTTTCATTGAAATATAAGAAGTTTTTCATTTGACGATTTCTCATTTACAAAATGACTAAAAATGTCAATTTTCATCAAAATGAGTTGGCAGCACTGGCAATAGCTGTAATCAAATAATGTGAATTAGGTTTTCACAACGAATCTGTTCTCTGTGTGAAGTTAAAAAATCTTTCAAGCAGTTTATGTTTGGTCGTCAAAGGGTTAATTATAAGCTGACGTTGTAATTAAATGCATCTGTAACATCATGTTACATTGTATTCATTCGTTTTTTTAATTTTTGGACATACATATTCGTACACACACACGTACATACTACACACGTGCATACATATGTACTTCGCACAACTTTCAGTTATGAATTAACATGCATATCTATCAGAGTTACTAAATAATTAATTCTTCGCTTGTTTTCGAAAAACCGTCTAACCGGGGTTTTCTGCAAAAAATGCAACCAAAACCGGTTTTTTGAAAAAACAATTCCTCGAATAAAGCAAAAACTGTTGTTTTTTTTACCGGCCGGGGAATACTCTATTGAACACCCACCATCATGATTATATACCCAAATGCGAGCTTAATTTATGTAAATTTTTTTATCTTTAAACAAACCTAATGATTTTTGAATTCATAACCAGCCAATATTTTTCTGATTGCTCAGAAATTATGACTCACAAAAGGCCCTAAAATTTGATAAATTTTAGAGTGTCCAAATTTTAGAGTCATAAATGAAAATATTTGACTCTTATTTATGAGCCTTTTTGAAAATTGTTTTAATACTAATAAGTAGGGCAAGGAATTTTATGCACTTAAAAGACCATAATATGCGCCTAAAAATGCAGCTAAACAAGAAAAATATGCCTTAAAAATATGAAAAATACGCATTTAAAGCAGGTATTTTTGCAAAAATAACGCACTTTAAAACATAAACAGTTAGTTATTTTTCCAAAAACCATAGAACCATAGAACTAGGTCAGTAAGATTTTTAAGAATGTCAATTTTTCAAAATATTCGTAATAAAAAGAAAAAAAAAATTATAAATATTTTGTTTGAATCAAAATATTAGGGGGTTTCATATAAACTCGTATATGCCTTGTAAACCTAGTATAAATACAAACCATATTTTTTTTTGTATGGAGTTTGACATTAAACTCGTAAACATACCAGGTTTACTCCGTTTACGAGTAGAATACGAGTTTATATGAAAACCCCTATTGTATGAAAATGTGACCATTTTTATATTTTTGACGCCCCATGTGAAAATCGAAATATATATGAACACACATGATCATACATTGACTTGTATATGATCATACATGGGCATACATAGTCATATACGTCCATGTCTAGTTCGATGTATGACCATATATGATCTCATATATTTCCATATATCTTCGGATCCGAAATTTGAGTGTATATGACCGTACATGTTCATATATGACCATATATGCTCATACATGATTCACATATGCTAATATATGAGCATATATTTACCTCCATATACCCTCAAATTTCGGAACCAAAGGTATGTGGAAATATATGAGATCATGTATGATCATACATTGAACTATGCATGTACGTATATGACTATGTATGCCCATGCATGATCACATACGAGCCAATGTATGATAATGTATGTTCATATATATTTCGATTTTCACATGGGGCATTAAAAAATGCTACTAAAAATGAAAAATATCCACTAAAATGCACAAAATATGCATTAAAAAGAACCAAACATGCATTTGAAGTCAAAATGTGCAAATACATGAATTTTAAAATCGATGCGATTGTATTTGTAAATTGGTGATTTAACTAAATATTTAGTTCATATTTATTAGCTTGGAACAAACATGCATTTGCATGGAATTTGCTTACCCTACTCATAAGCAGAGCTTTGAAGAATTAATTCCTTTTTGAATGAATTCACTACCAATCGAATTCAATTTTCTCTACAATTGAATGAATTCCTTTTCTTAACTAATTCACTGAATTCGTTCAACTGAATGCGTTCATCAAACAACAAATTCAAAGAATTAATTCAATTGCAATAGTTCTTTTTATTAAATGAAATGAATTAATTCACCGGTGAACGCGTTCAATTTTATAAATCCAACGGAAAAAAAGTGAATTAATTCCTTACTGAATTAATTCACTACTGAATTCGTTCAATTTCATTTTCGTTCAGTGAATTAAAAAAAATAAAATTACGTTCAGTGAATTAAAAAAAAAAAATAATAAGTTCACTGAATTGAAAAAAAATAAAATAAGTTCACTGAATTGAAAAAAAAATAAATAAAATAAGTTCACTGAATTGAAAAAAAAATAAAATAAGTTCACAGAATTCAAATCCTGTTTTCTGCCGTTCAGTAGAAGAAAACAATAATCTACAAATAAATTTTTTTAGTAAGCAATTTTACAGCGTGTGCTAGTAAAAATAAACAAAATAGAAACTGGATGCTGTTTATCAACCTACATCATTCAAAAATAAAGCCTTTTACTATTAAAAATAAAAACTTTACAGATATAGATAAATTTGGAAAAAAAATATAACTATATAACTAGTTTGAAAAATTAAAATTTATTTATAGCACACGCTGTAAAATTGCTTATTAAAAAAATTTATTTGTAGATTATTGTTTTCTTCTACTGAACGGCAGAAAACAGGATTTGAATTCTGTGAACTTATTTTATTTTTTTTTCAATTCAGTGAACTTATTTTATTTATTTTTTTTTCAATTCAGTGAACTTATTTTATTTTTTTTTCAATTCAGTGAACTTATTATTTTTTTTTTAATTCACTGAACGTAATTTTGTTTTTTTTTAATTCACTGAACGTAATTTTATTTTTTTTAATTCACTGAACGAAGATGAAATTGAACGAATTCAGTAGTGAATTAATTCATTTGATTTAATAAAAAGAACTATTGCCATTGAATTAATTCGTAACAAAATAAATCGAACGAAAGCAAATGTGAATTAATTCCATTCAATATATATTGCTTAGTAAATTAATTCATCGAATTTTTAATTCAGAATTGAAAAATTGAATTAAGGAATTAATTCTTCAAAGCTCTGCTCATAAGTGAGCTTGAAAGTTCATGTAAATACATACATAAATTGCATTAACGATTATATTTACGAGTATTATATGAGTCATAAGAGAACGCTCAGAAAGGGGCTTGACCAGCAAAGAAATACATCCTCATATAGCTATGATTTCACAAGGTCTACGGGCTCTTTTATTAGTCTCTGCGGGCTCCAATTTTATGTTGGGTATCTAAAAAATTAATTAAGGCTAATAAAAGGGGGAATCGACCAAAAATATAAATCAGCACACCAACGGTTATTAGAAAATATGTATTTCAACAGGAGATTTTAAGGCTGTTGTATAATGTTATCGATTAATAACTATAAATTATTATATTGGAAATTAAAAGAAGGAAAAAAGGAACTAAAAGTATTTATATTTTTTTTTTTATAAGATGAAGCAACACTCAGAAAATTCTTCCCAAAAAAAAAAAAAAATATGTTATTTAATTGTGAGTATTTCCAATCAACTTTAAAAATCAAACTTATTCAGTAATTGTATACAGTAGAAGCAACAATTTATTGAGTGGATGTATTAGAAAATTTATACAATACAATATAATAAATTTGTTAAAAAACTGTCAGTAGATGAAAGTGATATCTACAAATACGGTCGTCATAATCAAATATATCATTAAATTAGTGTTTCAGTAGAACCAACAGAGACCTTTTTAATTCCCAATACTACATTTGTGATTCATTAATCGATTCCAAATTAAATAATCTCCTAAAAAATAAAATTCAATAGTTTTAATCGAATACCACAACCAATCTGTTTCCTAGGTATATTTTATTAGTTTTTTTTTTTTTTTTTTTAAATATTTAAATACAAAATTAGCCATCAATATTAAAAAGTGCTTCAGGTGTAATGGGTAGAGAGGTAGCCTAGATCTCGGAATTTTTTGAATTCAAATCCCGGCAAAGGAAAAAATAATTTTGTACAGAGTTGTCAAATTTACGATAAATTCTAATTTACTAATTAAAATAGCATGAACTTTGAATACCCTCATTGTATTTTGTTAACGATGATTACTATTTTTTAAATTTTACTAATTTCATTATTTTCTTTTATCTTTTCAGGTAAGTTCCTTTCCATCACATAATTTGTAATATTTTGTGTAAGTAAAAACTCCTATTTTACGATTTCTTGATGATTTTTATGCATTCTGAAAATATTGTTGTCATGTCACATATTTAAGCTTGATTCACACTCTACCCATCCTTGTCCATCCATATCTACTATTTCCCAGTATTGGAAAAACAAAACGCTACTTCCAAAAGAGCATTTACAAAAAGTGGACAGTTCATATCCCCAATACTGCGTAAAAAGTACACTGTAAAATTTTTTTGTAAATTCACTAATAAAATGAGTAAATTTTTGTTTAACGCACAGTAAGTAAATATACACACAAAACGAGAAAAATTATTTTGTACACACTTTAATCCATATTTAATAATACACACACAATATAATTATTATCTCTTTATAATTAAACACGTTGCGCGCACATTTTTTTATTTTTTGGATAAATTTAAATTTTACGCACAAATTTTGTAAATTTACTAACTTGTAATAGTAATGAAAATACATAGAGATTGGCATTTGAAAAAATTCCAGAAATTTTAAAATGTAAAATAAAATGTTTTAAAGATAAATTGCTTTTTTATAAGTGTTTACTAAAACTGTGCTAATGTTTTTTTGCGTTGGCTTCAGCTAGACCATTAGTTGTGGTATGTCTGTGCAACATCTTTTGAGTGATTCCACCAGTTTCAAATTAATTTGATATAAATGTAAGAAAAGTTGTTTTTCCCCTAGCGAAAAGTCCTCAGATTATCAGGCGTTTTCAATAGGAAAAAAATGGTCAGAAACTGACGAATTCTCTATGGGCTTTAGAAACAAATCATCAGAAAATATGTACCTTTAGATTTTTAGGGATTTTCTATAGGAAAACTATAAGAGTCGCAGAATTTTTTCTAAAAACAAAGCCTCAGATTGTCATGAAATTTTCTGCTAAAAACTGAAGACTTTTTTCTATAGAAAAATTCCTAGATTCTGAGGACTTTTGCTACAAAAAAACCGTGACAACTAAAAAAAAGCGTCAGATGACGCTGAGGACTTTGTGCTAAAGAAAATGCTTCGATTCTGAGTACTTTTTACGGATTCTGAGGACTCTGCCTAAAAAAACTGCAGATTTCCAGAACTTTTTCTTTCAGTAAAACTCTTAAAGTCTCAGCAAAATTCACAGAATATTCCTCTCTTTCTAGGGACTTTTTTCCTACGGCACAAGGGTTGCTTAAACTGAGACATAGAAGGAAGTCCCCAAAACAGGAGGTTTTTATAGGAAAATCTTATGAAACTGATGATATTCCTGTAGGAAAAAGAACATAGAATCTAAGGCTTTTCCAAGGGAAATAGCTATTTCTATAGGAAAAAGGTCTCATAATAAGATTGTTTTTAGGAAAAATTGCCCAGAATCTAAGGCTATTCCTACAGGAAAAATTACTCCGTATCTGAAGCTTTTTTAATGGGAAAAATTGCTCAGAATCGAATGTGTGTGAAGAAAAAATTCTAATCAGAAGCTGAGGCTTGTATTAAATACAATAAAATTATAATATTTTTAGTTAATAAAGCATTTTAAAAATTATTTTATTCTTTTATTTCTGGCTACATTACGTATTTCATTTGGTAAATTTACACAAAAAGTTGGTAAAATTATACATGTCTTTTGAATGTCAATTTACAAATTTTGTGTGTAATTAACTTACGCATAATGTGTGTAATTTTTTTCATTTACGCACTGGGAGTAAATTTACCATATTTATACACTCATAGAGATAAATCTGTAAAAATAGTAGAAAAAGTTACTAAAAATTTGTCAAAAATGATGCTGTAGAAAAAACCTGCTGAAATTAGCAGATTTTTTTTTTGCTAAATACTAGTAAATAAACAACAGCAAAAATAAATATACAGAATTCTAGTTATATTTAAGTTAAATTTTAGTTAATTGAAAATAATAAATTGTACTGTAAAATCTGGAGAAAATTTTTTATAAATATTCGCAGATTAAAAATAGCAAAAAGAAACTGTTATATCTACAAAATATTTGTTATTTTTAAGCTAAATTTAGCTGAATGCAAATAGCAGTCTGTCCTGCTAAAATTAGTAGAAATATTTGCTAAAAAATTGGCTCGATTTTTATTTGCATTTAAAAAAAATCGAGAAAAACTTCGAAAATTTAAAATGTTGTGATTTTTTAGGCTACAAATTATTTAGCTAAATTTTTTGCTGATTTTAGCAGATTAATTTGCTATTTTCCACTAACAAAAATTTAACTCAAATATAACTAAAATTCTGTATATTTAACAGTTTTATTTTTGCTGTTCCTATATTACTAATATATAGCAAAAATAATCTGCTAATTTTAGCAGTTTTTTCTACAGCATCGTTTTTAACTAATATTTAGTAGTTTTAACTAAATTTTTTACCGATTTTTTTCTATTAGTGTAGAAGTTTTTCAGTTAACTAATGAAGTTTTCTACACAATTTAAATGAAAATGAATGAAATTTGATGAAAAAGCTTCATTAATTTTATGAATCTGGTTTTAAAGAGCCTATGAAACTTTTAATAAATTAAATGAAATTTTTCACAAGATTTTATGAAAAATTATATTAATTCAATGGACAAGTTCCAGTGAAATTTCATTGGTTTTATGCAAAAATTCATTACTATCATGCAAACAATTCTCTCAGTCGATGTGTGAATTACTTATGTTTTCAGAATAATTGGAATTGACATAAATTAATAAATGGTATAATTTTAATATTGTTTAATTTTAAATGTAAAGAATTTAATGACAACATTCTTTACATTTCTGATATATGGCATGTGCGTGCAAATATTTTCGGTTTAAACTCATTTATTAAAATTAAATATAAAGAAAAAATGAAATCGGATTTTATGCATTTTTACATTTAACCAACCTCTTCTCACACTTTGTTGGTAATTAAACTTGTAGCTGTAGTTGTTTTTGCTTTCTGCTGCAGTTTGTTTCATGAATAAACATATTTTCTTTTCAATTAAAGTATTTAAACGCTTTTTAAACTCTGTGTGATATTTTTTCTGCAAAAGTTGCTGCAGTTTTCCATAGTCATAGTGAATGTTTGACAGACATAACAATCACTACTAAGTTTACATAAATAACATCCTTTTTGTGCAGTTGTTTTTTTTTTTTTCATAAATTTAATGTATTACTAACATATTTTGTTCCCTTCGTTAACCAACTTTATGATTATAATTTTTTCTAAGTATTTTCCACCCTGTTTTGCCCGTTTATTGCTGTTGTCGTTCTTACAAACTGAGTAAATGTTTTTCCGAGTGACAAAATACTTTAAAAAAAAGTTTTATTGCATTAATTGTCGCATAATTTCCTCTTTTACTGTTGGTTTAATGTCATCCAGTCAGTCACTGTTTCTGCTGTATTGCAAGTTTGTTAAAGCTATTTCGTTTCGTTTAAATATTTTCATCTTCATGTTCTCGTAAACTGAGTTGTAGCTTGCAGTCAGTTTCTCTTTTTGCATTCATCCAGGATAATTATGAATTATGCACACACCAAATGTGTTGCCATAACTTTACTTTTTCTTCTTCGTGACGCAATATGCTCTTTTTTTTTTTTTTTGTTAAATGTGGATATTTTCTTTAGCTGCTTTTTTTTCTTGTTGCATTCTAGCGGGTGACGGATGTTGTGAGTTGTTTTAACTGTGTCTCTGTTTACTTTGTGTATCATTTGATAAGACTAAATTACCCCGCATAAGTTGAAATGTTGTTAAAATTAATGTAGATTTTTAATGAATTTAATTTGCACAAGTATATTTTAATTATATCTTTTTTTAATTTAAATTTAAATTTTAAAAATAATTTATTTTTGAATAAAGAACTGTAGGTAGGTACTTCATAAAAAGTAATTATCATAATCGCGGTTTTAATTATTTTTATTCAGATGCTTTTGTTTATAAATTTTTTATAGACCTGTTAATTTATTTGAAAATAACTAAAGTTAAGTACTGAATCATTTTTATTAATAACAAATTTAATTTAATATTTTCGTGGACTTTTTCAACAATAACAAAAAAAACAAAACAGTTGTGTTCTCTGTGGCGTTTGAAAATATTTATTACCAATAATCATACATGGGACAACTTCTATAACTGCACATTCTATAGAGTTTCTAAAGTAGAAATATTCTGAACGAAAATTCAGATTCCTATTAAGAACTACTCTACATTCAGTGTTTTTAAACAAAACCATTCAGTCACTTTCTCTTACAGAAAAATTACCCAGGTAGAAATCGTTTGTGGCAAAACACAAGTAGACCGCGGTCTTATAAAAAGAAGCATTGGCAAACCCCTAAATTTGGATGATTTGCCAACGTTTGAAAAGGTATACTTCCCAGGGCTTGTTTTCCAAAAATATTATTTTGTTTTTGAAAAAGAAGTATAAAAACATGGCTCATATTTAAATAATTTTTAACTCCAAAATATGATACTAAGGTATACTCAGAGCTTTGAAGAATTAATTCCTTAATTCATTTTTTCAATTCTGAATTAAAAATTCAATGAATTAATTCACTAAGCACCATATATTGAATGGAATTAATTCATATTTGTTTCGTTCGATTTATTTTATTACGAATTAATTCAATTGCAATAGTTCTTTTTATTAAATCAAATGAATTAAATTCACTGGTGAACACATTCAATTTTATAAGTCGAACGGAAAAAAAGTGAATTAATTTCTTACTGAATTAATTCACTACTGAATTCGTTCAATTTCATTTTCGTTCAGTGAATTAAAAAAAATAAAATTACGTTTAGTGAATTAAAAAAAAATAAAATTACGTTCAGTGAATTAAAAAAAAAAATTATAAGTTCACTGAATTGAAAAAAAAAATAAAATAAGTTCACTGAATTGAAAAAAAATAAAATAAATTCACTGAATTCAAAGCCGTTCGGTAGAAGAAAACAATAATGTACAAATACTAAATACTTATTGTTTTCTTCTACTGAACGGCAGAAAACAGGCTTTGAATTCAGTGAACTTTTTTTTATTTTTTTTCAATTCAGTGAATTTATTTTATTTTTTTTTTTCAATTCAGTGAAATGTAGACAAATAATAAACGCTTTTAGCTTTTTTTAATTTAAAAATTTTTTCATATTATTATATAGTATATTTACCAACTTTGTGCGTAAAAATTTTATTTAACAAAAGAGTAGTAGTAGTGCGTATATTTTTAAACACATAATGACTAAAAATACTTATTGTGTGAATTCTTGCGTATGGAAGTGTGTACAAAAAAGTTTTCACATTTTTTGTTTATATTTACCAATTTTTCGTAAAAGTAAACAAAACTTTGCCCATTTTATGGTAGTAAATTTACAGAAATTGTTTTTTAAGAGTGTAGAGCATAAAATTTTTTTACCAATTTGTATCCCAGCAAATAAAGATGATCATTATGGACTCAGAAATGAGCTCCAAAAACATAAAAAATTTTCCACTTTTTCCTATGAAAGTGGTCCGCAGAAAAGAGCCCGCTTTACAGTGCTTTGATCCCATATAGCGATTGGACAAAAATAGAAGGAGTGTAGAAATAGATTTGAAATTTGGTGCACTGACATAAAACCCCTTACCCAGTGTAGTAAATCATTACCAGATATGGGTTATGTAACTACATACTTGGTAATGGTAACTAGTTACTTTTGTTATTACATTTCTTATTACCTTTATATGGCGATGTCGCGAAAAATAATGAGTTGTCGTTACACACCAGCATACGAAAAATCAAAAAATATATCGTTACCTATGTGCTTATCAGTACTGACAAAAATAATGAGTCTAAAAATAGATTTCAAAAAATTTTCAAAAAAATCTAAAAAATTATTTTCTATTTGAAATAATGATAAAAATAAGTTATTATCAGTAACTCATTATTATATGTTTTAAAATAATGCAGAAGGTAAGTGGGTGTCTTTACTGGTACTCCAAAAAATAATGATATGTTATTACCGTTTCTACACTGGGTAGTTAAGAAAAATTTTAATTTTTGGAAATATCGGGCCAAGGACACGCCCACCTCCCATAGGTCCTCAAATTTAAAAATATTATATTAGCTACATAAATGGACGTAAAATTACAAAAAGTATCCATTGAGATACACATAAAACTGGAAACGTTTGTGTCCATTTTTATCAAAATCGAAGCAAGGACTCTAGTCCTGCCATATATCCTCTATTTTAAAATATTTATAAAACCTGCAAAAATTATCCGATTGCGATGAAATTTAGCACGTGAATTGATATAAAGTCAAGCCATATTTTTGCCAAATTGGGGTAAAATCGATTCATTAATAAAAAAATGCCTTTCACAAAAAATGGGGTTTTAAACGCTTAAAATGATTTTTCGAAAACAAAAAAAAAATTAAATAGGATTAAAATAGGAAGCCATGTGAATCCTCCATTTTAGACATAGGGTATGTTCAGCGAACTTATGTAAAACACTACGAGGATTATTTTTGTGGAACATTTTAACCTTTTTGTCCCCTTTTTAAAACGGACAAAAATAACCCATAAGTTGAAGAGTTAGAGGGTTAAAATATTCCGCAAAAATATTTGTCATGAAATTTTACTATAAGTCTTTAAAGACATTAGCATTGAAAATTTAACTTAAGTGCCAGTAGTAAGTAAAAACTTAAAATGTGTTTAAGGGTTAATTTCGTACTTATTCAGAATTGGTGCTGAAATGTCCCACTAACCTGGATTTTCGAGAGAAACCATGGGAATCTTCCATTTTAGGTATAGGATGTGTTCAGCGAACTTATGTAAAACACTACGAGGAACATTTTTGTGGAACATTTTAACCCTCTAACTCTTCAACTTACGGGAATTTTTTGTCCCTTTTTAAAAAGGGGCCAAAAAATTCCCTTTCATAGAAGAGTTAAAGCATTAGAGTGTTTTACAAAAATGTTCCTCGTAGTGTTTTACAAAAGTCCGCTCAACACTACCTATTTAAAATGGAAGGTTCACATGGTTTGAATACTAAACCCTCTTAAATACGTGAAATTTGTGTAACAATCATGAATTTAGGCATTTCAAAAAATCCATTTTTTTTTTAAATTGTTGTAAAAAATAGTAACTAATTTTTTAATAATCTATTATATAACAGTATAAGCTTACAAAAAAAGGAAAAAAAATATCTAATTTTAAATAATTTTTTTTTATACTCCATCAAACTTAAGTAATTTTTGGATTTTCAACAAAAAAAAATTTGTTTTTCGGAGCAATAAAAAATATGTGTTTTGTAAACATATACTATTTCTAAAAGTAATTAAAAAACAAATCTTTAAACAAGTTTTTTAAAAAAATGTATTTTTGAGAATTATTTTCGTGCAACAATTAAAATCCATTTTTCTGTTAAGTCATTTTTGCATAAAATTCTCTGAGTTTAGCGCCCTCTCTTGGCGGAAAAAGCAATCACACCAAATATTTTTCTTCTCATTTGTTTGAGTTACTTTCTTATCTTTAAAAAAATCCTTCTTAACTTACAATTTGAGACAAACGTTTTTTTATTTTTGTCCATGGGACGAAGCATAGTGCGCTGTGTACCTACTACGAAATGATTCAAAAAAATTAACGTATATAATCGAAATTATCCTCATAAATGTAAATAATTTTGGAATCTTCTTTGAACCCTAAAATTTAACCCTAATTTTGAGACAGCATTTTAGATTGTAGAGACAACTTATTGGATTGTTTTCTGCCAAAAAAAGAGTGCTTAAAAAAAACCAGAAGAAAAAATAAAAATCTTATATATGAACGCTCCGAAATTGCTGGCTGGGATGTTAAAAACCCAATGGTGGACTAAAGTTACTCCATGAACATTTTTTAAAAGATGCTTTTAAAACACACTCGTCGCCCCGCACCTTTTAGTTTGAGAAAATATTCAAAACTTGTTATTGCCAAAATACACTAATATTATCATCTTCAGTCCTTGGTAGGGAACTAAAGAACCACTTCAAAATGTGGTTACTTATTTGTTCCATATTCAGCTCATTAGCAATTAGCTTGTATCCTGTAAATGCTACTACTTGAAACAATTCACAAATAAGCCCTTTGTAGGGACACTATAATGTACATTGTTAAGGACTTTGGACATTTTTTGAAAATAACATTTAACAGCTTGAATATTAAGCGAGTTTAAGTTAAAGTATTATATTATAATATATTATTCTATTTAGGCCCTGTTGGAAGGTGGCTTAATTTAACCAAATATAAACTGAAAAAAAGGTTTAAAATTTGTTTGAAAACTATTTGAAAATACTTTTTAAAGGAATATATAAACCTGAGTTTGAGTTTAGAAATATTTTAGCCATTTCGCACATACCATTAAATAATAAAATAAAACTAAACCCTTTTAAAAATGGAATGCCAAAATTATATGTTTTTATGAAAATATATAAAGTATTACGAATTTAAAGAAAACAAAAAAAAAAGTATTAAAGTTTTCAAGTCATAAAATATATTTTGCTATGAATGTATGTCATGCCATAAATCTGGCTTCCAACTCCTCTTCATACATATATTTACGTAATATAAACAGTTAAGTGAAGGTCAGCGGACAACAATTTACTCACTGATATATTTGAATAAAGAAAAATAACAACAGTTAATTTTCTAAGAATGAAAATTCGCCATTCAGGGCACTGTTTTTCTTTATTATTTTTCTTATATCTTAAGAAAAAGAATATTTTTTTTTCTAAAGCAGACTGAATTTATTATTCAATTTATAAAGAGACTTGTAAAATAAATAAAAATAACGAATTATACAACAAGTTACAACAAATAAAAAAGAAAGAAAATATTCTAAAGAAAATACAAAATTTATCCACAACATGTTGCATGATAATGATGAGAACAAGATTTCAAAATTATTAAAATGTGGTATGAGATGTAGGCGACTTGAAAAAAGAAGAAAATAAAAGAAATAAAATAGAAATAACTTACTTTTCACAAAAGATTCCATACACGGAAAGAATTATTATTAATTTAGAATATATAATTAAATTTTTATTTAAAATAAAATATACTTTTATGAGTAAATATATGTATACTTAACTATATCAACTAATATTTTAATTAACTTTTCAATATTTCAGTAAATATTTGCACAGTTTCCATATTCTTTTGTCATAAACTATATGGGTAAATATAAAAATTTAGGTATGCAAACTATATGCATTTGAAGTTCACAAACAAACCAAATGCATACAATAAAACTAGGTTAAGATGAACTCCTGGTTACCAAAAAAAAATAGTTCGTTTTAAGTGAGAAATTCGTTATAACAAAGATCAAGTTTGTCTAACATATTCCTACGTTTTTACGCTTTTAAAACGTTGGTTAATTCCTTTAAATTAGACCGGTTCCTTTTCTATTGCAATCAAAATAACCAATTCCACTACTGACACCAATTGTTACGTTTCACTTTCAATCTCCTTTAGATAAACGAGTTGGTGCTCTTTGCTATTAAAATCACACACACTCTTTTGGTTGATTTTGAGCTTCTACACTTCTTTATTTAACACTTTGTTAGTTTCCATACAACAATACAACACACACAACTATACAAGCTCTACTGTTCAACTCCCTATATAATGCTAATACACAATTTACAAATTCTAGTACACAACTGACTATACAAACTTTAAAGCGCAACTAAACTTCACAAATGGCAATGCGCGACTTCCTCTTCCTTCGTCAAGTGTGGGTTTATATTGGTAATAGTTGCGGTTGTAGCACATGCTGGAAGATTCCAGTGTACTATGATTATAGCACGTATTTTACTTAATATTGTTGCATATGCTGTGTATACTTAAATGTAGTGTTACCAGATTGACGTATTTTGTAAATCCCGTTTTTGGGATATTTTTCTTCTAAAATTCCAGAATTTTCTTTACTAAGCTAATCCAAATTTGTAACAATATTTTTTATATTTCTCGAACATGTTTGGTGCAAAATATTAAAAAATTAATTAATATAATCAATTTTGTATTTGAAACTAGCTTCAAAAATTTTATGTGTAGAATTTTATTTAATAATATAAGTTTTCTTTAACCCTCTAACCGGCCTAAGCTTTTTTGCAATGAAATTTATATCATGTGTTCCTCACGAAAAACAAACAATAAGTTCTTCTACAAAATTTTTTTTCGTTGCCTAGAAATTACTAGGCTTAAGCACAAATTATTTCTCTTACCAAGATGTAATTGCAATAAAAAAATTACATTTTTTGTGCAGTTACTTAAGAGGATGTAGCGATTTTCGTTTTATAATTTTTAGCTTTGCTACTTATACCAAATATATTATTTTTACCAAATTTCAGAAAAATCCGTCCATTCGTTTTCAAGTTTAGATGATGTCCTTTAAAGGTATCCTTATGGAATCCTGTGTGTCCTTGGACCAAAGTAAGGAATTTTTTGAACATATTAAGCTTCAATCTTACTTTATGGTCATTATCAATTGTTTTAGTCTATTGAAATATCCCAAGGGGTCAATTTCCACCTCCTATGACAACGCCATGTAAAAGTGACCAGTCTATTTCATATAAAGGGGCCAGTTCGGTGACAGTTTGTTAAAATTTCCCGTAGGGATATTTTTAAGATTTTTGAAAATTTTGTTTGTTTTAAAATATTTAAGTTTTGAAATTTTACGAAATTTTATCTTTGACACTTTCTGGCATCCAAACCGTGCATTTTATACAAAAAAATTCTACACAAAAAATTTTATAAATTTTGTTTTCTGTTGGAAAAGCACAATTTCTTATTATAAAATACTTCTTTGGCGCATTTCTGGTCAATTTAATATACCCCGCCTGGAGGCGGGCTTGCCGGTTAGAGGGTTAAGCATCTTATATTTTTTGTGTATTTAACATTTCTTCGTTTGAAAACTATAATTTTATTGTAAACATTTTTATGCAATTTTATGATGTTATTTTTTTCCTAAAATTTCTACGACTGATTATATTATGGCACATTAGAGTGCCTCATTTTTAGATTTACATAGAAAAATGCACGAAGCATCCCGCCGTTGACTTAACCATTTAAAAAATTCTCCAGAAATATAAAATTGGTAACGGTATATTTTGAAAAATTCAAAAAATTCTTGGATTAGATATCAAAACCTTATGAACATCTCAAAACATACATGAGATAATGAGATTTTTATGTTATTTTTCATGAAAATTTTATAACTCTGTAAATTTTAAATTTTAATACATCGTTGGAATGGTATTGGCGCTGCTTTTATTACTACTAACCCTAGATAACACAATATGAATTTGTTCTTCACATGTGCCTTCGGATCAATTAAGGGTTAATTGGTGATCGAAAATTATGATAGTTGTCAATATCAATCGGTCAAAAATGAAAATGTACCTATTTTGAGTATTTCATTGGGCATTTATACTGCAAAGTGCTTATGCACATTTATAAAATGAATTTTGTATTGAAAATTTGTTTTATAAGACACTTATAAATTTTAAAAGTGATTATGCATATGACCTTAAAAGTGTATGTGATGAATATGAGTAAGTAACACAATACAATTAAGGGTTAATTATATACTTAAATTACTAGCAGCAGTCAACAACTTAACAACGATGTATTGAATATAATGATGGATAAAAAATTAATTATTAAAATTTTTAGAAAAATCTCATTAACAAATATGAAAATATTTACACAAGACTTTAATTTCATTTCAAACTTGAGACAGAATTTTTATAATCTTTTGATGTAGAATCGAGGAATAATTAAATCTCTTCTAAATTGGATAAAATATTTGACAAACTTAAATTAACAATTTTTTTTATTCATAAAAATATAATTTCAGAAGGTATTTTCAATATGGTTTTACTCGCTGGATGAACTATTTTGGGTATCATTATATAATAGTAATTTTCAGGTGAATGCAGCTTTTTTGAGGCACTCTACTGCATAAAAATCTGCAAATAAATATATAAAACCACGCCATTTCACTAAGGGTCAGAATCGATCAACATTTTGGACCATCAACATTTTGGACCATTTTTTCACCATCAACAGTTGAGAAACCAAACTATCTGAACTAAAGCAAAATCTTAGCAAAATCGAGAAAATCATTGCTATTGAATTATACCCCACACTAAGTATAACCCAGTGTAGAAAATCATTATCAGATATGTGGTTATGTAATTATGTACATTAGAGCGTACCACCTTACAGGCAAAAAAAAAACGTGCGCCGTACACCCTCCAATATGAAGCATTTTTGTAAGGAGATTTAAAAAAATTTTTTTTTTTTCCTGAACGTAGGGGTCGCCATTTTACATTTTCGTTATATCTTTAGCATTTACAGTCGGATCTTAAACTATATTACATCGATGTTTTTATCTCGAGGAGACCAGTGTTTTACTCTAAGGGCCATTGACCTCAAGTATCCCGTTCTAGTAGTTACCCACCAGATCTCAGTTGCTACCACCCAAATGTACAACCCTAATGTCAGAAAATTAAAGCCTTTTTAAATTTGTTTCATTCGATTTTTCCTTTATAGCAACACACAAAAATATTTTTCTTTAAAATCCAACTTTAAATGCTGAAGCCATAACGAAAAATTGAAAAAGGCGACCCCTACGTTCGGCAAAAATTAATTTTTTTTTGAAATTGCCTTGAAAAAATACTTCATATTGCAGGGTATACGTCGAACGTTTAATGTACATTAGACCGTACCACCTTACACGCAAAAAAAAAAGTGCGCCGTACACCCATCAATATGAAGTATTTTTGCAAGGTGGTTAAAAAAAAATTTTTTTATTTTTTTTTTGCCGAACGTAGGGGTCGCCATTTTACATTTTTAGTTATATCTTTGGTATTTACCGTCGGATCTTAAAGTATGATACATCGATGTTTTTCTCTCGAGGAGACCAGTGTTTTGCTCTAAGGACATTTTGACCTCAAGTATCCTGTTGTAGTAGTTACCCACCAGATCTCAGTTGCTACAACCCTAATGTACGACCCTAATGTCAGAAAATTAAAGCTCGAAAAAAATCATTAAACTTTTGCTAAGGAAGTTTTTCGCTAAACCCAGTAGAATTTTATTTTATATATTGGTTGCCGAACGTAGGGGTCGCCTTTTTAAATTTTTTTTAATTGGATTTTTCCTTTATAGCAAAACACTGGTCTCCTTGAGGCAAAAAAATCGATATATCACACTTTAAAATCCGATTTTAATGCCGAAGCTATAACGAAAAATTGAAAAAGGCGACCCTATGGTCGGCAAAAAAAAAATTTTTTTTTTGAAATCGCCTTCCAAAAATACATCATGCATGGGTGCATGGCGAACTTTTTTTCTGAGGTACGGTCTAATGTACATACTTCCTAATGGTAACATTTACTATTATCTTTGTATGGCGATGCTTATATAACAGCATACGAAAATTCTGAAAATATGTCATTACCTATATGCTTACCAGTACATACTGACAAAAAGAATGAATCTAAAAATAGATTTTCAAGAAAATAAGTTTTATAAAAAAAAATATTTTTTATTGTACAATTTTTTTTTCAATAAAATTTTCTAGTGCGGGAATCGAACCTGGTACTTCAGGTTGCCAGTCAATAGCTCTACCATCTGAGCTATATCGACATGTAATGTTTGTTATATAAAAACATAATTGATCTGCTGCGCACACAAATCAGCTTACTGGACAACATACAAAGAATCAAAAAATATGTGGTTACATATATCCTTACCAGTGTTGTAAAAGTATTGAGTCTAAAAATAGATTTAAAAAAATTAAAAGAAAATCTAGAAAATTACTTTCTATTTGAATTAATAATAAAAATAAGTCATTATCAGTAACTCATTATTATATGTTTTAAAATAATGCAGAAGGTAAGTGGGTGTCATTACAGGTAGTCCAAAAAATAATGATATGTCATTACCGTTTCTACACTGGGAAGTTATTGTTTCCTTTACAAGCAATAACTTCACCGAGAAAAAATCCAATTGTGAAATTAGAATCAGTGACCGCAAAGTCACATTAGTACAAAGTTCCAATTTGATTGGACTAAATTTTTAATTTTGCTGCTACCATATTTTTTTGAAATATTAAATTTTTATCTTTTGGTATCAGTTTTGCAAAATTGTAGCGAATTGTGATTAAAGAAAATAATTTTGCCCAAAAAATCTCATTTCTGGCCCTCTGTGCATTTGTTGCAAATAAAAAAAATAAAGCACAAAATTTTGTTCAACAAAAATTCTTCAAATTTTCTTTATACAAACTTTTGTAGACTGTATGCTTTTCTTATTCCTCAAGGAGAATGTCTGTCTGTCCATAAGTTATTTCTTGTTAAATTTTGAATGAATAGAAAATTTGAATACTTGCTTGGCTGACTGACTGCAAGAGTATCTGGTGTGTTTGTTTGTTTGTTGTTTATTAAGTTGATTTTTATAGTCGGTCATGACTTAAATCCTAATACATAACAGATATTTCAGATTTGATGTTTATAAATATGAAAAAGAAAAATAAGAATATTAATAATGTTGTAAGAAAAATTTCTTTTGAGTTTAATTTTGTAATATTTACTCGTTTGGCAGTAAAAAATACGATTTCCACTAATGATTTTTGTTTGAAATTGTTACGACAGGGATTTATGCCAACAAGCAAGACTTTTTTGAATACTTTCTAAATATCCCAGCAATAATATTTTTAAAAATAAGTGCCATGGTCATAGGACGGATTATGGTTCTTTGGATGCTATTTTCCTAAACAACAATCTGGACTCCCAGGTTCATTTCCCGGCACGATAAAATTTTATTAAAAAAAACAATTTTACAATAAAAAAAAGTTTTTTTGTAAAACTTATTTTTTTGAAAATCTATTTTTAGATTCATTATTTTTATCAACACTCAAGCATATAGGTAACGACATATTTTTTGGGTTTTCATATGCTGGTGTGTAAGCATAACTCATTATTTTACGCGACATCGCCATACAAAAGTAGTAAGAAATGTAATAACCAGGGCAGCGACTTTCATGCAAATGCATGTTTGTAGTCAGTACTCCAAAATTGAATCAAAGAATTTGCAACAAAATGGTATCGATTTGTTGTTGCATGTTTTTGCATATTTTGTTATAAATGCATACTTTTGCATATTTTGCTTTTAAGTGCATATTTCTTGGTTTCTATTGCATATTTTTGATTAAATTGCATATTTTTGCATATTTCTTTAAAAACTAAGAATAAGATTTAAAGAAAAAAAAGAAAAGAAAGAATTTGCAAACCTTAACCAGTGGGTTAAAGTTCGCTCTATTTATTTGGTCGGATTTTTTTATAAATAGGTTTTCTTATGCATTTTTCTCTTTGCCCGAGTTTGGCCCGAGTTCGCTAATTATCGAGAGGATGTGAGTAGCATCGTCAATCTGTAAAATATATAATGTTTGCCTTAACTCAATACTTAACTAGAAGGAAAATATCAAGTTGTCATCTACTTAGCCATTTATATTGGATTTAATTTTTAACCAAACGCCCTCGAGTAATAAATATGAATCTTAAAAATCGATCAATTTAAAGTGCAGTTATTGGTTTTAAGCGTTTACTTTTTTTTGGTGCATATTTCCATTTAAGTGAATATTTTGTATTTTTTACTGCATATTTTAAGCGCATATTTTTGATTTTTAAGTGCATGAAAGTCGCTGCCCTGTTAATAACAATAGTAACTACCGAATAAGCAGATTAGTTTTAAAAATTCAAGGGCTTTAAATTTTGCTTGAAGTAAAGTAGATTTCAAATTCTAGCATTTGTATATTTAACAAAAATATTTCAAACTTGAATTTTTTTTCCCTTTTGCTGGAGTATGCTATTGAAATAAAATGTAATAAAAGTTGTATTTAAGCTTTGAAACTGGAAAACAGGGCTGGAATTAAACTTGATTTCAACTTGAATTCCACGGAAATTGTTTAGTTACCATTAACAGGTATGTAGTTACATAACCATATATCTGATAATAATAAAAACAAATTCCCGGAAAAATATGTGAATAAATAATTTTCAAAGAAATTTTTTAGAAAAAACAACATCCGAAGAATCATAAAAGAATGCTGCCTTCGATAATAACTTGTTTTTAGTAATATTTAAACAAAAAAATAAAATTTGCTCTAAAGCTGATTCATAGGAAGAAGAATAAGAAAACATTTTTATTGAAAAATTTAACAGGTAAAAGGGGGAATCGCCAGACTGCCGCAGTTTCGTCTCACCCAAAGACTTGTCAGTGGTTAGTTTATATGTCAATTGAACAAATTAATTTTTAATTATTGATTTGTCTCTATATGAAAAACATATTTTGTGTATTGCCATGAAAAAAGGATAAAAAAGTAACGCGAAAGGCTTTTGGCGTTGTTTCTTAAAATTTCTCAAAAACACCGAACGTCACTGTCTGGAGCAGCGTCGCTTTGATATTATGAATACGCTGAAACTATTTTTTTTTATTAAAATAATAAAAATTTAGCTTTAGTTTGTTTAAAACACTTCTCTAACCCAAAAATCTATTATGCAATTTTTTATGCATGTTATTGCCAAAATATTTTATCAAGTATAAATTCAAAGTTTTGTCCCACATTCATGCCGATATACATAAATACATGTAAAAATGTGTCTATTCAATAGTCGTCAATTTGTATTTCGCACTCAATACGTAGATATTGCATAAATATTATATTGTTTTGACTACTCTTTTAACAATTTTAATACTAAAAACGTGAAGTAGTTTTTGCAATTCTATCCCCTTCTCTCTCTGCAAACTTATGTGAAATCACGCACGTTTTTGTTTCTACAATTTTAACATTTGGAGCACGTTTTTTGTAAAACTTGTTTAAATTGTGATTTTAACATTGAGCCAAAATATAAATAAACTTGCAGGAAAAATTATACTAACGGTTTTAACAAGAATTAAGAGCATTTTTCTGTATTTTAAAAGATTATGAATACAATCTTACATAGTTTTTTATGGAAATATATGACAAAAAGTTTGTGTAACCCTAAGTCGAACAAATGTCAAACGTACATTCAGATACAAAAGTTAGTAAAAAAATTTGTAAACAGTTTCCAATCGCACTATACTATTTTTATACTGATTTTTAGTACAATTTTGTTTTTAGTAATCATTTTAGCTATTCTCTTATTACAAATTACGAATTTTTTTTACCAATTTTCTCTGCTGATTTCAACAAAACATTTTACTAATTTTACAAAACCGAGTGCTAAATTAAGCAGAAAAATATACTAATTTAAAATATTATTTTAAATTTTAAAAAAAGTTTTTTTTTATTAATTTTTTTAGATTTTAAAGTTTTTTTTTTATTTTTTTAGTACACTTTTTTGCTAATTTCAGCAGATTGATTTTAAATTACAGTTTACAACAATTTACTGAAATTTAGTAGCTGCAACTAATTATTTATACTAATTTCATTGTACTAAAATTATTGACATTTAGTAAGTTTTTTAGCTGATTTTATCAAACCGATTTTGAATTGCAGTTTACAGCAATTTTGCTAAAATTTAGTAGCTACTACTAATTTTTTCTACTAATTTGGTAGTCCTACAGATCAGTAGACATGTATTGCTAAAATTAGCAAAAAATAGCGCTGGGCTCAAAACAGTTAAATTTCCTGTAATAACAGCAAAATTTTCAGTAGCTATTACAGACTTTTTTGGTTGAGTGTATGACAACTTAATGTTAAAATCATTAGTGTTTATGTTAGAAAAGGAGTACTTCTAGATCATCAATAGTAGTGTTTCTTCTACCGCTTCGGCATCTCTTTTTTTCCTGGGTATTTATATGGAAAAGATGGTATGATGATGATACTATTACATTATTACCATAGAGTAACAAAATTTTGTGCAGATTACAAAGGTTCGGTAACGAGAATTTCCCTCTCTTTTGAGCAAATTTGCCTGATTTCAAAGCAAATTTGTCTGCAAACTGAGAGGATTTCTTTGATTTCAAAACAAATTTCCCCTATTTAAAAGCAAATTTGAGCAAATTTCCCATACCGAACCTTCGTAATCTGCACATATAAAAACCAAGAGAAAGGTTTTTGCAGAGGGAGCGGGAATGATATGGTGTGTTATTTACCACCTATTTTTGTTATTGTTGTTCTCGACATATGCTGACCCACCTGAACAGGTCAAAATATTGAAAAAAGTGGAATATGGCATTTTATGTTTTATTTCGCAACAGAGTTAAAAAAAAAAAAACATTTTAATGAAAACCGATACGAATTTTCTTACTAAATTTCAAATATGCAAATTAAACAAGTGAAGTAAAATTTGTTTAGGACTACGGTGTGTCGTTAATGTGAACTACGCTTAAAAACGAACTGCTTCATAAAATTTTCGATGTTTAATACAAACTCTCTAAATCTTGGCAATTTATTTATAATTATTTTGCATTTTTAGAAATTTTTAAAATTGGTACAGAATAGACAATACAATTGTATCGTGGGCATAATAAGAAAATGATGATTGGAACACAAAAACCGAGACATTACATAAGGTACAAAGATTCAAAATGTTGCTTTTCAAAAAGAGTTGATTTATAACTGTTTTTACCAAATCATACAGTTCATATACAAAAGTACAAAATTCTCGTCCCGTTGAATTATGTCTCTGTTTGTGTTTTCCGATGATCATTATTTTCTTATTGCAGACAACTGATGAGTTGGGGTGACACCCACGGAACAATTGTATTTGTCTATGTATTGTCTGCAAAAACAGAAATTACTAAGAAATTAAGCGAGTAAGTAGCCAAGAAAGAGGCTCACTAGTTACCAGGCTACTTACTCGCTTCATTACATTTGTTCGCGATATTCATGGGTGGTCATTAACCTGTCGCTTCCTACAAAAATAAGAATGTTGTATTGGGCGTTTCATACATTCCCAGTGTAGAAACGGTAATGACCTATCATTATTTTTGGACTACCAGTAATGACACCCACTTACCTTCTGCATTATTTTAAAACATATAGTAATGAGTTACTGATAATGACTTATTTTTATCATTATTTCAAATAGAAAATAATTTTCTAGATTTTTTTTTAAATTTTTTGAAATCTATTTTTAGACTCAATATTTTTTAAACACTGGTAAGGATATATGTACCACATATTTTTTGATTTTTTGTATGTTGGCGAGTAAGCTTACTTGTGTGCAGCAGGTCAATTATGTTTTTATCTATTAAATATTACATCTCGATATAGCTCAGATGGTAGAGCTATTGACTGGCAATCTGTAGACCCAGGTTCGATTCCCGCACCAGGAAATTTTATTTAAAAAAAATACAATAAAAAATATTTTTTTTTTATATAATTTTTTTTTTTTGAAAATCTATTTTTAGACTCATTATTTTTGTCAGTACTGGTAAGCACATAGGTAAAGCTATATTTTTTGATTTTTCGTATGCTGGTGTGTAACCATAACTCATTATTTTTCGCGACATCGCCATATAAAGGTAATAAGAAATGTAATAACAAAAGTAACTAGTTACCATTACCAAGTATGTAGTTATACAACCACATATCTGGTAATGATTTTTTACACTGGGTTCTTGGAGCGTACCTAAAGTTTAAAGTCTCTATCTACGTAAATTATAAATAAATTTAAATTACAGTTCAAATCGAAAATTGTCTGACCAGACCCGTGTGTAAGTTCGAGGTTAAACGTTTTCAAAAATCTAGTTTAGAATAAATTTAGCCACCTCTTATAAAATGTTTATATTGGTTATAGTAATTAAAAAATTTATCTAATTAATATTTTATAAAAATGTTAAATTATAAATTTTAATTACTTATATTATTACATTTTTAATTAAGTATAATGAATGTCATATGTAGGGCTAGTCAGTAGTATTGTTTACCGTGTGCCCTTAATAGCTGATAGTACGTTGGATATTACATTTTATTTATTTATTTTTTTATCCTGTAATACTTTTAAATTACTAATAACAAAATAAATATTAATATGTATGATAAATAATTAATTAAACAAATATGTCCGAAACACACAAGGGCATAATTCACTTGTTAACCGTATGTACATAGGGGAAGATAGATATACTTGATCCCTCGAAACCAATTGAAACTGACAACGGTAAAAAGAAAGAATTCGGAGAGCATTGTTTTTTTTTTCGTTATGCCAGTACCACAAATTTACCACGGTCTATTAAATGAAGCAGAATATTTTCTCTAGAAAAGATGTAGTTTTTATTAGGCCTGGGTGATTTTAATTTTATTTCAATTAAAATTACATATAATTTTTAATTGAAAAATTTCAATTAAAATTGAAATTTATTATTAATTTTAATTGACAAATTTCAATTAAAATTAATAATAAAAATGCAAACTCAATTACATAATTGCAATTGAAAACTCCCAATTACAAATTACATGTAATTTTTGCTAAAATGTTTCGAAAAAATTGGTTGGGATAAGCGTGGCCAAGCATACAAATAAATATTATTTGACATATTTTCAATTACAATTACATGTAATGTGTAATTCAAAATTTTCAATCACAAATCACATGTGATTGTTCTTTTTTAAATTACAATTACAAAAATATAGGTAATTATAATTGAGTTTTTTTTTCAATTACAATTACATGTAACTGTGTAATTGCGTGTGTCATTAATTACAAAATGTAATGATTAACTCCATACCATACAACACTACGTGGACAGGGTAAAATAAATTTTAGCTGATGTTTGCAATACAAAAAACCCCACTTCTTAGTATAGCGATCGACTTAGAATCACTTCTGGTTTCGATTTAACGATATCCGTCTGTCCATCCGTCAATCGCACGCTACAGATCGCAAATATTAAGATAGTATGATGAAATTTGATGCACCGACTTATGTCGCGCCAGCGATCTTAACCAAAATAAATAGACTTCGTCCTGGGCCGATATAAGTCAGTGTGACAAATTTCATTAAAACTTCCTAATATTTCCGACTTGTAGAGTGCGCACAAGATTATATGAATAGACAGACAGACATCGCTAAATCGAACCAAAAAGGAAAAAGGAATTAAAAAAGGAAAATATTTTCTATTTGGGTTTAAAGGGATCGGTGAACATGGATCCTCCAGGTCACATAAACCGGTACGCCTAGTAACATATAAGTATGAGGTTTTAAATGAAAGAAAATTTTTTTTTATTTTCGTACCTTTGTGGCTGCCAGGGGGTCCTATATGGATCTAGTGGGAGGCATATTTTAAGGATCTTAAAACAAAATGCGTTCTTGTGAGAAAATTTTCTTTTTTTACTTATATGTTACCAGGCATACCCGGCACTCTTAACTTATAATAGAAAAAAATTTTCGTTTTTAAAAAAGTAAACTGCAGTCAAATTTTATTTAGAAACTTTACGCGATCAATTGGTTTTTTTTTCGATTAGATTCATTCGTCTTTTTAGTTTTTTTTTTTTATCAAAAATTGCACATTTTATAACATTTTTCTGTTTTGGGGAACCTAGAGGAGAATCTAAAGTTAGTGAAAGGATAAACTCCTGTAAAAATATTTCGCTTTAAGTGTTTTGGGATCAAGTAGTGCAAATCCTAATGTTCACACACAACATATAATTTTAATTTATTAATAACCAGGACATAATGAAATTTAAAATAAATTATGTTGAATAAGAATTTTAATACAATATTTATCAAAGGATAATAGGGAAATCAGATTCTGACTGGCAAGCAACTGTTGTCTATGGAAAGTTTCGATTGTGGTAACCGAACCTTTTTTACGCATAGTAATTGTCACTTTCAAATTTGTCTTCCAGCAAAAAAAAAATCCATATAAAACGCGAACAGTTTAAGCCTAAATATGACTGCAGGTCCTGTGCCTACATTTCACCACAAAAAATTTATATTGATTACATTTTAAAATTTTTGTATATAAAAAACTAAATGTAAAACTGCCAAACTTTAAAGACATTTACCGAAAAATCTGTTCCTTAAACACCGTAAGTTGTTTTTCACGTGAAAAAATTTCACTCGAACTTTAAATGCTTTAAATTTAAGTTAAAAAAATGAACAATTTTTTAATTTTATAACAAAGCCACAATCACAATAAACACAAAATGTCACTTTTTCACCTGAAAAATAATAGTCTTGTACAATAAATTTGCGTGAAAACTAAGTTTGCACAATTTTCACGTGAAACTCATTGTCGTGAAAAATTATTTTTTTTTATATGGAGTATAACAGTTTTTTCACATGAAAACGGAACAACTTACGGTGCTTTAGATTGAAAAATAAAACACGCCATTGTAATCAGCATGTCCGAAATATATAGAATTGATGGTCAGAGCTCTATTAATTTAAAAAAGTCAAGATTTTGTCATGCAGTGTAATTAGAAGGCTAAAAAATCACAAAATAAATTAAATTTTTTTTTCGATTTCTTTTTAATGAAAATAAAAATCAAGGCTTCTGAAATCAGTAGTTTACTATTTTTTTTAGCAAATATTTCTGTTGATTTTAACAGGATAAATTGCTATTTGCATTCAACTCAATTTAACTTTAAATAACAAAAATATTATAGATACATACGAGTATAACAGTTTTTGATATTTTTAGTTGACTAATATTTGTAAAAAATTTTCTGCAGATTTTACAGTATAATTTGTCATTTTCATATACAATATATTTCATATTTAATAAAAAGTGTACTCAAATATAAAACTAAAATTCTGCAAAATTAACAGTTTTATTTTTCACTAGTATATTTAGCAAAAAAATCAGCTAATTTCATTAGATTTTTCTGCTATTTTTATAGGTTTATTTCTATGAATGTAGCGCTTTTCGTTGCCGGTGATAACACTGCCATCATTGTTTTCGGGGAAGTACGCACCGAATGCTGCTAGCCCACACTCCGCACCAAACAGTGACTTTCTGCGTATGCATTGGTGGACCTCATGTGAATTGATATCATCCCAAATCGGCCAGTATTGCTTACTGAAAAAAATTGGACTCTTCGTTGAAAGCGATTTTTTTTGCTGAAATTGGAACACCCATTTAAATTTTACATTGTGAATTATCTTTGTTATCCGAAAAATAAATAATAGGAAAATTAACGAAAAATAAAACAACACAACCGATATCAACATTCAAAATATACCTGTTTGAAAACCCTCTATTCCAATGTGTGCTATTTAGTAAATCCCTCCTAAAGGATTTAAACACTATCCTTGAAACAAACGCTCCTTGAAAAATTCCCGTTATATTCAAAAATAAAAATATTCGTGCTTCCAAGTTACCAAATACTGACTAACAAGGACAAGAGATTTGTGTTAAAGAAAACTTATACACCAATATCTTAAATAATTCACAAGCGTTTTAAAGCATAAATAAATAGACCGAAGTACAATAAAATGAGAGGAATAGAAAAAATGCTTTGGGTTATTTATTTGTAAAAGAATATAAATAAAAAACGGAAATGGAAAAATGTTGAAAATTGCTAACAGGGCTAATAGGAAATGGAATTTCCGTATTGAACTGTTTTGAGTTTTTGTTGTTGCTGATGCTGATGCTGTTTTATTGTGATGAATTTAATGGAAATGATAGAAATTATATGATGATATGTATAAAGATTGTAGAAAACATTTATTGAGACAGCTGAAGGCGGTGTAATAGGGTATGCCGGAATTTTGCAATTGCGAATTTCGCTCATTATGGAAAATATAACGATTTTTTTTTCATGGTTATTTAAAGCTGGCTTCCAGCGCCAAAGTGGTTGTTTGTGATCACATCTGCAAAAAAAACTCATCTGATTTTTTCGTATGTTTGAGTATTAGAAGACCACTTTTACATAATTTAAAGAAATGTAAAAAATATTAACAAAATGTTTTTTTTTCGTTGTGGACCAAAGTCGCGTTTTTTAATTCTATAAATATATTTTCCATAACACGCACAAGATTTCTAAACTATTGAGCCCATTTTTTTTTAATTCGTTTTTTTTTAAATCAAAAACAACCAATTTGGACAATTTTAAGCGATATGCAGTGGGGGATTTTGGGAAAATGTCCTATTTCTTATCTACAGGACCGATTGTAAGGAAATTCGGTGTAGTTGGAGATGATGTATATTCGAGCTTAACTTTTAGCTATGGATAATAAACCTCGTTTATAAAAAAACTTCAAGCGCCATTTATTTATTTTAGCTACTTTTTATATACTCCTAGAAATAAATCTGTAAAAATAGCAGAAGAAGCAACTAAAAATTAGTTAAAAATGATGTTGCAGAAAAAAACTGTTAAATTGACAGATTTTTTTTAGCTCAAAATTAGTAAAATAAGACTACCAAAAATAAAACTGTTAAATGGACAGAATTTTAGTTATATTTAAGTTAACTTTTAGTTAATTGAAAATTACATTTAACAGGAACAAGGAAATCGCCATACTGCAGCAGTTTCGTCTCACCCAAAGACTTGTCAGTAGGGATGCCGAACGGGATGGTTTTTACAAATCCCGGGATTCGGGATTTTGAAAATTGAAATCCCGGGATCCCGGGATTTTTCGGGATCTCGGGATTTATCGGGATCCCGGGATTTTTCGGGATTTCGGGATTTTTCGGGATTTCGGGATTTATCGGGATCCCGGGATTTTTCGGGATTTCGGGATTTCGGGATTTTCATGTTTCATTATATTTTTAATTTTAAAAATAAAAAGCTGAAATAAACCCTACAAATTTGAAATAATTCATTACAAATCTACTTATTTATTTCTTGTAGTATAAAAAATTATCAAATTAATCCGGATTCACAATGCTGGAGTGTTCAACGCCGCAGAGTAGAGTAGACTAAAGTACAGATGGCATGATACAAAAAATATAGATGTGCGAAAAAGAAAGAAACAAAATCAGCTCAGAGTGGAGTACTGCAGCATTGTGAATCAGGCTTTAAATGAAAGTACACCCATAGAAATAAGTACGTAAAAATAGCAGAAAAAGTTACTAGTAATTAGCAAAAAAGTTTCGCCATAAAAACTACCGAAATCAGCAGAACGTGTTTGCTAAATATTTGCTAAATTTCCGAAATATAAGTAATATACTTATAAGGTTAATTCAATTAATTACAAATTACAATTTATCTCTGAAACTTCTGAGAAAAAACTTTTTAATTAAAAGTAGCAAAAAACACTGCTATGTCTACAAATTTTTAATTTTATTTGTCTAAAATTAATTGAATGCCCATACAAACCTCTCTGCTGAAATCATCAAAAATATTAAGTGATATATTGGATTCTTTAAGTGTACTAATATAAAATATTGAGCACATATCTCTGCTGATTTCAGAAAGGTAGATGGTTAGGTTTTACTAAATACTTTAACAAAAATTTTCTGTTGGTACACTAATATTTGGCAAAATTATTTTGCATAAAGTTAAGATTTCAGTAGATTGAATAAATCCGAATTACGGTTTTAATAGTTTTAAAGCTGAATAAAATTTTTTAAATTATTTAGGTTTATATTCAGATCTATTTAATGTGTGACAAGGTTTTCTAGCCAAGAATCGGACTATACTTTCCCAAAGGTTTTAGATATGCTGAATCCGATTATGAAAAAAATAAATTTCTGGAAGTTATAGGACCTCAAATGTACCCAAAAAAACGTGTTTTTGCACTTCTAGGTCAGATTCGGATTCAGCACGTAAAGCCGTCGGAAAAGTAAGTCTGATTCTTGGTTAGAAAATTTCATCAATATTTGTCGGCCCGTGTTATTTACGAATAGTAGAAATTAGTTTTTTTTAAATAAAATTTAATAAGATATTAGATTGTGAAGTGATTTAGGTCGAATATAACAATAAAAATAAATAAAAAAAAGTGATAAAATATGCCAAATAATGAAATCGGAAATCCCGGGATTTTTTCAAGAACAATCCCGGGATTTCGGGATCGGTATCCCTACTTGTCAGTGATAGTTTTTATGTATCATTGATTTTAACTGGTAATTTGTTTCTATATGAAAAACTTTTTGTGTATACCATTACCGGGAATTGAACCGGCAGCCCTCTACGCAGGCTATGGCTCGTAGCATCACCTCTTAACGAAATACACCACAGTTGGCACAGCGATGAGTGTTGCTAATTGAAGTTTTGTCACTTTTTATTTTTAAATTTTCATCGGAGGCAGTTTGACTGAAGGAATCACTTTGATTACAGATGGTTATAATATAATGAAATGAAAAAAACCTTTATTGCGACAACAGATTTTTATTCGGTTCAGTACATCCAAAAAATTAAAGCCAGTAAAGTCAGCAAAAAATATTGTAATTTTAGCAAAAGGTTTGCTGAAAATCAGAGAGCTGATTTTTACCAAAAAAATAGTAATCTTCAGAAGAAGTTTTGCTAACACTTAGTCGACTGCAAATGAAAAAATCCTTGCTAAAATCACTAAACTTTTTTCTGAATATTAGTAGACTGAAAAAACTCAAAAAACTTGTACCGAAATTTTGCTTTAGTTAATTTATTTGCTAAAAATTTAAATATAGAATATGTATAGAGTTGTTTTTCTTTTTTTGTCATTTCCGTTTCCAGACAAGCTGCGACATCTACATCTTGTCTATATGGTTGTCGTACACGCTATGAATGCGGTTATCAGCACAATTTTTGTAGCAAAATAAATTAGTAAAACATTAGTTCAAAATTAGTTTAGTGCTAAAAAAATATAACTAAAATTTTTGCTGAAAACGGAATTTCAGTAAAAAAAAAATTGCTAAAAACTAGTACACTTGATATACAAGACGTTTTACTAATTTTTCTACTAACTTATTTTTTTGAGTGTAGTTAAGTGAAATAGGCAAAAATAAATATATTATAAAATAAATCTGTATTGGGCAAAATTAACATATTTTTAAGTTTTAAAAAATACGTTAAAAGCGAAGAAATCAATGTACAATCTAAGAAAATCCATGCAGAAATTCCCTAGATATGGTCAATTAAACAAAATATGTACATTTTCCACAAAATTATGTATGTTGTGAGTGTTGTGCTGAATGAAGGCAGGTACTTATACGCCTTGTTTACATTATTATTGTGGGTATAATGAATTATTCAATTTTTATACCCTACACCACTATGTGGTCAGGGTATTATAAGTTTGTACTGATGTTTGTAACACCAAAAAATATTGGTCGTAGACCCACCTTATAGTATACCGATCGGTTCAGAATTTTTTTTTATTTCGATTTAACGATGTCCGTCTGTCCGTCCGTCCGTCTGTCTGTCTGTCCATGCAATCTTGTGCGCACTCTACAGGTCGCAAATATTAAGATATTTTGATGAAATGTAGTACGCAGACCTATGTTGGCCCAAGGACGAACAAGTTTGATTTTGGTGAACATCGGTCCATGTTTAGACCTAGTGCCCATATAAGGGTCCTACTAAAATTATACTGTTTATACGCTGCAGGTCGTAAATAGTAAGATATTTTGATGAAATTTGGTACACAGACCTACATTGGCCCAATAACGCAGCCTATTGATTTTGGTGAACATCGGTCCATGTTTAGACCTAGTGCCCATATAAGGGTCCTACCAAAATTATATTGTTTATACGCTGCAGGTCGCAAATATTAAGATATTTTGATGAAATTTGGTACACGGACCTATGTTGGCCCAATAACGCAGCCTATTGATTTTGGTGAACATCGGTCCATGTTTAGACCTAGTGCCCATATAAGGGTCCCACCAAAATTATATTGTTTATACGCTGCAGGTCGCAAATATTAAGATATTTTGATGAAATTTGGTACATAGACTTATGTTGGCCCAAGGACGAAGCCTATTGATTTTGGTGAACATCGGTCCATGTTTAGAACTAGTGCCCATATACGGGTCCCCCCAAAATTGGCTTGGTTACAAACTGCAGGTCGCAAATATTAAGATATTTTAATGAAATTTGGTGCGCTGACTCACATTATAGAAAATTTTGACACAAGCCCATTTTAACCCATTTTCGGATCCAAACAATACACCAGACTGGTGTAGGGTATTGTATAGTCGGCATGCCCGACTTTAACCTTTTTACTCGTTTTAAATTGTTAATGTTTCAAATAATTTAAACAAATTTTATCATTAGTCATCTACTTATAATTTAATAATTAGCCATTGTTTATAAATAAAACCTTATTATGTCTTGTTTTAACTAAAGTAGTCTCAGCAGTATTATTGATAATGAGATGATAAGATATCCAAACAGGTTTAGGTCTTCATAGTCATTTATATTTGTATTTGTAATGGACACAAATGTCCACCGAAATTACTCGTAAAAATAAAAAACATAAACATTTTTAACTAACGTTATGTTCCTCTAGATTTTTAACTTGAGCTAACGTTAAGGTCATTCGTGCGATTAACCAAGTGATTAATGATGGCTCTGCTATGTTGGTTTTTGCACATTTTGCAATGGCAGTAAGTAGTTGTGGTAGTAATAATGGTAGATGATTGCCTGAATGATGAGTTGTATTGTGATGTATTACTCTGAAGCCATCATCATCATCGACGACGTCGTCGTCAACACCGTTGTACATTTTACCAAAATCGAAATACTCTACTTGTTTAAAATCAATTTATGTTCCCAGCAGGGATCTCCCCTAGTTATGCAGCTCTCTGTGTATTATTACGGTACAGTTCAAATGGCAATAAAACTTTTATTTATATACATATGTATATGTAGGTTGTTTTTATACAAGGTATATAAGGCTTTCCATATCAACAGTCCCACTACTGGTCAATGTATACCGGATCATTTTATAGTGTTTTTTGATCCGCTCCTACGGTTAAATATTAACAAATTAACATTTTTTAAAATATTTTTTTTAATACATTTTAATATATTCATATATTTAGTAGTTAGAATATTGTTCTACCTCAAGTCCAAATTCTAATACGATATTGTCATATTATATTTAATTGTTGTTTCAATACAATTGTTTCAAGAACATTTTTACAAAAAAATCGTTCCTACTACTGACTATACAATTGACCCTTACTGATTTTATACAAAATATTTAAATTTTTTTACACAATGTATGCAATATTTAACGAATATTTTCTCTAAAACGTAGCCGAATAACATCCTTAAACTATATATGTCTATAGAAAAATATCTGCATTTATTTCCGAAATCAGAAAGTGGAATAAAATAGTTTTTTCCCGAATTGTGAAAAATTTTTTAACTGTTCATTTAGATATTTATTTACTGATGTAATCAATTTTCCAGCATTTTCCAAATTCCACTAAATTACAAAGGAAAATTTTTAAAATCCGTTTTCAAGCAGTGGATCTAAGTCAGCAACCTGTTTCACTGATCTTATATGTACACTAAGGTTATGACTCATTTTTAACAAAAATTTGACCTATCACCACGTGATAGGCAATACTAAATTAATAATAAAAATCGTATTTGCGGGTCATTTCGGCAAAAAAACCTTCCGCACCAAATGCAATTTGTAAAAATAATATTTGCTCGGGGATTTTGTTTAATTTACATAACGAATTATTACAAAAATTATTGTAAACGACAAAAAATGTATCCAAAAGTCCCTCCAAAAAGGTTTCGTAATTTTTACCATAAATAGCTTTTAATAAGCATCGTTTGAGTCTCATATGTTTAAAACTTCGGAGAAATATTTTATTTAAACTAAAACCATATCGAGCAAATTTCAACCCTTTTGGTGCGGGAACTTTTTTGACAGTAACGAAAAAGTAAGATTGCGTTTCATAATATTTTTTTATGGCCTTTTTGGCTAGGGCATGTAAAAGTTTATATTTGCCAAAAAAATCAAAAAGTCATAACCCTAATATACACTTAAAACAATACGTCAGTAGAAAAATCTTTCAAACCGGTTTCAAATCGATTTGACTAATTTTTAACAAATTTTTAGTTAAAACAATGATTTAAGCAAAGATTTTAGTTATTTTCATTTAATAGAATACTAAAAATCCTCAGTAATTTAACTAATTTTGAGTGTTAATTTTCAAAACTATTTATAACTAATTTTTAAAAACCCATTCGTTAAATTTAACAAAATTTGTTGTTAAAATATAATATTTTCATGTTACTGTTATTACCCGGTAGATGGCGCCAACAATGTATCCGCAGTTTTGAAGATGCCGTTATTTCTTTCCCTGCCGATTTTTTAAAATCTCCCATATCTCAAAAACTAAGAGAGATAGAACAAAATTTATGAAAATTTCGACTACCCCTAACCGCGCAATACCCCAACGAAAGGGGTGATCTCTATCCAAAATTGGACCTTAGCGAGGCCTTGGACCCTCGAAAATTTTTAATAAAAATTTTACATAAGTAGACGATTATCAAGGTTTAACCCGTCAAGGCAAATGACACTGAAAATACGTATTCTTTCTTGCTGGCCTTATCGAATTCTTTCAAAATTTTTTATTCTTTGTAATATATTTGTGAAAATTGTATAATTTTTCTTTAATTTAAGCAATAATTTAAAACAGAAGGTGATATTAATTTATGGTCTAGAATCGAACTAAATAAACATTCATTTACCAAATAAAATATCAACTATACATAGCTACCCCTTATTCATCTAAAAAAAAATGTTCCACTTCATAAAATGGCCCTCGAAAACTAAGCGAGATATAGCAAAACGGAAAAAATATTTGCTCCGTTGGAGTGTCCTTATATGCCCTCACATAATATGGACTAGGCCCGGGGAGCGTCCCGAGACCCTAAATTTGGATAAATTCTACGACTCAGTATAATTACAGATAAAACTGTAGTTTTACAAATTTTTTACTTAAATTTAGATTTGTTAAATTTCACAAAAAAAGTGTTAAAATCAACAAATTTTATTATTTTTAGCCAAAAAACAGCAATACATTTTGTTAAAGTAACAAATTTTTCTGTCCAGCCAACAGACGTATTATTTAGAGTGTACGGTATAGTTAACGGAGAATAAGTTCCGGAACTTATTTTAGGGTAACCGGTTCCACTTTGAAGCTAAAAAGCTGTTGTTCTTGTGACAATTTCTAACAATAATTATCGGTATTGCAACCGACAAAAGAAGAGGTTACAAAGGGAAAAAAGAGATTTTCCCGGCTATGATAACAATTATATTAAAAAACTTGTTAAATTTGTCAATATTTAACTACACCTACTTTGCCCACTTAAATTTTTTTTTTTCAAAGTTCCTGGACATTTGGTATGAATTGCCTCATAGGTATGTTTTCCAACATATACTATTTTGATTACATTCATGATCTGTTTTTGTAATATATTTTTATTGATGTGACTTCTATAATTTTTATGTAATTTTTTAAACATTTCTTTATTGGTAAGAGTAGATTTAATTTGAAATTTTGCAATAATTTCCGTTTGTACATTAGATATGTATAATAAATCTCTTTATTTTATATTGTTTATTGTTTTATAATTAAACCAACAGGGTGTATTAATTTATACATCATCGCATATAGACAGCAGGGGCTTATAATAAGTATATTATATTTTTTACAAATTCAGCATAATTTTTTTCAAACAATTAATGACTTTCGGAAGCTTTGGAAAAAAAATGTGAAAAACTATTGAAAAGCTAAAATGACGGACTTTTTGGATCTAGATCATGTATTTTTGTTTGTTAAACAAATTGTGAATTCTATTTGGAATTTGTCACATTTGATCTTAAGCCGAGCACAGACGGTCAATATAATTTATTTCAATTTTATTGATCTTTTCACTTTCAATGTTATTAGAAAACGAGTAAAAAAGTTAAAGTCGTGCATGCCGACTATATAATACCCTACACCAGTCTGATTTAAAGCCAACTAATGTTTGGATCCGAAATTTGAATTTGTGTCAAAATTTTCTATAAAATCATAAAAGAAGAGAAAATCGAAAATATAACCCATATGGGCGATAGGTCCAAATATGGACCGATCCTATTTAGAATCAATAGGCTTTTTCCTTGGGACCATGTAATTCAACAAACCAAATTTCATTGAAATATCTTCGTATTTGCGACATGCAGCGTGTAACGAAGCCAATTTTGGGGGGACCCTTATATGGGCACTAGATCGAAACATGGACCGATTTTAACCAAAAGCAATAGGCTTCGTCCTTGGGCCAACATAGGTCTGTGTACCAAATTTCATTGAAATATCTTCGTATTTGCGACCTGTAGCGTGTAAAAAAGACAATTTTGGGGGGTACCCTTATATGGGCACTAGGGCTAAACATGGACCGATTTCGTCCTTAGGCCGACATAAGTCGGTGTACAAAATTTCATCAAAATATCTTAATATTTGCGACCTGTAGAGTGTTCACAAGAATGCATGGACAGACAGACGGACGGACGGACAGACGGACTTCGTTAAATCGAAATAAAAAAAATTCTGAGCCGATCGGTATACTATAAGGTGGGTCTAGGACCAGTATTTTTTGGTGTTACAAACATCAGCACAAACTTATAATACCCTCTTCACGTGGTTAAATTGGCTTGGTTACACGTTTCATGTCGCAAATATGAAGATATTTCAATGAAATTTGGTTTGTTGACTCACATGGTCCCAAGGAAAAAGCCTATTGATTCTAGATAGGATCGGTCCATATTTGGGCCTATCGCCCATATGGGCTATATTTTCGATTTTCTCACAAGTCCCATTTTAACCCATTAAAATTTCGGATCCAAACATTAGTTGGCTTTAAATCAGACTGGTTTAGGGTATTATATAGTCGGCATGCCCGACTTTAACTTTTTTACTCGTTTGTGACTACTATTACCGTAAACCTAAGTCGATCAAACAGCTTAAAATATTCGTAGTCTCTATTTTGATTTTATTGTTTTTGTATGCCTGTTATTGTGACTCATTGGATTAGTATTAGTTGTGTGTTTGTACTAATGTTTTTGTTTTTTATAGCTGCTGCTTGAAAAATTTATTGCAATGTTTTCCTTTTTTCTTCCATTACCAACAAAAAACAATCGTTACAAAAAATAAAATATCATGATAAGTACTTCAATGTTTTCTGTACTTAATGTGTGTAAAACTCAGATGAGTAGAAAAATCTAAAGTACTTACGTACTTGTTTAAAATTTATTAAAAATTTATAAAGATTTTCTAGAAAAAAAAAACTAATCTAATAACACAAAATGTGTGCTTAATAAAACGAAATAATATTAAATTCAAAGATGCTTTGTAAGTTCATTGACTTGTTAAGCTTTTTTTTATTAATATAATTATTTTTTTTCTTCTACATTTTTTGCAAATAATAAAATTGTGCTGAACTTTTTAGTCTATAAAAACATTTTATACACCATTAAATTCATAATTAATATAATGAATAATTTAGTTTGTTTTGTTTATCATTCTCTATTCGTTCGTAGCAAAAGAAAAAAAGATTTTAATTTCTAAATTATTTACCTTATTTTGTTCAGTTTCGTTTTTCTCTAATTTAAAGTGCACTTACGTTTTTCTGTGGATTATTTTAAAAATGCATTTAAATGCATTTGCTTGTTTTAAAAATTTTTGTGTATGTTTTTATTTTTCGTTCAATGCTTCAACAAATAAAAAAAAAAGTGCATCTCATGGCCATTTGAAAGAAAACCAGGTCATTAGTATTAGAGTTTAAAGTGTCAGTAGGTATGAGTGCCGGTTTGTATTTGTGTGTAGTAAGTATATTACGATTTTTACAGTAAACGAAAAATAAAATAAAAAATATCCCCTAAATAATTGTGTCAGTAAAACAGCTTAATAGTCTTGTTTACGTGTATCTGCTATTAATCAGTGCATTAATTTAAATACGTTGCATTCATACCCAGCAAAAAAAAAAAAAATGGAAGTCATTCGTTACAAACCAACTCTTTTACTGTTTCCAAAGTATTCGTTAATGTACTTCAATTGCTTTTTTAGAAGCAATTCTAAACAACTTCAAAAAAATCACTTCTTTAATTGCTTTCAAAGTATCCGTTACTATACTCTTAAGGCTTTTTTAGAAGTAATTCTGAACGACATCCAAAAAGTCACTTAACTGTTGCTTCTAAAGCATTATTGCTTTAAAAGTGATCCTATGGAGTGATTTGGGTACAATTGGAAACAAGTACTGAACAAAATATTTAATTTCTGAGCAGCTTTAGTTCCTGCTTAATTATTACTTTTATTGAATATATATAATGACAAAGCGATATTTATATGCCTGCCAACATTCATTAAAGAGTAGCTCAGAGGGCTAGACTTGCAAAAGTTCAAACAGTTCTGAAAATTGTTAAAGTCCGAGTAGGCACTATCCCCCTATGACAACTTAATAATAAAATCAGCAGTGTTTTTGTTAGAAATAAGTACATCTAGATCATTATCAGTAGTGCTTTTTAATTTTTTTGCTGGGTAGTATATTTTGTAAAAAAATGTGCACAAAAAGTATGTACTTTGTTGCACGCACATTATACGTATTTGATTTTTATTTAAAAATCGATTAACACGCCAGTTAAGAGTTAACAAAAAAACAAATTTGAATGCATACAATTCAAATTACCAACCGAATTCGCCATCGCATTTACAATCTCAATGTTAGATTCTAGTAATAATTTGCATATAAGGTACAAAATTTACAGAATGCATAAATTATTTATAATTGCATATCACACATACACTCATGGAAATAAATCTATAAAAACAGCAGAAGAAGCAACTAAAAATTAGTTAAAACTAATGTTACAGAAAAAACTGCAGAAATTAGAAAATTTATTTTTTTTACTAAATACTAGTAAAATAACACAATATTAGTTATATTTAAGTTAACTTTTAGTTTTTGTCCCTTTTTAAAAAGAGGGCAAAAAGTCCCGCAAAAAAGACCCGTAAGTTGAAGAGTTAGAGGGTTAAAATGTTCCTCGTAGTGTTTTACATAAGTTCGCTGAACATATAATATACATAAATGGAAGATTCACATGGTTTCGCGCTAAAATCCAAGTTTGTTGAATATTTGTGCGCCAATTCTGAATAAGTACGAGATTAGTCCTTAAACACATTTTCAGTTTCTGAAATCACTGTCACTGAAATTAAATTTTCCAACTTTGATGTTATAGTAGAATTTCATGGCAAATATTTTTGCGGAATATTTTAACCCTCTTACTCTTCAATTAAATGGACTTTTTTGACCCCATTTTAGAAAGGGACAAAAAAGCCCCGTAAGTTGAAGACTTAGAGGGTTAAAATGTTCCGCAAAATTTTTTGTCATGAAACTCTACTATAAGTCACTGAATATATCAAAGTTGAGAATTTAACTGCAATGTGTTAAGGTCTAATCTCGTACTTATTCAGAATTGCACTCAGAAAAGCTCTGCAGTTACTACATGACAGTTATTTATGTAGTAATGCAGTTGTAGTTATTTTTAACTACAATTGCAGTTAATTTACTTAGAGCAAAAATTTTCAATGCTTTTGAAAGTAATTTTTTTTAAACAAACTACAAAAACTTTTACATTGTAGTAACGTTTATTTTAAGCAGTTATTTTGAATTTTGTTACAAATACTTAAATTTTCAAGTGTGTGTGTGTACGAAGTACTTGTTTAGAAATTTCTAGTGAAAGAATATGAGAACGACATGTTTTCTCTTGTCTTAGTCATAAAACAAGGCTAAAGAGTGAAGACACGTAATACGGAAAAGGTTATATATTTTATTAAATTATTAATAAGGTAAGTTTTATAATATAAAATATAAATATATTTACGGGAATATTAAAAAATATTGTATTTTTTTTTCTATCACTTCTTTTATATTTTCATCCCTTTCTACCTATTGGAAAAAAGGAAGCCAAACAATATTTCATCCCTCACAGACGGACAATATCTTATTTAATAGTGAAGAATAAAAGTGATATTAAGTATAAATTATGATTTCTCAACTTTAAATTTTATTATAAAATAAGTAAAATCAAGTTAAGAGTATTTACATAAATTTATTTTTATTAAATTAATAAATTTTAAAATAATTTTTGTTTATGTTATTTTAACTACATTTGCAGTTGTTTGTACAGTTTTACAATAATTTTCATGTATGTTGTTTTCATTGTATTTGTAGTTGTTTTTACTACATTTTTCAGTTAATTTTTTACAATTAAAAATAACTTCACATTGCAGTTGATTTAAATGCAAATGTAGTCTACATATTTTTAACTGCAAATGCAGTTATTTAAACTGTCATTTGTAGTTGATTTTACCTACATAATTCCCTGAGTGTGCCGCTCATATATCGAACAAGCCTGGAATTTAGGGAAAAACCGTCTGAATATTCCATTTTAGGTTTAGGGTATGTTCGGTGAAGTTATGTAAAACATTACGAGCAAGATTTTTGTGGAATGTTTTAACCCTCTAACTCTTCAACTTACGGGTCTTTTTTGTCCGTTTTTAAAAAGGGTCCAAGAAAGTCCCTTTAACTGAAGAGTTACAATGTTAAAATGTTCCACGAAAATGTTCCTCGTAGTGTTTTACATAAGTTCACTGAACACATGCTATACCTAAAATGAAAGACTCACATGGTTTCCTATGCCGATTCACTATAAACATTTGAAAAATCGGTGAAAATTCGTGAAACATATTAAAAATAAGTGCCTCTTACTTTTTTTTACTCTTTATCAAATATCCAAATTTCATTAAAATCGAAAAGAACACATTGTGATACCTTCCTTGTGAGTCGTGCCCCAGCTGGAAATGAAAACTTTATCACATGTTAAAT
Organism: Leucophora obtusa; assembly: GCA_949987735.1. NCBI lineage: Eukaryota > Metazoa > Arthropoda > Insecta > Diptera > Anthomyiidae > Leucophora > Leucophora obtusa. The sequence continues at coordinate 8,378,837 of OX465295.1, forward strand.
CCACATAATAAAATAAAGTCAATGTTAAACATAAAAGAAAAATATTTGGAATACTGTCACTGATTTTTTTTGAGAATAAAAAGTGCAAAAATAGTTTTCACTTAACAAACAAAATTACAAAGCAGAAATAGTTAGTCATAACAAGCACTTACTAACTACATAATCATCTAACATTCATCTATGTAAACTAACTGAAAAGGCAAGCAAAAAAAAAAAAAACAAAAAAGCAGAAAAAACAGCCTAAACGAAACATGAAAATGAAGTAAAGGCATAAGTTGAACTGACTACGATGATTATTTTGTAAATACAAAATACCATGAGAGAACTATGAATAACTGCGAATCCCACAGCATTTCCCAAATGGCATCAACAAAATCAAATGATGTTTCAAAATTGACCATTTTATTTTGAAATTGCAGCTGAATAGAGTGGGCTTAATCGTTCTGTTTGGTGACACGGTCATATCGTTCAATACAATTCATTGAACTAGTTCGTTTAAATCGTTATTTGATGAACATTTGCAAAATATACATATTTTATATTTTTAAAATAAAGATGGAAATAGTTTAGTATGAAAAGAGTATATTAGAATGAAATATGTATGAACACATACAGAGAAACGTTTTGTCAGTTTCTAACTTAAACTCGGCGACTACGACTGAAATCGGTTGGTACAACTAAATATTGGATTTTACTATAAAATCCGGTTAATACAACCCAATTTCAGTTGCCACACCCAATATTAGCAGTTACATTTGAATATAGTATTTAGTGTCTGATCGAACATTTCGACCAGAAAGTATAGGTATTTGGTCGGTAATCGGTATGCTGAAGCATTATGGACAAATTTTGTTCATGGAAAAATGTAAGTTGGGCCGATTGAAGTGAATTTTGAGTGCCAAATTTAAGCATAAGTCCGAAGTTAAGCAACGAATTCACTGTTCGCCCAAATTGGAAACAGTTCGGCGGCTTAACAACTAAATTTAAAGTTAAACTACGGAATTTTCCTTAAATTTGACACTCAAGATCGAATTAAATCAATAATGCATACAAATACCAAAAAACTGATAACATGTGGCTTTTTGGCCGATTTGTTGGGTCGAATACTAATGATATTTATTGCTTCCCAAATTTACTGAATGTAGCAACCAAAATACACTTTTCAATTTGGGTATACGAATGCAAGTCCGTTAAGCATGAAGAACACCAAGAATAGGGTCATGAAACACAGTTGTGATGATTATAATTCATATGATGATGATGATGATGATGATGATATTCTTTGTTAGTTTATTTTTTGCTGCAATTTTGGAGTTTGTATATCACATACACAATGATGAGCAACTGCCTAATAGTAGAAGTGGCAACATATAGCTTAGCTTCAAGTGAAGTAAAATGATGCATCACATACACACACACACACACACACACATACACAAATTAGGAGACACTTATCACTTCGCATCTACTAACAAATTTCCTCGTATTTGGTTACGTATGAGTGAAATATATTTCTTACATAATAATATGAATCATACGCACTTAAATTATATTATTTACATACACTCAGGGAATTATGCAAGTAAAATCAAGTGGAAATGACAGTTAAAATAACTGCATTTGCAGTTAAAAAGGTACAGACTTTTTTGAGGACGTCAAAAATACATTTTTAAGGTTGTTCACAAGGGGTGTGCTATTTGCTGTATCGTCGGGTCGTGTTAACAAAAAACAGAGTTGTTAAAATTTGAATTGAAAAATACGGCTTTTGAGAATATCACGATACAACATTCTTACGTATGTTTAGTGTCCTACACTCAAGGAATTATGTAGTAAAATCAACTGCAAATGACAGTTAAAATAGCTGCATTTGCAGTTAAAAAGGTGTAGACTACATTTGCACTTAAATCAACTGCAATGAGAAGTTATTTTTAACTGTTAAAAATCAACTGACAAATGTAGTAAAAACAACTACAACTGCAATTAAAACAACATACATGTAAATTATTTTAAAACTGTACAAACAACTGCAAATGTAGTTAAAATAACATAAAAAAATTATTATAATAATTATTAATTTAATAACAACAGATTTATGTACAATAAATACTTTTTTATTTTATTGTTCCAGATGTCCGTCTATCACGGATGAAATATTGTTTGGCTTCCTTTTTTTTCTCCAGGTAGAAAGGGATGCAAACATTAAAGATAGAAAATAAATACAATATTTTTTTAAAATTCACGTAAATAAATATATACTTTAGACTAGTCTTATTATTTTAATAATTTAATAAAATATATAACCTTTTCCGTATAACGCGTCTTCACTCTTTAGCCTTGTTTTATTACTAAGACAAGAGAAAACATGTCTTTCTCATATTCTTTCCCTAGAAATTTCTAAACAAGTGCTTGGTACACACATACATTTGAAAATTTAATTATTTGTAACAAGTTAAAAATAACTGCATAATATAAATGTTACTACAATGTAGTAGTTTTTGTAGTTTATTTAAATAACTAACTGTCAAAAACATTTAAAAATTTTGCTCTAAGAAAATTAACTGCATTTGTAGTTAAAATAAGTACAACTGCATTACTATACAAATAACTGTCATGTAGTAACTGCAGAACTTTTCTGAGTGGATGTTTAAGTATACTAACAGAGAGAAAAGTAAATAGGAAATGATTGCTAAAGTTAAATATAAATTTTAAAAACTGTTTTTTTGTTAGGACGATACAACAAATAGCACACCCCTTGTGAAGTACCTAATTGTATTGCAATATAATTGTGATAAATTAGGCACAAGAGCTTACCGGATTCCATTAGCATATGTTTTACGAGTACTATTACGTTTTATTTTGTGCCTGGAAAACTACTCGACTGGTTCTATTAAATATATGCTGGACTGATTCATTCAGAGGCACAAATTTAACTGGCACAATGACATTTTTGTTGGTACAACCAAAGTGCATTTCTGTCCTAAAATTTAAAAGTATTTCCTAACGTCTTCAGATAAAAACAAGTAAAAAAAGTAAAAGTCGGGCACTAGGTCTAAACATGGACCAATTTTAGCCAAAATCAATAGGCTTCGTCCTAAGGCCAACATAAGTTATTGTACTAAATTTCCTTAAAATATCTTAATAGTTCTTATAGGATCCCTTAAGGATCCTATTAAAATTTTAATTTATTTTTATATTTTTATAAAAACTTTTTATTTAGAAAAGCCAAAAATATAATGAAAATTATTTAACAAAAATTTTGAATATAAATGACAAGGAATAGTTGTTTGAAATTATTTTTATGAACAAGTATTTTTGCATGTAGTGTTGGGACACTACAGTTTCGACCTGTAGCGTGCGCACAAAAAAACATGTCCGAACATGTCCAACTTTTTTGTTATTCAATTATTATTTTTTTTCGAATGGCACATTCATATGGAAAATTGCTGTTGGTTTTCGGTCAAATTTACACTTAGTAATTCCTATTTAATTTAATCTAGGTGCGTGTGAGCTTTTTTCGATACTCGTTGTAGTTTGGCTTTAAGGCGACTTCTCCCATAGAGCCCATATCAGCATTTCAAATATTTCATATAAGTGGCAACCCTGCATCCACATTGGGGTATTTTTGTTTCCTCGAGTACTATAGTGCTGATATTGTTTTGATCCCAATTTTCAGTCCTTCAACGTGAGATTGGGCCACAAAAAAGTTGTTCTCTCTCTTATTTTTTGTACTTTATCATATATCTTAATTTTGAAGGGATTCCATACTTTCCTTGTTAGTTGAAAACACCCAGATTCCATGCTGACAACCCAAAATCTTTCCAAGCGAATAGTTCAGTTGCATCAAATTAAATTTTAGGTTGCGACTTCCGAATTATTCTTGATACAACTGAAATTCCGTTGTCACACTTAAATTAGTCCTGTCTCAATTGGTTTTCTGTTGTCACAACTGAAAAATTCGGCTTTTCTCGCCGGGTTGTTAGAAAAACTATTCGATCCGAGCAGTATTATATATTTTAGTTTTAAAGGTTTCGTACAAAACTCATTTAATTAAAAAATAAGCAAAATAAAAAAACTTTTTAAAGGTATAACGCTAAAAAATAATATAGTCGATCTTGACTTTAGTGTTCTTTTTACTTTTATATTTATGGTTTTTTAATATGATAAGAAGTTAAATTTTATTTGTTGAATTCGTTATGTCTACGTTACCAACTTTTTTCTATATGACAACATAATTATGTTTTAAAAAACTACTTTAATTGAAATGCAGACATACAGCTAACAGTAGACCACTTGAAAAGTATAAAATCACAAAGTTATTAATTGTTTTTTATATAAAAAATTGTTACAAGTTAGTTTTCAAAAGCAGCTTTAATTTTAAACTTTCTGATATTAAATACAGATTTTTGAATGAATTTTCTTTTTGGTATAATTTTAATTTCCTTTTTTTTGTTGTTGTTGTATAATTGTTGTTTCTGTTTTGTGTGTTTGGGTGTGCAAGTGTAATTGTGAATAACGCAAAAAATAAAATTTATATTCATCTCATAATTTCTTTCGTTACGAGTGGCTGTGTGTGCGTGTGTGTGTGTGTCTGACTGTGCTTGTGCACATAATTAATTGATTTAATTGACTGCCAGCAATTAATCGTTAAAAATTATTCACAACAATAACGCTGAATATTTATTTACTTGTATGTGTGTGTGTAGCATTTTTTTTACACATTTGCCACTATTTCATCTGATGTTTTTATGAGAAAAAAAGAAAAAAATTCACCATCGTCATTATTCAAACTCATCACATATTTACTACAATATCTGTAGAATGTAACAGTAGCAAATACCATCATCAATATTTTGTATCATTAACAACTATTTGCACCGTTGCTGAAAATTGAAACGTGAAATGTGAAAAATACAACATTAAAATGTATAACGCTAATGAAGTCATCATTCTCTCGGATTGGTGCGATATTATAATGCAATCATTTCATTACATTCAGTGGGTCATCCATTCGTATGAAATTAAACATTTCATTTCAAGTAATAAATAGGGCAAGGAATTCCATGCAAATGCATGTTTTTTCTCGATAGTCCAAAACTAATATTTATCCGAATCATCAAATTTAGAACAAAATGGCATCGATTTGTAGTTGCATATTTTTGCATATTTTGTCATAAATGCATGTTTTTGCATATTTTGACTTTAAATGCATATTTGGTGCCTTTTTTAATGCATATTTTGTGCTTTTTAATGCATATTCGTGCATATTGTTCATTTTTAGTAGCATTTTTTTATTTTGTAAAAAAATATAAAAAATTGATATGTTTTCATATTTTGATTCAATCAAAGTAAACATTCTTAAAACTTTATTGACGTATGGGAAATCTTCGAGTTCTGTGTCTGTTTGCAAAATAACTAACTTAAATATATTTTTAAGTTTTAAAGTGCATTATTTTTGCAAAAATAAGAGTTATTAGTGCATATTTCTTATATTTTTAATGCATATTTTTCATTTTTAAACGCATATTTTAGGCGCATATTTTCCATTTTTAAGTGCATGAAATTCCTTGCCCTAGTAATAAATATTAACATTACTGGCAGATTGTGATTCAAATGGACATATCTAATATTTTCCATCAGCAAATTATAAAAATCCCAGCAAACAAAGATGATCATTAATGACTTAGAAATGAGCTCCAAAAACATAAACATTTTTTCACTTTTTCCTATGAAAGTGGTCCGTCCAAAAGAGCCCCCTGTGTACTCAGAAATGACTCAGAAAAAAGAACGTATAAAATCGAAATTTTCTTCATAAATTTAAATAATTTTGGAATCTTCTTTGAGTCCGAAAAATGAACCCTCGTTTTGAGACAGCTTTTTAGATTGTAGAGACAACATTTTGGATTGTTTTCTGAGGGTTCATATTTTCCACCAATAAAAGAATGTTTTCAAAAAAACAATAATCATTTTTATGAGCCATTTAAAAATCTTATTTATGAGCGCTCCAAAATTGCTGGCTGGGATCACAATAATTTAACAAACTTGTGTTTTTCTTTTTTAAAATATTAGGCTAGTTAAAACTTCTAGTTATTGAATCTAAATTGAGCTATATAATGTTTAGATCCAATAACTTAAAATTTAGCTGTCTTTGGGGATTTATTTAGAATAGAAAATAAAAGAGTTTTAAAAATCGGCTATGAGGAATCGGTTAGGTATTTACTCAGCTAATATTCAAAATTTAAATTTTTTGTTAAATTCGTTTAAAACTGTAAGCTGTAGACGAATTTACGCAAAAAAGTGAAATTTTTACAACTGTGATTTGTTTTGAAACAAGGTGGGTGTTACATTCTTCTTTTTATTTGTTTTTATAAATCTACTATGAAGATTTTTGAAATTTGTCAATATTTGCCCAAATTTACAGCTTTGACAGAATCTTTCCAGCTGAGGTGCACCTTTCATTGATACAGTGTGCCTCAAGATATAACATTTTTAAGCTCAATACCTTCAGTACTTGCAAAGTCATATAAGCAAAGTTAGTAAAAACTTGAACAGTGTCTTTTAATTTCGACATGAAAAGTTTCCAGCATAAATATTTCCGAAACCACTGCCGGAGTTGTCGAAGACCAATATTATCATTCTATATACCAAGTTGGCGAAGCTGTTTGCAGGAATTCGAGTTAGTAAAATAAGCAATCTAAGTAAGGAGAGCGCCATTAAGAAATGTAGGACACATTTTTCTTTAAAACTTTTACCACCTCGTATTAAAATAATTTTTATTCATCAAAATATATTTGAGAAATATGCAAGATTTTAAAATGCTGAGTTAAAGCTATCGTTGGTCTTAAAACATTTCTATTATAGTTCAGAAATATTCGTATAGAAATGCTGAGAGGAGCATTGATTCCAAAAAAAAAGATTCCAAAAAACTTCTCAAAATTATGTTTTTATTTTAAATGTTGTTGTTGTTGTTTAAATGTTGTTTGATGGACGACGAAACTTACCTTTTAACAGATATTTCGCAGCTTCATGGTCAGGAATTTTATAAAGCTCCTCTAATGGCAAGCCATTTGTAGCTGCTGAAGAAGGTGTCAATCTTTTGTTATATTGGGTTCATTGAACTCAGATATTTATATTGTAAAGTTTTTACACTCATAGAAATAAATCCGTAAAAATAGCAGAAAAAGTTACTAAAAATTAGTTAAAAATGATGCTGCAGAAAAAACTGTTAAAATTAGCAGATTTTTTACTAAATACTAGTAAAATGAGAACAGCAAAATTAAAACTGTTAAATTTACAGAATTTTAGTTATATTTAGGCTAACTTTTAGTTAATTGAAAATAGAAAATTTTACTGTAAAATCTGCAGAAAATTTTGCTAAATATTTGAAGACTAAAAATAGCAAAAATAAACTGTTAAATCTACAAAATGTTTGCTATTTTTAAGCTAAATTTAGTTTAATGCAAATAGCAGTCAAAAAAAAAATTCGAAAAAAAACTTTGAAAATTTTAAATTTTTTGGTAATTTTTTATTTAACAAAATTTTTTGCTGATTTTAGCAGGTTAATTTGCTATTCTCAATTTACAAAAATTTAGATCAAATATAACTAAAATTTAAGTTTTATTTTTGCTGTTCCTATATTACTAATATATAGCACAAATAATCTGATAATTTTAGCACTTTTTTCTACAACATCATTTTTAACTACTTTTTAGTAGTTTAATCTAAATTTTTTACAGACTTTTTTCTATTAGTGTATACAAACTTTATTGTGCCAGTCACTATACAAGGCTAATGCGCAAGTAACCATACAAACGCTAGAGTACAACTGAACTCCACAAATGCCAACGCGCGACTTACTAAATGTGATACGGCATCCTTACATAGTGTAACGGCCGAGCTTGTAGAACGTGCTAGAAGATTCCAGCGTACAATAATTATAGCACTTATTTTATTTATGTCACTTAACATTATAGCATATGCTGTGGTCAGTGCTGCCAACCCATTTTGTTGAAAAATCGTAAATTTTAGGAGAAAAAATCGTCAAAATCGTCATTTTAGGATTGAGAAATCTTCAAAAAATCGTCAATCCAAAAATCCCTTATATATCAATAAAAAAGAATAAGTTTACCAAAAACCCAGTTTTTATAACTTGACCTTTCGTAACACAGACCTACAAATAATATACACAGAAAAGAACCAGGGAAAACCATAACTAACGGGAAAGGTATCCACAGGCAGAGAAAAAACAGGTAAAACTTTATCTAAGTGCTATGTAATTATACAACTGCATAAGTTCGAAGTAAGTTTTACAATTTTCTAGCAAAATATATGTAATTTTTCGGATATTTTCTGCTACACATGTATATATTTTTCAAGGATTGTATATATTTTACAAAAAAATTTGCACATTTTATTATAACTTTGTAAAACTAACTTGAAAATTATGTAGTTGTATAATTACATAGCTCTTAGGTAATATTCCCCCTGTTTTTTTTCTGTGTGCAAATTTAATAAAATTCAGATATATGATAGGAAAAAATTTAATAGTTAAAAAGTTGAATCAAAAACTAACCTATTTTTCTATGAAAACATGTCTGAAATTCACGAAATTTAGATATGTTTATACACAGAGTTAAGGTACTCGAGAACACAAACATTAAGGGTGTAATTTTCTAAAACACTTCGGTGAAGTGTTGCGTTATTTCTATAGAAATTGTTTTTGTTACAAAAACAATTTACATTGAAAGTTCCCTTCACTTCACCCAAGTGTTTTACGAAATTAGGTGGTTAATATCCTTATTGTGAGTCCAGGGTTGCCACTTATTTGAAATGTTGAAAAAGGCTCTATGGAACGACAACGAATATCGACACCCCCTATACAAAATTGAATAGACATAATTATGTGTACATTTGAGCTAAAACCAACAAAAAATTTTCATACAAATCTCCTATTCGAAAAAAATAACTAAATAAAAAAAAATTGGAACTCTTCGGGTATATTTTGTATACCTATAGATACGTCTCCAAAAAAGCTTACAATTGTTAACCAATTTGACTTTGAAATTATAAGAAATAAATTAAAAAACGGAAAATTGTGTCAGTTCTGACCCTACTTTTAACCCCTAAACATGAGATTGGGCGCGAAAAAATACGTGTACATTATTTTTTTCTTCTATATCACATAGTGTAAAAAGTTATTTTGAATATTTTTATTTATGTAGTTTTTAATAAAAATGCAATTTTTTTTGACAAAAAATCATGCCATTTTAAAAAATCGTCTTTTTCATATATGAAATTTTGAAAAATCGTCAATCGTCATTTGCCCAATTTTTGCTTCAAAAATCGTCAAAATGGAGACAAATCGTCAAAGTTGGCAGCGCTGGCTGTGGTATATACTTAAATGTAGTGTTGCCAGGGTTTTGTAAATCCAATTTCTTGGGATATTTTTCATCTAAAATTCCAGAATTTTCTATAATAGGCTAATGCTATTTCGGAACAAAAGATATTCGTTCCATTTCTAAGATAACACAACGCATCTACATTTTTGTGGCCAGATTTGACGTCTTGCCATTATAGTAAAAACACAATAGAATGATTTAATCAAAATGTTAAAAAAATAAAAGAGGCCAACTTATTAAACTGCCCAGAACTGTGGCTAGTTAAAAGATACTGGGCTCCGGTCAAAAGAGAACTAAAGAATACCACATCAGTACCTAAAACCATTACTAATATTAGATAAAAATTTACAGCTGGTACCAAAAAAGTCACCGCATACACTGTAAAATTGCTTATAGGGTTCATATTATATAAAATGAAAAAAATTATATCATGAGATTATTATGTAAAATGAGAGAATATAAATCTATAAAGAAATTCAATAACAATTATTTTTCGTTTAATTTTAACTTATTTCAATCATCTTTTATTCAGATTTTGTGTGTTACGATTTTTAATAAGAAGTGCGATTAACAGAAGCTAGAACAATTTTTTTTTTAATATATTCTTGGATTTCTATTTAAAGTTTGTTAGTAACAAAGTGAGTTGCAATTTGAAATGAACCGCCCTTTTTATTGTAATTACATATTCTGCTTGGCAACAATATGATGAATTAAGCAAATTTGCATTTTATTTTTGGTCAATAAAAATATGAACACGCAATATTCATTTATGTAGCATATGCCGTGGTATCATTGCCAAAGTTTTCAAAATGCATTAGCAATACTAACACATGTCTACATGTGTCCAGTATGTGGGTTGTGTGGTTACTGGAGTAAATTAAAACATGTTGTTGTACATTTTTCTATACTAAATAAATATTTTATGTAAAATGTAATTTGTATGAATATTACATTCATACCATACGATATGAAAATGAGATTTTAAAACCGTTGCTAATTTTTATTACTTTCTTTTAAAATTTAATTTTTCAATTTATGTCTATATTAAACTGTTTATTTTGAAAGTAGCGTAAGTTCGTTCAAAAAATATAATTCTAAAATAAGTTTGTTGAAATTTCAGCAGGATTCACTGAAACAAAAGTGGAAATTAAATTAATAAATTAAAGCTAAATTTAACCAAAAAAGTCTGTAGGTAATGGCTACTGAAAATTTTGCTGTTATTACGGGAAATTTAACTGTTTTTAAACCTTGTTGTACTTATTGCTAATTTTAGCAACACAGGTCTACTGATTTGTAGTACATTCAAATTAGTAAAACAAAATAGTGACCGTAGTAATTAGTATACGCTAATAAATTTCAGTAAATTGTTGTGAACTGCAATTTAAAATCAATCTACTGAAATTAGCAAGAAATTGTACTAAAAAGTAAACAAATTGTAAAATCTAAAAAAAAGTAAAATTTAATAAAAAACGAATAAAAAGGTTAAAGTCGGGCATGCCGACTATACAATACCCTACACCAGTCTGGTTAAAAGCCAACTAATGTTTGGATCCGAAATTCAAATGGGTTAAAATGGGGCTTGTGTCAAAATTTTCTATAATGTGAGTCAGCGCACCAAATTTCATTAAAATATCTTAATATTTGGGATCTGCAGTTTGTAACCAAGCCAATTTTGGGGGGACCCTTATATGGGCACTAGATCTAAACATGGACCGATGTTCACCAAAATCAATAGACTGCGTTATTGGGCCAAAATAGGTCTGTGTACCAAATTTCATCAAAATATCTTAATATTTGCGACCTGCAGCGTATAAACAATATAATTTTGGTAGGAACCTTATATGGGCACTAGGTCTAAACATGGACCGATGTTTACCAAAATCAATAGGCGTCGTCCTTGGGCCGACATAAGTCGGTGTACCAAGTTTCATGAAAATATCTTAATATTTGCGACCTGTAGAGTGCGCACAAGAATGTATGGACAGACAGACAGACAGACAGACAGACGGACGGACGGATAAAAAAAATTCTGAGCCGATCGGTATACTATAAGGTGGGTCTAGGACCAATATTTTTTGGTGTTACAAACATCAGCACAAACTTATAATACCCTGACCAGATAGTGGTGTAGGGTATAAATATATCAATAATAACAAAACTAAACAAGAATTCTTGATAGTGAATTTAGTTGACCTGTGATGTTACTTGTGATTATGATTTGTTCGTCTTAAGGTCATGAATTGTAGATTCAAATTATTAAATTAAAACAAAAATGTTTAATTTTTGCAATTTTGATGTAGTATTTATGTCCGATATTTAGGTTAACGTCGTTAACCATCCTCTGGGGACTGGGAACAAGAATTCTAAAAAAACAACGAAATATTTTATTTTTTTAAATAAAACCACTTATTGTTAAATTAGTATATATTTTTCTGCAAAGTTTAGACACTCGTTTTTGAAAATCTGCATCGAAAATTAGAAAAAAATTCAGTAATTTGTAATAAGAGAGCAGCAAAAATTATTACTGAAAAAATTGTACTAAAAATCAGTACAAAAATAGTAAAGTGCGCCTGAAAACTGTTTACAATTTTATTTTACTAATTTTTTTATTTGAGTGTAGGTTTGTGGAATGTAGTTTTGCGAACATTTACATTTCTTTTTATAAATAGTTTAGAAAAGTCACGCATGTATATTAACAAGAATAGTGCGATCTTAGATTGGTTGTGATTTAAGCCAATTTCAAAATAAACAATTCGTACTATGTGGTGCAAATGTAATTAAAATAGTAAATACTTTTTTTCAATACAAATTTTAAATTTTCTTTTTCGCTTAATTTGATCTTGTTGGTGTTTATTAAATTTAACATTAAATTGTAACGCTTTGTTACTTTTTGCATGTTGATGTCGTTCATTCGTTCATTTATCTATTTGCATGTTTGTGATGTTCGCTGGTTGAGTTGGGTTGTTTTGAATGGTTGGTAGGATTGGGACGTATTTGTTTTTTTTTTTTTTTTTTGTTTTTTGGTTGATGGCGGTGATGATGTTTTGTGATGATAAACACGTTTTAAAAGCGTACGAACGTACCATCTTGTCAGGAGAGAATTCAATAAAAAAATGTCAACGACATTTCATTATATTTATATACTGTGCAAAAAACAACCAGAAAAACAAGAAAAATATAGAAAATGGAAAAACATTCATGTTCATAAACAAATGTCTACATATGAAAGTGAAAAAGTTAGAAAGAAGACAAACAGGAGTTATCTAAGTGTTGTTTTCTTTGACAAATGTGAACCACCTGTGGCAATTGTCAGGAATATTATAAATTGTTTTTTCAAACATATTTTCGAAATGAAGGAGTGAATGAATGAATGTTTTTTTTTCCCTAATAGAAATATGAAAAAACATTCCGAGATAAAATATAGAAAAACATGACATGAATGATAAAATAAAACACGCAAGAGTATGTTTAATAATATAATAACTGTTTACTACAGAAAAAGCAAGATGACCATCTCTATACCGCCAGATATGAATGCTTTTATAATAAGTAAACTTAACCTCCAATTATATATACACTCACAATATATTTTCCATAACCGATTGAGGTTTATTTAAAAAGTAATAGGTAAAGTTTGTTTTCAATTGAAGAATCAATTAAAATACATTGAAACATATTGTTTAACTTTTTTTGTCAACCAATAAAAAACAAACCATAAAAAAATATGTATCGTCTGTAGGAGTTGTTATTTTCAGTCAAATATTCTATTTTTAGATTTCTATTTTTATAAAAAATTATTTAAATAATTTCGTTGTTTTCTGTTTTAAAACAAAAAGTTCAAATATTTTCGGTTTTCTTTTTTGTTAAAATAGTTTGTTATATACAAAATTATTTCAATTCAAATTACAAGAAATTCTTTACTCATACACACAAACATAGCCAATAAAAGAATATTAACGTGTCTGTTGTGTATGGTGTAGTGTTTTGAAAATCGAAACAAAAAAAAAAAACTTTCAAATATGAAAAAACAAACCACAAAACCGTTTTTTTACGTTTTGTTAGTTAAAAAATTGATGATTGTTTTAATAGACTTTTCAATTATTTTTATTTCTTTTCTGGATTGTTTAAACAATGTTTGAAAATAAATAGCAAAATGGTTTGAATATAATGAAAAATCAGTAGTCCTTTTTTTAATAGTGTTTTCAATTAATTTAATATGTATTTTAGGTTGTTTTTAAGGATAAAATATTGTGAGTGTATATTTACCATTGTCATTTTAATGAAAACTAACGGAAACGGATATAGTCACACATCAATATATAATTTAATACTCATTGAGCTTTTAATGATAAAATACCGCTATGTCTGTCTGCTTAACATAGTGTGACTAAACCAGCAATAACAATGTGAAAATTTATATCACCTTCAACAAATTGTTCTTATTATCTCAATACCATCAGTATCAGCATTAAAACTAACACCATTATTATTAACATGATGATGTTGATGTTGATAATAATAATGATGATGATATTGTTTGCATTAAGCATACTTTGCCTTTTCAATTATGTTCGGTCAAGTGCATCTGAAATCATATACAAGTGAAGTCAAGTGCAAATTCACACAGAATACCCACACACACACACACACAAACATCTATACATACATGACAAAAGGACAATTTCTGTGTGTGTGTGTAATCACCATGAAAAAGAGAACAATTACCAGGGTATTTTTTTTACATATCTAGTTCAATAGAAAATGTAAGCCACCATCATGGTCTTGTTTTAAATGCATTTAACTGGTTACATAAAAGACATCACAATAACACAGACAGCGTTATAGAAACTTTAAATGAAGTTTATAGTCAATGAAACAGCAGCTTAATATTGTTATATTAAGCTGCTGTTTCACTTGACATTGCTGTCATTATTGTTGTTTTAGCCACATATTTTACACATGTACATTTGCATTATGTTCTATTAGAAACGTGAACAAATTGTGTGCAAGTACCACAACAATACCACATAATAGTTGCATGGAAATCTCCTTCTTTTGCCACACTACTACTGTCGACATATGCATTTTTGCCTCGCTCTTCTGTCCTATGTCCATCTAAATAAATGAATGTCTCAAGTTGTGGTCAATGCGGTATTTTCCAAAAACCCAAACTAACTACAACAATCATACTAATGGCAGTTAACATGTATTATAAATAAACAGACACACTCTCATAAATACAGAAGTGTGCTAAACAATCGAGAACATTAAATAATTATTTCGAAAAAAGTGCTTTTATTGGGAAAAATTTGGTTTATAACAAAAGTTACTTTTGCAACAAAAAGAATCTTTTTAAAGAAAATAACATTTTTAATAAAAGACACTTTTTTCACCACAGTTACTTTTTTAATACCTTTTTAACAAAAAGAACTTTTTTAGCAAAAGGCACTTTTTTTTAACAAAATGTACTTTTTTAACAAAGGTACTTTTTTAGCAAAAGTTATTTTTATTTAACGAAAGGCACTTTTTTGACAAACGGTACTTTTGTGACAAAATGTACTTTTTACCAGAAGTTACTTTTTTAACATAAGGACTTTCATAGACTAATTTATATACATATATTCAGAACTAATTTCGAATTTGAACAAAGATTTTAGTAAATTTTTTTAAAAATTTAAGAGCTTCTTTTAATTATTACTTGTATTATAATAAATACTGTAAGTTTGACACTGTCAAGAAAGCATGCTTCGTTTTGTCAATTTTCTGTCGTGGCGAGATGTAATAGCAAAAGTTGTGGAGCTTCAAAGATATTACAAACCTAATCTTCTTTTGAACTCGGTTGAGATCTTCTATTAGAATTTTTGCCTCAAAGTAAATAAAATAAACAAAATATAAAAAATTAGTAATTCTCATCTTGATTTTATTTATACACCTTCAAGAATATAGGAAAAAAATTACAGGTATCCCTTCTGCAAATTTAAGTGTGCAAAGATTTTATTTCAGCGATTTTCAAAGCGATTTCTCATATTGTTCTATTTGACCGTAAGTAGTTAATGTTACATTTTTACATCGTTAACTCGTGTGCAAAAAACTAATTTCAAGCTTAAAATAAAATTCTGTTAAACAGTTTCAAAATCTTCATTATGGTTAATTTATTCATAACTGCTTATCTGAGAAGAAAAACAAAAACATTTCAGGCGAAATTTAAATTTTGATGCAAAAGTTCTCTTAAGAGAGATCATTCGATTTGAAAAAAATGTATATCTTTACACTTAAAATAATACGTCGGTAGATTAATCTTTGAAACCGTTTTCAAATCGATTTGACTAATTTTTAACAAATTTTTAGTTGAAATACTGATTTAAACAAAAATTTTAGTTATCTTCATTTAACACAATACTAATTTTCAATTTAATTTCCAAAATTATTTAAAACTAATTTGTAAGAATCCATTCCTTAAAATTTTACAAAATTTGTTGTTAAAATATAATATTTTCATGTTACTGCTATTACCCGGTAGATGGCGCCACCGAAGTTTCAAATATGGCGCTATTTCTTTTCCTCCCGATTTTTAAAATGACCCATATCTCGAAAACGTCACTCAAAAAAATAAGTTAGTAGAAAAATTAGTAAAACGTCTTGTATATCAAGTGTACTAGTTTTCAGCAATTTTTTTGCTGAAAAATTTTAGTTACATTTTTTTTAGCACTAAACTGGTTTTGAACTAATGTTTTACTAATTTATTTTGCTACAAAAATTGTGCTGATAACAGCATTCATAGCATGGACGACAACCAGATAGACTAGATGTAGATGTCGCAGCTTGTCTGAAAACGGATATGACAAAAAAAGGAAATCAACTCTACACATATTCTATATTTAAATTTTCAGCAAATAAATTAACTGAAGTAAAATTTCGCTACAAGTTTTTTGAGTTTTTTTCAGTCTACTAATATTCAGCAAAAAGTTTAGTGATTTTAGCAAGGATTTTTTCATTTGCAGTCGACTAAGTGTTAGCTAAACTTTTGCTGAAGATTACTATTTTTTTGGTAAAAATCAGCTCGCTGATTTTCAGCAAACCTTTTGCTTAAATTACCAACTTTTTTGCAAACACGCTCCTGACTAAAAATTTGCTGACACAGCAACATTTTTTGCTGACTTTACTGACTTTTTTTTTTGAGTGTAAGAGCAAAATTGATGAAAATTTCGACTATCCCTAACCCCTAACCCAGCGAAAGGGGTTATCTCTATCCAAAAATTGACCTTGGTGGAGCCTTGGACCCTCGGAAATTTTTAATAAAATTTTTCCACCTTATAAAATGGCCCATATCTCGAAAACTCTCGCTTTGAGCGAAACGGACAAAATGTTTGCTCCATTAGAGCGCCCTTACATGCCCTCACATGATGCATAATTACAGATAAAACTGTAGTTTTACAAATTTTTTACTTAAATTTAGATTTGTTAAATTTAACAAAAAAATGGGTTAAAATCAACAAATTTTATTTTAAGCCAAAAAACAGCAATAAATTTTGTTAAAGTAACAAATTTTTTCTATTCAGCGAACAGGCGTATTATTTTGAGTGTACCTACGAAAAAAATATAATTTTATATCTCTTTGGGAAAAAAATCGCTTAAAGATTGAAAAATTGAATCAACATAAATTTTGAATTAAAAATTTTAATTTTGAAAAACGTTCAAATTAAAAGTTTTGAGTAGTATCTATTATTCGAAAGTAACCAAATTTAGCAGCACTATTCTGAAGCAATTTTAATTAAATTTTAATTTAAATTTAATTTTAATTTTAATTAAATTTTCGTTAAAAACTTGTGTCTGTTCAATTTTTCAATAAAAATGTTTTCTTATTCTTCCTGTACACTAACTTTAACCCTCTAATGCCCAAGGCCGCCTTATGGCGGTCTTCAGATTTTAAATAGTTTTTGGCTAAATAACAATATTTTATTAAACAAGTTGTATTATATCCATAGAAAACTTAACCGCTTACTTTTTTTTGCCTTCAAACTTTTTTTGTATAAGGAACGGTATTCAAGCGAGAAGCATGTAAGTCAAAATTTAGAAAATTTTAAAAAATTAACTTTTTAAAACAGAAAAAAATATTTAAAAAATTGGCAAAAATACATTTACGGTCTGGCGTACATTACCGATAATAACAAAGCTAGTTTAGAGTGTCTAATTGTAAAATCAGTTAAACAATTTTCTCCAGGACTCACAGGATAACGCCAGAATACGTTTTACAAATATCTCTCTAACTCAAAAACTAGCCAACAGATTTTCTTGAAATTAAACACAGATTATATACTCAGAGGTAGTAGTTGACGTTCAGTGCCAAATTCGCCAAATTTCGTAATTTTCAAAAAGCGAAAATCGCCTTTTGAAATAACAACAATTGATCAATAATTTTCGGTACGTAATTTTATTTTATTGATAATATTACTTACAGCAAAAACCGAAATGACTACTGGGTTTCAAGATACGTCTTCAACCTTTGTTGTGCTATATCGCCTAAATAAAGCGATAAATTAAAATTTTAATATTTGTTCCATAGTAGATTTTCAACGCCAAATATATGGTTTAAATATTATTGTAATCAGAAGAAATAGCATTAGAGTGTTAAATTTATTTTTTGGTACATTTTTGGTATTGTGCCCACATGAGTGAACTAACAGAAAAGGTATCCCAATGGATTCTCCTTAATCTTAATGAAATTTCGGTATGTGATAGAGGAGGAAAAAATATTTTGTAGCCGCCCAATCTCAAGTTTAGTGTTAAAACAGTGGGCTCAAAAATAACCCAATTTTTCGTTTTTAATCTACTTCAAAGAAAAGAGGCAAATGAGGTATCTAATGAAAACCCTTTGGAGGCGCATTTGTTATACAAAACATCTCCGTACATATCCAATTTGTTTTGTTATTATCATTTATTACCCAGCAAAATCTTTCATTATCAAATAAGTGGTTATATAATGGAAATTTATAGCACAACTTATTTTTTGGCGTCTAAACTCATTATTTTTGTTTGGTGTGGTCGTTTTTATAAGTAGTCACGCGTTATGAGATTTTTAATAATAAGTGTAACCACACATGCTTACTAAAAGTTAAAATATAAGTGGTTATCCGATTGTTTACTTCATTCTTAAAAATAAGGAGTTACTATTAGCTTAGGGAAATACATTCAGAAAAATTTTAGTCTTTTCTGGGGTGTAATTTTGTGACTTTTCATAAAAATTAAAACATAAAACATATTTGCATATAATAAATAAAAATCTATAAAATTTAACTGTATAAAAAGTACTTCTTTAAACTATTACGAGTAAGTCATTATTTTATATTTAAAAACAATGACTACAATAGGCCGTTATTAGGCAGTTATTATTTTATATTATAAAATAATGCAAAAGGTAATTACATATCATTTTTGGTAATGCAGATAGTAGTGAGGTGTCATTACCAATATTTTGCTGGGTACGAATAGGAAATTTGTTGATTTTAGCTAAAATTTAAATACATTTAATAATATCCATTTAATTTAATCGAGTAGTTGGCAGAGCTTTTTTTCGATATTCCTTATCGTTCGTTATCGTTCGGATTTGGTACGATTTTTCTCATAGCGCATTTTTCACCAATATTTAAAAATATTCAGTAAAGTAGGAAAGCTGGGTGCACCACATGGGTAATATGGGTATAAAAATCTTTATTTTGAGGAGTACAAAATTTTCTCGCACCCGAATCGAATCTGGGACTCCAGATTGCTAGTCGATAACGCTATCATATGAGCTATCTCGATATATTACATTTGATAAATAAAAACATAATTGACCTGGTGCACATGAGTATGCTAACGCGCCAACATACAAAAATCAAAAAATATGTAGTTATATATATCCTTACCGGAGTTAAAAAAATATTGAGTCTAAAAATAGATTTTCCAAAAAATATCTATATTTTATGCGCGGTTCCAGCAATTAATGTAAGGGGAAAACTCATATGCCACCGTAGACAACAAACACATTGACTTGGGCACTGTGGCGTATGATTTCCCCCTTATATTAATTGCTGAAGCCGCGCATGATCTAGAACATTACTTAACATTTAAAATAATGATAAAAGCAAGTCATTATTGGTAACGCATTTTTTTTTTTATTTTGAAATAAAGGAAAAAGTAACCAGTTGTTAGTAATTCATTATTATATGTTTCAAAATAATGTAAAAATATTTTCTTCTTCTTCTTCCGTTTTAAAAATACATTTTGTTAAATTTAAAAAATTCTTATATTGATTCAATGAAATTTCGCTATTATTTTTTCCAGGAACTGTATTCGTATTCTCTCTAGTATAAATACAGTCCATTTCATATTGATAACCCATATATGAAGTTATATTTTCCAGATCCATTAAATTTTAAATAATGAAGTTATATTAATTCTGAAAGTTGATAATAATTGTTTGTTTTTTTGGCTGCATAGGTACTCAACACTCAAAAAAAAGTCAGTAGAGTCAGCAAAAAATGTTGCTGTGTCAGCAAATTTTTAGTCAGTAGCGTGCTTGCAAATAAAAGTAGCGTGCTTGATTTTTACAAAAAAAATAGTAATATTCAGCAAAAGTTTTGCTAACACTTAGTCGACTGCAAATGAAAAATTTCTTGCTAAAATCACTAAAGTTTTTGCTGAATATTAGTGGACTGAAAAAAACTCAAAAAACTTTGGTTTTACCAAATCAGACAGTTCATATACGAAAGTACAAAATTCTCGTCCCGTTGATTTTTTGTACCTTATGTAATGTCTCGGTTTGAGTAAGAAAGTTATCATTTTCTTATTGCGGACAACTGAAGAGTAGAGTGATGTCTACGAAACAATTGTATTGTCTATCATGAAAATGATCAACCCCTTTTTTGAAACAACAAATAAAAATCTAATATGACAATATCATATTAGAATTTGGACTTGAGGTGGAAGAATATTCTAACTAAATATAGGGAAATTTACTTTAGTTAATTTATTTGCTGAAAATTTAAATATAGAATATATGTAGAGTTGTTTTTCTTTTTTGTCATTTCCGTTTCCAGACAAGCTGCGACATCTACATCTTGTTGTCGCCCACGCTATGAATGCGGTTAGCAGCACAACTTTTTTAGCAAAATAAATTAGTAAAACATTAGTTCAAAATTAGTTTAGTGCTAAAAAAAATATAACTAAAATTTTTGCTGAAAACGGAATTTCAGCCAAAAAATTGCTGAAAACTAGTACACTTACATATACAAGACGTTTTACTAATTTTTCTACTAACTTATTTTTTGAGTGTATTTAGAAAACCTCGAAACTATAGTAACTGTGTCGCAAACTAAGATTTTTTAAAACTATGGGGTTTCATATTTTTAATCCAGTTGAAAATTTGCTTTAAGAAATAATTGCATTTTTAACCTTTTAATAGTCAATTTGACTACCATTTATTTTTATTAGCTCAAATTTATCTTTTATTAATAGAATTGATTAAATTTTGCTATAGGTTTAAGACTAAATAAAGTGAATTTTAATTACTTACGAATGTAATTAAAATTTTCTTTTCTTCTACAAATGAATGTTATTTTCTCTTAAAATAACAAAACTAACTACCTAATTTCGTAAAACACTTGGGTGAAGTGAAGGGAACTTTCAATGTAAATTGTTTTTGTAACAAAAATAATTTCTATAGAAATAACGCAACACTTCACCGAAGTATTTTAGAAAATTACCCCCTAAAATACTACTTAAACAACTAACATATTCTCACTGCAGAAGTACGCTGAATTTTATGTCTTTCTAAAAGTCGTAAAGCTACGTATATTTTGCTTCGCATTTCCTGATGCATTTAGATCTCTGCAGTTTATGGTGTAATTACCGGCAGCATTTAAAATATTGCGTGTATCGTGTTTTGAAAACTTAAAATTTCTTCCACTTCTCTTTGTTGTTCCATAATTTTCCTTATCTTTCAAAAAATTTACGATTACCCTTTAATTTCGGCAAATTACTTAATCGCAAAATTTCGAAAGTTGATAGTTTTTGGGTTGTAAAAGCTAAAATTTTTTCTTTTTCCAAATCAGAAAGGGCGTTTCTTTTTGATATTTTTGTAATAAATACACTCAAAATAATACGTCTGTTTGCTGGACAGAAAAATTTGTTACTTTAACAAAATTTATTCTTATTTTTTGTTAAAATTAACAAATCTATTTTTTTTAATTTTTTTTTATCGGGATATACATTAATTGCATTAATGGAATTAAATATGCTAAGATTCCAAACATATTTAACAAATTGTAAAAAATAATCCGTTGTAGGCATGTCCCTATTCGGATTTCATTCTTGCCTAAGGAAATCGTCAGGGGACGACGTTTTAGAATTTCTAGAAATATTTGTTAAGTTAAATTACAAACTCAATGAGAATTTCTTGTTCTCGTTTAGGAGCGTTATTAAACATTTAAAATATCAAAGAAAAAACAACAACAGAAAATTTTCCACAATTTGCTTTGTCATCTTCCAATTTACTACTCTGTTGTTTTTTTAAAGTTTAAGTAAAAAAGTTGTATCTGTAATTATACCGAGTCGTGGAATTTATCCAAATATAGGGTCCCGGGACCATCCTCGGGCCTATCACATATTATGTGAGGGCATATAAGGGCACTCCAAAGGAGCACACATTTTGTCCGTTTTGCTCTGTCTAGCTTAGTTTTTGAGATATGGGCCATTTTGTGAAATAGAAAACTTTTATTAAAAATTTCCAATGATCCAAGGCCCCGCCAATGTCTATTTTTGGATAGTGATAATCCCTTTCGCTGGGTATTGTATTGTACGGTTAAGTATAGTCGAAATTTTCATTAATTATACCCTACACCACTATGTGGTCAGGGTATTATAAGTTTGTGCTGATGTTTGTAACACCAAAAAATATTGGTCGTAGACCCACCTTATAGTATACCGATCGGTTCAGAATTTTTTTTTATTTCGATTTAACGATGTCCGTCTGTCTGTCTGTCTGTCTGTCTGTCTGTCTGTCTGTCTGTCCATGCAATCTTGTGCGCACTCTACAGGTCGCAAATATTAAGATATTTTGATAAAATTTGGTATGCAGACCTATGTTGGGCCACGGACGAACAAGTTTGATTTTAGTGAACATCGGTCCATGTTTAGACCTAGTGCCCATATAAGGGTCCTACCAAAATTATATTGTTTATACGCTGCAGGTCGCAAATATTAAGATATTTTGATGAAATTTGGTACACAGACCTATGTTGGCCCAATAACGCAGCCTGTTGATTTCGGTGAACATCGGTCCATGTTTAGACCTAGTGCCCATATAAGGATCCTACCAAAATTATACTGTTTATACGCTGCAGGTCGCAAATATTAAGATATTTTGATGAAATTTGGTACACAGACCTATGTTGGCCCAAGGACGAAGCCTATTGATTTTGGTGAACATCGGTCCATGTTTAGACCTAGTGCCCATATAAGGGTCCCCCCAAAATTGGCTTGGTTACAAACTGCAGGTCGCAAATATTAAGATATTTTAATGAAATTTGGTGCGCTGACTCACATTATAGAAAATTTTGACACAAGCCCCATTTTAACCCATTCGAATTTCGGATCCAAACAATACACCAGACTGGTGTAGGGTATTGTATAGTCGGCATGCCCGACTTTAACCTTTTTACTCGTTTTGCTCTATCTCTCTTAGTTTTCGAGATATGGGCCATTTTAAAAAACCGGGATGGAAAGAAATAGCGCCATCTTTAAAGCTTCGGATACATTGGTGGCGCCATCTCTCGGTGATAAGAGTAACATGAAAATATTATATTTTAACAATAGATTTTGTAAAATTTAACGAATGGGTTCTTAAAAATTAGTTATAAATTTAATTAACATTCAAAATTAGTTAAATTACTGAGGTTTTTTAGTATATTTGTATTAAATGCAGATAATTAAAATCTTTGATTAAATCAGTGTTTCAACTAAAAATTTGTTAAAAATTAGTCAAACGATTTGAAACCGGTTTGAAAGATTTTTCTACTGATGTATTATTTTAAGTGTACTTATTATAAAAAACAAATCCTTCTAAAATGGCGGACACTAAAACAAAATATTACCTGAGTTATAATTAAACTGTGAGACAAATGGTAGGGGTCAGTGATCGGGAAGGTTTCAAACTACCGGGGAAAGTTATATCGGTAAAAAAGAAGTTATACGTGTCCCGGCGTTTCACTGGGTCACCCCTAGGAATCGAGATATATCGATTTGACTTTTGGTGGTCTTTTTTTTTGACATAACTCGAGAACAAGAAAAACAAGTTATACGTGTCCCGGCGTTTCGCTGGGTCACCCCTAGGAATCGAGATATATCTTTTTTTTGACATAACTCGAGAACCACTAGTCCGATTTTGCTCAAACAATTTTAAAAAATTAAAAATTACAATTCCTTTAATCTGTTCATATAACGTTTTTCTATATACTCAACAGTTTTGCTGGTAAAAATAAATGTATGAAGAAAAAAATATTTTTTGCCTAAAATATTAAAAAAAAGTAATAAACAAAAGGTTATTGATTTTTATGGTAGCGGTAACAAACATTTATTTTTACCGGCAAAACTGTTGAGTATATAGAAAAACGTTATATGAACAGATTAAAGGAATTGTAATTTTTAATTTTTTTAAAATTGTTGGAGCAAAATCGGACTAGTGGTTCTCGAGTTATGTCAAAAAAAAGATATATCTCGATTCCTAGGGGGGACACCGGGACACGTATAACTTGTTTTTGACCGATATAACATTTCCCGTTGGTTTCATCCCATCCCGATTTTGACTGTCGCATAGTGTTATCAAACTCGATGAAGGAAAAGTCTTCAGAAGAAACTCAAACAACAATAGACAATTGATACAAAAAACATGTGTATTTTAATAAATAAAAAAATTAATAATAACTCGATTAGATTAAGTTTTATAGAGCTGCAAAATATACCATTATATATAGTTTATAAATATGAAACGGACTGTATAATCATGATAGTTAAATGAAACTGTTACAGCTCATTTATTCATATGTCTTGTATTATGTGTATCTATATTATTTTCGGCCAAAAAATTTAATTTGTCTATGTGCAGAAATGTTTGTTAGCACATGTTAAGTAAGTCATGGTGAAAATATTCTTTTTTTCATTTCAATTCAATTAGTTTTATTACTTTTAATGCAGTTGCAATTATTTTTGTTAAACTCATTGTTAGTATGTGTTTATATTTTCTAATAAAATTTCGGTTTTTGTGTGTTTTTTTGCTTCCAGGTCATACTCAAAAATTAACTCCATTCATAAAACACTGGGAAGCAGCAAATTTCGATCGTACACATTTACATGAGGCCCATCAAAAACATATCGAACAGAAACGTCATCGTCGAAAAAGAGACTTAAATGCTGGTGAATATGGTCCAGCGCATACCATTAGACTGAATTTTTCTGCACATGACAGGTGAGTTAAGCTTATGTATTTCATTTAACTTAAATTTAGAACAATTTTTCAAACATAATCAGCCCTAATAACTAAAGGTTCACAATTGTTGTTTTATATATTTGTTTGTTACTGTAAAACACTTTGTTTTGTAACTAAACTTCTAGTTTGTTTTTGGAAACTTCAAGTTCTTGGAAATTTCTTGAGACGTATTGACGTGCCTAATAAATATAATCTACTCTTTTGTAAATTCTCGTGGTCTTTAATTTGAACTGGCGTAGAATTATAACAACAATGCATATTTTTGTTAAAGTCGACTTTAGTTAAAATTTTTGGTCACAGTATGCTTGATTGGGTTTGTTTTTTAAGTGTTCTGATCAAGGGTATGGCATCACCAAGAAAATATCACAAGGTGGCACTTTGTTCAGTAAACTGACACTTTTTCTTTTTTATTTAAATAATAAAAAAAACAAACAAACAAACAAACAAAAAGTAAAATAAAAACTAAAATATATCTAAAATTTTATTATTCGAACATATTTAGTGCTTGCATTTTCTTTTGCGCTGTTTTCAACAATTTTTGTGTTTCGAAATATAAGCTCAGCTGATGCTAAATAGTTGTTTAGGTAATATTAAATTTTAGCCCCCACTACCCGTGAGTAGTGTTAGTTCTGATATCTTATCTCTATAAGTAATAGTCTCTGGTTCTGATTGGTTAATTTATTTTCCATCAATCACAGTGTTTTAAAATTTAAATATTTTGTAAGGTGTTCTTACATAAAATAAACGAAACTCTATAGCTTAAAATAAAGTAGTCTCTAAATGTTTTTGAAACTCCCTAGTTTACAACTCATAACAGTTTATTTTCTATACCATAATTATAAACTATGAACCCACTTCCACATTTTGTACAATACACAACTTGCACTCTGGTTAAAATTGAATTAAATATAAAACAAAATTTAAAACAAATCATGCAAACAATTTAATTTGTAAATCAGCAGGTTCCTTTATGAAAACAATAAAACACAAAAGTTTAATGAAGAAAAAAAAAAAAAAAGAAAAAAACAGGCGAATGAAGAAAATACACAGTACTGTTAAATATACCCATAAGTATGAATAATTTCCTAAACACAAAACTCAATTTAAATGTCATGGCAAAGTTTACGCTTGAACGATTTAACACAAAGGCAGAATAGAATAAGTAAAAAAGATGCCGACTATATGATATCCTACAGGTGCCACAAAATAACTCTAATGACAAATAGCCAATCGAAAAAATTAAATTAAGTAACACCCAATAAAATAACCCAAAAAAATTAAATAATCCCCAAAAACACTGAAATTATCCTCAAAATAGAAAAAGAATTAATCTCCACAGTTTTGAGGTTGTTTCATATTAAAATAACACCCAAAGGATCAAATAAGAAAACCCCCAATAAAATAATACGCACAATTGAAACAATCTAGCAAATTTCTTTAAAATATCTTCATGTTCGCGCCCTAAATGCGATCTACAGTAGCGGACTAAAGTGGATACATATTTGAATATTTTTAAATCTGTATTAATAACTTTTGTTCAATTTGTGATATCCAAGTGTAGTTTTTCCAGTTTTTGAAGTGGCCAGGTCAGAGCCCCGATTTGAATCCCATCGAGAATTGGTGGGCAATTGTCAAAAGAAGACTCTCCCAATGCGAACGAGCACCTACCAACTTAGATGATCTTTGGTCAGGAGTTTCAGCGGAATGGACTAATATTCCACCTCAAACTATTAAAAATCTCGCGGAAAGCATGCCTTCTCGCATAAAATCTGTTTTAAAGCACAATGGACTTTGGACAAAATACACTATGCAACAGTCAAAATCGGGATGGGATGAAACCAACGGGAAATGTTTTATCGGTCAAAAACAAGTTATACGTGTCCCGGCGTTTCGCTGGGTCACCCCTAGGAATCGAGATATATCTTGTTTTTTGACATAACTCGAGAACCACTAGTCCGATTTTGCTCAAACAATTTTAAAAAAATTAAAAATTACAATTCCTTTAATCTGTTCATATAACGTTTTTCTATATACTCAACAGTTTTTCCGGTAAAAATAAATGTATGAAGAAAAAAATATTTTTTGCCTAAAATATTAAAAAAAAGTAATAAACAAAAGGTTATTGATTTTTATGGTAGCGGTAACAAACATTTATTTTTACCGGCAAAATCGGACTAGTGGTTCTCGAGTTATGTCAAAAAAAAAAGATATATCTCGCTTCCTAGGGGTGACCCAGCGAAACGCCGGGACACGTATAACTTCTTTTTTACCGATATAACTTTCCCCGGTAGTTTGAACCCTTCCCGATCACTGACCCCTACCATTTGTCTCACAGTGATATTAAAGAAAGAAGAAAGAAGAAAATTTCAAATATGAACAATACTGGATAAAAGCGGTCACAATTTGCAATTATTTTTTTATTAACTTCTTAATGATATTGTCTACTGTATTTAGGTTTTTATTGAAGAAGAATGTTTTAATTTTATGCTTTAAAAAAATCATTTAAGTTTCTATAACAAAATAAAAATTATAACAAATTTCGAAAAATGTTGAACTAATGTATCCACTTTAGTCCACTAGTGTATATGTATTAAAAGCCTTTATAAGGGCGCTAGGTCAAAACATGGTGCGACCTTAATCTAAATCAACGTATTTCGTCCTTGGCCCGATATAAGCCGATGTACCAAATTACATCGAAATATATTAATATTTGCTACCTGTAGCGTACGCACAAGAATACATGGACAGACAGACTGACTGACAAACAGGTGGACGGAAGGAAGTAAGGAAGGACGTCGTTAAACCTACGTGCTTAACCTAAGTGATTCTGAGTCAATCCGTATACTAAAATGTGGGTCCAGGTCCAATATTTTTTGGTATTATAAGCATCAGCACAAAACATTATACCATGTCCACATACTGGTGTAGGGTATAAAAACTAAAGAGAAAATTTAAAATGTCAAATGCTGAAAGGCAAGTTAAAAAAAAACAACACAATGAAAAATTTATGTTTTGCTCTTGCACATAATAACTTCCGAAATATTATAATTATTTCCGATTTATGAACATAAAATAAAGGACTACAACAACTACAAAAGAAACAAAATAAAGAATAAATGTCATAAACAAGCGCATTTGTTAATATTGAAATAGTTAAATGGAAAATAAAAATTCAATAGAATTATTAAGATATTCAGAAGAAAGGTAATCTTTAGCAATTTCATTGTACTGAAAATTAAATTTTTAAATTTCTCCCACTATTTTATATTTACGACATATAAAAATTTCCGACAAAACACACACAATGATTTCCTATAGGAAACTATGAGTAATACATTTCTATGCATCACAACAACTTATATGGTGAATTCTTAAATATTTTTAACCCATAACACTATGCAACAACATCCTTTACGACCTAATAAACTTTGGTCTGATATACCAAATTCTTGAAAGAAAAATAATTAAAAAAATTAAAGTCGGCCATGTCGACTATATGAAACCCTACACCATCATTTGGATCATATTTCGGAAATCAAATGCTATGCCGCTAAGTGAATTTTAATTAGTAGTGGAATTTAAAATAATAGATGTATAGGAAATGGGTCCAAGTAAATTATTTTTGGTAATAACAAACTTCAGCACGAAATCATTATACCATTTAGTACTGATATGGGTATAATTTAGGGTTTGGGATTTCCCGGACTTTTTTATTTCCCGGGAAACGGGAATGAAAAAATTTGTTTCCAATATTTTTAAACAAATGCAGTATGTGTAGTGAGAATTCAAAGTAAAAAATATCAGAATGTTGAACATTTGATTTCACATAAATTACTCGCAGCACTGCCAAATGAATTGCATGATTCTAGTAGAAAGCACCTACTACTGGACTGTCGGATACAAACCGTTTCATCACACTTGGCCCATTAGATATGGTGGCCACAATGTTATTTTCCAAAGACAAATAAAACTCTTCTAGTCTTATTTCTACAATTCTTCTTATTTCATCAGCATTACATCTTCCTGATATATAAACCAACCCCAGGTTATAAAATGAATTATTTCCATTTATACATTGTTGTGATATTCTTGTCCATTCATCTAAGATTATAGTAAATCTCCTATTGTTAGAAATATTGCTCGATATTTCTTTTATAATGATATCTTTTACATGATTGTAGTAATTTAATATAATGTTCTTTACATCGGTTTAATTTTTTTGCAATGCCAGTTTTTTATTATAGAAACTTTCTCGAATAAACGAAGATCTAGTTATGGTGCGGATTGACTGCGGCTAATTTGGATACCATTTCAGGAAGTGTTTGCCCTACCATAAAACCTTTAAAGCCTATTCAGCTTACACTTTTTTCTTCGGGTACTTTGCTAATTTTAACTGAAACGTTATTCTTGTTGTTGTTTTCTTCAAGAGAAGTTGCATGAACATCAATTTTTTTTTTTTTTTGTTTTTGTGAACCAAATTTAGATGTCGGATAACCAAATTTAGATACCACCGTTAACCATTAGTCTTTTCTTTTCATATTTATTAATGAAAACGTTACTTATAAAATTATTGGCCCTTAATATAAAAGAGTATTTTAAATTTAAAGTCGACTATATTTTTAATCAAACAGCATTGTTCATTTTGTGTATAAAAACCTTACAAAAATATTTATATTTTCAAATATTTTGATTGGTTGAAAATAAATTGACCAATCAGAATGCTTCAAAAATAAACCAAGTCAAGGTATACTGCCACCCAATATTTTAACTAAAGTCGACTTTACCTAAATTATACATTTGAAAAATTTAGATAGTAAGGGCGATTATTAGTAAGAAACAAAGCTTTTTTTCATATTTCTTTTAAACATTTTACCAAGTTTTTAGGTTTTACTACTTAAATTTTGAATAAGTTATGCGAAAAATCTTTATTAGTTGAAATGCTCCTTATTACTTGGCAAAGATTTTATTTGTTTGTCAAATAAATGTATTCCCTTTTAAAAGATTTTAACAATGACATTTTTGTTTTGGTATTTAAAATGTTTTTTATGACTAAAATTAAAAAATCCTATTCGAAACAAAAACAATTTAAAAAATTTAATATTTTTAAAATATCCCGTTTTCCCTCGAAAAATATATTATTTTCCCGGGAATTCCCGGCAAACTTTTTCCGGGATTTCCCGGGAATTCCCGAACCCCAAACCCTAGTATAATTCTATAAAAACACATTTAAAAAGTTCAAATCCCGATTTGTATGATATTAAAACGGATGGGGATTCCGGCCTGCATGCTGTATGCTACGTCAGATATTTCAGTTTCATTGGTAGGTTGTGTAAATATCGGCTCGACTATTTTCGAGATAAATCTAAAAGAAAAATCGTATCTTTTTGGAGTTTTTACGATTTTTTGGGTCTTGATACTCCACATGCCAACTAATTGGCTCAAAATTTGATCTACCAGTTAGGCCTCGAGTTCCAATTTTTGAATTGGTTCGATTCATCAGACAATATATGTATATTAGATCGTAAAGTAAAAAAAGTTCCCCGTACACCCTCCAATATGAAGTATTTTTGCAAGACTATTTGAAAAAAAAAATTTGTTTTTTGCCGAATGTAGGGGTCGCATTAAAAGTGTGATATATAATTTTTTTGCCTCAAGGAGACCAGTGTTTTGCTATTAAGGTGCACTGAAAAAAGATTTAAAGGCGACCCCTACGCTCGGCAACCAAAAAATGCAAAAAATTTCTACTGGGTTTATCGATAAACTTTCTTAGCAAAAGTTTAATGATTTTTTGCGAGCTTTAATTTTCTGACATTAGGGTTGTACATTAGGGTGCGGCCCTATGCTCCTTGCAGTAGTAGGTGTTAATTAGGGTGGTAGCAACTGAGATTTGGTGGGTAACTACTAGAACGGGATAATTGAGATCAATGGCCCTTAGAGTAAAACACTGGTCTCCTCGAGGGAAGAACATCGATGTATTATATTTTAAAATCCGACTGTAAATGCCAAAGGTATAACGAAAAATGTAAAATGGCGACCCCTACGTTCGGGAAAAAAAAAATTTTTTTTGAAATTGCCTTGCAAAAATACTTCATATTAGAGGGTGTACGGCGCACTTTTTTTTTTTTTTTGCCTGGTACGGTCTATTGTATATCACTGTTGGTAAAAGTGGCACAAAAGTGCCATTTGTGGCACTATTGAATGTTCAATGGCACTTTGGCACTCTTCATAGAATTTTGGCACTTTTTAAGAAAATTTCTATATAATTTGATAATAGGTCGATATCGCTAACACTAAAAATTTATACAATTTTCTGGACCACCTTCCAGTTCTTTGGGGACAATTTAATCATTATTTTGATCTTTAAAAATAAAAGCAATGGGGATAAAATTAGAAAAACTTTAATTGATTCTATTGTATTGTCCGGCACTGGAATTTTTCAAAAATTTGTTATGGTATTCTAGTTTTTTTATGACAAGCAAAAGTTTTAAAAATTTCACCATACAGTGGTGAAAGGTTTTTCTGCCAAAAATAAAATAAAATTATCAAAAACTGTAATTTGTGAAAAATTACGATTTTTTCGATAATTTTATGAAATCTTAAATGAAATGAAAACTTAAAAAAAATTTACAGGAACCGCAGAACACGAGAGAACTAGTTCTAAGCACTTGGAGTTTCCTTTAAATTTTAGCATCAAGTATTTTGAGCTTATTCCTAACAACTTTAGCCCCAAAAATCCCATGTTACTACGTAATCTTTTGGAGGAATTTGCAGGAATTTTAGAATCGGTAAAAGGTTCGATGCATCTTAAAATAATATCTCAAAATATGAATGAGGTATTTCGTATTATATTTCTGTGAAGAAAAATTATAAAATTCTTCAAAAGGAAATAAAACTTATATATTAAATAGTTGACGAATGAAAATATGTGTGCTTTTTATTACATGACAATTTTGTCAAGGTTTTGCTGTGACAATTTTTCTTAGAATACCAAAATTATAATAATTTCCATTCACACCAGTTTTGTGACAATTTTGTTATTGTTATAAAGTTTATAATAAGGGTGTTAATATATAAATATTTGAAATAAAAGCTGAACATATTTTTTGAAACATTTGCATGTTGTTAATTTTTTTTTTTTGGCACTTTTAAAGCTTTTTTGGCACTTTTTTGGCATCATTTAGGCACCAAACGAAAATTCTCAAATACCATCACTGTTGTATATGTATTATACTAAAAAAACCGGAAGGAACTGATCTAAATTTGAATTCATGAATAAAATTATTAGTGTTTCCAATTATTCAACATATGCGCTTAACCGGTTAATGCATTATTCAAAAAATCGCTAAAATTGTTCGGGTCGGTTAATCGAGAAATTTGCGAAATTAATGTATTTCCTTAATTGCAAAATTAATGTATTTCCTTAATTTGTTTCAATAAAAACACAAAGAGATGCATGTTTTTGTTAAATATTAAAGATTTCTTATAGGTTAAAAAGTTTCAGAATCTGAAATTTTTTTAATTGAAACATTTCTTGTACTATTTAATAGAAAATGTGTGAAACAATTTTAAGTTAAGAACAGGAAATCTGAAACTGTTACATTTCGATTATTTAATGTAGATTTTTTATTTCTCTAAAATAAAATTTGAAAAACTTTAGATACAAAATTTTTTTTGAATGCAATTTTTAATCAATACTGCCAACAATAAAAAATAACATTGCATTTAAAAAATTTTTATATCCAAAGTTAAGATTTTATTTAGATTCTTCCCTCTCCTCTGAAGAAATAAAAAAAGAGCTAGAGCATTTTTACATTGAGCCATCGTGTCATAAGTGAATTTGAAATACCAATTTACTCTGAAAAATCAGCAAAAAAGTTTGCTGAAGAATATCGCAAAGAATTGTTAAAATCTCTGTCTTTTTCGGTTTTTGAAGGGCCATTAACAAGTTTGAGCTGACTTTGGCAGAGATTTTATTGAACGAGTTTTAATGAAAATTTTTCACTAAATTAATGAAATTTTCTACACAAAGTGAAAGAAAAATTTCTTAAAATTTATGAAAAATCTTCATAATTTTTATGAAGCTCTTTCTAATAAAATTTTTTTGGGCGTATGGAATTTTTAATAAATAATATGAACATTTTCCTAGTTTTATGTAAAACTGCATTAATATAATAAAAATTTTCAATGGACGAATTCCAGCGAATCCTCATCGGTAACGGCATTATAGTATTACATGCCAAACCTGGTAATTTTTTAAGCTTTTTAAAAAAAATCCGATATTAAAACTTTTAAATTAAAATGTGGCAACTCTGTAATGATACTCTTAAATTTTTTTATTTTTTATTATAGCCAAACTTATATACAACCCTATAGTTTTTTACTGCGCTATTATATCGAATACCATTTTCAAAGTATCGGCTCTTGAATTTGTATCACCTTAGGAAGGTTGTAGGATAATAATTGTTGAAATTATTGAATTGAATAATATCATTGCAGAATTTTTGAATTCAGTAGTCAAAAATATTAACCGTGTTTCCAGTGATAATTTTTGTATATATTTAAATCTAAAATTTTTCATACAAAAGTTTAAAATTGTAACGATCATCAACGATGTGGAAAATATTTAAGAAATTTTTATATAAAGACTTTCAACAAACAGTTAGTTATATTATCAATGCTTGTCAATGTTGTTGCGCTGCATATTGTGTTTAGTGTTTGGTTGATTTGGTTGTAGTATTGGGTTGAATTGGTTTGATATAAACGAATTTGTACAGCATGTGCAACATGAAGAACATCCGGTATACAAAAACAAGCACATACACATCATGTTTATAAACATCGATGTGCATGTGTGTAGCACAAGTATGTTTAAACTCTATTTTATGCCTTTAAGCATTATGAAGTATTTATTTATACACATACTCAATACACACAAATGGGGAACAAAATTGCAAAAAAAAATAATAATAATAAAAATGAAAATGAAATATACAAAGTCTGGATGGTTTTTCTAAAAAAAAGCATTGTGAATATAGTAAGTATTGAATACTAAACATACCCACTTGCACATAGTATGTGTAATAACACACACACACACACACACACACACACACATGCACTTACTAATGCATACACATAAACTAAAGTACTTATTCCCTGGGTAAAGACTGCAGGACTGGCATAAAACGATAATAACTAAAGCTGTCTACCGGAAATCAATACAAATCCGCAATATTTCCGTTATTGTATGAATTGTGTATTACTGGCAGACTACACAGTGGTACAAGGCATTTTTGTTGTTGTTGTTGTTGTTGCTATAAACATATTAAATGCGTTTATTGTTGTAATAGCTGAATGAATCATAAATGCACAAACTCACACATACAAATGTGCAAATACATACATACACACGAATGAATTATGAATTATGAGTGTGGCATTGGTATTGGTATTGGTGGTAGAAGTAGAAGAAATACATAAATAGTAAAATACTTCAAAACAAATCATGTACTGCTGTCCGTCGTTGTGTGGTATATGTGTGGGGTGTTTATGTGTGTGTGTTTGTGTGTAAAAGTTTGAGTATTTCCTGTAGTTATGTAAACTTTTTAGACCCATTTTTATATTATTTTCCTTTTCTTTTCTTTTCATTTTGTAAAATAAGAACAACAAAAAAGTTTAATAACCTTTAAGGGAGTGGTAACAGCTGCAAATAATATTGTGTGTTTGCATTATTGTTTTAATAATGCTTTGTTTCTATTTTCTAAAACAATTTTCCAACAGAAAAAAAAGGAAATATTAAATTTATTGTAGTTTTAGACCAATGTTATACCAGTATGAGTAAATTTTGTATGTGCCTGTTCGATTGTAAGATACAGTTGAATGATTTATAGATTTAAAGGACTTTGATAATAGAACTTTTGCAATTATATATGCAATAACAAATAAATAATATATGAGCAAATGATATTCCCTTCTTGTTACAAATAATATAACTCAAGCGTCTAGTTAAGAGATAGTTTGAGGCTTTTTATTATTCCACACTTCATTAAGAACTCTAAAATTAAGAACTCTAAAATTACACAATTATCTTAACCCATTACTGAATGGCTTTACATATACAAAACGAATATTTTGAAACCATTCAACGCCTAATATAAATATCTAAGCATTTAATTTTTATTACATTCGATAAAACCGCATCTCTATTTTAATATCTAATTGATAACACAGCTCTTCAAAATAAGACAATATTTATAAGTTGCATAATTTTGCAGTAGATTTAGGATAACTGCTGATTTCGAATCTGCACACAATTGATTCAAATTGGTACATGCAACCATCTTTTTTTTTTAACAGGCAGGGCTCGGAAGTTCATGTAAATACATGTTTTGTTGTCGTTAGCCGGAGATCAGGTTCAATCAAGTATCTTTGCGAACCAATAAATATTTTTGCGTATTTAGCTATAAATGTATATTTTTGCATATTTTGTTATAAATGTATATTTTAATGCATATTTTGCTTTAAATGCACATTTTGCTTTAAACTAATTTTCTGATGATAAACGGTGTTTAAGCCACTTTTAACGACAAACACTACAAAAATTAAATTGATGATATTCAAAACCTTGAAGAAAACCAAAATAAATTAATACTCATATATTTAGTTAGAATATTGTTCTGCCCAAAGTCCAAATTCTAATATGATATTGTCAGATTAGACTTTATTTGTTGTTACAAAAAGGTTGACAATTTTCTTGATAGACAATACAATTGTTTTGTGGGCATCACCCCAACTCATCAGTTGTCCGCAATAAGGAAATTATGATTTGAACACACAAACTGAAACATTACATAATGTACTAAAATTCAACGGGACGAGAATTTTGTGTGACAATTTCATCAACATAAATAAAGTTATAGAATTTATATCTAATAATATTAGGTCATTTTGCGAATTAAATTGTATAAAATTTTATATTGTACAACAATTGATAGGGAAATTGACCCAATGTTATATGACTTTTGATCTTATATCTAATTATATCCGAAAAATGAGAACATCTAATTGTATCAAATTTGATCGTATTATGGTCATATTAGATATAATTTGATGGAATAAGATATGGTTTGATAAAATTTTATCCGGATTTTGTCCTCATCCAAATGTATCAAATATAATATATAATATAGTCAAATATAATATATAATCCGATACAATCATACATAATTATATGAGGCTATATATAGGTCTATATATAATTGGATATTGTAATATGTTGCACTATATATTGTGCAATGTATAACAAGATATAGTTATATATTTAGGATATAATTTCGTAAAATTTTATATAATTATATCTTAGTATAAATGTTCCAATATATAATTATATAAATATATCAAAACTTTTTTACTTGGGTGTATAATTTTTTTTATTAAAGTAATTTTATATGATATCATATTAGCCACACCTGATTAGATATAACTATATCAAATTATAAAATATTTTACCCAAGTAAAAAAGTTTTGATATAGTCATATATTATCATATAAAATTTTGTATAATTATATATTGGAACATATATACCAAGATATAATTATAAATGTATGCATAGCGCATGGTACGGGGACATTTTTTCGATCAAGTGTTTAGTATGGAGACATATGGTTAGTTTGGGGAATGTCCTCAAACTCTTCCTAGGTCCTGCGCATAGTATCAAGACATTTCTGACTCATATACAGCATAGTTTGGGCACATTTTTGGCCATGTCTCCGAACTATGCGCACCACATACATAAAGGGTTCTTCAACAGGGACGCTACAAAAGTAGAAAGACAGGGACAGCAAACGACGCCGTATTTCTTCCCGCTCTTTTGACATTTCTCTTCAGTAAGGTTTGCCATTTCATGATGGAAAGATATACGAGCCAACAACGAGTCGAAATTATTAAAATTTACTACCGACATTCGGAGTCAGTGGCCTCAACGTTAAGAGCGCTACGTCCAATTTATGGTCGTCGTAGTGGTCAGACAGCAATCCACACGTACTCCATGAGTCATCATTGCATCCCGAAAAAATTACAGTTTGGTGCGGTTTATGGGCCGGCAGCGTCATTGGGCCGTACTTCTTCCGTGATGATCAAGACCGGCACGTTACTGTGAATGGGAATCGCTACCGCTCAATGATAACCGAATATTTTTGGCCCCAATTGGATGATATGGACTTGGAGGACATGTGGTTCCAACAGGACGGCGCCACAAGCCACACAGCGAATGTCACAATCAATTTATTGCAAACCAAGTTTGGAGAACGTGTTATCTCACGAAATGGTCCAGTCGATTGGCCGCCTCGGTCGTGCGATTTGACGCTGTTGGACTATTTCCTGTGGGGCTACGTCAAATCTATGGTCTATGCCAACAAGCCAGCGACGATTGATGAACTTCGTACGAATATCGGCTGATTTATGCTTGAAAACCGTCGAAAATTGGGTTCAGCGTCTGAACTTCTGCAAGCGTGCCCGTGGTGGCCATGCAAAAGAGATCGATTTCCATACATAATGGCATCGAACGTACTTTCACAGGAATAAAGAATTTCATTGATATCCAAAACCGTTTTTGTTTTATTTTAAAAAACTTTTGTAGCGCTCTTATTGAAGAACCCTTTATATTAAATTTTACGAAATTATATCCTTAGTATATAACTATGTATATCTTGTTATATATTGCACAATATATAGTGCAACATATTACAATATCTAATTATATATAGACCATCTATATAGTTACATATGCCTCATGTAAGTATGTATGATTGCATCGGATGATATATCATTATATGGATATGCTTATATTATATTTGATACATTTGGATGAGGACAAAATCCGGATAAAATTATATCAAACCATATCTTATTCCATCAAATTAGATCTAATTGTGTCGAATTAGATCTAATATGATTATAATACGATCTAATTTTATAAAATTAGATGTTCTCATTTTTCGGATATAATTATATACCCAGTGTAGAAAATCATTACCAGATATGTGGTTATGTAACTACATACTTGGTAATGGTAACTAGTTACTAGTTACAAAAAATATATCGTTACCTATGCGTGAGTCCAAAAATAGATTTTCAAAAAAATAAATTACATAAAAAAAATAATTTTTTATTGTATTTTTTTTTAAATAAAATTTGCTGGTGCGGGAATCGAACCTGGGTCTACAGATTGCCAGTCAATAGCTCTACCATCTGTTATTTAATAGATAAAAACATAATTGACCTACTGCACACAAGTAAGCTTACTCGCCAACATACAAAAAATCTAAAAATATGTGGTTACATACATCCTTACCAGTAAAAAAAAAATCTAGAAAATTATTTTCTATTTGAAATAATGATAAAAATAAGTCATTATCAGTAACTCATTATTATATGTTTTAAAATAATGCATTACGGTTTCTACACTGGGTATAATATCAAAAGTCATATAAATTTTTTTAGTAGGGTACTAAAACCTTTTTTACTAGAAATTACAGATTATGGTATAAAATCTGTAAAGATTTTATAGAGTTAAGCTATTATTTCAATTACGAATTCCAGCTGTAATATTCTTCTAGGCAATGTATCGCCGTCCCTTCATTCATAAGATTTTACAATAACTACTTTTTTTTTAATAAATAACTGCATTCTAAAATCTTATCAGTTTTGTTGGTCAGTGTATGTTTAACATATGAGTCATGTTATTTTGTTGAATATGTCCTTCTTTTCCTATGTGCAACATAAATACTACAAAGTACATGTTCGTGTGTATAGTTTTTGCACTCATTCACACGAACATATGAAAAATATGTTAAATGATTTTGCTGCTGCTTTGTATGCTGCTGTTGTTGTAGTAGTATTTGCTGTTTGCTATACTTCAAACATCTGCATTGCTTGTTTATGTTTGTACCAAGAAATTGTTTTCAAATTGTGTAAAACATGATGCAGGAATGTTAAAGTTGCTGTTCTTAGCATTAGAGTATGTTTTAGTTGTTGTTGTTGCTGTTGCTGTCGTAGTTTGTTACACAACTACTGCAGCATTTGTTCAAATAAAACTAAAACTCAAATTTAGTTGTGATGCAGATCTTTTTGTAGTTTTTTGTTTTAGTTTGTGTTGAAATGATAAGAATCTTTTTTTTTTCTTTTTATTTAGGATATTGTTATTTTTGTTATTTATTTCATCCGCTTTAAGATTTAAAGAAATTATTGTTGTTGATGTGTCATTAACATATTTTTATGTTGAAAATTATGTCAACATTTAACATAAACACTAACAACAACAGTAACAGTAACGACTGACAAACTATTGACATGCAACTTTAAGGCATATAATACATACACTAACTGACATTACTGCAAATACACCATGTATAGTAATGTATATATATATATATATATCGTCATCTGTTTTAACTATACAACAAAATTCACCCATTCATACAGAAATATATACATTAGACTGACTCACGAAAAAAAAGTAAAAAAAGTGCCCCCCTCAAAATAAACCTTGATATGTTTTATGATGATTTCCAAAATATTTCGGTTCTAGCAATGAGATCTCGCGAGTTCGACCATTTTTAAAAACGGTATTTTTTTATTTTTTTATTTTTTGTAAGAATTTTGCATTTTAGCTGAAGACAACATACTCAATATGTGTATCATATGAAAGGTTTTTTAGAGGCGTGTCCAGCGGTATATATAACATGCTCAAGCATATCCAGAGATGTCCTACTTTCAAGTATATTCTATAAAAAAAAACAAATTTTTAACACGTTTGCTTGGAGAAGTTTGTGATTGAAATGTCAAACATTCATATCATAAATTATAGTCGATTGAAGTGAACACGTGTTTCAGATTTTTTTGTAATTCGCGATTGTTCGCGTTTTATCAGAAATTCAATGTGTTGCAAACAATATGTTCTAAATAGGGCAATATGGATACCAAAACTTTTCTTTTGACAAGTAAATCATCATTGAGTGGATATAGTTTAGAATTTTTAGAATTTTCACGGTACTCTGGACCCAATTCAATAAAAAAAAATTTATTAAATTTTTTGTAGGTTGATTATTAAATAAAATATTTTATTGAAATACGCGTGTCTGTAATTTTTTTAAGAAAAATCTAAATATAGGCTTATTAAAATTTTATATATTTTTTTTTTCGCGAAAAAAAGTTATTCCGTCAAAAAAGCGAGTGCTGTATTTTTATCTTACATCAACTAGATACTGAATTCAAATGCAGATTGCAGTAACTCAACAATCTCAACAAAATTTGGTCCGGAGCACCGTGCAAAATGTATGAAATTTGCAAAGTTCCAAACTATATCCACTTAGCGATGCTTTACTTGTGAAAAGAAAAGTTTTGGTATCCATATAGCCCTATTTAGAACATACACTTTCCACCAAATTAAATTTTGGATAAAACGCGTAAAATCGCGAATTTCAAAAAAAAAAAAAAAAATGAAACACGTGTTCACTTACTTCGACTGCAAAAGAGGAAAAACATGTTTTTTTATAGAGTATCTTTGAAAATAGGACATGTCTGGATATGATTGTACATGTTATATATTCCGCTGGAACTACCTTTCATATGATACCCATGTTGAGTATGTTGTCTTCAGGTAAAATGCAAAAAAACATATTTTTTAAAAATGGTCCAGCTGGTGAGTTCTCATTGCTAGACCCGAAATATTTTGGGAATCATCATAAAACGAACCAAGGTTTATTTTGAGTGGGGGAACTTTATTTTTACTTTTTTTCTGTCCATATAAGGTGAGTCGCACTAATGTACATCTATCCATTCTTTCACATTCTTATTCATCCATCAAAATATAAAACATGTTATAGCAGTAACAACAACAACAACAACAAAGTAAATGAAAATGACTTTATATCAAAATAACACATTTTAGCTTAAGGCGTGGTGACACTTAAACTACGATAGAAAAACATCAACAACAAAACATTAAATTACAAATTCCATAAAAATAAACAAAATTACAAAACACATAAAACATTGGAGAAATGAGTTGTAGAGGAAAAAGAACAATTAAATAAATATTAAACAAAAAAATGCATATAAAATCAGGCACAAAGTCACTGAAAGTAGTGACTAGAGAAGACATAAAACAAAAATAAATATAATGGAAAACTTTTTAAAGGGTGCAGATCTTATCGATAATATTTACCATGATTTCATATGAAATAGTAGATTTACAAAGAAAAAAAAAAATAAAAACAGCACCTATACATCAACACCCGCAACTATAACCGAATAGAGCAGTACGGGGTGGTGTTGTTTTTATAAAAATTGTGTCATTGGGAAAAATGGAGGTTAAAAAAACATTCAACAAAAACGAAATAATATACTAAAAGAAGAAAGATTTCTTCGAAAAGATAACAAAGAAAGAAAAAAAACTAAATGCTTTCTTTACAAACAGTTATTAAAAGATCATAAAATGTTCTTCAAACCAATACTTGCGTCCGAACGTACAGTAAGTAGTTCATGCAATTGAACAAAGGCGGACAAAATTAACGACCTGACTACGTAGTGGATTTCCCATTTCACAATAAAGAAATGGCTATTTTCCATTCCATGTTAAGTGTGTTTGGGGGCGCATGATGATTATATAGAAATCTCTATCGCTCATACGTACCTTGATCAATCTTCGATACACCATAGATCAGGGATGGCAAAACTATAATACGCGTGTCATTAGTGGCACGCGAGTGGATTTTAGGTGGCACGCGACGTTTTCTTGGATATTTTCGAAAAAATTAAATTAAACAGATCAGCAAAAAATTCAGTTAAATGTTAAATTTTGCTACAAAAATGCGTGATTTAACACCAAAATGGTGAAATTTTTCATAGAGCTTGCAAATCGTCTTTTAAAAGGAATAAAACTCAGTATTGCCACCATTTTTTGTTTACAGAAATATGGTTAATACAGAACTCGCAATTTCGATTATCGGAAGATTCTGGGAATATTTTTAAAATTCTAGATTGAAAGAAGTTTAAATGATTCGATGAGAAAATGCGTCATAATCGGAGAAGTAAAAAGTACCAGAAAATTGCACAAAAACGGAAAACAACTTGTAATAAAATTGAATCTAAAAAATTAAGTTTTTTAAATGGAAAATAGGTCTTACGAAATAACCCTCAATTAAATAAAGGCTGAAAATAAGTTTTATAATGAAAGTACCC
The DNA here is from genome assembly GCA_949987735.1 of Leucophora obtusa. Lineage (NCBI taxonomy): Eukaryota > Metazoa > Arthropoda > Insecta > Diptera > Anthomyiidae > Leucophora > Leucophora obtusa. Next base: position 8,420,997 of record OX465295.1, read on the forward strand.
CCTCTGTTGGAATTTGAAATTGGTTTTTGATCATCTGAAATAGAAATGTGTCTGTTCAAATCCATAATTTTCGCTTGTTGTTCATTATTATGATGATAAAAACTGCGCGATTTATTTTAACAAAATCAAATTTTTGCCCGAAGCACATTTTTCAACTAGTTTCTTACGTACTTAAATAAGTGATGGCGCCCAATAATTTAACTTTTTTTTTAACAATATGAAATAACCACCAAAAATGGAATAACCCCCAAAAAAATGCAAAGGCAATAATGTTCAAACTGTTTAAATTTTATTTCATTGGGGATTTTTTTTTATTTAAAGATTAAATAAACCCCCAAAAATTAAATAACCGTCAAACATTTTTACGTCATTTCTTGGATGTTATTTAATTTAAAATTTTTCCCTTTGGGGGTTATCCGTAGCGCTGATAAATTTGTACATCTGCGATGATAATTTTAAGAGAAATTTTCTAAAATTTTCAAATTTTTAAAAAAGGACTTTTAAAAGACAACTAAAATTAAGGTGGCACGCGAGAAATTTTTACAAAAAAATTTGTCTGTTTCTGGCACGAAGCGAAAAAAGTCTTGCTACCCCTGCCATAGATCGTCTCCCAACACAGCGGTGGACAATATAATAGGAACGAGTCAAGTTTTTTCTAATTTTATTCTCGTTGCCTTTATTTTTGAAGATCAAAATAGAAAATTGTGTAGAATTTTTATTTTGCCCTTTTCTTAAAGTGGGTGTGGCTTTTAATGAAAAAATTTGCGATATCGACCTTTTATCAAATTACATAGTAAAATTTAGTAGTACTCGATCGGCCCGAAAAAATTTCCTCAAATCATGCATTATTTTTTCCACAAATGGTCTCCTGACTTACCGTGTATAATTTAGTATGAATATATATTTTGCAATATATAACTATAAGCAATTATATAAAGTAATATAAATCTATACCAAAACTTTTTTATTTAGGCACCCGAAAACAGATTCGGTGCTGAAAACCGCATTTGTAGCCAATCGAATGGTTCGGTTGCGGTAGCCGAGCTTTTCAATTGTGACAATGGAAAACCACTTGCGGCAGCACTATTTTGAATGTGATAACGGAATTTCAGTTGTATCAAGAATAGTTCGGTACCCGAAAAATTCATTTGATGCAACCAGGGAATGCAAAATCCCGCACATTTTGATTTCCCGGGAAAGCGGGAAATTTATCTTGAATTCCCGGGATACCGGGATCCCGCAAGGGACATAAATTAGAAAATATTTTATAGTAATTTAAAAATTTTTATTAATAAAATGTCTTAAAATTTTTATTAATAAAATGTCTCAAATTTTCATCATCGTGAAAAAGCTCAGGTGGTTTTTCTTGGAATATTCGTAGTGGAAAAATAATTTTATATTAGAAATTATATAAGTCTAATTATATATTTAATTTTAAAAATTGAATAAACTAAAACTAATTTTTAGACTAAAACACTTGTCCGTAAAAAAATAAATAAAAAAATTAATATAGAAAATAATTTTATAAATTTGGAAAAAATTTTAAAAATTATGGGAACAAATTCTAACTTTGAAAATTTTTAAAAATCAATGGTCAAATTTGTCTTTAATTCTGTACAAACACTATTTAGTTGAGTGGTTTTCTTAAAAATTATATTTTTTAAGTTCCACAAAATTAAGTACACAAATTAATCAGTGTGTTCGTTTACTCGAAAATCTTACTACTTTTACTACAATTTTGTAAGTAAATGAGCAAGCCTAATGTAAGATTTTTACTATTTTCAAAACGTTGGAAACTTTTGCAATATTAAATTTGAAATAATTAACTTTATTATTTTAAACTGCATTTTTTGAAATCCCGGGATTCCCGGTCCAAATTCCCGGGAATGCGGGAACTGAAAAATGCCTAATTTCCCGGGAATCCCGAGACGGGAAATCCCGGGATGCATTCCCTAGATGCAACGGAACAATTTAATTGGCAACCAATTGGGTTGCCAGACGGAATCTGTTCTCTGGGTTTACATTTTACTTACATAATTTTTGGAGTGCAAATAATTTATACTTTCGATTTTTATCAGTTGTTGTTCGGATTATTGAATCACAAGGTCTAAGATTTATATCATGCGAATTTGAGGAAAATCAGCGATCAGCGACCAAATTGTAATATTTGTAAAAATTTCTAAATGTTTATAGATATATTTTGACTATTACAGACATTATCCTACTCAAATCAAAGGCCGTTTTGTGTTCTTTTTAAACGTCAAGACAAAAAAATTCAAAGATTATATTTGATAAATTTCTAGAATACAGAAGAAAAAACTCGATTTTAAGTAATAATTATGTAGCAATATTTCGAAAGCTGCTGGTTCGATTAAATTTCGTGTTTAACATGCTAAAATTAATCAAAAATGATTTATCGCAAGATTATTTTTTCTTAAAAGAAATTTGAAAAAAATTTTAGAAATCGAAAATGTTAGTCGCAGGGCGCTAAGGGTTAAGTTATCCGATTTTTTCCCAAGTTCGCACCATATAACTTTTAGAACTAGTGTTATTAATTGCGTACACTAAAAAGAAAAAATTTTTTGCATACAAAAAAATGCCGCACTACTTTTCAACCAAGTTTGGTAACCGAAAGGATGTGGTTATAGGTAAAGCACCGTAAGTTGTTTTTCACGTAGAAAATGTTCACTCAAACTTTAAAGGTTTTAAATAGTAATTTAAATTCTGAAAATGAAAATTTTTTTTATGTAATTAGAAAGCAACAATCACCAGAGACTATTAATTATAGAGATATGAAATCAAAACTTACACTACTAACCGTAGTATCAGCTGAGCCTATATTTAAAATCTCAATAAGGAAAAATCAAGCGCAAAATATGTCCTAATAATAAAATTTGTTTTTTTTGTTTTACTTTTTTATTTGTTATTATTTCAATTTAAATAAAAAAAGAAACTTATCAATTTTTTGAACAAAGTGCCATCTAGTGATAACGATGTCGTTATAACTTTTGTTTTTGGTGATGCCATACCCCTGACAATCACAATAAACATAAAATGTCACTTTTTCACAAAAAAAAAAATAATAATAATAATTTGCGTGAAAACAAAGTCTACACAAATTTCACGTGAAACTCATTGCCGTGAAAAATTATTTTTTTATATGGAGTATAACAGTTTTCTTACGTGAAACTCAAACAACTTGCGGTGCTTAAGCGACTTCCTTTGATTTGGAAAACGTCAGTAATGTTATTGTTCTGGTTTACGTTATAAAAATCAGTCCTTACTTCGTCCATGGGTACACTAGTGGAAAAAAGTCTGTAAAAAATTTAGTTAAAACTACTAAAAATTAGTTAAAAATTATGCTGCAGACAAAACTGCTAAAATTATCAGATTATTTTTGCTATATATTAGTAATAAAGGAACAGCAAAAATAAAACTGTTAAATATACGGAATTTTAGTTATATTTGAGCTGAATTTTTGTTAATGGAAAATAGTAGATTAATCTGTTAAAATCAGCAAAAAATTTTGCTAAATTATTTGTAGCCTAAAATATCTTAAAAAAAAATTAAAATGTTCGAAGTTTTTTTTTGTTTTTTTTGTAATACAAATAAAAATCGAACTTTTGAAAACAGAAATTTACAATTTTTTAGCAAATATTTCTGCTGGTTTTAGTAGGATAGACTGCTATTTGCATTCAACTAAATTTAGCTTAAAAATGAAAAAAATTTTGTATATTTAACAGTTTATTTTTCTATGTTTAGTCTACTAATATTTAACAAAATTTTTTGCAGATTTTACAGTACAATTTGTTATTTTGGATTAATTAAAAGTTAGCTTAAATATAACTAAAATTCTGTAAATTTAACAGTTTTAATTTTGCTGCTCTTATTTTACTAGTATTTAGCAAAAAAAAAATCTGCTAAATTCAGCAGTTTTTTCTGCAGCATAATTTTTAACTAATTTTTAGTAACTTTTTCTGCTATTTCTGTAGATTTATTTCTATGAGTGTAATAGTAGTCAGCCATTTCGGTGCATATCGCAAATTTTTTTTTTTTCAAAATCAAACTAATATAAAAAAATGCTTTTTGACCATGGATGGTAACCGAAACGATGCGGTTATCGGTAAGGGTAACGCTATTTTAGATTATTTCGGTAACGGTATTTTAAGGGTAACGCTATTTCATTTATTTCGGTATCGTTTTATAAGGATAACGTTTTTTAGTTATTTCGGTAACGGTATTTTAAGGATAACGGTATTTTGATTATTTCGGTAACGGTATTTTAAGGTTAGCGATATTTCATTTATTTCGGTAACGGTATTTTAAGGATAACGGTATTTTGGTTATGTCGGTAACGGTATTTTAGGGGTAACGGTAGTCAGTTGAAAGGGTTTTGAACCGATAACGGTATTTTAGCGGTATTGCCTGCCAACCCTGTTTTTGACAATTCATTTGTATTTCAAACTTACTTGTTACATAAAAACTTTCATAAATTGCTTGAATTTTTTCATACATTTTGTGGACTGCAATCAATGAAAGGAGTTCATACGATTTATGAGCAAAATGTATTCTGTGTAGAGACATAAAAAAGTAGAAAATTAAAATAAAAAGTCAGACTAGAACTTTAGTTCCTCTTTAAAATTTGGGAACGAAATAGTAAAATAAATACATTACATAAGTTCTTAGGGCTGTCAATAAAAAAAGACTTAAAACTTATGAGAGTTAATAGCACAAAAGTAGCCCAATTCTAGATAAAATCCGAGGAAAAAAATATTGGAAAAATCTAACAAAATCTCTTTGAAATTCCAGTTAACAGCATACAAAATTGCCAGTACATTTTTTTTTTAGTGCACACTCAGCAGTATTGGTTTAACGATTATTTTTAGCAAAACCATTAATATAAAATGCTTTTGTTTATAAACCATACATACGAACATTCTACTATGTGTGATTTATGAGTTATAGAAATTTGATGACCCCATAAGTTATAAAATCAACGATAAAAATATAAAAAATGCGATGAAATCTATACCACTTACTTGAACGCTAACAAACAACAAAGTTGTTTAATGCTTATAACCATCATTAGCCATATGTCATTTGACAATTATCTGAGTTGTTTGGTTGGGTTACATCTGTTTGTCATAAAAACGAATATATAAAACTAAAACAAAAAAAAAATCGATGAAGAAAAAAAAACATAATAGGTGTTTTCATATAAACTCGTAAATTCCTTGTAAACCTTGTATAAATACAAATCATATTTTTTATGTATGGAGTTTGACATTAAATTCATAAATATACCAGATTTACATCGTTTACGAGTAGAATACGGGTTTATATGAAAACCCCTAATAGGTTTTTATGTTTACATTTCGAGTAAAGCCAGTAAAAAAAAGAAAAATAAAAATAAAGAATTTGTTCAAATGTAAAAAAAACTAGTAGAGAGAAATAATTGCAAAAAGTGCCAGCAAGCATGGCAATACCAAGACGGTTCCTCGGTCATATGGCCTGAAAGAAAACATTTATTGCCAAAAATGACAACATCGTTTTTCGGAAGTTTTCTCTGTCGGGATCAACTGTTACCCGAAGGAAATACCTGCAGGTGATATCGCCAAATCATCGCCGGGAGAATAAATACGCGACTTTTTAAGGCATTTTTTATCGCCAAATTATCGCCGAGAAGATAAATTCACATTTACGCGGTGCAAAAATATAATTTAAATAACATACATTTAAATTTAACGGTTCGTTGTAATTAAAAAATCTGTGGTTATCATACACAGAGTTGAATAGAATCAGCTGAGATATCTTAAGAATTAAGGTTCAAAGTAAAAAAGAGTAATAATAACAAAGGATAAAAATAGCATTATTAAATTTCGTTGATGTTAGTCTAAGTTGAGTTTGATTTGCTTTGAACAGTCACATAAGTAGACAATTATCAAATATTAACCCACTCAAGGCGAAAGACACCCACTCAAGGCGAAAGACACAGATGGCTTTGTAGCGAAAGCCGAAAATGCGTATTCAGACTTGCTGGTCTTATCGAATTCTTTCAAAAATTTTTATTCTTTGGAATTTACTTGTAAAAATTGTATCATCTTTCTTTGATTTGAAAATAATTTAAACAGAAAGTGATATTAATTTATGATCTAGAGTCAAACTAAAGAACATTCATTTAAGAAAATATTACCCCAATATCTTCTAGGCACATATCTTCCAAATCTTTACAGGAAGTGAGATCTAGAATCTGAAACTTTTTCTAAAGGCACTTATGCTCAGAATCAAAGGATTTTTCCATATGAAAAAGAACTTAAATTCGAATGCTTTTTCAATACGGAAATTGGTCAGAAACTGTGAATTCTGTATAGACTTTAGAAAATTATTATCAGAAAATCCCACGGAATGTTTTTCCTATAGAAAAAGTATTGGGTTCTAAGAATATTTTTTTTTTAAGAAAAACTCTAAGATTGTTATTATATTGTGTTTTAAAAAATCTTAAGGACCCTGAGGACTTTTTCCTAAAAAATCTGCAGATTCTGAACACATTCATAAGTAAACTTTCCCTTTTGGCCCAGAGATCTTGACGACTAGATTTTAAGGTCTTTTCCCTATATAGAAGCCCATACCAACAAATTTTCCTAAAACAAAATCTTCAGATTCAGACAACTTTCTCCTGTAAAAACCATACGATTCTGAAGACGTATTCTAATAAAAGCCCCTCAGATTCCCGACAATTTCCCTATGAAAATCTCTTTCACTGCGAGGACATTCTCCTATGAAAAACCTGCTGATTCTGAGGTATTTTTCCTGTAGAAAAACTTCTAGATTCTAGAAAAATCCGCAATTTTCTGGAAATTTTCTATAGAAAACTCTTAGAATTCGAGGTCTTCTTCCCGTAGAAAGTCCCTCAGCTTCTAGGGAATTTTTCCTGTACAAAAAGTTTGCTAATTCTGAGAGAGTTCCATAGAAAAAGTCCTCAAGATCTGAGGTTTCTTCTATAGGAATTTTTCAAATTTCAGATGCCGAGTAATGGATAAATAATTATTATATTTTAATCGCATTGTTAAAATTAAGTTATATATAATTTGGAAATTAACACTCAAAAATTCTTAAAGTACTGACAATTTTGAGTATTGTGTTAAATGAAGATAATTAAAATCAACAAAAACATTTTGTTGTGTTTTTAATGCAAAAACTAAAATATATTTGATAATTTAAATCTTTGTTTACATCAGTGTTGCAAATAAAAATTTGTTAAAAATTAGTAACATCGATTTGAAATCCGTTCGACAGATTTCTGTACTGAGATATGATTTTAAGTGTATTCTTGTTGTTCGGAGACAAAACTTTATCAAGATACGCCACCATCGTAATGCCCTTAAAGGGCATTAGGCTGTTTTTATTATTTTTGGGCTTTGAATTAACCCAAAAATTTGTTTTTGTTTAAATTTTCTGATATTTTCTTGAAATTCACCATTAGTTGTTCTACGATGCATTTACATAACTAATTCAATATGATTTCGTTTTATTGATTTTAATTTTTAAAATTGTATACTCTGTCATTTTCTTGAAATCCCTTTTCAGTTCGCTCTATGTATTTTCATTTGTATTAAGTCAATAGATGGAATTGCGTTGCCAGTTATTGTCGTTGCTGTTATTTTATGCTGACACAATTATTGCTGACATTTAAGATTGTCAACACTTGTGCTGTCATCAGTTACGAATTTTAAACAAACACACATTTAAAACATACACACACACACACACACACACACATATTGTTGTAAAATCTTCATTTCTTGTTATTTTAAAGTTTTGTTTTCAATTCCTAGTAAACACGTTTGCTTGTATTGTTTTCTTAGCATTTTTGTGTTTTATTCTTAAGACTTTTCTTTTTCTATTTACTCTTTTTAATATTTTATTTTTATTGTTTTTTCCGAACTATTAAGAAGTTATATTTTGCTTGACTATTACTTTAATGTTATGTCGTTTTGTTTATTTTATGTTTTTCTAGGGAATTTCGTTTGGTGCTGCGCCAGGATCCTTTATCCGTATTCACCAGTGATGTACAAATAGAAACTAATGAAGGACCAATGGATTATGATATTAGTAGAATATATACAGGATCTTTAGAAGGTGAGTTTAATTTTAATTTATTTATTTCTTAATAAAACGATGAATTAGTTATGGTTTACTGAGTGTTTTTATACCCTACACCGCTCTTCTGTGGTATACGACTAGGAGATGAACTCGCTATCGGATCGGACGTCGGACAAAACAAGAGCGTAAATAATGGTATGATGCCATGATAGCATACACGAACTTAACGGAATTTTCGCGGAGAAAAAAAATTAAGAAATATTATTCACAAAAAATTAAGAATTGGTATAAGATTGTGCTAATGTTGATAACTACGAAAAATACCGATCGACTCAGAATCACTTGCCATTAAAATAATTCGGTAGTCAATACAGAAAATGTTGTCCGAAGTTTTAAAGATGGTGCTATTTCCATCCCTCCCGATTTTTAAAATTTGATATTATCGAAATTTCGACCACCCCTAACTATATATCTTGAAAAGATTACTCAAAAGTGACCCTTGGTGGGACCTTGGGCTCTCGGAAGTTTTTAACCAAAATTTTCTATTAAAAAAAGTAAATATCTCGAAAACTGAGCGAAGTTGAGCAAAATGGACAAAAAGCTTTTTATTTGGCTATGCTTAGATGATACCAGCCAGGTCCGGGGAGAGTTCCGAGGACCCGCCATTTTAACAAATTTTGCGCTTAGTATAATTACAGACAAAACTGTAATTTTACTAATTTTTTACTTAAATTTAGATTTGTTAAATTTAATAAAAAAAAAAATTGTGTTAAAGTCAACAAATTTTATTTTAAACCAAAAAAGAGGAATAAATTTTGTTAAATTAACAAAATTTCCTGATGAGCCAAGATGTACATATATTAATTTGAGTGTACAACCGTTTGTTTTTGCCATTTATTGTCTACTAATATTCAGCAAAAGTGTTTCCACACTTTTACAGGGTAATTTGTGATTCAACAGTTTTCTTTTGGTTGTTATTATCTTCACCAAAGAACCTTCTAATTTGAGCAGTTTTTTCTGCAAGGTATTTAGAGCTAATTTTTGTAGCTTTTTCTGCTATTTTCAGAAGCTAATTTTTTCAATTGCAGTTTATTACAAAAAATCTCGACTATTGTTGTGAAGGCTACAGAGTTTTAAAATTTTAGCTATTCACTAAAACCATTTAGTTTGAAAATCTCCCTACCCATGTAAAAATCGAAATATATATGAACACACATGATCATACATTCACTTGTATATGATCATGCATGGGCTTACATTGTCATATACGTACATGCATAGTTCAATGTATGACCATACATGATCTCATATATTTCCATATATCTTTGTATCCGAAATTTGAGGCTATATGACCGTACATGTTCATATATGACCATATATGCTCACATATGATTCATGTATGCTCATATATGATCATATATGGCCATATACCTCCATATACCCTCAAATTTCGGATCCAATGGTATATGGAAATATATGAGATCATGTATGGTCATACATTGAACTATGCATGTAAGTATATGACAATGTATGCCCATACATGATCATATACAAGTGAATGTATGATCATGTGTGTTCATATATATTTCGATTTTTACATGGGTAAGCAACTTTTTTTCGGTTTTATAATTTTGAATGAAAATTTAAATAAATTCATTTTTATTTTGTTAACCTTAACATTTTATGTATTTTGTATTACAACAAACAACATTTTATGTACACATTTTTGTTTATACCACACTGAAAATGAAAAAAAAAATAAATAAAAATGAAAAGTGAAAATGATTTTCCAGTCTACTGCGGCCATATAAAAGATGCGTTTTATGGGTCTATTTAGCCCAAGGACTCTCAATTTTGTTGTTGTTGTTGTTGTATTTTAGTAACTGCACGGTATTACATGTGTTAACATTTTTTGCTAATGCTATTGTTATCGTCATTGTTGTTGTTGTATTTTGTGTTTTTTGTTTTATTCTTCTTAATAAAAATGAAGGACGTGTCTGTAATAACCTAAACTGCTATATTTTAACACACACACACCCAAACACATGTGCACTGCACAAAGTTTAAAACATAAGATTAAATTAGTAGACACAAAATGTGTTTGAAATTAACTAATTTGTGTTAAATAGTAGTTAGTTGAATCAGCGAACACAGAATATGATGAAGAATGGTTGAATGAGCAATAGAAATGAAAATTTATTTAATTCCATTTTGAAATTCAAATGAACATTAAAATTTAATTTGATTATTAAAGTGATTTTCTAAAGAATTTTTAAATATAAGTAGTACTTAAATTATTTATAGACGAGTTAATTTATAAATGTTTGTGAACATAAATTTTCAACATATTTATTTTATTTTATTTAATTGAGTGGTATGAAAACATATTTTAATCTTAATTTAATATTAATCATATGCACTAGTTGATTCTTAAAAAAACAGTATATTTATAAAGTAGCACGAAGCTTATGTTTTTTAATCTAAATTTTCTTTATGCTTTTTTTATAATTTTATTATTAACAATTAGTTAATTTACGAATTTTATATTTACTCGTATTTGAAGTCCTGATAACAAAATGGAAAACAATGCTTTAATTCTTTAAAGATTTTACTATGTATATTTATGTACTAAAAATGTAAATCAAATATTTAGGTCATTGTGTCTTATCTCTAGTAGTGGTATGTTTTATATTTTGTTTTTTTTTTTTATAAATCCTTAAAAGAAATATTAAGTTTTTATTTTATATTTTTTAATATTTATTACCCAATTTTATAACAATCTTTTAAGCTTCTCTAGGTTTTCGCTCTCCCGTTTCCTCTCTCGGTAGACTTTAGATACTAAACAACCTTTAACAATCCTCAATTATGAGGTTAGTTACAATAAAACTTATAAAATAGTTGTAACTAATGCTGACATAAAATAACAGCAGGATTTTTAGTCAACAGTAGGACAGACAGATACACATCAGGGATGATAAATGGGATTTTCAAAATAGTACCAACTTGCTTAGAAAATAGTATTTTTTGACCTCTATAGTACCAAAAATTATTTTTTGTATTCTACACCACTCCTTGGGTGTATTGAGTTGGTGCTTATGATGCCGGTTCGTCTGTCCGTACAAAATGAACGATCGATCCCTATAATCAAACTACAGGTCGCATTTTAAAAGATAATTTGGCGAAATTTGGTACATAAGTTTCTACTGCATCGATAACTAACTCTATTGAGAAATGTTAGAATCGGTCCATGTTTTGACTTAGTAATCGTGAAGATGTAGGGATGATAAATGGGACTTTCAAAATAGTACTAACCAGCTTAAAAAATTGTACTTTTTTGACCTCCATAGTACCAAAAAATGTTTTTTAAATTCTAACCACCAATATGAGTGTATTGAGTTGGCGCTTATGATGTCAGTTCGTCTGTCCATATAAAATAAACGATCCTTGTAAGCAAATTACAAGTGGCACTTTTAAAAATAATTTGACGCAGTTTGGTACACAAGTTAGTAATGCATGAAGGACTAACGCTATTGAAAATGGTTAAAATTGGTCTATGGTTTGACCTAGTCATCATGAAGAGGTAATCTGTTATTGAATGTATTGATATTAGTGGTATAACCAAACCAAAGGGATTTTAGACGATTTCTTTTAGGGGACCTATATAATTTTATTCGTTAATGAGGTAGTGATAATTCCCGAAAAAACCCAGGCTCACATTTAGCTTAGTTCCTCCCGGCTCTTTTTTTTAGCAGAAGGCCAAAAAGTTCGATTAATTACGAATATTTTATTGCTTTTTTGTGATTTTTTATTCTTTGCTATTTATTCGCTATCGAGACAACTGTTTAGAACTAGTCTAGAAAACCAACGTGTCAAGTTAAAAAAAAAACAAAAAATTTGAAAAAATCAATATAGCAGAAATCGATATTTAAAGTTGTTAAACGAGTTTCAATGGACAATGTGGTATGGAATACAATAACTTTGAGCTGACGTTTGATTCAGAATTTTATTTGAAGGAAGTCCCAAAAAGTGGTATTCAATTTCGTTTGCAACCGAAAATTATTTTAAAGGGATTTACGTGTCTATTCCTACGAAATGTCTGTGACTCTTAGTTGTGATTGTATTTCCCTTGTATTTGTTGTTGCCAAGTCATAATAAATTACTCAAATTTTTGTTTGAAAACTTCTAAAAAATTAAGACCTGGTATCGATACAATCATAACATTGACAAATACGATTTTAATTTTTTTAATTTTATTATTGTTTTGTATGAAAAGTCGTGACTCTCAGTCTTCAAAATAGTCTTAAGACAGTCATAACGAGTCACAAGCAGGAATAGGCACCTTAATCAATTTAGCTCATTTGATTTATTCAACTATTAAATTAAGTACAATTAACGTAATCTTGGACGAACGCAACTTCTTGGTTATCACAACAATTAATAGTTGCTATTATTAAGGATTTTTTTAAATAAAAAATACAAGATTTTCTAAAAAATTTTATATGTTAATAATTTGTTTCATTTAATTTTATTTTAAACTCCGATAGTTGATTTGTTCATTGTAAATGCAGTATTTGGTATGAAAATTAAAAAAATAAAATATGAAAATTAAAAAAAAAAAAAAATTAAAATATGAAAATTTGGAAATAGTACTAAATGAGTGATAGAAGTACCATAGTACTTTTGAGGTTCTAATAGTACCATAAAAAGTACTATATTACCAACTTTATCATCCCTGATACACATACTTCCATAGTAGAAGAAGACGGAGTGAACAAAATAACTAATATTAGTTATAACTAGTCCATAATGCAGCAATAGCAGCAGTATCAACATCAGCAGCGGCATCCCATCCCGTCCTAAACAAGAAAATAAGGTTGATGTTTAAATAAGAATGAGTTGTAGTTTAAGTAATGTCGACATGATATACAACTACTACTACTACCACTACTACAACTTCGACTTCCAAAAGTAGTAGATAAAAAACCCAGAACTTTGCCCTCTTTAGAGGCGGTTAGTTTAATACAACAACAAAAAAGTTTGCCAAATAAAACTTATTTGCCGCACACAGCTGGATAGAAAATTATTACTTCAGGTTTTTAACTTGGGGAAAGAGAGTTACAAAACGTCAACTAAATAGTAATAGATGTTATAATGTTACATATTTATAACTAACCAGTTGGAAATTTTCGTACATTTCGCCAACGAAAAATTTAGAGGAATGACAATATTTTTTACAGAAAATTTTGCTGTAAAAATTTTAGTTAAAACTACTAAAACTTAGTCAAAATTGCAGAAAAAACTGCTGAAATTAGGAGATTATTTTTGCTATATATATATGTGAGTTAAATATTACATAAAGAAAATAGCTACTTAACCTGCTAAAATCAGGAAAAAATTTTGCTGAATAATTAGTAGACTAAAAAAAACACAAAAAAATTTTAAACTATCAAAGTGTTTTTTTTTAAATTTTTTTTACTCCAAATAAAACTGCTTCTGAAATCAGCATTTTACTATTTCTTTTAGAAAATATTTCTGTTGATTTGCATAAAACTAAACTTAATAAGGATTAATATATCGTCGACCGGCTTGTAAAATGTGACATGTGTTTTTTAATAGATTTTCAGGAGAGCGAAGAAACTGTTAAAAAATCTACTTTTAAGATATTTTATTGGCATCATATGTCTTAATGATTCATGACCTCATTTAGTAAAATCATCATTAAGGCATATGATGCCAATAAAATATCTTAAAAGTAGATTTTGTAACAGTTTTCTCGCTCTCCTGAAAATCTATTAAAAAGCACATGTGACATTTTGCAGGCCTGGCGACGATATGTGATTTTGATAGTCGTACTAAAAGTACCCCATAATAAATACAATTTTTAAAACAACATCTAAACAAAAACAAAAAATTGCCAAAAAAAAAGGTGATAGTCCCTTGAAAACCCCCATCCGAAAATATAACCTTTATATCAGGCCTGGGGGATTTCAATTACATTTCAACTACAATTACTTGTTATTTGTAGTGATTATGCATATGACCCTTAATCTTTCAATGAAATTAATTTAAATAGTTGTAACAAAATGTATTTGTTATCCCAGAAAAACACACATTATGAAACATTAAGAATGTAGCATAAAAAATTATGCAAATTGAAAATGTCATTCGTTTTAATATTTTATCAATTTTTATTGTTTATCTACTTCTATCATGCATAATCAAGTTTGTTATTATTTTATATTTAAGAGAAGAAAAAAATAACAACTATGTACACAGACCCACACACCCACACACACATAGAGATGGTCAAAACATGTTATTGTCATCATCATCATCATAAAAGTACATACTTGTGAATATATTTATAAAGCATATTGTTATATAAAGTATACTTATGTACTACATGAATTCAGGTATTCACTAAATGACAGCATATATGTATGTACATATAGAATACTCAAAGTGAAACAAGTACCAACATAAGCATAGTGTATGCAAGCAAGCATTATATTTGTATGTTTTTTTTTGAGTGTATAAGAGTGTGTTGGTGGTGGGTGGGTAACGATCCATTCATAATTCTAGGGGTAAAAATATAAAGTATTGTTTACCAAACAAGCAAAGTTATACATGTTTGTAGGTGACAATAGAAAATAACAACACGTACATTAGTGTGGGCCGAATATTTAAGTTGTGATTCAGACCCATACACCTTCTGTTAGGTCAATTGTTGCAGCTTCCGAATTGGTGCGTTGCGTAAATATTGGATCGACAGTTTGCAGAATAAATTCGAAGTGGCTAAGGTTAATTTCCGAAATTTTATGAAATAGACACAATCACAAAGAACAAAAAAAAGTAAATTTTCCACCAGAAAAATAATAATCTTGGACACTAAATTATCGTCAATATAAATTAAACACAATTTAAACGTCAAAATTAGCCTTAAATATCATTTGTTTATATGGAAAACAATAGTTTTTTTCACTTGAAACCCAAACAACTTACTATGCTTTAGTAACTAATTTGCTTTTTTCTCCACTTGAGTAAATTCGGTTTAACAAACACTTATAATTTGTCGGCTTCAGGTCGACCCTAAACTTAAAATACTTTTTATGTAAAGACCGCTGCAAATGTATATAAAAATAAATGAAATTGCACTTAAAAAACGAAATGACTAAATAAAATGAGTGATACGAATTCTTAGTAAAGGGTGGTCCCACCAAAACGCACGATGTTAATTGTAAATAAAACCAAAAGCTTTCAGAGAATTATCTTAATATTTTTTATTATGATAAGATCCTTTTATCAACTATGTGTGAAACAAAAAATCGGCCAAATACTCGCCACGGCTTCGGTGGTATACCTCTATCCGATGGTCCATATTTTCAATGAATCTGAGACATAATTGAGGTTCAATGTCGTTAATGTGCCGAATTATCTCATCCTTTAGCTCTTGAATTGTTCTTGGCTTATTGACGTACACTTTTTCTTTTAAATATCCACAAAGAAAGAAGACCAACGGTGTCAAATCACATGATCGTGGCGGCCAATTAACATCGCCACGACGCCAGATAACACGGCCATTGAATGAAAGATGAAGGGCTTCAAATATGGCAACACTATCGCGGACAACAGCAATATTTTCCGCAGAACAAACTGATCAAGCATGACCAGGTATTTTCACATTTCCTACAGACCCAGTTTGCTGAAATTTGCGCACAATTCTCCCGATTGTGGACACATTTGGTCGATTATGCTGACCAGTGAAGTGCACGAAATGCATTTTGATTTGTACGCCCATTTTTGTAAAAGGCTTCAACAATCTTAACGCACTGCACAATTGTGTACCTCTCCATGGTTGAATTTGTCAGACAAATTTTTAAAAAAATCTAGAAAATTATTTTCTATTTGAAATAATGATAAAAATAAGTCATTATCGGTAACTCATTATTATATGTTTTAAAATAATGCAGAAGGTAAGTGAGTGTCATTACTGGTAGTCCAAAAAATAATGATATGTCATTACCGTTTCTACACTGGGTAGTGCTTTTTCAGTACTTTTTCACTGCAAAAGTACCGCAGTACCCCCGTTACCGATACAGTTTTTTTCATGAATTAAACAAAAAACTTTTAAATTTCCTTTTTTTATTCATCGCGTTAGAGCCAGTTTTATAAATAAAATTAAGAACAATTTTTTTCCAAAATTTTACTTAAATCAGAAATTTTTTTAGTTGTAGTTTCAGATTTCACTGAAAAAAAGTTTTAAAGCCATGAGATAAAAAGTCCCAGAATATTGAGAAACTTAGAAAAAATAAAAAAAAATTTTAATGCAAAAAATCGTATAATTTTTAAGCGAAAAAAATTCATTGCAGTCTATTTTTTCAGTGCAATAAATGAATCTGGACTTTCATACTAAATCAGTACCAGATATGTGGTTATGTAACTACATACTTGGTAATGGTAACTAGTTACTTTTGTTATTACATTTCTTATTACCTTTATATGGCAATGTCGCGAAAAATAATGAGTTATGGTTACACACTAGCATACGAAAAATGAAAAAATATATCGTTACCTATGTGCTTACCAGTACTGACAAAAATAATGAGTCTAAAAATAGATTTTCAAAAAAATAAATTATATAAAAAAAATATTTTTTATTGTATTTCTTTTTTAAATAAATTTTGCTGGTGCGGGAATCGAACCTGGGTCTACAAATTGCCAGTCAATAGCTCTACTATCTGAGATATATCGATATGTAATATTTAATAGATAAAAACATAATTGACCTGCTGCACACAAGTAAGCTTACTCGCCAACATACAAAAAAGCAAAAAATATGTGGTTACATATATCCTTACCAGTGTTTAAAAAATATTGAGTCTAAAAATAGAATTAAAAAAATTTTTAAAAAAATCTAGAAAATTATTTTCTATTTGAAATAATGATAAAAATAAGTCATTATCAGTAACTCATTATTATATGTTTTAAAATAATGCAGAAGGTAAGTGGGTGTCATTACTGGTAGTCCAAAAAATAATGATATGTCATTACCGTTTCTACACTGGGTATTTAATTAGAACTAAAAATGAGTTTTCTTTTAGTTTTTCTTAATTTTTTAAAATTTTTCCTATGGCTACAAAACTAAGAATGGAGTCTATTGAAAGGTATTTCAAGGACATTTCTACCATATTTTATTTTACTCTCATGCATTGTCAGTTTCTCAAATTATTTAGGTTTTTACTTTTTACTTTGAAGGTCATAAAAATAACCCTTTAACGAATAATTTTTTACAGGAATAATTTTATTTAATAAATAAATCCTCATAAGACACATGCTTACAAAAAACTTAAAAAAAATCTCAAAATCCTTTGTTGCTGACTTGTAAATATACAAAGAAATATTTTTCGTGAAACACCCTAATGTATATGTACCCAGCAAAATCTTTCATTACCAAATAAGTGGTTATATTATTAAAATAAACACCTCATTATAATTCGGAGTCAGTACTATTTAGTTATTTTTGTTAGACGAAGTCGTTTTTATAAGCAGTCTGGCTTACGAGCGACTACTTATTTAATTACAAAACTAATGTGATATTGGTAACTATTTATTGTTTAAATACTAATAAGCATATAAATAAGTATTATTATTTAACAACTTGTAACGACTTATTTTTTAACTGCTTATCAGCATACGAATGACTACTATGTTGGTAACCACATATTGCTTATATTTTAGCAGCGGGTAAGTGGGTGCACAAATTTTGTGAATTTTTTCATGCAGCGAATATGGACAACTACTTACAAAAACGACCTTGTCGAATGAAAATAATGAGTTTTGACACTGAATTATATTTAGTAGACCCTAATTCGATTGCTTATTATTTAGCTGTTAGCAATGGTCATCCATTACTGAGATTTTGATGGTTGTATATTTGTTTTGTAACTTAATCTTAACAATTATTTTTTTCTCTTTAATTGCGGCCCACTCTAACATACACTCAAAAAAAAAAGTCAGTGAAGTCAGCAACAAATGTTGCTGTGTCAGCAAATTTTTAGTCAGGAGCGTGCTTGCAAAAAAGTTGGTAATTTCAGCAAAAGGTTTGCTGAAAATCAGCGAGCTGATTTTTACCAAAAAAATAGTAATCTTCAGCAAAAGTTTTGCTAACACTTAGTCGACTGCAAATGAAAAAAATCCTTCCTAAAATCACTAAACTTTTTTCTGAATATTAGTAGACTGAAAAAAACTCAAAAAACTTGTAGCGAAATTTTACTTTAGTTAATTTATTTGCTGAAAATTTAAATATAGAATATGTGTAGAGTTGTTTTTCTTTTTTTGTCATTTCCGTTTCCAGATAAGCTGCGACATCCAGAGACTATTAATAATAGAGATAGGAAATCAAAACTTACACTACTCACCAGTAGATGGCGCTGTAATTTAATATTACCTGAGCAACTATTTAGCATCAGTTTAGTATTAGCTGAGCCTATATTTGAAAACTCAAAGAGTCCTCAAAACTGCTCAAAATAAGGAAAAACAAGCGCGGTATAATTCGAATAATATAATTTGAGATATCCGTTTGTTTTTTTTTTTTTTTTTGTTTTGTTTTTGTTATTATTTAAAAATTAATAAAAAAAAGAAAATTGTCAATTTTTTGAACACAGTGCCATCTAGTGATAACGATGTTTTTATAACTTATTTTTTTGGTGATGCCATACCGCTGGCGACATCTACATACATATTGTCTATCTGGTTGTCGTCCACGCTATAAATGCTGTTATCAGCACAATTTTTGTAGCAAAATAAATTAGTAAAACATTAGTTTAAAATTAGTTTAGTGCTAAAAAAATATAACTAAAATTTTTGCTGAAAACGGAATTTCAGCAAAAAAATTGCTGAAAACTAGTACACTTGATATACAAGACGTTTTACTAATTTTTCTACTAACTAATTTTTTTGAGTGTACGTACACGTATGTATATAAAAACAATGTTCAAGTGTATTCAAGTGAGGTGCGCATTTATATATATATATATGTGTGTGTGTGTGTGTCAGTTTGCAAGTGAATAAAAGTGGATGCCCTTTGTTATTAAAAAAATGGCAAAGCATTTAGTCAAGTGCAGCACAACAACAAGTTGTTGCATTTTTCACATAAAATGAAACATAGAAACAATAGACCTCGTCACATTAAGTTCCAACGTGATGCACTTCAAAAGAAACAAGGTAGATGAGTACTTTTTCAATGAATATCAGAAACATAAAACAAATAAAATGTTATTAAAAACTTGTGATAGAATTTTAATTTAATAAAAATAACAATAACAACATGTACTTGTAGTTTGTTGAATAGCACCCATTGATGATGCTGATGATGAGCATGTTGATGTAATTTAATTAAAATCTTTAACATTTTATTTAAACTATTATCTTTAATTAGTTTTAATGTAAAAACATTCTTCAGAAAAAACTTTTTTGCTTGTTCCATTATTCCGTTACTTGCATGTGTGTATTTGTGTGTTTATGTGGGTGGGTGATAGTTGATTTTCTTTAACATATTAACAACCTTTTTTGATTGTCGTTTAGTGGAAATATCATCAACACTGTCTTCTTCAAATTTTGTTGCTCAAAAATTATGTAAATGTAGTAGATTTTTCTAAAGTGATAACTTAATTATAAGAGATACAATAGATTTAAACAAAAACTACTAAATAAAATTGTTGTAGAGAGTGTAAATAGAAATGTATGTGTATTCCAAATATTACTAAACTCCACATAGCTTAATATATCGTTTAGGAATATCTTATCGGGCCCAGAAAATATTTTAACAATTCTATTTAATTAAAAAAGGTTAAGTCTATCAATAGTATTATATTGTAGAAAAAGATAACATTTGTTGAAGTCAGTTAAATATGCTTTAATACTATAAAATTTTAAAGAAATTAAAAAGTTTTATTCAAATTAAACGAAGTAATTCAGGATTATTTTTTAATTCCAATTCAATGAACTTATAACATAAAAAGGACATAGTAGCAAAATAATCTAAAATTCCACAAAATCATTTAAAAATTCAGAATGAAAAGTTCTAGTATGACCTTATTTATACACTCAAAATAATATGTAAGTAATTTTATAGAAATTTTTGAATATTCGGCCTAAAATTACATAGGTTCAAATGAACAATTTTTAACTAAAAAGTTATCAGAAATTACGAAAGATACTTTCTTGAATTTTAGACATGGTAAAAACGGGGGTTCCAAATGGGAAAAGTGACCCTCTTAACAGCGTGCCAAAACCGATGGAACGATGAAGATGAAATTCGGTATGAATGATCCTCCTCTGTAGTAGATATCCGTTAATATGCAACTTTTGGTAAATCCTGAAGGGAGGGGTTTGAAAAGGCCCCCTAGACGGCCTGATCAAACCCCTAGCGCTAGAAACTTAAAATTTAAAATGTATATTTCTTTTAGAATGGGCTAACTTACCGATTAGGTACTTTCTAGAATTTTGTTCGGGAATGCAGTAAAATTGGGGGCTTAAAAGGGGAAAAGTGTCTTCCTCAACGGCCTGCCAAACCGCCGAAGCTAGGGAGTTAAAACGTGGTTAAAACGGGGTTTAAAAGAAAATGGCCCCATTGATGCCCCAGCTCAAACCACTGTAATTTGGTGCTTGAAATTTGAATCTTGGCTTTACCTTTAGCGTAGACATCCACTGAGGCAGGATATTTGTGAATTTTTATGGGGAGGGGAAATCCTTGAAGCCAGAAATCTGAAACCTAGTCTACAAAAGGGTTTAACAAATTTATTGAAAGACAAAAAGAGAAAAAAAATTTTAAAAATAACACTATGCGACAGTCAAAATCGGGATGGGATGAAACCAACGGGAAATGTTATATCGGTCAAAAACAAGTTATACGTGTCCCGGCGTTTCGCTGGGTCACCCCTAGGAATCGAGATATATCGATTTGACCTTTGGTGGTTTTTTTTGACATAACTCGAGAACCACTAGTCCGATTTTGCTCAAACAATTTTAAAAAAATTAAAAATTACAA
Organism: Leucophora obtusa; assembly: GCA_949987735.1. NCBI lineage: Eukaryota > Metazoa > Arthropoda > Insecta > Diptera > Anthomyiidae > Leucophora > Leucophora obtusa. The sequence goes on from OX465295.1 coordinate 8,442,148, forward strand.
TTCCTTTAATCTGTTCATATAACGTTTTTCTATATACTCAACAGTTTTGCCAGTAAAAATAAATGTTTGTTACCGCTACCATAAAAATCAATAACCTTTTAGGCCCAAAATATTTTTTTCTTCATACATTTATTTTTACCGGCAAAACTGTTGAGTATATAGAAAAACGTTATATGAACAGATTAAAGGAATTGTAATTTTTAATTTTTTTAAAATTGTTTGAGCAAAATGGGACTAGTGGTTCTCGAGTTATGTCAAAAAAAAACCACCAAAGGTCAAATCGATATATCTCGATTCCTAGGGGTGACCCAGCGAAACGCCGGGACGCGTATAACTTCTTTTTTGCCGATATAACTTTCCCCGGTAGTTTGAACCCTTCCCGATCACTGACCCCTACCATTTGTCTCACAGTGTAATTAGCAATATGCCAAAAAAATGAATTTTTTAATTTTCAAACTATGAATGCCGATGATTTTTAATGCTTCGGGGGTAGAGTCAGCTACCTTAATTGCTAATTAGAGTGTCCCTCACATGTCCTAAAACGGAAATTTAGGGTGGCCTTTAAAACTTGGATTTTTTAACTTTTTATGAATTTAAAGCAATATTTATATTAACAGCTACAAAATCAATGTTTTTATTTGTTGCATAGTTAGTTTGGGTAGCAATCTTCCGTTTTCGGATATTGTTGCAATAATACACTGAGAAGAAAAAAATGGCAACAACAAAACTTGGAAGTAAGAAAATACTACTGCTAACATTTAACGCGGCGCAAATTGGGCTGAATATGCCCAATTTGTGCCATTGCCATTCAACACAGTTGTTAATTACTTCAAATTCAAAAATTCTGCGGTGGTGCGTGACGATCGCATTTTTCGTTTACAAGAAAATTTGAAAAATGTTGAAAAAAAAGCGAAAAAATTAAAAAAAAATGCGTTCTTTTCACCTTCATTTACATATAACTTTTGAAGTACGAATGTAATCTTCAAGCACCACCGCAGAATTTTACATATTATAGTCATCAACAACTATGTTGACTTTTAAGGCATAATAATCAGCCCAATTTGTGCCGTACAAAAAACATTAAAGCCTATTTTCGGCAAATTTTATTCATTCATTTAAAAAATAGAGTGAATATTTTAGAAAACGGGAATTTATGCTACTGAAATGAATTATACATTAGTAATTAAGACCATAGACACTGTTTTTACTTTGGGGAACAAAATTCCTTTCCACGGGTTAAGTAAATATACAAATTTTGTTCTGCGACTTTTTCATAATTCCGTTATTTACAAAATTATCGTTATTTTTAGGTTACTGAAGAAAATCAAAATTTTGACCTTTTAATAGCCAAAATTCGACCAAATGATGTTTGGCAAATTTGTACAAAATCCTTTGGCGAGTATTTTTGCTGAACATATGAACTCATAATATTTGCAAATACAGGGTGTTTTTATGCATTTTTAAATAAAAATGAATTTTGCGCCATCTAGAGACAATAATTTGTACCAACTATATTCAGCAATTAGAAAGGCAATTTGAATACTTTTTTAACAAAAAAAAAAAAACATTTTAAAAACCGGTTGATAAATAACCGAATGAGAAAGAAAAGAGCTATAAAATAATGAAATAGCATTGTTACATACAATGTCACATACATATTTTAATATAAAATTTCATTATCTTATAGCTCTTTTCTTTCTCATTCGGTTATTTTTCAACCGATTTTCAAAATTTTTCATTCAAATTGACTTTCTTATTGCTGAATATAGTTAGTACAAATTATTGTCTCTAGATAGCGTAAAATTCATTTTTATTTAAAAATTCATAAAAACACCCTGTATTTGCAAATATTATGAGTTCATATGTTCAGCAAAAATACTCGCCAAGGGATTTTGTACAAATTTGCCAAACATCATTTGGTCGAATTCTGGCAATTTAAAGGCCAAAATTTTAATTTTCTTCAATAACCTAAAAATAACGGCAATAAAAATAACGAAATTATGAAAAAGTCGCAGAACAAAAGTTGCTGCTGAAGCCCTAAAGAACCATTTTCAACAATAAAAAAAGTTATTTTTTTCGCAAAAAGATGATTTTGGCATATTGCTAAAAATAATACAATTTTTTTTTTCATATACTTTGATATATCGAATGTATCTATCTATATATGCAAGAAATCAAAGCAGATAACAGAATTTTAAATCTACTTGAATTGCAGGATCTACCCTCCAAACTGGAATTTAACAAACTTTAAGGCATGATAACAACGTTGGTTTTTAACAATTAAACAGAATTTTGAAAATGCTGGATATTTGATTTTTACCTATAGAGTTTTTTTATGGGCAATTAAAAAAATGTATAAACATTTTTTTTAAAAAATGTATAAACATTTTTTTAATTAAAAAAAAAGTTCAGACAAACGGAAGGTCGCCTGTTCTATCCCAGTTCGCGTCTTAGATTTTTTTTTGAGAATTTTTTATTGATTTAAATTAAAAAGCACAATTGGTTTTCTATTGTTGATAAAATTTTATTCATAAATAAAATATTCAAATTTCCAACCTAAAAAAATTCTAATTTAAAATTTGGTTCTATCCAGTTTGCGACATAAAGAGTTTTTAATTATACCCTACACCACTATGTGGTCAGGGTATTATAAGTTTGTGCTGATGTTTGTAACACCAAAAAAAATTGGTCCAAGACCCACCTTATAGTATACCGATCGGCTCAGAATTTTTTTTTTATTTCGATTTAACGATGTCCGTCTGTCCGTCCGTCTGTCTGTCTATGCATTCTTGTGCGCACTCTACAGGTCACAAATATTAAGATATTTTGATGAAATTCGGTACACCGACTTATGTCGGCCCAAGGACGACGCCTATTGATTTTGGTTTAAATCGGTCCATGTTAAGACCTAGTGCCCATATAAGGGTCCTACCAAAATTATACTGTTTATACGCTGCAGGTCGCAAATATTAAGATATTTTGATGAAATTTGGTACATAGACCTATGTTGGCCCAAGGACGAAGCCTATTGATTTTGGTGAACATCGGTCCATGTTTAGAACTAGTGCCCATATAAGGGTCCCCCCAAAATTGGCTTGGTTACAAACTCCAGGTCGCAAATATTAAGATATTTTAATGAAATTTGGTGCGCTGACTCACATTATAGAAAATTTTGACACAAGCCCCATTTTAACCCATTCGAATTTCGGATCCAAACATTAGTTGGCTTGTAACCAGACTGGTGTAGGGTATTGTATAGTCGGCATGCCTGACTTTAACCTTTTTACTCGTTTTTCAATAAATTTTTGTGTAACGTGTTAAGGTGCGTTTACAATGACAGAGTACTCCAATCTGTAGAAAATTTTGTTTTTTTCTCTTTCATACTAACACATTTTTGTATTGTGCTATCTCTTGTTATTCCACTCCAGGGTAAAACTGGTTTGATTCTGGAGTACAGATTTGCTACACTCTGGAGTTAACATTGGTCTGTTAACTATTTAACATGACAAATATACCCAAAAAAACACATCTCTAATTTGTTCACATATCTAAGTGTCAACAAATTAAAAAAAATAATAACAAAATATATTAAATAAATATAAAATTTGTGGTGTTTTCGGTATGATTTAAAATAAAAAAAATATTTAAATTAAAAACCGTAATAATTCCGGCAAAAAAGTGGTGAAAATATGAAGTAAGTACTAAAATGTCAAATAAGTTTTGAAGTAACTCTACTCTGCATTTCGAACAGTTAACATTTTAATCTGTGCTGCAGAGTAGAGTCACTCTATCATTGTGAAAGCACCTTTATTCTTATAAAGCAATCAATTAATATAACAAACATTTAAAAATTGTAAATAAATTTCAGTAATTACAACGGCCTTAGAAATAAATAAAACTACAAAAATTCGGTTGGCGAAAAATTCGATTGAAATTACGATTTTATTTTCTCTGTGTTCCAGTCTACTAAAAAAATTATTCGTGATACAAACTTTTAGTTTGCGGTGACTTTGATGACCTTAAAAGTAAAAGTTCTGAATTTTATAAATTCAGACATCAATTACTTCCAAAATAAGCAATACATGAGTGTTAAATGAAATTTGTTAGATAGGTCCTTAATAAACATACTTCATTAGGTTTTAATCATTTGATTAATATCCTTCAGCGGCCCTATGCACCTTGCAGGAGTAAAAGGAACAAATATATATATATTTGGGCACTGTGGTGTAATGGTTAGCGCGTTGGACTGTTACACATGAGGTTGCGGGTTTGAACCCCAACCAAGGCAACATCAATTTATGAAAAATAATAATATGTATGAGTTTTTTCTATCCCTCATACATATCGCAGCGTCCTCCATCGGTGTTCCCATAGCACTTAACCCCACCGAAATAAAATAATATAACAGGGCTATGCACTAGAAAGCTTCAACAAAGTTCGCCAACTCACCATCAGATTGCGCGCAACAAGTGTTCTAAAAATTCAACATCTCGCGCAATTACAGTATTGCCATACTTGAATCCCTTCATCTTTCACCACATTTCGCTTCTTCTCTATCCCCTTTCCAAAGGAAGCAACACGTTAATTAATAGGAAAAATTTCTTCTCTTAATTGCTTCTCTTAAACAAAAACAATAATTTTCGGAAAAGTATAAAAAAAATAATTTTTTTTCCATTTCACATGAAATTTATTGTCCAATTTTTGTTTTGTAACGCCTTGCTTTGTGTTATTTTTCTTTTTGTGACAACAACAATTTCCTGTAATCATCTTCAAATTACTCATCATTTATGTGTTAATAGTTAACGTGATTTGGAAATTTTCGAAATATAGGGACACCCTAATGTATAATAATTAGTTTTATTACTTGTAATATCTCCTTAAAATTGTTTTATTTCAAAACTGTTTGTTATAGTTTGTTGTACTATTTGCTATATTTCTAAATAGTTGAGCATCGTGGTTCACGGATTAGAGTTCTTTCCTTTGGCTCAAGTTTTTACTAAATAAATTTTAGATCTAACTCAATAATGCCTTGCGTGATAATTGGAAACCGTGAGGCAACAGTTTTTTCAAACATAAATCTGCCAGTCTAATGCCACATACTGTTAATTTAGTGCGAAAGGGGATAAGTTTGAAATATTCTTCCAACCTTCACAACTTTGTGGAATTAGGTGTATGAAACTTTTGACTTAATATAAAGTTGCAATAGACAAATTCCAGGGCAAAGAAAAGAAAACTATGTGTAAGGAAAGTCGGTGTTAAAGTTATCTCCTGTTTGAAAATTAAAAAACAATATCTTAAGCTTTTATTTAATTACAATTTTTACTATAATTTACTACTTGTAAATATTGAAGTGTTCGTTTATACAAAAAAAAATTATCATGAAGACAGTTCTAATCAGGGTACTGTAGTGTGGGCTTTATATAGTCGGCTTTAATTTTTTTTCTGGTTTTTTTTTTCTTATTGAATTAACTAAATCATTGAATTTTATATTTATGCAAATTACTTGGTAGAAACTTTTTTAATTTCCTCTCAAAACCAATTGTTTGCATATAAATTAAAAAAAAATATTAACAGTGAAAATTAATAAAAAAAATATGTATATATACAAAATTTTGATATTGAAAAATTTTAAGTTAATTTTACTTTTTATTTAATTTAAGAATTTGTTTGCCAGCGCCCTAATGCAAAAACTTTTCTCTAGTCTACTTGCTCGTTTTTTTTACAACGCCAATTTAAATTTCAATTTCATAGTCTTTTATATGAGTTTTGTTTTCTTTTTTTAACAACACAGTTTGTTGTTTTCCCCATTTCCACTCTAACATTTTCTTTAAACGAGTTGGAGTTTACTTTTAACTAACATTATAGAATGTTCTGTTGAATATAAAATTTGTATAAAAATAAGAATCACTTTAGAAAGTGTTCTCCTCCTGAGTGTGTTTTTGTCAGTGAGTTTGACATTTTTATGCAAATTTATTCATGTTACTTTTTCTAAAACTGAAGCATATTTTAGATTAGACATTTTTAAATTTCAAGTGAACTGTAGAAAATGGAGGGAAAACAATGAAAAAACAATGGCTAGAAAAAAAGAATTTCACTCAGGTAATGACATGTTATTTGTGGGTAAAACAAAATTGGGTTAATAGAAAGACAGAACACAAACAAAAACAAATCAATTTAAAAAGTTTCCTAAAAAATAGAAAATTTATACAAAACTACATAATTTTATTAAAAATAATACTACCTTAACACTTAAGCAAACACTAGTAGTTTTTGGAAACTACTTGTATTTACTTGTCAAATTCCATACAAATTTAGAATCAATAACTAAAAGTTTTTAAAAACTTCAATTTTTTTTGGTTGTGGTGTAAATTGGGCTTAACAAATGTTTTATAAAGAACATGTATAGAAAAGTATAATAAAAAAGACATCAAGGCGTATAAGTAATAATAAATATAAATTAAGTAAATATTGCGTATACGTCTTTCTCAAAGGAAAGTTGTTCACTGAGACGTATGATTATTATTCAATTCAACAACTGAATAACAGTTGCTTTTATTGTGTATTGTGTTAAAAAAAAAATTGGTTACTTCATACAGAAAGTTTAAAAATTTTAAGGTTTCTTAATAAAATGTAAACTTAATCAACCCTACTAAATAAAGGTTCACAATGTACATTTTTGTTAAAGTCGACTTTAGTTAAAATTTTTGGTCGTAGTAGGTTTTGATTTGATTTGACGCTTTTTAAGTATTATGAATGGTTAATTTATTTGCAGCAAATAAAAGTAGTTGAAAATGTAAATATTTTTGTAGGATTTTCATTAGGGGATTCAATTAATTAATCGTTATTCGATTAATCGGAATATTTCTACTCAACTAATTGTTCGAATATTTTAAAATGTCGCATTTCGAAAAATTTAATACAATTAATCGAATAATCTAAATTGTAATTTTTAACGGTGTTTGCTAGATTTTTTCGCATAAGTGCGAAGAAAATACTGTGCCTAATAAGTAGTCCATATTGTTGCAAAACCCTATACCGAACATTCCCAGAATGACCCATTCTGACCGCCTAGCTCAGGCACGTCAGGGGGGATCGATGTCAAGCGGCTTTAAACTATTTTTTGTAATATAAATTTATTTGAAATAAACAATAAATAAAAAAAATAAAAAATTAACACTCTGTGTAATAAAGCCTCTTCAGTAGACCGTACCTCAAAAAAAAGTTCGCCGTATACCCTCCAATATGAAGTATTTTTGAAAGGCATTTTTTTTTAGCCTTTTTCAATTTTTCGTTATAGCTTCGGCATTTAAAATCGGATTTTAAAGTGTGACATATCGATTTTTTGCCTCGAGGAGACCAGTTTTTTGGCATAAAAGAAAAATGCAATGAAAAAAATTTAAAAAGGCGACCCCTACGTTCGGCAACCAATATATAAAAAAAATTTCTACTGGGTTTATCGAAAAACTTCCTTAGCAAAAGGTTAATGATTTTTTGCGAGCTTTAATTTTCTGACATTAGGTTGGTACATTAGGGTGGTAGCAACTGAGATCTGGTGGGTAACTACTAGAACGGGATACTTGAGGTCAATGGCCCTTAGAGCAAACCACTGGGCTCCTCGAGAGAAAAACATCGATATATCATACTTTAAGATCTGACTGTTAATGCCAAAGATATAACGAAAAATGTAAAATGGCAACCCCTACGTTCGGCCAAAAAAAAAAAATAAAATAAAAATTTTTGAAACCTCCTGGCAAAAATATTTCATATTGGAGGGTGTACGGCGCACTTTTTTTTTGCCTGTAAGGTGGTACGCTCTACTGTTCAGTACACGCAGAAAAAAGATATTGTTGGATATATTTACAGGCAATTATATATATGTTTATAAACTACTATACTTATGTTTGAGGTGTGTTTCCAATTATTTTATTTTTATCGTTATAATATGTATGTCTCCAGGCAAACACTGTAATGTTTGAATGTTAGTCATATTTTCCCACTTAAACAAAAATATATTTGCATTTTTATTTTATCATTATTATGTTTGTGGAGTGCAAATATAATAATGATAAACATATATATGTTTGCCTGCAAACATTTATATATTTGCGAGTAGACGTATTTCATATGATTCAAACATACATATGTTTACAGGCAAAAATATTATATTTGCTGGCAAACATATTATATTAAAAACACGGCAAATATATTTTTTCAGTTCTTCCAAACATATTTATATCACCAGCAAATATGTTTCCTGCAGGGCGATTTTTTTCAGCGTGTAAGAACTTTGCATTCCGCAATCGAATCAAATACCGTAACAGATATTTTTAAAAACCGTAAGCTTAACCGTAACTGTTATTTGGGTAATGGTTAAACCGATTCATTTCTGTTTTTTAAAGATAAATTTCACTTTCATGCCGTTATGATTTTTTGATATACAATTTGTTTTGCAAATGTCATGAAAACATATGTTAGCAAAACTTTTGCTGAATTTATAATGTTTTGACTTTAGCAATTTTAGTATTTTGCTAAAAAAGGTACATCTTTTAAATGTCAAACTCACAGTATTTATTGCTCTATATCAGGGGTGGCAAGACTTTTTTCGCTGCGTGCCAGAAACGGACAAATTTGTTTTTGTAAAAATTTCTCGCGTGCCACCTTAATTAATTTTGGAAAATTTCCCTTAAAAATATCATCGAAGATTTACATATTTATCAGCTCTACGGATAACCCCCATGAAATAATCCCAAAGGGAAAAATTAAATAACATCCAAGAAATGACGTAAAAATGTTTGACGGTTATTTAATTTTTGGGGGTTATTTAATCTTTAAATATTGAGATTTTTTCATTATGAAAAAATCCCCAATGGAATAATATTAAAACAGTTTGAACATTATTGCCTTTTCATTTTTGTGGGTGTTACTTCATTTTGTTAAGAAAAAAGTTAAATTATTGGGCGCCATTAATTATTTAATTATTTGGCGCCCTATGCTCCAGTGGGAAACTAGTTGAAAAATGTGCTTCGGGCAAAAATTTGATTTTGTTAAAATAAATCGCGCTGTTTTTATCATCATAATAATGAATGAAAAGCCAATACTATGGATTTGAACAGAGGAATTTCTATTTCAGATAAAATGGCTGTGCGAAACACGATCAAACCCAAATTTTAAATGCCAACAAAGGGGGTTATTTCATTATGAAACTTATTTTCAGCCTTTATTTCATTGAGCGTTATTTCGTAGCACATATTTTACCATTAAAAAAAATTAAATTTTTTAGACCCAATTTTATTACAAGTTGTTTTCCATTTTTGTGCAATTTTCTGGTACTTTTTATTTCTCCGATTATGAGGCATTTTTTCATCGAAACATTTAAACTTTTTTCAATCTAGAATTTTAGAAATTTTCCCATAATTTATTATTTCTTTGAACAAAATATGGTGGCAATACAGAGTTTTATTCATTTTAAAAGACGATTTACAAGCGCTATGAAAAATTTCACCATTAAGCCCGGTATTTTGTTCGTACTTTTGCATCAATTTAATAGATATGACCATTTGAAAATGTAGCGAAAAAGTGACATTTGGTATATGATTGTAACTTTTTATAGACTATAGAAAATTTGTGCATTTTAATGTTTTTATTATAGTTTTTGAGCTCCACACATAGAGCGAAATTTTTTCGCTCTTTTTTTTTATTTTTTTTATTTTAAATACAAACATAACAAAATACTGGGCTTTATGGATTTAAATCACACATTTTTGTAACTAAATTTAACATTTAACTGAATTTTTTTGTCGGTTTTCTAATAGTTTAATTTTTTTTGAAATATCCAACAAAACGTCGCGTGCCACCTAAAATCCACTCGCGTGCCACTACTGATATGATGTGAACAAATATGAAACAACTTTCTGAATTTTTGCACAAAGTAGGCAGAGTAGACGTGGTTAAATATTGATCAATTTACCATTAATTTTTAGAAATTCAATCATATCAATAGAGTTTTTTATGAGCAATTTATTCATATATAAAAACAATTCAGGTGTTTTTCTATCCATTCAGAAATATTCAGCGTATTACTTGTCTTCGTTTTGGAGAAATACTCGTTTACAACACTGTACAACAAAATCAAATTTTTTCCAATTAAATAAAATTAACCCCTAAACACATTTAAAATTTTGACTAATTTCTGGCATTGAAGTTAAATTTTCAACTTTGATGTCTTCAGAGACTTATAGTGGACTTTCAAGACAAATACTCGTATTTTTCTGGAACATTTTAACCCTCTAACTCTTCAACTTACGGGTATTTTTTGTCCCTTTTTAAAAAGGGGTCAACAAAGTCCCTTAAGTTGAAGAGTCAGACGGTTAAAATCTTTCACAAAAATTTTCCTCCTAGTGTTTTACATAAGTTCACTGAACACATCGTATACCCAAAATGGAAGATTCACATAATTTTCTATGACGATTCACAATAAACGTTTCCAAAAGGATGTAAAATTTAACCCCCCAAAAAACACAGGGCCTGACGTAAACTTTTAAAGCGCCGATACACGTATATTTTTTTGGTCCCCTCTACCAGAATTACTTGTCAGAATCTTGTTATTTTGTAAAAGTTTTATTTTGTTGTACAGTGTTAAAAACGAGTATTTCTCCAAAACAAAGCCGAGTAATACGCTGAATATTTATGAATGGATAGAATAATTGGCCGATTTTTAGATAAAAATTCAAAAGTCTATCGATTTTTATATAAATTGCTTTGCCTATTATTCTAAAAATTCAGAACTAGTTCTGATTATTTAAAAAAAATTATTTTTCAAATTGTCCATAAAACATTCTATTGACATAGTAAAATTTTTGGCATTTAGTAATTTCAATTATATTATAATAATTATTATATTAAAAATATACGCTAAATTGTCAATATTTAACCACGCTTACATTTTTCACTTTTTGGAAAAATTTAGAACACTAGCCCAAACCAGATAAACACAGTGTTGGAAGTGTTTTACCGCAGTACGACATTTTGTCGATAAAACAGGTTTTATTATTTACTTCATTACTCACTGTCGAGAAATTAGAAAAGTTTCTAAATAAACAAGAGCTGCCTTCAAACAAAATTCAACAGCAAAATTGTAAAACGAGTAAAAACGTTAAAGTCGGGCATGCCGACTATACAATACCCTACACCAGTCTGGTGTATTGTTTGGATCCGAAATTCGAATGGGTTAAAATGGGACTTATGTCAAAATTTTCTATAATGTGAGTCAGCGCACCAAATTTCATTAAAATATCTTAATATTTGCGACCTGCAGTTTGTAACCAAGCCAATTTTGGGGGGACCCTTATATGGGCACTAGTTCTAAACATGGACCGATGTTCACCAAAATCAATAGGCTTCGTCCTTGGGCCAACATAGGTCTATGTACCAAATTTCATCAAAATATCTTAATATTTGCGACTTGCAGCGTATAAACATTATAATTTTGGTAGGACCCTTATATGGGCACTAGGTCTAAACATAGACCGATGTTCACCAAAATCAATAGGCTGCGTTATTGGGGCAATATAGGTCTGTGTACCAAATTTCATCAAAATATCTTAATATTTACGACCTGCAGCGTATAAACTTTATAATTTTGATAGGACCCTTATATGGGCACTAGGTCTAAACATGGACCGATGTTCACCAAAATCAATAGGTTGCATTATTGGGCCAATATAGGTCTGTGTACCAAATTTCATCAAAATATCTTAATATTTACGACCTGCAGCATATAAACAGTATAATTTTGGTAGGACCCTTATATGGGCACTAGGTCTAAACATGGACCGATGTTCACCAAAATCAATAGGCTGCGTTACTGGGCCAATGTAGGTCTGTGTACCAAATTTCGTCAAAATATCTTAATATTTACGACCTGCAGCGTATAAACAGTATAATTTTGGTAGGACCCTTATATGGGCACTAGGTCTAAACATGGACCGATGTTCACCAAAATCAATAGGCTGCATTATTGGGCCAATATAGGTCTGTGTACCAAACTTCATTAAAATATCTTAATATTTACGACCTGCAGCATATAAACAGTATAATTTTGGTAGGACCCTTATATGGGCACTAGGTCTAAACATGGACCGATGTTCAAAAAAATCAAACTTGTTCGTCCTTGGGCCAACATAGGTCTGCGTACCAAATTTCATCAAAATATCTTAATAGTTGCGACCTGTAGAGTGCGCACAAGATTGCATGGACAGACAGACAGACGGACGGACGGACGGACAGACGGACATCGTTAAATCGAAATAAAAAAAAATTCTGAACCGATCGGTATACTATAAGGTGGGTCTACGACCAATATTTTTTGGTGTTACAAACATCAGCACAAACTTATAATACCCTGACCACATAGTGGTGTAGGGTATAAATAGTGAACAGTTTTCACGAAATTCAAGCAACAAATTTGACAGCACTACTGCAGTTCACTGGCACTGTGAGTATCTGTATTGGGCTGATGTTTTTCTCTTATTCATATCATATTGACTTCGCTAAGTTCAAAGTATTTATGTGTTTAAAAGGCTGAGTTTTTATGCATAAATATATCAGAAAGCAGAAAATATTAAGTAAACCTCATTGTAATGAAAATATATAGGTTATACAACACAACCACATTCACAAACATTGAAAGAAACTAATGCAATCCTCTTAATGTCAGTAACTGCAAAAATATACATGCACAGATAACCTGTTGGTATTGACAACGGAATTTGTTGCAAATCGAATTATTCGGTAGTTGAAACCGAATATTTTCTTAGAGGCTACCAAACTCTTGTTCAAATAATTTAAATTCTAATCTTTCATTTAAATTAACGGTGTTTCAACTAATTTTTGGTTGTCACAACTGAAAAATTCGGTTACCAAATCTAAGTTATTCGATTAACAATAAATTCAGTTTCAACACTAATATGTTTTCTCAAAAGCTTTTTTACATTTTAATGAAGAAATATTTAAGAAGATTTACTTATAAATAACAATGCAAATGTAAATAGACATAAATGCATGAAGTACACTCACAAAAAAGTTAATGTACAAAAGTCTGTTAAGCGAGTTCTGATTCAATTGAAGTCATTATACCCTACACCACTATGTGGTCAGGGTATTATAAGTTTGTGCTGATGTTTGTAACACCAAAAAATATTGGTCGTAGACCCACCTTATAGTATACCGATCGGTTCAGAATTTTTTTTTATTTCGATTTAACGATGTCCGTCTGTCCGTCCGTCCGTCCGTCTGTCCGTCCGTCCGTCCGTCTGTCTGTCTGTCTGTCCATGCAATCTTGTGCGCACTCTACAGGTCGCAGCTATTAAGATATTTTGATGAAATTTGTTACACAGACCTATGTTGGCCCAAGGACGAACAAGTTTGATTTTTTTGAACATCGGTCCATGTTTAGACCTAGTGCCCATATAAGGGTCCTACCAAAATTATACTCTTTATACGCTGCAGGTCGTAAATATTAAGATATTTTGATGAAATTTGGTACACAGCTCTACATTGGCCCAATAACGCAGCCTATTGATTTTGGTGAACATCGGTCCATGTTTAGACATAGTGCCCATATAAGGGTCCTACCAAAATTATACTTTTTATACGCTGCAGGTCGTAAATATTAAGATATTTTGATGAAATTTGGTACACAGACCTACATTGGCCCAATAACGCAGCCTATTGATTTTGGTGAACATCGGTCCATGTTTAGACATAGTGCCCATATAAGGGTCCTATCAAAATTATACTGTTTATACGCTGCAGGTCGCAAATATTAAGATATTTTGATGAAATTTGGTACATAGACCTATGTTGGCCCAGGGACGAAGCCTATTGATTTTGGTGAACATCGGTCCATGTTTAGAACTAGTGCCCATATAAGGGTCCCCCCAAAATTGGCTTGGTTACAAACTGCAGGTCGCAAATATTAAGATATTTTAATGAAATTTGGTGCGCTGACTCACATTATAGAAAATTTTGACATAAGCCCCATTTTAACCCATTCGAATTTCGGATCCAAACAATACACCAGACTGGTGTAGGGTATTGTATAGTCGGCATGCCCGACTTTAACCTTTTTACTCGTTTTTCTGTTATTTTGTCTTAAAATTTAAATCTAATTTATTGTAGCATAACAATTACTTTCATGCATATTTAAATTAACTTTGCATACTAATTTTTTATTAATTTGTGTTTCTTATTTTAAAAAATTTTCCTCTAATTTAAACCACACTTATTTCCAAATGAGAGATGGCTCTAAATTTATATATTTTTTATTCCATAATCATAAAATGGCTTATATATCGGAAACTAAACGGGATAGAACAAAATGGACAAAAATTCGTTATTTATTAGTCATTATGTACCACCTATACTCCCAATAATAAATATGTTCCTGTCTCGAAACAGATCCGAAGAGTCCAAAATCCTAGATTGTAAACAAAATTTTAACAGAAATTTTTAATTAAATAAGGTAAAGTTTCTGTTGAATTAAGCTAAAATTTCCTAGCTAAGTTTACGGGAATTGTCTGTGTATTAAGCAGTGCGTACAATTTAGTTTACCTAAATTTAGCAGTTCGTAATTCTAAGCTTCATTGGAAATTCTAAAGGCTCAACTACAGGTACTATTACCTGTTATCTTAGCAGCTTCTGAACTATTCGTGCGGGCTTTTTTATGAGTTTACCTACATATGAAGCTTTCCATACCATCTACTCCGTTAAACTTATAGTACTTATTCGAATACAAAATAGAACAACTTTTTAAACTTTTCTAAAAAGTGGGCGAAATAGGAGTGATTAAAAACCACAAACATGAACTTAAAGCAAAATGTTAGTGTAAACGCTCACATGATATCGTTTGTAATTTTTTGCAATACTTTACAAAACTAAAAAATTAACCTATAAAAGCATTCGATATATTCAAAGCACTAAAATGGTTTTTAAAATAAGAATTTGCACACTGAAAATATTATTACAGTAACTGACTGTAGTTTATTTAAAAAGTTATCCGTACATTTATTTTTAAATGATTATACAGTTAAAATACAAAGAAATATATTTTTTAACTGTTTTTGTCGTTTATTTAAAAAATAAATTACATATAAATACGGATTTTCTGTTACAGTTAATATTTTCATTTCAAATGTTTTGTTAAAAAAATAATTCCCTTTCGATTTCTAGGTCTGTTAAAAAAACGAAATAAACTAAATATCATTTATTCTTACGGATTTTGTTGTTTATTTATTAACATTTAAAAATAAATAAAAAGTTCTTTTGATTTAAATGAAAAGTCAGTAGACCGGTTTCCAAGTGATTTTTCAATTATTTTAAATTACATTTTCAGTTAATTTAAACTACAAACTATTTTGAGTGCACACATATTTTGTAACAATGTTTATTTTTATCGGATTCATTAATACCTACCATATTATATATTTGCAGGCAAATATATATGTTTTGCCAAACATACACTCAAAAAAATTAGTTAGTAGAAAAATTATTAAAACGTATTATATATCAAGTTTAATAGTTTTCAGCAATTTTTTTGCTGAAATTCCATTTTCAGCAAAAGTTTTAGTTATATTTTTTTAGCACTAAACTAATTTTGAACTAATGTTTTACTAATTTATTTTGCTATAAAAATTGTGCTGATAACCGCAATTATAGCGTGGACGACAACCAGATAGACAATATGTAGATATCGCAGCGGAAATGATAATTTAAAAAACAACTGTACACAATTTCTATATTTAAATTTTCAGCAAATAAATTAACTAAAGTAAAATTTCTCTACAAATTTTTTTTAGCTTTTTTCAGTCTACTAATATTCAGCAAAAAGTTTAGTGATTTTATCAAGCATTTTTTTTTGCAATCGACTAAGTGTAAGCAAAACTTTTGCTGAGATAACAATTTTTTGTGGTAAAAATCAATTCCGCTGATTTTCAGCAAACACTTTTGCTAAAATTACCACCTTTTTTGCAAGCACGCTCCTGACTAAAAATTTGCTGACACAGCAACATTTTTTGCTGACTTTACTGACTTTTTTTTAATGTACAATCAAAATAATACGTCTGTTGGCTGGACAGAAAAATTTGTTACATTAACAAAATTTATTCCTGTTTTTTTGGCTTAAAATAAAATTTATTGATTTTAACAAATTTTTTTGTTAAATTTAACAAACCTAAATTTAAGTAAGAAATTTGCAAAACTACAGTTTTATCTGTAATTATACTGAGTTGTTGAATTTATCCCAATTTAGGGTCTCGGCACCCTCTCCGAGCCTAGTCCATATCATGTGAGGCCATATAAGCGCACTCCGATGGAGCAAACATTTTGTCCGTTTTGCTCTATCTCGCTTAGTTTTCGAGATAGGGGCCATTTTATGAAGTGGAAAATTTTTATTAAAAATTTCCGAGGGTCCAAGGCCCCGCTAAGGTCCATTTTATGATATAGATAACCCCATTCGCTGGGTATTGTATTGTTCGGTTAGGAGTGGTCGAAATTTTCATCAATTTTGCTCTATCTCTCTTCTTAATACTTTAATTTTGAGTGTTAATTTTCAAAATTATTTACAACTAATTTTTGAGAACCCATTCGTTAAATTTTCCTCAATTTATTATGCCATTTTATACGGCATGATGAGTTAGGGTGTAATGCAAAAAAAAACAAATAATCGTTGTAAAGTTTTTTGCTTTCGCTCTAATCACTATAAATAGAACTAAAAGCTTGACTGTTAAAAACACAACTATTAAAAATTGTCCAAAAATGTTTTAAAATGATCGAAAAATGTTTTAAAATTGTCCAAAAATGTTTTAGAAATGTCCAAATATATTTTAAAATTGTTTAAAAATGTTTCAAAATTGTCCAAAATGTTTCAAAATTATCCAAAAATGTTTTAAAATTTTCCAAAAATCTTTCAAAATTGTCCAAAAATGTTTTAAAATTGTCTAAAAACCTTTGATATTTGTCCGATTGCATTTCAAAATTGTCCACAATGACAATAATCCCATCTCTCCATTCTTCAGGAAAAGATTCAGTTTTCCATGTTTCTGAGATCAGGGGTGTAAAATTTGTGTTGAAAGTGCAGGGTCACACTTATGTATTTCAGCAGGTCCATTTGGAAGTTGTTTTATAACAGATATAGTTTCCGCTATACTTGGTGGTGTTGTTCTTAACCTTGGGTTAATATTCCCTGAAGGATTTATAAAAATGGGAGGCTGGAGAGTAGGTTCAGTTGATAATGAAAGCTACATATATTATATGTATATACAAAGCACACTTATACACACACACAAATACTAGATTCTTATATACACTTGATACCATTGAAGGATTTATTTTGTATTTGTATCTGTTTGTAAGTACATATCTGTATATATTTGCACATTAATATTATTTTTCATTTTTTTTTTATTCAAAGGTATCGAAACAAAGCCACGTGCAATGTTTTAGTTAAAAAGATACAAATACGTATACAAATATAAGGAGTTTGTTGAGGAATTTATGTTAGACAATGTAAATATAACTTTATTGTTATTTCATATATTAAATTTATTTCTTTGTTTAAATTTAGTTTTTTTGTCGTAATATTATATTTTTAATCTTAAATACCAGTATTGGGCTATTTCGTATAATTTTATATTCCACTTAAATACTATGAAGTTCCACAAAATTTAATTCGAAGTAAATTTTTTTCAACCAGGACATGTAGATTCATAGTTCACAGTCTGACTTATTGAACCATAAATACTTTTAGTTTTATTTGTGATTTGCTTTTTAAACATTTGAATGTTTTATTTTAATAAAGAAGAAAAAACTTTTCTAAATTTGTGTTTTTCCGAAATTTTTGTTGGGAAATTTGAAGTACTATGCTAGCTCTCCACCCAACACATCATATAACTTTCGATGACGCCCAATCTAGGAGAATATTTTTTTTTTAACCTATTAAATGACAGTTATAGGGTTCAAATGTAGTGCAACAAAAACCTCATAAAGTTTTATTGCACATATTCGAGCACAGAATTAAGCTCTAAAGCCTTTAAGAGTTTTACTCTGCTAGCCTAATAAATTCATCTGGTGTAGCAATCATCGACCTACAAGACCATTACACTAATTTTACTGTATAGTGTAATCAATGCAATCCACATTTCATTTGGTTTTACTGAAACCCTAATTTATGACATATTTGATTCGGATTGACATATTTGTAGTTTGCGCTGTCGGATATCGACAATTTTTTAATAAATTTTATCGATTGCATCAATTTTCTAGTATATTCACTAAATAAATTGTTGCTTCTATGCACAAAAATAAAAGTCAGTAAAGTCAGCAAAAAATGTTGCTGTGTCAGGAAATTTTTAGTCAGAAGCGTGCTTGCAAAAAAGTTGGTAATTTCAGCAAAAGGTTTGCTGAAAATCAGCGAGCTGATTTTTACCAAGAAAATAGTAATCTTCAGCAAAAGTTTTGCTAACACTTAGTCGACTGCAAATGAAAAAAATCCTTGCTAAAATCACTAAACTTTTTGCTGAATATTAGTAGACTGATAAAAACTCAAAAAACGAAATTTTACTGTAGTTAATTTATTTGCTGAAAATTTAAATATAGAGTATGTGTAGAGTTGTTTTCCTTTTTTTGTCATTTCCGTTTCCAGACAAGCTGCGACATTTACATCTAGTCTATCTGGTTGTCGTCCACGCTATAAATGCTGTTATCAGCACAATTTTTGTAGCAAAATAAATTAGTAAAACATTAGTTCAAAATTAGTTTAGTGCTAAAAAAAATATAACTAAAATTTTAGCTGAAAACGGAATTTCAGGAAAAAAAATTGCTGAAAACTAGTACACTTGATATACAAGACGTTTTACTAATTTTTCTACTAACTTATTTTTTTGAGTGTACTGTTCACACTTATTAAAGGAATTTTATATTTAAAGTTGATTGGAAATGAGAATATTAAGATAATTAGATTGTTTTTTAGTATCTTTCCCCTTTTTTTATTCCCACTAGAATATTTTTGCTTTATTAAACGATTATAAGTAATTCCAAATAAATTAATAATCTTTATTGGTTTTGATCGAATTTTAACCAATCTTTTCCATGCTCGAAAATAAGTGTATGATCCGTCTTATGAACTTTTCATTTAAACATTCATTAATTAATATGATTAATCTTGCTTAAAGCTGAATTCACAATACTGGATAGTACTCCACGCTGCAGAGTGGTGTGTACTAAAGTAGAGACGGCATGATACACAAAATATGTAAGTGGGAAAAGAACCCCGAAGAGTGGAGTAATCCATCATTTTGAATTCAGCTTAATTGTTATTTTTCTCATTTAAAATGTCTTTTTTAATATTAATCGAATTCTTTGTAAATCAATTGATAATATCTACAATAATTCCTGCTGAAATTAATTAAGCATATATGTATATACTAAAGCTGATAATAAATAGTGTTGAAAGATTAAAGAAAGAGACCCATATTTAAATAATTCCATATAAAATATAAACAATTAATTTGAAAACTAACCAAAGAGAAAATGACTCTGCCATACTATTGGCAATATTTTATCTATTGTGGTCAAGTCAAACGAATAACGATTGTTGGCAAATAAACTCAAGTACAATAAAAGTAGAAAAAAAAACATTCCCTTAGTAGCAAGAAAATAAATGTGGGTGTTTTTTTTTTTCTCTAAAGAAGAAAACAGCCAGGAAGGCTGGGGAGGTGGTGTTAGTAAGGGAAAGAAAAGTATACAACTTGGTTAAACTATATTTTATATTAGTCTATATGCACGTAAACTAAAGGTACATGAGACCATAAACTACCATAAGAGAAAATGAAGAAAAATTGTGCAATTTCTTTATCTAATCGATGGCATGTTCGACTTGATCAAATTGACATTAATGAGCAATGTTGACGTTGTATAAAGTATACATACACACACACACACACACACACACTAACATAGTCAACCAACTAGTCATTGACTCAAACATTCAACCATCCATCGTGTAAACAACCTGAGGCAGAGCCAAAACTAATCAGACTGTATGACAGGCCCTTAGCTGGAATGCTATATTAGTATGGTTCTCTACAAAATGTTGAAGCAAAATCACACGTGCGGCTGCTTGTAAACATTAGAGTTAAAAATATTGGCAACACAGTAACAGTATTATACACACACACACACACATACTCGTACTAAAAATGTATTTATAGTCAACGAGACCAAAGTAGAGTACTATGGCCAAAGGATTAAGATTGAAGGACATTGCTTTAAAAATATAAAATGAAGAATATGTTGAAGTAGAAGACTTGATATTTGCTATACGTATGTTCATGGAAAGCAGCAAAAAAAAAAAGAAACCTAAAAATGACTGTAATAAATGTCATTTATTGATGTTAAGCAAGAGCTATTACATAATGTTTTATCATATTTAAAAAAAAAAAAAATAAAAAAAAAACATCAAAAAAAAAGCAGATGATTTAAAAGTTAATAAAATGTTTAAAACAAATTGCAGAAAACTGTTTTAGGAGTTTCCTTTACTTTGTTCTAACTATTATTCATGTTTTTTACACACGTTCGACTC
The DNA here is from genome assembly GCA_949987735.1 of Leucophora obtusa. Classification (NCBI taxonomy): domain Eukaryota; kingdom Metazoa; phylum Arthropoda; class Insecta; order Diptera; family Anthomyiidae; genus Leucophora; species Leucophora obtusa. The sequence continues at coordinate 8,462,783 of OX465295.1, forward strand.
CCTTTTTTTGTGTGTATTTTCGAATACATGCTTACACCTGCATTGAAAATGCTATTACGCCTTGTTATATATGAATGTGTGTGTAGATTTCTTTTTTGTTAACTAGAGTAATTTCCACTTCATTTGTTAAGCTTTTCTTATTCATACTTATTGTTCTTTTTGTAACTATTTCTGCCATTTCTGCTGCAGGAATAGTTTATTTGTTGTTGTTTGAGTTTACAGCAAAGACATTTTGTTGTTAGTACGAGTAGTTGCTTGAGTTCATCTTCTTCTTTCTCTTTGTTGCATTTTGTATGCAATTTTTCTGCTACTATGTTTAACATTACTAACATACATTCCCACTTACATACATATATACATTTTAAGTCTTAACAACATTATGTGCGACTATGTATATTTGTGTGTGTATTTGTGTTTTTAGTCTGTGTATGAATAACACAATCATATACATAGTTGTATGAATAATACTATAAAATGAACAGAAAAAAAGTGAAAAGTACACAAATAGTATTTTAAGTACATCTATAAGACGTGAAGCCAACAACTATACACAATTTTCAGTTTATTGTAGGTTTTTTTTTGTCTTAAATATAGTCAGATATTTAAACATAGCCTACATAATGTAACACGTAATACGGAAAACAAATCTAATAGTAAAACATTATTTAACATTGTACTGGTGGTGGTGATGGTGTTGGTGTTGTTGGCAAAACAATGTGTAACAGTTTTATTTTTCATTCACGCAGGATGCAAAATAATTTTAGTTTAATAAGACAAATACTACGACTTAAGGAAAACTATATATTTTCATTTTGTTTGATATGTATTACTAAAGTTTTTCTGTTACTAACAAAAGATTTATTTTGTAATAATTTCCGTTTCTATAGAGATGTTATGAACATTCTGATAAGTTATTATTTCAAATTCTTAAATTCTTTAACACCGAGTTAACCGACTGGTCGAATTTAAGATGGAAATAAAAAATTATGTACGCAAAAAAAAAATCAAGTCCTATTTCTTTTTTCAGCTGACTTTCTGTATTATATAAATTAAATTAAATTTTTCAAATTACCTGTAAGAAGTTTTTTAATTTGCAGAATCGTTAAAATCGTTAATAAAATCGTTAAAAGTAATTACGGATTTCGTTGTTCCAATCTGTATAAGTGCTAATGCTGAAGTTTTTTGCATTACAAGTCCCAAATTAAGAATTAGTACGAAAACTCTTCTCGGTTTTGGTAAACGGACATTAGTACATTCAGAGAAACAAATCTGTAAATATAGCAGAAAAAGTTACTACAAATTAGTTAAAATTTATGCTGCAGAAAAAACTGTTGAAACTAGAAGATTTTTTTTCTGAATAATAGTAAAATAAGAACAGCAAAATTAAAACTATTAAATTTACAGAATTTTAGTTATATTTAAGATAAATTTTAGTTAATTGAAAATAACAAAATGTATTGTAAAATTTGCAGAAAATTTTTCCGTTTTCAGCAAAAGGTTTAATTATATTTTTTAGCACTAAACTAATTTCGAACTAATGTTTCACTAATTTATTTTGCTACAAAAATTATGCTGATAACCGCATTTATAGCGTGGACGACAACCACATAGACAAGATGCAGATGTCGCAGCTTGTCTGGATGTAGTACAGACAAGGGAAATGATAATTAAAAAAAACTACACAATTTCTTTTTCAACAAATAAATTTACTTAAATACAATTTCTCTAAAAATTTTTTGAGTTTCTTTCAGTGTACTATTATTCAGCAAAACGTTTAGTGATTTTAGCAAGGATTTTTCATTTGCAATCGACTAAGTGTTAGCAAAACTATTGCTAAAAATATTTTTTTATTTTATTTTTTTTTTTGTTAAAATTATTTTAAAATTAAAGAAAGATGATACAATTTTCACAAGTAAATTGCAAAGAATAAAAATTTGAAAGAATTCGATAAGACCAGCAAGACAGAATGCGTATTTTCGGCTTTCGCTACAAAGGCATTATCAGTGTCGTTTGGCTTGAATGGGTTAATAATTGATGATCGTCTACTTATGTGATAGTTGAAAGCAAATCGAATGTGTTAACAACAACTCAACTTACACTAACATCAACGAAATCTGAACCTTAATTCTTAAGGTATCTCAGCTGGTTCTATTAAACTCTGTGGTCTTATCGAATTCTTTCAAAATGTTTATTCTTTGTAATTTACTTGTGAAAATTGAATCATCTCTCCTTAATTTGAAAATAATTTTAACAAAAAGTGATATTAATTTATGATCCAGAGTCAAACTAAAAAACATTCATTTACCAGAATAAAAGATCAACTAAAAATTCCCCTCATTCATATTATTTTTTTGGTTAAAATCAGCTCGCTGATTTTCAGCAAACACCGGAATTCAATAATAATAAGCTTGAATACAAATTTTATTTTTGTATTGTGGTAAAATAACGATTTCATCACCTTTTAAATCATATCACAATGACTCTCCTGGATAAATCCATTAAAAAAGGATACACAATTTGGATTTAGTAAATTTTTATTCACTTAATTAGAAAGTTTTTGTATGGGAAAAATCAAAACAAGAATGTATATTCTAGAGATTTTTTTTTTAATTACACAAAGTTATTATTTCCTGAAAAAAATTTTAAATCGAGTTATTTTTACAATGATAGAAAGCTGAATATTTCAAATTCTGATTTTCTATAAAGAACTTCTAATTTTAAAAAAATTTCTTGTTTTCGAAGTAATATTTTTGGAACGCGTCGTGGTCATATATTTAGGACGTCTTTGGCAAATAACCATACCTGCTGACGTGTTCCCTAAAAGGCACTAGTTTAAGACACTATTTGTAAATATTTAAAACTGATGTTTAAATTTAAAATTTTTTGGTTTTCAATATGCAGTAGTATGTTGGTTTACTCGAAATTCTTACAATTTTTACTACAGTTGGAAAGTTTTGTTTACTACTTATTTGTATTCAAATTTTCCTGCTGTAGTAAATATAGGAAATTGAAGTAAGTAAACGAACAGACTTATGAAGTTTTTTAAATTATTTTCATTTGTAAAGTTATGAATTTAACGAAACCAATAATTAAATCCTCTTCAAGTATTCTGTACAAAGGCCGAGCATGGAAATATTTCTACACACACTGAACAAGAAATTTCAAAAGCCGACAAAGTTTATCTAACCATACGTGAATAAATGCAAGTATTTCAACTTCTTTTTTCGGCAGCAAGTTTATCTTTTGTAACGGTTTACCTTAAGGCTTTAGAAAGACCATTACATATACATATGTAAATTTACATAACAACGTTAAAGTGAAACCTATTGTTTTGTTTAAAACAAATTTTAGTATAGAATATATCACAAATTTCAGAAAACTAAGAAAAAAAATTGACCGAGGGTCTCCCTATTTTTGCTATGCTTCGCCTACAGATTCTTTATGGAGGCGTTTGTTTAAAATCATTTCTAATTCCTCACAATTCCAAAAACTCGTAATAGCTTTTCAAAGCCTTTAGGGAGTGGTGTAATATTTTTGGCATACTTTCATTTCGTGTTCAAACCACTGAGGGTGAAATTTTTGTTGTACTGTGTAATATTCGGCATTTAAATTTAAGCCTTAATTACAGAGTTAAGTTGCTCAAAGATCCAAAGCTTATAAATGAATGGTACCCTAATTTTCATAAATTACATAAATCTGGGTAAAAGGCTCAGAAATACATATCGCACCCCATATATAAAAGTGGCACAACTCAAAATTTTCCAAAATTTACTTTTTGTCCATAAATGAATTCACAGTACACATCTCTACCCTGTGGGAAAACAGGGGTCAGTTGCGACGCGAACACCTGTCCCGTGACCGGTGAAACCTGGACCGGTCTGAAAGGACCTATACTGTCACCTGTCCCGTGATCGGTGAAAACAGGACCGGTCTCAAAGCACCGATCCTGTGACTGGTGAAAAGCGTACCCGTCTGAAAGTACCTGTCCTGTAACAGGTGAAAATGGGACTCAACCAGGACATTCAAGTGGTACAAATATCAAAGTTATCAATTATTCGGATGTTTATTTTGATCGATTAAACGATAAAAACAATTATGACCGAACGATTATATGATTAACTAGCGGGCGCAGCCCGCTACGTTGTTAGCGTGCCTTAAAGGTTAAGGGGGGGGGGGGGCTGCGCCCTCCCCCCCGGGGGCTGCGCCCCCCACAATTTTTATTAAATTCGTTTTGTTATTTAAAGTTTTTTTATTCCAGCCACCACAAATAAATAATTCTGCACAACAATGGGTTTAAAATAAATAAATATTTGATCACTTTTTCTCATGAAAGTGGATTGTTAGTAATGAATCCATAATAAATTGCAATATACGTGTGTATGTTAAGATAATTTGGTAAAGTGCGAACTTAGGTAGATAGACCCGTAAGTAGTTTTGTTCATTTGTGTTTTGAATGAAAATAAATAACTTAAAGCAGGGTTGGAAAGCATTTTATAATATTAAAAATAGCGGGCAAAGCCCGCTACGTTGTTAGCGTGTCTTAAAGTTTTTTTTTTAATTCCAGTTTATGTAAAGGTAGACCTGGCAATTCAAGTAAATTCACAAATTCAGTTGGAAAATTTACTGCGTCGGTTTCTTCCACCGGTGCTTCGTTACATGAAGTTTAAATATCGGAATATATAAGTTCCATTCCTTATCTAAGGTTTTTTCTCTTTTAGAAAATTTGTTTAACTTTTTCGAGAGTAAGTTTCAATGCTACATAAGTTTCATATTCCGTGGATAGTGTTTGAACAGGTCATTCCCTCTTCCAATCCATTTGCATTCTCTATAATTTCAATTCTACTCGTTCAACGTTTATATCCATTTCATTCCACTTGTGTAGTGTTTCAATTCCACTCGTTTCCTATTTAGTTTCTTAATTTTAGTGTTTCATATACACTTGTTCTTTAAGTTTTAGGTTTCTAGCTAAAGACGCAGACGTTAAGGGGGGGGGGGGCAATTTTCCCCTTTTGAACCACCATTTTTACCACGTTCCTGTCCAAAGTCCTAGAAATGCCTTGTCGATAAGTTAGCCCATACTCCAAGGAAAACATATTATATATTACAGGTTTCTAGCCGAAGGGTTCGGTTAGGCCATCAAGGGGGAGAATTATTCCGTTTTTACCCCTCCCGGTAGGAATTTCCAAAAATTCCGTCTTAGAGGACGTCTGCGTTGGAGGAGGAACCTACTACATACATAATTTTAGGTCTCTATATCCAGCAGTTTGGCCAGGCGTCAAGGGGGAAGTTTTTTCCCTTTTTACCCCTCCCGGTATGAATTTCCAAAAATCTCATCTTAGCGGATGTCTACAATAGAGGAGGAACTTTAATACCAAATTTCAACTTCCTACCTCCAGCGGTTTGGGCAGGCCTTTAGCCGCCCTTTTCGCTTCATTAATCCCCATTTTTGCAATGTCCCTGTCCAAAAACCACCTTCCCGGTCCAAAAAGCCCATACTCCAAGTAACATATGTTTTACATTTCAGGTTTCTAGCCAACTTTTACTATTTGTGCCCCTCTCGGTAGGAATTTCCGAAAATCCATCGACAGGGAATTTCAGCTTCCTTGTTCCAGCAGTTTGAGCAGGCTGTCAAGGGGGACACTTTTTCTTTTTTTGTCCCTCCCGGTTGGAATTAGGCTGGAAGAGGAACCTAAGTACCGAATTGCAGCTTCCTATTTGCAGCAGTTTGGACAGGTCGTTAAGGGGCAACTTTCCCTTTTTGAGCCCCCATTTTATAACGACCCTGTCCAAAATTCAAAAAAGTATCTTTCTAATAAGTTAGCCCTTACTCCAGGGACCCACATTTTAATCTTCAGATTTCTAGCCGAAGGGGTTTTTACCGGCCCCCAAGGTGAGGCTTTTCTTCTTTTTGCCCCTCCCTTTAGGAATTTACAAAAATTCCATCTTCGCGGCTATCTGCGATGGATGAGGAACATTCATACCAAATTTCAACTGCATTGCCTAAGCGGTTTGGGCAGGCCGTTATTGGGGACATTTTTCCCTTCCAACCACCATTTTTACTATGTTGCTGTTCCAAAATAGAAAAATTACGTTGCCGGTGAGTTAGTCCTACTCCAAGGAATACATATTTAAAATTTTAGGTTGACCAAAAGGGATTGGGCAAGCCGTCAGGAGGAGACTTTTACCTTATTTCCCCTCCCGATAGGAATTTCAAAAATTCCGTCTAAGCGGACGCCTACACAGAAGGAGGAACTCACATACCGAGTTTCCTTTTGGGATATCCTGTAGGGAATTCCAAAAATACAAACTTAGTCGATGTCTACTACAGTGGAGGAACCTTTATACCAAATTTCAACTTCTTACCTCCAGTGGTTTGGGCAGGCACTTTTGCAATTTGTGAGACTGTTTATGTGGAGACTTTTCACCTTTTTGCCCGTTCCGGTAGGCACTTCTATGCCGAATATCAAGAAACCTTGTTTTAGTAGAGATATCCGTGGGGGAGGGAAAAAAGTAGTTTTTTTTTAAATTATATATTATTTTAAATGGTACTTTTTGGAAAAACGAAATTTTTTGGAAAAAGATACTTTGTTTTTACAAAGTACTTTATTTGTACTTTTTTTGGAAAAGGTATTTTTTTAATAAGGTGTTTTTTTTTAGAAAAATGTATGTTTTTTGGAAAAAGGTACTTTTTTTGGAAAAGGTACTTCTTTTGGAAAAGGAAAATTTTTTTAGAAAAAGGTACTTTTTTTGGGAAAAGGTACTTTTTTTTGGAAAAGGTACTTTTTTTGAAAAAGGTATTTTTTTGAAAAAGTGTATGTTTTTTGGGAAAACGAAAATTTTTTTAGAAAAAGGTACTTTTTTGGGAAAAGGTACTTTTTCTTGGAAGAGGTACTTTTTTTTGAAAAATGTATTTTTTTTGGAAAAATGTATGTTTTTTGGGAAAAGGTACTTTTTTTGGAAAAGGTCCTTTTTTTTTGGAAAAGGTTCATTTTTTTAGAAAAAGATAAATTTTTTGGAAAAAGGTACTATTTTAAAAAAGGTACTTTTTTTTGGAAAAATGTACTTTTTTTGGAAAAAGGTACTTTTTTGGAAAAAGGAATTTTTTTTGGAAAAAGGTAATTTTTTCGGGAAAAGGTACTTTTTTTGGAAAAAGGTACTTTTTTTGGAAAAGGTTTTTTTTTAATAAGGTGTTTTTTTGGAAAAAGGTACTTTTTTTGGAAAAAGGTACTTTTTTTTGGAAAAGGGTACTTTTTTTCGAAATAGGTACTTTTTTGGAAAAAGGTACTTTTTTTTGGAAAAAGGTACTTTTTTTTGAAAAAGGTCATTTTTTTGGAAAAAGGTACTTTTTTTGGAAAAAGGTACTTTTTTGGAAAAAGGTACTTTTTTTGGAAAAGGTACTTTTTTTTTTGGAAAAGGTACATTTTTTTAGAAAAAGGTACATTTTTTGGAAAAAGGTACTTTTTTTAAAAAAGGTACTTTTTTTTGGAGAAAGGTGCTTTTTTTGGAAAAAGGTACTTTTTTGGAAAAAGGAATTTTTTTTGGAAAAAGGTACTTTTTTTGGAAAAAGGTACTTTTTTCGGGAAAAGGTACTTTTTTTGGAAAAAAGTAATTTTTTTGGAAAAAGGTACTTTTTTTGAAAAAAGGTACTTTTTTTGGAAAAATTTAATTTTTTTTGGAAAAAGGTACTTTTTTTGGAAAAAGGTACTTTTTTTGGAAAAGGGTACTTTTTTTTGGAAATAGGTACTTTTTTGGAAAAAGGTACTTTTTTTGGAAAAAGGTACTTTTTTTGGAAAAAGGTACTTTTTTTGGAAAAAGGTACTTTTTTTTGAAAAAGGTACTTTTTTTTGAAAAAGGTACTTTTTTTGGAAAAAGGTACTTTTTTTAGAAAAAGGTACTTTTTTTTGGAAAAGGGTACTTTTTTTCGAAATAGGTACTTTTTTTGGAAAAAGGTACTTTTTTTGGAAAAAGGTACTTTTTTTTGGAAAAAGGTACTTTTTTTGGAAAAAGGAATTTTTTTTGGAAAAAGGTACTTTTTTTTGAAAAAGGTACTTTTTTTGGAAAAAGGTACTTTTTTTTGGAAAAAGGTACTTTTTTCGGAAAAAGGTACTTTTTTGGAAAAAGGTACTTTTTTTGGAAAAAGGTACTTTTTTTGGGAAAAGGTACTTTTTTTGGGAAAAGGTACTTTTTTTGGGAAAAGGTACTTTTTTGGAAAAAGGTACTTTTTTTGTCCCCTTTTTGCCCCTCCCGATAAGAATTTCCAAAAATGCCGTCTCAACTGACGTCTACACCGGTCGAGGAACCTACATACCAAATTTCAACTTCATAGCTCCAGCAGTTTGAGCAGGCCGTCAAGGGGGAGACTTTTTCCCCTTTTTGCACGTCCCTGTAAAAATTTCCAAAACTCCCGTCTTGGTGGATGTCTACGATAGTGGAGGAACCTTTATACCAAATTTCAACTTCCTACCTCCAGCGGTTTGGGCAGGCCGTCAAGGGGGAGACTTTTTCCCCTTTTTGCCCGTCCCTGTAAAAATTTCCAAAACTCCCGTCTTGGTGGATGTCTACGATAGTGGAGGAACCTTTATACCAAATTTCAACTTCCTACCTCCAGCGGTTTGGGCAGGCCGTCAAGGGGGAGACTTTTTCCCCTTTTTGCCCGTCCCTGTAAAAATTTCCAAAACTCCCGTCTTGGTGGATGTCTACGATAGTGGAGGAACGTACATACCAAATTTCAACTTCATAGCTCCAGCAGTTTGAGCAGGCCGTCAAGGGGGAGACTTTTTCCCCTTTTTGCCCGTCCCTGTAAAAATTTCCAAAACTCCCGTCTTGGTGGATGTCTACGATAGTGGAGGAACCTTTATACCAAATTTCAACTTCCTACCTCCAGCGGTTTGGGCAGGCCGTCAAGGGGGGCCTTTTTCCCCTTTTTAATCCCCATTTTTACAACGTCCCTGTCCAAAATTCCAGAAAGTACTTTCCAGAAAAGTTAGCCCCTACTCCAAGGAACACATATCTTAAATTTCAGCTTTCTAGCCAAAGGGGTTTGGGCAGGCCGTCAAGGGGGACACTTTCCCCCTTTTTGCCCGTTCCGGTAGGAATTTCCAAAAATCCCGTCTTAGTGGACGTCTACCCCGAAAGAGGAACCTACATACCAAATTTCAACTTCCTAGCTTCAGCGGTTTGGGCTGGGCGATGTTGAGTCAGTCAGTCAGTCAGTCACGTTATTCTTTTATATATAGAGATTATTAAGTTATTGGATTAATACTTAACGTGAAAATTCAAGTGTTTTAAAAATTGCATGAATTAAACTTCTTTGAAAGCCATTTGTTTCAGTTAAAATCGAGTTCAGAAATTGGAAATTCTCTTTTCATTTTCTGTCTGCAATAAATAACCAAATATAAATAATTTTAAAACTTCATAAAAATCAGGCATTTATTGAACTAAAACAAATAGTATTTGTAGAATTAAGTTCCTGGTACAAATATATTGCGAATAACAAAAACTTAAATCTAAAGTGGTACTTAATAGGACAAGGAATTCCCTGCAAATGAATTATTTTCTCGATAGTCCAAAACTAATGTGGACTAAACATTTTTTCCGACAGTTTCTTTTGTGTCAGTCATGTGACAGGTTCCTTTGGATTAGTCCTGTGGTCGGTTCATTTATGCCAATCCTGTGACAGGTTCTTTTGTTTCATTCCTGCGACAGGTTCTTTTGCTTCAGTCCTGTGACTGGTTCTTTTGTGTCGGTCCTGTGACATGTCACAAAGGGCAATTGACCCCCCTCCTAGGACAAGCCCATGTAAAAGTTACCGGTCCTTTTCATATAAAAGAAACGGTCCTAGGACCGGTCACGTGACGTGTGCGATGACCGGTTCAATTTCCCATAGGGTAAATACTTCAAAAATTTCTTTTTCCTCGATATCTTCTTTAACTGGAAAAATCCCGTTATATCTGTTTTTATATTAATTGCATGGCACGTTCTGCACGACTAACTAAAGAGAACTATTTTTTGAGATGCGCCAATGTCCTCAAGAACAAGTGATTACTTTTTTTTACACATAAAGAGCGTTATTTTGAGTTTTGCCGCTATTACTGTAAAAAGTTGACACGTTAACTTGCAACGTGGAAAACTAAACTTTTATACATTTTCACATCTAACATTACTTCTTTGCGTTACTTTCTAAAAAGTTTATAATAATTTCGATTATACCGCAATTATTATAAACATTAGTTGCTTTTATTTTTTTTTATACCTTAACCGGTTAAACTTAGATTTATTTCCCTTAAATACTAAACGTTTATAGGTACATCTATTGTTGGTTACGTTTGTTATATTTTTGTAAATTTCAAAACCGATTTTAATAAACTGTAATTCATATGGCTAAAAATATGCAAAAATTCTGGACTTCTAAAATAAAAAATAACAACGATTTAATGAACAAAGTTCTTCATAAAACGTTTTGAATTTTCCTCATGTTGTTTTTTTGTTGGCCTTGCAAAAATATAAAATGGAGTCGAGTAAAGTAAAGTAAAACACTGCATTATACTACATTTCTCCACAAAGTCTTATCGAGGCTTTTTTTTGTTATTTTCCTGTAAAAATAATGAAAATGTTAGTAACTCTATTTAGCATTTCACCTGACGATATACAGGTACATATGTGTAGTCATCAAGAGCAAAGACTTAAAAGTTAAGTATGTACGTAAAGGTTAGCTTAGCTTTTTAATTCAAACTTTTATGCACAAAAAAAAAATCATTTTGAAAAAGAAGACTTACATTAGAAAAAAGTGAATACATACTTGGGGTAGGTACATGTATGTATACAGTTTATGTTATGTATGCTCACAGGATTACATATTCAGGAAAATTGTAAGTAATTAATTTTATGCAGCAGCATGTAAAAAGTCTTCTTCTGAGTACTTTTTTTCTATAGATTTTTGTTCATTTTCTTGTCTATTCTTGTTTAGTACAACATACAAGAATAACACCAGCAACAACAATTGGATGTCATTTGTGTTATGTGTCATTTTGTGGCATCGCTCTTGAATTTAAAATGAATGTACAATAAACAAAACGAGACAACACAACAGAAACAAAATTTAACAAAAGAAAAACTGAGTAAGGCATTCAGGCAGGCAGTCAACCAGGCAGTCAACCAGGCACCAGGCAGTAAGCCAACAAACAAAACTAAAGAAAAAATAAGAATGGTCCGCCTTTAAATATGAATAAGGGATTTAAGGGTCAAGGACGTTTTGAATTGAATATATAAACAATATGTGTACATACCAACACATACTTATTGTTAGTATAAAGAAAACCTTGAACAAATGTTTTCATAGTAAAATTATACAAGAAATTAAATTTTTTTTTTGTAATTTTAAACATGTGTGTTCTGTTTAGTAGTAATATGTTTTATAAAAATCCTTTTAGTGTATTAACAAATGATAAAAGTTTTTATTTTTGAAAATATAATCTTAAATGTTTATTAAATTTAAATTATAAGCTCTAACACAAAGAAAAAAGTATTTTCTAATGGACACAAAAATATTTTATTATACACTAATAGAAAAAAGTCTGTAAAAAATTTAGGTAAAACTACTAAAAATTAGTTAAAATTGATTCTGCAGAAAAAACTGCTAAAATTAGCAGATTATTTTCTCTGAATTTAGTAACATAGGAACACCAAAAAAAAACTGTTAAATGTACAGAATTTTAGTTATATTTGAGTTAAATTTTTTTAATGGAAAATAGCAAATTAATCTGCTAAATTGAGCAAAATAATTTTGCTAAATAATTTGTAGCTTATAAAATCACAAAAAATTTTAAAATTTTCGAAGTTTTTTTCGATTATTTTTTTGATTCAAATAAAAATCGAGCCATTTGAAAACAGCAGTTTACAATTTCTTTTAGAAAATATTTCTGCTGATTTTAGCAGGATAGACTGCTATTTGCAGTCAACTAAATTTAGCTTAAAAAAATAGCAACACTTTTGTAGACATAAAATTTTATTTTTGATATTTTAGGCTAGTTATATTTAGCAAAATTTTCTGCATATTTTACAGTACGATTTGTTATCTTCAGTTAACTAAAAGTTGACATAAATTCTATAATTATAAGAATTTTAATTTTGCTGTTCTTATTTTGCTAGTATTTAGTAAAAAAAATTGCTAATTTCAGCAGGTTTTTCTGCAGTATCATTTTTTACTAATTTTTAGTAATTTTTCCTGCCATTTTTACAGATTTTTTCTATGAGTGGAGAATTACCAAAATACGAGTAAAATACAGAAAACCACTGTGGGTCAGGAGATTACAATTACATATGTACCGATTTCCAGTTTTTGTTTGAATTCGAAAAAACCGACAGCCGGTTTTTCATTTCAGTTAACCGGTTTTTTTATTATATGGATGCTTGCTAAATCGAATAAACTCCACTTTCTGAATCTTATAAAACTTTAATTTCCAAACACTTTATTAACTCCTAACCGTATGATCAAAACAAATTTCTCTGATAATAGCACTGTGCTAGTCGCAAATTTTAACAAGCTGGGCACCCTACTGGTAAACCTAATTCGAGTACGCTGAATTCAATGGTGATAGCCGCTTTTCAAAGTTAGCTTTCGTATTCGCGATAAAAAATTTTGACGCTAACGTACCAAAAATTTATATGTTTATACTTTTGGGATCATTTTTATACCCTACACCACTATGTGGTCAGGGTATTATAAGTTTGTGCTGATGTTTGTAACACCAAAAAATATTGGTCCTAGACCCACCTTATAGTATACCGATCGGCTCAGAATTTTTTTTTATTTCGATTGATATGGGCAATAGGTCTAAACACGGACCGATTTCAACCAAAATCAATAGAAGTCGTCCTTGGGCCGACGTAAGTCGGTATACCAAATTTCATCAAAATATCTTAATATTTGCGACCTGTAGAGTGTTCCCAAGAATACCTGGACAGACAGACAGACAGACAGACGGATGGACGGACGGACAGACGGACATCGTTAAATCGAAATAAAAAAAAATTCTGAGCCGAACGGTTTACTATAAGGTGGGTCTAGGACCAATATTTTTCGGTGTTACAAACATCAGCACAAACTTATAATACCCTCTCCACGTAGTGGTGTACACCCAGAAAAGAGATTCGGTGCTGACAACCCCATTTGTTACCAATCGAATGGTTCAGTTGCATCAAATGAATTTTTCGGTTGCGGCTACCGAATTATTCTTGATACAACTGAAATTTCGTTGTCGCAGTCAAATTAGTCCTGTCTCAATTGGTTTTCTCTTGCCACAACTGAAAAATTCGGCTACCACAACCGAATCATGCGATTGGCTACAAATGCGGTTATCAGAACTGAATCTGTTTTCTGGGTGTAGGGTATAAAAATCATTGCATACATTTTCGGGAATGTACATTTCTCTGATTTCTTGATACGAATTGTCAAGAATTTCATGAATATTTTTCAATGCTTCCAATTTGAATCAATATGTTACTGACACTTTTCTTCAAATATTCATAAAACTCTTGACAATTCATATCAAAATTCTATTTGACTCGTATAATATCAGAAATAGTTTCTGGATTCAATTTATTTCTTTTTGGCTTCCACTGCGCCTTATGTGCTGGTAAGCAAAAATAAAACTCAACAAGTTTCTTCATTTCATAGCAAACATCATAAAAAAAAAAAAATCGCACCAAACAAAGTTTTTACATAATTTTTCAGCACAAGGAATTCACTAAATAAATTTTCATCATTAAAAGCAATGTTAAGTTTTTTTTTTTTTTTAATTCAACAATTGACTCAATGCTGATAAGCTTCACATTTTGGGAATCAAAGTAAATTGAATTGAAATAACAGCGATGCCAATAATTCAAAAGTTTAGAAGCAATAAAAAAGTTATGGGAAAAAGTGCAAAAAATAGGACAACCATGAATTCTTATTGTTAAAGAATGAGGACTGCCCTAAGAAAGTTTGCGGTGTCCGGGGAAAATAGGACGGTGTCCGGGAAAAAGAGGACGGATGGCAACTCTAGTCAAAGCGAAACTTTTAAGACCAATTTTGCCAAAAACTGCGAAATGTTAATCTTAAAAGCATACTGATGGACTAAACTTATTCCACGAAAATTTTCTAATTTCTTTTCTTGTAACAAGCTCTTCATTACCCATATTTTGATACCAATTTTACGGAAAAATTTAAAACTTTTTTTCCAAAATATACTACTAGTGTCATCTTCATTCGCTGGTAGGAAACTTAGGATCCCCTCCAAAAATGGTTTACTTATTTTTCCCGGGTCTCGGCTCTTAGTACGCATTGTTTAGTGATATTAATTTACGAGTAAATTAATTCGAAAGAAAACCATTTATCGGGAAACCCTAGTGTGCATATATTCATATTTATGAAATAAGGAATAACATGACCCATGCTGGAATTCTGTACACTTCGACTTTTTCTATTTGTTGTCATACTTAAGCTTTTATTTTAATCATCATCTAAAAGTAGAAGTATTTTATGCATAAAAAAAAATATTTTTATCATCATCATGAATATCGTTATCATCATCATCATCACCATAACATCATTATTGTTGTTGTTACAGGTAAACTCCTTTTGTGTTAGTTAAGCATACAGCTTAAAACTATTTAGCATAAATACCTGCTTATTTCACAACTACATACAAGGATTTTTAGCATCTATAATGATGCACATGCATATTGATGAAATACTTTTGGTTTACAAGAACCATGAATACATAATGCAAATTTCTATTTTCTGTGTTCCAAGATTCCAAAAAAAAAAAAAAAATAATTTCACCAATATTTGGGTTACTTTTTTATATTGACGATAGGAGATGGCTACAGGAAAATATAAATTATCTAACATGGAAAAACCCAGTTGTGTAACTCGAAGATCTTAAAGAAACTCGTATTTTGTAGACGGCAAAAAATTAATAGACAGAAAATATTATTTTTAGTAAATTTTTACCATTAAAAGTCAATCAACAATTAAAAACATCTAAGCATTTCTAAAAAAAATATTTTTTTTAAATTTCTTAGAATTGAGATTGTTTGAAGTTCAAGTGTTTGGATGGGAAAAAGTCTCAGAATTTCAGAAATAAGAAGTGCCAGAAAATCGGACAAAAATAGAAAAACAATCTTTGAAATTGGATCATTAAAACTAGCAAAAGAATTATTGCAAGCTTTACTCTGCAATGTGTACGTAACTTAGATATATGATGTGGAAAGTAATTCCAAAAAATCCATGTTTTAAGAAAACGGGAGAGCATTTCGATCTGTCAACTCATTCGTATAGTAACAGGTGTTCAAAAAAGGCATTTCAGTGATTTTTTTTGTAATAGAAAAATTAAGAAATTCGTGGTGTGATTAAATATTTACATAAGAAAGGTTTATCAGGACAAGTAATTCATAATGATATGGTGAATGTGTTAGGTGAAAGTGCTCCTTCAATAGCAAAGGTAGAAAATTGGGTTGCTGCATTTAAACGTGGTCGTACAAATATTGAAGATGAACAACGAAGTGGACGTCCAAAAACTGCAACAGCGCCAGAAATCATAACTAAAGTCCATGATATTGTATTAGACGATCGACGAGTGAAAGTGCGTGAAATATGTAGTGCCATAGGCATCTCAAATGATCGAGTTCATTATACCCGACACCAAAAAATATTTGTCCTAGACCCACCTTATAGTATACCGATCGGCTCAGAATTTTTTTTTATTTCAATTTAACGATGTCCGTCCGTCCGTCTGTCTGTCTGTCCATGCATTCTTGTGCGCACTCTACAGGTCACAAATATTAAGATATTATGATGAAACTTGGTACACCGACTTATGTCGGCCCAAGGACGAAGCCTATTGATTTTGGTTAAAATCGGTCCATGTTTAGACCTAGTGCCCATATAATGGTCCCCCCAAAATTATATTGTTTATACGCTGCAGATCGCAAATATTACGATATTTTGATGAAATTTGGCCCAAGGCCGAAGTGTATTGATTTTGGTGAACATCGGTCCATGTTTAGACCTAGTGCCCATATAAGGGTCCTACCAAAATTATACTCTATACGCTGCAGATCGCAAATATTAAGAAATTTTGATGAAATTTGGTACACAGACCTATATTGGCCCAATAACGCAGCCTATTGATTTTGGTGAACACCGGTCCATGTTTAGACCCAGTGCCTATATAAGGGTCCCCCCAAAATTGGCTTAGGTACAAACTGCAGATCGCAAATATTAAGATATTTTAATGAAATTTGCTGCGCTGACTCACATTATAGAAAATTTTGACACAAGCGCCATTTTAACCCATTCGAATTTCGGATCCAAACATTAGTTGGCTTTTACCCAGACTGGTGTAGGGTATTGTATAGTCGGCATGCCCGACTTTAACCTTTTTACTCGTTTTTCAGATATAATTAAAATACGAAAAGTCATATAATTTCTTTTTTACTAGGGCTATATATTTTTATATACCACCACAAGGCTTTTATTCCCCGTCGATGCCAAATTTCAGCAATTTGCGTTTTACGATCCACACCAACAAACATATTTTTAGAAATTACCAGAGTTTGAGTAAAAACCTTGTGAAAAAAATAATGTGTTAATATAAACATGATTTGTATACTGTCATAATAAATATTTATATAAAAAGAAACTTCGCTTCGGGTTATTATTATCAAAGTCCAGTGTATGTTTTATTAAATTCAAACATATGCTTTGTTGCTTCTGACCTTAAATTTAAAACAAAAAAGAGTTTATTCTGTTTAAAGATTAAAATATAATAAAAAAAATTTAAGGGCACGTTTTTCATGTTTTTTTTTCAACAGATATATTTAGATCCCATTTATTTTTCTGTTAACACACATGGGATTTACGAGTATGTATAACCATATATTATGCATGTGCATGTGCGCTAGACTGTCTCAAAAACTTACTTACACGAAACATGATAAACAAAAATCTAAAAATAGAATGTTTTTATGTATCTATGTTGATCATTTCTGAATAAAAAACAATAACAGAAAGCTGAATAGGGAAGCAAACTATGAATTAGTTACATTTCCTTCACGGCCTTTCTTGGTTGAGATCGTTAAGCGGTTGCACCTTAGTATAGTTACGTTTGTAATGTGGGAATGGCCGCATGTGTCCGAATCCTACAGCCGACGGGTTGTTGAAACAAATTATCATATACAGAGACAATCTGACACAAATAACATAATTTAATAGAAAATCATTGATGAAGCCTGTGCAAACAAAAAGGCAGAAACTAGATCTAGTCTGATTTGAAAATTAATGTGTTTATAATTTTTAGAGAAAAATTGTATTCTTCTTCTTATTCTTTAAACCTACTAAAATGAAAATTATAAACATTCGGAAAAGAACAACGAATCGCTTAATAGCTGTTTCTTTAAAAAATATTTTCGGGATACCCCAATAGTCATATATGTGTGTGTGTATACGTATACTGAAAGAAAACAAAAAGGAATAAAATCGTTCATCTTTTTAAAAAGTAAATCCCATATTAACATTACCTTGGAAACTGTTAATATTGTTGCGGTTGCAGTCTTTATATGAACCTCTATATGTTATTGTTATATAAACAGTCGAAATAATATAATATTTTAACCCTAGCCAAGTTAATAAAGATTATTTGCTCTAGATGTGCTTCCTATGTACAATACTAATACATATGAAATAGTGTGTTCCGATAAATGGTTTTCTTCTGAATTGATTGCAGTACATTGTGGGAAAAAGTACATTTCAGGTAGATCGAAAATTTAATTATACTTTTAGAATATGGAAATATTGGATATTATGTTGCACTCTTATCAATATGTATACATAAGAGTGCAAAATCAAAATTTAATTTTTTTTATATTTTTGAATTTGAATTTAAGCAATATAATATAAAAAGTTTAAAGAATTTTAATTTTTTGGTTATCACCAACTAATAAATTATACCCAATTCACTGAAAAAAAAAAATGGAAAACAGTTGAATATTCATTAGAAAACTTATTCATTTTTTTATTTGAGTATTAGAATTGACCTATAACTAGGGTTTATGTCCCGGGAATTCCCGGGACGGGATTCCCGGGAATCCCGCCCTTTTTTCAATCCCGCTATCCCGGGAATTTCATGCGGGATTTCCCGGGATTTTTTGTATTCTTTTGTAGAAGTTTTAGCTAGTATATATTGCAATTTCGGAAGCTTTATTTAAATTTAAAGCATTGATTTTCTTGAAATCAATTTAAATAAAAATATTTAAAATAAAAAATACGATTTAAAATTTAATAAACTGAATTAGTATAATATAAACAAAAATATTATTTAGGCCAAATTGTTTTTGAATGTCAGCTGAATTTGGTTTAGTTACCAATAAAAATACTCGTACTTCGGGAAAAAATGGTTTCTTTAAAACGATGATCTTTGTTCAAGTAAAGCAATATATACAACATTTCAGTTCCAAATACACCCAAAAGACTGTGCATTAAAATTTAAAAAATTAGTAATATTTTCATATTTTCAGCTGATATAAATAATTTGAGTGTTTTTTACTTCAAATAATTTCATTTAAATTTCAATTGCTACTCCTTTATTTTAATTGTATTTTTTAAAAATTATTTATTTTTCAAATAATGCATCAGATGATTTTTCAAATTATTTTGGACTTTTTATATGTTAATTTAAAATGCAACTATGAAAACCCAGCAAAGAAAAATTATCATTAATGACTCAGAAATTAGCTCCAAAAACAAACATTTTTCCACTTTTTCCTATGAGCCATTTAAGAATCTTATTTAATTGCTGGCTGGGAATTTATTTTTAAAAATTTTTGATCAAAAAATACCAATTGAAGTTAAAAGATTATTTAATAATATTTTATTTTCTGTTTTTATAAAAAGATTTAAGCCAATTTGCCTAAAAATTTGTGTGAAAAATACTCCCTTTTAAACTTTTTTTATAAAAATAATTCTAGACGAATTCTTCCGGAAATCTCCATAGAAACAAAATATCTAGAAATAGAAATTTTTGGATACCATACTTAAGAAATGTTTAAGCAAAAAAACCATCTTAGTTCTGACTATAAAACTGGTCCGACACAAGTTTGCACCCATGAATAATTCGAATATGTCCTAAAAGAAGGGATGAAAATAAAATACCCGTGTCTTTCACTTTTTCTATATTAATTCGTTTATAAACGGTTTATAACGCGAATTAATATTTAGTTATTTTTAAGAGTTTTTTAAAATTAAGACGGCCTTCCAATTAAATATATTACCTCAATATTAATTCGCGATTTAAACTGTTAGACGAATTGATCTAGAAAAAGTGGAAGATATGGATATTTTATATTTAGCACTGCTTTCAGAATGTATTAAGTAGATTTTCTCATAGGTACAACCAAAAAATGAACTTTGTCGGACGGTGTTGTAATAGAAATCGAGTTTCTCCAATACAACATATGTCGGATTTATTTATTTTCGAATGAGCGGGAATTCCCGGGATCCCGGGAAATTCAGAAAAAATCCCGCTGTCCCGGGAAATGAAAAAGTCCGGGAAAAGAAAAACCCTACCTATAACTGAAAAAATACCTACAGATCTCACAGTTTTCCAGCATTCCAGAATTTTAGTAAAATCTATAAAAATGGTACTAAAAATGATTTTAAATAAAGGCGAAAACTGCAAAAAAAAAGCCGAATTAAAAAAATTTTAAATGGCGGATACAAGGTGGCGGGCATAAGTTTTTATTTTTTTAACCCTTTGACGTCTGTTTTTTAATCTCTATGAATTTTGTGACCAAAAAAATTATTTTCATTAATTTTATGATTTAGCAGCACCCTATTGTGGAGATATTTGGAACTAAAGTTCAAACTTTTAATGCTGCTGTTTCCGAACGGGTTAAGATCTTTTAAAAAATTTTAATTTTCTATGGTTAAATTCTAGAAGAAACTCTAAAGTAGAGGGCTCCGAACTTCAAGATGTTGTTTGTAAATTAAATAAATATACTCTTATACACCTTTATTCATCTTAACACACTAGATGCACTGAAAAATATAATTTGCAAATCAATTACTTTAATTATTTAAATTTAGTTATTGTTCTAACCATAATTGTACAATTAACTAGATAATTTAATAATAACACTGTGAGGGGTCAGTGATCGGGAAGGGTTCAAACTACCGGGGAAAGTTATATCGGTAAAAAAGAAGTTATACGTGTCCCGGCGTTTCGCTGGGTCATCCCTAGGAATCGAGATAAATCGATTTGACCTTTTGTGGTCTTTTTTTTGACATAACTCGAGAACCACTAGTCCGATTTTGCTCAAACAATTTTAAAAAAATTTAATCTGTTCATATAACGTTTTTTTATATACTCAACAGTTTTGCCGGTAAAAATAAATGTATGAAGAAAAAAATATTTTTTGCCTATAATATTAAAAAAAAGTAATAAACAAAAGGCTATTGATTTTTATGGTAGCGGTAACAAACATTTATTTTTACCTGCAAAACTGTTGAGTATATAAAAAAACGTTATATGAACAGATTAAAGGAATTGTAATTTTTAATTTTTTTAAAATTGTTTGAGCAAAATCGGACTAGTGGTTCTCGAGTTCTGTCAAAAAAACGATATATCTCGATTCCTATGGGTGACCCAGCGAAACGCCGGGACACGTATAACTTGTTTTTGACCGATATAACATTTCCCGTTGGTTTCATCCCATCCCGATTTTAACTGTCGCATAGTGTAATTATCCGATAAAATGAAATACACTAAATTTAGTTTTTTTTTTTTGTAATTTTTTTTTTTGTTATATAGCCGTCCTTCTGCAAACACGGTTTAACGATGTCTAAAAATTTATATTTTATTCCTGCACTGAGAGGATTATCCTTCATGATATTAATGATATAATTTCATAGAATTTTTTTCGTATAATATTTAATTAATATTATGAAATTTTTCATAACTTTTCTTTCATAAAATTTCATAATTTCATTAAAAAAATTCATTGAATTTCATAAATTAGATCTCCCTAAATTTAATGAAAATGTTCTTTATATAGTATATGAAATTGTTCAATAGTATTTATTTACATTAAAGGAATTAAATATGCTAAAATCCTAAACGTATTTAACAAATTGTGAAAAATAATCCGTTGTAGGCATGTCCCTATCCGGATTTCATTCTTGCCTAAGGAAATCATCAGGGGACGACGTTTTTTATAAAATATCGTCATTTCGTGAGAGAATAATCTTTTATAATTTTTATTTTTTTTTTTTATTAATTTTTTTATTATAAATTTTGGACTATGAAATTTTTTATAAATCATATTAATTTTTTCGAAACTTTTTTTTATGAAACTTTTTAATTTAATTAATTCTTTCTTTAGATGTATTTCGTACATCCGTAAAATATGCTACGATTTTATTACGCCTTTTGCATTTGATAAGTACTTTTTATTTATCCACTTCAGCTTAGCAACGAAAACAACCAACTATAATAAATAATAGTAACATAGGGGTTACAAGATCAATTTTTGGCTTTCAAGTTTCAATACACTCACATTTTTTTACTAACACACTCACATTTTAAAAATTGAACAGCAACTTGATATCAATTTTTGCTTTCAAGTTTTGAGAAAACTTGACGGTCAAGTTTTAAACAGCTGATCAATTTCTTGTAAATTTGTTTTTCTTTTTACAAATATTGTGCCGCAATAAAACACGTTAGATAAAATACGGAATGTGAATATTTCGGTATATCGACGAAATGATTTAAAAATAAAAATAAATAAAAAATCAATTTCTGCTGACATGAAAATGTCTGTGGAATATGTGAAGAAAAAAATAAAGTCTTTTCGAACAGCCTAAAGTGCGGAAAGAGCCCACAGAGGCGAGCATTTTTAGTTCTTTCCTTGACGACGGCATCTTGAAATCAAAGTTGACTATCAAGTTGCATGCAGCCTACGTCACAGCTTCAAGTTCAACTGAATTTGACAAGCAGTATGTGTTATCAACTTGAAAGCAAAATCTTGATCATGTAACCTCACTGTAAATGAAATTGCTTCATAGGTTTTATGAAGCTCTTCATTGGCTGAATGATTTATTCATTGGACGAGTGGCCTATTAATTTTATGAAGAGTTTCATTAATTTTATGAACTTTTCATAAACATTGACTTTAATAAAACCTGTTTCATAGATTCTATGAAAAGTTTCAATGGACGAGTTCCAGTGGCAATTTTCATTGAAACTATGAAGAAATTTAATACTGAAGTGATGATAATTCTCTCAGTGTGAGTTATTTTAGTCATATACAAATATATCTGATATAATGTTTGTTGATTTTTCCAACATTCATTTCATTTTTTCATTTTTTGCGAAAGTCCGAAAAATTGAGGCAAAAAAATTGCAAATGATCTGAACCGACTTAAAATAAGCTTAGTTCTGTAATGTCTATGGGGGTCCAAAAATGCTGCCCGCTATTAGATTTTTAATTTTTAGTAAAAATTGTAATTGATATTATTAAAATTTTAATTGGTCAAAATTCAATTAAATGTTTAATAGTATTTAGAAGTATTTTAATTAGAACTCGATTTTAGTTTTTTTTTTGTATGCATATATTAAAAATAACATAGTTGCTGCACTCAAAAAAGTTTGATAGCTACTAAATGACTCTGATAATTTAATTTTAAATCTTATCCTCTCTTCTCTTAAATGTGTTAAGGTTAATTTTGAGCCCTTTTTAATGAATAAAAAATTTAAAAATGTCTTTTATTTGCTAATACCTCATTTTTTTATGGAGACTTTTCCTGAAGTTCCTGTAAATTTAAGAAATACATTTTACTTTATTGTTACAACTCTTAAAGTCTTTAATTCTTACGTTTTCATACTCTAGGTATTGTTCATTGTGTGCGTTTCTTTATTTTTCCACTTTCGTAACCGTTAAAACGTTTTATTTAACTAAAACAGAATTAAAACAAGAAAAAAAAAAAACAAACAATGTTGTAAAAGAACACAATTTTTTTTTAACATTAAAGCTGAGCAAAGAATTTTAGGTATTTTATTTGCATTACTAAGATTTTTTGTCTTTAACCCAGCAAACCAACGAACATGTACTCCACTTAAATTACTTGCTTTTATACATACAACCACACACATTCGGAGATTTTTGTATCTAACTCTAATATACACTTGTCTTCAGTGTTGCCATTTTAGCATATTTTCTGCTAGATTTAGCAGATTGAGTTCGAAAATATGCTAAATGCTTTTTAGCATATTTGGTTTGACAAAAGCAGATTTTTAGCATATTTTGCCCACTCAAGATTCAATTTTTATTATTTTTTTCAACAATGATTACATCACTTTTTTAAATGATTAAACACGTATACGTTAAAAAAAATGTCAAAAATGTTTTTTTAATACGAAAACTTAACAAAAATGCGTCTAGTAGAGTAAAAATTGCAATATATTTTACGCAGCAGATTTTTTGCATATTTTTGAATGTGGTTATTTAGCAGATTTTTAGTATAATGAATATTCTACCTAATTTTAAATTTTTTGTTTGGCATATTTTTAGCATATTTTTCTTTCTTCGCGATTTAGCATATTTTTTCGGTGATTTAGCATATTTGGAACGAAGGTTTCTGGCAACACTGCCCTTGTCTTTATAAAGACACGAGTAACAAAAAAAAAGTTAAACAAACATGCCTTTGAAACTGGTATGTTTATGTGTGTGTTCGTGTATGTTGAGAATATGAGGTTTTGTTTGTGCAAGTATGGGTATAAGTATATAAGTATGTGTTTGTTTTCCCATCTCTATTTGACGAAAAGAATACTGTAAGAGTATAAAGATTCCTGTGGTTGTTTAAAAGAATGTCTTGAACAAAAAAAAAAAAAAAAAAAACAAATTCATTCACACAAACACGCACACACACATGCACATTCATTCATTTGCTGTATTTTTTTTCATCAAGGATTTTAATTTTACTTCTTTCTGTGTGAAAAAAGTATTTGTGAACAATTGGAATTTGTATCACTTAAGAATATTAATTAAGCACATAATTAAGCAGTGAACACATTGATAGGATGTGTAATTGAACCAGGGTCTTATGTATAGGCTTAAATGAAAGTCAATTGGAGTATTATAGAACAGGAAATATTGGAAATAACATATATACAAATGTGTTACATACGAAAGAGGAATTTTAATTAGATTATTTAAATTGGGATGTTTAATAAGATTGCAAAAAACAAAACTAAAAGTATTGTGTAATTGAAGAATACAAAAAAAATCTAAAAAATTTATTTTCAAACATAACAGATGGTGAATATGGTCAGACTACTCGTATAAGTTTGTGCTGATGTTTGTCATATAAAAAATATCGGACATTTAGATCCATGACCGCAAATATGTATGTCTTGAACGATACAATTTTCAACAGGCTCAGTTGAGGCCACCAAATTTGTTGCCAATTTGAACACTAAAATTGGGCGCCGAAATGCAAGAGAACGGGAACGACTGGAATTAAATTAAGATTTTATTTTTTGTTTCAAAAAAAATGATCTACCATTTTTGAAACAACAAATAAAATCTAGTATGACAATATCATATTAGAATTTGGACTTGAGGTAGAAGAATATTCTAACTAAATATAAGTATGAAATTATGAAATTTTATGAAAGGAAAGTTATGAAAAATTTCATAATATTAATTAAATATTATATACAAAATGAAATTCTTCATTGGTTCTATGAAAAAAATTCTATGAAAATATATCATTAATATCATGAAGGATAATTCTCTCAGTGTATGTTTTGTTCGCTTGACGAATTATTCACAATTGAATTATTTTTGGTCTTAGCCGTTATAAAGGAAAATAGCATAAATATTCGACCATAACTTTAAGGTGTACGTAAACTTTTTGGGTTATATGAAAATGAATCGCTCGATTTTTGGAAAAAAATTTTAATTTTTAAGATATGTTAGTAAAATGACGGTGCAGGCAAAATTTTTAATTTTTTTTAAATGGTCCCCCCTCTTAAAAATTAGTTTTTTCTTTAATTTTGAAAGTAATTTTCGAAGTCGTGCTAATATTTATGATCACTTGAGTACCATTTTGCCCTACAACAAAATCTCATAATTTTGGGACCCCTCTTAAGGGAGTAAAATGGCTCTAGTTAGGGCTACGTTTTATGGATAAGAAAAAAAAAACATTTTTGGGATCGCGGGACAATTTCCTTTAATTTAAGTACCCACACTTACATGTTATTATGTCCCCCCATTTTTTGCCCTCCACGGGCCTCGCGGGGCCGAGCCTTTTCCAAAATTAATTTCGGTTTTTTCTTTTTTAATTCCAGAGGGGGTCACATTTTTTTATTTTTGTTTTTACGAAACCCCATAAACTGCAATTTAGCCAAAGTTTACCTTTTCAACCATCCCTAAAAAAATATGACCCTCTCTGGCATTCAAAAGAAAATTTTTTTTTCTATTTAGGATTAGTAAAACACAAGTATGGGTACTTCAGTGAAAGGAAATTTTCTCATGATTTCAAAAATTCATTTTGATCTGTAATTTTGGATATGTGACCCCTCTAGACGCATTTTAAGTATCCCTTAAATACAAAAATGCGGATGAAGTCGAAAAATGGAATCAAATTAACTTTAAATTTTTGTGATTAAGAAGTGAAAATAAATAGTTTTTCGTAATTTTTAGGCTAATTATGTTAATTATTTTCTGATAATTTTTTGTTGTTTTTTAATTGCTCAGCTAGGTGTAAGCATCCGACAAGACGAGATTTTAGACCAGGAACCTAAAATTGAAACTAACGGGGTTGTTCTAGAAAACGTATCCACATAAAATCATGCGATTTATAACAACAACATGTAATTTTATATGACAAAAATTTTATCTGGAATTGATGACTCTTTCGATTTTCAAATTTTGTTGGTATATCGGCCCAAGTTCTTAATAAAGTAGTGGAAAAGATGGCATTCTAACAATTTTGGATAAAATTATTTTCATTTAAATTTTTGCCTTCATTTCAACTATGATTTATTGGTATTTAAAATATTTCATTTTATTGAAGTTTTCTTAATAAAAGTACTCTAGTACGTACTTCAAAACGAAATCTCATCAGTTTTGGTACAATTAAACTTTTCAAATAAATCATGTAACAGTTGTAAGAATAAGAATATATTAACTTCTTTGTTTTTCTTCTCTATAGCTGTACTCAAAGTTTTAGCCGTTTTATTTTTGCAATTTTGTACCTTGAATAAATATGAAATAATAAATTTTGAAAACAGTTTTATGCACAGATTAAAATCATAAAACATATTTTGTTTCTTTAGTTCGGGTGTGAATTTTTTTCTGTGTCTAACTCTAAAAAGTTGTTTAACTTTTATATAATGATTTGTGGTGTTTTATCAATGGTTAACGTGTTATTTGATACCAAGAGTTTCCGTTAGCCCCCTCCCCCAAAATGCCACTTAAACGAACATTTTCAACACGATACTTAAAATATAAAACAAGACGCCAAACCATAATTCAAAATAAATTATTTGGAATATTTTGTTCATACAGTGTATGCAGAGGTTGGTTATATGGGTTCATAGCAGTAATAAATAGAACAAAAGAGAAAAACAATATGAAAAATTGCTTTGAATTTTAGTGCACTTCAATATTGTGCTTGAGTTTAGTATAAAACATAAATTCCAATCGATTTAAAAAACAAAAAAAAAAAAAACTGAAAAGAAATAAATATTAAGGCATGTCCTCGATAATAAGTTTTTTTTGTCTTTCTTCATTTTGTCTATATTTTTAAAAGACATACCACCAAATATTGCTCGAAAGAGCGCGTTATACTAAAGAACTATAGTCTTATAGTTTCTATAAGTATCTATAGTTGTTGAATGTTTGTGTGTTAGGATGTATGTGTACTAAAGTCCTTAACAAAAATGTATTTACTTTTTTTTTCTGTCGGTTTTAAAGTAATAAACAAAAAATCAAGAATAAGAATGTTTACAATCAACGAAACAGTGAAAAAATCGAAGACTAAAAAAACTTTATGTAAAGAAAAACCTCAATAAAGAATCAAAGAAAAGCTGCACACAGAGAAAAAATTTATTGGTTTCCAACTTAAATTCAGTTACTACACTGAGGGAATTATCTTTATGATATTAATGAATTTTTATGCAGCCGACGGGTTGTTGAAAAAAAAAATTATCATATAGAGACAATCTGACAATAAAATATAAACAATAATACAATTTAATGGAAAATCACTGATGAAGCCTTTCCATAGAAAAATGCAGAAACTCGATCTAGTCTGATTTGCAAATTTAATGTGTTTATAACTTTTAAAAAATGTTTATTCTTCTTCTTAACCTCAAATCTACTAAATTGAAATTTCTCTGGGTTTCACCCCCCTTGAAACCTCTAATTAAATTAATGCAATTTTCCATAAAATTTAATCAAAATTTCATATTATTTATTCCAAATTTCATACACTCAAAGAAAATTTTTGAGTAAAACTAAAAATTCATAAAAATTGTGAAGAATTTTCATAAAATTTATGAAATTTTTCATTCACTTTATGAAGAAAACTTCATCAGTTTAATGACAATTTTCATTAAAACTCGTCCAAGAAATCTCATTTTTTTATGAAAAAATGTTTTTACAAAAAAAATCAGTTACAACTGTACAACTTGTATTAACTGATTCTTACAAAAAAAAAATCAGTTAATACAACTGGATTTCAGGAATCGCATTTAAATTTGATTTTACTTACCGAATATATTGGTTATGGCAACCAAACCACGAATACATTTCAGAATTCAGTTTGCATTTTTTTCTGTGTGCGTGAGCATTTTTGTGTGTGTGTGTGTTTTTTATTGTTGCTGGCAAATTGATTTAATGCATAAACTTTTCTTTTATTTTCTTTTTTTTTACTTTTCTGCAATATCATTTTTTTCTTCTTTTCTGTTCCTCATTTTTTTGGGAATTTTTTTGTAAATAGCTTTTGGTTGCAGTTCAAAACTGTAGGAGGAATTTTTTTTTTCAGCTGTTATACATCGTTAAAGATTTTCCAAGTATTATTTTATGGAATTTTGTTGTAGTTTTATTATCGGTTTGTGTTATTGACAATTTATTTTGTTTTACCGTACACTATTATACAAGAAAAAGTTTTTTTTTTTTAAATAGTTTATAGAAAGAACTCTGCTTTATTATTTTTAGGTACAAACATCTGAGTTGTAAAAATGTTGCATGAGGGAATAGTTTTTATATTAGTTTATCAATTTATTTTTCAATTAAAGCAAATAGCTGCTTTTGAAGAACTTTGCGCTGAGAGTGACTTTGGGTAAGAAACCTGTAAAGATTCTTTCTAAAGCTACTAAAAATTTTTTTAATTTCTAATTTTCAATTAATAAACGTTGAAAATCGCAATAATTTTGCAACAATATCAATAGTGAATGAAATCTAATGTTTGTAGAAAAAAAAATGAATTCGGTAATAGTACAGTTGATTTTTAGTACAGTAAAAAAAAATTTTTTTAAATCTTAATTTAATAACAAAAGGCTCTAAAAGTGCATATAATTTGTTTATACAATATGACATACAGTGATGTGCAATAAAATAGAGCCATTCAAGTTTTTTTCTAATTTTATTCTCGTTGCCTTTATTTTTAAAGATCATAATAGTGGATAGATTCGCCCAAAAATGCGAGGAGATATTTCAGAAAATTATGTAGAATCAACAATTATTTTAATTTTTGCATTAAAAAATACAAAAATTGTTTGAAACAACAAATAAAAATCTAATATGACAATATCATATTAGAATTTGGACTTGAGGTGGAAAAATATTCTAACTAAATATATGAAATTATGTAGAATTTTAACGTGACGTCTGTTTTTTTTTATTTTGTTAATGAAAAATAAGCGAAAATAAGCGATATCGACCTTCTATCAAATTACATAATAAAATTTTTCTAGTACTGATCAGTTCTAAAAAAACTGTATATTTTTGGAATTCCTACAAAATTTCCTTAAGTCTTGCATTATTTTCTTCTACAAATGGTCGCCAGACTTAAAATGTCAGTGCCTTAAACATGACCAGATTTTTCATTGTTTTTAGCGATTTTAGAATAAAGGACTCTTTTCTTTCCAAATTGGCTTTGATATTTAAAATCGGACATCGCCTTATATTAAAAATTTTTTTTTTTAAACTTAAAAAATTTCGAAATTTTAATTTTGACCGACTATATTTAAAAACGTTGTTGAGATATTGATACAAACTTCAGTTTGAAAAATAGGGCATCGAATTAGACTTACTGGGTGTTTTTGTAAAAAGAATCGATCGAATTCGTTCAAAAATTTGTGCCAAAAACACTAATTTAAAAATGTTTTTGGTTAAAAATTTTTGCACAAATTTCTTAGGACAACTATGTAGAACAGATGCGGCCAAAGAATTGTAAAGAAAAATGTTTTTAAATTTCTGTTTTTCACACAAGTGTTTTAATGAATTCGTCGGATCTTTTTATAAAAACCGGCAGTTAAACTTTTTAAAGGTGTTTCTTTTTGCAGTTATAGTTATTAAATTATAAATTTTTATTGAAATAATCGATGGAATCGCGAATTGTGCAAAGTCTAGCGTCAATTCAAATAAACAGGTAGCAGATTCGAAATTAGCACCTTCTAATTATTCTAAATCCACTTGGTCAACTTAGCAATATTGTCTTATTTTGTAGAGCTGTGTTATTTAAATTTAAATAAAAAAAAAAAAAGAAAAGTGTCAACTTATTAACTTATTTTTTGTGATTCCATACCCCTGATTTCAGTTTTGTTGATTTAAATTGTAAAATAATTTATTGATAGAAGGAAAATTACGCTTTGCAACACCTCAAAACCTTCTTTTGTAGTACACATTTTCCGATAAACTTTTTCGTACTGAATCGAAATTTGGAAAAAAAAAACTTTCAATCGACCGTTTCCGAAATATCGCGGTTTTTATATTTTTATAGCCTACACAGTACCACCTTAAAAAAAAGTGCGCGGCACACCTTCAAATATAAAGTATTTTTGCAAGGCAATTCCAAAAAAAAATTTTTTTTGCCGAATGTATGGGTCGCCTTTTTTAATTTTTCGTTATAGCTTTGGGATTTAAAGTCGGATTTTAAAGTGTGATATATCGATTTTTTGGCCTCGAGGAGACCAGTGTTTTGCTATAAAGAAAAAATCCAATGAAAAAAATTTTAAAAAGGCGACCCTTACGTTCGGCAACTAAAAAAATAAAAAAAAATTCTACTGGGTTTATCGAAAAACTTCCTTAGCAAAAGTTTAATGATTTTTTGTGAGCTTTAATTTTCTGATATTAGGGTGCCACATTTGGGTTGTAGCAACTGAGATCTGGTGGGTAACTACTAGAACGGAATACTTGAGGTCAATGGCCCTTAGAGCAAAACATTGGTCCCCTCGAAAGAAAAACATCGATGTATTAAACTTTACGATCCGACTGTAAATGCCAAAGGTATAACGAAAAATGTAAAATGGCGACCCCTATGTTCGGCAAAAAAAAAATATTTTTTTTAACTGCCTTGCAAAATGCATCCTTTTAGGGGGTGTACGGCTCAACTTTTTTTTTGCCTGTAAGGTAGTACGGTCCAATGGACAGGGGAGCAAAGTTTGTGAAAAAGTCATACACTAATAGAAAAAAGTCCATAAAAAATTTAGTTAAAACTACTAAAAATTAGTTAAAAATGATGCTGCAGAAAAAACTGCTAAATTATCAGATAATTTTTGCTATATATTATTAGTAATATAGGAACAGCAAAAACAAAACTGAAAAATATACAGAATTTTAGTTATATTTGAGTTAAATTTTTGTTAATGGAAAATAGTAAATAAAAATCGAGCCTGTTGAAAACAGCAATTTACAGTTTTTTTTAGCAAATATTTCTGCTGATTTTAGCAGAAAAGACTCAATTTAGCTTAAAAGTAGCAAAAATTTTGTAGATATAACAGTTTTTTTTTTGTTATTTTTAGTATATATTTAGCAAAATTTTCTGCAGATTTAGCAGTACAATTTGCTATTTTCAATTAACTAAAAGTTAACTTAATTATAACTAAAATTCTGTAAATTTAACAGTTTTAATTTTGCTGTACTTATTTTACTAGTACTAATTTTAGCATTTTTTTCTGCAGCATCACTTTTAACCAATTTCTAGTAACTTTTTTTGCTACTTTTACAGATTTATTTCAATGAGCGTATTTGCATATTTTAAAAAATTTATCCGTTATATTAAATTCGCTATTTTAAATTTTGAGAAGCAGATTTAAATTCAACACTCCCTAAAACTATAAAGTAGAATTTTTAAAGCAAATTGGGAAACATCTGAAAATTATCTGCTATATTCAATCCACAATTTTGAATCTTAGAACCCCGATGCTAGATTCGAGTTCAATAAACCCGTTGGTGATACGTGGAAATCTTCTTTGTTAGTTAAGATGTTTCAAAGGATAATACGAAATTACTAATCTCCATGGCAATAATGTAGACTAATAAAGTTTAGTTTTGCTAAAGCCCTGTGATACTAATAATATGGTCTATATTTCTTGTGGCGTAATTATTTATTTTATTAAAGGTTTTCACAAGGGGTGTTATTTGTTGTATCGTTGTATCGTCGTAACAAAAAACAGAGTTGTTAAAAATTAAATTGAAAATATACAGCATTTGAAAATAGCACGACACAACATTTTAACATATATTTATTGTCCTATGTTTGAGTGTGCTAACATATAGAAAATTGAATAGAAAATCGTTGTTAAACACAAATAAAAATTTTAACAACTCTGTTTTTTGTTAGGACGATACAACAGATAGCACACCCCTTATGAACAACCTAATTAATTATTAACTTTGTGTCGTAAAGTCCAGTTTTTAATTTTTAACTTATTAATTTTCTGACAATGTAGAAATAAAATCGTAAGTTTTGGCAGAATTTAATCAATAAAAAAACTTCCCAGCCAGTAAAATGTGGATACTTTTTTGAGGGTTCTTATTCTGTGAGTCAAAACTTAGTCAAATAAAATACATTTTTTTGAAATTTTGAAATTTTTTGTCAAAAATTTTTTTTATAAAATGACTCATAAAAGACATAAAAAATAGAGCCAATTTATTAAATCCAAAAGATGGTTCAGAAATGACTCAGAAATATAAACAAATTTGAATATTTTGTGAACAATTCAAAAAAGACTCAAAAAAAGATTAATTTTTGAGCCTTTCGAATTTTTTAAAATCATTTTTGGAGTCATTTTTGAATTAAAATTGAAACGAAGGCTCTTTTTGTTGAACCACTTTCATACAAAAATTTGAACTTTTAATAATATTTTTTGAGTTTTTTTTTTTATTAATTTTTGGGTTTGTTTGCCTGGCTGGGTTATGAAGAAATTGGAAATAAGCCAAGGAAACATCGAGATGAAATAAATTGTTTTTCATTTTATTATCGTTAGTTGACAAAATCCGCCCAAAGGAAATTCCTTACAAACAAATCTTTAATATTACTATTATTTTTAATACATACTATATTATTCCTTTTCTTTACAGATGATGAAAACTCTCATGTACATGCCATTTTAACAAATGAGAATCTATTGGACGGTACTATAGAAACACCAACAGATCACTTTTATATCGAACCATCTCAACGGTATTCACAAGAATTAAATGAGACAGGAATTCACAGCATTATTTATAAACTAAGTGATGTTGACATGCGTAAATTAGCCGCTGAGGAACCCACTAAATCATCAACGGCAGAACACTGTGCCAGTGAACGTCTAAAACGCAACATGTTACTAGATGAATTGAAAAGAAGAAAGTCTAGCCTTGAAGAATTAAGAGAATATAACGAGGGCCCTCTAACAAAAGAAGAAATAAAAATTCATAAAAAACGTCTCAAAAGATGGCTGCCAGAAGAGGTGAGTTAAAGTTTTTTTTCTTTTTTTATATTTTCTTTTTAATTTTATAGTTGTTTATCCCTGAAAGATATGTTCAAAATATTTAAGCGTGACTCACACACATTCCCTGTTCTTTTTTAAGAAAAATAATTCGTTTTATTCAGACGAAATCTACCAATTACTGTCACTATCAGGACAATGAACATTTTTTGTTAAACACTTCACTTGGTTTATATTTTTATTTTATTTTCCCATCAAAATACCCACACACGTTTTAATCATACCATACATTTTTTACATTCACTGTCTTTACCTGATCTGTTTTCGTATGTGTATGTGAGTGACGGTTTCAGTTTTGTGTATACACTACTTCGCAATCAGAGTAATTTAAGTTTGAGCTTATATTTGTCACTACTATAAGGAAGGAATTCAAGATAAAGTATACCAATCGATGAAAAGTAAATTGTGTAATTAATTTTTTTTTAATGGCCAAACTTTTTTGTAAGGTGCAGTCGCAAATTTCATATATATTTCAATAAAATTTGTTACGAAGGACCTTTATTTTTATATAAATTACTCACATGTCGAATTTTTGCATTTTCCAATAACATTTAATTAGTGGTTATATATATTAACTTAAAGACAGGCTTACTAAACAACTTGGGATCCAAATTCGAAAATAGTGTATAGGGTATCATATAGCCGCTTCTAAGTTGTATTACCTGTTTCTGTTCCACCTTTTTAACTTGAGCGTGTGATTACTTTATTATAGAGCGAGCGTGTTTATTTCACATTATTATTACTTGCTATCATTACACAAGTACAAGTATTATAAGAGTAAATTTTGCACCATCAGTGGTAAATGTATCATTCCCTCCCAAAAATATGCAACAACCCAAAAGTAATACATATAGTGTCTTTTGCCGGTATTGAGTGTGCTATTTGTCAATTTTTAAATGTGCGTTAAACCAACTTGTATGTGTTAGTGTACATAATTGTGTGTACATATGTGTCATTGTATGTCAGTGTGATTTTTTACATATACACTAGGGTTATGACTTTTTGAATTTTATGCGCCAATATCAAATTTTACATGCCCTAGCCAAAAAGGCCATAAAAAATATTAAGAAACGCAATCTTACTTTTTCGCTGCTGTCAAAAAAGTTCCCGCACCAAAAGGGTTGAAATTTGGTCTATATGGTTTTAGTTTAATTAAAATATTTCTCCCAAGTTTTAAATAAATGAGACTCAAACGATGCATATTAAAAGATATTTATGGTAAAAATTACGAAACCTTTTTGGAGGGACTTTTGGATACATTTTTAGTCGGTTACAATAATTTTTGTAATAATTCCTTATATAAATCAAACAAAATCCCCGAGCAAAAATTACTTTTAGAAATTGCATTTGCTGCGGAAGGTTTTTTTTTGCCAAAATGACCCGCAATCACAATTTTTATTACTAATTTAGCATTGCCTATCACTTGGTGATAGGGAAAATTTTTGTTAAAAATGAGTCATAACCCTAATTTACACTCTCTTCTTTTCATTTATTCACTTGTATTTTGTTTCTGCTGTTCTTTACACACATTTTATTTTGATTGACAGTTAATTTACAGAAATTTGCATAATAGAGTCAAGCATTTTTCACTTTTTTTTTTTTTTATATAAGAACTGTGGTGGTGCAGAAAGTATTGTAGAATTTTAGATGAGAATTTTTTTATGTACGGAAAAAAAATCAATATATTCAAATTTTTAAATTGAATTTATGGAAAATTTTAAACTAAAAAAAATAACAGATTTTCCATTGAAATTTGATTCTTAATTGAATTTAATTGTATTGTTAATTTGTCGAAAAAATTAAACAGAATTAAACAATTAGGCAGTTGCGTTAAAAAAAATTAAAAACTAATCCCAAAATTTGTGAAAAATAATTGTTTGTAGGCTTATCTCTATCCGGTACCCCGTTTCTGTATTTTTCGCATCGAAAAAGTTTTCACTTAAAATATGTGAAATGCAACCCTGATATGATTTTTATAGGGTGAGTCACAGACAATAAAATATATATGAAATCAAATCAGCTAATAATGCTTTGCGTGTAAGTTATTTCTAATTTAATTAGGTATTTTACAAAACTACATCTGTCCACCGTTATAAAAATTACAATATCTAGAAGAATTACGACTAAAACTCCAGTCAACTTCATCATCTCTTAAATCACCCTGTGTAATGCAGGGTGACTATGCATTTCTCGATGAGAAAACTTCTCATATTCGATACAGAAACGGGGATAAACGGATTACATTCCTGTCTAAGGGAATTTTCAGGTGACGACGTTTTTGGAATTTATATAAATATTTATGAGGTTAAATTAAATTCAACAAGAATTTCTTGTTTGGAGGAGCATTATTTATCAACAAACCAAAATTACCACAACTTTCTTTGTCACCTTCCAGTTACGTATTTCCATACGAACACAGAGAAATAGATTCAGGCTGATAACCCAATTTGTTATCAACCGAGTGTTTTGATTGTAGGGACCGAATGCTTCAAATAAAATAATGGGGCATTCCGTGCCAAATCACCGAGTTTTTGGGCCGATCCTGTTCGATTTCGCTAATTTCTTGATATGTTTTGGTATGTATTCAAAGCAACTTATACACTTATTTTCTGCATTTTATTCCGAACTGGTTTTGAGTAATAAATTTTTTAATTCTTGAGCAAAACATTTTCAATTAACGACAGAGCAGTGATAAATATCGATATCTTAAAAAAGTACACTCATAATAATCCATAGGTAAAATAAACGAAAAATGTGGTTCATTTTACGAAAGTTTTGGTTATTTTGATATTACGAATATTTTTGTAATATGTACAAATGATATTTCGTTTCTAGTATCGAATTTGTATTTGTATATTTTACGAAGTTTTATAAAAGTACAAAAAAAAGATTGGTAAAGATACAAATATTTGGTTTAAATACAAAATAAATTTGTATATAGTAGAAAATTGGGAATATAACCTGCAAATGCGATATATTTGGCAAATTTTTAGCGTTTGTGTTACTGTGTTAACATTGGCCCTCGTTATCTATGATCTTTTCCCAATTTTCTGGAAACATATTTATTCCGCGCCAAAACAACTGCTCATTTTTTGGGGCCAAGAACTAATCAAGCCAATTTCGGATACCCTCTTCTGAAGTGGAGCATTCTGCATCGATCGAAACAAATGGTAGTCGGACGGGGCAAGGTCTGGACTATAAGGCGGGTGAAATAAAAATTCCCAACCACTATTTTCTAAATAGTTTTTAACCGGTCTTGCAACATGTGGCTGAGGTTGTCATGATGCAATATTATATCTTCATTTCTGGTTGCATATTCCGGGATTTTTCGGCAAATGCTCGCTTCAAACGAATCAATCGTATTCTGTACAGGTACCCTGTGATCGTCTGGCCCGATTTCAGTAGCTCATAATAGATTAGAC
This sequence comes from Leucophora obtusa, assembly GCA_949987735.1. NCBI lineage: Eukaryota > Metazoa > Arthropoda > Insecta > Diptera > Anthomyiidae > Leucophora > Leucophora obtusa. Next base: position 8,499,246 of record OX465295.1, read on the forward strand.
CCTTCTACCATGTTTCCCATACGATTTCTTACGCTTCGGGCGCTTCATCGCCAGTAATGATTCGATGCAAAAACAACTTCTTTTTATGGCGTTCAAGCACCATTTCGGACCTGCAAATCGTCTTTTAACGTCTATCGGCTTCATATCGTGCGGTACCCATTTCCTTGCTTGTGGTACCCATTTCTCTGCTGCTTGCAAACGATTTAAAATTGCTGCTTGAGAAACTCCTATATATACTATATACTAAAAAATTTTCCCTCTCCCCGGGACTTATTTTGTGAGGTTACTGGAACAACTAATCCAGAAAAAATTTCAGCTCAATCGAAGTATTTTTGAGCTATACCTGTGCGTTGAAAATTTTGAAATACGCTTTTGCAATACTGGCTCTTAAAACCTGTATTTCTGGAAAATATTAATAGTAATCTAGACGGAATTACCTTTAAGGCAAGGCATAATATTTAATCCAAAATCGGTTGGAAAATATTTAAGTAATTGCAATTCGCCCAGACTATTATGAAAATCGTAAAAAAATTAAATATTTTTTTCAGAAACTCACAATCTTATACTCTAGTTTCATTTCTAAGATCTATAAATATTGAGATAAAAATTTTTGTCGCTCTTGGATTATGCTAGCCTAGTCCCAGGGATGGCAACAAATGGGATTTTTTTTTGTAAATTTGCAATACTTTAATTTTGAGTTTTTTTTTTAATTTTGTTCAACAAAATATATAAAAAAAAAAATGGTCAACGCATAGAGTTTTAACTACATCTCAGAGAATAATTCTACCGAAAATTACACATGTCCCTCTTTTAACTTAGTAGTGACGACATCTTAAATTTAAAAATTTTAAAAAAAGTGTAATTTTGGCCAATAATTTAGATAATACAGTGTTGTTTTAGCGTCATATAGACCAGCTGCAATTAATATTGTATTTAATATGCATTTCAACAATTTTAATTTAGTAGGTTTGAGGTTAAGAAGAAGAATAAACCTTTTTCTAAAAATTATAAACACATTAAATTTGCAAATCAGAATATATCTAGTTTTTGTCTTTTTCTATGGACAGGCTTCATCAGTGATTTTCCATTAAATAGTATTAATGTTTATATTTTTATTGTACGATTGCCTCTATATGATAATTTTTCAACAACCCATCGGCTGTAGGAATCGAACCCGTACCTCTTCCTACATTACAAACGTAACTATACTAAAGTGCGACAGCTTAGCTATCTCACCCAAGTAAGGCCTTGAATGCAGTGTAGCTAATTCATAGTTTTCTTTCCTATTATTGTTTTTTTTTTTAGCTCAGAAGTGATCAAACACCGACACCTACAAACATTCTACTTTTTAGATTTTTTTTATCTTTCAAACTCCTCCGAGCCTCCTTTTTCTCTAATGTGTAAGAATTAGTAAACATTTTTTATAACTGATTTGGAAGAGTAACTAAGAAGAATGTTCATAATACGTGAATTAACCGGGTTTTGAGCATTCCTAAAAAATTCTGTATTTGCAGATAGACCTTATGGAATATAAGCCCTCAATATACAATATAACTTTGCGATATTCTCTTTGCAGTTTAACAATAAAAACGATATTTTATTATGGAATTTCATTAAATATGCTGAAAAAGAAAATATGTTTTAATTTAGAACATTGTTTTACATTGTTCAGGTCAAAAATTTAATATGATATTGTCATATCAGATTTTTATTTGTTGTTTTAAAAAGGTTAACCACTTTCATGATAAACAATACTATTATTTCCTGGGCATCACCCATCATTAGTTGTCTGCAATAAGAATATGATGATAGGAAAACACAAACCGAAACATTATTCACTGATTTGGAATTATAATTGGTGTTCAAAAGAGGTATTCCCCTAGTGATGTCTATGCCGAAGGAGTTAACCAGATACCAAAATTTAATTTTCTAGGTCCAGCGGTTTGGGCTGGACGCTGTTGAGTCATTGAGACTGTCAGTCAGTCTTTTCTACATAGAGTAAAAAATCTAAACTCTGGAAACATTCAAGCCGTTCAGGGAGTATATCATGTCAATTTTTTAAAATACTTACAAAGTGTTGACATAAAATTTGCATTTAAACTGTGCGCAGTTCCAAGTGGGTTAATAATTTGCTAAATAATAAATTTTTCAGACAATTACTTCGATCTGATTGCTTAAACAATATAAATAATGCAAACAATGCGTAAATATGGTTTACATTTCAATTTGTCAGTCAGTCATTGATGTAACATCGATAACTTTAACTTGTTATTTAACTTTACTTCTCTACAAACTCGCACACACCCACACACAGCCACACACATGCATAGTTGCAATGAGCATTTATATTCACACAGATACTGGAAAATTAAAACATATTTATTCTTATGAAATGAGGTTAAAATAGTTAGTCACACATATGTACCAAATGCATATTTATGCTTTTACAAACACACATACATTCACGCAACTTTAGTTAAGTAAAACATTTTACTTTACTAAATAAAGTTGTTCTTCATTATAAGCCGCCCAACCTAAGCAATGTTTATGTATGGATTTATATTTGTAATATACAAACTCTTGTTGGTATGTGTATGTGTATTCGTGTAAATAAGCAGGGGAAGACTAAAAATATATTTTAAATGTTCTTTTTGGTTATTATATGCGATTATATGTATGTTTATTTGTTTGCAATAATATGTGTATAAAAGGACATTAAGGATAAAAGCAAAAACAACAAGGAGGACTTATATCTAAACGAAGTAAAGTCTCATTCTCTGTTTTTTGTAAAATATTAGTGGTTGCGGTTGTAATTTCTAACTTTTATAAAATGCAACACCACACAATGTGATGAGAAGAAAAAAAAATAATAAATAAATTTCTGTTGAAAGAATAAAAATATAAAAAATAAGGAACAAATGCACATAAAATGGCATGAATGCAGCATTTAAATACAAAATGGAAGGGTAATTTCTCTTTTGGCCAAATAAATCCAATTAAAATGTCATTTATATTTTTGTTAAGATTACTTACGGCACCAAAGCCCCTTCAACCATAAAACCAGCCAACCACTTCAAATACTCTGACAAAAAAGCAAAAAATAAAATAAAAGAAGAGCTGTAGACTGTACGCCTGGTTAATGGAAAACGAACAAATCTTCAGCCAGTCTTTTATGTCCGCATAAAACATGTATGCATATGCTAGCTGACGACAAAAACTTTTCATTTTAAGCTCTTTTTTATTCAAATTTTCCATTTTTATTTTCATTTTTTTCTACCCTTTAAATAACTAAATATTTTTTCATTTTCATTTTGGTTTTAATTCATTATCCTTTCATTTTAAGTGTTTTCTGTACTTTTTCTCATTTGTTTTTCTTTACAGCTGGCTTCATCTGATGATGGTCATAAAGAGGATCCACCCCTGCCTTTGGATTTAGATGTTCCATACAATGATGATTTCAGTATTTTCAGTAATGCGGATAATCCGCCACAGCAGGATGATAAAACATTTAGTCCTTTAGAAAAAACCACCTCAACCACAACTAAGAGTAACTTTAATAATAATAAAAACACAAAAAAGTATAATAACGATAAAGAAGAAGAAGAAGAAGAAGAAGTAGAACTGCGTAAAACGCAACAAGCAGCATCTGTGATAACGTGGCGTAATGCTGGTCAACAACAACAGGGGATATCAGCCGATTCGGGCACAACAACTGTAGCACCAGCATTTACGTCCTCCTCCTCATCATCATCCACAAAATACAACCGCAACCGTAACATAATTGTTAGTAATTATAATCCCAACAACAATTACAATGGGGATAATACAAACAATTCCTACAACAATAATATACGAAAAACTTATACCAAACATAAAAATATTATTGTTAGCACCTTTAACAACAACAACAACAACCAGAACGAAAATCAAAATAATGTTAACAGCAATAATAGATCTGCCTCCTCTTATGATCGTGCTGATGATTTTAATGATGGCAGCAGTTTCTTCAACAACAATTGGACTACCATTTTCATGGGCAACGATAGACCCATTCACAAGACCCACGTTGAAATTATAACCAAAAATGGTGCCACTAAAAAACCCAACATCATTGTCAACAACTATAATCCCGATATAATGATGGCTCCCAATCCCCATAATCCCAATTTCAATAGCATGCTAATGACCAATTTACTGAGTAATCGTGGTGGCGATTATGGTCAAAGTGATTCCTCGAATTCGGGTAAATCTTTGTATGACCGTAAAATCACTTGTATGTTGTATTTACAAGCTGATCATACATTTTTCCAAAAAATGGGCTCTGATGAGGCCAGTATAGAGGCCATTACGCGGCATGTTCAGCGGGCTAATGCGATATATAAAAATACGGGTAAGTAGATTACTATAAGTTTACTTACTTGTAATACATTCTGTAATATGAATTTATAGCTATTGTTCTGACTGCACTAATGGAAAAAAGTCTGTAAGAATTTTAGTTAAGAGTACTAAAAATTAATTAAAAATTACACAGTACAACAAAATTAGAAAAATTAGATACATCGGGATTGCGACACAGCACTTCCAATAGACTTTGGGACGCTGATCACGAATATGTCCCTAGAATTTTCAAGTTAACTATAGTTTAAGAAATATTTGCCTAAACGTTTTTGTAGGAAAATTAAATTTTTTTAATAAACTTTTTGCAAAAAAAAATACAAAACTAAAAGTATTAACTATATTTTTGGCAATATTTTAAAATGATGAAATATTCCCTAATGCCCAAGGCCGCCAAAAGGCGGTCTTCAGATTTTAAATAGCTTTTGGCCAAATAACAATATTTTATTAAACAAGTTGTATTATATCCATAGAAAACTGAATTACCTACTTTTTTGCCTTCAAACTTTTTTTTGTAAAAGGAACGGTTTTCAAGCAAGACGCATGTAAAATGAAAATTTGGTAAATTTAAAAAAAATTAACTTTTTAAAAAAGAAAAAAAAGATTTGAAAAATCGCCAAAAATACATTTATGATTCGACGTACATTATCGATAATAACAAAACTAGTTTAGAGTCTTTAACTGTCAAATCAGTTGAAAATTCTTCTACAGGACTCACAGGACTATCTCTCTAACTCAAAAACTAGATGACAGATTTTTTTGAAATTAAACACAGAGCATATACTCAGAGGTATAGGTATAATTTATATAAAATTGTTTATAATTAATAAATAAATGAAAATGTTCGAGCTCGAGGTCTGTTTTTATTATAAATATCAAATTATTATCCGATATTTCGACATTCTTCGAATGTCATCTTCCGGGAAATATTAGATGTTTACAAAAATCGCTGCTTATATATCGTCATCTATTATTGTGAGTGCAATAATCGACTTTAACAAAAATATACATTTGGAAAATTGGGATAGCAAGGGCGATAAAATTTGTGTTTTATATTGAATTTTCCGAAAATAGGTATTGATGCAAAAGTTGTGATTTTTTTTTGATAAAATGAATTTTGTGGTATTTAAGTTTGCGTCGTGTGTTAAGACTTTCCAAACCCGATTAAGGGATTTTACTAGATTTGCAAAATAAGAAAATAAGTGAATTTTTTACTTGAATTGCAATTATATCCTAGATCCTTTACCTAATCAAAATAAGTTGATATTATCATAAAAGCCTAAAGTCTATACTTTTAAACCATATTAAAAATTGCATTAAAGGAATTAAATATGCTAAAATCCCAAACATATTTACCAATTTGTGAAAAATAATCCGCTGTAGGCATGTCCCTATCCGGATTTCATTCTTGCCTAAGGTAATCGTCAGGGGACGACGTTTTTAGAATTTCTGGAAATATTTGTTAAGTTAAATTACAAATTAAACATATAAAATATCAAAGAAAAAACAAAAACAACAAAAGAAAATTTTCCACAATTTGCTTTGTCATCTTCCAATGTACTACTCTGTTGTTTTGACAGATCTATTATCCGTGGTTTAGTCAGATATATGAATAGATAAGACATTTTAACGAAAAAAACTGAATTTTTGCTAAAAGTTAAATTTGCGAATATTTCAATAACTAGAGCTAATTTTAAAATTTGGTGTTCACATTCGTGATACTCGAATGCATTTGGCGAAAAAAATGCAATAAAATACAGTAAAGCGTCAACTTTTTAATACAATTTTAATAAATTGCCAAACAAAATATATTTTTTTAATGTTGGGAAAAATGGATTTATTTTTAAAAATCATATTAATTTACGCCGATTGCACTTTAGCTGTCCAAATCTGAATTTCTTTACTATTGTTTTTTGTTAAAAATATTTTAAAACGATTAAAAAGGTTAAAGTCGGGCATGCCGACTATACAATACCCTACACCAGTCTGGTTAATAGCCAACTAATGTTTGGATCCGAAATTCGAATGGGTTAAAATGGGACTTGCGTCAAAATTTTCTATAATGTGAGTCAGCGAACCAAATTTCATTAAAATATCTTAATATTTGCGACCTGCAGTTTGTATTTAAGCCAATTTTGGGGGGACCCTTATATAGGCACTAGGTCTAAACATGGACCGATGTTCACGAAAATCAATAGGCTCCGTCCTTGGGCCAACAAAGGTCTGTGTACCAAATTTCATCAAAATATCTTAATATTTGCGACCTGCAGCGTATAAAAAATATAATTTTGGGGGGACCCTTATATGGGCACTAGGTCTAAACATGGACCGGTGTTAACCGAAATCAATAGGCTTCATCCTTGGGCTGACATAGGTCGGTGTACCAAATTTCATCAAAATATCATAATATTTGCGACCTGCAGCGTATAAACAGTATAATTTTGGTAGGACCCTTATATGGGCACTAGGTCTAAACATGGAGCGATGTTCACCAAAATCAATAGGCTGCGTTATTGGGCCAATATAGGTCTGTGTACCAAATTTCATCAAAATATCTTAATATTTGCGACCTGCAGCGTATAAACAATTTAATTTTGGTAGGACCCTTATATGGGCACTAGGTCTAAACATGGACCAATTTTAACCAAAATCAATAGGCGTCGTCCTTGGGCCGACATAAGTCGGTGTACCAAGTTTCATCAAAATATCTTAATATTTGCGACCTGTAGAGTGCGCACAAGAATGCATGGACAGACAGACGGACGGACGGACAGACGGACATCGTTAAATCGCAATAAAAAAAAAAATTCTGAGCCCATCGGTATACTATAAGGTGGGTCTAGGATCAATATTTTTTGGTGTTACAAACATCAGCACAAACTTATAATATCCTGACCACATAGTGGTGTAGGGTATAAAAATACTTAAACTAACAAGTATATTTTTTTATTTTTGAAATAATGATGCAATTTTTCGTTCAAATTCTGCTGTTTTTTAGTGCCAATTTGCACGCCAATTTCAACTTTTTTTGAAACTCTTTTTTAGTAACTTTTTGTTATATGTTTTAGAGTAACGCAGAAAGTGAGTCGGTGTCATTACAAAAAAATTACCTTAAAAACTAATATGCAAATGATTGTGCAAATTTAAATGTTACTGACACTTTAGAAAACATATTCTATTCTATTGTTGTTTATGTAAGAATGGATATCACTACATTGCTAGATCTGTCAAAGCAACAGAGTAGTATATTGGAAGATGACAAAACAAATTGTGGTAACAATTCTTTGTTGTTGTTTTTGTTTTTTTCTTTGATATTTTAAATGTTAAATAACGCTCCTGGACGAGAACAAGAAATTCTCATTGAGTTTATAATTTAACTTAACAAATTATTCTAGAAATTCTAAAAACGTCATCCCCTGATGATTTCCTTAGGCAAGAATGAAATCCGGATTGGGATATGCCTTCAACAGATACTTTTTTACAATTTGTCAAATAAGTTTTGGGAGTTTAGCACATTTAATTCCTTTAATGTCATTACTGGTAGTCAAAAAAAAAATAATAATTCAATAAGAAGTTCTTAAAAATATTGAAAAGTTATCGAGAAATTCAACAAAAAAACAGCACTGTCACTGTTCTGTGCTACTTTCACTATCTAGTTTGGGCTTAAGAATATACAATACTCTATGAAATTCAATAACTACAATTGTATTTAATTTTCACGCGTACCTATTGTAAGCTAAAGTATTTTCATTTAAATACTACACTTTCATTTTATTTTGACTTTGACAAAGTAAAAAAAACCACAGAAAAAATATTTCAAATAAAACCAACAAATATTTTTAATATTTATGCTAGAGGTAGACAGAAAGGACCTCAAGGAAAATATGTATTTATTCTGAATATGCAGAGCAAATAAAAACAAAAAATAAAAAAACAAAATATTTGTACAAACTTAATTTTACATTTTTTTTAAAACAATATGTGCTATATACAACATGCAACAGTGTGTGGAATGTCTAAATAAATAAAAAATAAAAACCACTTTTTCATACACACATTCGCATATACAATTGTCTTCTTTCTGTTGCATATTGTTTTCCCTGAACAAAAATATTGCATGTTGACATCAATTGTGTAGTGAAAATTAAAAAAATACTCGTATAGATATTTTAACTCTGACATAAAATCGGATTTATGTTTGTCAAAAGCAAAAAAAAAAATATATTTATTGATTTTTTTCTTCAACATTTTAAAATTCCGTATTTTATTTTCTCTCTTTACAGATTTTAACAATGATGGCAAACCTGACAATATTACATTCATGATTAAACGCATTAAAGTCCATAATATGAATGCAGTCAAAGATCCTTCATATCGTTTTCCTGGCAATTATGGTGTTGAAAAATTTTTAGAATTATTTTCAGGTGAGTTTATTGTGAAATACAAAATTTGCAAAAATTTGTTTATGTTTATTAAAATGTAATTAAATATTTTTCACACTATATGGTTTTAATTAAATTGTTTTTACGAATTTAATTTGTATTTTAATTAGCCTTGTTTGTAGTTTGCTTCTGTTACACAGTGCAACAACAAAATTCAGGCTCAATGATTCCAACCTGAAACGAAAGTAGATCATTACATTAATAAATCACTTGAAGGGATTTGCAAACATATCTTGGAATTTCATTTAATGTCCCCTTGAAATTAAAATGTATTTTATGAAAAACTTTGAGGTATACTCATATATTCACTCGAAATTTTTCAACCGCTAAACCTATTTAGATGATTTTCTACTTAAAGTTGTTTGGCAAATAACAAACAATCTAAATAGGAATGAACAAACTGTCTTCCTTTTCCGAGCCGGGAGTATCGTTACAATAGACAGACATTTCAAGAGGCCCTAATAACGTGATCTATCTTTTCAAATCCCTTGGGGGGATTTGTTTCTGTAATGGTCTGTTTTCGTTTCGATGACCAGAAATACATTGCACAGCATTATATTTCATAGTTTCCCAAAATTCAACTTTTGATTCCCATGCACTGAAGAGCTATTGCATAATCATTCCCCGTGAACTATTCTCCTTATTGGCCTGCAAAAAATAAGCAGGGCTAATAACATGAAATTTAAAATATCTACTTCCTAAAGTGAGGTCATTGATAAGGTACTTTTTGGAATTTTCGTCAGGAACGTGGTAAAAATGTGTGGTTTTATAAGCAGATAAGTTTTGACCTTATCAGCTTGTCCAAACCTTTTTGGTTTGTAGTAAAAGTATCGCTTCGAAAGGGAAAAAGTGCCCTCTTACTCAGTTAGCTCCAAACTCTGCAGATACACTCAAAATAATAATTATGTTGGTTGAACAGAAAAATTTGCGACTTTAACAAAGTTTGTTCCTGATTTTTGGCTTAAAAAATATTTGTTCATTTTAAAACATTTTTTGTTAAGAAATTAAGAGTTTTCCTTTTTGCATATTTTTTCTCCGCGACTTTTTTCGCGATTTTTTTTTTTTGCAATTAGTCACCGAATTTTGTTATAGGAATTGGGTATCATAGTAACCAGATTATAAATTTTAAAAAACCGCACTTAAAAAAAATTGAAAAATAGTCGCGGAACGCGAAAAAAACTTTATGCTACAAAAATTAAATTAAAAAACTATTCATAAAACTAAGTTCGGTGACTAATTGCAAAGAAATCACGAAAAAAGTCGCGGAAAAAAATTTCAAAAATGGAAAATTCTTACATCTGTATATTTGTTTGCAGAAGGAAAATCGCTGATAAGGTTTTTTAATACAATTATTGTACCATAAAGTCTTTGTACTGGTGGATTAGTTTGCAAAAATAATTTTGCAAAACGGAAATTCTTGCGTCAATATATTCCTTTGCACTATGTAAATCGCTGGTTAAGTATTTTAATTAATTTTTTATACCACAAAACCCTTTTCGCATTCCGTATTTGCGAGCTTGGAAATCTGTAAAGTGACGTTTACGAATGCCAATTGTTTCTTAAAATTGAGGCATAAGTAATCGTAAGGAATTTACTATACAATTGAAATTAGTAATGAAATCGATGTATTTCAAAGTATTAGCATTAGTACAAGTAATAATAATGCCAAAAATTTCATTAGCATTAGTTTCAATTTAATGCTAATGAAATCATCAATTCATTTGTCTAAATAATTAATTAGTCTAGATCTATAGTTCAGAAATTTGAACCTTAAAAAAGCTTGAACGAATTTACTAAAAGATAAATTTCTTTGAAAAAAATAGTTTATGCTCTATTAAAACCTCAGGTAAGGAAGTATCGCGGTTTTAAGCTATTATGATGCCTAAGAACTTGAGATGAGGAAGATATACAGAAAAAACGGATTTATTCTTTTACCCGGATTTGTCTTCAATCGAATGTAATTTTTGGCATGCTTGTCACATCAGAAATCTGTTAAGACAACAGTATTTTCTTTGTGATATCAGAATTCCGGCCATTTCAACAAAAATTTGATAGTTACAATAGAAAAATTTAGTTTTCACCACCGCACCATTCCATTGACAACAAATCCAGTTATCAGCATATTTTCTGGGTATAGAATAACGACATAATTTTGTTAGTGGCATTTTATTTTAATTGTATCGATTTTGTTGATACTGCATTTATACTGAGCAAAAACTACTTGGTTTTTGGCTCTTGTAGTTTTTGCTCTTGTCAAAACGCGTACAAAAAACATAAGCAAAAACTAGTTTTGTAGGTGGTTTTTGCTCAAGTATAAATGTAGTATTATAGTTATTTAAATGTTCTTGTTTCTGCACACATACATTCGATACAAATGTAAAGTTATTTATATCAAAATGTGGCAAAATGCACACACGTACGATATGGCAGTTCATTGCCAGACTGTTATAAATTTGAATTGTAAATATTCGGAAAATGTGTAAACATTCATACAACTATACTGCCATACACGTTGCAAAACTTGCAATTGCACATATTATATGATACGCACACATTATAAAAATGAATAAACATCCCAGCAAGACCACATATTACCAAAAAAGTGTAGTCATTGGGGATCATGCATTACTTTACAGCATTACTGTATGCACCCATTACCTTGGAGGTGATACAGTAAGTGTGTCCAAAAATAGATTTTCATAACAAAGAAATTTTATTTAAAAAAAACTTATTACAAATCTCAAAGGAGGAGTATTATCTCAACTGTGATTGTAACACTAAGAATTAATTGCTGTGATATTTTATTTATTTATTTCTACAATTATTTTTAATTAATTGTACATATAAATGCGTATTTTGTGTAGTTCATTTTAATTAAGATGCTGTGATATTTATAATTTTAAAAATGATGTAAAATTGACAAAAACGATTATATATCAATAAAATATTCATCCCTGAAGATGTTGAAAAAAAACGCCAACGAAACGTCGAAATGAAATTTAAAATGAAATAGCCTTTTATTTTATATAATTAATGGATTTTGAAAGTCTGTTTTAGAAAAATCTAAAAAACAAATATAATTAATCAAAAAAGAAAAAGGTCACTAAAAATAATTTTACAAAAGTTATTACAAATATTTTTATATTAAATATAGAGTTTGCTGTTCGGTTTTAATCGAAACCGAAACCGCGGTTTTCCAAGCCTCAAAACCGAAACCGAAAACCGACAAAAATAAGTCGGTTTTTAACAAATACTTTAACCAATAAAAAGAATTAATTAAATTGCATATTATTGAATCTTGAATTTCAAAAAGGCTCAGCTCCTATTTTACAAAATTTTGTATTTAATTGTAATGCACATTTTCTCCATTAAAAATTGCTTTAAAGAATTTTTTGTTTTTGTTATTACGGATAACATAAACTGAGGCTTATAATTTTAGAAAAAAAATTGCACCAAAAAGTCAAGAGGTTCAAGAGATATTGAGTTTCACATATTCAGTTACGATTTTCACCATGTATTTTTCAAAAAGCCTTATTTCGTATTCCGCGAAATTTATAAAATTTCAACTTTATTTTGTTTTTAAGAAATTGCTAAAATTTAAATTGGAACTCTTTAAAATACAGCTTTAGTTGCCGCGTTTATTTGTTCTCCCGGAAAGGTTTCGAAATAGCGTTATTGCCTTTAAATATTTGAGTGAGAAATTCAATCGAATTTTAAAAGATATCTTGGACGTATTAATTACTTAATTTTTTAGGATATTGATATATTTAATTATTTTAAAAGAATTCTATTACTATCACAAGAAAACCGAAAAATAACCGAAACAGCGGTTTTTATAATTTTGAAAAACCGAAACCGCGGTTTCCAAATTTTTCGGTTTTTAGCAAACTCTAATTAAATATATAAACGTGGTCACGCCGAGATTCGGACCTGGAATCCATTATTATTAGCCCCTTAAGCTATCGACACATATAGCATTTGATTGCTTAAAAAGTAAATAAATTGTTGTACTTCGTATTTTCGTTCGTTATATCTTAAAATATACACCTTACAAAAAACACAAAGTAATGTTTCTAAAAATAGATTTTCAAAAATGTTTTTATCATTAGTTTGCGTTTATAAATCATGCAATACATAATCAGTGATCGGTAAGTCATTAACTTAAAATATTTTGTTTGTAAAGACCGCTGCAAATGTAATTTAAAACAAATGAAATTTCACTTGAAAACAGGACTACTAACATTTCATTAAATTCAACTTACATTTTCTTTTGTTTTTGACTGTTAATAATATGAACCACAAATTAGTCAAAACAATTAACAAAATGTACTTACATACATTTTATTTAGTTTTTTTTTGTTTTTAATACAAAACTACTACATAAAATGAATGTTATGATTTTTCAGAATATATGTTTTTTTAATGACTAACGATGTAAGTTAAAATTTACATTTCTTCTACAAATGAATGTTATTTTCATTTCAAATTACTTCACCGAAATACTACTTGAATAAGTGCACACAGAAAACAGATTCGTAGTTCCAACCGAATTTTTCGCCAACCGAATTTTAATAACGTTGTAACTACCGAAATTATTTGAATTTTTGTTGTGTTAATAGATTACTTTAATGTTTGTGGATTATAAATTCTATAAATAGAAAAACACGTTCCACAAAATTTATTTAAAAATTAAAATTTTTTTTGTCGCTAACTGGGATCGAACCCCCGACACTCCGCTTGTCAGCCCATTGCTTTCCCTCTAAGCTAAGCTCTATTTAAAATTTTTTAGTCAAATTTCAAATTTGAGTTTCTTCAGGTTTGAATATTTTGTCCATAAATAAAATTATATCAACAACAGAAAATCAGTTGTGTCTTTTAATTTGAATAAAAAAAAAATTAAAAAAAATTTATATCGCGAACTGGGATTGAACCGGCGACCTTCCGTTTGTCAGCCCATTGCTTTTCCTATAGGCTAAACTCGACATAAATATTTTTTGTCAAATTTCAAATTTGAATTTCTTCAGGTTGAAAATTTGAATATTTTGTTTTTAAATAAAATTATATTCACAACAGAAAATCAATTGTGTCTTTTAATTTGAATCAATAAAAAAATTATTTAAAAAAAAAAAGTAATGCCTTGGTTGAGGTTTGAACTCAAATCTCTAAGGCTATAAGGCTGTGTCTCTACCAGGCACCCGATATTAATACTTTTAAAACGTTTTATTTTGTTTTTTCCTCAATAAAAAAAAATCACTTGTGTACAAATGAATTTATTTTTCTTGATGGATATTTAGTTTTCATCAATTTTTTTATTTTTTGTTTTCTTTTCGAAAACAAAATTTTAAAAATATCCGTACTGATATTTTCAGGAAAGTTGAAAATTATTTTTATTTTTGTATTGAGGAAAAAACAAAAAAAAAACGTTTTTTTTTTGTATTGATGACAAAACAAAATAAAACGTTTTAAAACGTTTTTTTTTTGTTTTATCTGATTACAATTACATATAAATTTTGTAAAAATTCTTAAAACAACGTTCATATGGATACATTTCTGCATCCAATGATCTATATGTACATTTGCGTTATTTTTATACATTTGCGTTATTAAAAGGTAATAAAAATTTCCGCCGAAAAGACTTCTACAAAGCATGATAGGCTGAATAATTTTGTAATAAAACAAACTGTGGTCATCAAAACCATAGGACTTGTGAGCAACTAACCACAAAAACTGCACTTAAAAAATTGCAAAATAATGGCGGAACGCGAAAAAGGCTTTATGGTACAAAAAATTAATTTTGTTATTTAATCAGCGATTAACATTCTGCAAGCAAATATATTGTGGGCGCTGTGGTGTAATGGTTAGCGCGTTGGACTGTTACACGTGAGGTTGCGGGTTCGAGCCCCAACCAAGGCAACATCAATTTATGGAAAATAGTAATATGTATGAGTTTTTTCTATCCCTCATACATATCGCAGCGTCCTCCTTCGGTGTTCCCATAGCACTTAACCCCACCGAAGTAAAATAATATAACAGGGCTATGAACTAAAAGCTTCAACAAAGTTCGCCAACTTACCATCAGATGGCGCGCAACAACTGTTCTAAAATTCAACATCTCGCGCAATTACAGTGTTGCCATATTTGAAGCCCTTCATCTTTCACCACCTTTCACTTCTTCTCTATCCCATTTCCAAAGGAAGCAACACGTTAATTAGTAGGAAGAATTTCCTGAGTGTTGCTTCTCTTTATAAAAAAAAAAAAAAAAAAAAAAAATATATTGATGCAAAACTATTCCTTTTTAAAAAATTTTTTTTCCTGATTTTTTTTTTTACAATCTAACCAGCTAATTTTGGTATAGGATATATGTATTATAGTCCCTAGATTATGGATTTTAAAAAACCCCACTTAAAAAATTGCAAAATAATGGCGAAACGCGAAAAAAAAGCTTTATGGTACAAAAAATTAATTAAAAATTCTTATCAGAAATTTGCATTCTGCAAACAAATACACTGATGCCAAAAATTTTCTTTTCGGAAATTTTTTTTCGCGAATTTTTTTTTTGCAAGCAAACTTTGATATGAGATATTTGGTATTATAGTCCGTAGAATATGAATTTTAAAAATCCGCACTTAAAAAATTGCAAAAAAAATCGCGGAACATTTTTATGGAGCAACTCCACAAAAAACTGATAGGATATAAGTGTGATACACCAAAATGTTCGTATGAATAAGGCCTATTTGTGTCCATAATTAGAAATGCGGCGACTAGTCTAGGTATTCCAGAAATTCAGATTTTGTTTACTGACCACCATTGGTGAATCACATTTTCATGGAGCAACTCCACAAAAAACTGATAGGATATAAGTGTGATACACCAAAATGTTCGTATGAATAAGGCCTATTTGTGTCCATAATTAGAAATGCGGCGAATACTCTAGGTATTCCAGAAATTCAGATTTTGTTTACTGACCACCATTGGTGAATCACATTTTCATGGAGCAACTCCACAAAACACTGATAGGATATAAGTGTGATACACCAAAATGTTCGTATGAATAAGGCCTATTTGTGTCCATAATTAGAAATGCGGCGACTAGTCTAGGTATTCCAGAAATTCAGATTTTGTTTACTGACCACCATTGGTGAATCACATTTTCATGGAGCAACTCCACAAAAAACTGATAGGATAAAAGTGTGATACACCAAAATGTTCGTATGAATAAGGCCTATTTGTGTCCATAATTAGAAATGCGGCGACTACTCTAGGTATTCCAGAAATTCAGATTTTGTTTACTGACCACCGGTGATGAATCACATTTTCATGGAGCAACTCCACAAAAAACTGATAGGATATAAGTGTGATACACCAAAATGTTCGTATGAATAAGGCCTATTTGTGTCCATAATTAGAAATGCGGCGAATACTCTAGGTATTCCAGAAATTCAGATTTTGTTTACTGACCACCATTGGTGAATCACATTTTCATGGAGCAACTCCACAAAACACTGATAGGATATAAGTGTGATACACCAAAATGTTCGTATGAATAAGGCCTATTTGTGTCCATAATTAGAAATGCGGCGACTAGTCTAGGTATTCCAGAAATTCAGATTTTGTTTACTGACCACCATTGGTGAATCACATTTTCATGGAGCAACTCCACAAAAAACTGATAGGATAAAAGTGTGATACACCAAAATGTTCGTATGAATAAGGCCTATTTGTGTCCATAATTAGAAATGCGGCGACTACTCTAGGTATTCCAGAAATTCAGATTTTGTTTACTGACCACCGGTGATGAATCACATTTTCATGGAGCAACTCCACAAAAAACTGATAGGATATAAGTGTGATACACCAAAATGTTCGTATGAATAAGGCCTATTTGTGTCCATAATTAGAAATGCGGCGACTAGTCTAGGTATTCCAGAAATTCAGATTTTGTTTACTAACCACCATTGGTGAATCACATTTTCATGGAGCAACTCCACAAAAAACTGATAGGATATAAGTGTGATACACCAAAATGTTCGTATGAATAAGGCCTATTTGTGTCCATAATTAGAAATGCGGCGACTACTCTAGGTATTCCAGAAATTCAGATTTTGTTTACTGACCACCGGTGATGAATCACATTTTCATGGAGCAACTCCACAAAAAACTGATAGGATATAAGTGTGATACACCAAAATGTTCGTATGAATAAGGCCTATTTGTGTCCATAATTAGAAATGCGGCGAATACTCTAGGTATTCCAGAAATTCAGATTTTGTTTACTGACCACCATTGGTGAATCACATTTTCATGGAGCAACTCCACAAAACACTGATAGGATATAAGTGTGATACACCAAAATGTTCGTATGAATAAGGCCTATTTGTGTCCATAATTAGAAATGCGGCGACTAGTCTAGGTATTCCAGAAATTCAGATTTTGTTTACTGACCACCATTGGTGAATCACATTTTCATGGAGCAACTCCACAAAAAACTGATAGGATAAAAGTGTGATACACCAAAATGTTCGTATGAATAAGGCCTATTTGTGTCCATAATTAGAAATGCGGCGACTACTCTAGGTATTCCAGAAATTCAGATTTTGTTTACTGACCACCGGTGATGAATCACATTTTCATGGAGCAACTCCACAAAAAACTGATAGGATATAAGTGTGATACACCAAAATGTTCGTATGAATAAGGCCTATTTGTGTCCATAATTAGAAATGCGGCGACTAGTCTAGGTATTCCAGAAATTCAGATTTTGTTTACTAACCACCATTGGTGAATCACATTTTCATGGAGCAACTCCACAAAAAACTGATAGGATATAAGTGTGATACACCAAAATGTTCGTATGAATAAGGCCTATTTGTGTCCATAATTAGAAATGCGGCGACTACTCTAGGTATTCCAGAAATTCAGATTTTGTTTACTGACCACCGGTGATGAATCACATTTTCATGGAGCAACTCCACAAAAAACTGATAGGATATAAGTGTGATACACCAAAATGTTCGTATGAATAAGGCCTATTTGTGTCCATAATTAGAAATGCGGCGACTAGTCTAGGTATTCCAGAAATTCAGATTTTGTTTACTGACCACCATTGGTGAATCACATTTTCATGGAGCAACTCCACAAAACACTGATAGGATATAAGTGTGATACACCAAAATGTTCGTATGAATAAGGCCTATTTGTGTCCATAATTAGAAATGCGGCGACTAGTCTAGGTATTCCAGAAATTCAGATTTTGTTTACTGACCACCATTGGTGAATCACATTTTCATGGAGCAACTCCACAAAAAACTGATAGGATAAAAGTGTGATACACCAAAATGTTCGTATGAATAAGGCCTATTTGTGTCCATAATTAGAAATGCGGCGACTACTCTAGGTATTCCAGAAATTCAGATTTTGTTTACTGACCACCGGTGATGAATCACATTTTCATGGAGCAACTCCACAAAAAACTGATAGGATATAAGTGTGATACACCAAAATGTTCGTATGAATAAGGCCTATTTGTGTCCATAATTAGAAATGCGGCGACTAGTCTAGGTATTCCAGAAATTCAGATTTTGTTTACTAACCACCATTGGTGAATCACATTTTCATGGAGCAACTCCACAAAAAACTGATAGGATATAAGTGTGATACACCAAAATGTTCGTATGAATAAGGCCTATTTGTGTCCATAATTAGAAATGCGGCGACTACTCTAGGTATTCCAGAAATTCAGATTTTGTTTACTGACCACCGGTGATGAATCACATTTTCATGGAGCAACTCCACAAAAAACTGATAGGATATAAGTGTGATACACCAAAATGTTCGTATGAATAAGGCCTATTTGTGTCCATAATTAGAAATGCGGCGACTAGTCTAGGTATTCCAGAAATTCAGATTTTGTTTACTAACCACCATTGGTGAATCACATTTTCATGGAGCAACTCCACAAAAAACTGATAGGATATAAGTGTGATACACCAAAATGTTCGTATGAATAAGGCCTATTTGTGTCCATAATTAGAAATGCGGCGACTACTCTAGGTATTCCAGAAATTCAGATTTTGTTTACTGACCACCGGTGATGAATCACATTTTCATGGAGCAACTCCACAAAAAACTGATAGGATATAAGTGTGATACACCAAAATGTTCGTATGAATAAGGCCTATTTGTGTCCATAATTAGAAATGCGGCGACTAGTCTAGGTATTCCAGAAATTCAGATTTTGTTTACTGACCACCATTGGTGAATCACATTTTCATGGAGCAACTCCACAAAAAACTGATAGGATAAAAGTGTGATACACCAAAATGTTCGTATGAATAAGGCCTATTTGTGTCCATAATTAGAAATGCGGCGACTACTCTAGGTATTCCAGAAATTCAGATTTTGTTTACTGACCACCGGTGATGAATCACATTTTCATGGAGCAACTCCACAAAAAACTGATAGGATATAAGTGTGATACACCAAAATGTTCGTATGAATAAGGCCTATTTGTGTCCATAATTAGAAATGCGGCGACTGCTCTAGGTATTCCAGAAATTCAGATTTTGTTTACTGACCACCATTGGTGAATCACATTTTCATGGAGCAACTCCACAAAAAACTGATAGGATATAAGTGTGATACACCAAAATGTTCATATGAATAAGGCCTATTTGTGTCCATAATTAGAAATGCGGCGACTACTCTAGGTATTCCAGAAATTCAGATTTTGTTTACTGACCACCATTGGTGAATCACATTTTCATGGAGCAACTCCACAAAAAACTGATAGGATATAAGTGTGATACACCAAAATGTTCATATGAATAAGGCCTATTTGTGTCCATAATTAGAAATGCGGCGACTAGTCTAGGTATTCCAGAAATTCAGATTTTGTTTACTGACCACCATTGGTGAATCACATTTTCATGGAGCAACTCCACAAAAAACTGATAGGATATAAGTGTGATACACCAAAATGTTCGTATGAATAAGGCCTAATTGTGTCCATAATTAGAAATGCGGCGACTACTCTAGGTATTCCAGAAATTCAGATTTTGTTTACTGACCACCGGTGATGAATCACATTTTCATGGAGCAACTCCACAAAAAACTGATAGGATATAAGTGTGATACACCAAAATGTTCGTATGAATAAGGCCTATTTGTGTCCATAATTAGAAATGCGGCGACTGCTCTAGGTATTCCAGAAATTCAGATTTTATTTACTGACCACCGGTGATGAATCACATTTTCATGGAGCAACTCCACAAAAAACTGATAGGATATAAGTGTGATACACCAAAATGTTCGTATGAATAAGGCCTATTTGTGTCCATAATTAGAAATGCGGCGACTAGTCTAGGTATTCCAGAAATTCAGATTTTGTTTACTGACCACCGGTGATGAATCACATTTTCATGGAGCAACTCCACAAAAAACTGATAGGATATAAGTGTGATACACCAAAATGTTCGTATGAATAAGGCCTATTTGTGTCCATAATTAGAAATGCGGCGACTAGTCTAGGTATTCCAGAAATTCAGATTTTGTTTACTGACCACCATTGGTGAATCACATTTTCATGGAGCAACTCCACAAAAAACTGATAGGATAAAAGTGTGATACACCAAAATGTTCGTATGAATAAGGCCTATTTGTGTCCATAATTAGAAATGCGGCGACTACTCTAGGTATTCCAGAAATTCAGATTTTGTTTACTGACCACCGGTGATGAATCACATTTTCATGGAGCAACTCCACAAAAAACTGATAGGATATAAGTGTGATACACCAAAATGTTCGTATGAATAAGGCCTATTTGCGTCCATTATTAGAAATGCGGCGACTACTCTAGGTATTCCAGAAATTCAGATTTTGTTTACTGACCACCGGTGATGAATCACATTTTCATGGAGCAACTCCACAAAAAACTGATAGGATATAAGTGTGATACACCAAAATGTTCGTATGAATAAGGCCTATTTGTGTCCATAATTAGAAATGCGGCGACTGCTCTAGGTATTCCAGAAATTCAGATTTTATTTACTGACCACCGGTGATGAATCACATTTTCATGGAGCAACTCCACAAAAAACTGATAGGATATAAGTGTGATACACCAAAATGTTCGTATGAATAAGGCCTATTTGTGTCCATAATTAGAAATGCGGCGACTAGTCTAGGTATTCCAGAAATTCAGATTTTGTTTACTGACCACCGGTGATGAATCACATTTTCATGGAGCAACTCCACAAAAAACTGATAGGATATAAGTGTGATACACCAAAATGTTCGTATGAATAAGGCCTATTTGTGTCCATAATTAGAAATGCGGCGACTAGTCTAGGTATTCCAGAAATTCAGATTTTGTTTACTGACCACCATTGGTGAATCACATTTTCATGGAGCAACTCCACAAAAAACTGATAGGATAAAAGTGTGATACACCAAAATGTTCGTATGAATAAGGCCTATTTGTGTCCATAATTAGAAATGCGGCGACTACTCTAGGTATTCCAGAAATTCAGATTTTGTTTACTGACCACCGGTGATGAATCACATTTTCATGGAGCAACTCCACAAAAAACTGATAGGATATAAGTGTGATACACCAAAATGTTCGTATGAATAAGGCCTATTTGCGTCCATAATTAGAAATGCGGCGACTACTCTAGGTATTCCAGAAATTCAGATTTTGTTTACTGACCACCGGTGATGAATCACATTTTCATGGAGCAACTCCACAAAAAACTGATAGGATATAAGTGTGATACACCAAAATGTTCGTATGAATAAGGCCTATTTGTGTCCATAATTAGAAATGCGGCGACTAGTCCAGGTATTCCAGAAATTCAGATTTTGTTTACTGACCACCATTGGTGAATCACATTTTCATGGAGCAACTCCACAAAACACTGATAGGATATAAGTGTGATACACCAAAATGTTCGTATGAATAAGGCCTATTTGTGTCCATAATTAGAAATGCGGCGACTAGTCTAGGTATTCCAGAAATTCAGATTTTGTTTACTGACCACCATTGGTGAATCACATTTTCATGGAGCAACTCCACAAAAAACTGATAGGATATAAGTGTGATACACCAAAATGTTCGTATGAATAAGGCCTATTTGTGTCCATAATTAGAAATGCGGCGACTACTCTAGGTATTCCAGAAATTCAGATTTTGTTTACTGACCACCGGTGATGAATCACATTTTCATGGAGCAACTCCACAAAAAACTGATAGGATATAAGTGTGATACACCAAAATGTTCGTATGAATAAGGCCTATTTGTGTCCATAATTAGAAATGCGGCGACTGCTCTAGGTATTCCAGAAATTCAGATTTTGTTTACTGACCACCGGTGATGAATCACATTTTCATGGAGCAACTCCACAAAAAACTGATAGAATATAAGTGTGATACACCAAAATGTTCGTATGAATAAGGCCTATTTGTGTCCATAATTAGAAATGCGGCGACTAGTCTAGGTATTCCAGAAATTAAGATTTTGTTTACTGACCACCATTGGTGAATCACATTTTCATGGAGCAACTCCACAAAAAACTGATAGGATATAAGTGTGATACACCAAAATGTTCGTATGAATAAGGCCTATTTGCGTCCATAATTAGAAATGCGGCGACTACTCTAGGTATTCCAGAAATTCAGATTTTGTTTACTGACCACCATTGGTGAATCACATTTTCATGGAGCAACTCCACAAAAAACTGATAGGATATAAGTGTGATACACCAAAGTGTTCGTATGAATAAGGCCTATTTGTGTCCATAATTAGAAATGCGGCGACTAGTCTAGGTATTCCAGAAATTCAGATTTTGTTTACTGACCACCATTGGTGAATCACATTTTCATGGAGCAACTCCACAAAAAACTGATAGGATATAAGTGTGATACACCAAAATGTTCGTATGAATAAGGCCTATTTGTGTCCATAATTAGAAATGCGGCGACTAGTCTAGGTATTCCAGAAATTCAGATTTTGTTTACTGACCACCGGTGATGAATCACATTTTCATGGAGCAACTCCACAAAAAACTGATAGGATATAAGTGTGATACACCAAAATGTTCGTATGAATAAGGCCTATTTGTGTCCATAATTAGAAATGCGGCGACTACTCTAGGTATTCCAGAAATTCAGATTTTGTTTACTGACCACCGGTGATGAATCACATTTTCATGGAGCAACTCCACAAAAAACTGATAGGATATAAGTGTGATACACCAAAATGTTCGTATGAATAAGGCCTATTTGTGTCCATAATTAGAAATGCGGCGACTAGTCTAGGTATTCCAGAAATTCAGATTTTGTTTACTGACCACCATTGGTGAATCACATTTTCATGGAGCAACTCCACAAAACACTGATAGGATATAAGTGTGATACACCAAAATGTTCGTATGAATAAGGCCTATTTGTGTCCATAATTAGAAATGCGGCGACTAGTCTAGGTATTCCAGAAATTCAGATTTTGTTTACTGACCACCATTGGTGAATCACATTTTCATGGAGCAACTCCACAAAAAACTGATAGGATATAAGTGTGATACACCAAAATGTTCGTATGAATATGGCCTATTTGTGTCCATAATTAGAAATGCGGCGACTACTCTAGGTATTCCAGAAATTCAGATTTTGTTTACTGACCACCGGTGATGAATCACATTTTCATGGAGCAACTCCACAAAAAACTGATAGGATATAAGTGTGATACACCAAAATGTTCGTATGAATAAGGCCTATTTGCGTCCATAATTAGAAATGCGGCGACTACTCTAGGTATTCCAGAAATTCAGATTTTGTTTACTGACCACCATTGGTGAATCACATTTTCATGGAGCAACTCCACAAAAAACTGATAGGATATAAGTGTGATACACCAAAATGTTCGTATGAATAAGGCCTATTTGTGTCCATAATTAGAAATGCGGCGACTAGTCTAGGTATTCCAGAAATTCAGATTTTGTTTACTGACCACCATTGGTGAATCACATTTTCATGGAGCAACTCCACAAAAAACTGATAGGATATAAGTGTGATACACCAAAATGTTCGTATGAATAAGGCCTATTTGTGTCCATAATTAGAAATGCGGCGACTAGTCTAGGTATTCCAGAAATTCAGATTTTGTTTACTGACCACCATTGGTGAATCACATTTTCATGGAGCAACTCCACAAAAAACTGATAGGATATAAGTGTGATACACCAAAATGTTCGTATGAATATGGCCTATTTGTGTCCATAATTAGAAATGCGGCGACTAGTCTAGGTATTCCAGAAATTCAGATTTTGTTTACTGACCACCATTGGTGAATCACATTTTCATGGAGCAACTCCACAAAAAACTGATAGGATATAAGTGTGATACACCAAAATTTTCATATGAATATGGCCTATTTTTGTCCATAATTAGAAATGCGGCGACTAGTCTAGGTATTCCAGAAATTCAGATTTTGTTTACTGACCACCGGTGATGAATCACATTTTCATGGAGCAACTCCACAAAAAACTGATAGGATATAAGTGTGATACACCAAAATGTTCGTATGAATAAGGCCTATTTGTGTCCATAATTAGAAATGCGGCGACTGCTCTAGGTATTCCAGAAATTCAGATTTTGTTTACTGACCACCGGTGATGAATCACATTTTCATGGAGCAACTCCACAAAAAACTGATAGGATATAAGTGTGATACACCAAAATGTTCGTATGAATAAGGCCTATTTGTGTCCATAATTAGAAATGCGGCGACTACTCTAGGTATTCCAGAAATTCAGATTTTGTTTACTGACCACCATTGGTGAATCACATTTTCATGGAGCAACTCCACAAAAAACTGATAGGATATAAGTGTGATACACCAAAATGTTCGTATGAATAAGGCCTATTTGTGTCCATAATTAGAAATGCGGCGACTACTCTAGGTATTCCAGAAATTCAGATTTTGTTTACTGACCACCATTGGTGAATCACATTTTCATGGAGCAACTCCACAAAAAACTGATAGGATATAAGTGTGATACACCAAAATGTTCGTATGAATAAGGCCTATTTGTGTCCATAATTAGAAATGCGGCGACTACTCTAGGTATTCCAGAAATTCAGATTTTGTTTACTGACCACCATTGGTGAATCACATTTTCATGGAGCAACTCCACAAAAAACTGATAGGATATAAGTGTGATACACCAAAATGTTCGTATGAATAAGGCCTATTTGTGTCCATAATTAGAAATGCGGCGACTACTCTAGGTATTCCAGAAATTCAGATTTTGTTTACTGACCACCATTGGTGAATCACATTTTCATGGAGCAACTCCACAAAAAACTGATAGGATATAAGTGTGATACACCAAAATGTTCGTATGAATAAGGCCTATTTGTGTCCATAATTAGAAATGCGGCGACTACTCTAGGTATTCCAGAAATTCAGATTTTGTTTACTGACCACCATTGGTGAATCACATTTTCATGGAGCAACTCCACAAAAAACTGATAGGATATAAGTGTGATACACCAAAATGTTCGTATGAATAAGGCCTATTTGTGTCCATAATTAGAAATGCGGCGACTGCTCTAGGTATTCCAGAAATTCAGATTTTGTTTACTGACCACCGGTGATGAATCACATTTTCATGGAGCAACTCCACAAAAAACTAATAGGATATAAGTGTGATACACCAAAATGTTCGTATGAATAAGGCCTATTTGTGTCCATAATTAGAAATGCGGCGACTACTCTAGGTATTCCAGAAATTCAGATTTTGTTTACTGACCACCGGTGATGAATCACATTTTCATGGAGCAACTCCACAAAAAACTAATAGGATATAAGTGTGATACACCAAAATGTTCGTATGAATAAGGCCTATTTGTGTCCATAATTAGAAATGCGGCGCCTACTCTAGGTATTCCAGAAATTCAGATTTTGTTTACTGACCACCGGTGATGAATCACATTTTCATGGAGCAACTCCACAAAAAACTGATAGGATATAAGTGTGATACACCAAAATGTTCGTATGAATAAGGCCTATTTGTGTCCATAATTAGAAATGCGGCGACAAGTCTAGGTATTCCAGAAATTCAGATTTTGTTTACTGACCACCATTGGTGAATCACATTTTCATGGAGCAACTCCACAAAAAACTGATAGGATATAAGTGTGATACACCAAAATGTTCGTATGAATAAGGCCTATTTGTGTCCATAATTAGAAATGCGGCGCCTACTCTAGGTATTCCAGAAATTCAGATTTTGTTTACTGACCACCATTGGTGAATCACATTTTCATGGAGCAACTCCACAAAAAACTGATAGGATATAAGTGTGATACACCAAAATGTTCGTATGAATAAGGCCTATATGTGTCCATAATTAGAAATGCGGCGCCTACTCTAGGTATTCCAGAAATTCAGATTTTGTTTACTGACCACCATTGGTGAATCACATTTTCATGGAGCAACTCCACAAAAAACTGATAGGATATAAGTGTGATACACCAAAATGTTCGTATAAATAAGGCCTATTTGTGTCCATAATTAGAAATGCGGCGACTGCTCTAGGTATTCCAGAAATTCAGATTTTGTTTACTGACCACCGGTGATGAATCACATTTTCATGGAGCAACTCCACAAAAAACTGATAGGATATAAGTGTGATACACCAAAATGTTCGTATGAATAAGGCCTATTTGTGTCCATAATTAGAAATGCGGCGACTACTCTAGGTATTCCAGAAATTCAGATTTTGTTTACTGACCACCGGTGATGAATCACATTTTCATGGAGCAACTCCACAAAAAACTGATAGGATATAAGTGTGATACACCAAAATGTTCATATGAATAAGGCCTATTTGTGTCCATAATTAGAAATGCGGCGACTAGTCTAGGTATTCCAGAAATTCAGATTTTGTTTACTGACCACCATTGGTGAATCACATTTTCATGGAGCAACTCCACAAAAAACTGATAGGATATAAGTGTGATACACCAAAATGTTCGTATGAATAAGGCCTATTTGTGTCCATAATTAGAAATGCGGCGACTGCTCTAGGTATTCCAGAAATTCAGATTTTGTTTACTGACCACCATTGGTGAATCACATTTTCATGGAGCAACTCCACAAAAAACTGATAGGATATAAGTGTGATACACCAAAATGTTCGTATGAATAAGGCCTAATTGTGTCCATAATTAGAAATGCGGCGACTACTCTAGGTATTCCAGAAATTCAGATTTTGTTTACTGACCACCGGTGATGAATCACATTTTCATGGAGCAACTCCACAAAAAACTGATAGGATATAAGTGTGATACACCAAAATGTTCGTATGAATAAGGCCTATTTGTGTCCATAATTAGAAATGCGGCGACTACTCTAGGTATTCCAGAAATTCAGATTTTGTTTACTGACCACCATTGGTGAATCACATTTTCATGGAGCAACTCCACAAAAAACTGATAGGATATAAGTGTGATACACCAAAATGTTCGTATGAATAAGGCCTATTTGTGTCCATAATTAGAAATGCGGCGACTAGTCTAGGTATTCCAGAAATTCAGATTTTGTTTACTGACCACCATTGGTGAATCACATTTTCATGGAGCAACTCCACAAAAAACTGATAGGATATAAGTGTGATACACCAAAATGTTCGTATGAATAAGGCCTATTTGCGTCCATAATTAGAAATGCGGCGACTAGTCTAGGTATTCCAGAAATTCAGATTTTGTTTACTGACCACCATTGGTGAATCACATTTTCATGGAGCAACTCCACAAAAAACTGATAGGATATAAGTGTGATACACCAAAATGTTCGTATGAATAAGGCCTATTTGTGTCCATAATTAGAAATGCGGCGACTACTCTAGGTATTCCAGAAATTCAGATTTTGTTTACTGACCACCATTGGTGAATCACATTTTCATGGAGCAACTCCACAAAAAACTGATAGGATATAAGTGTGATACACCAAAATGTTCGTATGAATAAGGCCTATTTGTGTCCATAATTAGAAATGCGGCGACTAGTCTAGGTATTCCAGAAATTCAGATTTTGTTTACTGACCACCATTGGTGAATCACATTTTCATGGAGCAACTCCACAAAAAACTGATAGGATAAAAGTGTGATACACCAAAATGTTCGTATGAATAAGGCCTATTTGTGTCCATATTTAGAAATGCGGCGACTAGTCTAGGTATTCCAGAAATTCAGATTTTGTTTACTGACCACCGGTGATGAATCACATTTTCATGGAGCAACTCCACAAAAAACTGATAGGATATAAATGTGATACACCAAAATGTTCGTATGAATAAGGCCTATTTGTGTCCATAATTAGAAATGCGGCGACTAGTCTAGGTATTCCAGAAATTCAGATTTTGTTTACTGACCACCGGTGATGAATCACATTTTCATGGAGCAACTCCACAAAAAACTGATAGGATATAAGTGTGATACACCAAAATGTTCGTATGAATAAGGCCTATTTGTGTCCATAATTAGAAATGCGGCGACTACTCTAGGTATTCCAGAAATTCAGATTTTGTTTACTGACCACCGGTGATGAATCACATTTTCATGGAGCAACTCCACAAAAAACTGATAGGATATAAGTGTGATACACCAAAATGTTCGTATGAATATGGCCTATTTGTGTCCATAATTAGAAATGCGGCCACTACTCTAGGTATTCCAGAAATTCAGATTTTGTTTACTGACCACCGGTGATGAATCACATTTTCATGGAGCAACTCCACAAAAAACTGATAGGATATAAGTGTGATACACCAAAATGTTCGTATCAATAAGGCCTATTTGTGTCCATAATTAGAAATGCGGCGACTAGTCTAGGTATTCCAGAAATTCAGATTTTGTTTACTGACCACCATGGTGAATCACATTTTCATGGAGCAACTCCACAAAAAACTGATAGGATATAAGTGTGATACACCAAAATGTTCGTATGAATAAGGCCTATTTGTGTCCACAATTAGAAATGCGGCGACTACTCTAGGTATTCCAGAAATTCAGATTTTGTTTACTGACCACCGGTGATGAATCACATTTTCATGGAGCAACTCCACAAAAAACTGATAGGATATAAGTGTGATACACCAAAATGTTCGTATGAATATGGCCTATTTGTGTCCATAATTAGAAATGCGGCCACTACTCTAGGTATTCCAGAAATTCAGATTTTGTTTACTGACCACCATTGGTGAATCACATTTTCATGGAGCAACTCCACAGAAAACTGATAGGATATAAGTGTGATACACCAAAATGTTCGTATGAATAAGGCCTATTTGCGTCCATAATTAGAAATGCGGCGACTACTCTAGGTATTCCAGAAATTCAGATTTTGTTTACTGACCACCATTGGTGAATCACATTTTCATGGAGCAACTCCACAAAAAACTGATAGGATATAAGTGTGATACACCAAAATGTTCGTATGAATAAGGCCTATTTGTGTCCATAATTAGAAATGCGGCGACTACTCCAGGTATTCCAGAAATTCAGATTTTGTTTACTGACCACCGGTGATGAATCACATTTTCATGGAGCAACTCCACAAAAAACTGATAGGATATAAGTGTGATACACCAAAATGTTCGTATGAATAAGGCCTATTTGTGTCCATAATTAGAAATGCGGCGACTACTCTAGGTATTCCAGAAATTCAGATTTTGTTTACTGACCACCGGTGATGAATCACATTTTCATGGAGCAACTCCACAAAAAACTGATAGGATATAAGTGTGATACACCAAAATGTTCGTATGAATAAGGCCTATTTGTGTCCATAATTAGAAATGCGGCGACTGCTCTAGGTATTCCAGAAATTCAGATTTTGTTTACTGACCACCGGTGATGAATCACATTTTCATGGAGCAACTCCACAAAAAACTGATAGGATATAAGTGTGATACACCAAAATGTTCGTATGAATAACGCCTATTTGTGTCCATAATTAGAAATGCGGCGACTACTCTAGGTATTCCAGAAATTCAGATTTTGTTTACTGACCACCGGTGATGAATCACATTTTCATGGAGCAACTCCACAAAAAACTGATAGGATATAAGTGTGATACACCAAAATGTTCGTATGAATAAGGCCTATTTGTGTCCATAATTAGAAATGCGGCGACTACTCTAGGTATTCCAGAAATTCAGATTTTGTTTACTGACCACCGGTGATGAATCACATTTTCATGGAGCAACTCCACAAAAAACTGATAGGATATAAGTGTGATACACCAAAATGTTCGTATGAATAAGGCCTATTTGTGTCCATAATTAGAAATGCGGCGACTACTCCAGGTATTCCAGAAATTCAGATTTTGTTTACTGACCACCATTGGTGAATCACATTTTCATGGAGCAACTCCACAAAAAACTGATAGGATATAAGTGTGATACACCAAAATGTTCGTATGAATAAGGCCTATTTGTGTCCATAATTAGAAATGCGGCGACTACTCCAGGTATTCCAGAAATTCAGATTTTGTTTACTGACCACCATTGGTGAATCACATTTTCATGGAGCAACTCCACAAAAAACTGATAGGATATAAGTGTGATACACCAAAATGTTCGTATGAATAAGGCCTATTTGTGTCCATAATTAGAAATGCGGCGACTAGTCTAGGTATTCCAGAAATTCAGATTTTGTTTACTGACCACCATTGGTGAATCACATTTTCATGGAGCAACTCCACAAAAAACTGATAGGATATAAGTGTGATACACCAAAATGTTCGTATGAATAAGGCCTATTTGTGTCCATAATTAGAAATGCGGCGACTGCTCTAGGTATTCCAGAAATTCAGATTTTGTTTACTGACCACCGGTGATGAATCACATTTTCATGGAGCAACTCCACAAAAAACTGATAGGATATAAGTGTGATACACCAAAATGTTCGTATGAATAAGGCCTATTTGTGTCCATAATTAGAAATGCGGCGACTAGTCTAGGTATTCCAGAAATTCAGATTTTGTTTACTGACCACCATTGGTGAATCACATTTTCATGGAGCAACTCCACAAAAAACTGATAGGATATAAGTGTGATACACCAAAATGTTCGTATGAATAAGGCCTATTTGTGTCCATAATTAGAAATGCGGCGACTACTCTAGGTATTCCAGAAATTCAGATTTTGTTTACTGACCACCGGTGATGAATCACATTTTCATGGAGCAACTCCACAAAAAACTGATAGGATATAAGTGTGATACATAAGAATGTTCGTATGAATAAGGCCTATTTGTGTCCATAATTAGAAATGCGGCGACTACTCTAGGTATTCCAGAAATTCAGATTTTGTTTACTGACCACCGGTGATGAATCACATTTTCATGGAGCAACTCCACAAAAAACTGATAGGATATAAGTGTGATACACCAAAATGTTCGTATGAATAAGGCCTATTTGTGTCCATAATTAGAAATGCGGCGACTAGTCTAGGTATTCCAGAAATTCAGATTTTGTTTACTGACCACCGGTGATGAATCACATTTTCATGGAGCAACTCCACAAAAAACTGATAGGATATAAGTGTGATACATAAGAATGTTCGTATGAATAAGGCCTATTTGTGTCCATAATTAGAAATGCGGCGACTAGTCTAGGTATTCCAGAAATTCAGATTTTGTTTACTGACCACCGGTGATGAATCACATTTTCATGGAGCAACTCCACAAAAAACTGATAGGATATAAGTGTGATACACCAAAATGTTCGTATGAATAAGGCCTATTTGTGTCCATAATTAGAAATGCGGCGACTACTCTAGGTATTCCAGAAATTCAGATTTTGTTTACTGACCACCGGTGATGAATCACATTTTCATGGAGCAACTCCACAAAAAACTGATAGGATATAAGTGTGATACACCAAAATGTTCGTATGAATAAGGCCTATTTGTGTCCATAATTAGAAATGCGGCGACTAGTCTAGGTATTCCAGAAATTCAGATTTTGTTTACTGACCACCATTGGTGAATCACATTTTCATGGAGCAACTCCACAAAAAACTGATAGGATATAAGTGTGATACACCAAAATGTTCGTATGAATAAGGCCTATTTGTGTCCATAATTAGAAATGCGGCGACTAGTCTAGGTATTCCAGAAATTCAGATTTTGTTTACTGACCACCATTGGTGAATCACATTTTCATGGAGCAACTCCACAAAAAACTGATAGGATAAAAGTGTGATACACCAAAATGTTCGTATGAATAAGGCCTATTTGTGTCCATATTTAGAAATGCGGCGACTAGTCTAGGTATTCCAGAAATTCAGATTTTGTTTACTGACCACCGGTGATGAATCACATTTTCATGGAGCAACTCCACAAAAAACTGATAGGATATAAATGTGATACACCAAAATGTTCGTATGAATAAGGCCTATTTGTGTCCATAATTAGAAATGCGGCGACTAGTCTAGGTATTCCAGAAATTCAGATTTTGTTTACTGACCACCGGTGATGAATCACATTTTCATGGAGCAACTCCACAAAAAACTGATAGGATATAAGTGTGATACACCAAAATGTTCGTATGAATAAGGCCTATTTGTGTCCATAATTAGAAATGCGGCGACTACTCTAGGTATTCCAGAAATTCAGATTTTGTTTACTGACCACCGGTGATGAATCACATTTTCATGGAGCAACTCCACAAAAAACTGATAGGATATAAGTGTGATACACCAAAATGTTCGTATGAATATGGCCTATTTGTGTCCATAATTAGAAATGCGGCCACTACTCTAGGTATTCCAGAAATTCAGATTTTGTTTACTGACCACCGGTGATGAATCACATTTTCATGGAGCAACTCCACAAAAAACTGATAGGATATAAGTGTGATACACCAAAATGTTCGTATCAATAAGGCCTATTTGTGTCCATAATTAGAAATGCGGCGACTAGTCTAGGTATTCCAGAAATTCAGATTTTGTTTACTGACCACCATTGGTGAATCACATTTTCATGGAGCAACTCCACAAAAAACTGATAGGATATAAGTGTGATACACCAAAATGTTCGTATGAATAAGGCCTATTTGTGTCCATAATTAGAAATGCGGCGACTACTCTAGGTATTCCAGAAATTCAGATTTTGTTTACTGACCACCGGTGATGAATCACATTTTCATGGAGCAACTCCACAAAAAACTGATAGGATATAAGTGTGATACATAAGAATGTTCGTATGAATAAGGCCTATTTGTGTCCATAATTAGAAATGCGGCGACTACTCTAGGTATTCCAGAAATTCAGATTTTGTTTACTGACCACCATTGGTGAATCACATTTTCATGGAGCAACTCCACAAAAAACTGATAGGATATAAGTGTGATACACCAAAATGTTCGTATGAATAAGGCCTATTTGTGTCCATAATTAGAAATGCGGCGACTACTCCAGGTATTCCAGAAATTCAGATTTTGTTTACTGACCACCGGTGATGAATCACATTTTCATGGAGCAACTCCACAAAAAACTGATAGGATATAAGTGTGATACACCAAAATGTTCGTATGAATAAGGCCTATTTGTGTCCATAATTAGAAATGCGGCGACTACTCTAGGTATTCCAGAAATTCAGATTTTGTTTACTGACCACCGGTGATGAATCACATTTTCATGGAGCAACTCCACAAAAAACTGATAGGATATAAGTGTGATACACCAAAATGTTCGTATGAATAAGGCCTATTTGTGTCCATAATTAGAAATGCGGCGACTGCTCTAGGTATTCCAGAAATTCAGATTTTGTTTACTGACCACCGGTGATGAATCACATTTTCATGGAGCAACTCCACAAAAAACTGATAGGATATAAGTGTGATACACCAAAATGTTCGTATGAATAACGCCTATTTGTGTCCATAATTAGAAATGCGGCGACTACTCTAGGTATTCCAGAAATTCAGATTTTGTTTACTGACCACCGGTGATGAATCACATTTTCATGGAGCAACTCCACAAAAAACTGATAGGATATAAGTGTGATACACCAAAATGTTCGTATGAATAAGGCCTATTTGTGTCCATAATTAGAAATGCGGCGACTACTCCAGGTATTCCAGAAATTCAGATTTTGTTTACTGACCACCATTGGTGAATCACATTTTCATGGAGCAACTCCACAAAAAACTGATAGGATATAAGTGTGATACACAAAAATGTTCGTATGAATAAGGCCTATTTGTGTCCATAATTAGAAATGCGGCGACTACTCTAGGTATTCCAGAAATTCAGATTTTGTTTACTGACCACCGGTGATGAATCACATTTTCATGGAGCAACTCCACAAAAAACTGATAGGATATAAGTGTGATACACCAAAATGTTCGTATGAATAACGCCTATTTGTGTCCATAATTAGAAATGCGGCGACTACTCTAGGTATTCCAGAAATTCAGATTTTGTTTACTGACCACCGGTGATGAATCACATTTTCATGGAGCAACTCCACAAAAAACTGATAGGATATAAGTGTGATACACCAAAATGTTCGTATGAATAAGGCCTATTTGTGTCCATAATTAGAAATGCGGCGACTACTCCAGGTATTCCAGAAATTCAGATTTTGTTTACTGACCACCATTGGTGAATCACATTTTCATGGAGCAACTCCACAAAAAACTGATAGGATATAAGTGTGATACACAAAAATGTTCGTATGAATAAGGCCTATTTGTGTCCATAATTAGAAATGCGGCGACTACTCTAGGTATTCCAGAAATTCAGATTTTGTTTACTGACCACCGGTGATGAATCACATTTTCATGGAGCAACTCCACAAAAAACTGATAGGATATAAGTGTGATACACCAAAATGTTCGTATGAATAAGGCCTATTTGTGTCCATAATTAGAAATGCGGCGACTACTCTAGGTATTCCAGAAATTCAGATTTTGTTTACTGACCACCGGTGATGAATCACATTTTCATGGAGCAACTCCACAAAAAACTGATAGGATATAAGTGTGATACACCAAAATGTTCGTATGAATAACGCCTATTTGTGTCCATAATTAGAAATGCGGCGACTACTCTAGGTATTCCAGAAATTCAGATTTTGTTTACTGACCACCGGTGATGAATCACATTTTCATGGAGCAACTCCACAAAAAACTGATAGGATATAAGTGTGATACACCAAAATGTTCGTATGAATAAGGCCTATTTGTGTCCATAATTAGAAATGCGGCGACTACTCCAGGTATTCCAGAAATTCAGATTTTGTTTACTGACCACCATTGGTGAATCACATTTTCATGGAGCAACTCCACAAAAAACTGATAGGATATAAGTGTGATACACAAAAATGTTCGTATGAATAAGGCCTATTTGTGTCCATAATTAGAAATGCGGCGACTACTCTAGGTATTCCAGAAATTCAGATTTTGTTTACTGACCACCGGTGATGAATCACATTTTCATGGAGCAACTCCACAAAAAACTGATAGGATATAAGTGTGATACACCAAAATGTTCGTATGAATAAGGCCTATTTGTGTCCATAATTAGAAATGCGGCGACTACTCTAGGTATTCCAGAAATTCAGATTTTGTTTACTGACCACCGGTGATGAATCACATTTTCATGGAGCAACTCCACAAAAAACTGATAGGATATAAGTGTGATACACCAAAATGTTCGTATGAATAACGCCTATTTGTGTCCATAATTAGAAATGCGGCGACTACTCTAGGTATTCCAGAAATTCAGATTTTGTTTACTGACCACCGGTGATGAATCACATTTTCATGGAGCAACTCCACAAAAAACTGATAGGATATAAGTGTGATACACCAAAATGTTCGTATGAATAAGGCCTATTTGTGTCCATAATTAGAAATGCGGCGACTACTCCAGGTATTCCAGAAATTCAGATTTTGTTTACTGACCACCATTGGTGAATCACATTTTCATGGAGCAACTCCACAAAAAACTGATAGGATATAAGTGTGATACACAAAAATGTTCGTATGAATAAGGCCTATTTGTGTCCATAATTAGAAATGCGGCGACTACTCTAGGTATTCCAGAAATTCAGATTTTGTTTACTGACCACCGGTGATGAATCACATTTTCATGGAGCAACTCCACAAAAAACTGATAGGATATAAGTGTGATACACCAAAATGTTCGTATGAATAAGGCCTATTTGTGTCCATAATTAGAAATGCGGCGACTACTCTAGGTATTCCAGAAATTCAGATTTTGTTTACTGACCACCGGTGATGAATCACATTTTCATGGAGCAACTCCACAAAAAACTGATAGGATATAAGTGTGATACACCAAAATGTTCGTATGAATAACGCCTATTTGTGTCCATAATTAGAAATGCGGCGACTACTCTAGGTATTCCAGAAATTCAGATTTTGTTTACTGACCACCGGTGATGAATCACATTTTCATGGAGCAACTCCACAAAAAACTGATAGGATATAAGTGTGATACACCAAAATGTTCGTATGAATAAGGCCTATTTGTGTCCATAATTAGAAATGCGGCGACTACTCTAGGTATTCCAGAAATTCAGATTTTGTTTACTGACCACCGGTGATGAATCACATTTTCATGGAGCAACTCCACAAAAAACTGATAGGATATAAGTGTGATACACCAAAATGTTCGTATGAATAAGGCCTATTTGTGTCCATAATTAGAAATGCGGCGGCTAGTCTAGGTATTCCAGAAATTCAGATTTTGTTTACTGACCACCGGTGATGAATCACATTTTCATGGAGCAACTCCACAAAAAACTGATAGGATATAAGTGTGATACACCAAAATGTTCGTATGAATAAGGCCTATTTGTGTCCATAATTAGAAATGCGGCAACAATTCTAGGTATTCCAGAAATTCAGATTTTGTTTACTGACCACCGGTGATGAATCACATTTTCATGGAGCAACTCCACAAAAAACTGATAGGATATAAGTGTGATACACCAAAATGTTCGTATGAATAAGGCCTATTTGTGTCCATAATTAGAAATGCGGCGACTAGTCTAGGTATTCCAGAAATTCAGATTTTGTTTACTGACCACCGGTGATGAATCACATTTTCATGGAGCAACTCCACAAAAAACTGATAGGATATAAGTGTGATACACCAAAATGTTCGTATGAATAAGGCCTATTTGTGTCCATAATTAGAAATGCGGCGACTAGTCTAGGTATTCCAGAAATTCAGATTTTGTTTACTGACCACCGGTGATGAATCACATTTTCATGGAGCAACTCCACAAAAAACTGATAGGATATAAGTGTGATACACCAAAATGTTCGTATGAATAAGGCCTATTTGTGTCCATAATTAGAAATGCGGCAACAATTCTAGGTATTCCAGAAATTCAGATTTTGTTTACTGACCACCGGTGATGAATCACATTTTCATGGAGCAACTCCACAAAAAACTGATAGGATATAAGTGTGATACACCAAAATGTTCGTATGAATAAGGCCTATTTGTGTCCATAATTAGAAATGCGGCGACTAGTCTAGGTATTCCAGAAATTCAGATTTTGTTTACTGACCACCGGTGATGAATCACATTTTCATGGAGCAACTCCACAAAAAACTGATAGGATATAAGTGTGATACACCAAAATGTTCGTATGAATAAGGCCTATTTGTGTCCATAATTAGAAATGCGGCGACTAGTCTAGGTATTCCAGAAATTCAGATTTTGTTTACTGACCACCATTGGTGAATCACATTTTCATGGAGCAACTCCACAAAAAACTGATAGGATATAAGTGTGATACACCAAAATGTTCGTATGAATAAGGCCTATTTGTGTCCATAATTAGAAATGCGGCGACTAGTCTAGGTATTCCAGAAATTCAGATTTTGTTTACTGACCACCATTGGTGAATCACATTTTCATGGAGCAACTCCACAAAAAACTGATAGGATATAAGTGTGATACACCAAAATGTTCGTATGAATAAGGCCTATTTGTGTCCATAATTAGAAATGCGGCGACTAGTCTAGGTATTCCAGAAATTCAGATTTTGTTTACTGACCACCATTGGTGAATCACATTTTCATGGAGCAACTCCACAAAAAACTGATAGGATATAAGTGTGATACACCAAAATGTTCGTATGAATAAGGCCTATTTGTGTCCATAATTAGAAATGCGGCGACTGCTCTAGGTATTCCAGAAATTCAGATTTTGTTTACTGACCACCGGTGATGAATCACATTTTCATGGAGCAACTCCACAAAAAACTGATAGGATATAAGTGTGATACACCAAAATGTTCGTATGAATAAGGCCTATTTGTGTCCATAATTAGAAATGCGGCGACTAGTCTAGGTATTCCAGAAATTCAGATTTTGTTTACTGACCACCATTGGTGAATCACATTTTCATGGAGCAACTCCACAAAAAACTGATAGGATATAAGTGTGATACACCAAAATGTTCGTATGAATAAGGCCTATTTGTGTCCATAATTAGAAATGCGGCGACTACTCTAGGTATTCCAGAAATTCAGATTTTGTTTACTGACCACCGGTGATGAATCACATTTTCATGGAGCAACTCCACAAAAAACTGATAGGATATAAGTGTGATACATAAGAATGTTCGTATGAATAAGGCCTATTTGTGTCCATAATTAGAAATGCGGCGACTACTCTAGGTATTCCAGAAATTCAGATTTTGTTTACTGACCACCGGTGATGAATCACATTTTCATGGAGCAACTCCACAAAAAACTGATAGGATATAAGTGTGATACACCAAAATGTTCGTATGAATAAGGCCTATTTGTGTCCATAATTAGAAATGCGGCGACTAGTCTAGGTATTCCAGAAATTCAGATTTTGTTTACTGACCACCGGTGATGAATCACATTTTCATGGAGCAACTCCACAAAAAACTGATAGGATATAAGTGTGATACATAAGAATGTTCGTATGAATAAGGCCTATTTGTGTCCATAATTAGAAATGCGGCGACTAGTCTAGGTATTCCAGAAATTCAGATTTTGTTTACTGACCACCGGTGATGAATCACATTTTCATGGAGCAACTCCACAAAAAACTGATAGGATATAAGTGTGATACACCAAAATGTTCGTATGAATAAGGCCTATTTGTGTCCATAATTAGAAATGCGGCGACTAGTCTAGGTATTCCAGAAATTCAGATTTTGTTTACTGACCACCGGTGATGAATCACATTTTCATGGAGCAACTCCACAAAAAACTGATAGGATATAAGTGTGATACACCAAAATGTTCGTATGAATAAGGCCTATTTGTGTCCATAATTAGAAATGCGGCAACAATTCTAGGTATTCCAGAAATTCAGATTTTGTTTACTGACCACCGGTGATGAATCACATTTTCATGGAGCAACTCCACAAAAAACTGATAGGATATAAGTGTGATACACCAAAATGTTCGTATGAATAAGGCCTATTTGTGTCCATAATTAGAAATGCGGCGACTAGTCTAGGTATTCCAGAAATTCAGATTTTGTTTACTGACCACCGGTGATGAATCACATTTTCATGGAGCAACTCCACAAAAAACTGATAGGATATAAGTGTGATACACCAAAATGTTCGTATGAATAAGGCCTATTTGTGTCCATAATTAGAAATGCGGCGACTAGTCTAGGTATTCCAGAAATTCAGATTTTGTTTACTGACCACCATTGGTGAATCACATTTTCATGGAGCAACTCCACAAAAAACTGATAGGATATAAGTGTGATACACCAAAATGTTCGTATGAATAAGGCCTATTTGTGTCCATAATTAGAAATGCGGCGACTAGTCTAGGTATTCCAGAAATTCAGATTTTGTTTACTGACCACCATTGGTGAATCACATTTTCATGGAGCAACTCCACAAAAAACTGATAGGATATAAGTGTGATACACCAAAATGTTCGTATGAATAAGGCCTATTTGTGTCCATAATTAGAAATGCGGCGACTAGTCTAGGTATTCCAGAAATTCAGATTTTGTTTACTGACCACCATTGGTGAATCACATTTTCATGGAGCAACTCCACAAAAAACTGATAGGATATAAGTGTGATACACCAAAATGTTCGTATGAATAAGGCCTATTTGTGTCCATAATTAGAAATGCGGCGACTAGTCTAGGTATTCCAGAAATTCAGATTTTGTTTACTGACCACCATTGGTGAATCACATTTTCATGGAGCAACTCCACAAAAAACTGATAGGATATAAGTGTGATACACCAAAATGTTCGTATGAATAAGGCCTATTTGTGTCCATAATTAGAAATGCGGCAACAATTCTAGGTATTCCAGAAATTCAGATTTTGTTTACTGACCACCGGTGATGAATCACATTTTCATGGAGCAACTCCACAAAAAACTGATAGGATATAAGTGTGATACACCAAAATGTTCGTATGAATATGGCCTATTTGTGTCCATAATTAGAAATGCGGTGACTAGTCTAGGTATTCCAGAAATTCAGATTTTGTTTACTGACCACCGGTGATGAATCACATTTTCAAGGAGCAACTCCACAAAAAACTGATAGGATATAAGTGTGATACACCAAAATGTTCGTATGAATAAGGCCTATTTGTGTCCATAATTAGAAATGCGGCGACTACTCTAGGTATTCCAGAAATTCAGATTTTGTTTACTGACCACCGGTGATGAATCACATTTTCATGGAGCAACTCCACAAAAAACTGATAGGATATAAGTGTGATACACCAAAATGTTCGTATGAATAAGGCCTATTTGTGTCCATAATTAGAAATGCGGCGGCTAGTCTAGGTATTCCAGAAATTCAGATTTTGTTTACTGACCACCGGTGATGAATCACATTTTCATGGAGCAACTCCACAAAAAACTGATAGGATATAAGTGTGATACACCAAAATGTTCGTATGAATAAGGCCTATTTGTGTCCATAATTAGAAATGCGGCGGCTAGTCTAGGT
This sequence comes from Leucophora obtusa, assembly GCA_949987735.1. Lineage (NCBI taxonomy): Eukaryota > Metazoa > Arthropoda > Insecta > Diptera > Anthomyiidae > Leucophora > Leucophora obtusa. The sequence continues at coordinate 8,540,110 of OX465295.1, forward strand.
ATTCCAGAAATTCAGATTTTGTTTACTGACCACCGGTGATGAATCACATTTTCATGGAGCAACTCCACAAAAAACTGATAGGATATAAGTGTGATACACCAAAATGTTCGTATGAATAAGGCCTATTTGTGTCCATAATTAGAAATGCGGCGACTACTCTAGGTATTCCAGAAATTCAGATTTTGTTTACTGACCACCGGTGATGAATCACATTTTCATGGAGCAACTCCACAAAAAACTGATAGGATATAAGTGTGATACACCAAAATGTTCGTATGAATAAGGCCTATTTGTGTCCATAATTAGAAATGCGGCGACTACTCTAGGTATTCCAGAAATTCAGATTTTGTTTACTGATCACCGGTGATGAATCACATTTTCATGGAGCAACTCCACAAAAAACTGATAGGATATAAGTGTGATACACCAAAATGTTCGTATGAATAAGGCCTATTTGTGTCCATAATTAGAAATGCGGCGACTACTCTAGGTATTCCAGAAATTCAGATTTTGTTTACTGACCACCATTGGTGAATCACATTTTCATGGAGCAACTCCACAAAAAACTGATAGGATATAAGTGTGATACACCAAAATGTTCGTATGAATAAGGCCTATTTGTGTCCATAATTAGAAATGCGGCGACTAGTCTAGGTACTCCAGAAATTCAGATTTTGTTTACTGACCACCATTGGTGAATCACATTTTCATGGAGCAACTCCACAAAAAACTGATAGGATATAAGTGTGATACACCAAAATGTTCGTATGAATAAGGCCTATTTGTGTCCATAATTAGAAATGCGGCGACTACTCTAGGTATTCCAGAAATTCAGATTTTGTTTACTGACCACCGGTGATGAATCACATTTTCATGGAGCAACTCCACAAAAAACTGATAGGATATAATTGTGATATACACCAAAATGTTCGTATGAATAAGGCCTATTTGTGTCCATAATTAGAAATGCGGCGACTAGTCTAGGTATTCCAGAAATTCAGATTTTGTTTACTGACCACCATTGGTGAATCACATTTTCATGGAGCAACTCCACAAAAAACTGATAGGATATAAGTGTGATACACCAAAATGTTCGTATGAATAAGGCCTATTTGTGTCCATAATTAGAAATGCGGCGACTACTCTAGGTATTCCAGAAATTCAGATTTTGTTTACTGACCACCGGTGATGAATCACATTTTCATGGAGCAACTCCACAAAAAACTGATAGGATATAAGTGTGATACACCAAAATGTTCGTATGAATAAGGCCTATTTGTGTCCATAATTAGAAATGCGGCGACTACTCTAGGTATTCCAGAAATTCAGATTTTGTTTACTGACCACCGGTGATGAATCACATTTTCATGGAGCAACTCCACAAAAAACTGATAGGATATAAGTGTGATACACCAAAATGTTCGTATGAATAAGGCCTATTTGTGTCCATAATTAGAAATGCGGCGGCTAGTCTAGGTATTCCAGAAATTCAGATTTTGTTTACTGACCACCGGTGATGAATCACATTTTCATGGAGCAACTCCACAAAAAACTGATAGGATATAAGTGTGATACACCAAAATGTTCGTATGAATAAGGCCTATTTGTGTCCATAATTAGAAATGCGGCGACTAGTCTAGGTACTCCAGAAATTCAGATTTTGTTTACTGACCACCATTGGTGAATCACATTTTCATGGAGCAACTCCACAAAAAACTGATAGGATATAAGTGTGATACACCAAAATGTTCGTATGAATAAGGCCTATTTGTGTCCATAATTAGAAATGCGGCGACTAGTCTAGGTATTCCAGAAATTCAGATTTTGTTTACTGACCACCATTGGTGAATCACATTTTCATGGAGCAACTCCACAAAAAACTGATAGGATATAAGTGTGATACACCAAAATGTTCGTATGAATAAGGCCTATTTGTGTCCATAATTAGAAATGCGGCGACTAGTCTAGGTACTCCAGAAATTCAGATTTTGTTTACTGACCACCATTGGTGAATCACATTTTCATGGAGCAACTCCACAAAAAACTGATAGGATATAAGTGTGATACACCAAAATGTTCGTATGAATAAGGCCTATTTGTGTCCATAATTAGAAATGCGGCGACTACTCTAGGTATTCCAGAAATTCAGATTTTGTTTACTGACCACCGGTGATGAATCACATTTTCATGGAGCAACTCCACAAAAAACTGATAGGATATAATTGTGATATACACCAAAATGTTCGTATGAATAAGGCCTATTTGTGTCCATAATTAGAAATGCGGCGACTAGTCTAGGTATTCCAGAAATTCAGATTTTGTTTACTGACCACCATTGGTGAATCACATTTTCATGGAGCAACTCCACAAAAAACTGATAGGATATAAGTGTGATACACCAAAATGTTCGTATGAATAAGGCCTATTTGTGTCCATAATTAGAAATGCGGCGACTACTCTAGGTATTCCAGAAATTCAGATTTTGTTTACTGACCACCGGTGATGAATCACATTTTCATGGAGCAACTCCACAAAAAACTGATAGGATATAAGTGTGATACACCAAAATGTTCGTATGAATAAGGCCTATTTGTGTCCATAATTAGAAATGCGGCGACTACTCTAGGTATTCCAGAAATTCAGATTTTGTTTACTGACCACCGGTGATGAATCACATTTTCATGGAGCAACTCCACAAAAAACTGATAGGATATAAGTGTGATACACCAAAATGTTCGTATGAATAAGGCCTATTTGTGTCCATAATTAGAAATGCGGCGACTAGTCTAGGTATTCCAGAAATTCAGATTTTGTTTACTGACCACCATTGGTGAATCACATTTTCATGGAGCAACTCCACAAAAAACTAATAGGATATAAGTGTGATACACCAAAATGTTCGTATGAATAAGGCCTATTTGTGTCCATAATTAGAAATGCGGCGACTAGTCTAGGTATTCCAGAAATTCAGATTTTGTTTACTGACCACCGGTGATGAATCACATTTTCATGGAGCAACTCCACAAAAAACTGATAGGATATAAGTGTGATACACCAAAATGTTCGTATGAATAAGGCCTATTTGTGTCCATAATTAGAAATGCGGCGACTAGTCTAGGTATTCCAGAAATTCAGATTTTGTTTACTGACCACCATTGGTGAATCACATTTTCATGGAGCAACTCCACAAAAAACTGATAGGATATAAGTGTGATACACCAAAATGTTCGTATGAATAAGGCCTATTTGTGTCCATAATTAGAAATGCGGCGACTAGTCTAGGTACTCCAGAAATTCAGATTTTGTTTACTGACCACCATTGGTGAATCACATTTTCATGGAGCAACTCCACAAAAAACTGATAGGATATAAGTGTGATACACCAAAATGTTCGTATGAATAAGGCCTATTTGTGTCCATAATTAGAAATGCGGCGACTACTCTAGGTATTCCAGAAATTCAGATTTTGTTTACTGACCACCGGTGATGAATCACATTTTCATGGAGCAACTCCACAAAAAACTGATAGGATATAATTGTGATATACACCAAAATGTTCGTATGAATAAGGCCTATTTGTGTCCATAATTAGAAATGCGGCGACTAGTCTAGGTATTCCAGAAATTCAGATTTTGTTTACTGACCACCATTGGTGAATCACATTTTCATGGAGCAACTCCACAAAAAACTGATAGGATATAAGTGTGATACACCAAAATGTTCGTATGAATAAGGCCTATTTGTGTCCATAATTAGAAATGCGGCGACTACTCTAGGTATTCCAGAAATTCAGATTTTGTTTACTGACCACCGGTGATGAATCACATTTTCATGGAGCAACTCCACAAAAAACTGATAGGATATAAGTGTGATACACCAAAATGTTCGTATGAATAAGGCCTATTTGTGTCCATAATTAGAAATGCGGCGACTACTCTAGGTATTCCAGAAATTCAGATTTTGTTTACTGACCACCGGTGATGAATCACATTTTCATGGAGCAACTCCACAAAAAACTGATAGGATATAAGTGTGATACACCAAAATGTTCGTATGAATAAGGCCTATTTGTGTCCATAATTAGAAATGCGGCGGCTAGTCTAGGTATTCCAGAAATTCAGATTTTGTTTACTGACCACCGGTGATGAATCACATTTTCATGGAGCAACTCCACAAAAAACTGATAGGATATAAGTGTGATACACCAAAATGTTCGTATGAATAAGGCCTATTTGTGTCCATAATTAGAAATGCGGCAACAATTCTAGGTATTCCAGAAATTCAGATTTTGTTTACTGACCACCGGTGATGAATCACATTTTCATGGAGCAACTCCACAAAAAACTGATAGGATATAAGTGTGATACACCAAAATGTTCGTATGAATAAGGCCTATTTGTGTCCATAATTAGAAATGCGGCGACTACTCTAGGTATTCCAGAAATTCAGATTTTGTTTACTGACCACCATTGGTGAATCACATTTTCATGGAGCAACTCCACAAAAAACTGATAGGATATAAGTGTGATACACCAAAATGTTCGTATGAATAAGGCCTATTTGTGTCCATAATTAGAAATGCGGCGACTACTCTAGGTATTCCAGAAATTCAGATTTTGTTTACTGACCACCATTGGTGAATCACATTTTCATGGAGCAACTCCACAAAAAACTGATAGGATATAAGTGTGATACACCAAAATGTTCGTATGAATATGGCCTATTTGTGTCCATAATTAGAAATGCGGCGACTACTCTAGGTATTCCAGAAATTCAGATTTTGTTTACTGACCACCGGTGATGAATCACATTTTCATGGAGCAACTCCACAAAAAACTGATAGGATATAAGTGTGATACACCAAAATGTTCGTATGAATAAGGCCTATTTGTGTCCATAATTAGAAATGCGGCGACTACTCTAGGTATTCCAGAAATTCAGATTTTGTTTACTGACCACCGGTGATGAATCACATTTTCATGGAGCAACTCCACAAAAAACTGATAGGATATAAGTGTGATACACCAAAATGTTCGTATGAATAAGGCCTATTTGTGTCCATAATTAGAAATGCGGCGACTGCTCTAGGTATTCCAGAAATTCAGATTTTGTTTACTGACCACCGGTGATGAATCACATTTTCATGGAGCAACTCCACAAAAAACTGATAGGATATAAGTGTGATACACCAAAATGTTCGTATGAATAAGGCCTATTTGTGTCCATAATTAGAAATGCGGCGACTACTCTAGGTATTCCAGAAATTCAGATTTTGTTTACTGACCACCATTGGTGAATCACATTTTCATGGAGCAACTCCACAAAAAACTGATAGGATATAAGTGTGATACACCAAAATGTTCGTATGAATAAGGCCTATTTGTGTCCATAATTAGAAATGCGGCGACTAGTCTAGGTACTCCAGAAATTCAGATTTTGTTTACTGACCACCATTGGTGAATCACATTTTCATGGAGCAACTCCACAAAAAACTGATAGGATATAAGTGTGATACACCAAAATGTTCGTATGAATAAGGCCTATTTGTGTCCATAATTAGAAATGCGGCGACTAGTCTAGGTATTCCAGAAATTCAGATTTTGTTTACTGACCACCATTGGTGAATCACATTTTCATGGAGCAACTCCACAAAAAACTGATAGGATATAAGTGTGATACACCAAAATGTTCGTATGAATAAGGCCTATTTGTGTCCATAATTAGAAATGCGGCGACTAGTCTAGGTACTCCAGAAATTCAGATTTTGTTTACTGACCACCATTGGTGAATCACATTTTCATGGAGCAACTCCACAAAAAACTGATAGGATATAAGTGTGATACACCAAAATGTTCGTATGAATAAGGCCTATTTGTGTCCATAATTAGAAATGCGGCGACTACTCTAGGTATTCCAGAAATTCAGATTTTGTTTACTGACCACCGGTGATGAATCACATTTTCATGGAGCAACTCCACAAAAAACTGATAGGATATAATTGTGATATACACCAAAATGTTCGTATGAATAAGGCCTATTTGTGTCCATAATTAGAAATGCGGCGGCTAGTCTAGGTATTCCAGAAATTCAGATTTTGTTTACTGACCACCGGTGATGAATCACATTTTCATGGAGCAACTCCACAAAAAACTGATAGGATATAAGTGTGATACACCAAAATGTTCGTATGAATAAGGCCTATTTGTGTCCATAATTAGAAATGCGGCGGCTAGTCTAGGTATTCCAGAAATTCAGATTTTGTTTACTGACCACCGGTGATGAATCACATTTTCATGGAGCAACTCCACAAAAAACTGATAGGATATAAGTGTGATACACCAAAATGTTCGTATGAATAAGGCCTATTTGTGTCCATAATTAGAAATGCGGCGACTACTCTAGGTATTCCAGAAATTCAGATTTTGTTTACTGACCACCGGTGATGAATCACATTTTCATGGAGCAACTCCACAAAAAACTGATAGGATATAAGTGTGATACACCAAAATGTTCGTATGAATAAGGCCTATTTGTGTCCATAATTAGAAATGCGGCGACTACTCTAGGTATTCCAGAAATTCAGATTTTGTTTACTGACCACCATTGGTGAATCACATTTTCATGGAGCAACTCCACAAAAAACTGATAGGATATAATTGTGATATACACCAAAATGTTCGTATGAATAAGGCCTATTTGTGTCCATAATTAGAAATGCGGCGACTAGTCTAGGTATTCCAGAAATTCAGATTTTGTTTACTGACCACCGGTGATGAATCACATTTTCATGGAGCAACTCCACAAAAAACTGATAGGATATAAGTGTGATACACCAAAATGTTCGTATGAATAAGGCCTATTTGTGTCCATAATTAGAAATGCGGCGACTAGTCTAGGTATTCCAGAAATTCAGATTTTGTTTACTGACCACCATTGGTGAATCACATTTTCATGGAGCAACTCCACAAAAAACTGATAGGATATAAGTGTGATACACCAAAATGTTCGTATGAATAAGGCCTATTTGTGTCCATAATTAGAAATGCGGCGACTAGTCTAGGTACTCCAGAAATTCAGATTTTGTTTACTGACCACCATTGGTGAATCACATTTTCATGGAGCAACTCCACAAAAAACTGATAGGATATAAGTGTGATACACCAAAATGTTCGTATGAATAAGGCCTATTTGTGTCCATAATTAGAAATGCGGCGACTACTCTAGGTATTCCAGAAATTCAGATTTTGTTTACTGACCACCGGTGATGAATCACATTTTCATGGAGCAACTCCACAAAAAACTGATAGGATATAATTGTGATATACACCAAAATGTTCGTATGAATAAGGCCTATTTGTGTCCATAATTAGAAATGCGGCGACTAGTCTAGGTATTCCAGAAATTCAGATTTTGTTTACTGACCACCATTGGTGAATCACATTTTCATGGAGCAACTCCACAAAAAACTGATAGGATATAAGTGTGATACACCAAAATGTTCGTATGAATAAGGCCTATTTGTGTCCATAATTAGAAATGCGGCGACTACTCTAGGTATTCCAGAAATTCAGATTTTGTTTACTGACCACCGGTGATGAATCACATTTTCATGGAGCAACTCCACAAAAAACTGATAGGATATAAGTGTGATACACCAAAATGTTCGTATGAATAAGGCCTATTTGTGTCCATAATTAGAAATGCGGCGACTACTCTAGGTATTCCAGAAATTCAGATTTTGTTTACTGACCACCGGTGATGAATCACATTTTCATGGAGCAACTCCACAAAAAACTGATAGGATATAAGTGTGATACACCAAAATGTTCGTATGAATATGGCCTATTTGTGTCCATAATTAGAAATGCGGCGACTACTCTAGGTATTCCAGAAATTCAGATTTTGTTTACTGACCACCGGTGATGAATCACATTTTCATGGAGCAACTCCACAAAAAACTGATAGGATATAAGTGTGATACACCAAAATGTTCGTATGAATAAGGCCTATTTGTGTCCATAATTAGAAATGCGGCGACTGCTCTAGGTATTCCAGAAATTCAGATTTTGTTTACTGACCACCGGTGATGAATCACATTTTCATGGAGCAACTCCACAAAAAACTGATAGGATATAAGTGTGATACACCAAAATGTTCGTATGAATAAGGCCTATTTGTGTCCATAATTAGAAATGCGGCGACTACTCTAGGTATTCCAGAAATTCAGATTTTGTTTACTGACCACCATTGGTGAATCACATTTTCATGGAGCAACTCCACAAAAAACTAATAGGATATAAGTGTGATACACCAAAATGTTCGTATGAATAAGGCCTATTTGTGTCCATAATTAGAAATGCGGCGACTAGTCTAGGTATTCCAGAAATTCAGATTTTGTTTACTGACCACCGGTGATGAATCACATTTTCATGGAGCAACTCCACAAAAAACTGATAGGATATAAGTGTGATACACCAAAATGTTCGTATGAATAAGGCCTATTTGTGTCCATAATTAGAAATGCGGCGACTAGTCTAGGTACTCCAGAAATTCAGATTTTGTTTACTGACCACCGGTGATGAATCACATTTTCATGGAGCAACTCCACAAAAAACTGATAGGATATAATTGTGATATACACCAAAATGTTCGTATGAATAAGGCCTATTTGTGTCCATAATTAGAAATGCGGCGACTAGTCTAGGTATTCCAGAAATTCAGATTTTGTTTACTGACCACCATTGGTGAATCACATTTTCATGGAGCAACTCCACAAAAAACTGATAGGATATAAGTGTGATACACCAAAATGTTCGTATGAATAAGGCCTATTTGTGTCCATAATTAGAAATGCGGCGACTAGTCTAGGTATTCCAGAAATTCAGATTTTGTTTACTGACCACCGGTGATGAATCACATTTTCATGGAGCAACTCCACAAAAAACTGATAGGATATAAGTGTGATACACCAAAATGTTCGTATGAATAAGGCCTATTTGTGTCCATAATTAGAAATGCGGCGACTACTCTAGGTATTCCAGAAATTCAGATTTTGTTTACTGACCACCGGTGATGAATCACATTTTCATGGAGCAACTCCACAAAAAACTGATAGGATATAAGTGTGATACACCAAAATGTTCGTATGAATAAGGCCTATTTGTGTCCATAATTAGAAATGCGGCGACTACTCTAGGTATTCCAGAAATTCAGATTTTGTTTACTGACCACCATTGGTGAATCACATTTTCATGGAGCAACTCCACAAAAAACTGATAGGATATAAGTGTGATACACCAAAATGTTCGTATGAATAAGGCCTATTTGTGTCCATAATTAGAAATGCGGCGACTACTCTAGGTATTCCAGAAATTCAGATTTTGTTTACTGACCACCGGTGATGAATCACATTTTCATGGAGCAACTCCACAAAAAACTGATAGGATATAAGTGTGATACACCAAAATGTTCGTATGAATAAGGCCTATTTGTGTCCATAATTAGAAATGCGGCGACTAGTCTAGGTATTCCAGAAATTCAGATTTTGTTTACTGACCACCATTGGTGAATCACATTTTCATGGAGCAACTCCACAAAAAACTGATAGGATATAAGTGTGATACACCAAAATGTTCGTATGAATAAGGCCTATTTGTGTCCATAATTAGAAATGCGGCAACAATTCTAGGTATTCCAGAAATTCAGATTTTGTTTACTGACCACCGGTGATGAATCACATTTTCATGGAGCAACTCCACAAAAAACTGATAGGATATAAGTGTGATACACCAAAATGTTCGTATGAATAAGGCCTATTTGTGTCCATAATTAGAAATGCGGCGACTAGTCTAGGTATTCCAGAAATTCAGATTTTGTTTACTGACCACCATTGGTGAATCACATTTTCATGGAGCAACTCCACAAAAAACTGATAGGATATAAGTGTGATACACCAAAATGTTCGTATGAATAAGGCCTATTTGTGTCCATAATTAGAAATGCGGCGACTAGTCTAGGTATTCCAGAAATTCAGATTTTGTTTACTGACCACCATTGGTGAATCACATTTTCATGGAGCAACTCCACAAAAAACTGATAGGATATAAGTGTGATACACCAAAATGTTCGTATGAATAAGGCCTATTTGTGTCCATAATTAGAAATGCGGCGACTAGTCTAGGTATTCCAGAAATTCAGATTTTGTTTACTGACCACCATTGGTGAATCACATTTTCATGGAGCAACTCCACAAAAAACTGATAGGATATAAGTGTGATACACCAAAATGTTCGTATGAATAAGGCCTATTTGTGTCCATAATTAGAAATGCGGCGACTAGTCTAGGTATTCCAGAAATTCAGATTTTGTTTACTGACCACCATTGGTGAATCACATTTTCATGGAGCAACTCCACAAAAAACTGATAGGATATAAGTGTGATACACCAAAATGTTCGTATGAATAAGGCCTATTTGTGTCCATAATTAGAAATGCGGCAACAATTCTAGGTATTCCAGAAATTCAGATTTTGTTTACTGACCACCGGTGATGAATCACATTTTCATGGAGCAACTCCACAAAAAACTGATAGGATATAAGTGTGATACACCAAAATGTTCGTATGAATAAGGCCTATTTGTGTCCATAATTAGAAATGCGGCGACTAGTCTAGGTATTCCAGAAATTCAGATTTTGTTTACTGACCACCGGTGATGAATCACATTTTCATGGAGCAACTCCACAAAAAACTGATAGGATATAAGTGTGATACACCAAAATGTTCGTATGAATAAGGCCTATTTGTGTCCATAATTAGAAATGCGGCGGCTAGTCTAGGTATTCCAGAAATTCAGATTTTGTTTACTGACCACCGGTGATGAATCACATTTTCATGGAGCAACTCCACAAAAAACTGATAGGATATAAGTGTGATACACCAAAATGTTCGTATGAATAAGGCCTATTTGTGTCCATAATTAGAAATGCGGCGACTACTCTAGGTATTCCAGAAATTCAGATTTTGTTTACTGACCACCGGTGATGAATCACATTTTCATGGAGCAACTCCACAAAAAACTGATAGGATATAAGTGTGATACACCAAAATGTTCGTATGAATAAGGCCTATTTGTGTCCATAATTAGAAATGCGGCGGCTAGTCTAGGTATTCCAGAAATTCAGATTTTGTTTACTGACCACCGGTGATGAATCACATTTTCATGGAGCAACTCCACAAAAAACTGATAGGATATAAGTGTGATACACCAAAATGTTCGTATGAATAAGGCCTATTTGTGTCCATAATTAGAAATGCGGCGACTGCTCTAGGTATTCCAGAAATTCAGATTTTGTTTACTGACCACCGGTGATGAATCACATTTTCATGGAGCAACTCCACAAAAAACTGATAGGATATAAGTGTGATACACCAAAATGTTCGTATGAATAAGGCCTATTTGTGTCCATAATTAGAAATGCGGCGACTACTCTAGGTATTCCAGAAATTCAGATTTTGTTTACTGACCACCATTGGTGAATCACATTTTCATGGAGCAACTCCACAAAAAACTGATAGGATATAAGTGTGATACACCAAAATGTTCGTATGAATAAGGCCTATTTGTGTCCATAATTAGAAATGCGGCGACTAGTCTAGGTATTCCAGAAATTCAGATTTTGTTTACTGACCACCATTGGTGAATCACATTTTCATGGAGCAACTCCACAAAAAACTAATAGGATATAAGTGTGATACACCAAAATGTTCGTATGAATAAGGCCTATTTGTGTCCATAATTAGAAATGCGGCGACTAGTCTAGGTATTCCAGAAATTCAGATTTTGTTTACTGACCACCATTGGTGAATCACATTTTCATGGAGCAACTCCACAAAAAACTAATAGGATATAAGTGTGATACACCAAAATGTTCGTATGAATAAGGCCTATTTGTGTCCATAATTAGAAATGCGGCGACTAGTCTAGGTATTCCAGAAATTCAGATTTTGTTTACTGACCACCATTGGTGAATCACATTTTCATGGAGCAACTCCACAAAAAACTGATAGGATATAAGTGTGATACACCAAAATGTTCGTATGAATAAGGCCTATTTGTGTCCATAATTAGAAATGCGGCGACTAGTCTAGGTATTCCAGAAATTCAGATTTTGTTTACTGACCACCATTGGTGAATCACATTTTCATGGAGCAACTCCACAAAAAACTAATAGGATATAAGTGTGATACACCAAAATGTTCGTATGAATAAGGCCTATTTGTGTCCATAATTAGAAATGCGGCGACTAGTCTAGGTATTCCAGAAATTCAGATTTTGTTTACTGACCACCATTGGTGAATCACATTTTCATGGAGCAACTCCACAAAAAACTGATAGGATATAAGTGTGATACACCAAAATGTTCGTATGAATAAGGCCTATTTGTGTCCATAATTAGAAATGCGGCGACTAGTCTAGGTATTCCAGAAATTCAGATTTTGTTTACTGACCACCATTGGTGAATCACATTTTCATGGAGCAACTCCACAAAAAACTAATAGGATATAAGTGTGATACACCAAAATGTTCGTATGAATAAGGCCTATTTGTGTCCATAATTAGAAATGCGGCGACTAGTCTAGGTATTCCAGAAATTCAGATTTTGTTTACTGACCACCATTGGTGAATCACATTTTCATGGAGCAACTCCACAAAAAACTGATAGGATATAAGTGTGATACACCAAAATGTTCGTATGAATAAGGCCTATTTGTGTCCATAATTAGAAATGCGGCGACTAGTCTAGGTATTCCAGAAATTCAGATTTTGTTTACTGACCACCATTGGTGAATCACATTTTCATGGAGCAACTCCACAAAAAACTAATAGGATATAAGTGTGATACACCAAAATGTTCGTATGAATAAGGCCTATTTGTGTCCATAATTAGAAATGCGGCGACTAGTCTAGGTATTCCAGAAATTCAGATTTTGTTTACTGACCACCATTGGTGAATCACATTTTCATGGAGCAACTCCACAAAAAACTGATAGGATATAAGTGTGATACACCAAAATGTTCGTATGAATAAGGCCTATTTGTGTCCATAATTAGAAATGCGGCGACTACTCTAGGTATTCCAGAAATTCAGATTTTGTTTACTGACCACCGGTGATGAATCACATTTTCATGGAGCAACTCCACAAAAAACTGATAGGATATAATTGTGATATACACCAAAATGTTCGTATGAATAAGGCCTATTTGTGTCCATAATTAGAAATGCGGCGACTAGTCTAGGTATTCCAGAAATTCAGATTTTGTTTACTGACCACCATTGGTGAATCACATTTTCATGGAGCAACTCCACAAAAAACTGATAGGATATAAGTGTGATACACCAAAATGTTCGTATGAATAAGGCCTATTTGTGTCCATAATTAGAAATGCGGCGACTACTCTAGGTATTCCAGAAATTCAGATTTTGTTTACTGACCACCGGTGATGAATCACATTTTCATGGAGCAACTCCACAAAAAACTGATAGGATATAAGTGTGATACACCAAAATGTTCGTATGAATAAGGCCTATTTGTGTCCATAATTAGAAATGCGGCGACTAGTCTAGGTATTCCAGAAATTCAGATTTTGTTTACTGACCACCATTGGTGAATCACATTTTCATGGAGCAACTCCACAAAAAACTGATAGGATATAAGTGTGATACACCAAAATGTTCGTATGAATAAGGCCTATTTGTGTCCATAATTAGAAATGCGGCGACTAGTCTAGGTATTCCAGAAATTCAGATTTTGTTTACTGACCACCATTGGTGAATCACATTTTCATGGAGCAACTCCACAAAAAACTGATAGGATATAAGTGTGATACACCAAAATGTTCGTATGAATAAGGCCTATTTGTGTCCATAATTAGAAATGCGGCGACTAGTCTAGGTATTCCAGAAATTCAGATTTTGTTTACTGACCACCATTGGTGAATCACATTTTCATGGAGCAACTCCACAAAAAACTGATAGGATATAAGTGTGATACACCAAAATGTTCGTATGAATAAGGCCTATTTGTGTCCATAATTAGAAATGCGGCGACTAGTCTAGGTACTCCAGAAATTCAGATTTTGTTTACTGACCACCATTGGTGAATCACATTTTCATGGAGCAACTCCACAAAAAACTGATAGGATATAAGTGTGATACACCAAAATGTTCGTATGAATAAGGCCTATTTGTGTCCATAATTAGAAATGCGGCGACTACTCTAGGTATTCCAGAAATTCAGATTTTGTTTACTGACCACCGGTGATGAATCACATTTTCATGGAGCAACTCCACAAAAAACTGATAGGATATAAGTGTGATACACCAAAATGTTCGTATGAATAAGGCCTATTTGTGTCCATAATTAGAAATGCGGCGACTACTCTAGGTATTCCAGAAATTCAGATTTTGTTTACTGACCACCGGTGATGAATCACATTTTCATGGAGCAACTCCACAAAAAACTGATAGGATATAAGTGTGATACACCAAAATGTTCGTATGAATAAGGCCTATTTGTGTCCATAATTAGAAATGCGGCGACTACTCTAGGTATTCCAGAAATTCATATTTTGTTTACTGACCACCATTGGTGAATCACATTTTCATGGAGCAACTCCACAAAAAACTGATAGGATATAAGTGTGATACACCAAAATGTTCGTATGAATAAGGTCTATTTGTGTCCATAATTAGAAATGCGGCGACTACTCTAGGTATTCCAGAAATTCAGATTTTGTTTACTGACCACCGGTGATGAATCACATTTTCATGGAGCAACTCCACAAAAAACTGATAGGATATAAGTGTGATACACCAAAATGTTCGTATGAATAAGGCCTATTTGTGTCCATAATTAGAAATGCGGCGACTAGTCTAGGTATTCCAGAAATTCAGATTTTGTTTACTGACCACCATTGGTGAATCACATTTTCATGGAGCAACTCCACAAAAAACTGATAGGATATAAGTGTGATACACCAAAATGTTCGTATGAATAAGGCCTATTTGCGTCCATAATTAGAAATGCGGCGACTACTCTAGGTATTCCAGAAATTCAGATTTTGTTTACTGACCACCGGTGATGAATCACATTTTCATGGAGCAACTCCACAAAAAACTGATAGGATATAAGTGTGATACACCAAAATGTTCGTATGAATAAGGCCTATTTGTGTCCATAATTAGAAATGCGGCGACTACTCTAGGTATTCCAGAAATTCAGATTTTGTTTACTGACCACCGGTGATGAATCACATTTTCATGGAGCAACTCCACAAAAAACTGATAGGATATAAGTGTGATACACCAAAATGTTCGTATGAATAAGGCCTATTTGTGTCCATAATTAGAAATGCGGCGACTACTCTAGGTATTCCAGAAATTCAGATTTTGTTTACTGACCACCATTGGTGAATCACATTTTCATGGAGCAACTCCACAAAAAACTGATAGGATATAAGTGTGATACACCAAAATGTTCGTATGAATAAGGCCTATTTGTGTCCATAATTAGAAATGCGGCGACTAGTCTAGGTATTCCAGAAATTCAGATTTTGTTTACTGACCACCATTGGTGAATCACATTTTCATGGAGCAACTCCACAAAAAACTGATAGGATATAAGTGTGATACACCAAAATGTTCGTATGAATAAGGCCTATTTGTGTCCATAATTAGAAATGCGGCGACTAGTCTAGGTATTCCAGAAATTCAGATTTTGTTTACTGACCACCATTGGTGAATCACATTTTCATGGAGCAACTCCACAAAAAACTGATAGGATATAAGTGTGATACACCAAAATGTTCGTATGAATAAGGCCTATTTGTGTCCATAATTAGAAATGCGGCGACTACTCTAGGTATTCCAGAAATTCAGATTTTGTTTACTGACCACCATTGGTGAATCACATTTTCATGGAGCAACTCCACAAAAAACTGATAGGATATAAGTGTGATACACCAAAATGTTCGTATGAATAAGGCCTATTTGTGTCCATAATTAGAAATGCGGCGACTGCTCTAGGTATTCCAGAAATTCAGATTTTGTTTACTGACCACCGGTGATGAATCACATTTTCATGGAGCAACTCCACAAAAAACTGATAGGATATAAGTGTGATACACCAAAATGTTCGTATGAATAAGGCCTATTTGTCTCCATAATTAGAAATGCGGCGACTAGTCTAGGTATTCCAGAAATTCAGATTTTGTTTACTGACCACCATTGGTGAATCACATTTTCATGGAGCAACTCCACAAAAAACTGATAGGATGTAAGTGTGATACACCAAAATGTTCGTATGAATAAGGCCTATTTGTGTCCATAATTAGAAATGCGGCGACTAGTCTAGGTATTCCAGAAATTCAGATTTTGTTTACTGACCACCATTGGTGAATCACATTTTCATGGAGCAACTCCACAAAAAACTGATAGGATATAAGTGTGATACACCAAAATGTTCGTATGAATAAGGCCTATTTGTGTCCATAATTAGAAATGCGGCGACTACTCTAGGTATTCCAGAAATTCAGATTTTGTTTACTGACCACCGGTGATGAATCACATTTTCATGGAGCAACTCCACAAAAAACTGATAGGATATAAGTGTGATACACCAAAATGTTCGTATGAATAAGGCCTCTTTGTGTCCATAATTAGAAATGCGGCGACTACTCTAGGTATTCCAGAAATTCAGATTTTGTTTACTGACCACCGGTGATGAATCACATTTTCATGGAGCAACTCCACAAAAAACTGATAGGATATAAGTGTGATACACCAAAATGTTCGTATGAATAAGGCCTATTTGTGTCCATAATTAGAAATGCGGCGACTACTCTAGGTATTCCAGAAATTCATATTTTGTTTACTGACCACCATTGGTGAATCACATTTTCATGGAGCAACTCCACAAAAAACTGATAGGATATAAGTGTGATACACCAAAATGTTCGTATGAATAAGGTCTATTTGTGTCCATAATTAGAAATGCGGCGACTACTCTAGGTATTCCAGAAATTCAGATTTTGTTTACTGACCACCGGTGATGAATCACATTTTCATGGAGCAACTCCACAAAAAACTGATAGGATATAAGTGTGATACACCAAAATGTTCGTATGAATAAGGCCTATTTGTGTCCATAATTAGAAATGCGGCGACTAGTCTAGGTATTCCAGAAATTCAGATTTTGTTTACTGACCACCATTGGTGAATCACATTTTCATGGAGCAACTCCACAAAAAACTGATAGGATATAAGTGTGATACACCAAAATGTTCGTATGAATAAGGCCTATTTGCGTCCATAATTAGAAATGCGGCGACTACTCTAGGTATTCCAGAAATTCAGATTTTGTTTACTGACCACCGGTGATGAATCACATTTTCATGGAGCAACTCCACAAAAAACTGATAGGATATAAGTGTGATACACCAAAATGTTCGTATGAATAAGGCCTATTTGTGTCCATAATTAGAAATGCGGCGACTACTCTAGGTATTCCAGAAATTCAGATTTTGTTTACTGACCACCGGTGATGAATCACATTTTCATGGAGCAACTCCACAAAAAACTGATAGGATATAAGTGTGATACACCAAAATGTTCGTATGAATAAGGCCTATTTGTGTCCATAATTAGAAATGCGGCGACTACTCTAGGTATTCCAGAAATTCAGATTTTGTTTACTGACCACCATTGGTGAATCACATTTTCATGGAGCAACTCCACAAAAAACTGATAGGATATAAGTGTGATACACCAAAATGTTCGTATGAATAAGGCCTATTTGTGTCCATAATTAGAAATGCGGCGACTAGTCTAGGTATTCCAGAAATTCAGATTTTGTTTACTGACCACCATTGGTGAATCACATTTTCATGGAGCAACTCCACAAAAAACTGATAGGATATAAGTGTGATACACCAAAATGTTCGTATGAATAAGGCCTATTTGTGTCCATAATTAGAAATGCGGCGACTAGTCTAGGTATTCCAGAAATTCAGATTTTGTTTACTGACCACCATTGGTGAATCACATTTTCATGGAGCAACTCCACAAAAAACTGATAGGATATAAGTGTGATACACCAAAATGTTCGTATGAATAAGGCCTATTTGTGTCCATAATTAGAAATGCGGCGACTACTCTAGGTATTCCAGAAATTCAGATTTTGTTTACTGACCACCATTGGTGAATCACATTTTCATGGAGCAACTCCACAAAAAACTGATAGGATATAAGTGTGATACACCAAAATGTTCGTATGAATAAGGCCTATTTGTGTCCATAATTAGAAATGCGGCGACTGCTCTAGGTATTCCAGAAATTCAGATTTTGTTTACTGACCACCGGTGATGAATCACATTTTCATGGAGCAACTCCACAAAAAACTGATAGGATATAAGTGTGATACACCAAAATGTTCGTATGAATAAGGCCTATTTGTCTCCATAATTAGAAATGCGGCGACTAGTCTAGGTATTCCAGAAATTCAGATTTTGTTTACTGACCACCATTGGTGAATCACATTTTCATGGAGCAACTCCACAAAAAACTGATAGGATGTAAGTGTGATACACCAAAATGTTCGTATGAATAAGGCCTATTTGTGTCCATAATTAGAAATGCGGCGACTAGTCTAGGTATTCCAGAAATTCAGATTTTGTTTACTGACCACCATTGGTGAATCACATTTTCATGGAGCAACTCCACAAAAAACTGATAGGATATAAGTGTGATACACCAAAATGTTCGTATGAATAAGGCCTATTTGTGTCCATAATTAGAAATGCGGCGACTACTCTAGGTATTCCAGAAATTCAGATTTTGTTTACTGACCACCATTGGTGAATCACATTTTCATGGAGCAACTCCACAAAAAACTGATAGGATATAAGTGTGATACACCAAAATGTTCGTATGAATAAGGCCTATTTGTGTCCATAATTAGAAATGCGGCTACTACTCTAGGTATTCCAGAAATTCAGATTTTGTTTACTGACCACCATTGGTGAATCACATTTTCATGGAGCAACTCCACAAAAAACTGATAGGATATAAGTGTGATACACCAAAATGTTCGTATGAATAAGGCCTATTTGTGTCCATAATTAGAAATGCGGCGACTAGTCTAGGTATTCCAGAAATTCAGATTTTGTTTACTGACCACCGGTGATGAATCACATTTTCAAGGAGCAGCTCCACAAAAAACTGATAGGATATAAGTGTGATACACCAAAATGTTCGTATGAATAAGGCCTATTTGTGTCCATAATTAGAAATGCGGCGACTGCTCTAGGTATTCCAGAAATTCAGATTTTGTTTACTGACCACCGGTGATGAATCACATTTTCATGGAGCAACTCCACAAAAAACTGATAGGATATAAGTGTGATACACCAAAATGTTCGTATGAATAAGGCCTATTTGTGTCCATAATTAGAAATGCGGCGACTACTCTAGGTATTCCAGAAATTCAGATTTTGTTTACTGACCACCATTGGTGAATCACATTTTCATGGAGCAACTCCACAAAAAACTGATAGGATATAAGTGTGATACACCAAAATGTTCGTATGAATAAGGCCTATTTGTGTCCATAATTAGAAATGCGGCTACTACTCTAGGTATTCCAGAAATTCAGATTTTGTTTACTGACCACCATTGGTGAATCACATTTTCATGGAGCAACTCCACAAAAAACTGATAGGATATAAGTGTGATACACCAAAATGTTCGTATGAATAAGGCCTATTTGTGTCCATAATTAGAAATGCGGCGACTAGTCTAGGTATTCCAGAAATTCAGATTTTGTTTACTGACCACCGGTGATGAATCACATTTTCAAGGAGCAGCTCCACAAAAAACTGATAGGATATAAGTGTGATACACCAAAATGTTCGTATGAATAAGGCCTATTTGTGTCCATAATTAGAAATGCGGCGACTGCTCTAGGTATTCCAGAAATTCAGATTTTGTTTACTGACCACCGGTGATGAATCACATTTTCATGGAGCAACTCCACAAAAAACTGATAGGATATAAGTGTGATACACCAAAATGTTCGTATGAATAAGGCCTATATGTGTCCATAATTAGAAATGCGGCGCCTACTCTAGGTATTCCAGAAATTCAGATTTTGTTTACTGACCACCATTGGTGAATCACATTTTCATGGAGCAACTCCACAAAAAACTGATAGGATATAAGTGTGATACACCAAAATGTTCGTATGAATAAGGCCTATTTGTGTCCATAATTAGAAATGCGGCGACTGCTCTAGGTATTCCAGAAATTCAGATTTTGTTTACTGACCACCGGTGATGAATCACATTTTCATGGAGCAACTCCACAAAAAACTGATAGGATATAAGTGTGATACACCAAAATGTTCGTATGAATAAGGCCTATTTGTGTCCATAATTAGAAATGCGGCGACTGCTCTAGGTATTCCAGAAATTCAGATTTTGTTTACTGACCACCATTGGTGAATCACATTTTCATGGAGCAACTCCACAAAAATCTGATAGGATATAAGTGTGATACACCAAAATGTTCGTATGAATAAGGCCTATTTGTGTCCATAATTAGAAATGCGGCGACTACTCTAGGTATTCCAGAAATTCAGATTTTGTTTACTGACCACCGGTGATGAATCACATTTTCATGGAGCAACTCCACAAAAAACTGATAGGATATAAGTGTGATACACCAAAATGTTCGTATGAATAAGGCCTATTTGTGTCCATAATTAGAAATGCGGCGACTGCTCTAGGTATTCCAGAAATTCAGATTTTGTTTACTGACCACCATTGGTGAATCACATTTTCATGGAGCAACTCCACAAAAAACTGATAGGATATAAGTGTGATACACCAAAATGTTCGTATGAATAAGGCCTATTTGTGTCCATAATTAGAAATGCGGCGACTACTCTAGGTATTCCAGAAATTCAGATTTTGTTTACTGACCACCGGTGATGAATCACATTTTCATGGAGCAACTCCACAAAAAACTGATAGGATATAAGTGTGATACACCAAAATGTTCGTATGAATAAGGCCTATTTGTGTCCATAATTAGAAATGCGGCGACTAGTCTAGGTATTCCAGAAATTCAGATTTTGTTTACTGACCACCATTGGTGAATCACATTTTCATGGAGCAACTCCACAAAAAACTGATAGGATATAAGTGTGATACACCAAAATGTTCGTATGAATAAGGCCTATTTGTGTCCATAATTAGAAATGCGGCGACTGCTCTAGGTATTCCAGAAATTCAGATTTTGTTTACTGACCACCGGTGATGAATCACATTTTCATGGAGCAACTCCACAAAAAACTGATAGGATATAAGTGTGATACACCAAAATGTTCGTATGAATAAGGCCTATTTGTGTCCATAATTAGAAATGCGGCGACTGCTCTAGGTATTCCAGAAATTCAGATTTTGTTTACTGACCACCATTGGTGAATCACATTTTCATGGAGCAACTCCACAAAAAACTGATAGGATATAAGTGTGATACACCAAAATGTTCGTATGAATAAGGCCTATTTGTGTCCATAATTAGAAATGCGGCGACTACTCTAGGTATTCCAGAAATTCAGATTTTGTTTACTGACCACCATTGGTGAATCACATTTTCATGGAGCAACTCCACAAAAAACTGATAGGATATAAGTGTGATACACCAAAATGTTCGTATGAATAAGGCCTATTTGTGTCCATAATTAGAAATGCGGCGACTACTCTAGGTATTCCAGAAATTCAGATTTTGTTTACTGACCACCATTGGTGAATCACATTTTCATGGAGCAACTCCACAAAAAACTGATAGGATATAAGTGTGATACACCAAAATGTTCGTATGAATAAGGCCTATTTGTGTCCATAATTAGAAATGCGGCGACTACTCTAGGTATTCCAGAAATTCAGATTTTGTTTACTGACCACCATTGGTGAATCACATTTTCATGGAGCAACTCCACAAAAAACTGATAGGATATAAGTGTGATACACCAAAATGTTCGTATGAATAAGGCCTATTTGTGTCCATAATTAGAAATGCGGCGACTACTCTAGGTATTCCAGAAATTCAGATTTTGTTTACTGACCACCATTGGTGAATCACATTTTCATGGAGCAACTCCACAAAAAACTGATAGGATATAAGTGTGATACACCAAAATGTTCGTATGAATAAGGCCTATTTGTGTCCATAATTAGAAATGCGGCGACTACTCTAGGTATTCCAGAAATTCAGATTTTGTTTACTGACCACCGGTGATGAATCACATTTTCATGGAGCAACTCCACAAAAAACTGATAGGATATAAGTGTGATACACCAAAATGTTCGTATGAATAAGGCCTATTTGTGTCCATAATTAGAAATGCGGCGACTACTCTAGGTATTCCAGAAATTCAGATTTTGTTTACTGACCACCATTGGTGAATCACATTTTCATGGAGCAACTCCACAAAAAACTGATAGGATATAAGTGTGATACACCAAAATGTTCGTATGAATAAGGCCTATTTGCGTCCATAATTAGAAATGCGGCGACTAGTCTAGGTATTCCAGAAATTCAGATTTTGTTTACTGACCACCGGTGATGAATCACATTTTCATGGAGCAACTCCACAAAAAACTGATAGGATATAAGTGTGATACACCAAAATGTTCGTATGAATAAGGCCTATTTGTGTCCATAATTAGAAATGCGGCGACTACTCTAGGTATTCCAGAAATTCAGATTTTGTTTACTGACCACCATTGGTGAATCACATTTTCATGGAGCAACTCCACAAAAAACTGATAGGATATAAGTGTGATACACCAAAATGTTCGTATGAATAAGGCCTATTTGCGTCCATAATTAGAAATGCGGCGACTAGTCTAGGTATTCCAGAAATTCAGATTTTGTTTACTGACCACCGGTGATGAATCACATTTTCATGGAGCAACTCCACAAAAAACTGATAGGATATAAGTGTGATACACCAAAATGTTCGTATGAATAAGGCCTATTTGTGTCCATAATTAGAAATGCGGCGACTACTCTAGGTATTCCAGAAATTCAGATTTTGTTTACTGACCACCGGTGATGAATCACATTTTCATGGAGCAACTCCACAAAAAACTGATAGGATATAAGTGTGATACACCAAAATGTTCGTATGAATAAGGCCTATTTGTGTCCATAATTATAAATGCGGCGCCTACTCTAGGTATTCCAGAAATTCAGATTTTGTTTACTGACCACCATTGGTGAATCACATTTTCATGGAGCAACTCCACAAAAAACTGATAGGATATAAGTGTGATACACCAAAATGTTCGTATGAATAAGGCCTATTTGTGTCCATAATTAGAAATGCGGCGACTACTCTAGGTATTCCAGAAATTCAGATTTTGTTTACTGACCACCATTGGTGAATCACATTTTCATGGAGCAACTCCACAAAAAACTGATAGGATATAAGTGTGATACACCAAAATGTTCGTATGAATAAGGCCTATTTGTGTCCATAATTAGAAATGCGGCGACTACTCTAGGTATTCCAGAAATTCAGATTTTGTTTACTGACCACCGGTGATGAATCACATTTTCATGGAGCAACTCCACAAAAAACTGATAGGATATAAGTGTGATACACCAAAATGTTCGTATGAATAAGGCCTATTTGTGTCCATAATTAGAAATGCGGCGACTACTCTAGGTATTCCAGAAATTCAGATTTTGTTTACTGACCACCATTGGTGAATCACATTTTCATGGAGCAACTCCACAAAAAACTGATAGGATATAAGTGTGATACACCAAAATGTTCGTATGAATAAGGCCTATTTGTGTCCATAATTAGAAATGCGGCGACTACTCTAGGTATTCCAGAAATTCAGACTTTGTTTACTGACCACCATTGGTGAATCACATTTTCATGGAGCAACTCCACAAAAAACTGATAGGATATAAGTGTGATACACCAAAATGTTCGTATGAATAAGGCCTATTTGTGTCCATAATTAGAAATGCGGCGACTACTCTAGGTATTCCAGAAATTCAGATTTTGTTTACTGACCACCGGTGATGAATCACATTTTCATGGAGCAACTCCACAAAAAACTGATAGGATATAAGTGTGATACACCAAAATGTTCGTATGAATAAGGCCTATTTGTGTCCATAATTAGAAATGCGGCGCCTACTCTAGGTATTCCAGAAATTCAGATTTTGTTTACTGACCACCATTGGTGAATCACATTTTCATGGAGCAACTCCACAAAAAACTGATAGGATATAAGTGTGATACACCAAAATGTTCGTATGAATAAGGCCTATTTGTGTCCATAATTAGAAATGCGGCGACTACTCTAGGTATTCCAGAAATTCAGATTTTGTTTACTGACCACCGGTGATGAATCACATTTTCATGGAGCAACTCCACAAAAAACTGATAGGATATAAGTGTGATACACCAAAATGTTCGTATGAATAAGGCCTATTTGTGTCCATAATTAGAAATGCGGCGCCTACTCTACGTATTCCAGAAATTCAGATTTTGTTTACTGACCACCATTGGTGAATCACATTTTCATGGAGCAACTCCACAAAAAACTGATAGGATATAAGTGTGATACACCAAAATGTTCGTATGAATAAGGCCTATTTGTGTCCATAATTAGAAATGCGGCGACTACTCTAGGTATTCCAGAAATTCAGATTTTGTTTACTGACCACCGGTGATGAATCACATTTTCATGGAGCAACTCCACAAAAAACTGATAGGATATAAGTGTGATACACCAAAATGTTCGTATGAATAAGGCCTATTTGTGTCCATAATTAGAAATGCGGCGACTACTCTAGGTATTCCAGAAATTCAGATTTTGTTTACTGACCACCGGTGATGAATCACATTTTCATGGAGCAACTCCACAAAAAACTGATAGGATATAAGTGTGATACACCAAAATGTTCGTATGAATAAGGCCTATTTGTGTCCATAATTAGAAATGCGGCGCCTACTCTAGGTATTCCAGAAATTCAGATTTTGTTTACTGACCACCATTGGTGAATCACATTTTCATGGAGCAACTCCACAAAAAACTGATAGGATATAAGTGTGATACACCAAAATGTTCGTATGAATAAGGCCTATTTGTGTCCATAATTAGAAATGCGGCGACTACTCTAGGTATTCCAGAAATTCAGATTTTGTTTACTGACCACCGGTGATGAATCACATTTTCATGGAGCAACTCCACAAAAAACTGATAGGATATAAGTGTGATACACCAAAATGTTCGTATGAATAAGGCCTATTTGTGTCCATAATTAGAAATGCGGCGACTGCTCTAGGTATTCCAGAAATTCAGATTTTGTTTACTGACCACCGGTGATGAATCACATTTTCATGGAGCAACTCCACAAAAAACTGATAGGATATAAGTGTGATACACCAAAATGTTCGTATGAATAAGGCCTATTTGTGTCCATAATTAGAAATGCGGCGACTAGTCTAGGTATTCCAGAAATTCAGATTTTGTTTACTGACCACCATTGGTGAATCACATTTTCATGGAGCAACTCCACAAAAAACTGATAGGATATAAGTGTGATACACCAAAATGTTCGTATGAATAAGGCCTATTTGTGTCCATAATTAGAAATGCGGCGACTGCTCTAGGTATTCCAGAAATTCAGATTTTGTTTACTGACCACCGGTGATGAATCACATTTTCATGGAGCAACTCCACAAAAAACTGATAGGATATAAGTGTGATACACCAAAATGTTCGTATGAATAAGGCCTATTTGTGTCCATAATTAGAAATGCGGCGACTAGTCTAGGTATTCCAGAAATTCAGATTTTGTTTACTGACCACCATTGGTGAATCACATTTTCATGGAGCAACTCCACAAAAAACTGATAGGATATAAGTGTGATACACCTAAATGTTCGTATGAATAAGGCCTATTTGTGTCCATAATTAGAAATGCGGCGACTACTCTAGGTATTCCAGAAATTCAGATTTTGTTTACTGACCACCATTGGTGAATCACATTTTCATGGAGCAACTCCACAAAAAACTGATAGGATATAAGTGTGATACACCAAAATGTTCGTATGAATAAGGCCTATTTGTGTCCATAATTAGAAATGCGGCGACTACTCTAGGTATTCCAGAAATTCAGATTTTGTTTACTGACCACCATTGGTGAATCACATTTTCATGGAGCAACTCCACAAAAAACTGATAGGATATAAGTGTGATACACCAAAATGTTCGTATGAATAAGGCCTATTTGTGTCCATAATTAGAAATGCGGCGACTAGTCTAGGTATTCCAGAAATTCAGATTTTGTTTACTGACCACCATTGGTGAATCACATTTTCATGGAGCAACTCCACAAAAAACTGATAGGATATAAGTGTGATACACCTAAATGTTCGTATGAATAAGGCCTATTTGTGTCCATAATTAGAAATGCGGCGACTACTCTAGGTATTCCAGAAATTCAGATTTTGTTTACTGACCACCGGTGATGAATCACATTTTCATGGAGCAACTCCACAAAAAACTGATAGGATATAAGTGTGATACACCAAAATGTTCGTATGAATAAGGCCTATTTGCGTCCATAATTAGAAATGCGGCGACTACTCTAGGTATTCCAGAAATTCAGATTTTGTTTACTGACCACCGGTGATGAATCACATTTTCATGGAGCAACTCCACAAAAAACTGATAGGATATAAGTGTGATACACCAAAATGTTCGTATGAATAAGGCCTATTTGTGTCCATAATTAGAAATGCGGCGACTGCTCTAGGTATTCCAGAAATTCAGATTTTGTTTACTGACCACCGGTGATGAATCACATTTTCATGGAGCAACTCCACAAAAAACTGATAGGATATAAGTGTGATACACCAAAATGTTCGTATGAATAAGGCCTATTTGTGTCCATAATTAGAAATGCGGCGACTGCTCTAGGTATTCCAGAAATTCAGATTTTGTTTACTGACCACCGGTGATGAATCACATTTTCATGGAGCAACTCCACAAAAAACTGATAGGATATAAGTGTGATACACCAAAATGTTCGTATGAATAAGGCCTATTTGTGTCCATAATTAGAAATGCGGCGACTAGTCTAGGTATTCCAGAAATTCAGATTTTGTTTACTGACCACCATTGGTGAATCACATTTTCATGGAGCAACTCCACAAAAAACTGATAGGATATAAGTGTGATACACCTAAATGTTCGTATGAATAAGGCCTATTTGTGTCCATAATTAGAAATGCGGCGACTACTCTAGGTATTCCAGAAATTCAGATTTTGTTTACTGACCACCGGTGATGAATCACATTTTCATGGAGCAACTCCACAAAAAACTGATAGGATATAAGTGTGATACACCAAAATGTTCGTATGAATAAGGCCTATTTGTGTCCATAATTAGAAATGCGGCGACTACTCTAGGTATTCCAGAAATTCAGATTTTGTTTACTGACCACCGGTGATGAATCACATTTTCATGGAGCAACTCCACAAAAAACTGATAGGATATAAGTGTGATACACCAAAATGTTCGTATGAATAAGGCCTATTTGTGTCCATAATTAGAAATGCGGCGCCTACTCTAGGTATTCCAGAAATTCAGATTTTGTTTACTGACCACCATTGGTGAATCACATTTTCATGGAGCAACTCCACAAAAAACTGATAGGATATAAGTGTGATACACCAAAATGTTCGTATGAATAAGGCCTATTTGTGTCCATAATTAGAAATGCGGCGACTACTCTAGGTATTCCAGAAATTCAGATTTTGTTTACTGACCACCGGTGATGAATCACATTTTCATGGAGCAACTCCACAAAAAACTGATAGGATATAAGTGTGATACACCAAAATGTTCGTATGAATAAGGCCTATTTGTGTCCATAATTAGAAATGCGGCGACTACTCTAGGTATTCCAGAAATTCAGATTTTGTTTACTGACCACCGGTGATGAATCACATTTTCATGGAGCAACTCCACAAAAAACTGATAGGATATAAGTGTGATACACCAAAATGTTCGTATGAATAAGGCCTATTTGTGTCCATAATTAGAAATGCGGCGACTGCTCTAGGTATTCCAGAAATTCAGATTTTGTTTACTGACCACCGGTGATGAATCACATTTTCATGGAGCAACTCCACAAAAAACTGATAGGATATAAGTGTGATACACCAAAATGTTCGTATGAATAAGGCCTATTTGTGTCCATAATTAGAAATGCGGCGCCTACTCTAGGTATTCCAGAAATTCAGATTTTGTTTACTGACCACCATTGGTGAATCACATTTTCATGGAGCAACTCCACAAAAAACTGATAGGATATAAGTGTGATACACCAAAATGTTCGTATGAATAAGGCCTATTTGTGTCCATAATTAGAAATGCGGCGACTACTCTAGGTATTCCAGAAATTCAGATTTTGTTTACTGACCACCGGTGATGAATCACATTTTCATGGAGCAACTCCACAAAAAACTGATAGGATATAAGTGTGATACACCAAAATGTTCGTATGAATAAGGCCTATTTGTGTCCATAATTAGAAATGCGGCGACTACTCTAGGTATTCCAGAAATTCAGATTTTGTTTACTGACCACCGGTGATGAATCACATTTTCATGGAGCAACTCCACAAAAAACTGATAGGATATAAGTGTGATACACCAAAATGTTCGTATGAATAAGGCCTATTTGTGTCCATAATTAGAAATGCGGCGACTGCTCTAGGTATTCCAGAAATTCAGATTTTGTTTACTGACCACCGGTGATGAATCACATTTTCATGGAGCAACTCCACAAAAAACTGATAGGATATAAGTGTGATACACCAAAATGTTCGTATGAATAAGGCCTATTTGTGTCCATAATTAGAAATGCGGCGACTAGTCTAGGTATTCCAGAAATTCAGATTTTGTTTACTGACCACCATTGGTGAATCACATTTTCATGGAGCAACTCCACAAAAAACTGATAGGATATAAGTGTGATACACCAAAATGTTCGTATGAATAAGGCCTATTTGTGTCCATAATTAGAAATGCGGCGACTGCTCTAGGTATTCCAGAAATTCAGATTTTGTTTACTGACCACCGGTGATGAATCACATTTTCATGGAGCAACTCCACAAAAAACTGATAGGATATAAGTGTGATACACCAAAATGTTCGTATGAATAAGGCCTATTTGTGTCCATAATTAGAAATGCGGCGACTAGTCTAGGTATTCCAGAAATTCAGATTTTGTTTACTGACCACCATTGGTGAATCACATTTTCATGGAGCAACTCCACAAAAAACTGATAGGATATAAGTGTGATACACCTAAATGTTCGTATGAATAAGGCCTATTTGTGTCCATAATTAGAAATGCGGCGACTACTCTAGGTATTCCAGAAATTCAGATTTTGTTTACTGACCACCGGTGATGAATCACATTTTCATGGAGCAACTCCACAAAAAACTGATAGGATATAAGTGTGATACACCAAAATGTTCGTATGAATAAGGCCTATTTGTGTCCATAATTAGAAATGCGGCGACTACTCTAGGTATTCCAGAAATTCAGATTTTGTTTACTGACCACCGGTGATGAATCACATTTTCATGGAGCAACTCCACAAAAAACTGATAGGATATAAGTGTGATACACCAAAATGTTCGTATGAATAAGGCCTATTTGTGTCCATAATTAGAAATGCGGCGCCTACTCTAGGTATTCCAGAAATTCAGATTTTGTTTACTGACCACCATTGGTGAATCACATTTTCATGGAGCAACTCCACAAAAAACTGATAGGATATAAGTGTGATACACCAAAATGTTCGTATGAATAAGGCCTATTTGTGTCCATAATTAGAAATGCGGCGACTACTCTAGGTATTCCAGAAATTCAGATTTTGTTTACTGACCACCGGTGATGAATCACATTTTCATGGAGCAACTCCACAAAAAACTGATAGGATATAAGTGTGATACACCAAAATGTTCGTATGAATAAGGCCTATTTGTGTCCATAATTAGAAATGCGGCGACTACTCTAGGTATTCCAGAAATTCAGATTTTGTTTACTGACCACCGGTGATGAATCACATTTTCATGGAGCAACTCCACAAAAAACTGATAGGATATAAGTGTGATACACCAAAATGTTCGTATGAATAAGGCCTATTTGTGTCCATAATTAGAAATGCGGCGACTGCTCTAGGTATTCCAGAAATTCAGATTTTGTTTACTGACCACCGGTGATGAATCACATTTTCATGGAGCAACTCCACAAAAAACTGATAGGATATAAGTGTGATACACCAAAATGTTCGTATGAATAAGGCCTATTTGTGTCCATAATTAAAAATGCGGCGACTAGTCTAGGTATTCCAGAAATTCAGATTTTGTTTACTGACCACCATTGGTGAATCACATTTTCATGGAGCAACTCCACAAAAAACTGATAGGATATAAGTGTGATACACCAAAATGTTCGTATGAATAAGGCCTATTTGTGTCCATAATTAGAAATGCGGCGACTGCTCTAGGTATTCCAGAAATTCAGATTTTGTTTACTGACCACCGGTGATGAATCACATTTTCATGGAGCAACTCCACAAAAAACTGATAGGATATAAGTGTGATACACCAAAATGTTCGTATGAATAAGGCCTATTTGTGTCCATAATTAGAAATGCGGCGACTAGTCTAGGTATTCCAGAAATTCAGATTTTGTTTACTGACCACCATTGGTGAATCACATTTTCATGGAGCAACTCCACAAAAAACTGATAGGATATAAGTGTGATACACCAAAATGTTCGTATGAATAAGGCCTATTTGTGTCCATAATTAGAAATGCGGCGACTGCTCTAGGTATTCCAGAAATTCAGATTTTGTTTACTGACCACCGGTGATGAATCACATTTTCATGGAGCAACTCCACAAAAAACTGATAGGATATAAGTGTGATACACCAAAATGTTCGTATGAATAAGGCCTATTTGTGTCCATAATTAGAAATGCGGCGACTAGTCTAGGTATTCCAGAAATTCAGATTTTGTTTACTGACCACCATTGGTGAATCACATTTTCATGGAGCAACTCCACAAAAAACTGATAGGATATAAGTGTGATACACCAAAATGTTCGTATGAATAAGGCCTATTTGTGTCCATAATTAGAAATGCGGCGACTGCTCTAGGTATTCCAGAAATTCAGATTTTGTTTACTGACCACCGGTGATGAATCACATTTTCATGGAGCAACTCCACAAAAAACTGATAGGATATAAGTGTGATACACCAAAATGTTCGTATGAATAAGGCCTATTTGTGTCCATAATTAGAAATGCGGCGACTAGTCTAGGTATTCCAGAAATTCAGATTTTGTTTACTGACCACCATTGGTGAATCACATTTTCATGGAGCAACTCCACAAAAAACTGATAGGATATAAGTGTGATACACCTAAATGTTCGTATGAATAAGGCCTATTTGTGTCCATAATTAGAAATGCGGCGACTACTCTAGGTATTCCAGAAATTCAGATTTTGTTTACTGACCACCGGTGATGAATCACATTTTCATGGAGCAACTCCACAAAAAACTGATAGGATATAAGTGTGATACACCAAAATGTTCGTATGAATAAGGCCTATTTGTGTCCATAATTAGAAATGCGGCGACTGCTCTAGGTATTCCAGAAATTCAGATTTTGTTTACTGACCACCGGTGATGAATCACATTTTCATGGAGCAACTCCACAAAAAACTGATAGGATATAAGTGTGATACACCAAAATGTTCGTATGAATAAGGCCTATTTGTGTCCATAATTAGAA
This sequence comes from Leucophora obtusa, assembly GCA_949987735.1. Lineage (NCBI taxonomy): Eukaryota > Metazoa > Arthropoda > Insecta > Diptera > Anthomyiidae > Leucophora > Leucophora obtusa. Next base: position 8,572,086 of record OX465295.1, read on the forward strand.
ATGCGGCGACTAGTCTAGGTATTCCAGAAATTCAGATTTTGTTTACTGACCACCATTGGTGAATCACATTTTCATGGAGCAACTCCACAAAAAACTGATAGGATATAAGTGTGATACACCTAAATGTTCGTATGAATAAGGCCTATTTGTGTCCATAATTAGAAATGCGGCGACTACTCTAGGTATTCCAGAAATTCAGATTTTGTTTACTGACCACCGGTGATGAATCACATTTTCATGGAGCAACTCCACAAAAAACTGATAGGATATAAGTGTGATACACCAAAATGTTCGTATGAATAAGGCCTATTTGTGTCCATAATTAGAAATGCGGCGACTACTCTAGGTATTCCAGAAATTCAGATTTTGTTTACTGACCACCGGTGATGAATCACATTTTCATGGAGCAACTCCACAAAAAACTGATAGGATATAAGTGTGATACACCAAAATGTTCGTATGAATAAGGCCTATTTGTGTCCATAATTAGAAATGCGGCGCCTACTCTAGGTATTCCAGAAATTCAGATTTTGTTTACTGACCACCATTGGTGAATCACATTTTCATGGAGCAACTCCACAAAAAACTGATAGGATATAAGTGTGATACACCAAAATGTTCGTATGAATAAGGCCTATTTGTGTCCATAATTAGAAATGCGGCGACTACTCTAGGTATTCCAGAAATTCAGATTTTGTTTACTGACCACCGGTGATGAATCACATTTTCATGGAGCAACTCCACAAAAAACTGATAGGATATAAGTGTGATACACCAAAATGTTCGTATGAATAAGGCCTATTTGTGTCCATAATTAGAAATGCGGCGACTACTCTAGGTATTCCAGAAATTCAGATTTTGTTTACTGACCACCGGTGATGAATCACATTTTCATGGAGCAACTCCACAAAAAACTGATAGGATATAAGTGTGATACACCAAAATGTTCGTATGAATAAGGCCTATTTGTGTCCATAATTAGAAATGCGGCGACTGCTCTAGGTATTCCAGAAATTCAGATTTTGTTTACTGACCACCGGTGATGAATCACATTTTCATGGAGCAACTCCACAAAAAACTGATAGGATATAAGTGTGATACACCAAAATGTTCGTATGAATAAGGCCTATTTGTGTCCATAATTAAAAATGCGGCGACTAGTCTAGGTATTCCAGAAATTCAGATTTTGTTTACTGACCACCATTGGTGAATCACATTTTCATGGAGCAACTCCACAAAAAACTGATAGGATATAAGTGTGATACACCAAAATGTTCGTATGAATAAGGCCTATTTGTGTCCATAATTAGAAATGCGGCGACTGCTCTAGGTATTCCAGAAATTCAGATTTTGTTTACTGACCACCGGTGATGAATCACATTTTCATGGAGCAACTCCACAAAAAACTGATAGGATATAAGTGTGATACACCAAAATGTTCGTATGAATAAGGCCTATTTGTGTCCATAATTAGAAATGCGGCGACTAGTCTAGGTATTCCAGAAATTCAGATTTTGTTTACTGACCACCATTGGTGAATCACATTTTCATGGAGCAACTCCACAAAAAACTGATAGGATATAAGTGTGATACACCTAAATGTTCGTATGAATAAGGCCTATTTGTGTCCATAATTAGAAATGCGGCGACTACTCTAGGTATTCCAGAAATTCAGATTTTGTTTACTGACCACCGGTGATGAATCACATTTTCATGGAGCAACTCCACAAAAAACTGATAGGATATAAGTGTGATACACCAAAATGTTCGTATGAATAAGGCCTATTTGTGTCCATAATTAGAAATGCGGCGCCTACTCTAGGTATTCCAGAAATTCAGATTTTGTTTACTGACCACCATTGGTGAATCACATTTTCATGGAGCAACTCCACAAAAAACTGATAGGATATAAGTGTGATACACCTAAATGTTCGTATGAATAAGGCCTATTTGTGTCCATAATTAGAAATGCGGCGACTACTCTAGGTATTCCAGAAATTCAGATTTTGTTTACTGACCACCGGTGATGAATCACATTTTCATGGAGCAACTCCACAAAAAACTGATAGGATATAAGTGTGATACACCAAAATGTTCGTATGAATAAGGCCTATTTGTGTCCATAATTAGAAATGCGGCGCCTACTCTAGGTATTCCAGAAATTCAGATTTTGTTTACTGACCACCATTGGTGAATCACATTTTCATGGAGCAACTCCACAAAAAACTGATAGGATATAAGTGTGATACACCTAAATGTTCGTATGAATAAGGCCTATTTGTGTCCATAATTAGAAATGCGGCGACTACTCTAGGTATTCCAGAAATTCAGATTTTGTTTACTGACCACCGGTGATGAATCACATTTTCATGGAGCAACTCCACAAAAAACTGATAGGATATAAGTGTGATACACCAAAATGTTCGTATGAATAAGGCCTATTTGTGTCCATAATTAGAAATGCGGCGACTACTCTAGGTATTCCAGAAATTCAGATTTTGTTTACTGACCACCGGTGATGAATCACATTTTCATGGAGCAACTCCACAAAAAACTGATAGGATATAAGTGTGATACACCAAAATGTTCGTATGAATAAGGCCTATTTGTGTCCATAATTAGAAATGCGGCGACTACTCTAGGTATTCCAGAAATTCAGATTTTGTTTACTGACCACCATTGGTGAATCACATTTTCATGGAGCAACTCCACAAAAAACTGATAGGATATAAGTGTGATACACCAAAATGTTCGTATGAATAAGGCCTATTTGTGTCCATAATTAGAAATGCGGCGACTACTCTAGGTATTCCAGAAATTCAGATTTTGTTTACTGACCACCATTGGTGAATCACATTTTCATGGAGCAACTCCACAAAAAACTGATAGGATATAAGTGTGATACACCAAAATGTTCGTATGAATAAGGCCTATTTGTGTCCATAATTAGAAATGCGGCGACTACTCTAGGTATTCCAGAAATTCAGATTTTGTTTACTGACCACCGGTGATGAATCACATTTTCATGGAGCAACTCCACAAAAAACTGATAGGATATAAGTGTGATACACCAAAATGTTCGTATGAATAAGGCCTATTTGTGTCCATAATTAGAAATGCGGCGACTACTCTAGGTATTCCAGAAATTCAGATTTTGTTTACTGACCACCGGTGATGAATCACATTTTCATGGAGCAACTCCACAAAAAACTGATAGGATATAAGTGTGATACACCAAAATGTTCGTATGAATAAGGCCTATTTGTGTCCATAATTAGAAATGCGGCGACTGCTCTAGGTATTCCAGAAATTCAGATTTTGTTTACTGACCACCGGTGATGAATCACATTTTCATGGAGCAACTCCACAAAAAACTGATAGGATATAAGTGTGATACACCAAAATGTTCGTATGAATAAGGCCTATTTGTGTCCATAATTAGAAATGCGGCGACTACTCTAGGTATTCCAGAAATTCAGATTTTGTTTACTGACCACCATTGGTGAATCACATTTTCATGGAGCAACTCCACAAAAAACTGATAGGATATAAGTGTGATACACCAAAATGTTCGTATGAATAAGGCCTATTTGTGTCCATAATTAGAAATGCGGCGGCTACTCTAGGTATTCCAGAAATTCAGATTTTGTTTACTGACCACCATTGGTGAATCACATTTTCATGGAGCAACTCCACAAAAAACTGATAGGATATAAGTGTGATACACCAAAGTGTTCGTACGAATAAGGCCTATTTGTGTCCATAATTAGAAATGCGGCGACTAGTCTAGGTATTCCAGAAATTCAGATTAAATGCGGCGACTAGTCTAGGTATTCCAGAAATTCAGATTTTGTTTACTGGCCACCATTGGTGAATCACATTTTCATGGAGCAACTCCACAAAAAACTGATAGGATATAAGTGTGATACACCAAAATGTTCGTATGAATATGGCCTATTTGTGTCCATAATTAGAAATGCGGCGACTACTCTAGGTATTCCAGAAATTCAGATTTTGTTTACTGACCACCATTGGTGAATCACATTTTCATGGAGCAACTCCACAAAAAACTGATAGGATATAAGTGTGATACACCAAAGTGTTCGTACGAATAAGGCCTATTTGTGTCCATAATTAGAAATGCGGCGACTAGCCTAGGTATTCCGAAAAAAGCTTTATGGTACAAAAAATAAATTAAAAAACACAGTCAGCGATTTACATTCTGCAAACGAATATGTTGATGCAAAAATTTTCCTTTTTGCAAAATTTTTTTTTCGCGAAATTTTTTGCATACCAACCACCAAACTTTGGCGTAAGATATGGGTATCATAGTTGCAAATTTATGAATTTTAAAAAACCGCACTCAAAAATTTTTAAACTTAATCAGCGATTAACATTCTGCAAGCAAATATATTGATGCAAAATTATTCCTTTTTGCAAAAAAATTTTTTCCCGATTTTTTTTTTTTTTGTTTTTGCAATCTAACCATATAATTTTGGTATAGGATATAGGTATTATAGTTCCTAGATTGTGAATTTAAAAAAAACGCACTTAAAAATTGGAAAATAATGGCGGAATGCGAAAAAAGCTTTATGGTACAAAAAATTAATTAAAAAACTCAGTCAGCGATTTACATTCTGCAAAAGAATATATCGATGCGAAAATATACCTTTTTGTAAAAATTTTTTTCGCGATTTAATTTTTTTTGCAATCTGACTGCCGAATTTTGATACAAATAGATATTATAGTCCCTAGTTAATGAATTTTAAAAATCCACACTTAACAAATTGAAAAACAATGGCGGAATGCGAAATAAGGCTTTATAGTACAAAAAATTAATTTTAAAACTTAATCAGGGATTTACATTCTACAAACGCATATATTGATGGAAAAATTTTATTTTTTGTAAAATTTTTTTCCCCATTTTTTTTGCAATTTAACCACAAAATTTTGGTATATGATATAGGTACGTTTTATAGTCCATAGTTTATGACTATAGTTAACCCACAGTAAATTGCAAAATAATGGCTGCATGCGAACAAATGTAAGGTAAACGTAAACTGTATAAAAATTAAATATCCACAATAAAAATATGTAAAAACAGAATCCGTTTTTAGATTGAAGTTACTCCAAGATTTTATTTGAATTTATTCCAGAGAATTACAAAAAAAAGAAAAAAAAAACACATCATTCCAATGACAGTCTGTCGATTAAGCTGGGATTAAGCTTAAGTAACAAAATATTTTCTAAGTTTTCTGAACTTAAATTTCTTCTATGTTTTGTCATCACAACTGGCAGTGCACTAAAAGATCGCTCAACGGAGACTTGCGTTGCAGGAACACTTAATGCTACCTCAGCGATTTTGGCAATGGTGGAGTTTTTGTAACTTTTTCCCTTCCAAACACTTAAAATATTGGTTTCAAATGGAAGTTTTTCATCATACTGCAATTGTTCTAAAGTTTCTTGAACAGAATTGAAATCGTTATCTTGTAAGTAGATAGCGCAAGCCTTCTTTTCCAATTTTTCGTATCTTCCTTTTACAAAACACATTGTGGTTCCATCTCTATTTTGTGGGAGGCCGCATTCATTTAGTACCCCAAACGACTTCAGTTTGTTGAATATAATTAACAGGTGTGTCTATGAAGATAAACATTTACTTTTAGATGTTGCTTACGCTCTGCACATTAGGGGTATAACTTTTTTAGCGAAAAAATTACATGGTACCACGGCAATAATAAACATAATTATAATAAAAATAGTTTTTGCGTCATTTGAAAGAAAAAAAGTATCCGCACAGAGGATAATTTCTAAATTATGACGTTCTTACCAATATTTTAAAATAATCTCAAAATATTTCTGAATAACCACAGACATGATTATACTCAAACGAAAGGTTAGTTTATGAAAAGATCAAATATATCCAATAATTTTAAGAAGTTGAGCAAAATTGATAAAAATCAGAATATTAAATTGTAAACGACAATCTCATAAGGAGTTATTGCAAAGAATGAAATAAAAAAAAATTGTTTGCCAAACTTCAACGTATTTGGTGCGGTACTTTAACGACCGTGAAAACGTAATATATTTTTCCAAAACGTAAACCGGTATACAATGTAATTTTTTATATCTGCTAAAATGAAAAAAGTAATATCCCTACTGCACATGTCTACTTTTACTTTTTTCGACCGGTATATGCAGTATCGATAGGATATGAATGATATCCCGTAACTGACGATATTATTACAACTTGGGATAAAGATCGTAAATAACTGCAGTATAATTATAAAGTCAGTTGGGATGATTAAATAATGTTAAAAATCGATAAGCTTAACAATCGGGATATATTTTAAGCATCTCTAATATTTACTACAAAATTATAATAATACCATCTTTTCAGTCGCATTGAAAAAGTAAAAAGTTATGACAGTGTAAATAATCCAATATTTTAATTACTTACTATAGCATTTTTTTTCTGTATATCTGTAATATACGACGATCCCCTATAGCAAAATCTTCCATCTATATATAAAGCAGCTAGAAATGCATTATTTTCCATTAGAATTTTTCTTCTATTTTGTAGAGTTCCCAAGAGGGATTTGGCAATATCATTTGTACTAGACAATTCTTCCAATTCCGTTTCACAGAGCAACCATTCTCTAAAAAAATCTCCCATTACCAATTGTTTGGACTGTAGCATTGTAGTAGCATCAGCCAGTGGTTTAAAACACTCTTTAAATTTTTTAGCAAAGCCCCAATCTATTTGAATTTTGAAGTGATTGTTTGTTTTTACTATTTCTTCAACTTTTAGTAACGACTTCACCATCTCGTAAGATGAACTCCATCGTGTTGAGTTATCTAATACAGGTATAGGGCTAAGATGAAGCTCCCTCATTTTTTTCCGAATACCTTTTACACAATCTCTTAGTTCATTTAGGTCGTTGCTAATCTTTTTAATAACATCCCAAGACGCTAATTGCAAAGTGTGCGCCGCACAATGAACTACGGATAAACTTTCAGAAATTTGATTTGATACTGTATCAAAAATTTCATCATCTATACGTCCATCATCTGCAATGTCATATTCTACATATTCTTGCAAAAGTTTGGAGGTTTTAATAACATTTGCACCGTTATCTGTCGTTATGGAGTATACTTGACTAATATCGATTTTGTAACGTTGAAGTGTTTCTAAAACCATTTGCTTCAAATATTGTGCACAGTGTCGCTCAAACAATTCCACCATACCAATAGTGTAAACAACTATTTCAAAATCTTTAATAAATTGTATATTTACCCCCATGATGCTGCGATCCATCCTACTTGCAATGTCAAGTTTAAGACATATGTATTTTTTTTGAACCATTAACGTTATTTCTTCACGCACCGAATTGGTTATTTTATTTACATGCTCACCAATAGATTTTGAATTAAATTTTATGCCGTAGGCAGTAGTCCAAGGTTGTAATACTTTTTGAAACACATCTTCATCATCAAAATATCTAAAAGGCATATGAAGTTGGGAGACAGTTTTAGCTACGACTTTCAAATATTCTTCCTTGTCCATTTGGAGTGCAACAGTTTGAATTTTCTTTTTTTTGGACGAAGAAGGAGCGTTGTCTTCATCTACAGGAAATGTTACTTTATGAATATGCTCATAATGCCTTTTTATATTTCCCAGATGGTTCTTCAAAGATTTTGCAAAAATACTGTTGTCATCAACTTTCGCTAGTATTTCTGAATTCAGTTTCTTCAACCGACCCATTTTTTGTATGTTTTTGAAATCACTCGCGTTTACAAAACGATTTTCGATAGGTAATACAAATTAATGTCTATGATAAAACAAAATTAATTTTTTGAAAAAAAAAAACGTTTTTTTGATTAAAAAAAAAAACGTTTTTTTGTGAACTTTTTTTTAAACTATTTTTTGAACTTTGATAAATATCACAGTGGATATTTTAAAATTTTCATTATGAGGGATATTTTTGTTTGAAAATATATTTTTTTATTTTGTTTTTGAAATTGATAAAAAATACATTTTGTACTGAAGAGATATTTATTTTTGATAAAAACAAAATAAAAAACGTTTTCCGGTGCCTGGTCTCTACCTCCTGCGCCACAGATACTTACGTTTGGTTGTTGTCTAACTAAGAATTTAAACACGCATAAGTATGAAACGAAAAAATATGATAGATTCCAAAATTTTATTATGATAAATAAAATGTCTGTTCCTTGTCGCAATATATTATTACAATTACCAAAATAATGGAAATTAATGGTTAAAGCTACTAAAGTTAAAAACAATTTTAAGTTGATTGGAAAAACTAATACTTTGGATAGGGTGATCGATTTTATTGAAACACAACTGATACTAAATTGCTGCTGCCGATATTTTATTCAAATGACTAAATCTTCGATAAATTGGTGGCTGTTGGTATTGAAGGTAATGTGGAAGTTAGTAATTTTTCAATATTGGTTAGAAAAGCCAATATTTTGGATAATGTGACTGTGTTTTGATTCATCATATATATTTTTTGTTCACAAATAAATATAACTTTCCTGATGATGAATTTTAAATAACTGCAATTAAAATTATTGAATGATGAAAATATTTCGTTGGTTCCGATAAAATTCCAACCAATTTATTTTCTGTGTGTAACAAATTCAGACTGCAGAAGTTCCCTGAGTATTACTTTTTTGTTTTTAAATAATGCAGAAGGTAACGACTTATCATTACAAGGTAATGCGTGTATATATCACAACCATTACCATAGTTTTACTGGGATACATTCGAACATATAAGTGCATATATGTACATACACATGAATATTTTATCTAATTGTATAGTGCAATCTCGTATTAATGAACGGAACTACAGTTCTTCGAGTTGTTTACTATATCAAACCAAAATTAAGCAACTGTACTGAGTTCTGCAAACAGGACTGACATTATATCGTTCGTTAAAACGAGACACCACTGTAGGTAGTTATGTGAATATAGTACATAAATGTATTCGTAATACTGCACGTAATTTAACTGAGATTGTGTCGGATATTCTTCTTATTTTTTAAATTGTTAACACATAAAAGAAATTGTTTCGTAAAATCAGTTACACTTTGAGAAATTTTACCATCACAGCTTTGTTGTGAAAGAAGATATCATATAATCATATATTGTAATAAATCTAAATTATATAAAAGAAATTATAGGAGGCATGCTTTACAAAAGACTTCTTTCATTGATTCCTAAGTATCCGTTAGTTTATTTTTATAGCCTCTTTTGGCAGTAATTCTGAAGAATATCCAAAAAACACTTAATTATTCCTTCTTAAGTGTGAAAGTGATACTACAAAGTGATTTGGATACAGTTAATTTTCAAACAGATGATTGAAATCCTATCAGGACCAATATTTTTAAAATTAAAAAATTTTTTGTTATTTATAATTAACTTAATTAAATTTGATATTTTTTATTTTCAAAAATGTTAATTTTTACCTGTAACGACTCAAGTTTTTGTTGAATTTCATTAAGAAGTAATTTTAATTGAAATTTTTAATAAATTCAATTAATTCTCACTGCAGTTTCAATTACATTTAGAATTAATAAAATTTATTTGGGATAGGTGTGGTCAAATGGTTACAACTATATGTAATTGTGTAATTGCATATGTAAGTAATTGCTGTGTTGTGGTTACAGCATTTTTCGGTTGTCTTGTCACAATACCAATTGAGACAAGAGTAATTTGAATGGCAACAAGTTCGGTTGTCAGCACGAATATGTTTTCTGGGTGTATACAGCTAGCATTGCATGTAACACATTTTTAAAGGATTTAAGATTTTACAAAAAATATTGTTTAAATATGTGTCGGTAACATCATATGGAAGTGAATTGTTAAGTATTGGAAACAGATATACAAAATTAAGAATCATAACCCAACTTTTAAAATATTCACACAGAGAAAAAAAATATGCTCACAAAGTATATAGACAAAAACATAGATTATTTTAATAATGACGAGAATGCAACATTATTTTGTGCTCAACCCACGCCAATTGTAAAGGTGCTGACAAGAAACTTTTCTTTCCCCTTACATTTTTCTAGATAGGGCGAGTCGATTTGTAGGGAGGACAAGGAAAATCGTATTCAAGTGACAAGGAAAATCGTATTCAAGTGACAAGGAAAATCGTATTCTAGGTATTAAAATAAGAAACTTTGCCCGAGGAACCATACCTCTAAAACGAATTTTGAATCCCCGACTCTTGACCCGTAAGGTCAAATTTTGAAAAATCCCACTTTGACCCATTTAGAGTGCCCCAATTGAATCCAAATGTATGACCGACCCCCACTAACTTTGGAGGGCCGACCCACCCTTGCCAGTGGCACACCCCCTGGAACTCCCCTGGGGGGTTCCCTATACAAACATTTCAAAAAATCACCATTTTTGGCACTTTACATGAAAAAATGTTTGTATGGGGAACCCCCCAGGGGATTCCAGAGGGTGTACCACTGGCATGGGTGGGTCGGCCCTCTAAAGTTGGTGGGGTCGGTCATACATTTGGATTCGATTGGAGCACTCTAAATGGGTCAAAGTGGGATTTTTAAAAATTTGGGATGTCAAAAGTCGGGCATTCAGAATTCGTTTTAGAGGTATGGTTCCTCGGACAAAGTTTCTTATTTTGATCCCTAGAATACGATTTTCCTTGTCACTTGGGCGATTTTTTAATCGACACGCCGTAACAGACAAGTAAAGCTAGATTCCAAGCTGCAGAGTGAGAGATGAGATGATACGACACAAAAATCATGTAAGGGCGAAAAAGAAAGGAATAAATCCGCTCTAGCATTGTGAATCCAGAATTATGGATAAAAAAAAAATATAGTATTACAAATACCAAATTTAATAGCTACTATGAATGTGATTTGTATACTTATAGAAATAAATCTGTAAAAATAGCAGGAGAAGTTACTAAAAATTAGTTAAAAATAATGCTGCAGAAAAAAACTCATAAAATTAGAAGATTTTTTTAACTGCTAAATTTACAGAATTTTAGCTAAATTTAAGTTAACTTTTAGTTAATTGAAAATAGCAACTTGTACTGTAAAAACTGCAGATAATTTTGCTAATTATTTGTAGACTGAAAATATCAAAAATAAACTGTTAAATCTAAAAATTTTTGCTATTTATACCCTACACCACTATGTGGTCAGAGTATTATAAGTTTGTGCTGATGTTTGTAACACCAAAAAATATTGGTCGAAGACCCACCTTATAGTATACCGATCGGTTCAGAATTTTTTTTTATTTCGATTTAACGATGTCCTTCTGTCCGTCCGTCCGTCTGTCTGTCTGTCCATGCAATCTTCTGCCCACTCTACAGATCGCAAATATTAAGATATTTTGATGAAATTTGGTACGCAGACCTATGTTGGCCCAAGGACGCACAAGTTTGATTTTGGTGAACATCGGTCCATGTTTAGACCTAGTGCCCATATAAGGGTCCTACCAAAATTATATTGTTTATACGCTGCAGGTCGTAAATATTAAGGTATTTTGATGAATTTTGGTACACAGACCTATATTGGCCCAGTAACGCAGCCTATTGATTTTGGTGAACATCGGTACATGTTTAGACCTAGTGCCCATATAAGGGTCCTACCAAAATTATACTGTTTATACGCTGCAGGTCGTAAATATTAAGGTATTTTGATGAATTTTGGTACACAGACCTATATTGGCCCAGTAACGCAGCCTATTGATTTTGGTGAACATCGGTACATGTTTAGACCTAGTGCCGATATAAGGGTCCTACCAAAATTATATTGTTTATACGCTGCAGGTCGTAAATATTAAGATATTTTGACGAAATTTGGCACACAGACCTATGTTAGCCCAATAACGCAGCCTATTGATTTTGGTGAACATCGGTCCATGTTTAGACCTAGTGCCCATATAAGGGTCCTACCAAAATTATACTGTTTATACGCTGCAGGTCGCAAATATTAAGATATTTTGATCAAATTTGGTACACAGACCTATATTGGCCCAATAACGCAGATATGATTTTGGTGAACATCGGTCCATGTTTAGACCTAGTGCCCATATAAGGGTCCTACCAAAATTATACTGTTTGTACGCTGCAGGTCGCAAATATTAAGATATTCTGATGAAATTTGGTACGCAGACCTATGTTGGCCCAAGGACGCATAAGTTTGATTTTGGTGAACATCGGTCCATGTTTAGACCTAGTGCCCATATAAGGGTCCTACCAAAATTATATTGTTTATACGCTGCAGGTCGTAAATATTAAGGTATTTTGATGAATTTTGGTACACAGACCTATATTGGCCCAGTAACGCAGCCTATTGATTTTGGTGAACATCGGTACATGTTTAGACCTAGTGCCCATATAAGGGTCCTACCAAAATTATACTGTTTATACGCTGCAGGTCGTAAATATTAAGGTATTTTGATGAATTTTGGTACACAGACCTATATTGGCCCAGTAACGCAGCCTATTGATTTTGGTGAACATCGGTACATGTTTAGACCTAGTGCCGATATAAGGGTCCTACCAAAATTATATTGTTTATACGCTGCAGGTCGTAAATATTAAGATATTTTGACGAAATTTGGCACACAGACCTATGTTAGCCCAATAACGCAGCCTATTGATTTTGGTGAACATCGGTCCATGTTTAGACCTAGTGCCCATATAAGGGTCCTACCAAAATTATACTCTTTATACGCTGCAGTTCGCAAATATTAAGATATTTTAATGAAATTTGGTACGCAGACCTATGTTGGCCCAGTAACGCAGCCTATTGATTTTGGTGAACATCGGTCCATGTTTAGAACTAGTGCCCATATAAGGGTCCTACCAAAATTATACTGTTTATACGCTGCAGGCCGCAAATATTAAGATATTCTGATGAAATTTGGTACGCAGACCTATGTTGGCCCAGTAACGCAGCCTATTGATTTTGGTGAACATCGGTCCATGTTTAGACCTAGTGCCCATATAAGGGTCCTACCAAAATTATACTGTTTATACGCTGCAGGTCGCAAATATTAAGATATTCTGATGAAATTTGGTACGCAGACCTATGTTGGCCCAGTAACGCAGCCTATTGATTTTGGTGAACATCGGTCCATGTTTAGAACTAGTGCCCATATAAGGGTCCTACCAAAATTATACTGTTTATACGCTGCAGGTCGCAAATATTAAGATATTCTGATGAAATTTGGTACGCAGACCTATGTTGGCCCAGTAACGCAGCCTATTGATTTTGGTGAACATCGGTCCATGTTTAGAACTAGTGCCCATATAAGGGTCCCCCCAAAACTGGCTTGGTTACAAACTGCATGTCGCAATATATTAAGATAATGAAATTTGGTGCGCTGACTCACATTATATAAAATTTTGACACAAGCCCCATTTTAACCCATTCGAATTTCGGATCCAAACAATACACCAGACTGGTGTAGGGTATTGTATAGTCGGCATGCCCGACTTTAACCTTTTTACTCGTTTTAAGCTAAATTTAGTTGAATGCAAATAGCAAATAGCAGTCTATTTTGCTAAAATCAGCAGAAATATTTGCTAAAAAATTGTAAACTGCTCTTAAAAGGCTCGATTTTTATTTGCATTTAATAAAAAAATCTAAAAACATCGAAAATTTTTAATTTTTTGGTGATTTTTTAGGCTACTGATTATTTAGCAAATTTTTTTGCTGAATTTAGCAGGTTAATTTGCTATTCTCCATTTACAAAAATTTACCTGAAATACAACTAAAATTCTGTATATTTAACAGTTTTATTTTTGCTATTCCTATATTACTAATATATAGCAAAAATAATCTGCGAATTTAGCAGTTTTTTTCTGCAGCATCATTTTTAACTAATTTTTAGTAGTTTTAACTAAATTTTTTACGGACTTTTTTCTATTAGTGTACTGATTACCAATACTTTCAAAATGTACTACCCCTGCAAAAAAAGCTTAGTATTTTGGAAGCAGTAAAAATACGAAGCGCTTAAAAAAGCGCTACAAATTCTGCTTTACAGAGTTGCGCCACTTTATGCGTATACAATACACAAAAAATTTTGCAATTTTATTGTATACCCTTCAAAACTGCCTTAAACGAAGCAAGATATTAAAAAAATTATAGTGCTACGCTATTCCCTTACGATGAAGCAGGTTGTAAGGGAGTAAAATAAAATGTAAGTTATCCAACGATTAATACGCACGAAATCTGAATCATCTCAATCGTGTTTTACTCTTCTTTAGTAGAATTGCCTTACTAGAGCTTAATGAAGAGACGCCACATAAACATGAGTCAATCTGCATTTTCAAGTCGGCAAATAAATGCATTTATTTTCATAAGAAGTCCCGATTAAATACGCTCAATGAAAATCATGAATTTACTGCATTTTTTCAGCAGCAAATAAAGCACTCTTTCCCGCAAAAAAGTGCATAAATTTATTCGCGCTTAAATGCACTTACTAAAAACACAAATTTACTGCAGTTTTTCAGCAGGGAATAATGCGCTTTTTCTCACAACAAACGTGCTTCCAAGCGGGCCCTTTGTATGGAAAAATCGTGCCTTCCGTAAGCAGCTTTGTTAGGGATTAATTTTATTTATTCCCTTACAAAGCTGCATCCAGCGAAGCAGGTTTTTTGCTGGGACATACTTAAAAAGTAATTCGAAACTTTATAATTACCAACGGTGGTTGTTAAGTACCTTGTTAGTACCTTGGTACTTCTTCATTTCTTTGTGTGTATACTTCCGTGCCTAAAGGCGATAGAAGATTTGATTCTTAATCGATTGGTACACCGTGAATTTTGGATACATCAAAATGCATATGAAATCCTAAGGGAACCCGCTAGAGCCATAGTTGAGACTGAATACAATTCTGTGTCAATTGAAGTACCTTTGAAATTGGTAGGAGCGAAATTTATGCATGTTAAGTATTTTTTAGTAACAACTAATTGATAAGTACCGAGGTATGAACCACTACCCTGGTACTTAGCAAGTAATTGAAATTATACTAATTGTGAGAACCAACTACATTGGAGAGACTTGTACTTACATTTCTTTAAGTACCAGTACAATAATACTTGTACTTTTGGTATTAATCAACACACAAGTTCTGAATACTTCTCGGCTATGTTATTACATATTCAAATGCTTCTTTGTTTGTGTGCTGCAAAAGTTCTTTGTATTGTAAAATTGTTTCGTAAAAACAAAATTGTTCATAATATAAGTTACGTGTATTTATTCTTTCTTTCTTTCTTTATTTCACATTTATAGAGGAGGATTATGATGCCTTTTGTTTGGCTTACATGTTTACCTATCGAGACTTTGAAATGGGTACTTTGGGTTTGGCCTGGACAGGTGATTTGAAAAACGCAGGCGGTGTATGTGAAAAGAATGGGGTAAGTAATATTTTTCATCAGTATAACATTGAAATAAAAAAATTATAGAATAAAAAGATTCTACAAAAACATAATTGAAAATTACACCGACTCTAAAGATACTGTATGTTAATAAGTTAAATGTTAATGTATTCACGAATGCTTAATAAATTTGAAAAAGGTAATAACCTAGCAGTAAAAAAACCTCCTTACTCCAAAGCTTTTAAATGACATGCAATCTAACTGCTTAAAGAAATAGCTTTAATAGCAAAATCGAAACAGTTCCCCGCGCACAATAACACTTTAACGATACACAAAAATGTTGCCTTAGGATAATTGACTGGTGAGTTTGTGAAACATGCCGCGCAAAATAAAGAAGTGTACGAACCAAAAACAAACAACTTAAAAGTTTAAAGGAATTAAGTGTGTTAAAATCCCAAAACTTATTTAAAAATTTGTGAAAAATAATCTGTTGAAGGCATGTCGCTATCCGGATTTCATTCTTGCCTAAGGAAATAGTGAAGGGACGACGTTTTTAGAATTTCTAGAAATATTTGTTAAGTTAAATTACAAACTCAATGAGAATTCCTTGTTATCGTCTAGAAGCTTTATTTAACATTTAAAATATAAAAAAAACAAAAACAACAACAAACAATTTACCACAATTTGCTTTGTCATCTTTCAATAAACTACTGTTTTGTCAGATCTAGCACTGTAGTGACATCCATTCATGTATAAACAACAATAGAAAATAATATGTTTTCCAAAGTGTCAGTAAAATTTGAATTTGCGCAAGCACTTGCATATTAATTTTTTTTTTAAATTTATTTTTATCGGGATATACATTAGTTGCAACTTACGGTGCTTAAAGCACCGTGAAAATTGTGTAGAGTTTGTTTCACTCAAATTTAATATACAAGACTATTATTTTTCTTCAGAAAAAGTGACATTTTGTGTTTGTTGTGATTGTGGCTTTGTTATAAAATAAAAAAAATTGTTAATTCTTATAACTTAAATTGCAATTTAAAGCATTTAAAGTTCGAGTGAAATTTTTCAACGTGAAAAACAACTTACGGTGCTTAAGATTGAAATACAAACTGTTATTTTCTCCCTTTGTACACTATGTACCATAAGTATGCGCACTATATTCTACCTCAAGTCCAAAATATTAAATATTTTTTTTTTTTAAATAAATATTTGGCAACTTTGGATAATATTTGTCTATCGCTTTTATATTTACGTTGCAGTCAAGATAGCAAACATTTTCTTTTTTATTTTTAACGGCCTTATCTTTATCCAGTAAAAAATATACACTCAAAATAATACGTCTGTTGGCTGGACAGAAAAAATTGTTACTTTAACAAAATTTATTCCTGTTTTTTGGCTTAAAATAAAATGTGTTGATTTTAACAAATTCTTTTGTTAAATTTATGAAGTGGAAAATTTTTATTAAAAACTTCCGTGGGCCCAAGGCCCCATCAAGGTCCATTTTTGGATAGAGATACCCCCTTGTACGGTTAGGGGTAGTCGAAATTTTCATAAATTTTGCCCTATCTCTCTTAGTTTTCGAGATATGGGCCCCCGTGTAAAAAAGTTTAGATCTGATCAGACATTTTTGGATCTAAATAGATATGATTGAATCTAACTAGATCCTGTACCAGATCTCATCAAATATGATCAGATATTGCATATGTGATAATACCTTATGGCAAGATCTGATCAGATCTAGTGACAAATCTGTTAAAATCTAAAGTGATCTTGACAATTGCGCCAGATATGGCTAGATCTGATCAGATCTCAAATTTGTCCCCAATTTTGAGACCTAATTAGATCTGGTAAGATCTACTGAGATCTGGCCAGATATGCCTAGATCTGATCAGATCTAATAAGATCTCAAATTTGTCCACAATTTTGAGATCTAATTAGATCTGGTAAGATCTATTGAGATCTGGCCAGATCTGATCTTTCTTACACGGACCATTTTAAAAAATCGAGAGTTACAGTACATTGGTGGCGCCATTTACCGGGTAATAACAGTAACATGAAAATATTATATTTTAACAATAAATTTTGTAAAATTTAACCAATGGGTTCTTAAAAATTAGTTTTAAATAATTTTGAAAATTAACACTCAAAATTAGTTAAAGTACTGAGGATTTTTAGTATTGTGTTAAATGAAGATAACTAAAATCTATGCTTAAATCAGTGTTTCAACTACAAATTTGTTAAAAAATTAGTCAAATCGATTTGAAACCGGTTTGACGGATTTTTCTACTGTCGTATTATGTTAAGTGTAGCTGTTTAAAATATTGGGTTGAAAACGGAACAGTGTGTCCGAAATTAGTTAGAATCTATTGATTTTAAAGTAGAGAGTTCCCTTTTTGCTGGGAAACCTCTGTTTGTGAATAGCATCCTTAATACATAAAGATACTTTATTTTAATTATTAAATAATAATACTACTCATAAGCCTTCGTGATGTTCTTTTTTGTATTGTTTAAATTTTACCATCGATTATAACAAAAACAATCACCAAATTTGTTGTGAATTTGAAAATTCATTACATCCTTTTGTACATAACTGTAGGACAAAAAAACAACATAATGCCTTTATAGCCGCCTGATAACAATACATATGTACAAACGTATACATCCATATCTTTATTTTATTCATTTCCTGTGTCCGTATATAAATTGGTTGACTCTGTTGAATGCAACCATCCAACCAACCAGCCAGCCAGGCAGGCAACCAACCAACAAAAAAAAATATTAAGCATTCAACCAATTCCCGACAGTAGAAATGGTATTTTTGAAAAAAAAAAAAAATAATACATGCAAGTGTAAGAGGTTTTATGAATGCATGAATAAGGTTTTTCTTCCATACAAAAACTTGTGAAATTACATTTATTATCATGTTGCACATAATAATATAAAAGGATGAAAAAATAATAATAAATTGTAAAAATTCATATGGTATACGGTTTATATAAAGTCATACATTTACTTTTGAACTGCAAACTTAAAGCTTAATTCAAAATTTCCGTTTTGATTTCAGAAATAAAATGTTACTTAATAAAATAAATTTTAACTAATGATGTATTTCGAATAAAGTTTCATATTTTAATAACAAGCAGGGATGGAAAAACTCTCGAGCGAGCCGAAAATATATATATTTGTAAAATATATACAATATGCTCTTATTAAAAAGCTCGCAGCTAAAAAGAATAAAGGGCTTTTCATATTGCAATTTTCTAATAAATGCTAGATTAGCGCCATCTTGAGGTGGCTTTTTGAAACAACTAATAAAGTTTGAAACAACAATATAACATTACAACCTTTCCAGAAAGGTATTACTTATGAAAATCGGATAAAAAATGTGGCAACTAGAGGTAAAAGTATATAAGTAAAATTATTTTCTCCTTGTTGTCATCAACATCATTATCATCATTTCTCATCATTATCATCATTTCATCATCAAGCAGCAAATAATTTTACTTATGTACTTTTACCTCTAGTTGCCACATTTTTTATCCGATTTTCATAAGTAATACCTTTCTGGAAAGGTTGTAAAGTTATATTGTTTACAACTTTATTAGTTGTTTCAAAAAGCCACCTCAAGATGGCGCTAATCTAGCATTTATTAGAAAATTGCAAAAAATTTAAATTTGGGAGCCTCGAAAATGATTTTTTTGATATGTCGTAGTGGAACTTTTTTTTCCCATGATAAAAGCTTTCGAAAAATCGAGTACGCAATATCAAAAAATTTTTATCCATACAATTTGACCCGCCCTAATATACACTGAAAAAATTATCCTTCATGATATTGATGATATAATTTCATAGAATTTTTTTCGTAGAACCAATGAAGAATTTCATTATGTATGTACATATATAATATATTATATATATTTTATTAATATTATGAAATTTTTCATAACTTTTCTTTCATAAAATTTCATAATTGCTTTAAAAAAATTCATTGAATTTAATAAATTAGATCTCCATAAATTTAATGAAAATGTTCTTTATATATATGAAATTGTTTAAGAGTTTTTACTTTTTTAAATTTTTTTATAAAATATCGTCATTTCCTGAGAGAATAATCTTATATAATTTTTATTTTTTTTGTTAATTAATTTCTTATTATTAATTTTGGACTATGAAATTTTTTTATAAATCATATTAATTTTTTATAAAATTTTTTTTATGAAACTTTTTAATTTAATGAATTCTTTCTTTAGATGTATTTCGTACATCCGTAAAATATGCTACGATTTTATTACGCCTTTTGCATTTGCTAAGTACTTTCTATTTATCCACTCCAGCTTAGCAACGACAACAACCAACTATAATAAATAATAGTAAATGAAATTGCTTCATATATTTTATGGAGCTCTTCATTGGCTGCATGATTTATTCATTGGGCGAGTGGTGTATTAATTTTATGAAGAGTTTCATTAATTTTACTTTTCATAAACATTGACTTTAATGAAACTTGTTTCATTGATTCTATGAAAAGTTTCAATGGACGAGTTATAGTGACAATTTTCATTGAAACTATGAAGAAATTCATTACTGAAATTATGATAATTCTCCCAAGGTAGAATACAAATTAAATAAAAATATGTTACACTATTTCCAATTGCTATTCTAAACGAAAGAAAATATACCATATACTTGAAAAACTAAATAAAAAACCTGACCTTTCCGATTAGACTTCGTGCATTTCCAATTGTATTTCTAAAATTTTTAGTACACCATTTCCATTTGTATTACTAAATTTAATGATAACATAGAACTCAGCTACACTTTTTATTTTTTTATTTTTATCCCAAATTAATAAAAATCTGATAAATGTTATTCTGTAAATTTCCCAGTTGGTCTTCTTTTGTGAAAAGTGATAACATTAACCCTATATGGATCAAGTTACTCAAAATAACAATTTTTATTTCTTTTATTCATTCAAAGTGATATTTTTCCGAAAATTATGAAAGCTGTTATTCGGTAAATTTTCCAGTGGGGCGTTTTTGGCCAAAAGTACACAAATTGACCCCATGTGGATCACGCTACATAAAATAATTATTTTTATCCAGTTGTGATTTTTTTTATTATCAATTTAATGGCTTTACAATCTCGTAGTCACATTAAATATTAAGTTTCTTGGGTCTTTTCTGACCCCAGGTCACTAAGGGTTAACTATTTTTTAAACAAATGTAAAGATAATTATAGTCTAACAAAATTTAAGTGATATTTTTCCGAAAACTGTGTAAAATTTGATGAAAACATTCAAATTTTGTTAAATTTTTCACAAAATAAGCAATTTTTGTAAAATGTCCTGGAAGGCAGTCGCTCCAAACACAAACTCGAATTATCATTTTTCCAATTTATTTTTTTTTTAATATTATTATGTGGTACAAATAGCAATCGACATCTCCAAATTAGGCATTTTAAAAAATCTTTAAAATTAATTTAAAAAAAACACGTTTTTGCATTTTTATCAAATTCGTGGGTCATATTGGATTCCAGGCTAAAGTGGGTTGATGATATCCGATGAAGTCAAAATTCCATATCTGCATCACTTTGACTATATTAAATGAATAAATGGGAATTTTTAATAGTAGGCAATATACTTTTTTCCAAAATGGGCCATTTTCCTCCAACTTTCGGCACGGGTTAACGTTTTTCAAAAAAAAATATCGATTTCTTCCATTTGCGACCATTTCCAATAAAACTGGGGACACCCTATTGTATGTGTATTAGAAAGCTTAGGTATAAGTATTACAAATTAATATTAATATTATATAAAACACTTTTTCGTTGTTTATTTGGAATATCTAATACGAGTATATTCTATGAACTAAATATAAGTTTATGCTAATTTTAGTAAAATTCTAAAAACTTTGAAATGAAATCTACTAAATTTAAGTAAAAATTTAGCTACTTTAAGTTAATTGTTTGTCCCTATTTTTACTTGGTTAAAAAGTTAAAATTTCTTTAGAGCCAAATCATCCCCAAATTTCTTTAAATTTAGTTCAAGTGACCTAATAAGTATTTTGAAAACAATTTTTTGAGTGCATGATACCGGAATACATCTATCCCAATGAATTATAATACTTACAAGGAGGACTCCTTGAAAGAGTAGACATATGGCTTTCAAACTATTGAATGGGATTGTTGTTTTAGACTGCCTTGTATTTGCTTTCAAAAATTATAAAATACAGTACCACACAAGTGCTGACTAAGTGATACCAATGCACACAGGTATTTATATATTTTGAAACCAAAGGTGGACGGACTCCTTGCCTACCTATACTACTTACTTTAAGTGTAAGTGTACAGATTTGTTCTTTCAACAGTCCATTCAACAATATAAATACTTAACAAACAAAAAAGGTGAAACTCGAAACTGGAAGGCGTGTTTTATGTTAGAAGCCACAACAAGAACAATAATTGAAATTGGTTTAAAATGTTTTGTGGAAATATAAGCTTTATTACGGTTTTAATAGCTACTTAAGCATGAACAATTATTAAGAAAAGCACAGAGATGGAAAAACACACTCAAATAATCATAATTTACAATTGTTCAGAACATTATGCATACACTCAGAGTATTTGTTCGTCAAAAATAATCAAATATACACTGTGAAAGAACTAAAAATCAATTAGAAATCGGGCTAATTGCTTTTTATTGAAAACAATTTTGTTTTTTATGTATTCTTAATAACGGTAACAATGCGGTTGAAAATGTCATAAAGACCCAGACTGGCCAGACTTGGGGGTTTGTTTGGGGAAATTTGGGAAATTTTTTGTTTTGTTTTATTTTTTTAAATAGAGACATATTTTTGCTATTCAAATATATTTAAGTAAAATTCGGTTATATTTTTAAGAATATCTAAATTTATTTTATTTACTTTTTTTAAACTTTGATGACTCTTGATGACTTGTGCTTTATCCAAATTTTTTTT
Source organism: Leucophora obtusa (assembly GCA_949987735.1). Classification (NCBI taxonomy): domain Eukaryota; kingdom Metazoa; phylum Arthropoda; class Insecta; order Diptera; family Anthomyiidae; genus Leucophora; species Leucophora obtusa. The sequence goes on from OX465295.1 coordinate 8,594,454, forward strand.
TTCCTATTTTATTTTGAAAGTACATTTCATACCTAGTAAAACGGGATTTCTCTTGTTAGAATTAATTGAAAATTATAAAAGTTATCGTACTTTTTCTTAAGAATGAATTCACGCTGTTGTAAGAAAACTCGATACTGTTGTTTAGAGTTTTCTAAGGACCGAAAAATTTAAAAACCGCGGTTTCGGTTTTTAAAAATTATAAAAACCGCGATTTCGGTTATTTTTCGGTTTTCTTATAATATTAATATAATTGTTTTAAAATAATTAAATATGTATAAAAATTAAAATTCGATTAAATTTCTTGTTCGAATGAAGCCAATAACGCCGTTTCCAGGCATTTGAGGGAGAACAAAAAAAACAAGGAAAATCGTAAAAATTAAAGTCTTTTATTCTTTTACGTTTTACGTTTGAAAAAACAACACTTTACTATAAAAAAATAAAAATGCCCTGTTGGCAGTCCGTCTCTAATATACACAAATTGCCTGCACTTGTACGTAAAAACCATACGTCAATGTGGCAACATTTGCGAAAAGGTGACACGGAGGAAATAAGAAGATAAACATAAAATCTAAAGTAGAATGTTTGTATATGTCTGTTTGATCACTTCTGAAAGTATTCATATAGAGACAATCTGACAATACAAATATAAACAATAATACAATTTAATGTGTATTTTTTTCGTTTACATACAATTTATAGCAGCAGTAAATTTTTTTACTATAACATTAGTAAATTTTAATAAAAATTAATTAGAGTGTAGACTATGACCATGAAATATATGGAATTTGCAAAAGTGTTATTTTTTTCACCTCCCCACGCAATTTCCAGTAGATTGGGCGTAAAATATAATATCCCCGCAAAAATTGGTCCTCTAGTATTAAACAACCCAGTCAGAAAAATACAAACGGGAAAGCGGTGGCAAAGCACTTTAACAGGTGGTACAAGTACTGGCAAAAAGTGCTTTCCCATTCCCAAAATGATAACATCATTAGACAAAAGGACCGTCTGTTCAAAAAGCGCCGGAAAAGCACTGGAGGAACAAAATTTTAAACGTTGGCAAAACGCTGGCAAAACCAATAAATAGGTGGTCTGGAAATATATTTTCCAAAATAAAATTTAAAAAAAGTTCATATGTATTTTTTTTGGTCCTGCCGTGATTTGAACCCAGGCCGCCAGATTGGCAGACGGTTGCTCTACACACTGAGCTAACGAGACATATAATATTTGATGGCTAAACACATAAATGAGTGATAATAGCTGGACAACTACTGGCTGTGCCAAAATGCTAGTACTGGCAAACAATTTTTTGTAACTAGTATGCCAGTTTTGGGAGGGCAAAACAAAAGTTGGTCTTGAAGGAGCTTTCCCACATACAAAAAAATTGATTTTATAACACAAATAAAATTTTAAATTAAAAAAAATCCGAAAAAAATTTTTTCCTGGCAACCGGACTTGAACTCGGAACCTCCTGACTACAAACCTTTTTTAACGAAGCGTCAGCATTTTTATAAAATCATTGCTCTACCAGTGAATTGGTTTTTGTACCACTGGTAGCATTGGCTAGGTAGCACTGGATAACCACTGGTTGCAAACCTTGGCATATCACTCTTAGACCATTCTTTGCCAGTGGTTTTTTTATAAACCACCGAAATTTTTGTAAAACAAATACTGGAAAAACGCTTTTTGCAAGCGCTGGCAAAGCGTCCCAAATGAGTGTTCTCCCAGTCATTTATTTTCAACACCGCGGTTACCCAGTGGTGTGCCAGTGCTTGATTTTTTGTACCACTGGAGATTTCTGATTGGGAAGTCTCCAAAATTAAATGAGAGACATTCAAAGTTTAGTTTTGACAAACAATTTTATGTTTAGGTACCGCTTAAAACACCACTAACTGTCATGGGAGGGTTAAAAGTTTGTATAAAGAAAATGTTTGCCTTTTCATTGTGTAAACAACAGCTATGTGACTTAATCACCAGAAACTTCTAGGTTAAGAGTTATAGATGGATAAATCCATAAACCTTTTTAGGGTAATTTTGAGGACATAAATGTAAACGGCCTGGCCGGTTTACATCGCAGAAACCCAATTTTTGCACATATCTTAGTTTTTACTCTCATCTTTTCCGAAAATAGGCGGGGAACTGCAAAAATAACACTTTTGCACATATGGGTGCTCTAGTGTAGACAGCATTAGACAATTAAAATATCGGAATCAAACCTTCACTGATTTTCAAAACAGACTTTTGTAGTACTACTTTTGAGTATCATTTGGTGCGATGGTACAGCTGACGAAAAATTTAATATTGAATGAATAAAAATGAAATAAAATATTATATATTTAAAGATTTTCTTTTTTTTTCATAAGTAAATTTGATGCTTGAATAATTAACAATTTTTTTTTTTATTTAACTTTCTCAATGATTGAAAGTTTTCTATAAAAGGTTTTAATATTATTGCAAGTTATTTGTTCATATGTAATTATACAAATAAATATATGAGACATTTGACATATTTTGAAGCAGAATCTTATCTATTTAAATTTAATTTAAATAGATCAAATTAGTACCCTTGTAATTTACAGTATCGCCTCTGTTTTTGCCTATAAAAGGAGAAACTTGGAAAGAATTTTGTCTTCATTTCCGCATGTTTGATAAATTTCAGAATGCATTTTCGAAAAATTCGAAACTTTTTTGCTTTATGAGTTGAATTTACACTTCAATACAGTACTTTATTGTACAGAAACTTCAAAATGTTCTTAAAAATTCTTTAGGAATTGCAAGATTAATTTATAATTTATAAAAGGATTGTAAAAGGTAAAAACTCAGCACCCGTTCAGAATTAGAAAAAAAAATATTTTCGTTTAAATTGTCCATAAAAATTCTATTGACTTATTCAAATATTTAGCATTTTTCAAGTTCCATTACATTATAATAAATAGAAAGTCCAAAAAAACAATATTTGTATTTTTTGATGCAAAAATTAAAATAATTTTGAATAAATTATATATTTAAAATTAGCGTTAAATTGATCAATACGACGTCCACTTTGCACACATTTTAGAAAATTACAAAAATATTTGCCAATTTTTATTCCCACGATATTGGACAAAAAATACCGAAAGTTTGGCATTGATGCTAAATACTTTTTCCTATAGCGGGGCACATTGTATTGAATGCCATATATGTTTACATATATGGTAAACTTGCATTGTATATTTATCATGCGTATGCATGTCATCAATATCTTTAAACATAATAATAATCATCATCGTCATCATCATCATCATTATTATGATTATCATTTTTCTCATACATATACATAGTATTCAGTATTTATGTCTGTATAAACAACAACAATCTTCTCATATCTTTATACAGCTCAACTGAGCTTAATTACATTTTCATATTGTTGACTTTATGTTTGTTTGTATTATTGTTTACATAAATACAAATAACCAGGCAGGCATTCTATATGTGTAAGTACATGGTGCTACAAAATAGAAAAATTTTAATATACTTTTTCAATAATTTATATAGTGCAGGTTGTAGTTTTAGTTGAGTAAATCAAATGACAGCTTTCAGAAATTTCAGGCCAAAATAAAAAAAAAATTGGTTATTTATTTTTCAACAGATTTTTAATTTTTCAACAGTTCTGGAAAGAAGAATAATAAGATTTTCCGAATATTTATACTTGTTTTGAGTTTTAGCCAACCTGTGGTGATATTCGTATTTACAATAATATTTGAATTTTTCTTCTTAAGGGTCGTTTATGTCCCTTTTTAAAAAAGGGCCAAAAAGTCCCTTTAATTGAAAAGTTACAGGGTTAAAATGTTTCACGAAAATGTTTGCCATGAAGTTATACTGTAAGTGTCTGAAGATATCAAAGTTGCAAATTTAAGTTCAATGCCAGAAATAAGTGAAAACTTAAAATGTGTTTAAGGGTTAATTTCGCACTTATTCAGAATTGACGCTCAAATAAACCTGGATTTTAGGAGGAAACCATGTGAATCTTCCATTTTAGGTATGGATGTGTTTAGCGAACTTACGTAAAACACTACGAGGAACATTTCTGTGGAACATTTTAACCCTCTCACTCTTCAACTTACGGGCCTTTTTTTGTCCCTTTTTAAAACGGGGTCAAAAAAGCCCCTTTAATTGAAGAGTTAGATGGTTCAATAGTTCCACAAAAATGTACCTCGTAGTGTTTTACATAAGTTTGCTGAACACAGCCTATACAGAAAATGGAAGATTAACATGGTTTCCTAGTGCAAATATGTAATAAATCAATAACTCCGAATCAGTTTTTGGCCTTTCTGTCATGGAATGAAAGAAATGTTTGAAAAAAAACCAATTTTGCTTTTAATCTACGCTAAATTTCCTATTATATGATGAAGAGTATACGTATTTACCCACCTCCAAATTTAAATGAGAGACATTCAAAATTTAGTTTTGACTCAAATTTTTGAAGTTTACCGCTTAAAACACCCCTAATGGTCATGAGGGAGTTAAAAGTTTCTATAAAGAAAATGTTTGCCTTTTCATTGTGTAAACAACAGCTATATAACTTAATCACCAGAAGCTTCTACTTTAAGAGTTGTAGATGGATAAATCCATAAACCTTTTTTAGAGTAATTTTGAGAACGTAAATTAAAACGGCTTAGCCGGTTTACATCGCAGAAACATAATTTTGCACAGATCTTTTTTACTTCCAACCTATCCGAAAATATGTGGGGAGCTGGAAAAGTAACACCTTTGCACACCATTGCATGTGTAGTCATATCTCATTTGATATAGATCGACATTTAATCTTATCCAAGTTCATCTCAAAATTGGGGTATCCAGTAATATCCAATCAGATCCCTCAAATATATTACAGGATTAAATTAGATCCAAATAGATCTCAAAATTGGGAGATCCAATAATATCCAATAATATAAAATTGTGATCCTTATAGATCCCAAAATATCCTATGGGATTAATTTAGATCCAATTAGATACAAACGGATAAGCTAATTTTGGCAGATCGAATTGGATAATTTGAGATCAAAATTTATCCTATGATACACACAGAGAAAAAATATGCCATTTTCCAACTGAAATTCGGTTACGTCTACTAAAATAGGTTGGTACAACTGAATATTGGTTATCACAACAAAATTTGGTTTACACAACTGAATTTTAGTTGCACTACCCAAAATATTTAGGAATCTCACATTCCAATATGGTTTCACCAACCGAATTTATTGGTTGTAGCAACCAAAATAAGCTTAGCAATTCGGTTGGCAATTTTTTTTCCTGTGTGTATATTTGGAATTATTTAAATTTTAATAAAATTTAAAAAATAACACCAAAAATTAAAAAAATAATTTTTTTTTTTTTAATATTTTTTTCATTAAAAACGAGTAAAAAGGTTAAAGTCGGACATGCCGACTATACAATACCCTACACCAGTCTGGGTAAAAGCCAACTAATGTTTGGATCCGAAATTCGAATGGATTAAAATGGGGCTCGTGTCAAAATTTTCTATAATGAGAGTCAGCGCACCAAATTTCATTAAAATATCTTAATATTTGCGACCTGCAGTTTGTAACCAAGCCAATTTTGGGGGGACCCTTATATGGGCACTAGTTCTAAACATGGACCGATGTTCACCAAAATCAATAGGCTTCGTCCTTGAGCCAACATAGGTCTATGTACCAAATTTCATCAAAATATCTTAATATTTACGACCTGCAGCATATAAACAGTATAATTTTGGTAGGACCCTTATATGGGCACTAGGTCTAAACATGGACCGATGTTCACCAAAATCAATAGGCTGCGTTATTGGGCCAATGTAGGTCTGTGTACCAAATTTCGTCAAAATACCTTAATATTTACGACCTGCAGCGTATAAACAATATAATTTTGGTAGGACCCTTATATGGGCACTAGGTCTAAACATGAACCGATGTTCACCAAAATCAAACTTGTTCGTCCTTGGGCCAACATAGGTCTGCGTACCAAATTTCATCAAAATATCTTAATATTTCCGACCTGTAGAGTGCGCACAAGATTGCATGGACAGACAGACAGACGGACGGACGGACAGACGGACATCGTTAAATCGAAATAAAAAAACATTCCGAACCGATCGGTATACTATAAGGTGGGTCTATGACCAATATTTTTTGGTGTTACAAACATCAGCACAAACTTATAATACCCTGACCACATAGTGGTGTAGGGTATAAAAAACGCCGTTGGCAGGATTTGAACCCAGATTGCTGGCGTTGTAGTCGGGTGCTCTAGTGTGTATGGAAAATTTATTAAATACAATTTCTTTAGTCTGTGTTTTTTATTTGATAAGTACAAAACACTGCAGCACAGTGTTATTGCAGTATATACAATTTATATGTAAATAAAATAGCATAAACTGATTGAACAACAATCAATTATAACGATGAAATTCTATATTTACATACAATGATTTGACTACAATCTTACAAAAATTGTACAGATTTATTCACAGCTTCGTAAATTCAATTTTCACAACATAAATCGGTACCGAATTTATGAAGTTACAGCAACTGAAAAATGTCACGAAAATGCAGCAAAATTGGTACGAAAAAAGCCAAAAATGGCATGATTATTCCAAAAACTTTTATAAATACCTACTACTAAGTTGATTTAAGTATTTTTTGTTTTTTTTTTTTATATTTGGAACGAAAAGTCCAATCGGCGCAAATTAGTACGATTTTTAAAGTTTTAAAAAAATCTAATATTTAATTTTTACTAACATTACAAAAATTTTTTTTCTCAAAACTTTTTTTTTAATTGTATTTTATAATTAGAAAAATTGCAAAAAAAAAACTTGCCCTGGTTATGACCATAGTATGTTATGATAATAATGTAGCTCGACTCATTAATAGAAATTGAAATTGTCCCTATCGCATATAATTGTAGTGTTATTTACAACCAATTTTTTTCAAATGTTAGAGAGAAAAGGCTTTATTAGTCTAATTGTAAAGTAAAAAAACGTATCTGTAATCAATTCAATGTGTTAAAATAATATATAAAAATTTTTTGTCTTCTTTCTATGCATTGAATGTCAAGTAAAATCGTATGAAAGTTCTATTAAAAATAGAAATTTTCTATTTTTTTTACTTCACATTTAATTCTATGCACAATATAAAGATAAAAAACAATCAGCCCTACTATCAATATTTTCCAAACGTATATTTTAGTTAAAGTCGACTTTAGTTAAAATATTGGGTGGCAGTATGCCTTGAATTTATTTATTTTTGAAGCATTCTGATTGCCCAGCAAACAAAGATCATCATTAATGATCCAGAAATGAGCTCCAAAAACATAAACATTTTTCCACTTTTTCCTATGAAAGTGGTTCGTCCAACAGATCCCCCTGTGTACTCAGAAATGACTCAGAAAAAAGAACGTATAAAATCAAAATTTTCTTCATAAACTTAAATAATTTTGGAACCTTCTTTGAGTCCGAAAAATGAACCCTCGTTTTGAGACATCTTTTTAGATTGTAGAGAAAACTTTTTAGATTATTTTCTGAGGGTTCATATTTACTACCAAAAAAAGAGTGTTTTCAAAAAAACAATAATCATTTCTATGAGCCATTTTAAAATCTTATTTATGAGCGCTCCGAAATTGCTAGCTGGGTGGTTAATTATTTTAAACCAATCAAAATGTTTGAAAATACAAATATTTTTGTAGGGTTTTCATACGAAAAATGAACAAAACCGTATTATTAAAAATAAAGTCAACTTTAAATTTAAAATACTCTTTTATAGTAAGGGCCAATATTTTTATTTTTTGTACCTACTCTTTTTATTCATTATAAGAGTGCTACGTTACTTTTTTTTACGATACTTCCAAAATATTTTGGGCTTAAAGCTCTTAAGTAATATTATTATGATAGTGCCCGTACGTATGAGTGATATTTAATTTAATTAATATAAAACTCATACGCCTAGGGGGGCCAGTTGAAGAAAATGTAAATTATAAGTTATTTAATTTTAAATACCAACACAAACCTCAAAACAATAAATAAAATACATTTTTTTTTTGTTTGTTAACAACAGTAAATTTTCCTTAGGTAAAAAAATAAAATTAAAAAAGTTTGTTTGCGACAAAAAATAAAATAAACCTCCGCCCCCAAAAATACACTTTATGTAAAAATAATATGCAGATTTTTTGTTGTTAAATATTGTAACTTTAGTTAGGTGATCTCGTTACGTTCGTGTCGTTCATTTGTATTTATACTCTATTGATAGCATATGTTTATTTGAATCACCCTTGACTTCATTTCACATTCAACATTTGTACACTTTACAACAACTAAAACTACAGAGTACATTTGAAGCATCAATTTATAACATAGAAAATACATTGAATGCCTGGCTAAAGGCAGACAGACAGACAGGCAGGCTGACAAGCAATCTGTTTGGCAAATAGGCTGTCAGGTAACCAACCTAGTTTTCACTTTTAATGAAAACGCAAATGTTTGTGTACACTAGAGTTTTGTCAACAAAAGTTTCAATGAAATTTTCCAATTCAATGGCAAACTGGAAAAACACACACACACATGCATTTACACTTTATGCGTATTAGTGACAAAATAGATGACCATCACATATACAACATAAGGATGTGTCTGTGTGTTTATATATTTACATATATTGTTATAACACAAATGTACCAAATTTGTCTCATCACAATGTTTGAGAGTGAGTATTTGTGTAAGAGTACGTATGTACATATATGCTGGTAATGTTTTTACTTTTTTTTTTTTTTTTGTTTATAATGTGTGAAAATTTTAGTAATTTTTTTAGTTTATACAACGACATCAACATAACATTAATGGTTCGATTCCTGCATACACACATGTGTAATGTGTATTGTTAACATTACATAAGTACTGTTTACATTAAACAAACAAATCTGAATGCAAACACTACTTATTTGTATGAATGGAGTATGTGTACAATGTAAACAAGAAAATATTTGTTGTTTTGTGGTTTGTATTAATTTCGTTTAAAAGAAATTTTAAAATCAATTTTTTCCTTAACTATAGTACTTAATTAGGGAAATAGTTTTTAAGTTTTAAATTGGGTAAAATTGACTAACTTAAAAATAATAAAAAAAATTAGATATTTTAAGGAAAAAATTAACAAAAGGATTCAGTAGAATTCTCATAAAATTATCTTATAACTTGTGAGTTTAATAAATATATTGTAAATTCATAAAATCTTTCATAAAAGTCCAAAGTTGGTTTACATTTTTTAGTATATTAGAAAATACAATAAATTTTGAATTTCATTATAAAAAATTTGCAATTCAAAAATGAACATTGCCCCTTCTTTTTTTTTTCTCTCTAATTGATTCCATAATAAAAAGTTTTCAATTACGTATTTGTGTTTAATTGGTTATTGTTGTATTAAAACTGCAAAGTTTGAGTTTTTCTTATTAAATGAAAAAAAAACAATTCAATTACGATCAACTGGCAAAACCAGGAGAACAACACAGGCATTTGCTATAAAAGTTCATCATAACCTTTAGGGCCTAAACATAACAAAACCAGATACTAAAATGAGAAGAATTTATAAATTACTTTTATAGTTTGATAATACTAGGCCTGCTGGCAGAATATAAAAGAAGAAGCAAACAAAGAAAAGTATGACAATGTCAGCTGTTAGATTCGCAGCATAACAATTAAATAAATGACGCAATAAACGAATGAATAATTTTTGTTAGTTTTCTGTTTTTTATGAGAGTAATTAAAGAAAATTAAATTGTTTTTTAAACAAATAAAAACAAACATTTTTAAAAATAATTGTTTAATTTCAATTAAAAAATTTTGTAAACATAATAGGGGGATTTACAAATAACACTAAAGTAATGTTATATTTAAGGGGTTCGCCCTCTTCAAAATTCGATAAACACAATAATATTTAAAAAATTATAAAAAAATAAAGGAATGACCCAGAAATTATTTTTGTGACAGAAAAAAAAACAAATTTTATTAGAATTTAAAATTCAGACAACCATGGCCTTTTCATTAAAGAGTTTTTTTAAAGCAAAATCGTGTGACAATATGCAGCCACGAAAAATCAAAAATAGAAAAATATAGACGAATAAATTCTTAAAATCCTGACGAAGCCGGATTTGTAAATTGTGTATTTGAATAAAAATTGTACAAAATTGAACTCATATATTGAAAAGCACAAAGATATTATTCAGCCCTACTATATAATGGTTCTTTTTTTTTTTTTTTTTTGTTCAAATCGTTTTGTGTTAAAATTTTGTCTCGTAGTATAGCAGTAGTCTGATGGTCAATTTATTTTCAACCAATCAAAATGTTTGACAACATAAATATTTTTGTAGGGTTTTCATACACAAAATTAACAAAACTGTATGTTTAAAAATAAGATCGACTTTAAAATTAAAATAGTCTTTTATAGATCATTGTTTTTTATTTGTCAAAACAAGTAGGAACAAATTTTAAAATCTCTTATATAGCTGACTTCATTTTTAGTACGCTACAAAGCAGTTCGAATAGAAAATTGTTTCTAAATATTCTAAAATATATTGATAGTGTGTATGAAAAAATCAATAAAATCAAAGTCAATTTTATTGAAAATCTCTGCCTGGCTTTACGGCGAATATACTGCGAGTGTAGCTTTCAATAAAATGTAATAAAATATCGCATTAACAGTTTAATAAACATAAGACAAAAATTCAAACAATTGCAAAATGACAAAAGAGATTCTATTGTATTATTTTAAAGACTAAGGTGCCTATTTCTACGAAAAGTCTGTGACTCTTAGTTATGACTGTATTCCCCATGTATTTGTTGTTGCAAAGTCTTAATAAATCATATTTATTCAAATTTTTGTTTGAAAACTTCAAAAAATTAAGGCCTGGTATCGATACAATCATAACATTGACAAATAAAATTTGAATTTTTTGAATTTTATTGTTGTTTTGTATGGAAAGTTATGACTCTCGGTCACAATGAGTGACAAGTAGGAATAGGTACCTAAATTTGTTTAGGAGTACATCGATTATAAATATAAATTCGCATTCACGAACATTAAAACGATGGTTGTTTGATAAGTTTTAATCATTTAAACAGCCAGACCGTCATCATGCAGGGTCCATTAAATTTGTGACAAATGAGTTAAAGATGTATTTTATAAATAGAAAATGCGCTTTTTCAATTAAAAAAACCTGATGTAGTAAATTTTTAGTGAAAAAATTTTTCCTCTACAGAAAAATCCTGAAAATTTTTGCCAAAAAAAAAGCCGCAGATGAGCCTGAGACAACTCCTATGATTCTGAGGAATTTTTCTTAAAAAAAAAACACTTAAATTCTGATCACTTTTTCCGAATTATTACTTAGGACACTGCCTATAAAAAAACCCAATATTTCTTCCTCCGATTCTGAGGAAGGCTCACAGAATGATCCTATTTCTAATGCTTTTTTCCTACGGCAAAAAGTTTGCTGAATCTGAGCCATTTCCATGGAAGAAAATTCTTAAAATCTGAGGTTTTTTTAGAAGAATCTTATGCAACTAATGATTTTTCTGTGGGAAAAAGAACACAGAATATAATGCTTTTCCTAGGGAAATAGCTTTTTCTACAAGAAAAAGGTTTCATAATAAGATGTTTTTAGGAACATGTGCCCAGAATGTAAGGCTTTTCATATAAGAAAAAATATCTAGAAGTTGAGAATTCTTCAATGGAAAAAAGTGCTCAGAATCTATTATGTGTCAAGAGAAAAATCTACTCAGAATTAGGCTTAAATAATATTAAGACATTTATAGTTAATAAAATATTTAAAAAATAATGTTATTCCTATATTTTTGGGCTTCACTATGTATTTTATTTGGTAAATTTACAATTTATATATTGCTTTCCAAGCTAACTGTCAAGCTACAAAAAAAACATTCCTTATCAATCTCGAACTAACATTTAGCGTGTTTTTTAATCACCTGGATTTAGAATTTTTCATACAAAAAATGGATTTATTAAATCCAAAAAAAAGCTGGATTTAATAAATCCACAATAAAAGCACAAATATATGAAACAGCCTATTAATTTAATGTCAGAAAAAAATACGAATGAAAATTAAAAGAGAAACAAAAAAATTGAAAAACTAACAAATAAAAGGTTTTTATTAATTTTTTTTTATGAAATATGTTTAGAAAAAAAAAACTACACCTCACCAAATACATATTTTTCATCTTGGACATGGCGAAATAGCTCAAATAGAAATGGCAATTTTTCACTCTACAGTAAGTAATTTAATTAAATCCAATTAGTGAATATTAAAATTGCAATGGAATTTTTCAATTGTGTAAATATATAAATTGAAGTGATAAAACTGAAAAGGCAGACTGTTTATCGCTGTTTTATGTAAAATATAATTATAAATTCAAAGTTAAAGTAAAATCCTTCATCATCGAATTCGGTATTGTCGGACAGAAAATTTTTTTAAAATAGGAAGAATCTAACCCCATCTATTGAGCACTTTTAGAAATACTTTTTGGATTTATTAAACCCAAGTGATTAGAAAAAACGCCTATTATTTATTGTCTTATATGTATGAGACGAATTTAAATTGGGACAATTGTTTACATTTTTACAAAAGCTGGGCGGAGTAGGCGTCGGTAAATATTGACAAATTCAACGTTTATTTTTAATATACGATTACTATTTGTTATTAGGCCAACCAAAAAGAAGAAGCTTATTTTTTGTTTGAAAAGATAGAATAATTTATATTGTTGTGAATAATTTAGATTGAGTACAAGTTCTGATCTTAAAATATAAGAACTTTAAAGCATATTGTTACGAAATTTCATTAGGCTATTATGGAAGGTTCTGGAAGAAAAATATCACAAGAGACGAAATTTACAAATCCCGTAATCTGGTAACACTACATTTAAGTATACACCCCAGCATATGATATAATGTTAAATGATATAAATAAATGTTATAATTTTGGTATATACATATATGGAATATTCTAGCATGTTCTACAACCACGAATATTAAATTATAAAAGGCCAAGCGTTACGAAGGATGGGGAAGTCGCGCATTGCCATTTCTAAAGTTATGTTGTGCTAAGTTAGTTGTACACTAGAGTTTGTTAATTGAGTATTAGCATTGTATAATGAGTTGCGCACTAAAGTTTGTATAGTTGTGTACTGTTGCATACAAAGTAATAAAGTGTTAAATAAATAAGTGTATAAGCTCAAAATCAAACCAAGAGAGTGTGTTATTTTAAATGAAAAAAGGACCAGCCTGGTTTTTCTAAAGGATATAAACTAACATTTTTGTAGGTAAAACGCTAAAATTGGTGTCAGCAGTAGAATTGATTATTTTGATTGCAATAGAAAAGAACCCGGTTTATTTAAAAGAAATAAACCAACGTTTTTAAAAGGTAAAAAAGTGTCAATATTTATTAGACCTTTTTGTGCTTATTTTTTCTAATTTTGCTTGTTTTTTTTTATTTTGTAAATATTCGCTTATTTTTGCTATGTTCTTTTAAAATTAACCATATTTTAGCTCATAGAGCATAATTATGCTTTTTTCTGCGAAAATAGAGCATATTTTTGCTTTTTTATAAAACCAGTAACTTTAAAAATTATTTTAAATCGACGTAAATTCTTTTTTCAATAAAATTGATTTTTAAAATTTATTTTAAATTAAAAAAATCTTTTTTGTTAAAATAAACTTTTTGATTTTTTCAACCTGAATTGCAATAATACAAATAGGTCACAACCTTGTCTGATTCCTGAAGTTCCAATCAATTTCGCATTGTGTTGAATTCTAAATAAAATTTTTATAACAATTTTAATAAAGAAATAATAAAATTTAAAGGCTTATTTTTAAAATTTAACTGCTCACCTAAATGTTTTTCGAGCTTTTTTTTTAAGAGCTTAAAACATTGACTTTAGAGTTTTTTTTATTGGCCTATTTATTTTTATTTAATGGAATTTGGAAAATGCTAAAAATTTCACTATGCCAATAGAGTTTTAAATGGGCAATTTAAAACAAATATATATGTATATTTTTTTTTTTAATTCAGAACTAGGTCTGATTTTTAGTGTAATAGAAAACTCAATTTAACTAAAAATCGGCCAAAATATTTTGTGACTTTTATTATTTAAGAAAAAATCTGAAATCTTTTCATTTTGTAGCGTTACTCGGCGTAGTGCTACTCACAGTGTTGTACTAACCATGATAATATTTTCGTTTTACTTTTGAAACGACTCCCTATTTGCAGTTATACTTGCAAATGTATGTAATTTAAAAAGGAAATCAATACAATAAATAATGACCCAGTTAAACTTACATTTCTAAATGTATTCAGGTGAAATATAACAACTCTTTTATTAGAAATTCTTATGTGTTACAATAGTAACATACATACCATATAAAATAGATTCGACTTATTCAGTTACATTTTTCAAAGAAAATTATATCAATTTTCTAATGGTCTAGAATTTGAAAAAAGAAAAAATTCTAAGTAGTACGTACTAGTATTACCAAAGTGTGTGTACACGCAGAAAAAATCAAGGGGAAACATTCCCTAAGCAACTTCATAAGTTCCAACTTAGCTTTACCATTTTCTGGAAACATATACATATATATACATATATAATAATATCCAAAATATACACACAGAAAACAGTCTCAGTTGTGGCCACCGAATTTGTTGCCAATCGAATTCGTGCGGTTACGACCACTATCTTTATATTAAATTATCTTTTTCGTCGTGAAAGCCAATATTCGGTTGTCTAATTCAATATTATGTTCCACATAAATATTATTATGGTCTACAAAATTTTATTGAAATTAAGAAACTTTTTTTGAATTTTCTGGTGTTGAACCCGGCCCTTCAGATTAATAGTTCACACTTTTACCCACTGCACCACAACTACTTTTAAATTCCTTAGCCATATTTACTGTTTATACATATGAATATTTTATTTTAATTAAATAAAAACATCTAAATTTTTGTCTTTTCCGGGATTCGAACCCGGAAATCCGGCGTACTAGGCCAACTCCTCACCCACTACACCACAAACACTTAATAATTTTAATGACTAATTTTGAATTTATGTGTTTTATTAATACAGTATAAAATTCGTTTATCAATACCAAACAATAGTTGTGTGTGTTATCAATACAATCCACAATTCGGTTGGTTCTACAGAAACTTGAATTTAAGGTCATATTTGATTAGGATACCCGTATTTGTAGTTACCGCTTTCGAATATTGAAATTTTTTTAAAAAAGGTTATAGATAACACCAATTTTCTTGTACATTCACTAAATAAATGGCTGCTTCTACTGCATAGAATTACTAAACTGATACTAATTTTAAAATTGATTGGAGATACCAATAATTTGTTAAAAGGATTGTTTTTTAGTTCATTTTCCCTATTTTTAATACCTAGTAAACTATTTTTGATGTAGTATTCAATTATAGGTAATTCCAAATAAAATAAAGTCCTGGCAAATTCATTTTAATGGTTTTGATCGAAAGCCAACCAATCTTTTTCCTGGGTGTATATATATATCCATTGTGCATACAATCGGGACCAATTTTCGATCCGCAGTACAGTTTGGAGACATTATCATACTTTGGGGAATGTCCTCAAACTCTTCATAGATCTACTGAATACTTTGAAAACATTTTAGACTAATATACCCCATAGTTTGGGAACATTTGTCTCTATGTCCTCGAAGTATGAGTAACACATAGTGTAATTGAAAATTTGCAATTACAAATTATATGTGATTGTAATTGAAAGTGATTTCAATTACAAAATTATTATTTAGAATTAGAAAATGGTTTTTGTTAAAATTTTTGGGCATAAAAAATAATGTGTGTACAAAAATTGGATCTCTCGGTCCCATACAGGCCAGTCAGTTTGGACTTTTGACCCTAAAAATTACCTAAAAACACTTCAAAGCTTTTCTGCTCCACAACTTCTAAATTTGACGTTTTTTGAAAATATACTATATAAGCATTTTTATGTAGAATAAGAGGGCAAACAATTCCTTCATACTATACTTCTACCTAAGTATGAAGTATAGTGAAGTTTTAAGACGACAAAGTCAAAATTTGTGTGAAGACTTCATTTAAACGAATCTCGTTAAAATTTCGACAGAGACAGTTAAGATTGGTTTCCATTATTTTGTGTAGCAATATATCTAGTTTTCATAAAGTAATTAAATTTTTAACAAATATCGGTTATTCCATGACAAATTGACCAAAATTTGACTTTGAAGTATCGGTTTATTATACATATATGTTGTATGGAAACCCTTAGTAACAAGATTTGGATACACTAGAACCCCTAATTTTGTGTGGTTTGAAAAAATGCATAAGCAAAAAATGGGGGAGGTGGAGTGGGGACAAATGGCTCCTCATCGGGGTCAAAGGTGGTGGCGAAGGGTTAAAAATCCACAAAAAGCCCCACAACTTCCGCCGAGTCGCCCCTAGAGCGGTAAAATGTAAGACCGACCCCCATTAATTTGTCTTTTTCAGCATTTTTTCCGAACATACCTATCCCCTATCTCCACTCTGTAAGAGGGCTCCCATACAAATGACATTTTTATAAAATTTATTCTCACCGCTTTAACTGTCCTAAGGGTGCTCCTAGAGAAGTCAAATGTATGACTGACCCCCAATATTTTTTAGTTTCAACATTTTCTGGGAATATATCTACCCTTAAGGCAGTCCCCATACAATTTTTTTTATTTTTTATAATTTCTTTTTTATGAAATCAGCCTTACTCGTCCCATGGTGCCTCCTAGAGGGGTCGAATGAAAGATTGACCCCCATTTATTTTTCCCCTCAAACATTTTTTCCGAACATACCTAGCACCTATTTCTAATCCGTAAGAGGGATCCCATACAAATATGACATTTTTATAAAATTTCCTCCCACCGCTCTAACTGTCCAAAGGGTGCCCCTAGAGGAGTCAAATGTATGACTGACCCCCAGTATTTTTTGAACCACAATATTTTCTCGGAATATATCTAGCCTCTATCTTCAACCCTTAAAGCGGTCCCCATACAAATTTTTTATTTTTTTATAATTTTTTTTTATGAAATCAGCTTTTACCGCCCCATTGACCCTCCTAGAGGAGTGATATGTAAGACCGATCCCCATTAATTTTCCCTCCCAATATTGTTTCCGAACATACCTACCCTCTGTCACCACTCCCTAAGGACGCTCCCATACAAAAATTAAATTTTTTAAATTTGCTCCCACCGCTCTAACTGTCCCAAGGGTGCCCCTAGAGGAGTCAAATGTATAACTGACCTCCAATATTTTTTCAACCTTAACATTTTTTTGGAACATATCTACCGTTTATTTTCAACTCTTAAGGTGGTCCCCATACAAATTTTTTAGTTTTTATAAATTTTCTTATGAGATCGAAGAGGGATTTTTTTTTGCCACGACTTGTTAAAATGTTACGCCAGCACTTTTCCGTTTGTATTTTTCTGAATGGGTATTTACTTCATTAAAAAACCAAGAAATATGGGGAATTAATCGAATACGCTGCTCTATAGCACTACATTTGCATGTGCACAACGTATAATAAATAGGTACTTAAGTCCGATTTTGGAATAAGAGATCTATGTTGCAAACGTAATTGGTTTTTAAAAACAACATATCTTACTCTACAAAAAAATGATAACCGATCCTAACTGTCTCTGTCCAAATTTTAACGAGGGCCGTTTAAAATGAAGTTTTAACACAAATTTTGATTTTATCCGCTTAAAACGCCACGAGAAGTAATACTTAGACCAAAGATTAGTATGAACAGAGTGTTTATCCTCTCATTCCGCATAAAAACACTTATATGATATTTTTCGGAAAACCGCAAATTTAGGAGTTATGGGACAAAAAAGCTTTGCAGTGTGTTTAGGTAATTTTTAGGGTCAAAATTCCAAACTGACTGGCCTATATGCGCCCGAGAGATCCAATTTTTGTACACATATTATTTTTTATGTCCAATCTATGCCGGTGGAGCGAACAAAAAAATACTTTTGGAAATTTGGGTGGTCTAGTGTGTATTTATAATATTGAATTTAATAACTTCAGTGAGAATATGAAAATGTACAAGATACAAACCCCCCCCCCCCCCCTCCCCAAGGCGTATACGTGATATTAATATTGTGCCAATACAGACAGTTATTATACGTATGAGTAATATTTATGAAAATATTTACCAATACATATAAGTAATAGATACTTTTTTGATGTATTTATTGCAGCTTTTGTTCTATTAAATTACCAATTTAATATATATATTTTTTTTGTTTTCATTTAATATTTCCAGCATTATCGTGGTTCATTAAAATCACTAAATACCGGCATTGTAACATTATTAAATTATGGTAAACATGTACCACCAGCTGTTTCTCATGTTACGTTGGCTCATGAAATTGGTCACAACTTTGGATCACCGGTATGTATAAATTTTGTTTTATTCTATCAGTTATTTTCGCAGCATCATTATGGCAGTTATTGTTTGCCATAAAAATATCAAAGTTCATAAATCATTTACAAAAAAAACAAAAAAAAAAAAAACAGAAATGGTTTCGACAAAAATAAAACAAGATACGTTTTTTTTAAAGTTCATTAAAGTTTTGCAAAAAAAAAAAATTTTACCTACTCTAAATGCGAGTGTGTGTGTAAAAAAATTGAGATGAAAAATCATATAAAAAATACAGTCACACATACATATATTTACTTGTGTTTGTGTGTGTAGATCTGAGTGAGTACTCGTACATTGTACTATGCACTTAATGCAATTAGTTACAGTTCGTCGCGTGTGCATAAAATCCTCTGTGTTGAACTTTTTTAACAAGAGGAACTGTAAAACATAGTGATTCACCAAACATACGTTATTTTGTTAGTTTTTTTTTTTATATATGTATATATGTACACACAAAAAAAAAATGTTAAATTAAGCAAAAAAAAGAACATTAATGTGTCTATTAATACTAAAAGTCTGTGTCTCCTACTTGTGCCTGTAAATTGGATTTATTCAAATATTTGTTTGAAAACTTCGAAAAGTAAAGACCTTGTACCGATACAATCATAATATTGGCAAATATTATTTGAATTTTTTTAATTTCACTATTTATTGCACCAAAAGTTATGACTTTCAGTCGCAAAGAGCCACAAGTAAGAATAGACACCTACATAAATATAGTAGATGCAGTTTTGAAATCAAACCAAGTGGGTTATTTTTTTTTACAAAATAACACCCTAAGCTTCTCTGCTTTTTAATTCAAATACGTAGCTATAAAAATGTGAAAACAAAATCTAAAATATTGAAATATTAACAATGAAAAAGTTTATTTTAACTATAATCATATTTACTTTAAGAAGATTCATATTAAATTTAAAAATATTTGTAAAAAATTCGATGTTAATTCAAATATGATATAATAATTGAATTAACTCTGCTGTTTTTTCTCTGTGTAGGTGTTGTGCACATTTATATAGTATGTGACACGAGTATACACAAACACACGCCAATGCGTTGGAGGAAACAGGAAGTTATATAATGCAGCCAGATATACACGCATTCCCTAACACACTAACACACACATACATATCGCCACACAAAGGACTTCAAAAATACTCTATTCGTATGTTTAAAGCAACAATTCCATGAATTTTGAATGTATTTTTTTGTTTTTCTTTTTCTTGTTACATTTTCTCCTTAATGGTTTACTGTTACGAGTATGTTATACCAACGCACACCATTGCAATTATTTCTGAATCGTTTGTATGGTTGTATAGTGTTTTTTGCTTTTGAATTGGTTCTATACTTTAAGTTTCTTTAATCATCGATTAAATTGCAACAAGGACAAATTACTTTCTCAGTTATTATGTTTGCAGCAGTAACTAAGCTCAGCAGTATATGAAGGAAGAAAGAACGGAAGTGAAATTTAACTAGATTGTAACATATGAAGTGAAAATGATTTTCAGAAAATCGATTCATTTTTACAAACAATTAAACAATGAATTTGAATTTTGTTGCAGCTTAGATTAGAATTGATTTTTCAATTGAAGACTGTAATCTCTTAAAAGGATATGTGTGGTGTAAGGTTTATAGAAATGGAAATAGATTCTTTTAATAGCACTAGTTTACAAATTAATAAAAAAAAATTTGCCTTTTCAAAATTCGAACTGTAATCTACAGAATCTTTTAGGAAAATTTTATAATTAACTTATGATCTCAAATCGAACGAAAAGCATTAATTTATCAATTAAAAATGTCATCTTAACACATTCATCTTAACACACTAGATACAGTGAAAAATATAATTTAACATGCCTAATTGTTTACTACCACCATTGATTTATGTTGTGGGTTAAAAATAATTAGACTATGCATTTTAAGTTTTAAAAATTAACGGTTCTTTGTCGTTTATAAATCTGTGTTTCATAAGTTTGTCGACAGGGTTGAATAGAACCAGCTGCGACACTTTAAGACTTAAAGTTCAAAACAAAAACAGTAATAACAGAGGATAAAAATAGCATTGTTAGAATTTCGGTGATGTGAGTCTAATTGAGTTGCGTTTACATTGGTTTATTTGTTTTGCAGTCAATATAAATAGATCATTATCAATTATTAACCCATAAAGGCATACGGTACTGCAGATAGGCTGGTAGCGAAACCCGAAAATACGTATTCTATCCTTTTGGTCTAATCGAAATGTTTTCAATTTTTATTCTCTGTAATTTACTTGTAAAAATTTTATTTTAATAATTGGAAAATAATTTAAAAGAAAATTAAAATTATTTTTACATAACAAGAATGAAGTCTCAAAAACAAAAAGTTTGATGCCCATATTGGCTAAGAGGTTCCCAAATCTTTAAAAAACAGACATTAGGGAAAATACCTGCCCATACAAAACCACCTAAAATTTTAATGGTTTGCCATAAACGAATAAGCATGATTAACCATGTTTCTGACTCCAAATTTTCCTATAGTTACTTGGGAACAAATATGAAATAAACCGAAAAAACGAAAAAAATGGAGAAATTTTAACCCCACTTTTTTTAATCATATATCGGAGTTTCATTCAAATCGGTGTATACCACTTGGGGTATATTCCTTGTAAATAATTGAGTGTACTAAATTTCACTAAAATAGCTTTATATTTGTTACATGTAGCGTTATGCGCGAACAAGCATAAGATTCAATTTTTACGAAAACTTTAAATCAGCAGAAAGTTTAAACATGGAGGGATTTTAGCCAAAATTAATAGGCTTTGTCCTTGGGCCGATTCGAGTTACTAAGTCAATTATCATGAATATATATTAATATTTACGATCTATAGCTAGACGGTCGGACAAGCGGACATCGCTAAATGGACTCCAAAAGTAATTCTGAGTCTATCGCTAGACTCATTCTCTTTTGTTTGGGTCCAATAGTTTTTGATATTGTAAACAACCTCATTACACCCTGATCACGTAATGGAGTAGGCTATAAACATGGTTGTATTCTTTAAGAAAATCGTTTTTTAAAAGAACAATATTTGCTAGTATCACCATAGCGTTTAGAAAATAAAGAGAATGCAATACTCTCAGTTACTGAGAAAAAATATACAAAATGTGGCTGAATATAGGAAATTTAAATAAATTTTTTTTAAAGCTGATTTTACAGCAATAAGAAGAAGAAGAACATAATTTTATTGAAAAATTTAACAGACACAAGGGAATCACCAGAGTGCCGCAGTTTCGTCTCACCCAAAGACTTGTCAGTGGTTAGTTTATGTGTCAATTCATCAAAGTAATTTTAGTTGTTAATTTGTCTCTATATGAAAAACTTTTTTGTGTATTCACATGACCGGGGATCGAACCGGCAGCCCTCTGCCCAGGCTATGACTCGTAGCATCACCTCTTAACGAGGTACACCATGGTCGGCATAGCGATGAGTGTGGCTAATTGAAGTTTTTTCAAACACAGTCTACACAATGTATGTTTGTAATCAGAAGAGCAAGAATTAACTAATACATGAGCAATTTATTTTTCAATTTCCTTCTTCTTCTTCTTCCTGTAAAATCAGCTTTAGAAAAAAATTCTTCAGTAAATAATTCCAATATTTATTACGATTGGCCTATGCGACACTTACAAACACTTCTTTAGCAAAAAATTTTACAGACTTTTTCTATCAGTGTTTATTTAGCGGTTTTATTTTTACACTTATGTTGCTAATATTTAGCAAATAAAATCTGCTGATTTCAGCAGTTTTTTTCGGCAAATAATTTTTAATAGCTTTAGCAATTTTTATAGACTTTTTTCTATCAGTGTAAATAAATCGAAATAAATCATTCCTTTTTATTAAGGGGGTATCGACTCTAGAAAAAATTTTGTTTTCGAATTTTTTTTATATTTTATTTGGATAAAGCATACATTTAAGTATATGCTCCGAAAATATCAATAAAAAATTCGAAGAAATAAAATTTCAACATTTTTTTTTGTAAAATATATTTTAGTCACAAAGTAATATTCTATGCATTAAATTTGTATACAAAATTTGTTGGGAGCATTTTTATTTCATTGTCTTTATTAGAAATATTATTTCGCTTAATACAGCAGAACGAAAAGAAAAAAAACTACATCCAAAGATGCAAGAATTGCACGCAGTCTTTGAAGAAAAGCCAATGACGATTCCCCGATTGTGGGCGAAGGCACGTCATATGAGGCAGTTATTGATGGCTTTATATTAGCTGCGTTCGTGCGGCAAACTATCGACGTTGGCTTATGTCTAGGGTTTGGGATTTCCCGGACTTTTTTATTTCCCGGGAAACGGGAATAAAAAAATTTGATTCCCGGGATTCCCGGGAATCCCGGGAAATATTTTTGAACAAAATTGTTAATGAAAACCACCTATATAAGTAATTTTTGTTAAAAAAAAAACACTATTTCAGTACAAAGGCAGTCAGTGTAGTGAGAATTCAAAGTAAATATCAGAATGTTGAACATTTGATTTCACATAAATTACTCGCAGCACTGCAAAATGAATTGCATGATTCTAGCAGGCACCTACTACTAGACTGTCGGCAACAAACCGTTTCATCACACTTGGCCCATTAGATATGGTGGCCACAATGTTATTTTCCAGAGACAAATAAAACTCTTCTAGTCTTATTTCTACAATTCTTCTTATTTCATCAGCATTACATCTTCCTGATATATAAACCAACCCAGGTTATAAAATGAATTATTTCCGTTTATACATATGTTCAAATATCTCTTTTGTGATATTCTTGTCCATTCATCTAAGATTATAGTAAATCTCCTATTGTTAGAAATATTGCTCGATATTTCTTTTATCATGATATCTTTTACGTGATTGTAGTAATTTAATATAATGTTCTTTACATCGGTTTAATTTTTTTGCAATGCCAGGTTTTTATTATAAAAACTTTTTCGAATAAACGAAGGTCTAGTTATGGTGCGGATTGACTACAGCTAATTTGGATACCATTTCAGGAAATGTTTGCCCTACCATTAAACCTTTAATGGTAGGGCAGGTACTTTGCTAATTTTAACTGAAACGTTATTCTTGTTGTTTTCTTCAAGAGAAGTTGCATGACCATCAATTTTTTTTGTTTTTTTTGTGAACCAAATTTAGATGTCGGATAACCAAATTTAGATACCACCGTTAACCATTAGTCTTTTCTTTTTTTTCACATTTATTAATGAAAACGTTACTTATAAAATTATTGACCCTTAATATAAAGGCGTATTTTAAATTTAAAGTCGACTTTATTTTTAATCAAACGGTTTTGTTTATTTTGTGTATGAAAACCTTATAAAAATATTTATATTTTCAAATATTTTGATTGGTTGAAAATAAATTAACCAATCCGAATGCTCCAAAAATAAACCAAGTCAAGGTATACTGCCACCCAATATTTTAACTAAAGTCGACTTTAAATAAATTATACATTTGAAAAATTTAGATAGTAAGAGCGATTATTTGTAAGAAACAAAGCTTTTTTTCATATTTCTTTTAAACATTTTACCAAGTTTTTAGGTTTTACTACTTAATTTTTGAATAAGTTATTCGAAAAATCTTTATTAGTTGAAATGCTCCTTATTACTTGGCAAATATTTTATTTGTGTGTCAAATAAATGTATTCCCTTTTAAAAGATTTTAACAATGACATTTTTTGTTTTGGTATTTAAAATATTTTTTATGACTAAAATTAAAAAATCCTATTCGAAACAAAAACAATTTAAAAAATTTAATATTTTTTAAATTTCCCGTTTTCCCGGGAAAAATATATTATTTTCCCGGGAATTCCCGGCGAACTTTTCCTGGGATTTCCCCAAACCCTACTTATGTCATTCCCATACAAATTTGACATTAGTAACTTTGAGAGTTAACACTAAATGTTGGCTAGTGTCAAATTTATATGGGTATGACATAAGCCAACGTTGATAAATTGCCGCACAAACACAGCTATTAGCGACAAAAGCAAACAGTGTTTATAAAAAATATAAAACAAATACAAAATAAATTAAAAAATGTATATAATTATAGCATTTTGACCGAAATGAAATGTATAATAATTTGTCTGCCATCGTTTTTAAGAATATTAGGGTTAGTATATCAACTACCCTTTAACCCATTCGTCTCAAATTTGGTACACATGTAGAAAACTACGAGATGTAAATTTTATTCATACACGATTTTTAGTAATTTTGCTGTTTTCTTAGCGAAAAATTAATTTTAAACTTTAAACGCGTTTTCCCACAACCCTGATTTCAAAATCGGCTGCCAAACATACAGCCAAAGCGGGTAAACCGATATGGATGGGGTTTTTTCTTTCGTAGTCAACAAAAATCTGTAGTCCTTGCCGTGGCCTTTTTCTGAATTTCATTCAAATAAATTTTATATTCTCAAGCGAAATTGTTTTTTCTTGCCTTTTTTGATAATTTTAAGTTTATGTGGCAACTTTGTTAAAAAAAAATAAAAATCGGGCCACGATAAGGACTAGAGAATTTATCTGGCATTAAGAATCAGTTTACATTTTTATGAAGTCTGCACAGTGGCAGCCGTTTTTACCTTTTTTGAAAAAGGCCAGTAATGAAGTGGCAACTCTGGCAATTTTGGCTGGGGAAATATAAAACTGAAATTTTTTAAAAGTACTACAAAAAAATAATTTTTAAATAAAATAATAAAATATTAAAAATATTGTTAATTGAATTTATGACAACCGTTCAAACATGCCCTTTAAAATGCTGTTGTTACAGTATTTACCCCCTTAAGAAATTGTATATTTTAAAAATATAAATTTAAAGATTTACAACGCCATTAGAGGGTTAACTGTTCATTTAAAATCAACGGAATTTCCATTAATAGAGACTTGAATGTTTGAATAAAATGTACATGGTTTTTAATAAAATTTGTAATATAACTTTTAGTTTAATGAAATTTATTTTCCCACTTTTCCAGCATGATCCTGAACAATGTACACCTGGTGGTGAAGATGGAAATTACATTATGTTTGCCAGAGCTACGTCGGGTGACAAAAAGAATAACAATAAATTTTCACCCTGTTCCTTGAAATCCATAGAACCTGTACTCAATGCCAAAGCCCGAAGTGCCAAAGGTTGTTTCACCGAACCACAATCATCAATATGTGGCAATGGGGTCGTCGAACCTGGTGAACAATGTGATTGTGGTTGGGAAGAAGATTGCAAAGATTCATGTTGTTTTCCCATGTCACGTCACTCACATATCGATGAGAAACCCTGTACACTAACACCCAAAGCCATGTGCAGTCCCTCGCAGGGACCCTGCTGTACGGCCGATTGTAAATTGAAGTTTGGTGATAAATGTCGTGATGACAATGGTTGTAGAGATCCTAGTTTTTGTGATGGTCACATGCCTCAGTGTCCACCGTCCATAAATAAGGCTAACAAAACAATATGTAACAAAGAATTTGTTTGTTATATGGGTGAATGTACGGGCAGTATATGTTTGGCCTATGGTCTGGAATCATGTCAGTGTATACCAGGACCTAAAGATGATAAAATCAAATCCTGTGAATTATGTTGTAAACTGCCGGGCGAGGATAATCCTTGTCGTAGTTCATTTGAATGGAACGATGCACCATTCGATGTGCCTGATATGTTTGCTAAACCTGGTACTCCTTGTAATGATTATAATGGGTAAGTTTTTGACTTTTTTGTTTGGTAAATATTTAATCCAAGTTAAGTTAAGTAACAATATTTAATGTGTCAAGTGTCAAATCTTTTAAAATGACCGCATCCATTACGAAATTGCTTAACAAACACTAGAACGGGATTTTATTTATTCTTGTGAAATAAATTCATCTCTCTAGCATCTCTGGTTATCTATGACAACGAGCTGAAATAACAACTTTTTTTTATATTTCTTGTTAGTTTACAATATTTTTTACAAACACTTGATGTTTGAGATGAAAAAAAATCCTAAAACTGTAAATATTTTTTTATTGCAATTTCTGTTTTTTCATTCCTTTTCATGTTCACCCTCCTCTTTGCAACTTCAGTTACTGTGATGTCTTCCAGAAATGTCGTGAAGTTGATCCCTCTGGGCCTTTGGCAACATTGCGAAAATTACTATTGTCCGAAGAAAGTATAGCAACATTTAAAAAATGGATGCAGCACAACTGGTATACTGTCGCTTTAGCGGCTATTGGCGTTTTTATTTTATTGGTAAGTAATTGACAATAGCAAGAAATACTCTGCGAAAGAAAAAACAAAATTTAAAGGAAAATTGAAAGCAAAAATCCACAGAAAATATTTGTGCCTTCGCATATGCGAGCAGGAGCTGTTTTTTTTTCCTTGTTGTGTATACAACTCCATTTTTATTTTTTTTTTTTTTTGTAGCCTGATAAAATTTTTTTATTTTTATTTGTTTTTTTTTTTTTTGTTTGTGGGCACTAAAAAGTTCAAGTGGTCAGCACTTGTTTCACAGCCAGTCGGCCAACAACGACCATTGAAGGTTTTTGTTTCCCTCTTGTTTCATGTCAATGAGGAAAATGTTTTAATTTTTCTTGTCATTCTTATTTTTTGTTTTTTTTTTGTTTTTTTGTTTGTTTTGTTTTCATTTCCATACAAATATATTGTCAATTGGAAGATTATGAAGTTTGTTACAAATGCTTTAAAGGATGAATATGAGAATAAAATTTCGGAAAATTCCCAATCCCAGGATAGTAAGTTTGGGTTTCTTTTTATAAAAACAAAGAGAATAAATAGTTCGTATGTAGTATTTGGGATTTAAATACAAATTTAAAAGTCATCCTTTAGAAAAACTGTTAAAGCTAGAAAGTATTTTAAAGTCATTACTTCATGTGGATTCATTAAATGGTACCCGTATTATTTGATTTAGTAATGGATTAAATTGATTCCTTTACATTTATATATAAAAATCTAAAATACTTTATTTTGTAATTGATTGATAAACTTAAGGGGGAACCTGAATAGGAAGTTCAAGGTCGGATTTTAAAATCGACACTTGAGTTTTTACTGAAACTTCTTTTACTGGAAATGAATCTCTGTATAGCAACACATATAAATGAATATATTTTATCTGTTAGTATTATATAAAATTGTATCCCTAAAACGTCTAATTTGATAAAATTAGATCTAATTTAGTGGAATAACCCAGCGTCGTTTCGATGATAAGACAGCAGGTGCAGAAATTTGCCATATATGCCTTAAAGACATGTCTGAACTTTTTTACTTTTCCTAAAATGACGCCGACAAACTGTCTATTTGTCATCACCACAAGAATTTATTCTTAACTCGTGCTGAATAACTAGCTATTTGTCATCACCACTCACCACCAAGTTGTTACAAATTCTCCAGACCATTAAGGCGTCAAAACCTACTCGATAATTAAATTTATTAAGTGGTGAAAAGGGTTATAACAATAAATTGTTTTCTTAATTTTATTTTTATTTTTTAATTGCATTAAAGGAATTAAATATGCTAAAATCCCAAACGTATTTAACAAATTGTGAAAAATAATCCGTTGTAGGCATGTCCCTATCCGGATTTCATTCTTGCCTAAGGAAATCGTCAGGACACGACGTTTTTAGAATTTCTGGAAATATTTGTTAAGTTAAATTACAAACTCAATGAGAATTTCTTGTTCTCGTCTAGGAGCGTTATTAAACATTTAAAATATCAA
This sequence comes from Leucophora obtusa, assembly GCA_949987735.1. NCBI lineage: Eukaryota > Metazoa > Arthropoda > Insecta > Diptera > Anthomyiidae > Leucophora > Leucophora obtusa. Next base: position 8,622,703 of record OX465295.1, read on the forward strand.
AGAAAAAACAAAAACAACAACAAAAATTTTCCACAATTTCCTTTGTCATCTTCCAACATTATTATTCTATGGATATTATTCGCCCGTAGGTATGGCCGAAAGTAGTCAATTTTTTTAAAGCATTTTCAAAACTCCATTTTCTGTTTTTTGAAAATTTTATTTAAAAGATGTTTAAGAATTGAGGCTTACAATTTAAGGTTTTATTGGAATAACATATAAAATAAACCACATAAATATGACACATATTCCTCCTTTAATTTAGCGTTAACATCTATTTAATTTCGTTGAATTCGGAGAAGAATTAAATTTTTTAACAAAATTTGGTCCACTACCCACAGTATATTAATCACATTTTTGTTCCACCAAATGGGGACTATGACCGTTTTTAAAACCAATGTTATGCGTAGGTATTTTCCAACATCCGTTAGCAGGTTCCCCCTTAAAAAGCTCAACGGCTTTGTAGCATCGAGAAAGTAAAAATCGATCATTTTATTTATCCGTTACTTTTTTCTTCAAAGCAACTAATCTTTCATTTATTTTTTTTTTCTTCTTCCTTTCCCCTCTCTAGATATTGAGCACGAAATTACTAGCGAAACGATCAAATCTGAAATTAAAATCAGTCACGATAATACACAGCGCCACCACCGAAACCGTACGTCTACCAGACGACAACAACGGCGTTATCGTGCATACGGCCGTCCGTACAAAAGTGCCCTTCAAAAAGAAAGTAAGAGGAGAACGCAGCAGCAGCAACAGCCACAACAACAATGGTAACAAAACAACAAAAACAATGGCAGGCGGCGGTAAATCGAATAAAAATGTCAACAAATCGATACATGCTCATGCAAGAGCTACAAAAGTTACAGCTACTAATACAGCGGGAGCGGTTACTACGACCACAACTATTGCAACCGGTACAGCTAACAATGCAGGAAATGGAGAAATTAAAAAGCCGACTAGAACTAAAAAGAATAGAGTTTCAGGTAGTGCTGGAAAATCAGCACAAAATGTCATCAATGCTGTAGTCAATGCGGAAAAAGCTAATCAGGAAAATTTGAAGAAATCGAAAAAGAAAAAGCATAGTAAAGAAATTATTGATTATTCTTCACGGACAGGTCCAGCGGCGGGTGCAAGCAACAATCATAGCAATACCTTTGGTAAGGTACAAAAATGGTTACTGGAATCACCCATAGTGGCACAACCACTCTCACACATAGAACATTCTTCGAAGGTGAGAAAAGTAATGAGCAAATCACAAAGTACCCCCGAAAGATTGGTACAGAAAACACCCAGCAAGAGTAAGAGTATGGGTAACCTTTCCAATGAGAAAGTCAAACTACAAGTGGTTTACAAACCACCCTTCAGATTTGCTTTAAAACTTTCCAAGAATACCAAAGTGAAAACTCATGTTTTGGGAAATTCCAGCAATAATAAATTCAAAAGACATTCCAGATCCGATAATAAAAGATCTAGTGGCAGCCATCAAATAGATGGTACAAATAGTAATGGCAGTGGTGGTGTCAAGTCACTGGGGGAGAAAACCAAGAGAGCTGCCTTGCTGTTACGTTCCAATAATGACAATGAGGACAATCAAATTTTAACTTTAAACGAGCCTAACTACGAAACCCTAAATCCAAAAACCGCACCCTCAAAAATGGAAAATCCTTTCTATGAAAATATGAAATTTATGCAAACTAATGAAAAACGTCTTAGTGATCCAGCTGTAGTCACGGCAGATTCCGGTAATAGTTCTGCTACGAATAGTGTTAAGAGATCTTCTACTAAATCCAACTTGGAAGCTCAACATTTTCAAAGATCCTCTAGCACGAGCAATCCATTTGCTGTAGATGCAGCGCGCTCAGCTCGTAAGCTAAGTGAGAGCAATGCTGATAATTTAAGTCGCAATTTCGGTAGTACGCAAAACTTAATCAACACCAGTCAAAATAATTTAAGCAAATCAAAAAAACGTAGTAGTCTCAATTTAAAATCCAGTCTAAATAAAAACGGTAAAGATCCTCCTACTCCTCCAGTGACGGTGAATTTGCCAGCCACTAAAAGAAGTAATTCCAATATGAATCTAAGAAGAGATTCTTCAACGTCTAATACACAAGGAGATAATCTGAAACATACGAAACATATAGCAACTCAAAATGTTCCCTTGAGACGTAGCATAAGTAGTTCAACACATAATCAGCCAGCGACAGGAAATCCTTTGGCAAAATCATCTTCTTCTTCATCGACACCAGCTGGAGCTGTAGTAAATGGGGGTGGAGGAGGACTACCAACGCAACTGCCATCTTATAATGCTCAACGTTCTTCAAGAGCCAGTTTTAGTAATATACCCAGAGCTAGTCTTAGTTTGGTTAATACCATCTCCTCCTCCTCCAGTGCGGGTAGTAATTCGCCGGCCAATATAAATAATATACATACAAATTTTCCCTTTCAACCACTACCACCCCAGGTGGAACAACATAGAAGAAGTCGTTCTAGTTTACCACCACCCCCGCTACCACAACAACATTCTTCCTTCTCTATGAATAATCAAAATGGTCATCAGAGATCAAATTCTGTAAGACAACATACACATAACTATTATCCACCACCACTGCCCCCCAACAGCAGCAGCAGCACCAGCAATAGCAACAGCAACAGCACAACCAAACCTCAAGCAACCATCAATAACTCCACTGAATTGTCATCCGATTTAGAAGTTATGGTCTCCGATATTGAAAATTTGGTTAGTTAGTCAAAAGTTTTTAAAGTTCGTCAAAAAGTCATTTCATTTGTTGGTAGAATACCAATGAATTGATTTTATTTTATTCGAACATTTCTTATGCTGCACTCACCCTCAATAATACTTGCCGTCTTTTTTTTCGAAATGAGTTACAAAAGAAAATGGTGACAAAAGAATGTATGAAAATAAAAAAAACTACCGCCGCCTCACTGCCCTTTGGATAACAAAAAAAAATAAAAATTTTAAATAACAAAAAAAGTTACTTAAACTTTAGTATGATGGTATTATTTTGATATTAAATAACAAGACAACATTTTACGTGTAACAAAAGTTTCTGATATTATTTTCAAGAATAAAAAAAAGAAAAGATTAAGAAGACTTTCCCTCCATTCATACAAAATTTTAACAATGTTGTTTAATAGAATATTGATGTTATAGATAAAATTATTATTTTTTAGTAATATGATAAAGTTTTCAATCTTATCTGCTTCTGACAGCATATTTCAAAATATAGAAACAGTTAGAAAATGTATATAATTGAAATATTCTTTGTTTTAACTCGGAATCACAAGACTCTATATAGAACGCCTGTCGAACACATTCGCATGAATGACGCCAAATGACAGGGCATATCAAAGAGTAAGAGATGTATGTTATCTTTGTTACAGTTCTAATTCTGGCCTAAGAGCACATCGGACAGAATATTTTTATGTGATCGCTTTGAATTCCAATTTTTCCGATAAGCATATGTGTACTTCAAAATTTTGTAAATGAGAGCTATTCGGGATAGGGTAATATTGTTCTTCTTGCACGAAGAAGCCCACACTTTTTTTGTGTAGATTTGGGTAAATTCTTTCTATCAGCTGTTATATTATCAGCTGTGGTTTTCGTTGTGTTTCTTATTAACTAACGAGTTCAGTTGAACTATTCACTCAATTACACTAAAGATCTAGTTCACTACTAATGAACAATTCCATAAGAAAGATATGAAAAAATCGACATTTCTGGCCAACATATTTTTTTTTCCAATTTTTTGTTATTTGTATTCATTATAACATCGAAATAATTAGATATTTGGACGAGGCACTGGGTGTCCGTGGCGGTCGATTGAAACAGTTCAATTTTAAATCGTTGTAACTCCCAGTGGGGCATTGGATTTGGACATTTGAATACTCTGGAAATTGGACAAGCTTTCCAAAAAAAAATGATTTTGACAATTTTTCGCGGTGCAAAACCATGGTAAAAAATTTTTTGATAATATGAAGATAAAATCTTTTACCTTTCGATTAAAAAACAAAAAAGGGGTCTGATTGTGGAACTTCACCACGAAAAAAAGGGATTGAAAAAAATTAAATTGCAAAAGTTTATTGGTAGAGTCAGGGCTATGGTATCACTAAAAAAATACTATGAAATTAGCCCCAACGAAATAACCCCCAAGCAGAAAAATGCAAAACCCCCAGTGAAATAAGAGCCAAAAGAAATGAAATAATACCCAAAGGAAAAAAATTAATTAACTCCCAAAATAAACGAAATAACCCCCGAACGAAAAATTAAATTAAAGCCAAATATTGGCCTTTATTTCATACTGAAATAACTCCCAAAAAGAAATATAAAATAACTCCCAATGAAATTAACACCCAAAAAATTAAATAAAGACTAATCCCTCAATTCATAAATGCTTTGTAAAGTTATAGCAGGTTTACAAAACATCATTTTCATATAAAATCTGTTCAATAAACCTCCTATAATTTTACAAAGTGTTTATGAATTTAGGGGTACAATATTATTTCATCAGAAATTCATTTGATTTTAAACGATTAAACATATATGAATGCTTCAGTTGCAAAATCGAATGGGAATGAAGCTTATGAATGAATTCTCTACGAATAGTTTAACGGAATGTTATAAGAACATATTTAAAATCTGAATTCAATTTTTCCTGAATTAAGCCTAAATTGAATTAAGGCGGGACATGACATTCGCTGCAGAGAAAACAGACCTTTTTTTTAAAATTCATAACTCAGTCAAAAACAAACATTTTTCCATTTTGCTTTATTATTGTAGAGAATTAAACAAATTACAAGAAAAAAAATTCAAAAAATACATTTTTCACTCCAACATGGTTTTATAGAGCTCCAAACTGGCGGCAGAGAAAAAAACGGGGCCTAATGGTTGCAGCGCTGGGAGTCGCAAAAATTGTACGATCTGGAAAAAAATTACTTTTTTAAATCTTAATAAAATTGGTTATCGTATGACACGATCTTTTTTTTTAATTTTTTTTTTTTCAATTTTTGGTGATGTTCCAAATTTGAAAGTGTGTTTTTTCGAAAAAAATATTGACTTTAAAAATTCATAAAAAATCGAAAAAAAATTTTAAAAAAAGCTCGTGTCATGCGATAGCGAAGCAAGTTTAAAAAAAAAATCTAAAAAAATGAACCCGCTAGTGCCGCAACCAGTACGAAAAACATGGTTTCGAGATAAACGCGTTCAAAGTTTGTGTATATACCAGCTGCCGTACGTAAAATTAAAAATGCGCTCTCATTAATCCGGCTGTGAAATTTTTATTCTTAGAATCTTAAGAATATTTACTAAAATACAAAATTATAAAAAAAAGTCGATTTCAAAAAACGGCCAATGTCATGTCCCCCCTTGAGTTTTCGAAGCTCTGGTATCAATTAGAAGATATTTTGAAGCATACAATTTTAAATCCCCTTCTTCTACATATTTTTTAGCTTTTCCCCAAGTACCATACTTCCAGATTTTCTAAATCTAAGAGTTCGCTTTAAAATAGTTTTCTTGTCAGTTCTAAAAAGCTGATTGAGTTTTACTACAGAAAAAAGTCCTTCATATCTAAGAGCTCTTCTTAGGTAAAGTTTTATTTTTTTTAAATCGCTATACAAATCTTTTCATCACTATTAACTTATCTATAACATCAGTATTTGATTAAATATTTTATAAAAAAAAACCCCCTACAAAAATTCATAATAAAATTAACTCTTGCCTTAACTATTTAAACAAAAAATTCTGATAATTTTTTTTATATAAAACAAAGAGTATAAATCCTTTCAATTAATTTTAATGCAAACAAAAAGAAAAACAAAGTCTTCAAAACTATTTTGTGATCGTAGTTTATTTATAATAAATTATTTAAAATAAAAGTAAAAAAAAATTAAATTTTAAGTCAACAAACTGTATAAATGTGTAAATTTTTATGTTTAAACAAAAAAAAGTTTCTCAGTTTTTTTCAATTTTATTTTTAACTGTATTTGTATGATATTAAAAACGAACATATTGTCAGCATAGTAAATGAACTGTGTATAAATTTTAATTTCATTGTATTTTTTAATTATTAATAATAATTCTCTATGAATTGTAGGCTTAACATTACATACATATATTTTTAATTATGTCTTATGTGTCAATTAATGTATAAATTGTGTAAAAAAAAAACCTACAAAATAAAATGATGATAATATAAATAAAAAAAATAATCATTAAAAATCTGATATTAATTCATAGCGGTTTAATTTTTATAATAACTTTTTATGGTTTTTGTAATGCTGTTCTTTATTAAACATATTTATATAGGATTCATCTACATATCTGTGGTTTTATGTAAAAAGGTCCTAACACTATCTTTTATTTCTCGTGAAAAGAGAAAAGAAAAAAACTTAACAAAATATGAAAAGATTAATAAAATCTTAAAATGCAATTTAATAAATGTATGTATATTAAAAACAACAAACAAAAAAAGAAGTGCATTAAAAAAAGTCCAAAGTTTCCAGATTTTATTAAGTTCTACATACATATCTTCTCATTGTTATAAAGGTAATATTTATATTATGTTGGCCTGTAAACATGTATGTGGTTGGATTGAATGAAATATACAAAACAATTATTAATATATGCCAGACATGGGTGTATCTATCTATGAATGTTGGTTAAAATTTCCCTCTTTTTCAAATGTTTATTGTCAGTTGAATAGTTAGAGGGTTAATATGTTCCACAAAAATGTTCCTCATAGTGTTTTACACAAGTTCGCTGAATATATGCTATACCTAAAAATGAAGATTCACTTCGTTTCCCACTAAAATACAAATTCGTTGGACATTTGAGCGCCAATTCTGAATAAGTACGAGGTTAACCCTTAAACACACTTTAAGTTTTGATTTATTTCTGGCATTGAAATTAAATTTTCAACTTTGATGTCTTCAGGGACTTATAGTACAATTTCATGACAAATATTTTTTCGAAACATTTTATCCTTCAACTTAAGGGGCTTTTTGTCCATTTCTAAAAAGGGGTCCAAAAAGACCCTTTAATTGAAGAGTACTTAAGAGGGTTTAAATGTTCCGCAAAAATATTTGTCATGAAAAATATTTCACATCGCCGAGCAACAAATTGTGTATAATTATGTGATCGTTATAACCGAAGAATTGTCAAGAAGCGAATTCTCCCGATGCGGACCAGCAGGCCTTAATGAACTGTGTATATGTTCAAAAGGATAAAATTTTGTGAAGCACGTATTCCTTTTTGCTATATTAAAAGTATGGTTGCCACATTGCAAAAGTAAAAAACTTGACATTGGAGAAAATATAACTTGATAATTGATGATGATCTATTTATATTGAATGTGAAACAAATAAGCAAATGACACAACTCAATTGGACTAACAGTATCGAAATTTTAACAATGCTATTTTTAGCCTTTGTTATTACTATTTCTGCTTTGAACTTGGAACTTTAATTTTTAAAGCATCGCAGCTGATTCTAATTTAACTCTGTTCCACAACTCATGAACAACGAAATATATTTTAAGTTATTTTTGTGATCCTAAAAGTAATAATATGATTTTTTCTGCAATAATATGAAATTTTGTCACGGCAATTTCTTAAAATTGATAAAGTGTTTTTGACTTGACAAATTATATTTTAGCTTAAAACTTGACAAGACCTAAAATAACCTGACAATCAAGACCATCCAGGCCATGTGGCAACTCTAATTAAAGGGATCAAAAATGGCCCCATTTTGTGGTTTTTCCTGTTTCTTTTGTTCTACTTCAAAAAAATTATAGACAAATTGGGTATCTGGAAAAAGACGTCGTCGCCTTTTTCAATTTTTGGTTATAGCTACGGATTTTAAAGTGTGATGTATACATTTTTTGCCTCGAGGAGACTAGTGTTTAGCTATAAAGGAAAAATCCAATGAAAAAAAAATTAAAAAGGTGACCTCTACGTTCGGCAACCAAAAAAAAATAAAAAAAATTTCTGCTGGGCTTATCGAAAAACTTCCTTAGCAAAAGTTTAATAATTTGTTGCAAGCTTTAATTTTCTGACATTAGGGTCGTACAGTAGGGTCGTAACAACTGAGATCTGGTGGGTAAATACTAGAACGGGATACTTGAGGTCAATTGTTCTTAGAGCAAAACATTCGTCCCCTCGAGAGAAAAACATCGATGTATCATACTTTAAGATCCAGCTATAAATGCCAAAGATATAATGAAAAATGTAAAAGTGCGGCAAAAAAAAGGTTTTTTTTGAAACCTCCTTCCAAAAATAATTTAGATTGGACGGTGTACGGCGAATTTTTTTTGGAGGTACGGTCTACTGTGCATTAGGGTAATCCAAGCTTGTATGGAGGAAAATAACTTTTGAGTTGTTGACCGGGCTACCCCTGGTAATATTTATTTGGGTGTAAAAAAATGTATATTAATCTTTATTTAACCCTAGTAAAAATTACTTTTATATAATCATTTGTGATTTTAATCATTTGTGTTTTTTTTTATTATATCTTGTCGAGTATTGTGAAATGTATGTTCTTGTAGAATTACATCAAAATATGTTTAGTTATATAAAATCATATTACCCAGATCCGAAACCATATAAAGGTTAATATAATTATATATAAAAATATATTATTAGATCCGAAAAAGTGTGGGTCTGGTTAATATGATTTTATATAACTAAATATATTTTGATATAATCTATAATATATAATATATATAATACAATTATACTTGGTGTTACATATGACAATACTCAACGATATATAATTCTATAAAATGATAAATGGTTATATAAAAAATACTTTTACGCCGGAATTTAATCGTAGGGCTTCTGATCTACTTTTCCCGAAGAGTTTTTTTCACCTAATATTTTACATATTTCAAGTACGAGTAAGTTGCTTGAAACTTATGGATTTCGACTGTCGCTTCCTCTAGAAATATTCTTTTGACTTTTTATACAAAGAAATATTTCTAGAGGGAGCGTATTGATCGCATATTTGGAAGACGTGGGAAAGAAATTCAGTTTTTTACAAAATAATCCCTTTCTCATATTTCATCCTCATATTTTCCTCAATACGTTTTTATATACAAAGGAATATTTTTAGGGGCAGCGATAGTCGAAATTCTGATGTTGATAAAATATGGAAAACAGGAAAAAAAATCATTCCAGCAAAAAAAATTGGAAGTAATGCTTTACAAACAACTTCTTTCACTGCTTCGCAAGTATCCGTTAGTGTATTTTTACTGCTCCTTTAGAAGTAATTCTGAATCACTTCAAAAAATCAGTTCTTTCATTGCTTTGAAAGTATCCGTTAGTATATTTTTAGAGCTTTTTTAGAATTACTTCTGAACAACATCCAAAAAATCACTTAAGTATTGCTTCTAAAGCATAATTGCTCTAAAAGTGATTTTGGTATAATTTGGTATTTGTAGACAGATGATCGCGGGTTCGATTCCTGAAGGGAACATAATTTTTTTTATTTTTTTTAAATATTTATGATTAATTTGCTTACATTCCAATTTTTTTCTTTACTTTTCAATTTCTATAAATATATAAAATAAAAATGATAAAAAATTGCTTTTCAATACTGAATTGCAGTGCACCTTTTGCACTTATTTATAAACTACTTTTACTAAAGAGAATAAAGTACAATATCTCGCAAAGACAAAGTGGTGTTTTTATGCTCGTTAACTTTTATATCAAAGAATAGATCAGTGATAGAGAGCTAGACTAGCAATCTTTAGGTCGCAAGGTCGATCCCCGGTGGCGACAATAAAAAACAAAATTTTGTAAAATAAAAAAAAATTAATTTTTTTTTGCAAAGAATATTGTTTTTACTACTAATTGGTGAAAAAGAGCTTTCTTTGCACTCGTTCAAAAAGTACTGAAAAAATGTTAAAGTGGGACAACTTGATGTTAAAATCATTTGTGTTTATGTTAAAAAAGAAGGGCATCTAGATCATCAATTGTAGTGCTTTTTCTACTGCTTCGGCATCTCTTTTTTTGCTGGGATGAGTAACATTCCATGTTACAACAACTTGATACCATCATCAATATACCATTCGCTATTTTAACGAAAACTAAAACTATATTTTAATACTAACTAAATAACAAAATTAAATTAAATTTGAGATGAAAATAAATACACTACCAAATATTTTAAAGCAATATTTTTCTTATACACAGAAAGAATTTACAAAATTCTAGTTAAATTTTTAAACATCTTTCTCATACTAAATTTGTAAATACAAAAAAATCTTTTTAAAAAGGCACCAACAAAGAATTTTGTAAATCCAAAAAAAATTTGTTTTTTTTGTAACTTTGAATAATTATTTTTAAACAATTTTTATATGAAAGATAACAATTTACAAACGAGTTATAAATATTTCAAACAAAAAAATTGTTAGAAGTAAAATTTCAATTTAAAAGAAAATGTGATTGCTTTTACAAATTCCCATTATTGGTGCCTACTGTTTTTTCTGTGTAACTAAATAACAATTAATAATGGGTGTGTCCCCCGCATAATTGAAAAACCTTTTCCATTCTTGGTGGCATAGAATGCACTAAATTTTTGGAAATCGGAAATATCGATTTCATTCTACTCAGTAACACCTAGAGTTCTATGGATTGGTGCATTGTTCTGTAGCAAAATGGGATGTGACAGCTCAATTTCATCAAGATACGTTATCAAAACGTTCTCTAGAAGATCAGTATAATTTTCGGCATTCATTTTGCTAGATACAAAAGAAATTCGAAATTTTTTTTTACTTCATTGAAGCAGATAGATGGTATATGCTTGTTTTTCGAAGAATATCTCAATTTTGTCTATCACTTAGTAATGATGGAAGTAATGGTCTTTCAATGGTGCCATAACCATCCATCCATTCCTATGACATTTGCTACTCCCAAATTTCTTCTTCGGAAAATTATTTTCCACGCGGCATTTTGTACAAATAAAACGATTTATTTAGTGCGGTTAAAATAATTAACAATTGCAACAAAATCATAGCCTACTGCATTAAAACTTGACTTTATAATTTATTTCCTTCGAATAAATAATTTAAACTGTAAAAACTTAAGTCAATAAATGCAAAAAAGGAAGGCTAATGTGCTCACTTAAGACATGCCCAGCAGAAATTACTGCTTGCTTGGAAGCAGTTTTGTCAGGGAAAGTTGAGCAGTGAAGCGATTGCATTATTGATGATATCATGCCTGATTTTTGTTCGAGATAGCTCGCGTGAAAGCACTTGTTTCGGGATCCGAAAAGGCATGAATTCACCGCTTTTAATTTGTGCTCCTGTTTTTCTTTTAAAATGTCGATAATTCATGCATTCTCGGAAGTGCATATTATAAAGCTTTTCAACTATTTAAAAGCATGCCTTTTCAAAAGCACAATATTCCTGCTGCATATTTTTTCGTGAAGAGAAAATGCCTCTTATTTTGAGTAAAACTTCTTATTTTCATTAAAATAATTTTTTCCGCATTTTAAAAAATTTTGATAAAAGAACCGCAAAAATATTTAAGCAATCAAAAGTAAATGTAAACAATTAATCAACTTAGGCCTTTCATTAGTGCTATTTACGAAGCTATACATTTTTAGAAGCGGTAAAAATAGCAGTAAGGAAGCAGTAATCGTTTTTACTGCTTCCACATTTTTGCTGGGTGTTTACTATTTACAGCCTCTAAAAAATGTAAATAGCTTTCATTTTTTAAAGATAAATTATATGAAAAAATTAAATTTTTTGTATTAGAAGAATATTTCTTTCCTTCAGTGTATTGAAGATTGTAGGAACAGGTTTTCGATTATTATACCCTACACCAATATGTGGTCAGGGTATTATAAGTTTGTGCTGATGTTTGTAACACCAAAAAATATTGGTCGTAGACCCACCTTATAGTATACCGATCGGTTCAGAATTTTTTTTTTCTTTCGATTTAACGATGTCCGTCTGTCCGTCCGTCCGTCCGTCTGTCTGTCTGTCCATGCAATCTTGTGCGCACTCTACAGGTCGCACCTATTACGATATTTTGATGAAATTTGGTACGCAGACCTATGTTGGCCCAAGGACGAACAAGTTTGATTTTTTTGAACATCGGTCCATGTTTAGACCTAGTGCCCATATAAGGGTCCTACCAAAATTATACTGTTTATATGCTGCAGGTCGTAAATATTAAGATATTTTGATGAAATTTGGTACACAGACCTATATTGGCCCAATAATGCAGCCTATTGATTTTGGTGAACATCGGTCCATGTTTAGACCTAGTGCCCATATAAGGGTCCTACCAAAATTATACTGTTTATACGCTGCAGGTCGTAAATATTAAGATATTTTGACGAAATTTGGTACACAGACCTATATTGGCCCAATAACGCAGCCTATTGATTTTGGTGAACATCGGTCCATGTTTAGACCTAGTGCCCATATAAGGGTCCTATCAAAATAATACTGTTTATACGCTGAAGGTCGTAAATATTAAGATATTTTGATGAAATTTGGTACACAGACCTACATTGGGCCAATAACGCAGCCTATTGATGTTGGTAAACATCGGTCCATGTTTAGACCTATTGCCCATATAAGGGTCCTACCAAAATTATAATGTTTATACGCTGCAGGTCGTAAATATTAAGATATTTTGATGAAATTTGGTACACAGACCTATATTGGCCCAATAATGCAGCCTATTGATTTTGGTGAACATCGGTCCATGTTTAGACCTAGTGCCCATATAAGGGTCCTACCAAAATTATACTGTTTATACGCTGCAGGTCGTAAATATTAAGATATTTTGACGAAATTTGGTACACAGACCTATATTGGCCCAATAACGCAGCCTATTGATTTTGGTGAACATCGGTCCATGTTTAGACCTATTGCCCATATAAGGGTCCTACCAAAATTATAATGTTTATACGCTGCAGGTCGCAAATATTATGATATTTTGATGAAATTTGGTACATAGACCTATGTTGGCCCAAGGACGAAGCCTATTGATTTTGGTGAACATCGGTCCATGTTTAGACCTATTGCCCATATAAGGGTCCTACCAAAATTATACTGTTTATACGCTGCAGGTCGTAAATATTAAGATATTTTGATGAAATTTGGTACACAGACCTACATTGGGCCAATAACGCAGCCTATTGATTTTGGTAAATATCGGTCCATGTTTAGACCTATTGCCCATATAAGGGTCCTACCAAAATTATAATGTTTATACGCTGCAGGTCGCAAATATTATGATATTTTGATGAAATTTGGTACATAGACCTATGTTGGCCCAAGGACGAAGCCTATTGATTTTGGTGAACATCGGTCCATGTTTAGAACCAGTGCCCATATAAGGGTCCCCCCAAAATTATATTGTTTATACGCTGCAGGTCGCAAATATTAAGCTATTTTGATGAAATTTGGTACATAGACCTATGTTGGCCCAAGGACGAAGCCTATTGATTTTGGTGAACATCGGTCCATGTTTAGAACTAGTGCCCATATAAGGGTCCCCCCAAAATTGGCTTGGTTACAAACTGCAGGTCGCAAATATTAAGATATTTTAATGAAATTTGGTGCGCTGACTCACATTATAGAAAATTTTGACATAAGCCCCATTTTAACCCATTCGAATTTCGGAGCCAAACAATACACCAAACTGGTGTAGGGTATTGTATAGTCGGCATGCCCGACTTTAACCTTTTTACTCGTTTTTACTTATTATATATATTATTATACCCTATACCACTATGTGGTCAGGGTATTATAAGTTTGTGCTGATGTTTGTAACACCAAAAAATATTGGTCGTAGACCCACCTATAGTATACCGATCGGTTCAGAATTTTTTTTTATTTCGTCCGTCCGTCCGTCTGTCTGTCTGTCTGTCTGTCCATGCAATCTTGTGCGCACTCTACAGGTCGCAAATATTAAGATATTTTGATGAAATTTGGTACACAGACCTATATTGGCCCAATAGCGCAGCCTATTGTTTTTGGTGAACATCGGTCCATGTTTAGACCTAGTGCCCATATAAGGGTCCTACCAAAATTATACTGTTTATACGCTGCAGGTCGCAAATATTAAGATATTTTGATGAAATTTGGTACACAGACCTATGTTGGCCCAATAACGCAGCCTATTGATCTTGGTGAACATCGGTCCATGTTTAGACCTAGTACCCATATAAGGGTCCCACCAAAATTATATTGTTTATACGCTGCAGGTCGCAAATATTAAGATATTTTGATGAAATTTGGTACATAGACCTATGTTGGCCCAAGGACGAAGCCTATTGATTTTGGTAAACATCGGTCCATGTTTAGACCTAGTGCCCATATAAGGGTCCTACCAAAATTATATTGTTTATACGCTGCAGGTCGTAAATATTAAGATATTTTGACGAAATTTGGTACAGAGACCTATGTTAGCCCAATAACGCAGCCTATAGATTTTGGTGGACATCGGTCCATATTTAGACCTAGTGCCCATATAAGGGTCCTACCAAAATTATACTGTTTATACGCTGCAGGTCGTAAATATTAAGATATTTTGATGAAATTTGGTACACAGACCTATATTGGCCCAATAGCGCAGCCTATTGTTTTTGGTGAACATCGGTCCATGTTTAGACCTAGTGCCCATATAAGGGTCCTACCAAAATTATACTGTTTATACGCTGCAGGTCGCAAATATTAAGATATTTTGATGAAATTTGGTACACAGACCTATGTTGGCCTAATAACGCAGCCTATTGATCTTGGTGAACATCGGTCCATGTTTAGACCTAGTACCCATATAAGGGTCCCACCAAAATTATATTGTTTATACGCTGCAGGTCGCAAATATTAAGATATTTTGATGAAATTTGGTACATAGACCTATGTTGGCCCAAGGACGAAGCCTATTGATTTTGGTGAACATCGGTCCATGTTTAGAACTAGTGCCCATATAAGGGTCCCCCCAAAATTGGCTTGGTTACAAACTGCAGATCGCAAATATTAAGATATTTTTATGAAATATGGTGCGCTGACTCACATTATAGAAAATTTTGACACAAGCCCCTTTTAACCCATTCGAATTTCAGATCCAAACAATACACCAGACTGGTGTAGGGTATTGTATAGTCGGCATGCCCGACTTTAACCTTTTTACTCGTTTAAACAATGTTTGAAAATAAATTGCAGAAAGGTTGGAGTATGGTGGAAAATCAGTAGTCCTCTTCTCAAATATATTTTCAATTAATTTAATATGTATTTTAGGTTGTTAACGAAATAATATTGAGTGAGTGTATTTGCGTTATTTTGAATGTCTGTATGTGTTTGTAAATATAAAATGATATATACCCGTATATGCAAATATGTTTCTATTGACATTTGTTTAAAACAAGGTTACCAACCGCAACGAATAACGGTATTGGTATAGAGTTTTCGATTGTTTCGGTTGGTGGTATTTCAATCGTATCGGTATTACCGTTACCGTAACATCAATACCGGTACGTACCGGTATTATTAAAAAATTTTATTTTTGCAATAAATCATGAAGGTATTTACAGTTCAACTATGAATTCCTTCTATGTGTTTTTGTAAACAAAATACGCACAGTGTTGCCAACCCAAATTAGAAATTACATCAATAAGATTTTTTAATAGGAAAAAAGGATAAAGTTAAATTAATTTACAATTTTTTATTTAAAAGAATTGGTATTTTTTGATAAAAATGTAAAAAAATAAATAAAGTAAAATATTGTTAAAAATTTATTGAATACCGGCACGATAACGGTATTAAAGGAAACGGTTTTAGAATAGCGGTATATTTAAGAATCTAGAATTTTAATATCGGTAACGGTTATTAGTTTGAAATGGATAACGGTATTTTGAAAATATCGGCTGCCAACCTTGGTTTAAAACAATAAATATATAATAATTTTATAATTTATGTACACTTGTAAATATATGACTAGCACGATTTATGTACATTAGAGTGGTCCAAAAAAACATGAAAGTTGGAATTCGCGATCTCCACAATGTTGCCCCTATTCCTTAATGTCTAAAAACTCTCTGTGCCAAGTTTCAGCTAAATCCGCTGTTATTTAGAGGTAGCACAAAAAGTTGTTTTTTAAGAATTAGTAATTTATCTCTAGAGTAATTTATACAAAAAGTAGGGTTGACTTTAAATTTAATTATTTCTTAACCTGTACGCTATTATTTAACAATTTTTTTTAAATCTGGTTTTAATTAATGTGAATATAAGGAATTTAAAATCAAAACTTAAAAAAATTAAGTAACTTTTAAGTAATTCGCGGTTTTTTTTTAAATTTATACAAAAAAATACATATTTTAGTCAAATTTTCGAAATTTTCCGAAAAGATGTAATTAAAAATCCAACTTGTTTTTGCCTTGTATGCGCAAATTTCTCAAATCTGATCTTTAAAAAATCTTAAAAAAAATTTGTGGTTTATGAATTATTCGCGGTTTTTGAAAATTCAAAAAAACTCAAGTTTTTTGAGATATTTTCCCAATTACCTGTAAACGGTGTTATCGAAAAATGCAATTTGTTATACTTTTGCAATTTACTTACCAAGGACCTTCATTATATATAACACTGATTTTAGTTTTAAAAAGGATAACAGATATCCTTGCAAATTAAGTTAAAATTTTACATTTTTTAATATTTCGCTATTATTTAGATTGCTATAATTTTATTCCTACCAAAAACCCTATCCCACATAATAGGACATTTAGCGGATATATATTAATGCAAAAACGAAATTTTCATATTGGTAAATATAAGAAAACATCCTGATCGAAGTTGATCCTTTTTTGTATGAAATTTTAAAATTTCGCGAAAACCGCGACTCTGATTTAAATTTTGATTTCATATTCGTAATGTACACCTAAAATTATATTAGATTTGATATGTCGCGATCATAATAATAATATTTAATTTTTCTCATTTTTTCCATTATTTTTAATTAATTAAAAATAATAGAACAAGTACAACCTCGAAACTTCAATTGCGATTTGCTACCTCTAAACAAAACTTTTTTGGTGATTTTTTTGATCAGACTAAATTTTTTTTCAAAGTGGCATATTTGTAGGGTTGTGGAGCGTGAAAATTCCAACTTTTTTTTTTTTTGGACCACTCTAATGTACATACATATGTATGTATATTTGAAATGTAATTCATATTAAATTAATTTGCATACAAATTTAAAATCAAACAGCATATATAATTACAAAAACATTAGATTTGGAACTAGTGCATTTGTGCAATAATATTTGTTATAGTAATTTTATAGAATATTAAAATACGAGTCATAAAGAAATATAAATTTCAGTATAAACTTATTAATTCGCACGCACTTTTATGCATACAGAAGCAAATTAAAATGTAATTTTATTTTAGACTGTCATCGCAACATTTATTATTTTAAATTTTCATTGTTCTTTCATGCGATTTAATATACAGATTTTGGATTGGTATAAATTTCACATATAGTGATTAAACTTTTCGACAAAATATTAATGAGAACCCTCTGCGACAATTTAAGGATCATTGCTTAGGGTCTCAACCAAACCAAGTGGAAACAAAATTTATTGCACATGATAGTAAAACCCCCCACGGGTTTTTTGCTCCACCTCATTACGATTATTTTCTATAGAATCTAATACTTATCAGTATGCTAACCAAAAAAAAACTCTAATATTTATTTTATTTGTTGCTTTGTTTAACTTCTGGGCACCATCACCTGTATTTTCTCATTTCTGTTATTTTGTGCTCTTACTTAGAAAATGTTTCTGAAGTTCCTATTTTAAATACAAAAATAATGGTTATTTAATTTTAAATATTATTGTGTAAGGCGTTATTTCACGTTTTAAAAAAATCCGAATTTCATCTTGTAATTTTTTACTATGACAAAAATAGGAAAATGACATTACCTATACACTTGATCCCTTTTTATACCCTACACCACTATGTGGTCAGGGTATTATAAGTTTGTGCTGATGTTTGTAGCACCAACAAATATTGGTCCTAGACCCACCTTATAGTATACCGATCGGCTCAGAATTTTTTTTTATTTCAATTTAACGATGTCCGTCCGTCTGTCTGTCCATGCATTTTTGTGCGCACTCTACAGGTTGCAAATATTAAGATATTTTGCTGAAACTCTGTACACCGACTTATGTCGGCCCAAGGACGAAGCCTTTTGATTTTGGTTAAAATCGGTCCATGTTTAGACCTAGTGCCCATAAGGGTCCTACCAAAATTATACTGTTTATACTCTGCAGGTCGCAAATATTAAGATATTTTGATGAAATTTGGTACACCGACCTATGTCAGCCCAAGGATGAAGCCTATTGATTTTGGTTAACACCGATCCATGTTTAGACCTAGTGCCAATATAAGGGTCCCCCCAAAATTATATTGTTTATACGCTGCAGGTCGCAAATATTAAGATATTTTGATGAAATTAGGTACACAGACCTATGTTGGCCCAGGGACGAAGCCTATTGATTTTGGTGAACATCGGTCCATGTTTAGACATGTTTAGATAAGGGTCCCCCCAAAATTGGCTTGGTTACAAACTGCAGGTCGCAAATATTAAGATATTTTAATGAAATTTGGTGCGCTGACTCACATTATAGAAAATTTTGACACAAGCCCCATTTTAACCCATTCGAATTTCGGATCAAAAAATTAGTTGGCTTTTAACCAGACTGGTGTAGGGTATTATATAGTCGGCATGCCCGACTTTAACCTTTTTACTCGTTTTAAGTTAATTTTGGTTTCCAGTATTTGTTTTACAAAAATTTCGGTAGTTTATAAAAAAAAACCACTGGCAAAGAATGGGCTTAGAGTGATATGCCAAGGTTTGCAACCAGTGATTATCCAGTGCTACCTAGCCAATGCTCCCAGTGGTACAAAAACCAATTCACTGGTAAAGCAATGATTTTATAGAAATGCTGACGCTTCCTTAAAAAAGGTTTGTAGTCAGAAAGTTCCGATTTTAAATCCGGCTGCAAGCAAAAAATTTTTTTGGATTTTGTTAATTTAAAATTTTTTTTGTTCTATAAAATCAATTTTTTTGTTTGTGGACAAGCTCCTTTAAGACCAACTTTTTTTTTTGCTCTCCCAACGATGGTATATTTTTTCTAAAAAAACTGTTTACCAGTGCTAGCATTTTAGCACAGCCAGTAGTTGTCCAACTGTTATCACTCATTTATATGTTTAGCCATCAAGTATTATATGTCTTGTTAGCTCAGTGGGTAGAGCAATCGTCTGCCAATCTGACGGCCTGGGTTCAAATCACGCCAGGACCAAAAAAAATACATATGAACTTTTTTTATATTTTATTTTGGAAAATATATTTCCGGACCACCTATTTATTGGTTTTGCCAGCGTTTTGCCAACCTTCAAAAATTTTGTTTCTCCAGTGCTTTTCCGGCGCTTTTTGAACAGATGTTCCTTTTGTCTAATGATGTTATCATTTTGGGAACGGGAAAGCACTTTTTGCCAGTACTTGTACCACCTGTTAAAATTCTTTGCCATCGCTTTCCCGTTTGTATTTTTCTGACTGTATAGATGGTAATCTTAAATATCTAAAACGCTTTTGTTAAGTCAGTTTGTGTGTATATGCCAACATTAGTAATATCAACTAGAGGCCAGTATGAATGTTTTGCAAGACATTCACAAAACATTTTCTTATACAACACCAAAATATTTTTTTTTGTTTTCTTTTTTATTTATTTCTTTTTTTTTGTAATGATCTGAATTTTAAAATCTTGTAAATAACTACAAATAAGTAAAATGGTCAATTTTTGTTATATTTAGTATTAAAAATCGTCAAATCTCTTATCAGCGCATGCAAGAGAATGTTTTGTAAGACATTCATTCAGCGCTCTAATATCAACTAACAACAAGTTTGTTTATAAGTATGCGCAATTACGTCGCACTTAAACTACTCGGTTACCTTGTCTGAAATACATGAATATTTTAAAATATTTTTAGCCTTCAAAACATAACGGATTTGAAATGTATTTTTGTTAAAAAAAAACACAAACATAATAAAATACACATTTTTTGCATTTGACCACTAATAATAATAAATAAAGGAAGAACCATAAAAAAGTTATTTTAAAATAATAAACTGTCAGCGGTGGCGAAGCGCATAAATATTTACAAAAACAAAATTAAAAAAATTAATTTACATACTCGCACACTGACTAACAAGACTAGAGCAGTAGAGAGGGCCGAATTTTAGAAATTGAGGATTCTGAAATTTTTATTCAAAAAAACAATAGGTTTCGTTTACGTACGATTTTTTAAACAAAAGCGAACTTGTATATCTACCTAAATTTGCCGTAATTTTACTACTGTACGTAGTAGTTTTTATGTTTTGTAATAGTTTTATTAAATAATTTATAAATGTACATTAGAGGCGTACAGCGATGTATGGAGAATTTTCAAATCCAATTTTATAAGTTCGATTGGGCTAATTTTTTTTTTCGTTTGCTTTTAAAAATAGCTGATATGAAATCTGGTGGCAATCGGATAAAGAAAATTGAACACTTTTCTTACCAGAGCTTTGAAGAATTAATTCATTAATTCAATTTTTCAATTCCGAATTAAAAATTCCATGAATTAATTCACAAAGCACCATATACTGAATGGAATTAAATCGATTTATTTTGTTACGAATGAATTCAATTGGTATAGTTCTTTTTATTAAATCAATCACTGGTGAACGCGTTCAATTTTAAAAATCGAACGGAATAGAAAGTGAATTAATTCATTACTGAATTAATTCCTTACTGAAAAATAGTGCATTTACTGAATTAAAAAAAAAATTACGTTCACTGAATTGAAAAAAAAATACGTTCACTGAATTCAAAGCCTTTTTTCAGCCATTCAGTAGAAGAAAACATTTATTTATAAATAAAATTTGTAATACGAGTACTAAGCAATTTTACAGTGTTTGCTAGTAAAAATAAACAAATTATTCATTTTTTTCTGTTCGATTTATAAAATTGAAAGCATTCACCAGTGAATTAATTCATTTGATTTAATAAAAAGAACTATAGCAATGAATTAATTCTTTGAATTTGTTGTTTGATGAACGCGTTCAGTTGAACGAATTCAGTGAATTACTTAAGAAAAGGAATTCACTGCATCAGTTTGTCCAATTCAAGTGATTTATTAGTTTACAATGGAGAATCTAAGACAAGTGCACAACAAAATTGTTGAAACTATTTAAAATCCATTGTGGACTTATAAAAAAAATGACAACAGAAGTACGCGTGACCAGGAAATGTGTATCCAGAGTGATAAAACGGACCTAATAATTGGAAGAAAGCCTGGAACGGCTAAAGCAAAAGTAGCAAAGAAACAAGAAAGAAACCAAGGCCATTCCCCAGTCATGGCAATACACAAAAAGTTTTTCATATACATAGAGACAAATTAACAATTAAAAATTACTTTGATCAGTTGACACATAAACTAACCACTGATGAGTCTTTGGGTGAGACGAAACTGCGGCAGTCTGGTGATTCCCTTGTGTCTGTTAAATTTTCCAATAAAAATATTTTCTTTTACCTATAAATCAGTTCTAAAAAGAATATAATTTTTTTCGCGAAGAATTTTTTTAACTTTTAATTGGTGAAAAAGAGCTACCTTTCCACTCGTTCAAAAAGTACTGCAAAAATATTGAAGTAGGAGTACTCCTCTCCTATGACAACTCAATGTTAAAATCATTAGTATTTCTGTTAAAAAATAAGTACATAAGTTCATCAATTGTAGTGCTTTTTCTACTGCTTCAGCATCTCTCTTTTGCTGGGTCTTAGTTGTGAGATTAAGCATCTAAAAAATACGTGTCTGCTAATTTTTTATCTAAGATTCATTAAGATCTGCGGGTTACAAAACTATGTAGTTTCCATGCTAAATTTATTTTTCTTCATTTTATCATAATACCAGCAAAAAAAGAGATAGTGAAGCAGTTGAAATATCACTACAATTGATAATTCAGAAGAATTTCTAAAAAAGCTGTAAAAATATTCTAACGGATACTTTGGAAGCAATGAAAAATTGTTCAGAATAACTTCTAAAAAACCAATAAAAATACACTAACGGATACTTGTGAAGCAGTGAAAGAAGTAATTTATAAAGCATTATTTCCAATTTTTTTTCTGGGATTTTCATTACTTTATCATATCGTACCTTCATTTATCAGTTTAATTTACGTCGTTGTTTTTTTTAAATATATTTGTTAGTTAAAAATAACAACATCTTTTGTTATTTTAAAGGTACCTTTTTCGCCTTTATAACTGCATATACCCTTGCTTTAACTGTCATTTTCAATAGATTCTATCGAAAAACTTTTTTGGGGGTACGGAAAATCAGAGTTCAATTTCAAATAATATGTTTTTTACAAAATGTAATTAAAAGTTTTTTCTTAAGCCACATTCACAATGATGGAGTACTCCACTCTGCAGAGTGGAGTGTACTAAAATAGAGATGGCATGATACAAAAAATATGTAAGTACGAAAAGGAAAGGAACAAAATCCACTCTGCAGAGTGGAGTACTCTATCATTGTGAATGTGGCTTTATTCTAATATTTCAAAACTCGCTCAGAAAGGGGTAGAGAAAAATCTTTCTTAAGCAGGGAAGACACGATACAACTAGTTGTACAACTTGTTGGTCGTAAGCACAATTTTCATCGTGTCTTGGGCTGTCGTATGGTCGTACGGACATGCCGAACAAAAATAAAAAATTTTTGTTTTTTCTGTTGGTCCGCAGACATGTCCGCTGGTGTATTGATAAGTCCGTCAGACACACTAGTGTTGCCAATACAGCGATTTTTGTCTATCTGAAAAAGTGCAATATTTGTGTTAGCGGGTTTTTAAGAAATATACAACATTTTTATAAATTGATAGTTAAAAAAAAATAAGACTGTTTAATAAATTTTTAAATTGCTACGTGATGAATGTTTACAAAAATTGAATTATTTAAAATTTGTACATACATTTTTTTTAAAATTTGGTAACTAAAATACAAAGTAAAGTTCGATTTTAAACATTTTGGTTGCCCGATGGCACAAATGGGTTAAAAAATATATTTAATTGCACAATTTCCATTTACTTCTTTAGCGATTTTATGTGGTCTGATTATTCATAACGTTTTTTAAAAGTTGACATCACGTTTTTTATTTTATTCCGCTCCAAAACCATGCGTCTCCTTCAAAATACTTTTTCAAATGGCATGGTCTGACCGTGTATTTCAAAATTATTTTTCGCTCCGACAACAAGTTGTACAACTAGTTGTATCGTGTCTTCCCTGCTTTAAATATTTTTAAATGGAATTTGAGTTCTTTTATTACTCTTTTGAGAGTTGCTATATAATTTTTGCATTTTTTGGGGAATATACTGTAGATGAATTAGATATGGCAACATTTTCATTTCCCTTCAAATTATGTAGTTATGTTATTTTTGCATTGAAAACCTAAAATAAAATTGCACGAATCTCAATCTAAAAAAAAAACAACAACAAACAACTATAGAACAATAAAACAAAAATGAACAAAATGAACAAAATGATGATGATAGAAATTGTGAAAAATTACTAAAACTGAAACAGAAAAATTAAACAGATAAATGGTATTCTAAAAAAACGAAAAAAAGAATTAAAAATTAAATAGTTTATAGGAGAGATATGTATAAAAATGAATGTGCATGAATGTAAAGCTTATTTTTGCAACAAAAATACAAATTGAAATAAAAACGAATGGATTAAATAAAATTTATATTTTTGAACAAATTTTATTTTGTTTTTAGTCAAATCAATCAAATGCTTTAAGTGTGTAGATAGATTTTATTGTGGTTTATTATTTTTATGTATTTTTTTTTTTAGGTTTTTGTTAATAAACAAATATCAATAATATTAAAATTAAAAAAAAAAAAAATATTTTATAGTTTAAGTCAAAATATACAACTGAATAAGATACAAATAAAACATTATTTGCACTTGAAAAGAAATAATAAATTAATTGAAATAAATATTTAAAACAACTAAAATTTTAAAAGCAGTACTTAAATTGAAATAAAACAAAAAACAACACAAATTTATGTTCATACAAAATTTATTTTCATACGTAGAACATTCACTAAGATTAAGGACCAGTTTTATAGTCAGAACTAAGAACGAATTTTTACTAAAATTTTACTTAAGTCATAAATTTTCAAATAAAATTTCTATCTTAAGAATATTTAAGACAGAAAGCTTTCACTATAAAACTGGCCCCAAGACAAATACATATTGAGTACTTCATAAGGAATATACAATATTTTCTATTCAAACCTACAATAGTTTAATTTATTTTGAAATATATGTATCCAAATAAATACGATTTATTTATTTAAAAATTTTATTTTCATATCGAATATTTTTCTTTATAACGTAAAGTATAAAGAAACAAGACATTAAAAGTATGAAAGAACAAAACTAAAGCCAATTACACTCGAACCCCGATTTGCCTCCTTTCTTGAACAGCGGTTAAAATAATTTTCTTTGATTAAAAGTGTATTTTTCTCAAACTTTTATTTCACTGTAGATATACAAAGCTGCAAGCAAGAAAACTGCTTTTTCTAAATATATTTTTTCTAGTAACATACATTTATATGTTTTGAAAAACTTTAAAATATATTCGCCGTGTTTTTACAAGGAACGTCTTATTTTTACCGGCAAATATATAAATGTTTGCCTGTGAACAAATATATACATAATTTTTGGAGCAAAAAATTTTTAAGAAAATAAATTTTTTTTCGCAATATCTAATAACAAAAAAATTTCAAATTTTTTCGAAAACATTTTCTTTTCGATAAATACAAATTTGTTGCGATTAAATAAATAATTCTTTCCGCGAACAAAAATGCATTAGCTTATAATAATATTTTCCACGTAAAAATGGGGTCGTATATGAACATATATGATTATACATAGGCTCGTATATGACAATATATGGGTATAGCTGATCATATATGATACAATATGAGATCATATATGATCATATGTATGCACAGCGCATACTTCGGGGATATTTTTTCGATCCACAGTTTACTATGGAGACATTTACTGAAATTTACTTTCCTCAAACCAGAGACTATTAATTATAGAGATAGGAAATAAAAACTTACACTACTCGCCGATAGAGGGCGCTGAAATTCAGTATTACCTGAGCAACTATTTAGTATCAGTTTAGTATCAGCTTAGCCTATATTTGAAAACTCCAAAATTGCTGAAAACTGCGCAATATAAGAAAATCCAAGCGCTAAATATATTTAAACAATAAAATTTTAAATATCCCCTTTTTTTACTTTTTTGTTTGTTATTATTTCAATTTAAATAAAAAAAAAAAAGAAAATTGTCAAATTTTTGAACAAAGTGCCATCTAGTGATAACGATTTTTTTATAACTTATTTTTATGGTGATGCCATACCCCTGCCTCAAACTCTTCTAAGGCCTAGCGAATACTTTGAAGACATTATTGACTAATATACCGCATTGTTTGGGCACTTTTTTTGTCCCCGAACTATTTGCTGTACATATATGGTATATATGTTCGGATCCAAAATGTGAGGGTATATCGTATATAATTTTATATGGACATATACCCTCAAATCTTGGATCTGAACATATATGGGCATATATGATACCATATCTGACTATATACGGAACTTTATATAAACACATATGACCATTTATAACCATATATGATAATATATAAATTTCTGCTCCTTTTTTAGTAGGGCACAAACTGGGGGCGCAAATCGGGGTTCGTCTGTATATGCTTAATAGTTAAATTATATTTCAGTTTAATTTTGTCCAAAATAAAAAAAAAATGTTTGTATCTTCATAAAAATAATTTGTTCAAAACAAAACTGTGTGCATATAAATATTTATGTATAAATATATTTTTTAACATAAAAATAAACAAACTTGTAAAATTTAAAACAATAAAAAAACAATTTTAAAACTAAACAAAATAAACTATAAAAAAAATAATCAAAAATAACTAAATATAAAAAATGTGTTTTATTTCTCATCGAAAATTAAATGTTTACACTCAAGTTTAGAAGTCAAAATAATAGTTATTAAATTTTTAAAAGAATTTAAGAAAATGCAGCTCTTATAAATTTACGAAATGTAATCTTTAGATCACTAACAGTTGCTGTCATACAAAGTTTATTTAATTAGTAAAAATCGTAAACATATCTTGTTCATTTAACCCATTTTAATTTCATCTAGCCATAAAAAAATGGCTGGATTGGATCTAGCCGGAAGATTTTGTCATTTTGTTTTGCCCTAGACATTTTTTTCTTTTAATGTTTTACAGTTAATTTCATACAAAAGTGCTTGAATTTTTATGATTTTCAAAATTTTAGTACAAAATTTTTAAATTTTGAAACTTTTGTTTGTGTTCACAGCACATGTAGTTTTTATATTCGATTTAAAATCATGTTTTTTTTTTTAATTTGAATGAAAATATTTTAGAAATTTGGAGGCCACTTTCATGAAATTCGTTTCATTTCAATTTATTAAACACACATATTGGCAGAGACTATTAATTATAGAGATAGGAAATCAAAACTTACACTACTCACCGCTAGAGGGCGCTGTAATTTAGTATTACCTGAGCAACTATTTAGTATAACTTTAGTATCAAAAGTTCATACGTTTGGATATTTTATTGGTATAAATAATTCGTTTTTCTAGAAAACTTTAGAAATTCTATTTTTTGTTAAAAACTCGTGAATTTAAATTTGATATTCGGTTTAAAAAATTAAAATTTAAACAAAATGTTTTTAAAAACTCCTTACTTGTAAGTTCAGAATAACATGTTACTAGGTAAGGAGTTACATCGATGGACATGCCCTTATTAAAATAATAGGTCTAGTAATAGAAAAGTAAGAGCTTACCCCCTTCATTACAAAATGATTATTTTTATAACCAAAACTTATAAAAAAAAATTTCAACATTTTTGGTTAAAATTGTGTAATTTTTAATTTAATAGTCAAGATGAAATTTTAAGAAAAAAAACGTATTATTTTAAGGTGTTTTGTAACCTAGAGGTAATAGGTAAGCATAACATGTAAGTTCAAAATAACATTACTAAGTAAGGAGTTACCTCGATGGACATGCCCTTGTTAAAATAATAGCTTTGGTAATAGAAAAATAATAGGTTACCTACCCTTATTTCTTCTTACCAAAGTCATTACCGGGTAATAGAAAGTTTGGCTGGGGGAGCTATTTTGCGCTAATTCTTGTGTAAATTTTTGTTATTATAAAAATAATTTGTATAGAAAATAATGCCAGGCGTTGCGTTTTATAAAATTACACAATTATTTTTAAAATATTTTTTATACATTTTCTGCCTATTTTAAATAATGAAAGTAACACAATTTTATAAATTTCAACATTTTGTTGGCAAAATTTAATTTCCGTTAAATATTTAAACTAAATAGCATACGAAGTCAGTGCCATGCTGTTTTCGAAAATGTAACTAAAGTTTAACCATTATTAACAAGTGTTGTTACAAAACACTTCTTTAGTTGTAGTTTCATTAGCATATTTACTCTTAGGAAAACACATACAAATACACTCACACACGTATACATGTATTAATGTAAACTATTTCAACAATAATAACAAACATGATGCCGATGATGATGATGATCACCATCATCAATGGAATAAGTAAACAATGTAAACCATCGCAACAAGAAATTCAAGCAATATTTACTGGAATACACCGCTTTGGTATACAGCTAACCTAGTAAACAAAATAAAAAACACTGCTGACTTGATAAAATAATATTTTTTATTTTAGAAAAAACGCTAAAATATCCTGTACTGTTTTCTATTTTATCGAAATGTTGGGCTTAAAACATTTAAAGTTCAGAAAGTTCCCAACATAAATGCTAAGAGGAACGTTGATGAAAAAAAAACGAGCAAAACTTCTCTTTGTTAAATATAAAACTTAGGGTTGGCAGGCAACTTTTTGCCTTGTATGAATTTCTAGAAATCTCATATTAGCGAATATCTTCGACAAACAAGGAACCTTCTTGTATAGAAAAACTCGGCTTTAAATTCATAATGTTCTTTACTTCACACTACATTTGAATATCAAGATGCTATCAATAAAAATATTATACTAGTAAGTACTTCAAAGCTATTGAAAATTATCAGTCAATTAAAGCTGATTTGAAAAGATGTTAAATAGCAAAAATGGTTAAATTTAAGACTTTTGAAGCACCTATTGAGGTTCAAGAATTTTTATTGGATTTTTGTTTACTGGGTACACTAGATACTTACTTTTTGGATGTGTTAGTATTTATATGTAAATATATGCGTGTATAAGCTGTTCGGTATAAAATGACATACACGCAGATTGTCTACAAAAGAAAAAACCCAAAAAAGTAGGAGTAGAATTTAAAGTTAATAGAGATGAGGACATGGTGTGGAATACACACTATGAGCATCATGTTTATTTGTAAGGTTAAATACCAATTTGTTAGCAACACCTACAATTCACGTCCACATGAATAGTTAAAAAATTTTAAATCAAATTTCAATAGAATTTATTTTATCAAAAAAAAATAAAAAATTGAATGACTTTTGCTTAAATTTACACGAAGTTGAATAGATTTTTTGGATGATGTGAATAGATACTCTCATGCCATACGTAAAATGGTAACAGTTTTTCTGACTGACAAGGAAGCTAGCCAGTGGGATTACCCTAAAATATTAATGACATTTTGATATGTTGTAAAGGTGTCAGTCAGGTGTGAAATCTCATGTTAAGGAATTAAAAAGTGGGCTCAAAATGCACTGATTTTGTATTGAAATTTGCGAAATTTGGATTTGTTTGAACCTAGACGTAAAGTACTCGAGAGAACAAAAACTATTATACCCGTATTACACCGAAAAAATTGTTTCCCAAATATTAGGTCATTTGAACTAAATTTAAAGAAATTTGGGAATGATTTGGCTCCAAGGAAATTTTAACTTAAATCGAGTACACAATTTTCTTAAAAAAAAGTTAAAACAATTAACTTAAATTAAGTACATTTTTTCTGAGATTTAGTAAATACTGTTTTAATTTTTCTGAAAATTTTATTAAAATTTAGTATGTATTTTACTTAAATTTAGTATAAATTTGTTCTGAAATTTAGTATACATGTCTTAAAATCAAGTCAATTGTTCTTAAATTTAAAGATGCTTTGAACTTGTGCTAACGCAGAATAAACTTATTTTTAGTTCATATGTTATGCTCGTATTAAGAATATCCAAAAAAAACGATGCAAAAAATTGCAGGTATTATTTATTAATTTTTAATTCTCATTAGGTATAAATATTCAAATATATAAGTATTTTAGTTTCACTAACAAAAATCTAAGTAATCAATTTCATATATTTTTTTTACGAAAGTATTGACGAAAATAATTTTAATATTTTTTTCGTTAATATAAATTTGTGTGAAATTTATTACTTAAATTTTCTTCACAACACTAAAATACTTGTATGTATAATACAAACTACAAACCAAATAAGAACTCCATAGGTTATAAAATATTTTCAGGAATACGAAAGAAAATCTTTACTAGAATTTAAGAAGTTTATACTTGGTTTAAAGAAGTTAAAATGTTTAAACTAAATTTAAGGAAGTTCATTATTTGAATTTAGTTTTTCATACAATTTTAAATTTCATAATTTTTAGTTCAACTAAATTCTTAACATTTAAGATTTTTAACTAAAAATAAATACATTTTTCAACAGTTTTAAGAAATTTTAACCTAATTCAAGAAAATAAATTTAAGGAAAACGTTTTATTATTTTTGAGTTAATACGAATTTTGGATAAACTAAAATCAAATAAAATTTGCATTATTTGAAAGCAATTTTACTTATTGGAAAGAAATTTAACTCATTTTTATTAATAACTGATATACATTGTTTTAATAAAGTGAAACCTTAATTTTAGTTCATACAATTTTTTGAGTGTAGATGTTTCGTAATCAGCAAAGCTACAATTAAATAGGATTAAAAAGAGGAAATATTATAATTAAAAAAAATAAATTGCCCATGTATTAATTATTTAATTAAAAGGAGATAATAATAGGATTAAAAAGAGGAAATATTCTAATTGAAAAAAATAAATTACTCATACATGAGCAATTTATAGTTCCTCTTTTAAATCCTATTATTATCTCCTTTTCACAAGAAATGCCACATTATTATTTCCCTACGGGGAATGTGAATTCAATTGCCCTCCACGGACCTATCCCGTGACCGGTCAACCGAAGGCATATTACTAAATTAATACAAATATGAACCAAAGAGAATGAATTAATTTTATAAGTATTTTCTGATTCGTTACTTTAACTGTTGCTGTTTAGAGATGCCCCTAAACTAATACACCGTAGTGTACCCCTAAACTAATCAACTGCACTGTAACTAACTGTTTTGCTGAATCTCTTTTCACTTATTGTTATTGTTGTCAAAAGGAATGCGTATTGATGCATTGTTAAGCATCAATACGTAAACCAAATTATTTTAGAAACACTCTAACTTTAACAATTGAACAAAAAACACACAAAATAAAGAAACACATAGTGAACAGTGAAAAAACAGTGGCACATTACAATAAAAACAAAATTACAATTACAATACAAATTACAACAATTAGAAATTAAAAATTATACACAAATTACAACACAATTTAACTTAATCTTAAAACTAAAATAAATATTAAAATAAAACTTAAAACTAAATAAAACTTAAGATTAAAATTTAAAACCAACAAAAAAGGACCGTGTTTTAATTTAGGCAAGCCCTAAACATTTTGGTCCTAACGAACCGGATAAAAAACAAAAAAGTTTAAAAGTGATTTTTTGTGAAAACATAAAAATAAGTTTGGTTTAAATTTAGTGGAGTGATTTTAAAAGTGATTTGAGAAAAAAACTGACCTAATTTAAAACAGTGTTTTCTTAATTTACGATTAAACTAATGAAGCCTTAAGGAGGCGAACTTTAATTGCCCTTTAAAAATAAAAAATTTTAAAATTAAAGTTTCAAAAAGATATTGAAAAAGATTCAAAAGCCAAAAACTAACCCCTATTGTTGTAGTGTAAATTTGGCTTAAAAATATACATTGTACATAAATATCCAAAATTAAATTTGCAAAATTAAATATTTCAAAGTTGACCTACAGAGGTGACATTGATTTGCCCTTAAAAAAGATCCTTTAGAAACAAGTACATAAGAACAAAATATAAAAACATTGTGAAAAATAACTGCCTAACAGCAACAACAACAAAAAGTTCTTCAAAAACAAGATCTGCAGCAACATCATCATAAACCAATATTGAAATGCAGTAGCAGCATAAAAAACTCAGTCAACATTAAACAAGCAGCGATATCAAACACACACAGCAACCACATAAGTAAAAAACAACTTGAGTAAGTACAGAACAAAACAATTAAAATACAAAAAAATAGATCGACAAACAGAAGTGAGACAAACAACAACAAAAAAAAAAACTTACTTCAATATTGTAACTGTCCTGTGTTTGTTGTTATTGGCCACTTACTCTATTTTTTGCTGCTGCTATTGTTAAAGGAAATAATAGAGTTGCCGCTTGTTGACATTTTGTAAAATTTCCGGGGACATTTATGATAACAAATCGGGATTTAAAATTTTGACACAATTTGTTATAAGATCTCATTTTATCGCTAGCAGGTACTTTTTTGACCCATATAAATTAATTAGTTGCTGATAATTAAAAATTTGCCGACTTTTATCAATATTCTTTTTGACAAAAAATATCTTTTTATTGAAAGTATTCACCTTTTTGTTCCAAGTTTAACATCCTTTTTCGTTTGACCTTACGTTTTTCGTCCTATTGAATTCAAAATGCCTCTTGATAAATTCGTTAACTGCACAAATGATTTGCTGGATTTTGAAAGCTTTCATTCTGAGACCGCGGCCGAAGATAATATTCACGCTCTAGAAATTCTTCGCGTCGAACTCGACTCTCTTTGGACCCAAGTCAAAAGAACTTATGAAGAGTGCCGGGATTTAAAGCAAGGACCAGACGCAAAACCAATTGACAAAACTAAACTTCGGAATCGGTACAAAGAGGCCCTCACAGCATATAAAAGTTGTGCTGCTTCTATAAATGCGGAAATTCAGGCTTTATCAGAAACAAATGAGTCAGCAGCAAATAAATTAGGTCGTCAATCTTCCTCTAGCCCTCCAACATTAGACAATAATTCAGTTTCTTATATGAGGTTGCCACAGTGTGATATGGATCCATTTTACGGGGAACCCACAAAATGGCCCACATTTCGGGATCTTTTCACGGCCATCTGTGTAAGAAGCGACAAAATGCGAAAAATCGAAAAGCTGATTTATTTGAAACAAAAAATTGGAGGCGACGCTAACATTGTACTTGGAAACGTACCTATGACCAATGAGGGATTTGACCTTGCTTGGAATAGGTTATTAAAACGTTATGACAATAAAAGGGAACAAGTAAATGCACAACTTAGGATTCTTTTTGATCTCCCAAACGTTTCTATTGATTCACCTGCCTCAGTTCAAATACTACAATGCGCAGCTAACGGTATTTTAGAAACACTTAATACCTTAGGAATCAATTATTGTTGTTGGGACCCAATCATGGTTTTTATATGCCAGATAAAACTTCCCCGAATATTTGTAGAGGAATTCGAAAATACACTTGAGGACTGTGCAGAGATACCAAATTGGACGCAATTTGATAATTTTTTGACAAAAAAATTTAAAACTCTACAGTCCAGCGTAAACATAAAGGCAACAAAATTACCAAGTGTTCAACCTCAAACCGAGAACAACCCCTCAAACAGGGAGAAAAAAGTCCATTCATTACAAATAAATACCTCACAAATCAATAATAGGTCAAAACAGAAAAATCACTCACAACCAAACAAGGGCATTCAAAATCATTATAAGTACAATTGCCCTCATTGTAAAGAGGCCCACCCATTAAGAAATTGCCCCAAATTTTTAGAAAAAAATGTAAATGATAAAATTCAAATAGTTAGAGTCACAAATACATGCTACAACTGCCTCGGTGTTAATCATAGCGTCAAGGATTGCAAAAGTAAATATAGTTGCAGGGTCTGTCACCAAAAACATAACACGATGTTACACAAGGGGACAGAATCCCATTCTACAGCTTCAGCTCATGAAATCAATACGGTGCGGCCGAGTACAAGCACCACAGCCCTTGCATCAAACATACAGTCCACTTCAAATTCACAATTTGCAATTCCCTCAACGACAACCTTGACCTTACAAACGAAACCCCCAAACAACGAGGAAAGTTTACTGTTCACTGCCATCGTAGAAATCGAAACCAAAGGCGAACGATTCCAGGCAAGAGCTATCATCGACCCTGGATCACAAACAACGTTTATATCCGAAAAATTAAAAAACAAGTTGAAGCTACCCTCAACACGAAACCTAATTCAGTACAGTGGTATGACTAACGGTTCGGGTACTTCTACCAAAGCCTGTTTGTTTAATCTTTGCTCCAGAGTTGACCCTAATTTCAAGTTAGAGGTCTGGGCACAAGTGGTAAAAGACATGTCGCTACTTTTGCCAAGCCAAACGTTGTATCTACCAAATCTAAGTGAGGCTGCAGAATTAGAACTTGCAGACCCTCATTTTTATCAGAGTCGCCCTGTCGACTTAGTAATCGGCCTCGATATAGGCCCATTAATAGTTTGTTGCAAAACACCTATGCGCCTTGTAGGATCGTTTTTAGCGCAAAAAACCGTATTTGGCTGGGTAGTGGGGGGACCATCAAATACACCAAATCGTACAGAAAATGCTGTTTCACTACTCAATACAACGTCCCTTGACAAAATCCTTACACGCTTTTGGGAGGTGGAGGAAACCCCAAAAAAGATTTTGAGGTCAGATGAGGACACATTTTGTGAAACCAACTTCCAATCTACAACTCGTAGAATCGAAAATGGAAGATACCTAGTTACCCTGCCCTTTAAAAATGATAAAGAGGTAGGGAATTCAAGAAATATCGCCATGGCCCAATTTTTAAGAATGGAACGGATTCTTAGCCAAAAGCCTGACATTAAGAAACAGTATGATCAGGTAATTTTGGAATACCTTGAGCTGGGACATATGCGGAAAGTTTCTCCCCTGGATATAAATAGTACCCCAAATTATTACCTGCCGCATCACGCAGTAATAAAACCTGATAGGCTAACCACAAAACTTAGAGTAGTTTTCAACGCCTCCAGCCCGTCTTCAAATAAGAGAAGTTTGAACGACAATTTACATCCAGGACCCATACTTCAACAGGACCTAGTGCTCCAATTACTGAAGTGGAGATTCTTCCGATTTGTCTTCAATGCCGACATCACAAAAATGTATCGGCAAATACTAGTTCACCCCACTCAAACCAAATATCAAAGGATATTATTTAGGAAATCTCCAAATGATCCAATTGAAGATTTTGAACTCCTAACAGTGACGTTTGGAGTTAATTGTGCCCCGTTCCTGGCCATTAGAACGCTGCTCCAAATAGCAGAAGATTTCAAACATACACACCCCTTAGCATCACATATTTTGAAGCAAAATATGTACGTAGATGACGTCTTAGCCGGAGGGCACACTTTAAACGATGCCATTGAATCCCGAAAAGAACTATCTAGTGTTCTAAAATCTGCCGGTTTTGACCTGATGAAATGGACTTCAAACGACCCACGAGTCATCCAGGATTTGCCAAACGAGACACTATTACCTCTTGATTGGTTAAACTTATCCGAAAATGCTGGAACAAAGACCCTTGGGATAAAGTGGAACATTTCTTCAGACTCTTTCACTTTCACAGCTCCAGAAGTCGAAATAAAACAATCGTACACTAAACGCGAAGTTTTATCGACAATTGCAAAATTCTTTGACCCATGCGGATGGCTGGCCCCAATCATTGTCGATGCCAAATTAATCATGCAACAAATTTGGTTAGATAAAATCGACTGGGATGACATCTTGAAAACTCTCACCTACATGAAATGGCAAAAATTCGTACAAAATTGTCCTTTAATCAATACCCTGAAGATACCACGTTGGATTCACTATAGCCCCTCTTGTGACGTGGAGATCCATGGATTTTGCGACGCCTCAGAAAAAGCTTATTCTGCAACATTATACATCAGAATTCAATTTCAAAACTCCGTTCGCACTTTTCTTTTGGCCGCCAAAACCCGTGTTGCCCCTATCAAGAAAGTATCTTTACCCCGTTTAGAGCTATGTGGAGCCCTATTGTTAGCAAATTTAACCTTTGGAATCTTACCAAATCTTCAGGTACAAAATTTTAATGCCTTTTTCTGGACTGACTCTACAATTGTACTCGCCTGGTTAAATAAACCGCCTTGTTCATGGAATACATTTGTAGGAAATCGAGTTTCAGAAATTGTTGAAAAAATTGGAACTCAAAATTGGCAGCATGTAGACTCCAAAGAAAATCCAGCAGATGTCGCTAGCCGCGGGTGTACACCAAAAGAATTGGAAACACATAACTTATGGTGGTTTGGACCTCCCTGGTTAAAATTACAAAAAAATCAATGGCCCATACCAATTTCTCCGACAGATACAAAAGTTGAAGCAAAACCTACAAAAGTTTTAATAAACACCGTTTATGAAGACCCACTGGTACGCTTTTCATCACTACCCCGTGCTTATAGGGTAATCGCATACGTTTTACGATTATGGCGAAATACGGGCGCAAATCGGTCTCATCTTCGAATTTCCTCGATAGACATCACACCGGATGAAATTAGAGAGGTCAAAAATCGCCTTATAATTTTGACTCAGAAGCATTGTTTTTCAGATGACTATCAAAAGTTATCACAAAAAGTCAAAATTTCATCCAGCAGCAGCCTTTTGACCCTAAATCCGTTCATAGATGGACAAGGTATCATTCGAGCAAATGGGCGTCTTGTTCAATCGCCAGCCCTAACGTATAACGAACGTCATCCAATTTTGCTGCCTCATAACTCTAAATTCACTCGATTGATTACCGAATTTACCCATAAAATTACGTTACATGGTGGAAATCAACTCATGATTCGAGTTCTAAGAACTGAATTCTGGATATTTAGATTGAGGCCCCTAGTTAAAAGTGTGATACACAATTGCAAAACTTGTGTCTTATACAAAAAACAGACACAAAATCAAATCATGGCTTCATTGCCGCCGGAAAGAACGAATATCTCCCGACCTTTCGAAACTACGGGAGTCGATTACGCAGGCCCCTTTGACATACGAAATTTCACTGGCCGAGCATGTCTCATCACAAAGGGGTACGTCTGCATTTTCGTGTGTTTTACTACAAAAGCCGTACATCTCGAAGCAGTAAGTGATCTGTCTTCTCAAGCGTTTTTAGCCGCATTTGCACGTTTTATTGGAAGACGTGGATGCCCAGCTCTAGTCTATTCCGACAATGGAACAAATTTCGTTGGTGCAGCAGAACTTATCAAAAAAGACCGCCTAGAGTTTATAAAAAATCTGAAAACCCAGGTGATTCATCATTATAGCCATCAAAATCTTGACTGGAAATTTATTCCTCCCGGTGCCCCTCACATGGGCGGACTTTGGGAGGCAGGCGTAAAATCTTTTAAAACCCATTTAAGAAAAATGATTCCAAATATGAAATTCACCTTTGAAGAGCTGTCTACAATTTTGACCCGAATAGAGTCTTGTTTAAACTCTAGACCTTTGAGTCCTGCTAGCGATGACCCTAATGACCTATCTCCATTGACCCCTGGACACTTTCTCATTGGCGCTCCATTAATGACCCCAGCTGAACCTGAATTATGCACTGAAAATCTGACGTTAATCAACCGCTGGAAACGCCTCAAGGTCATCTATCAATCTTTTTGCCAAAGATGGAGATCTGAATATTTGACTGAACTTCATCGCAGATATAAATGGAAAAATCAACGAGAAAACGTTAAAGTCAATGATCTGGTCGTCATCAAAGACAATAATCTTCCACCCAACGAATGGAAATTAGGCCGTATTGTTAAAACCTACTTAGGACCCGATCAAAACAGTCGAGTAGCTGACATACGAACCGCTAATGGAATATGCACTAGACCTATTACAAAAATAGTTGTGTTATACACAAACTAACATGAACTTCTTCGAAACATTCATCACAAATCTAAAAGAAATGATGTCTACAAAAGAAGCCCTAAGAAACTCAAAACAATCAAATGCTTCAACTTGTAAACCCAAAAGATGACATCACCATTGCACCAATCATGGGGGGGAGAATGTTTAGAGATGCCCCTAAACTAATACACCGTAGTGTACCCCTAAACTAATCAACTGCACTGTAACTAACTGTTTTGCTGAATCTCTTTTCACTTATTGTTATTGTTGTCAAAAGGAATGCGTATTGATGCATTGTTAAGCATCAATACGTAAACCAAATTATTTTAGAAACACTCTAACTTTAACAATTGAACAAAAAACACACAAAATAAAGAAACACATAGTGAACAGTGAAAAAACAGTGGCACATTACAATAAAAACAAAATTACAATTACAATACAAATTACAACAATTAGAAATTAAAAATTATACACAAATTACAACACAATTTAACTTAATCTTAAAACTAAAATAAATATTAAAATAAAACTTAAAACTAAATAAAACTTAAGATTAAAATTTAAAACCAACAAAAAAGGACCGTGTTTTAATTTAGGCAAGCCCTAAACAGTTGCTTTTAAAAAACTTGACCGATACCGAAATAAAAAACAAAATTCGCGGCATATTTTTTAAAATAATTTTTTATTTATTTTACTCTTATTTATTTTGAACTTGGTTTTTTTACGATTGGCTTATTTTAGCTCTTATTTTAAATTTTTATAATTTTTTGCTAAAAAATTTTAAGTTTTGTATTTTCAACGTTTTTTAATGTTAAAGCTGTTTTAGTTTTAACAATTGTTATTTCATTTAATTTTCTTTATACCCTACACCACTATGTGGTCAGGGTATTATAAGTTTGTGCTGATGTTTGTAACACCAAAAAATATTGGTCGTAGACCCACCTTATAGTATACCGATCGGTTCAGAATTTTTTTTTATTTCGATTTAACGATGTCCGTCTGTCCGTCCGTCCGTCCGTCTGTCTGTCTGTCCATGCAATCTTGTACGCACTCTACAGGTCGCACCTATTAAGATATTTCGATGAAATTTGGTACATAGACCTATGTTGGCCCAAGGACGAACAAGTTTGATTTTTTTGAACATCGGTCCATGTTTAGACCTAGTGCCCATATAAGGGTCCTACCAAAATTATATTGTTTATACGCTGCAGGTCGTAAATATTAATATATTTTGATAAAATTTGGTACACAGACCTATATTGGCCCAATAACGCAGCCTATTGATTTTGGTGAACATCGGTCCATGTTTAGACCTAGTGCCCATATAAGGGTCCTACCAAAATTATACTGTTTATACGCTGCAGGTCGTAAATATTAAGATATTTTGATAAAATTTGGTATACAGACCTACATTGGCCCAGTAACGCAGCCTATTGATTTTGGTGAACATCGGTCCATGTTTAGACCTAGTGCCCATATAAGGGTCCTACTAAAATTATATGGTTTATACGCTGCAGGTCGCAAATATTAAGATATTTTGATAAAATTTGGTACACAGACCTACGTTGGCCCAAGGACAAAGCCTATTGATTTTGGTGAACATCGGTC
Organism: Leucophora obtusa; assembly: GCA_949987735.1. Lineage (NCBI taxonomy): Eukaryota > Metazoa > Arthropoda > Insecta > Diptera > Anthomyiidae > Leucophora > Leucophora obtusa. Next base: position 8,661,564 of record OX465295.1, read on the forward strand.
CATGTTTAGACCTAGTGCCCATATAAGGGTCCTACCAAAATTATATTGTTTATACGCTGCAGGTCGCAAATATTAAGATATTTTGATGAAATTTGGTACACCGACTTATGGCAGCCGAAGGACGAAGCCTATTGATTTTGGTGAACATCGGTCTATGTTTAGACCTAGTGCCCATATAAGGGTCCCCCCAAAATTATATTGTTTATACGATGCACGTCGTAAATATTAAGATATTTTGACGAAATTTGGTACACAGACCTATTTTGGCCCACGGACGAAGCCTATTGATTTTGATGAACATCGGTCCATGTTTAGACCTAGTGCCCATATAAGGGTCCTACCAAAATTATACTGTTTATACGCTGCAGGTCGCAAATATTAAGATATTTTGATGAAATTTGGTACACAGACCTATATTGGCCCAATAACGCAGCCTATTGATTTTGGTGACATTAGTTGGCTTTTACCCAGACTGGTGTAGGGTATTCTATAGTCGGCATGCCCGACTTTAACCTTTTTACTCGTTTTAACTTAAGGGCAATTTTTAAAATTTTTATTTATATTATCAGAGTTTTGAAGTAATTTTCTAATTTTTAATTGATTTTTTAATTTAATTATGGCCAACGCAAAAAACGAGTCAACTGCCATTAAAGGACCTATCCCGTGACCGGTCAATCGGGGGCATATTCAAGGCACTTCCACTATTTTGTGTGTGTGTGTTAGTGTTGTTTTCTTTTATATTTTTTTCTTTTCCATTTTCTTTTTATTTGCTTGTAGTGTTTGTTTTTTCTTTTTTATTTGAACAGAAACGAAAAGTATATAACTTTACCATCAGCCAGCCATCACGCATAAGCAATACTAGCTCAGACGGTAGAGTGTTTGCCTTACAAGCAGGAGGTTGTGTTATCGAGCCCTACTCCGACGCGAAGTAGATTATGTTTCATTCTTAATTTTTTATTAGTTTATTTGAAAAGCTATTTTTAGACACACCACCTTACTGTCACAAGGTGTTTAAACTGAGGCAATTGGTCATTTCCAATGGCAATGCCATGTTAAAGTGATATGTCTCTTTCAAACAAAAAGACCGTTCAACGACCGGTCTCCGCCCCCTTGGGACCTATCCTGCGTGTCATCTGGGACCGGTCCCTTTCCCGTAGGGTTGATAAGAAATAGATTTAAAAAACGAAAAATTGGGTAATTTTTTACAGCACACTTTAACCCCAAAATGTCATATTGGGCACCTAAAAAATACGTGTCTATTAATTATTAACCCTCTACAATATATCCGAGTTTAACTCCATCGATAAACAACCGCTGTTTGATCTCCTTCACTGAGAAATTCTAGATACCTGTCCTTAATTTTTCTGTTTATATTTCAATCTTATATATTTTTCTACTGAAATTTTCAAATATTTTAAGTTGTAAATACACACAAGTATCCTGAAGTACTTACATACCTTTAACACAAGCTGGCTTACTTTACCCAGGATATAGCCACATTGTAAGGGCCCACATTGTAAGGGCCCACATTGTAAGGGCCCACTTCATAAGTGCACACAAGTATAGTGGCATGTAAGTTAGATATAATTGCTCAAGTATTAGTTAATTCTGGCTCTTCTGATTACGAAACATAACTCAGAGACAAACCGAGATACCACCTTAAATTTTTCACACGAATGTAGAACAGAGTTTAACAATAGTCATATATTTTTTTAAGAATTTAAGAAAATGCGCATTTCAAACAATGGGAATTTGAACTCAAGACCCCAAAAAATAACCTTTGACCCTTTCATGAAATAAATCAATATGCATATCATTTTAAATGATACTTTCTTACCTAATAAAAAATACTAAAATGAATTTTACAGCTTTAACAGTTTTAAAGATAAAGTCGATTTTGTAATACTTTAGTCAAATTTTACCGTTCTTTACAATTTTCGTGACGTCATATTTCGGAAACCAAAAGAGTTTTGGCTCTGAAATTTATGCTTTAATGAGCTGTTATCATGTACGATAGTTGTGGTAAATTTCATTGAAATCGGAGACGGTCAATCCGAAAATGCCACTTTTTTGTGTTGAATTGACATGTTTTCACCCACATACAAAATTTATTGGATGAGTCCCTTACAATCCCTGTTTCACTTGTAGACGTGCCACACTCTTAAAAATGTATGTAAAATTACTGTTTAAAATATAGTAAGATTTCATGTAAAATTGTATAAAATGCCTAAAGTTAGGCACAAAATGTGTACAAAATTATATTAGACACTTTTGTCTACAAAAAAACACATAAATATAGTATTATACATTTTTGTATACATGTTTATAAGTTTGTACACATTTTCTCTTTATAATTACACACATTATGCCTAAATTTTTCTATTGGGCATAAAATGCGTAATTATACCCACTTTAGCTAGTACTAGAAAAAATGTCAAAAATGTAAATAAAAAATAAAATAAATTACAGAAAATTTTATATTTAAAGAAAAAATAGAGGATTTACGAGCAAAGCTGCAAAAAAAATATATAAAGGGCAAGTTTCTGAAGTTAACTGTTAATGGTTTTGTTGTATGAAAAGCTTAAAGAAATCATTCAATACGTTCAAATTAAAAGTAAGTTTGTGAAGAAGTCCATTTATACTGTATAACTGAATATATATATACATATTCCTTGCAGATATCAAACCAAATAGCCGCAATATTCGCTAGATGAAAAACGTATATTATATAGTTTTGAAGTTCCAAAGGATATTTACTCCTATGGCTTTATGGGTATTTATGAAATTGGATAATCTGCACCCTAGGAGAAATGAAAGTGAAAATGAAAGGCAAAGGGGGTGGAAAAGTGATATCCAGTGGCAATTTCAGTTTGGGACATGTCACGGAACTGTTCTTTTAAGAGAACTTTCAATGGTTTTTCTTATTTTCAAAACAAAAAATGTCATCACTTATTTTGAAGAATCTATGTTAATCATGTACAATTTGGGCAGTCGAATGAAAATTACAACTTGTTCTTATTTATTAACATTAATATTTATATTCTATTAGCCAAATGCTTATAACAGTCTTCTACGAAAACTTTGTTGTTGTTTTGCATGTTAATTTGATTTATAAGACTGTTATAAAAAACTACAAAATGTCTATGCATATATAACTATATATTTGTAATATTTTAAAGTATTCAATAAAAACAGTAAAACATATTTTTTAGCGTTTTAATTAGAAAAAAATCTTGTTGTATATAACTGCATTATAAAGCGTAATTTCAAATACATAAAATGTCGAATCACGCATTTAACAGAGCAATTTTAGGCATATGAAATTGAAGTTTAAACAAAATTCAAATGTTGCTGAACCATTTTGATACAATTAAAAAAGTACATTTAGACACATTCTGCTTATTATTTTTACACACAATGTGTCTATATATTTAATTTTAAACACAGTGCCTATATTTGCCCAATTTATAATAGGTAACAAGTTACCTCTTTTAAATAGAGTAGAATTCAACAAAAATTTATTAGAGTGCAGTAAAAAATGTAGAAAATCCCATTTTTAGAAATTTTAATTTTATTTTTGGCAACTGTGGGATTTCTTATTGCAAATCTGACTTTAAAAGCTATTTAAGTCCAAAAAATCGTTTGATTATGTCCATTAATAAATATTTCATTGAATAGTAAAAATATACATCAAAAATATTTTTTTTTATATGGAGTATAACAGTTTTTTCACGTGAAACTCAAACAACTTACGGTGCTTAATGAACAAGAACAAGAATTCTTATTATAAAGCACCGTAAGTTGTTTGAGTTTCACGTGAAAAAACTGTTATACTCCATATAAAAAAAAATGATTTTTCACGACAATCGGTTTCATGTGAAAATTATGTAGAGTTTGTTTTCATGCAAATTCAATGTACAAGACTATTATTTATTGTGTCTTTGTTATAAAATTAAAAAATTGTTCATTTGTTTAAATTAAATTGCAATTTGAGGCATTTAAAGTTCGAGTGAAACAACTTACGGTGCTTAAGGCGGTGAACAACAATGTTTAAGTACTCGCTAGAATATGTGTAAAAGCTCCCAATAAAGTTGTACAAAAAGGGAGTACAATTTAGATTTTAACGAAAATTAACCCATAAAAGGTAAAAGTGCCAAAAAGTATAAAAAGAGAAATTATTGATTTGTAATTAAACAACTATGCTTGTGCGTCATGGTCCTATATGTATTATTTTATTTTCGCATATTATTTTATTGAATGTAGATGAAATAGTGATGCTTTTTGAAATAGTCCTTAATATTCCTTCTGGATACTGCTCCGATTGAAATAAAAAAATTTGTAAAGGGCAATTCACACGGGCTATTTCCAGGGGTGAATATTGGTTGGGGTTCGATCATAATCATTGCAATTTATACAATTTTGATTTGGTACCATATTAAGGTATTATCAGAATACTATATTAGAGATGTTAATATATTAATTATACCAGCAATTAAACAATTAAATCAGCGGAAAAAATACAATAAACCAAACTGGACATCAAAAAGATTGTGAAAGCCGTCATTGTTGAAAAAGTATCTTTTGAGACAAACACTTAATATTTCTACATGGTTATACAAAACAAACTTTTTATCTTATTGCATGATTTTTGTTGTTGTTTTGCATGTTAATTTGTTTTATTAAAATGTAATAAATTTCAAAACATTTTTTGAATACAAGCCCTAATTTATAATGCTGCAATTGAATGATAAATATGGTTCAGAAGCGACATACCGTCACATCGTATATTTATTATAAAATTACATTTCAATATTTTAAAATAAGCTCCGAAATTCTGTAAAAAGAGAAAAATATAATTCCCTCAATAAGTATTTACCCATTCTCATTTAGTTCATTTTATTTGAAGACTGCCATACTCGCATGATATATGTAGATGTATGCATATTGGTAAGCATTTGGTATTTGCAAGTTTTCAATTGTGGTCTCTTTGATTTTGTACAATTTAAGCCACAAAAGCATTCAGCTCAGTTAAAACACAAGAACTTTACTCATTATACTGCATAACTATGTATATTTGTTTGAAACTTTTCATTTATATCGTAACATTCAAACAATTGCACAATCTTGCACACAAATGCACCCACGCACACCCACACACGCACACACGCACAAACAGGCACAAAGTTGCGAACATTAACTACGCATTTAACACTGCATTGATACATCGACAACAACAACAACAACTGCATTCTACTTTAACATCAAAAGTTAAATTTAAAGTATTTTTGCGGTTATTTGTCATTTGGTAAATAACAATTGTTGTATGTATTGAGTTTTCTTCTTTGAAATAAATCAAGCATTTTTAAACTTTTCATTGAAACCATTAAATGGGGTTTTTCTATACTTTTAAAATTAAGGTACAAATCAGAACATCGTATAGAAATATCAAGGATATACAGTAGAGTGAGCCGATTTGTATGGACAAAAATTGTTTGATATTGTGGCATTGATTTTTTGATAGCTTTTGGCATGAGGAAAAAAAGTTTCACTACGACATATCAAAAAAATCATTTTCGAGGCGACAAAATTTAAATTTTTTATAATTTTCTAATAAATGCTAGATTAGCGCCATCTTGAGGTGGCTGTTTGAAACAACTAATGAAGTTGTAAACAATATAACATTACAACCTTTCCATAATGGTATTACTTATGAAAATCTGATGAAAAATGTGGCAACTAGAAAAAGTAAATTATTTTCTGCTTCTTTTCGTCAACATCATCATCATCATTTCATCATCAAGCAGAAAATAATTTTACTTATATACTTTTACCTCTAGTTGCCACATTTTATATCCGATTTTCATAAGTAATACCTTTTTTGAAAAGTTGTAATGTTATATTGTTTATAACTTCATTAGTTGTTTCAAAAAGCCACCGCAAGATGGCGCTAATCTAGTATTTATTAGAAAATTGTAAAAAATTGAAATTTTGCCGCCTCGAAAATGATTTTTTTGATATGTCGTAGTGAAACTTTTTTTTTCTCATGCGAAAAGCTATCGAAAAATCGATGGCACAATATCGATTGCTAAATAGATCCACCCTAATATACAGTATGTAAATTATACATGCGTCAGGTTTCTAAGCCAATAATTATGTTATTTTGTGTTAAATTATAATTTTATTTGTGTTAGAGTTAAACAAGTCTATATTTTAATCGTAATGTTGGATGCATGAATTTTACTGGTAATGTGTACAAGTATGTGAGTAAATTTACAATTACTTATTAAGGGTCTAATGCATAATCACTTTTTAAAATTTAGTTTTAGCTTATAAAACAATTTTTTTGTACAAAATTAATTTTATAATTGTTTCATAAGGTTATCAAATAATTATGCATAATCACTCAAATAAATACATTTTTATTATTGATAGCTAAGAAGCTGTAAGGTTTTATAAACTTTTTATCTTATCTAAGAAGATTAATGCCCAGTTTTATAGTCAGCACTAAGGACGATTTTTGTCTTAAATACTTTTTAAGTTAGAAATTTTGTTAAAAAAAATCTTACTTAGGAAATATTTAGGAAACAAAATAATTCAGTTCTGAAATGAAAGTTTGATCTGATTGGGAAAACTTCAATTAGCCACTCTCATCGCGGTGCCGACTGTGGCGTATCTCGTTAAGAGGTGTTGCTAAATGTCATAGCCTGCGTAGAAGGTTGCCGGTTCGATTCCCGGTCATGGCATATACAAAAAGTTTTTCATATAGAAACAAATTAACAATTAAAATTATGTACTTTGGTCAACTGACACCTAAACCACTGCCGCCGAGTCTTTGGGTGCGACCACACTGCGACAGTCTGGAAATTGTGTCTGTTAAAAACTCTTCTATAAAAATGTTTCTTTCTTCCTCTAAATTGACCTGAGAAAAAAATCTTTAGTAATTAATTCTAATATTTACTACGATTGTCCTATAAAAAAGACATAACGAAAAAAAAAAAAAATATTTCATTACAATGGAAACAGAAGTAATGAACTATTTTCATTAGAATTACATATATATTATGGTAATGAAGAAAATGAGTAATAATCATTATGAACTACAATCGTAGTTATTTTCAATGCATTTATTAATTACTTTTCAATGGTTAAAAGTAACTATACTTTTAGTTATTTTGTAGGTAAATACATTTGACACATTTATTATTGCATATGCCTTTTATTTTAACTGCCAATTGCAGTAGATTCCACCTACAAAGTTTTTTGGGAGTAGTTGTTTTAGTAACTTATGAATTAGCCAACGTATATTTGTGCACAACATGTTAGATGTCAAATTACGCGTAAATTTAATTTTGATACCAATTTTGTATTCATGTGCGCATTTCTACATGTTTTCCAATATACGTAACATAATTTATTTTTCTCCTATTAAAATATCATTTGTCGTATATTGCCGTTTGAAAATTTTGAAACTGTTCAAATTTAGTTTTGATTACCCGTTTAATATTTATATTTATCAAGATGTGTTATAAAATATAATATTCGGTGGTTTTATATCAATGATTTAAAGTTATCGAATTTACCAGCACTAGTACAGAAAGGTCCTAACTTGATTTGTTTTATTTCCCTTGAGGAGAAGATAAAAGCTGAATAAAATCTGAAAAAAAAAACTTTGGATAAAGAATTTCTTTTAAAGGAATTTTTTATTGTATTTTTGCCATTATTGACTAAAAATTTAAAGAAAATGTTTTATCCCAATTTTTCAGATTTTGTTAGCAAAAAAAGGTATGTATATATGTCCAGTAGACCGTACCACAAAAAAAAGTTCGCCATACACCGTCCAATCTAAATTATTTTTGCAAGGAGGTTTCAACAAAAAATTCCGAATCTAGGGGTCGCCTTTCTAAATTTTTCGTTTTAAGTTTGGCAGTTACAGACCAATTTTCTGCCCTAAGGGCCATTGACCTTAAGTATCCCATTCTAATATTTACCCACCAAATCCCAGTTCCTACAACCCTAGAGTACGACCCTAATGTCAGAAAATTAAAGCTGGCAAAAAATCATTGAACTTTTACTAAGGAAGTTTTTCGATAATTACGGCAGACATTTTTTTAAATTTTTTTGTTGCCGAACGTAGGGGTCGACTTTTTAATTTTTTTTATTGGATTTTTCCTTTATAGCAAAACATTCGTTTTCTCGAGGCAAAAAATCGATATATCACACTTTAAGATCCGACTGTAAATGCCGAAACTAAAACAAAAAATTAAAAAAACGACCCCTACGTTTGAAAACAAAATAAATTTTTTTCGAAATTGCCTTGCAAAAATACTTTATATTCGAAGGTGTACCGCGCACTTTTTTTTCATGTAAGTTGGGTCAGCAACCGATTTCGCTGAAATTTGGATATGTGTGTAATAGAAGAGAGAAACATAATGAACTGGTATTTTTTTAGCGGCCCAATCTTATGTGTATTGGGTAGAAATGGAGAGGTAAAAATTGAGATTTATTTTTATAGCAATATGGCTAAAGTTACATCAACTTCATGCATGCAGTACAAGTAAATTTTTGATTTTTTTATTATTATTAAATAAAAAGTTAGTTCTTGATGTTTTCAATAAAATCATTCAGTAACTTTTATAAAAAATTTTAAAATAAAAATCGAAAAACAACAGCAAATTAAAATATTAAAACTGCAAAATATAAATGTTTACCAGACTTTATGATTTTTTTGTGCCATACGATTTATAAATATAGTGCAATATTGAAATATTAAAATTAAAATAAAACAGTTAATTTGGGTCTCTGATATTAACTAAAATTTTTACAGACGTTTTTCTACTAGTGTATATATCCATTAATTGATTATATAAATCATTACGTAAAATAATCCATTAGGCAGAAAAAAGTCGGTAAAAAGTTTGAATAAAACTACTAAAAATTAGTTAAAAATTATGCTGCAGAAAAAAACTGATAAATTATTTAGTCGATTTTTTTTCCTATATATTAGCAATATAGGAAGAGCAAGAAAAAACTTTTAAACATATAGAATTTCAGTTAAATTTTTACTAATAGAAAATAACAAATTAACCTGTTAAATCAGCAAAAATTTTGCTAAATAATTAGAAGCCTAAAAAATCTGAAAAATTTTAAACTTTCAAAGTTTTTTTTTTTTTGTTGATTTTTATTTTAATGCAAATAAAAATCGAAACTTTTGATAACAGCAGTTTGCAATTTTTTTTAACAAATATTTCTGTTAATGTAACACGATAACAAAAATTTTGTAGATATGGCAGTTTGTTTTTGCTATTTTTAGTCCAATATTAAGTTAACTTAAATATAACTAAAATCCTCTAAATTTAACAGTTTTTTACTAGTGTTTAGCAAAAAAACTCTGCTAATTTGACAGTTTTTTCTGCAGCATCAGTTTTAACAAGTTTTTAGTTTCTTTTTCTGCTATTTTAACAGATTTTTTATATATATATATAAGTTTGATCTTCCGAAAACTTGTGGATCATATTGGATATATTTTTGTGTATAGGGCAGTTCGCAGTATTCTTAGGCCAACAATGAAAAACAAGAGCTAAATTTTTAAAACTATTTTATTTTTCAAAATAATCTCCTGAAACTCCAATACACTTAGTCCAACGTTTTCTAGAAATTCTATCCCTTGATTTAAATAATTTTTCTAAAGCTCCTCAAAATAATCGTTTACAGCTGGCATTGCATCTTCATTCGAGGTAAAACGTTTGCCAGCAAGCAATTTTTTTAGATTTGGGAACAGAGGCAGCTAAATCAGAGAAATGATGAGAAATTAGAATTGATGAGAAATAAGAAATTTTCATTCGAATGCGTTTTTGGTCAAATGTTAACAAATGCGGCACCCATCTTGAAGAAAGCATTTTCATCTGTAATTCTTGATGCAAAATAAAATGAACTTGATCATTTGAATGCCTATGGCATTATCTATTTCACGCACTTTCACTCGTCGATCGTCTAATACCATATCATGATGTTATGATATCTGGCGTTGTTGCAGTTTTTGCACATCCACTTCGTGGTTCATCTTCAAAGCAACCCAATTTTTTACTGTTGCATATTAAGGAGCACTTTCACCTAACACATTCACCACATCATTATGAATTTCTTCTCCCGATAAACCTTTTTTATGTAAATACCCCACGGGAAATTTTAACAAACTGCCACCGAACTGGCCCCTTTATATGAAATAGAGTGGTCACTTTTACATGGCGTTGTCATAGAAGGGGGAAATTGACCCCTTGTGACATGTCATAAGACAAATCCTAGGACAGGTTCCTGAACTCTTATAAAAAAACAAAGTTCAGGGACCTGTCCTGGGATTTGTCTTGTGACATCTCACAAGGGGTCAATTTCCCCCTCTTATGACAACGCCATGTAAAAGTGACCACTCTATTTCATATAAAGGGGCCAGTTCGGTGACAGTTTGTTAAAATTTCCCGTAGGGTATTTAATCAAACCTCGAATTTCTAATTTTTCCATTATAAAAAATCACTGAAGCGCCTTTTTTGAACACCTGTTACTATACGAATGAATTGACAGATCAATTTCGCAAGTTGGCAACCCTTCGAATAAAACGTACTTTTTGTCAGTGCTTAATCGTTCTTGAAAGTAATTAAATTTTGTATTAAAAACTGTGCTATATATTTAACAAAGTTTATAAACATATAAAAGAAATCGTAAGGTGTTTGAAAAGAATAAAATATGCCTAAAAATAAAGCTCGTCGTAGTTTGGCAAATAAACAAATAATGCTTTGTAATCATTGCGAAGATGAGATCAAAGAGGAATCCGATGATTTTATAGAGTGTGACAAGTGCGGGAAAAATTTTCATTTTCAATGCACTCAATTGAGTAAAAGAGAGTTTGAGAGTTTATTAAAAAATGAAAAAGAAACTTTTAACTGTCATTTATGTAAAGAAGGAGATGGAGAAATAAGGAAAGAGCTAAATACAATTAAAACTGAGCTGAGAAAACTAGAGAATTTAGAAAAATTGGATCAGCTGACTGAGTCGATAAACTTCATGTCAGCAAAGTTCGATGAAGTATTTAAAGATGTTGCAGAAAATAAGAAGAAGATAGCAGAAGTACAAAAGGAAAATAAAAAATTAAGAACTGAAATAAAAACTTTAAAAACATCTGTAAAAATACTGAATGATTATCGAGTACAAAATGATTGTGTCATAAGAGGATTGAAAGTTGGTGCCAAAGATAATGCAATGGATGCTGTAGTTAATCTTTCTAAGGATGTTGGTGTTGATTTTGAACCGAATGCTGTTAATGCTGCATATTTTCTTAGAACTAAAAAAGAATCTGAGGATGGGAAAAAAACTGTTGTGGTTAAATTTTCTTCCAAATTTCATAAGGAACGACTGATGGCTTCTAAATCAAAACTGAAAGGAAATGAAAGTACAAGTGAGGTGTTTGTAAATGATTTTCATAGCAAGGAAACTATGAACCTTTTTTATCATGCCAAATCATTAAAAACTATTGGTTATCAACATATTTATGTTAGAAATGGTAGAGTCTATTGTAGAAAAAGTGATATTGCAAAACAACAGCTTATCAGAGATGAAGATGATGTTGATAATATGTTATTGGAAGCAACTACTAATAAACATTGGAAGAGAAGATCTATGATTAATAGCAGAAGAGTTGATGACGCAAATTCAAGTGATGATGGCGATGATGGTGCTGCCTACGTGTCCCCTTAAAAAGGAATGTATATATTTAATTTGTATAATTTTTTTTTATAATTTTTCTATTTTTTTTATGATTAAAAATCAATATTTTCAACAATTTGCAAATTTTAAAACTTATTTTTGTAATTTGAATTTAAGTTTTCTTAATATTATTAGTATAAATATCAGAAGCGTTTCGTCTGTTGATAAATTTAATAAATTTAAATCTTTGATAGCAAGCTTTCCCAAGTTGCCGGATATAATAGCTGTCCAAGAAACTTGGTTTCAGAAGGACATTACACAAATTTACAAACTTCCAGGTTTTAATAATATACATTGTTGTAGAGAAGATGCTTATGGTGGTACGACTATATATATTAATAAAAACTTACAATTTAGTGTTGAAGTATGTAAGAGCAGTAATTTTGTTGAGCTTATAGTTTTGACTTTGAGCAGTGTTAAAGTTGAAAGCAAACCTTTGAAGATAGTGTCATTTTATCGATCGCAGAAGTGTAGCGTAAATGACTTTATTAGTATTCTTGACAGTATTTTAAGCGACCATGCTCGGAGTCCAATAATTATTGTTGGAGATTCTAACATTGATCTCATTCAAAATCCTTATTTTATTGATTTGTTGACCGTTTTTCAAAATTATGATTGTGACAGTGCTCATAATTTAATAACAAGACCTGTCAGTAGAACGTGTATTGATCATGTTTTTAGCAATTTTTCTGAAGAAATTTATGTTGATTCAGTTGAATGTAATTTATCTGATCACAATATAATTTGCTGTAAATTTAAGAAAGAGGTAATGAAAAATGATTATGTTGAGATTGAAAAGACACACTGTGACTATGAAAAGGCTAGAGAATACTTGCTTAATAATTTACCTGACAACTATGAATCATTTAATTCTTCAGAATTAACAAACGTCTTGGTGAATTGTATTAAAGGTGCTATAAATAATTCAACTGTAGTAACTAAATGTAAAAAACCGTTACGTTTTGAGCTAACTCCATGGATTAATAAGAATCTTCAAGATTTAATTTTATTTAAAGAGAAACTTTTAAGGAAAAGACATAAATCGAAAAACAAACAGAACGTTAATGATATTTTAAAGCGAATCAGCAAAGTTATAAAAATTTCTGCAAAAAAGTGTAGAGATGATTATTACGCTGGAAAATTATTGAAGGCAGGTAATGATCCTAAGAAATCGTGGAAATTTATAAATAGTACTCTTGGTCGAACAAAGAGTAACGTCATTAACCTTAAGGATTCTCAAGGGCAACCAATAATATGTGACCAAGACAAGGTGAATTGCCTTAATAATTATTTTATTACGAGTGTGGAAGATCTTAAAAGGGAAATTGAAATTTATCCTGGTGATGGGTTCAATTCCTTACGGACTCTTATACAGTCACCTCATCGTTTTACACTTTGTAACGTTAATGGTAATGATATCTTTGAAATAATCCAAAATTTGAAAGATAATAAAAGTCCAGGCTTTGATGGTATTTCGCCTAAATTTGTAAAAGAATGTAAAGATATTATAATCCCGATATTAAAAGATATTTTTAATAAAATCGTTAACAATTCAGTGTACCCTGATATCTTAAAAGTGCACAAAATTGTTCCAATTCCGAAAGAAGTTAATGCAACAAATATAGATAAATATAGACCTATTGCTGTTCTTTCTACAATTGATAAAATTTTTGAGAAGATTCTTTATGATAAACTTCTATTTTATATGGAGGAAAATACTTTTTTATACAATTATCAATTTGGATTTCGAAGGGGTTGTAGTACTGAAGATGCTGTGTTGAATGTAGTGCAGTTCATTTGTAGTGGGCTTGATGGAGGTTCTAGGGGAGTTGCTGGAATATTTTTTGATTTTACTAAAGCTTTTGATTTAGTAGATCATGAAATAATGTTACAGAAATTAATGAAATATGGTGTTCAGGGACGAGAACTTTTATTGTTTAAGAATTATTTCGTTAATAGAAAACAATATGTTAATATAAACAACACGGACAGTTTTCTTGGTTCTGTTGATTATGGTGTACCGCAGGGTAGTGGATTGGGCCCTCTTTTGTTTTCTATATATTTAAATGATTTAAAAAATCTAAATTTAGATGGACAACTTTTTATGTTTGCTGACGATGTGTGCTTGTTTTACCCCTATAAGTACGATTTATCACTTAAAACAAGAATTGAAAGAGATGCTGCTTTGATATTTGAATTTGCGCGATTAAATCGATTAGTTCTTAACCCTGATAAAACCAAATTAATACGCTTTAGACCACATGCTTTAAGTATGAACAGTGATTTCAACGTGTTTATTAACGGAAAAGCTGTTTATGAAACCCATTCCGTTAAGTATTTGGGAATCACATTGCAAAGTAACTTGTCATGGGATTTACATATAACCGATTTGAAAAGGAAAATAGCTCCAGCAATTGGAATTTTATATAAATTAAAAAATAAACTGGATGTCAAATCAAAGATGATGATATTTCAATCTTTGATTCAATCGCATTTGAATTACTTAGCAATTATATATGCTTACAATAAAAATAACATTTCACTGAAATCGCTTCAATGCATGCAAAACAAAGCATTAAAAATTATTTACAAACTACCACTACTGTATTCAACTGTCACATTGTACAAGGATATAAGCAAAACAATTTTACCAATTTATGGATTGCATGAGTATCAGGTGTTAATGTTTGTTTTTAAATGCATTAACCATATTGGTCACCAAAGCATAACATTTTCTCAACAGCAATTTAGTTTTAACACACGAAACAGAACAAATTTAAGAATTCCTCGATGTAGACTAGAAACTACTAAGCAACGCATTGATTACGTGGGTGCTGTAAAATTCAATAATTTACATCCAGATTTGAAATCAATTAATCGAATTTCGCTATTTAAATCGTCTTTTAAACAACACGTATTTAACAACTTTGAAACGCTTTTGTAATTTTTTATTTTTTTTTTTTGTAAAACAGTTTTTATACTTATTTTTTGTAATTCAATAATCTTAACATTAAGTTAAATCTTTTATTTGTACTTTTGACAATGAATTAATTTGCCAACTTGCCTCAATAATGCCTTACGGCGCTGAGGCCGAAATTGAAATGTATTTTAAATATTTTGTACAAATAAATTTTTTCTGTAGAAAAGTTTTTTCTATAGAAAACAAAAAAAAAAAAAAAAAAAAAAAAAAAAATGAAATTTAACATGTGTTCATATGACGGATGGAAGTTTACATTATACAAAGCTTTTTGCTGTTTATGCCGCCATCTCTATGTCAGGCTAAGAACATTTCATACTGCCCTCGTATGCACGTGGGCTTTTTTCATTTATTTGTACAAACAACTGTAATATTCAAATATAAAATTTGAAAAGGAAACAGAAAAAAAAATTATTTTATATCATGTGGTTCGATTATGGACTTTAAGAACCGGAAGTGGTTTTTCACGTGGAAAAATTTCACTCGAACTTTAAAGGCCTCAAATTGCAATTTAGTTTATAAAAATTAACAATTTTTCAATTTTATAACAAAGACACAATCACAATAAACACAAAATTTCACTTTTTCCCAAGAAAAATTAAATTTGGGTGAAAACAAACTCTACACAATTTTCACGTGAAACTTATTATCGTGAAAAATCATTTTTTTATATGGAGTATAACAGTTTTTTCACGTGAAACTCAAACAACTTACGGAGCTTTATGATCGAATGTGTTTCGCTCAGGATCCCCCTAACAAAAAAGGGGGTTATGTTCGCAAAATCTCTGGTCACAATCCGCATTGGAAAACCGTTATAATCCACATGCTGATTGTGGCTGTTTTGTAATCGGGTTTTAACCCCATTTTTGTATGGGTCTTATGTCCGATAATTATTCGGCCTTAGCCACCATAAGTTGTTTCAATTTCATTTGAAAAAACTGTTATACAAAATATCTTTCACGACAATTAAATTCTCGTGAAAAATGTGTTGACTTTAATATAAAAGACCAGTATGGTTCTTGTAAAAAAGTGTCATTTTGGGTTTGTTGTGATTGTATCTTTCTAATAAATATTGTTAATTTTTGGTTTTTTTTTGACGACACAACTTCAGGAACCGATTCTTTTAAAACGGTTAGAAATCTGCATTAATTGAATAATGTTTCTGTTTTGGTTGCAAATATCCCCGCTAGAGGGCGTAGTGCGATAAGAGAAAATGCAACAAATCTTATTTGAGTACAGGTCTTATTTAAGTACATATAAATTTCCGTTGAACAATTCGCACGATTTCTTAATTCAGGAGAACATGGGATAAATTACGATTTGTGGCCTTTAGATTTTGAGTGAAATTTTTTAAAGTGAAAAACAACTATGGTGCTTTAGCCCGCCAAAAGATAAATGGGGATAATGTCCGTGGGACAAAGTTTGGGGGCCACTGACACATTTGTTGTTATTTCCCATATATAATTTGAATTTAACTGTTGTCAGTATTTTAACTGAATATTCTGTAATCGGACCTAATGTAATCATATGTAAAAAATTCTTTTTTGAAAGGTTGATAAATTGTCAACAAAAAAAAAAAAAAATAGTAGATAAAACATGTTGGTATACATATCGTGTTACCAATTTCTACCATTTTTTACTAGCAACTTTTGGAAATATTTGTGCAAAACTCTAACCCACATGTGCTCGTCCACCTATCCCCTTGTTGGCCTGCATCTGTCTGGTTTTCCAATTTAAGCTTATCAACTCAATTGTGGTTTTTACGAATATTCAGAGTGGAATGAATTTCCGTTTTAAATTGAATATTGATACTGTTTTTCACATTTTGTGTCTGTAATTGTGTGTGTGTGTGTTTCCCCTTTCTCTCTCTCTCATAAAATTATTTTATATAAGTTCTGCAGCAGTTTTAGGTCAACAACATATGTGTCCATATTTTATTAGGCAATTGGTTTACCAATACGTTTTTAATGGAATTTAATTTTCCACCATATACAAAATGATAAATTGTCAAATTTATTATTAATTCAGATAAAGTGTAGCAAACAATAATTAAAGCATTTATTGTGCAGGAAAATTGTTATTATGTTGCTTAAACAGATGTTGATTTGTGAACATACACAAAAAAATCTGTTTAATTTGGAGGATGTTCTAATATGAAGATTTAAATTAAAATTTTATAGAAAACTCTGAATATTTATAGTCGAAGATTTATTTCGGAATTTTTTGCACGAAAAAAAACAACACTTTTCAGTTTAGTGGTTGCAATTATTTGTGTGGCAACATAGTTGTTGTACACAGAGAAAATAATTTCGTGTTGAAAACTGACTTTGTTGCAAATCGAATGGATCGATTGTAGTAACTGAGTTTTTCCGTTGTACTAACTGCAATTTGACTGTGACAATAGCAATTTGATTGTGATAACAGAAATCTGAGTGCAAGAATTTTAGTTTCTTTAGCAAAAATCGTAAAATTCGTCTGTTGCAACCGAAATATTCGATTGGTAGCGAATTCGGTTATTATCATGAATCTGTTTTTCCGGTGTAGTTTAATTTTAAAATTCCTTGCATATCTACCAAGTTAATGTGGCGCATTACAGAAACCGTTTTGAACTCAACAGAAATAACCCAGCAAAACAAATTATTAACAAATTATGGGTTACACTAAGAGTATTATGTCGCCAAAATTAACTGCAATTACACACTGCAAATACATTTAGAATTAACTGATCATGCAGTTATTATAACAACAATTGCTATCGAGAATATCTGCAATTTTAGTTAATCCAAATGCAATTGCAGTTAATTTTCCCAAATAATCCTCTGAATATATACATATAATATAAACATAAATGTATTTGCTACTCTAATGTCAGTGCTTTTTTTATAATACTATTTCCTATCAACATTTTGCTGGGATACATATTATAACTGTTCATTTTAGTATAACATGCAAATACCCGTTGATAGGCACTTTCTTACTTGTACATGGTACTTACTGACTGACTCAGTTTACTGCTTGCTGCGAGCAGCGTGTGTCATCAACGTTCGTACATAAGTAAGCAAACTTTTTATTGAAGACAAAATCAAAGTTTTGTAATTAAGTCAAGTCATCAAATACTTATACATATGTATATAACAAACACATACACACACACACACACAAAATTGGCACAAAACTAGGAACTATCGACAGTATTGAGGGACTTGCAAGTTGGTGAAAAGATTTTTAAGGCAGCAGCAATGCAACATAAAAAACTACTAAGCCAATCAAACAAAAAAAAATGAATAGGGAATTTTCTTGTTCTAGCTATTAAACTGATGAATGAGAGTTTATGTAGGAGTAAAAATATCTGAATGCAAATTGCATTAAACATAAAAAAACTTACAGGATCTTAAACTATAACTATATTATTTGCATACAAACTAATTTAAAAATTATAGTAGCAAGCATAGTTGGGAATTTTTTATTACCTTTGAAATTGCATTACCAGTTAGTTTATGCTAATGTAAATGGAAAATATTTCAGTACCATTTAATGGTAGTAAATAGGGCAAGGAATTCTTATGGACTTAAAATATGCACCTAAAAAATGCGGCTTAAAAAGACAAATCTGCATTCAGAAGTTAAAAAATATGCACTAAAGATTACTATTTTTAAAATATAATGCACCTTAAAATATAAAAAAATATGTAAGTTAGTTATTTTGTAATAGAACACAGAACTCAAAGCTTTTCAGCAGGTCAATAAGGCTTTTAAGAATATTTATTTTTGAAAATAATAAAAAAACCAAAAAAAATGTATAAATATTTTGATTGAATCAAAATATAAGAACATATAAATTTTTAAAATGTTTTTAGAAATTAATAAATGTTAATATAAATGAAAGATATGCATTAAAAAGGCACCAAATATGCATTTAAGTCGAAATATGCAAAAATATGCACAAATCGATACCATTTAGTTCTAAATTTGATGATTCGGATAAATATTTAGTCCATATTAGTTTTGGACTATCGAGAAAAAACATGCATTTACATGGAATTCCTTGCCTTAGTAAACAAATGTTTTTCATTACCCAGCAAAAAAATACGGTAATTAATTCCAATAAGGTAATGACTTATTAAGTGATACCCAAATACACAACTTTTCAAAGAATGGATTATTATAGTGCAATAAAAATAAATATATTCTTTTATACAAGCAACTTCTCAGAAGTTGAATTACAGCCATCAACAAATTACTATGAGCGTCATAAAATTCATTGGTGGATTTGTTATTTTGTGCTTTCTAAAATTCATTGGTGGATTTTTTAAAAATTAATGACGAATGTTTTTTGTTAGATTTGAGATCATGCAAGTAAATTATAAAGAATAAAAATTTAAAATATTTGATAAGGCCGCAGGATTTTTGGGTCCCGCTATTTACCAATTAAAAGATCTACTATACATACCTTCATACATCTCAACACACTAGATATAATGAAAAATACGAGTAAAAAGGTTAAAGTCGGGCATGCCGACTATACAATACCCTACACCAGTCTGGTGTATTGTTTGGATCCGAAATTCGAATGGGTTAAAATGGGGCTTGTGTCAAAATTTTTATAATGTGAGTCAGCGCACCAAATTTCATTAAAATATCTTAATATTTGCGACCTGCAGTTTGAAACCAAGCCAATTTTGGGGGGACCCTTATATGGGCACTAGTTCTAAACATGGACTGATGTTCACCAAAATCAATAGGCTTCGTCCTTGGGCCAACATAGGTCTATGTACCAAATTTCATCAAAATATCTTAATATTTGCGACCTGCAGCGTATAAACAATATAATTTTGGGGGGACCCTTATATGGGCACTAGTTCTAAACATGGACCGATGTTCGCCAAAATCAATAGGCTTCGTCCTTGGGCCAACATAGGTCTATGTACCAAATTTCATCAAAATATCATAATATTAATACCTGCAGCGTATAAACAGTATAATTTTGGGGGGACCCTTATATGGGCACTAGTTCTAAACATGGACCGATGTTCGCCAAAATCAATAGGCTTCGTCCTTGGGCCAACATAGGTCTATGTACCAAATTTCATCAAAATATCATAATATTAATACCTGCAGCGTATAAACAGTATAATTTTGGTAGGACCCTTATATGGGCACTAGGTCTAAACATGGACCGATGTTCACCAAAATCAATAGGCGTTATTGGGCCAATTTAGGTCTGTGTACCAAATTTCATCAAAATATCTTAATATTTACGACCTGCAGCGTATAAACAGTATAATTTTGGTAGGACCCTGATATGGACACTAGGTCTACACATGGACCGATGTTCACCAAAATCAATAGGCTGCGTTATTGGGCCAATGTAGGGCTGTGTACCAAATTTCATCAAAATATCGTAATATTTACGACCTGCAGCGTATAAACAGTATAATTTTGGTAGGACCCTTATATGGGCACTAGGTCTAAACATGGACCGATGTTCACCAAAATCAATAGGCTGCGTTATTGGGCCAATATAGGTCTGTGTACCAAATTTCATCAAAATATCTTAATATTTACGACCTGCAGCGTATAAACAGTATAATTTTGGTAGGACCCTTATATGGGCACTAGGTCTAAACATGGACCGATCTTCACCAAAATCAATAGGCTGCGTTAGTGGGCTAACATAGGTCTGTGTACCAAATTTCGTCAAAATATCTTAATATTTACGACCTGCAGCGTATAAACAGTATAATTTTGGTAGGACCCTTATATGGGCACTAGGTCTAAACATGGACCGATGTTCAAAAAAATCAAACTTGTTCGTCCTTGGGCCAACATAGGTCTGCGTACCAAATTTCATCAAAATATCTTAATAGTTGCGACCTGTAGAGTGCGCACAAGATTGCATGGACAGACAGACAGACGGACGGACGGACGGACGGACAGACGGACATCGTTAAATCGAAATAAAAAAAATTCTGAACCGATCGGTATACTATAAGGTGGGTCTACGACCAATATTTTTTGGTGTTACAAACATCAGCACAAACTTATAATACCCTGACCACATAGTGGTGTAGGGTATAAATATAATTTAATATGACTAATTGCTTCTTATCAACATGTAGATTGAAAATAATTGGAATATGCATTTAGGATTTATGCATCAATAGATCTGTGATGCATAAGCTGAGACCAGAGCAGGGTCTCACATGGTCCTTTTCAATGACAATACCGGTTTTTAATGCAACAGACGGCGCTGATTGCTGTTTTGTGTTTTCTAGCAATTCTGCTTCATTTTGTTGGGGAGCAGTGTTGCCCGAAAACTTTTAGCTCATTCCCATTTTGAATGTTTAAATCCCCAATGTTATACCCCATTCATTTTAATTTAAACAAAAACTCAATTTAAAAGAAAAAAATAGGAGGTAAGTTGGCATCGCTCTTAAGTCCAGAAAATTATTAAGAAGTGACTCCGCAAAGTAAATAAAATTTAATATTTTACGAAGAAATATTTACTATTTCACTAGAACATTTAAGGCCTCAAAGCTTTGTTGAAATTGTGAAAGTAGAAAAATTTTGTTATACGAAAGACAAATCACAATTAAGCTGAAATGTCACTGTTTCAAAATAAAAGTCATACATTAAATTTTCGAGAGAAAAAATTCTACACAATTTTCACACAAAAAATATTTTTTTTTCTTAACTTTGTATGGAATTTGACAAGTAAATACGTGTAGTTTTCAAAAAATAATTGTTTTTAGTTAAGTGTAAATCTAGTAGGTGTATGTTCTAGGGCTTGTAAACTCTTTAGAACATTAAGTTTGCATAAGTCGAGTTTACACGATTCACAAGGTACATAAGAGGTTATATGAAAACCCTTGGTACTTTTTGAACCTACACAAAATTTATTTTTTCTGAGTTCGTTGCATGTAACAATTTCAGTATTTTGAAAATTTTTTGATTAATTATTGGGTTTGGTTGCTTTTCGTTATTTCAAGATTTATAAATATTTGGAGAATATTTCTTCAATAATTTAAATATTTTGTAGAAATTTTTAAAGACTTTAAAATACCTAATTTGATCGACTTTAAAATAATACGCATATAATTTTCTTATTTTCGGCCTAAAACTAAATATTTTAAAATTTACAATTTTTTAATCTGTCCCCAAACCGAAGTCGAAATCCTTAATTTGAGCCCAAATCCCCGTACCTGTCAACTCTGTTAAAACCTCATTTGACAAAATAAAATCCTCCCTTGACAAAATTTCCCAAAATAAAATCCTCCTTTGAGAAAATTTCCCACATGGTAGCGACATCTACAGTTTGTTTAGAAAATGATCGATGTTGTATCTCTATATAATACGCATGCGCGGTTCCAGCAATTAATATAAGGGGAAAAATCATACACCACAGTAGACAAATACATTGATTTGGAAGATGCCTATTGATTTTGGTGGAAATCGGTCCATGTTTATACCTAGTGCACATATAAGGGTCCCCCCAAAATAGGCTTAGCTACACGCTGCATGTCGCAAATACAAAGATATTTCAATGAAATTTGGTACACAGACCTATGTTGGCCCAAGGACGACGCCTATTGATTTTGGTTGAAATCGGTCCATGTTTAGACCTAGTGCCCATATAAGGGTACCCCCCAAAATTTTCTTTTTCACACTCTGCAAGTCACAAATACGAAGATATTTCATTGAAATTTGATACACAGACCTATGTTGGGCCAAGAACGAAGTCTATTGATTTTGGTTAAAATCGGTCCATGTTTAGACCTAGTGCCCATATAAGGGTCCCCCCATAATTGGCTTGGTTACACGCTGCATGTCGCAAATACGAAGATATTTCAATGAAATTCGGTTCGTTGTCTCACATGGTCCCAAGGAAAAAGCTTATTGATTCTAGATAGGATCGGTCCATATTTGGACCTATCGCCCATATGGACTATATTTTCGATTTTCTCTTCTTTTGTGATTTTATAGAAAATTTGATACAAGTCTGTTTTAACCCATTCAAATTACTGATCCAAACATTAGTTGGCTTTAAATCAGACTGGTGTAGGAAATTATATAGTCGGCATGTCGTTTATTATTAAAGTAATACAAAAGGCAAGGTACATTCATTATTACTTGTTTTAAAATAATGCTGAAGGTAAGGAGTATCATTATTGACTGTCCAAAAAAATATTGTTACTGAATTTCCCTTTTTGGACACCGAGTGGTAGAAAAGGAATGTTCTGCGATCACACAGCGGACAGACTATATAGAATCCCAGCAAAAAAATTGGAAGCCATGCTTTATAAACCACTTCTATCACTGCATTAAAAGCATCCGTTTGCGTAACTTTACTGTTTTTCTAGAAGTAATTCTGAACAACTTCAAAAAAACACTTCTTTCATTGCTTCTATTAGTATATTTTGACAGGTTTTTTACAAGTAATCCTAAACAACATCCAAAAAATTACTTAATTATTACTTCTAAAATATTATTGCTCTAAAAGTAATCCCAAAAATTGATTTTGGTACAGTTTATTTTCAAACAGATAATCGCGGGTTCTATGCCAATATTTTTTGAATATTTTTTTTTTAATTTTTTTTAATACTTATAATTAATTTGTTTAAATTTAATATTTTTACCCCTCAATTCTAAAATGCTTTGTAAAGTTATAGCAGGTTTACAAAACGTCATTTGCATACAAAATTTGTTCATTAAACCTCCTATAATTTTACAGAGCGTTTATGAATTTAGGGGTTAATTTTAAAATTTTAAAAAATATATAAAATAGTGATAAAAATTGCTTTTTATGCACTTGTGAAAATATTATTAAAAAAAATATTGAATTGCAGTGCATCTTTTGCA
Source organism: Leucophora obtusa (assembly GCA_949987735.1). Classification (NCBI taxonomy): domain Eukaryota; kingdom Metazoa; phylum Arthropoda; class Insecta; order Diptera; family Anthomyiidae; genus Leucophora; species Leucophora obtusa. Next base: position 8,685,153 of record OX465295.1, read on the forward strand.
CTTGTTTAATAAGTACTTTTAATGAAGAGAATTAGACACAATATTTAGCAATGTCAAAGTGGCTCGGCAGTAAAATAGCTCAAAGAATACTATCAGCAGTAGAGAACTAGACTAGCAACCTTGAGGTCGTAAGGTCGATACCCGGTGGATGCAAAACATTTTTTTAATGAAAAACATATAATTTATTCGAATTTTTTTTAACTTCCAATTGATGAAAAATTGTGTCCTCAACTCAATTTTAAAATTATTAGTGTTTCGGATTACGATGCGTTTTAATTTGTTTTAATTAGTTTTAACTGAATTTTAAGTCTAAACCTGCTGTTTAGCAATTGATGTATTTAAACAAATCATATTTACGTTTAAAATAAGTTGTTGGTGTAGTTTTACCAAAACTAATAGTGATTAGAATAAATAACAATTACAAAATGATTTAAATAAATATTGAAAAGTCATCATCTTTATGGTATTAGAAATGTTCATGTAATTTGAGGTTTGACTAAAGATAAAGTAATGCAAATTATAATCTATATATACATATATACATACATACGCATGATAACACACACATTGACATACATAATTGTAATTTGACATTAAATTGTATATAATCAATGTTATACTTATCATGAATTATATTTTGTTCATAGATTTGATATATATCAAAATTACATACATTAGTATATATGTATGTATGTCCAACATATATTAATATAAATACATACATATCTACATACATATTAAGCGCTTACAGTTAAGATGATTGTTTGGTCTGTTGTACCAGCAACTAATATGTGGCTATTGGGTGTAAATAATCTACACATCCGTTTAGTGTTCATTACAAAATGAACATTCACTCATACATACAGACATAAATATGTATGTATGTATTTACCAATTTAATTCAATCACTTATATACTAACTTTATGTAAAGACATACAAAATCGATTTGAATAGTGGCAAGCAATTTGTTATTAAAACCCTTAAAACATTAAACAACACCTAAGTAACTAATAAGAAACAAAATTTACTACTAACATAACTAAAATCTTAACTCGATAAGTTATGAAAATCTTGTATCCAGAAATTAGTATTTAACACTTTAGCAGATGAGTTCATTCCTTCTAAATAGTTTACGAAAACATATTTTAAATTTCTTGTTTCATCCATTTAGAGTAAATATAGTGTATACACTTAAAGAAACCATAAATTGTGTTGCTATTTTAAAATATATTTTTTTTAAATTAAGGAGGCCAACTACGAAAAGTGCCTAAACGAAAGCAAATGAGCGAAATTATGTTTTTGTTTCTCAAGTACTTATGATAAAATCAGGGTTGGCTGGCAATACCGCTAAAATACTGTTATCGATTCAAAACCCTTTCAACTGACTACCGTTACCCCTAAAATACCGTTACCGAAATACCCTGAATACCGTTATCCTTAAAATACCGTTTCCGAAATAACTGAAATACCGTTATCCTTAAAATAATGATACCGAAATAAATGAAATATCAATACCCATAAAATGCCGTTACCGAAACAAATGAAATATTGTTATCCCTAAAATACCGTTACCGTTATTTTTAATATTCTGCTTTTGCTAATTTCACGTGGTTATCGAGTATTTTTTGTACATTAAGTTGATAAATTGCTTCTGTTTTCAATCTCGTTTGTTTTTTGTAAAAAAAAATTGCGGGATGCATCGCAATAACTGAATACCGTTACCCTTAAAATACCGTTACCGATATAACTGAAATACCGTTAACCTTAAAATAACGTTACCGAAATAACCCAAATATCGTTATATTTAAAATACCGTTACCGAAATAACTCAAATACCGTTATCCTTAAAATACCGATACCGAAATAAATGAAATAGCGTTACCCTTAAAATACCGTTACCGAAATAACATAAAATATCGTTACACTAACGATAACCGCATTCGTTTCGGTTACCATCCATGGATAAAATCAATTTTTCAATTTCGATCATTTAGACGATTTAAGTATTTTTGTTTTGGTCCCGCCTTTAGAGAATTATCTTTATATTAACGAAAATTACACAAGTCAATTGAAGTTTTCATAAAACTTTATGAAAAATATTAAGAATGTTTTTTGTTCATTTTGAGATAATAAATATATTATCAAATTTTCTTTTAAATTATTTTCAAATGAAAGAAAGATGATAAAATTTACAAGTAAATTACACGTATACTATCCTGCTGGTCTTACTGGGTTTTTTCCCAATTTGTATTCTGTAAACTTTATCATCTTTCTTTTATTTGAAAATTTGATAATACATGATCTAAAGTCGGACGATAAATTTATCAATTAAAAGATTATGAGTAAAAATTTTTTTAATATAACCACTTATAATTTTATAGAATTATATATCGTTGAGTATTGTCATATGCAATACCAAATATTATTTTATATCGTTATGGAAAAATATATTTAGTTATATAAAATTATATTAACCTGATCCACCATTTATCGGATCTAATAATATATTTATACCCTACACCACTATGTGGTCATTATACCCTACACCACTATGTGGTCAGGGTATTATAAGTTTGTGCAGATGTTTGTAACACCAAAAAATATTGGTCGTAGACCCACCTTATAGTATACCGATCGGTTCAGAATTTTTTTTTATTTCGATTTAACGATGTCCGTCTGTCCGTCCGTCCGTCCGTCTGTCTGTCTGTCCATGCAATCTTGTGCGCACTCTACAGGTCGCAACTATTAAGATATTTTGATGAAATTTGGTATGCAGACCTATGTTGGCCCAAGGACGAACAAGTTTGATTTTTTTGAACATCGGTCCATGTTTAGACCTAGTGCCCATATAAGGTCCTACCAAAATTATATTGTTTATACGCTGCAGGTCGTACATATTAAGATATTTTGACGAAATTTGGTACACAGACCTATGTTAGCCCAATAACGCAGCCTATTGATTTTGGTGAACATCGGTCCATGTTTAGACCTAGTGCCCATATAAGGGTCCTACCAAAATTATACTGTTTATACGCTGCAGGTCGTAAATATTAAGATATTTTGATGAAATATGGTACACAGCCCTACATTGGCCCAATAACGCAGCCTATTGATTTTAGTGAACATCGGTCCATGTTTAGACCTAGTGCCCATATAAGGGTCCTACCAAAATTATACTGTTTATACGCTGCAGGTCGTAAATATTAAGATATTTTAATGAAATTTGGTACACAGAGCTATATTGGCCCAATAACGCAGCCTATTGATTTTGGTAAACATCGGCCCATGTTTAGACCTAGTGCTCATATAAGGGTCCTACCAAAATTATATTGTTTATACGCTGCAGGTCGTAAATATTAAGATATTTTGACGAAATTTGGTACACAGACCTATGTTAGCCCAATAACGCAGCCTATTGATTTTGGTGAACATCGGTCCATGTTTAGACCTAGTGCCCATATAAGGGTCCTACCAAAATTATACTGTTTATACGCTGCAGGTCGCAAATATTAAGATATTTTGATGAAATTTGGTACACAGACCTACATTGGCCCAATAACGCAGCCTATTGATTTTGGTGAACATCGGTCTATGTTTAGACCTAGTGCCCATATAAGGGTCCTACCAAAATTATACTGTTCATACGCTGCAGGTATTAATATTAAGATATTTTGATGAAATTTGGTACATAGACCTATGTTGGCCCAAGGACGAAGCCTATTGATTTTGGTGAACATCGGTCCATGTTTAGAACTAGTGCCCATATAAGGGTCCCCCCAAAATTGGCTTGGTTACAAACTGCAGGTCGCAAATATTAAGATATTTTAATGAAATTTGGTGCGCTGACTCACATTATAGAAAATTTTGACATAAGCCCCATTTTAACCCATTCGAATTTCTGATCCAAACAATACACCAGACTGGTGTAGGGTATTGTATAGTCGGCATGCCCGACTTTAACCTTTTTATTCGTTTTTATATAACCACTTATAATTTTATAGAATTATATATCATTGAGTATTATCATATCCAATACTAAATATAATTTTATATCATTATAGAAAAATATATTAAGTTATATAAAATTATATTAACCTGATCCACCATTTTTCTAATAATATATTTTTATATATAATTATATTAACCCATATATGATTTGATCACGGAAATGATGGGTAGATCTGGTTAATATAATTTTATATTATTAAATATCTTCTGATAATTACATAAAAATAAACATTTCATAATACTCGGCGAGATATAATTCTATGAAATCATAACTGCTTATATAAAAGTAATTTTTACTAGAGTTTTAATGATGATTAATCATAAACTGAATTAAGAAGTTTCATAAAAAAATTTGTTTCACAAAGAGTATGCAGCGTTTCATTTGTTTTATAAAATTTTTCGTATATTATGTGAAGAAAAGTTTTATTAGATTTTAGCAGAGAAGCGACTTTCATGCAAAATGAAAGAATCAAAAAATGTTCAACATGTTCTTGCATATTTTTACATATTTTGTTTTATTAAATACATATTTTTATATATTTTGCTTTTAAGAGCATTTTTTTGCATATTTTATTTACCAACATCATTTATGTTTTAAAAATTAGAAGTGAAATTTAATTAAAAAGAAACAAAAGGCACACCGAAAAAATTTCTCAGTTACAGGCAACTAAATTTTCAACTGAGGTTCAGGTGAAATTCCCCTTACTGAGCTTCAGTTGATTGATTAAGTTGAAGTTAACCAATATGATTTTGAAAATTTAATTTAACTGAGCCTTCAGTTAAAATGAAACAAACTTTTAAATTAGTAGCTAATAACCGATTCAACAATTTAAAATAACAAATATTTACATATATTTGTCAATAAATAAAATCGAATAGAATTTTTTGTAAAAATTACACAATTTATTTAAAATAAACAAAAATTGAATTACAATTGTCATACCCTTAATGATTGTATTCCATACTTTTTCTTCGCCCATTGTCAGCATGGACCCAGATTTTTAAAATTTGTAGGGAATAAAGTTTTATATTTTGTTTAGGGTTTGGGGTTCGGGAATTCCCGGGCGGGAATTCCCGGGAAATCCCGGGAAAAGTTTGCCGGGAATTCCCGGGAAAATAATATATTTTTCCCGGGAAAACGGGAAATTTTAAAAATATTAAATTTTTTAAATTGTTTTTGTTTCGAATAGGATTTTTTAATTTTAGTCATAAAAACATTTTAAATACCAAAACAAAAATGTCATTGTTAAAATCTTTTAAAAGGGAATACATTTATTTGACACAGAAATAAAATCTTTCAATTCTTGCATTTCAACTAATAAAGATTTTTCGCATAACTTATTCAAAATTTAAGTAGTAAAATCTAAAAACTTGGTAAAATGTATAAAAGAAATATGAAAAAATAGCTTTGTTTCTTACAAATAATCGCCCTTAGTATCTAAATTTTTCAAATGTATAATTTAGGTCAAGTCGACTTTAGTTAAAATATTGGGTGGCAGTATACCTTGACTTGGTTTATTTTTAGAGCATTCTGATTGGTTAATTTATTTTAACCAATCAAAATATTTGAAAATATAAATATTTTTGTGAGGTTTTCATACACAAAATGAATAAAACCGTTTGATTAAAAATAAAGTCGACTTTAAATTTAAAATACTCCTTTATATTAAGGGTCAATAATTTTATAAGTAACGTTTTCATTAATAAATATGAAAAGAAAAGACTAATGGTTAACGGTGGTATCTAAATTTGGTTATCCGACTTCTAAATTTGGTTCACAAAAAAAAAAAAAAAATTGATGGTCATGCAACTTCTCTTGAAGAAAACAACCACAAGAACAACGTTTCAGCTAAAATTAGCAAAGTACCCGAAGAAAAAAGTGTAAGCTGAATAGGCATTAAAGGTTTTATGGTAGGGCAAACATTTCCTGAAATGATATCCAAATTAGCCGCAGTCAATCCGCACCATAACTAGATCTTCCTTTATTCGAGAAAGTTTTTATAATAAAAACCTGGCATTGCAAAAAAATTAAACCGATGTAAAGAACATTATATTAAATTACTACAATCATGTAAAATATATCATGACAAAAGAAATATCGAGCAATATTTCTAACAATAGGAGATTTACTATATTCTTAGATAAATGGACAAGAATATCACAAAAGAGATATTTGAACATATGTATAAAAGGAAATAATTCATTTTATAACCTGGGGTTGGTTTATATATCAGGAAGATGTAATGCTGATGAAATAAGAAGAATTGTAGAAATAAGACTAGAAGAGTTTTATTTGTCTTTGGAAAATAATATTGTGGCCACCATATCTAATGGGCTAAGTGTGATGAAACGGTTTGTTTCCGACAGTCCAGTAGTAGGTGCTTTCTGCTGAAATCATGCAATTCATTTGGCAGTGCTTAGAGTAATTTAGGTGAAGTCAAATGTTCAACATTCTGATATTTTTACTTTGAATTCTCACTACATAGACTGAATTTGTACTGAAATAGTGTTTTTTTTTTAACAAAAATTACTTATATAGGTGGTTTTCATTAACAATTTTGTTCAAAAATATTTCCCGGGATTCCCGGGAATCCCGGGAATCAAATTTTTTCATTCCCGTTTCCCGGGAAATAAAAAAGTCCGGGAAATCCCAAACCCTAATTTTGTTTGACCGAAATATTTCCTGCAAACAATGAGAAAAAAAATTAAATTATTAAGGGTAATTTAATTTCCATGAAATAACAAGAACTTACCAAAAACCCAAAAAATTTTCATTATATTTCGCTTTTGTGTGCCTTTTGTTTTTAAATATTGTTGTAAATTTATTAACAATTGAATCATTTAAAATTTACAGTTTGACTCAAAAAAAATTTATTGTGAACCAAATATTAGTTGCTCAGTTAATTTTTATTTATTTTAAATTAATTGTGGATATCTTTAACTGAGCAACTGAAGAATTTTTTCGGTGCCGGATTTGTAAGCCTTAACACAGCACTAAATTTAAAGGTGAAACATTATAATGTCATCTACTTAGACATATATATTGGACTTAATTTTTAAGAAAACGCTCTCCAGTAATAGATATGATTTTTAATAATCGACAAGTTAAAAATGCATTTTTTAATGCTTATTTAATTGCATATTTCGGCGCATATCTGGTATATTTACTGCATATTTTGAGCGGATATTTTCGATTTTAAGTGCATGAAAGTAGCTGCCCGAGTTATTATTTAGATCATACAAAAAATAAACTTACTTTTCTCTGTGGAGTTTAATTTTTAATTTCTACTGAGCATTTATTAAAGTGTAAGATTAAAGCCAATTTTATCTTAAATTAGAAAAATAAAAAAATCTCAGCAAATACTATAGAATTTAATAATACATTTGCTGCATAAACATTCTAAAATACACATATGTACGCACAGTAGGGGTATAACGGTATGGTATATACGACGCACTAGAGGGGATAATTCAAAAGTTGCGTACTCACAACAGAAACAGATTATTGCGCCCACTAAAGAGCGTGGTCTTGAAAACGAAAGTCAGGTTTAATAAACTTGATGGACAATACAAGATCTGTCCTTTTAGACTCCTTGTCTTTCTTAATAATTTTTTTTATTTTGAAGCCCTGCTTAATCACTGCTAATATCAGTTGAACAAATTTCTATAACGTGGAAAATGTTTTAGTGCAGTGTTAGTTAAAAAATATTGTAACTCTTCTCCATGAAATATATATATATATACATATATGTATATAAGGGAAAACTTTTCTGTCCAGGACGGTCCAGCACGAAATTAGTTATATACAAATAGCTGACGTATCTACTTTAAGGCACGAATTAAATTTCTGCCGAAATTTTCCGAAAAATCTATAATAAGTGACAAGACCTCATACCACGAAATTTTTGATATATGACTAACAACACCCAAAAATTAATGCCTTGACCGCACTGTAAATTATATATGTGGAAAAATAAATAATGGATCTTCTTATATTGATTATGAAAAATTAAAAATTTTGCTAAATATCCTTTTAATAAATATCTTTTTTAAATATGGTTACAATGACTGGTTAAGATTAAAAATTTAAATCCCTCAATTTATTTATAAAAAATCAAAGGAAAATTTAGAAGTTGGAGACTATTAAAGGCATTTAATGATTGTTTTTAAAAGACAAAGCTTAATATAACAAATATGATATTGAGTTCAGTGTGTACTGACGAACTGTATTTTTCAGCCTAAATAAATTTGCGGTCAACAGGTAACCGAGAATCTGCAAGTATAGTAAGTGAAGCTTTTAATCCATCACCTTAGAGAAATCCTAATATTAAAAAGCCAGAATTTCTAATGAAACTGCAAGAAGTTTATCTCCACCTGCAAAGAAGATTAATAAAAATTCAACGACAAATAAATATCGTTCGCTAAGAGCTCATTTGTAAAAAAAAGCATTGACCTCTGAAGAACTAGATTTATTGGAGGCTCCAGAAATATCACACTACAGCCATGAAATTTAATATTTTCTTCTAATTTTAATTTAAACATATGCAAACATATATTTACTTAATAAGTATATTTTTTTTTTTATTTTAAAGTCACGTTTACACTCGAGAGAAAACTCGTGGGGCTTTACGAAAATGCAACTCTGTATAAGTCTACCAAATGTAATTTCTCGATCATTGTCAGTTTCTGACATACACAATTTCTTTAACAAGCACAAATTTTAAAATTTTTTTGTTAAATTAATGAACATTTCAGTTTATTTAATGCACTTTTTGGAGAAAAAAAAATTTTTTTAACAGTGTTGTTTTCCAAACGTCCCTAGTAGAAATGATTTTTATATATTCATATATGATTTTTATACAATCATTTATGATTTTATACAATTATAACTTGTGGAGTATTGTGAAACATATATTTTTATATGATTATATCAAAAGATATTAAATTGTATAAAATTGTATTAACCAGATCCACCATTTTTCGGATCAAATAATATATTTTTTATAAAATTATATTAACCCATACATGATTTTATCCGGAAAATGGTGGATATGGTTAATATAATTTTATATAATTAAATATCTTTTGATATAATCATATAAAAATGTATGTTTCACAATACTTGGAAAGATATAATTGTATAAAGTCATAAATGATTATATAAAAATCATATATGATTATATAAAAATCATTTTTACTAGGGGTGTCATATAGATCAGCTGCAATTAATATGCATTTTTATTAATTTTAATTTAGTAGGTTTGAGGTTAAGAATAAGAATAAACCTTTTTTCTAAAAGTTATAAACACATTAACTTGCAAATCAGACTAGATCTAGTTTCTTCCTTATTTTCTATGGACAGGCTTCATCAGTGATTTTCCATTAAATTGTATTATTGTTTACACCCGAGTAAAAATACTTATATATTGTTATATATTATGTGATTGGGTTATATCTGACGTTGAATGGAGTCACATTAAGACACATATCATTATATACAACTACATCTGATATTATTTTTTAAATGCATTTTTTGTACGGTAATTGATGTTATTACATATCCCCACATCTGACTCCATATATAACTACGTAAGCCACATAAAACTAATCAAAATATATGTAGTGACCGATACGATTATATATGGTTCGATACTAAGTTATATAACACTGTATGTATCGTCATACTAAAAAAATATTCTTGTAATTTTATAAAACTTTCTATATGATCTCATACAAATTAATATAAATTAAGAGTTAATTACTCCACAGCTAAATAATTTTCATGTGATTTTTTTGCATATAAAATTATATTAAAAAATGATGCGTACGATTTAGAAGACAAAAGCATTGAAATTTTTATTTTATGTTATAATATTTGGGCCTTTAAAATTGTTCAAGCTATAGAAATTTCAATATCAATTTAATAGCCGGTATGCATAAAAAGTATACTTAATATTAGACAATGTTATATAAAATCAGATATTTTTATATCGAATTAGATGTAATTTGATGTCCTGGATATGGACAAATCTCGGATCGAACTGAATCAATTTATATCTAATTTGATATAATTAGACACAAGTAGATGACCCATTTTTCGGATCAAGTTGTATGTCGTTGTATATGGGGACTTATCAAATAAGATATAATTATATATGACACCATATTAAGATTTTTACCCAGGTAACTATTTTATTGTCAGATTGTCTCTATATGATAATTTTTTCAACAACCTGTCGGTTGTCGGAATCGAACCCATGAATTCCTACATTACAAACGTAACTATACTAAAGTTCGACAGCTTAGTCATCTAAACCAAGTAAGGCCTTGAATGTAGTGTAGCTAATTCATAGTTTTCTTTCCTATTCAGCTGTCTGTTATTATTTTTTTTTTTACTTTCAGATGTGATCAAACAGACACATACATAAATTCTACTTTTAGATTTTTTGTTTATCTTCTAATCTCTTCCGTGTCTTCATAACCTTAAACCTACTAAATTAAAATTAATAAAAATGCATATTAATTACAATATCAATTGTAGCTGGTCTATATGACGCATTTGAAAAACAACACTGTACTAAAAAACATTATAAAAATGCCCTATTGGCAGTCTGTCTCCAATATATGCAAATCGCCTGCTCTTGAACGTAAAAACCATACGTCAGTGTGGCAACATTTGCGAAAAAAGGAGACACGGAGGCATGTTATATGGCTGTTTAAAAAAATTTTTTTTTGCGAACACTGTATAAAATAAGACATAAAATTAATATAAAAGTTCTCCTGAGCTTAATTCTGTGTTTGGATATTTACAATGAAAATTTACGAAGACTTCTTTTTGTTGAGCCCTTTAAGCCTTTTAGCCAGTAGTTCGATAGTTAAATTGTCAGTTTTAAATGAAAACTTCACAATTTAACTGTCTAATTTTGTCGTTAAAATGTTCCATAATTTCCCTTCAGACAACCTTTTTTATGGGTCATTTAAGATTTTCTTTCAGGAATTACCAAAAGAATTCCTAAACTCGAACGTTTTAAGGGTTTTAATATGGTAAAAATATGTTCGGTTTTAAATTTCACTAACGAAATGTCATTGTGGACATTCGAACCCAGAATTAAGCTCAGAACAACTTTGAGATAGTATTGGTCCGCATTTCGTGGGGGAACTTTTTTAAGACCGTGACAAAGTGATATCATATCTCTTTGTGTTTTTCTAACCTAGTGTCTACAAATGCAAAGAAATGTGCAAAGAAATTTGAAAATAACACACGAAGCAACAACATGGAAAATAATTTTGTTGATGCTTTGTGTGTAATTCGTAAATTTTATGGAATATTTTATTGCATTAGAAGACACTAGGTAAGATCAATATTGCTATGCCATATAATTTTTGTTATTTTCAAACAATGCAAAACGTTATATTCCTAATGTACAGGGGTTGGTCAAGCATTTATTAAAATATTATTAGGAGAATATTTAAGTAAATTTTGTTAATTTTGTTCCACAAATTTCAAGTTTTTCTTATGGAATAAAAACCAGCAGATATCTAGGCACTGATAAGTATCTATTAGTCGAAATTACGGGCATTAGCCAAATAATTGAATATCGCATAAAAATAAAACAGTTAAATTTTTATTGGGAAACCAAAAACGAATTCGTTAGTTAAAATCCCAGTTAGTAGCTAGCAGCACATTGTGAAAATGAGGCTTAATTCTTTTATGTACACTAACTAATAACATATTTATATTTAAATAACCATAGGTTTATGGTTATTTAAAACGAAAATCAGTAAAATTATTTTCAATTGAATAAATACTCGTATTGTGATAAAATTATTAAGAAATATTTATATTTTTTAACTTTTTTTTACCGGTCATTCAAGAAAACATAATTCAGAAAAATACGGACTTTCTGTATTAATTAAAATCTTCAAACAAAATTTTATTTTAAAAATTCTCTATTTTTTTCTTATACAATTGTTATTACACCATCAAACATTTTTCGCAATTCAATAAATTTTGTGAGGCATTTTACTGAAAAATTACTATTTAGGGCCGTCGTTTACATAGGACACTCGACAAGAAACATGCATTTCTAATTGTTAAGAAATGCTAAATTTACACAATTTGTGTGTAAGTATACCACTCACAAAATGTAAGTTTCTTTTACAATTTAAGCACTTAGCGTAAATTTACTGAAATTATAGTAGGTAAAAAGTTACCTACAATAAATAGAGAAAATGTATGCAAAAATTATAGTTTAGTGTAGTGCGGTATGAAGAATATAAATTTCTTTCAAAAACACCGTTCATATTCAACTGCCCAAGCCCTGTAAGTGTATAAATCTACAACTATTCATATGTGTAGGCTGTCTGTGTTATTAATCCTGCATTACAGAGATATGACTGTTCTAATACCATTTAATTTATATTCACTTGTTTAAATTGCAAACCCTAAAGCACTAGTTTCAATAGAAGTTTTGTCGTAATTCGATGTAGTAGTAGTAGTGGTAATACTACACATATTCGTATGGTTGTATTAGTTGCAGCAGCAGTAGTGGTAGTTGCATTATGTCTGTGCAGTAGTGGTAGTAGTAGCAGTATTAGTAAAAATTAGCAGCTGTGTGTATGTGTTTTAGTCTGTAAATTATTTTTTATTTTCAGTTCTTTTCTTTTTTGGCAAAAAACTGAAAATAATGCCACATGTATAAAGGAGTTTGTGAGTTGAAAATATATTTTCTAGATATTTTTTTTAGGAAAACAGTGCGTGTTTTGTTGAGCATGTGTTAGTGATTTTAAACCAACCCTGCAAGTCTGCATTGTTAAATGAAAGTGTTGTTGTGTTTAGTATTTGTTAGTTTTAATGGGTTTTAGTTTATTTATGTTTTTAGGTGTGTCATTTATTTTTATCAACTGAAGTTTATTAAAATTTAAAAAATGCATTGCAATTTGTCGCACATTCTTTTGGATAATAAATAAAAATTAAGTTAGTTTAGAATTTTTAAAAACTAAACACCCTTCCAGCTATGTGAAGATGTGTATAATTACTTTGTTAATTACTAAGGCAAAGAATTTCGTGAGCTTAAAAAGCTAAAATATGCGCTTAAAAAAATGCATCAAGAAAAGCAAAATATGCTTTAAAAACATAAAAAGTAGGTATGCACAAAAATAGCACTTTCTTAACTTTCCAGTAGGAAAAGAATTAAATTTTTTAAGTCGCCAAAATTTTTACGAATGTGTGTTTTTTAAAATAAATTTAAAAATTTTGTTTGAATCATTTTTTATTTTAAAAAATATGCACAACCATGTATTAATATTGTTAGGAATTTTGATTAGTCTAGTACAGAAAACTCTGGAATTTTCTAAAAGAAAATATCCCGAGAAACGGAATTTACTAACACGTCAATCTGGCAACGTAACACTACAATTAATTATACACCTCAGCATATGCTAAGGTTAAATGCCATAAATAATCTTAAGCAGTTGGGCTCCGTTATAAATAACATAAGAGTTATAATTATAGAAGCACTTGAATTTTCTACTAAGTTCTACATTTACATCCATTAAACTATAAAAGATCGAACGTTACGAAGAAAGCTGAAGTTACGCATTAACATTTGTGAGGTAAAATTGTACTTTAAATTTGTGCTCTTAACTTGTGTTTTAGAGTATGTTAATTGTATTGTCAGTTGATTAATAGAGTTTGTGTGTTTGTTATATTGTTGTATAGTAAAATAATACAGCGTTTAATAAACAAGTGTAACTACAGCTAAAATAAACTAAAGACAGTGTAAATAAAGAAGAGTATAAGCTCTATCAAACAAAGTGTAAGAGTTATTTTAAACACCAGCCGGGATTATCTAAAGGAGATAAACCAAGGTAAAATTCAACAACATGTAAAAAATGTGCAATGCAAAAGCACCAAATATGCATTTTATGTCAAAATATGCAAATATATACATTTTTTTGAAATTGTAAAATAAAATAAAAATCTATATATTATTAATTTTGAGACTCGAAAAATATTTATTCCCCACATGTTTTTGAACATCGGAAATTTATTGCTTATTCCTCACTAATTACACTCAAATATAAATGATAGTAAAAACCAGTACAATAAAAAATTTTAAGTCGCGCATGCTGACTATTGAAAGGCAAAAAAAAATTAAAACACATTAAGAAACTGTGATTTTGCCTACACTCAACCAAAAAAGTCTGTAATGGCTACTGAAAATTTTGCTGTTATTACGGGAAATTTAACTGTTTTGAGCCCAGCGGTATTTGTTGCTAATTTTAGCAACACATATCTGCTGATCTGTAGTACAATAAAATTAATAGAAGAAATTAGTAGCCGCTACTACATTTTAGTAAAATTTATGAAAACTGCAATTCAAAATCGATTTGCTAAAATCAGTTAAAAAACTTACTAAATATCATAATTTTAGTACAATGAAATTAGTATAAATAATTAGTTGCAGTTACTAAATTTCAGTAAATTGTTGTAAACTGTAATTTAAAATCAATATGCTGAAATCAGCAAAAATTTTACTAAAAAACAAAAACTGTAAAATCTAAAAAAAAAAAATTTTTTCTGTCTAAAAAAAAATTTTTTTTTTTTATACAAGCGTATAAATACTTCATCGTACTTGAAATTTGGAGTCAAAATTGCAAACGGTTCTCCAGTTTTGCTGTTTTTATGCACTGGAGGTGCAATAAAATTTTCTGGGTGTTATTTCTAAACTAAGAATATATCAATAGTAACAAATATAAACTAAACAAGAATTGTAAAAAATCAAAAAAAAAAAATTTAAATTAGTGTATTTTTATGCTAAATTTAGAACTCGGTTTTGAAAAATTAGTAAAATGTTTTGCTAAAATCAGCAGCGAGAATTAGTAAAAAAAATTCGTAATTTGTAATAAGAGAATAGCAAAAATGGTTACTAAAAAAAATGTACTAAAAATCAGTATAAAAATAGTAAAGTTCGATTGGAAACTGTTAACAAATTTTTTTACTAACTTTTTTATCTGAGTGTAGAATTAGTTATCCCTAAATGAAATAGATCGATCGATCTGTGGACCAAATTTCGTTTAAATATCTTCGTAGTTCCGACCTCTAGTGTGTGAACAAATATAAAATCCAATTAATGGGGGACCTTTGTATGGCCACTTCATCTAAATATGGACCAATCCGAACTCAATAGGATTTGTCCCTGGGTCGATGTAAGTCGATGCACCGAATTTCATCAATTATCTTATCATTTGCAACCTACAGCGTGCGCCATTTTTAGGGGACCCTTATATGGGCACTAGATCAAAACACGGATACACTTGATAAAAGTTAGTGTACCCAATTTCATAAAAATATCTTAACATTTGAGACCTGTAGAGTCCCAGCAAAAAATAGACACGATTTTGCATTTTTTCGCGCTACTCTAATCACTCCCTTCCAACAATGCAATAAAGGAAGGCAGACTTTTTGATGTTGTTGTTCCTTTTACTGCATTTTTGGAAGCAGCTTCTTTTATTGCGGATATATGCTATGAATTTTTTCGCAAATGCCCCACTTAGAAGTAATAAATTACAACAAAAATACAATAACATACAAAAACGCCTCTTTTACTGCATTTTTGGAAGGAGAGAGGAGAGAGAAGTGAAAAGGGAAAAGCGCTAAAATACGTGATTGTGGTACTGCAGTGCTTCTAAAATGTTGTCTATTTTTTGCTGGGGTGTGTCTAAGAATCCATGGACAGACAGACAGATGATTTAAAAAGTGATTCTGAGTCGATCGGTATGCTAAAGGTGGCTCTAGGTCGAATATATGTGGTGTTACAAACATCGGCATAAATTTATTATATGGCTTTTGATATTATATATAATTATATCCGAAAAATGAGAACATCTAATTGTATCAAATTAGACCGTATTATTATCATATTAGATCTAATTTGACACAATTAGATCTAATTTGATGGAATAAGATATGGATTGATACAATTTCATCCGGATTTTGTCCTCATCCAAATATACCAAATATAATATAATCATCTCCAACTAAATGTAATAGTATATAATTCGATACAATTATACATAATTATATGAGACATATCTAACTATATATAGGTGTATACATAATTGGATATTGTAATGTGTTGCACTATATATTGTGCAATATATAACAAGATATAGTTATATATGTAGGATATAATTTCGTAAAATTTTATATAATTATATCTTAGTATATATGTTCCAATATATAATTATACAAAATTTTATATAATACTATATGAATATATCAAAACTTTTTTACTTGGGTAGGGTACAATGAGAACATTTAAATGTACCAAATTAGATCGAAGTAGATATAATTTCACTGTGACCGGTGAAAATGGGACAGGTCTGAAAGTACCAACTTAGTAACCGTTCAAAATAGTACTGCTAAAAACAGAATCGGTCTAAAAAACAGAATTGGTCCCGTAAAAAAATTTGCTAAAATCGGTTCACGTTTAGACCTATAAAGGTCCTCCCAAAATTGTCTTGTTCGCACGTTAGAGGCCGCAAATATGAAGATATTTTAATGAAATTTCATACGCTGACTCACATGGGCCCAAGGACAAGGCGTATTAATTCTAGATAGCATCGGTAATACTGTGTAAAACTAAATTTCTTACAGTTTTTATAATTTGTTATAATTTTTTAGACAAAATTTGATGCAGGTCGAATTTCAGATCCAAACAATAGTTGTCTTTTAACAAGACTGGTGTAGGGTATCATACAGTAGGCATATGATATTATGCCTACTGTATGATATAGAAATTATATATAATTTCCGGATGAAATTATATATAAAATTCGGAAAATTCGGATAATGAAGGTGAGTACCTCTACTTCTGAAAGCCGAATGGCATAACATGGAAGTATTGATGCTGGAGCCACTATGTAGGCGCGAGTTGAGATATTGCTTTCATAGAAATGTAAAAATACGTTAAGAAGTGACGATATCGGAATCGCTAGTTTTTGAGGTATTCTGAACTCGAATCTGGCGTCAGATTTTTAAAATTCAAAATGGCGGATCCACTATAGCGAACGATTTTCATATGTTTTGCAATTTGTTTCAAAAATTAAAGTTTATGAGTTTTGGGGTCAGTTAATACGAATCCGACATTATATTTTTATAATTCAAAATGGCTAAAGACTTCTTTAATAAGTGATCGCATTCGTGTGATATATTTTTCGGAAAGTTTTGGGAGTCGCTGAATAGGAATTTGATACAATATAACGAACAGTTTTTTTTCTTAAAGTGATCGAGTTTGTGTAAAATATATTTTCCTGAAAGTTTTAGGGGTCGCTAAATACGAATCGAATATCGGATTTTAAGAATTCCAAATTGCGGATACAACATGAGGGATAAGTTTCCTAAAAAGGGATTGAATCATGTCAAGTTCTATTTTCGGAAAGTTTTATCGCTGAATACGAATCTAAAAAGTGTTCTGATTTGTGTCAAATTGTGTTGTACTCTGTAATTTAAGTGCATATAAAATGAAACAAATTAATTTAAATATTTATCTTTAAAAATACAAAGTTTATTTAAATTATTAAATTGTTACGTTAGTTTTAGCAACAACAATTGCAGTTATAAACACATCTTTTTTTTTTAATAAAACTATGTAGTTTTAACTTTTCAATAATTTAACCTTGTTATAGTTTAATACTTTTTTGTTGTTGTTCCAGCTTGTTTTCCAGATTAACTTTCGACTGCATTTAGCCGAGGGTCACATGTTGCGGTTTTTGCAATGTGAATTGTTGTCTGTATTATATTTTGCAATCACGTTGGAACAATGTCCATTACGAACATTCGTCCTTACGTACGTTTTGCAATAAACGAGAGAAACAATAATAAACAACAAAACTACACGACTTTAACGTTAATAAAAATTTATACTTGACAAAATTTCATAACTGGTAAGGTGGTAAGGATTGAAACTGAAAACTACACACGTTGAAATTGTGTGTGGAAACAAAACAGAAAGCACTGGCAAATCGCTAAATTTGAACGATTTGCCAACGTTTTGAAAAGGGTGACGTTTTGACTCCAACATATGATAGGTGAAAAAATCATCTATTTTTAGAGTCATTTAAAATTCTTAAGTTATTACACGTAGGGAAGGAGGGAGGGAATTTTGCTGGACGAGTTCTAATGAAATTTTAATTAAACTAATGAAGTTTTCTTCACGAAATAAATGAAAAATTTCTTAAATTTGATGAAAAAGCTTCATGTATTTAATGAATACAATTTTAATGAAACTTTTTCATTGAGTGTATGAAACTTTTAATAAATAAAATTAATTTTTTCACATTTTATGAAAAATTCCATTAATTCAACACACAGAAAACATATTCGTGCTTAAAACCGAATTTATTGCCAATCGAATGCTTCGGTTGTGACTACCGAAATATAGTTGAGGGAATATAAATTCTGTAGCCATTATCAACTGACTATGTACTCTATTGATATTCAGTTGACACAACTGAAAAATTCGGTCACGGCAATCGAACCATTCGATTGGCAACAAATTCGGTTGTAAGCACAAATCTGTTTTCTTTGTGAATGAATAATTCTCTCAGTGTAGGGCTCATAATTTGATGGCAGGGATGTATACTTGGGAAATCACTTGATTTTTATTTTTCATGATGCTACTTATATCAATGATTTGCAAAGTATTGACATGGGACGGTGTAATCATTTCAGCCTTGGGAAAGCTTGATACTTTTCTACCTGGGTATATGTAGCAAATACTCATTCTAAGGGTAGATAATATACATGGAATTACGCATTTCTTTAACCTTTATCAAGAGAGGGGAGTGAATGTTCAGTTTTTCAAAACTTTTTTCGATCCGTTGAATACTTTCCATAGAAATTTTCATATTCACGCTTTAATAAATACATGCAAATATATCAATTAAATACCTGCGAAAACCTCTTCGATGAATTATTTTCAACTCAGCACAACCTTATAAAACTTTTCTTACTTGTATAAATTTAAAATCAAAAGAAATATATGCAATTGGTTGCATTAGAGGTAAATAAAGAAGTACACATAAAGTTTAATGAAAAGAAAGAAATTTAATGAACATAAAACATGCACTTGCCACCAAGAAGGAAACACTGCAACGAAAAGAAAACTTTAAGTTGTCTAAAAGTTAAATAAGGTAATATTAAACCTTGAATTATAACAAAAACTTTAGACAATGCTTTTCTATAAAAAGAATATTACCTTGTAAACACATAAAATGAAATAATGTTAATCATACGTCACCGTGATTAAATGCAAAAATTTACCAATTTGGTGTAAAGCTACACCTTGTTAAAACATTATCTGTACGCGGAATTTAAACATGATTGCAAATGTTACAAAATACATTTGTTCATGCAATTGTAAGTGAATATTTATGTATGTATGTATGTACGTGCTGTGATGTTCACGGATGTTGTTCAACATTATTCCTGTCATACAGAATATTAGGCACTTTCTAATGTAGACAGATATATTGACAACAGTACAAACGAACATTCACAATACCGGAAATGCATACAACATTAAAATTTCCCGCTGATATCCTGTTTTGATATGCATCAAATCTACACAGCCCAAAGAATACATAAATACAGACACATATAAAATGTATTTATATCTGTATGAAAATGCACATATGAAGGATTGAAATATAAATGAATTGTAAAAAATTAAAATATCGAATAGGGTTCTATGCGAAAAATATGTCGAAACTAGGCTTTCCAGTACCGATTTCGGTAATACCGAAATTGTCGAAATTCAAGCCATTTTAGCAAATTCGAAATACCGATTTTAGAACGATGCCGATTTCGGTATTGCATACAATTTTTTTTTTGTTGTTTATTATTTTAATATTTTATGTCTTTTTTAAGAGAAATTTTAAAAAATTTGACAATAATTCTATTATTGTGTTTGCAATTCTTTACAAATTTTATATTTTAAAGATGCAAACATTAATAAATACGAATATATTGCATTTTTACTCAACTAGATCTTTGGACAATGCAAAAACTAAAATTAACCAGCCAAAAAATGTCTGATTATAATTAGTTATAAATAGTATGACATTTGCAAGGGTCTTAATTAATTTAAACATAAAAAATCTTAAAAATTGTCTTCACAGAAATCCAAAATCTTAAAAAATTAGTGTAATAAATATTTGTTTACTCTTTGTCTATTGGTATTGGTGATGGGAATTATCAAATTTGTCAAAATTGTCTATCTAAATTTTCTAAAATAGAATAAAAAAAATTATTTTTGATTATGTTGATTTTTTTGATTCTAGCGAATTATAATATTCACTGATTCATAAAATGAATAAATTTTTATTCGTACCCAATAAACAATTTTGCTGGAATTCAAGTTGAAATCAAGCGTAATTCCAGTCATTTTTTACAATTTCAAGCCTTGATTTATACTTGATTTACACTGTAATTCAATAGCATACTCTAGCAAAACGGACACTGGAATTCCAGTCGAACATAACAGTGCAAATATGCTTGAAATCAAGCCTTGAATTACAGTCCAATTCAAGTTCAAACAACACATTAAAAACCCTTGTATTCCAGCCCTATATTCAAGCTCAAATCAAGCCAATTAAAACACGATAATTGTAATATTTGATACAATTTATTTGCAGTTATAAAATTATTTTGTCATACATACACTCATAAAAAAAAGTTAGTACAAAAGTCTGTTAAACGCGTTCTGATTAAGTTGAACTAATTTATCTGTTATTTTCTCTAAAAAAGCCCGTACAAACAGGTGAAAATTCTGCTAAAATAACAGGAAATGGTACATGGGTGAAATCAAAAAATGTGATAAATTTTTTGGCCAAATTTGTGAGAAGCAAAAAGTGTTAATATTTCGGTTTTTTCTTAATGGAATCAGTAAGTTTAGTCATTATAAACCTAATTGCAAAAAATCTCTTCTACAAGTTGTCGCAATAACTTTTTTTGCACAATTTTAATTTTTTTTTTGTTGTAACGGAGTTTACATTTCTGCAAGCAAAAGATATAACAAAAAAATTGCGTACGAATTTTCTTCAATTTATTAGTTTTTCGTATTTGGGTTTTCAACTTGCTTTCCAATGATATATAATTTGTGTTTATCAAACTGGCGGTTTCGGGAATAAAAATACAATTCATTCCGCGAAAAATTTTTTTATTTTTTTTTTAATTTTGTATTTTTGATCCTTTTAAATGCTTTTCAAAAATATAAAAAATTTTAAAATCCAAACAGCGGTTGCGCAGTTACAAAATAATATATTAAAACGAGTAAAAAGGTTAAAGTCGGGCATGCCGACTATACAATACCCTACACCACTCTGGTGTATTATTTGGATCCGAAATTCGAATGGGTTAAAATGTGAGTCAGCGCACCAAATTTCATTAAAATATCTTAATATTTGCGACCTGCAGATTGTAACCAAGCCAATTTTGGGGGGACCCTTATATGGGCACTAGTTCTAAACATGGACCGATGTTCACCAAAATCAATAGGCTTCGTCCTTGGGCCAACATAGGTCTATGTACCAAATTTCATTAAAATAGATTAATATTTGCGACCTGCAGCGTATAAACAATATAATTTTGGGGGGACCCTTATATGGGCACTAGTTCGAAACAGGGACCGATGTTCACCAAAATCAATAGGCTTCGTCCTTGGGCCAACATAGGTCTATGTACCAAATTTCATCAAAATATCTTAATATTTGCGACCTGCAGCGTATAAACATTATAATTTTGGTAGGACCCTTATATGGGCACTAGGTCTAAACATGGACCGTTGTTCACCAAAATCAATAGGCTGCGTTATTGGCCCAATGTAGGTCTGTGTACCAAATTTCATCAAAATATCTTAATATTTACGACCTGCAGCATATAAACAGTATAATTTTGGTAGGACCCTTATATGGGCACTAGGTCTAAACATGGACCGATGTTCAAAAAAATTAAACTTGTTCGTCCTTGGGCCAACATAGGTCTGCGCACCAAATTTCATCAAAATATCTTAATAGTTGCGACCTGTAGAGTGCGCACAAGATTGCATGGACAGACAGACAGACGGACGGACGGACGGACAGACGGACATCGTTAAATCGAAATAAAAAAAAATTCTGAACCGATCGGTATACTATAAGGTGGGTCTACGACCAATATTTTTTGGTGTTACAAACATCAGCACAAACTTATAATACCCTGACCACATTGTGGTGTAGGGTATAAACATAACATTTCACGATCTAAAAATTCTTAAATTGTGTGAAACAAATTTAATTTGTCAAACTAATGTCAGTAATGACTCGAAATATCGATTCAAAACCAATGAAATGCAAAATCAATCGTTTTTCGCTCCAGCAGCTTAGGGTAAAAAACTGATAACTTTTTTTTGATTTGAAGCAAAATTATTAGTTGAATCGTCTTTTGACGCATAAATATTAGTTGAATCACCTGTGTTTATGGTTATTTTAAAATATTTTAAACATTTATCTACATTTATTTGAATGAAACCTGATGCAAACAATTGTGGTTACGGAGTTTACAGTTACGGAGTTTACATTTGGTTACTTTTTTCGTTTTCTTTCGGAAACGCTTTGTCAGAATTTTTTTTCCGAAACAAAATCGCATGATGCCTACAAGGTGAATCCAAATATGACATTGTTTTTCTTACTCGTTAAATAGTTTGGTGTAAAAATTAGGAACGGAGTTTACAACATTTTTTCAAATCTTATTAAAGACATCCTTTTTTATCTCGAGAATGTTACATGCTGCAGAAAAGCTTCAAGTCTGTTATACTGGATGATTACTGACAGTCCAACGATCATTTGAGTATAAATAACATTATACTTTTCGCAATATAAATAATAGATAACTCCAAAATTCTGGTATATGCATTTTTATCAAAAATTATGACGAAAAATCGTTACAGAGTTAAAGTCGTGATAGCTAAGATATACGAAAAAGTTTGTAAAATGTATTAATTTTTATTAAAAACGGCACTTTTCCTCTTCATAAAAATTCTTACAGTTAGTGTTTAGCTTTATTGGTTATTAAAATATAAGCTATTAAAGTTAAAAAACCTTATGAGTTACTTGTTACGAAGTTTACATTTGGCCTATAAAATTGGTCACAAATTTTATGTATTAAACAAAAATTGGTCAGATTGTTATAAATTTTGTAAAACAGGTGACAATGCGCCGATATATATCGAAATATGTAACTCAAATGTAATCCATGCATTAGAAATTCGGTGGTTACACGGTTTTTATCACATTTTTTGATATCACCCACATGTATTTTCGCCAGCACAATTTTGACCTATTTGTATGGGATTTTTTTTATTAGTGTACATTAACATTTATATTTTTCTTTTAATATCCAATTTTTTGGAGTTTCCCATTCCTTTTTCTGGCAGCGTCAAACGTTGTTGTGCTTTTCTTAGCTAAGGAGGAAAGAATAACATTAGAATAAAGTTTAGTCTCAAAGAAATGTCAATTACTTACATATTTATTAGAATCCAAGGAAGAAATTCAGATTCCTTTTATATCTCTTAAATAAAAAAATTATTTTTAGTTTGTTTATTTTTTCAATATTGACAAGAATAGAAAAAAAAATTATTTCAATTTGTATGAACTGGATTTTCACTGGAAAAAAAACCCATAAAATAAAGCTGAATTCAAGCATTTTTTACAGCACTTGAATTTTTAGTTTTTCAGTGTTTATTGGGTATTGATTCAAAACATAATTTTCTTTTTAAAGCTCTGGATGAAACACAAGAGAGAAGACTGACTAGGTCTGCTTGGAATCAATAATTTTCGTACACAATTTTGAAATTTCGATATGTTTAAGTTTACCCGCTAAATAAGAATATTTTTATGAATACCGAAAATTCGATACTGGAAAATTTTCAATACCAAAATACCGATTTGTCAATATCGATTCGGTATTCGAAACCCTAGTGTAAACCCATTTTATACAGGTCAAATAAATACGCTGGTGTAAACATTTATAGTATACTGATAAATAGCAAAATAATGAAACTATTTTTTAATAATTTCTGTATAAGAACAAAAAAAAACAAATTTATGAGCTTAATGTTATTCCTTACAAGGATTCATGTGGTCGGCAGCTTACTATTATCCCTTAAAAAGATGTAGGGGTATGGCAGAAAATTTGATATCGTTAATTTCAAACGATCTATTCGAGTTTTACCGACCGATTAACGATTGTGTTTGGTGTTTTTGATTATGGCTTAAAAAATTATTAGTCATTGCCAGTGCGGCGACTTTCATGCACTAAAACATCGAAAACAGGCGCTTAAAAAATGCAGTAAAATATGACAAATATCAGCTTAAACTAAAACAATGCGCAAGAAATAAAATAAATATAATCAAAATGATGGCCAAAAAGTTTAAAATACAGCGCCAAACTCTAAACTAATCTAATATAGAAATCATCGTCGCCCTAAATCATGACCCTCATTCTTTTTTTTTTTTTTCTGTTTCTACTTAAATTTCTTTGGGTGTATACACATTATTTGTATCTTTATATTGTATGGTTACTATGACATCAACGTAATTTAACACACTTATATCTGCAAACACACACGCACAGACACATAAACATGAATAATGTATATCTTTAACACACATTAAGGTCATACAACATGTGTGTGTGTAGCAGTTTGGAGCAGTTTTTTTTTTTTGCCCAGAATGTCAAAAGTGCATCACGAATGAAAATATAAATACATTTTTTGCATCATTACCTTTTGCGTGATATTTTTATTATTTTTTTTTTTTATTTTTTCTGCAGCCAAAACAAGGTGAAAATTAAATTCAGTTTCAATTTTCACCTGGTGAAGCACTGCAGATAAAAGTTTAACAATTTTTAAGTAACGACTTAATATGAACATAAATAAATATAAAAATAAATTGATACTTAAATCGTAGACAAATTTTTATGTGAAAAAAAAAACTGAAACGGAAAATTTAATAAATTTTGCAAAAAGTAAATAAGGTTATATACTTTAAATTAAATAAAGCCTAAATATACATAATTGCTTTTTTTATTATTCAAAATAACACATTTTCTTTCATATTTAGTTTTGTTTATCGTCTTAAAAAAAATAAAAACAGTTTTTGGTCTTCATTTTTAGTGTTGAGTCCTTTTTATTTATTTATTTTCTAACAAAGATTAAAGTTAATTAAATTTCCTACACTTTTTTGTGGTATTTAGGATGTCAATTATAAACAAATGTTGTTAGCCAAACATTTTGCAAACCATCCGAAAAATAAACTGGTTTAAAAAAATTCCTACATAAATTATTAAAATGGCCTAAGAAGAGTAAACGAAAAAATTAATTAGGAAAAATATAATGATTTGTTTTTTTTTTTATGTACGTAAAAAAGGTTAATTAGATAGATAGATAGATAGATAGATAGATAGATAGATAGATAGATAGATAGATAGATAGATAGATAGATAGATAGATAGATAGATAGATAGATAGATAGATAGATAGATAGATAGATAGATAGATAGATAGATAGATAGATAGATAGATAGATAGATAGATAGATAGATAGATAGATAGATAGATAGATAGATAGATAGATAGATAGATAGATAGATAGATAGATAGATAGATAGATAGATAGATAGATAGATAGATAGATAGATAGATAGATAGATAGATAGATAGATAGATAGATAGATAGATAGATAGATAGATAGATAGATAGATAGATAGATAGATAGATAGATAGATAGATAGATAGATAGATAGATAGATAGATAGATAGATAGATAGATAGATAGATAGATAGATAGATAGATAGATAGATAGATAGATAGATAGATAGATAGATAGATAGATAGATAGATAGATAGATAGATAGATAGATAGATAGATAGATAGATAGATAGATAGATAGATAGATAGATAGATAGATAGATAGATAGATAGATAGATAGATAGATAGATAGATAGATAGATAGATAGATAGATAGATAGATAGATAGATAGATAGATAGATAGATAGATAGATAGATAGATAGATAGATAGATAGATAGATAGATAGATAGATAGATAGATAGATAGATAGATAGATAGATAGATAGATAGATAGATAGATAGATAGATAGATAGATAGATAGATAGATAGATAGATAGATAGATAGATAGATAGATAGATAGATAGATAGATAGATAGATAGATAGATAGATAGATAGATAGATAGATAGATAGATAGATAGATAGATAGATAGATAGATAGATAGATAGATAGATAGATAGATAGATAGATAGATAGATAGATAGATAGATAGATAGATAGATAGATAGATAGATAGATAGATAGATAGATAGATAGATAGATAGATAGATAGATAGATAGATAGATAGATAGATAGATAGATAGATAGATAGATAGATAGATAGATAGATAGATAGATAGATAGATAGATAGATAGATAGATAGATAGATAGATAGATAGATAGATAGATAGATAGATAGATAGATAGATAGATAGATAGATAGATAGATAGATAGATAGATAGATAGATAGATAGATAGATAGATAGATAGATAGATAGATAGATAGATAGATAGATAGATAGATAGATAGATAGATAGATAGATAGATAGATAGATAGATAGATAGATAGATAGATAGATAGATAGATAGATAGATAGATAGATAGATAGATAGATAGATAGATAGATAGATAGATAGATAGATAGATAGATAGATAGATAGATAGATAGATAGATAGATAGATAGATAGATAGATAGATAGATAGATAGATAGATAGATAGATAGATAGATAGATAGATAGATAGATAGATAGATAGATAGATAGATAGATAGATAGATAGATAGATAGATAGATAGATAGATAGATAGATAGATAGATAGATAGATAGATAGATAGATAGATAGATAGATAGATAGATAGATAGATAGATAGATAGATAGATAGATAGATAGATAGATAGATAGATAGATAGATAGATAGATAGATAGATAGATAGATAGATAGATAGATAGATAGATAGATAGATAGATAGATAGATAGATAGATAGATAGATAGATAGATAGATAGATAGATAGATAGATAGATAGATAGATAGATAGATAGATAGATAGATAGATAGATAGATAGATAGATAGATAGATAGATAGATAGATAGATAGATAGATAGATAGATAGATAGATAGATAGATAGATAGATAGATAGATAGATAGATAGATAGATAGATAGATAGATAGATAGATAGATAGATAGATAGATAGATAGATAGATAGATAGATAGATAGATAGATAGATAGATAGATAGATAGATAGATAGATAGATAGATAGATAGATAGATAGATAGATAGATAGATAGATAGATAGATAGATAGATAGATAGATAGATAGATAGATAGATAGATAGATAGATAGATAGATAGATAGATAGATAGATAGATAGATAGATAGATAGATAGATAGATAGATAGATAGATAGATAGATAGATAGATAGATAGATAGATAGATAGATAGATAGATAGATAGATAGATAGATAGATAGATAGATAGATAGATAGATAGATAGATAGATAGATAGATAGATAGATAGATAGATAGATAGATAGATAGATAGATAGATAGATAGATAGATAGATAGATAGATAGATAGATAGATAGATAGATAGATAGATAGATAGATAGATAGATAGATAGATAGATAGATAGATAGATAGATAGATAGATAGATAGATAGATAGATAGATAGATAGATAGATAGATAGATAGATAGATAGATAGATAATTGTTCTTTATTTCAAATTATAAAAATAAAATATAAGTATAAACTGTTTTTGTTTCTAATATATTGAAATGTTGAACTTACGACAATGACATTAGTCGTCTGTCGGAGGTTTGGTTTAAATTAATTCATTCTTCATTAGATTATTACCAATACAAATAAAATAAAATGCAAAAAATAAAATAATTAATAATACATATCAAATATGGCTTCCAAAATATTGTAAATATATTTAACGAAATTCATTTAGAATATGTTTTCTATATGATAGGGCATTAATAACGTATGTAACTAATTTACTCCAACTTTCATCTTCCACACCATTTAAAACATTTATTACTTCATTTTCACGTAAAAGTATTTTTCCAAAAAATCGAATTCTATATTCTTTTAAAACGGGGCATTTTCCCAAGAAATGCTGAATAGTTTCCTCTTCATTAAGGTTACACAATGTACATATACTGTTAGAGTTATCTCTGCTAAAATTATTATTTAGTGCAATAAGGCCGCATCTAGCTTTGAATATCCACATTATCTTGTATCTTCCGTATGTTTCTCTAAAATAGTTCTGACCAATGTTGTGATCAAGCAACTTATATATTCTAGTGGTGCTCTGCAGTGATTTTCTCCACATCTTTTGATGATTTGTGCTTTTGATTTGACTTAAGAGGTTTGTAAAATAAGTATAATAAATATTATTATTTAAGTTTGACATATTCCACTCTAGCCCATAGTGTCTTCCCAATTCATTTATGTTCTTAGCCCAATATACGTTTTGTCGCAGAACTTTAATGGATAATTTGTTTGGAAGTCGGTTGCTACTGTATTCAAAAAGCGCTTTATGTAAATACCTTAAATGCAAGTCAAGTGTATATAAATGACCATTATCTAGACCTGTTTCCAGCATTATACAGTAAGTGGGTGTGAAGTCCGGTAACTTAAAGATTTTTTTAATAAAAAATAACTGCAACTTGTCTACCTCTTCAAATAGCGAGCAACCCCAAACTTGAGCAGCATAGCCTTGAATGGACCTGCATACAGCTTGGAACATCTTCCATTTTGCTTCCAGAGATATATTATTTTTACAGAAAAAAGTATTCCATGTTGCCATTATGCTGTTTTTTGCAGAGTTATTTCTTATTTGCAAATGTCTTTTAAAACTCAACTTTGGCGTGAGTAAGACTCCTAGGTAGCAATACTCAGATACCATTACGATTTCGTTTCCCTTATATGTCCATTTCTCTCTTTTGGACAACTTTCCTCCTTTTCTGAATACCATGATGGCAGATTTGCTAAGGTTTACTTCCATGTTCCAGGTTTCACAATATAATTCCAATCGGTTTATCATTTGTTGCAGAATATGCACATCGTCTGCTAGTATAACTATATCATCTGCATATAGAAGTAATCTTATATTTATTTCATCTACAAATAAGCCACCTCCAAGCCAATCGTGGAGATCATTTAAATAGAGAGCGAACATCAAAGGCGACATTAAACACCCTTGCTTAACTCCCGAGTGCGTAGTGAAATTATCAGAAAATGTTTCTCCTGTCCACACTACTGCTGTAGTGTTCTCATATAAATTTTCAATAAAATTTACGAGCTTAGAAGATATTCCAATATTGCGTAACTTATACATTAACAGCTTTCTTGGGACCCTGTCGAACGCTGCTTTAAAATCTACGAAAAAAGCATATACTTTTTTCCTGTTTTTTAGTTTTAAATGTACTATTGAAGTTAGATTATAAATATTATCTGCAGTAGAATAATTTTTTCGAAATCCAGCCTGGTATTCTGGCAGTATATTGTTTTCTTCCACCCATGCCGATAGTCTCGCATTTAAGATACCCATCATGATTTTAGCTGCACAGTTCATGAATGAGATGCCTCTGTAATTCTCAGGTAAATTTTTGTCACCCTTTTTGAAAATTGGGAATATTATACTAGTCTCAAAAGATTTTTCTACCTTGCTACCATTGTATATTTTGTTGTAAACGTTTGCCAATTCCTCTAAAAACTCCATAGTTGCATTTGCGTAAAATTCATAAGGTATACCATCCAGTCCAGGCGCTTTATTTGATTTGACTTTGGACAACATTACCCGTATTTCATATACTGTTATAGGTTTATCAAGTTCTGCATTTTTTATTAAGTTTGCTGCATAAGAAACATCATTTGCTGATTGTTGAGGGTTTAATAATACTTCAAAGTATTGCTTAAATTTATTTGGTGGAATGTTGGAACTACATACGGATTCATGATTTTTAATTTCTTTTACTAATTTCCACCATGATTTACTATCATTTACCCTGCTTATTCTATCTTCCAGTTCTTTGTAGTATTTTTGTCTACTCTTTTCACACACGTTCTTATAATTTCGATTTGCTTTTAAATATTTATTTTTATGCTCTAGCTTCCGTGTCCTATGGTACCTATGCAGCCAATAAAATGATTTTTTTCTTGCAGCATTACATGGATTATTGTACCACTTATTTTGTGGTGACGTTACTGCCTTTGGTACATGTTTTTTATTAACTGATAACGATATAACATCTGCAAGATCATTTAAGTCTAAATTGTTCTTTGATTGTTTCTTTTCTAATAAATTAACAGTAAGTTTTTGAGCATATGACTCTTTATTTGCTTCTTTCCATAACAATTTTGGAACGCTTTGTTTTTCTATTTGTTTGCCAAGTACAGTCGGGATTTTGAGTGACAATACTATGGGCATGTGATCTGACCAGATTTGCTTTTCTACTTCCATGTCTTGTACGAAGCCTATGACTTCCTGCGATACGGTACAAAGATCAATTACTGAGTTACCATTACCTCCAATAAAAGTAAAGTTTCCCTCTCTGTCCCCCATTGTCAAGCCATTCAAAACAATGAGTCCATTGTTGTTACAAAATTCGAAATATTGACGACCTTCAGCATTTACTTTTTTGTCTTTCGAATGCCTTTGATTTGCTATCATTGATTGAGACGCATAATAGTCTTCAATAGTTTGTTGCAATTCACCCACTCTAGCATTTAAATCGCCTATTAAAATCGGCATTGCCATATCATTTTCCATAAAATATTCTTCAACTTCCTTAAATTCAATTTTCCAATTGCTACCTCTTATATAAAGTGGTATAATATTTATAATGTTATTTTTAAACTTTAAGTCAATAACATCCATATTTGCTGTTCTTTTAAAGTTATGATTTAAGCCCATCTTTAACAAATCTTTCTTGATGCCATACAGACATCCACCACTTGCTCTACCGCGTTGATTACATCTCGTTGCCGCTTTCCAATATATATTATAACCCTTAAAAAATTTTTCAAACCGCATGAAGTTTTCCTTACATATGTGTGTTTCTATTAGTAGAAAAATCTCAAAACCCTTAATATATTCAAAGAATTTTTGGAAAAGCACTTTGTTCTCTAAACCATGAATATTATACGATACAATTTTTATTTTAACAAAATTTTCTCTATTATTATTATTATTAATGCCCTTTACAGGTTTAATCTTATTTCTAGTTTTTCTAATATTTTCTCGACAGATGACTTCTTGCTATTGGTTGTTTATTTTGGCTAATATGTTAGCATAATTTAAATCTATAGTTTCAACTGCATCTTTATAAAATTTTTCTAAAACCACTCTGCCATCTTCATTTCCGCACATTAAAGTATTATTTCTATCCCACTTCAGCCATTTATCTGCAATTCTCATCCTTTCATTTAGCACCGTAATTTTTTTAGATTTATCAACAGCTAAGATTTCCCTCTTGAAGTGTAGCATAATTTTCTTTTGCTGTTGTTTTTCTGAATTTAGATCACGCTCCATAAATATTTTTGTTTTGGCTAACATTTTGCCTTTCTTAAGTATTTCATCTGCGGCCTCTGCTGATTCCATTTCTACTACAACCGTCATTTTACCATCATACGAGCCAATTTTTCTAGTCGCTTTTATATTAATTGGTTCCGACATGTTTAGTTTGTCTTTGCATACTTTTTTCACAGCGCTGCTAATAGAATCAGCCTTTTCCTGGAGTCCCCTAAATATAATATTTCTTCTTTTAAGTTGATCTTCCATTTGGTACAATCTTTTATTAACAGTGGCTCTATCTTTCTTCATTTGACTAACTTCCTCTTTTAAAGCCTGATTTTCACTTTTCAGCTCATCCACTTGCGTTGTAACATCAGATATTTGCTTCTTAATACCATCTATATCTTCCTTAGTTGGCAGATTTTTCATCTTAACATCCAGCAGTCCTGCTATCGATACCATTAAATCATTAAAATTCATATCACCAACCTTTTGGTCTGTTTCAGGAGATAATTCGCTGAAAATCCTCTTTGGCCTATTTTCTGTTGCCATAATGGGTAACTCTGTTTCGTTATCAAAATTATTTTGCATACTTTAGGGATCAATATAAATAATTTCCCTTATGTAAGACAGCGAAACAGCAATAAATTTCACTTAGGCGAGCCACCAACCAATAACTGCTGAATTAAAAGCTTTTTTGTAAGCAATCGGTTAAGAATAGCAGCTGATCGTATCTAACTAGTTCGATGTTTGAATGTTCTACGCAAGATTTTTTATTTATTTTATTGCCAAAATTGCTGTATTTTGGTGGTTGAGTTATTAATATTTATTATTGATTTCAAGTTAAAATGTTTAATTACTGATGTAAAAAGATGTATACGTGGTTATTGTTCCGATCTATTTGAACTGCACTATGTTTTAGACCTTTTTTATATTTTATTTAAATATTTATTTTCACTGTTGTTATTGACACATCCGTACAGCTTCACGATCAAACTCAAAACTAATGTTAATTAGGTTGACAAGTGTAATAATATTAACTAAACAATATTTAGACTTAAAGACAATATTTATTTACTTAACTTTTTAACAAAACTTTTTAATAAGAAAGATAAAGTGAAACAAAATTATTAATATATACCTTAAAAAAGTTTATTTTCTAATAGTTTTATTATTGTATAAAATAAATAAATATGCGACTATTATTACATTATGTACACTCATAGAAATAAATCTTTAAAAAGAGCAGAAAAAGTTACTAAAAATTAGTTAAAAATGATGCTGCAGAAAAAACTGCTAAAATTAGCAGATTTTTTTACTAAATACTGGTAAAATGAGAACAGCAAAATTAAAACTGTTAAATTTACAGAATTTTAGTTATATTTAAGTTAATCTGCAGAAAATTTTGCTAAATATTGTAAATGGAAAATAACAAATTAACCTGCTAAAATCAGCAAAAAATTTTCATAAATAATTAGTAGCCTAAAAAATCAAAATTTTTATTCCATTTTTTTTTTAATGTAAAGAAAAATCGAGCCTTTTTAAAACAATAGTTTACAATTTTTTAGCAAATATTTCTGCTGATTTTAACAGAATAGACTGCTATTTGCATTCAACTAATTTTAGCTTAAAAATAGCAAAAATTTTGTAGATATAATAGTTTATTTTTGCTATTTTTGGTCTACTAATATTTAGCAAAATTTTCTGCCGATTTTACAGAACAATTTGTTATTTTCAATTAACTAAAATTTAACTTAAATATAACTAAAATTCTGTAAATTTAACAGTTTTAATTTTGCTGGTCTAATTTTACTAGTATTTAGCAAAAAATCGGTTAATTTTAAGAGTTTTTTCTGCAGCATCATTTTTAAAAAATTTTTAGTAACTTTTTCTGCTATTTTTACAGATTTATTGCTATGAGTGTACCTATCTATGAAAAAGTGTCGCTCATAAAATCGTTATATCATGCGCTGCGGAATCCACCAAAGAAGGGTTAAAAATAGATTTTGTCCTTAAAATGAACTGATGAAGAAAAACTATCTGCTCACTGCATGCACTGTGAAAATTATATCCAAGATATTAATGGATTTTCATAAAATGTTGTGAAAAATTTCATTTTATTTATTAAATGAAAATTTTTCATTAAAACTAGATTCATATAATATATTTACGTGGGAGGGTTTAATATATAAATTCGTTTAGAACAGACTAAAAATTTCATTAAATTGTCAATGAAGCATATAATTTCACAACTACCTCTAAATACATATACCCAAACAGAGACCATCCTACAAGTTATAAATCACGCAATTTATGATGATATTGGCTTAACGATGAGAATTTTCTTTTTAGTCTCAAATACCCTAAAGTAAAAAAAAACAAATAAAACATCATTGCTGACTAACTCCACATACGATACATTTATACAAATGCAATTTGCCATACGCATTAGTTTTTTTTTACCATCTTTTTCAGTTTTTACTTTATGTTAGTGGGATATTTGGTTTATTTTCAAAAAGATGTTAGTTGGTTGGTTGGTTTAACTGAAGATATCAGTGACTACACAGATGCTGTTGCTTATAGTTTGTTAATGTGTGAGTGTAGACAACCAACAATAACAACAGGAATTTTTGCCAAATCACTCAATTACATTTTGGCATTAAAACCACACATTTGCTGACAATCGTTAGATTGTTACCATGACCATGATGACGATGATGATGATGACTACTAAATAAAGTTGTAGTTGCTACCAAATACCATTACCATCATTATCATCATCACTGCTATTTTGGCTATGCAATATACAGAGAGAGGAAAAACCATAGTTAAGCCAATTATTTTATCATATTTGAATTAAAATTTTTATTTTTTACAAACGATATTAGTTAAAATAAAAATTTTCGTTTTTAAATTAATATGTCACCATTTTCGATTCTGTGTTCGCATTTTGCAATCAATTTAAATTTAAAAGAAAATTTCAAAGCCTCATATTTTGAATTTAATGTTGTTTCTGCTTGAATTTACGTATTTTTTTTTTTTTTTTCTTTGTGTACTGTATGTGAGCTGGTGAGTGAGCTGGGGCAATAGAATAAAACGAATCCGAGATCATGAGATATTACAATTGTGTCCACTATGTTTGTATTTTAGCTACAAAGCAAATGAATTTTGTTTTTGTTCCTTTCTTCTTGATTTACGAGTTTGTCGAATACATCAAGAGACACAAATAAAAACAAGTCATTTTCAGAATGTTATTTCAACGTGATTTGCTAGACAAACAACGACAAGCTCCTTTTTTCTGGATAATTGTGCATATAAATCTTATAAAGTTTTCACCTTTAATTTTAATTACATTTTGAGTTAAACTACATTGATGTACGTACTACCACCATACGAGTACAATAACGTATGAGTTATATTCATTTATTATTTATGATAAAATGTTGCTCATACGCCATAGTGTTCATCATGTTGTTAAAGTAATAATGCACTGTTTTGGTTTTGTTTAGTTCGTTATAAAATTTAGTAAATTATGTTAGTTTGAGTTTAAATATTTTTTACAAGTATTGGAACATTTTGTTTATAACTTTGTGCTTAATACTTCATAAATATTAATGAAACATCTAAGCAGCTCCCACATCAAACCAACCAAATGACAAATGTAATGTACAGATAGAAGGATGGTAGGCACACACACAACCAGTTGTTGGACGGGTAATCCATATAATAACAGTGGCACCAGGGATGGGTATTATGTGATTTGATACTTTACTGATTACATTTTCAGTTGCAAATAATTTACTGAATTTTTTTTTGCAAAAATAAAACAAACCCAGAACTTTTATTAATATAGAAAAGTTCTAGCGGGTTATATGAATACCCTATTATTTCGTAAAATGGGCAGTTCGAAATGTTCTTAGCCTAACAATGAAAAACAACAGCTAGATTTTTAAAATTATTTTATTTTTCAATATAATCTCCTGCAACTACAATACACTTAGTCCAATGTTTTTTTTATCAATTCTCTCCCTTGATTAAAATAACTTTCCTGAAGCTCCTCAAAATAATCGTTTACAGCTGCCACTGCATCTTCATTGGAGGTAAAACGTTTGCCAGCAAGGATTTTTTTTTTAGATTTGGGAACAGTTAGAAGTCAGAGGGAGCTAAGTCAGATAAATGATGAGAAATGGGAAATTTTCATTCGAATGCGTTTTTGGTCAACTATTAAGAAATGCGGCACCCATCTTGCAGAAAGCTTTTTCATCTGTAATTCTTGATCGAAAATAAAATGTACTCGATCATTTGAGATGCATATGGCATTACGTATTTCACGCACTTTCACTCGTCGATCGTCTAATACCATATCATGGACTTTAGATATGATTTCTGGCGTTGTTGCAGTTTTTGGGCGTCCACTATGTGGTTTATCTTCAATGTTTGTACGACCACGTTTAAATTCAGTTTTCTACTGTTGCATACGAAGGAGCACCTTTCTTATGTAAATATTTAATCACACCACGAATATCTAATTTTTCCATTTTAAAAAAATCACTGAAGCGCCTTTTTTGAACACCTGTTACTATACGAATGAGTTGACAGATCGAAATAAATTTAACATGTGTTCATATTACGGATGGAAGTTTCCATTATACAAACCTTTTTGCTGTTTGTACCGCCATCTCTATGTCAAGCTAAGAACATTTCGTACTGCCCTCGTATTTATGTGGTATAGGGTATAATGATCGAATTCACAGTTCGTACTATCATAAGTACACTAATGAAAAGAATTCTTTAAAAAAAAAAATTGTTAAAGATTCTAAAAATTATTTTAAAATGATGCTGCAGAAAAAAACTTCTAAATTAGCATATTATGTTTGCTATATATTAGTAAGATAAGGAACAGCAAAAATAATACTGTTAAATATACCGAATAATTAGTTATATATGAGTTAAATTTTTGTTAATAGAATATAAAGCAGCAAAAAATTTTACTAAATAACTAGAAGCCTAAAAAATTACGAAAAAATTAAAATTTTTTTTTTAATGCAGCAGTTTACAATTTTTTAAGCAAATACTTCTATAAATTTAACATGGTAGACTGCTATTTGCATTCAACTTAATTTTTAGCTTAAAAATAACAAAAATTTTGTAGATATAACAGTTTCCTTTTTCTATTTTTAGTCTACTAATATTTAACAAAATTTTCTGCAGATTTTTTAACTAAAATTCTCTAAATTTAACAATTTTATTTTACTAGTATTTAGAAAAAGAAAAATCTACTAATTTAAAAGTTTTTTCTGAAGCATCATTTCTATAAGTGTATGCATTAAAAAAAACTACTAACCCCCATTAACACACCCAGGAAAAAGATTGGTTGGAATTCGATCAAAACCATTAAAATGAATTTGTCAGGACGTTATTTTATTTGGAGTTGCCTATAATTGAATACTACACCAAAAATATTTTACTAGACATTAAAAATAGGGAAAATGAACTAAAGAAGAATCCTTTTACCAAATTATTGGTATCTCCAATCAATTTTAAAATTAGTATCAGTTTAGTAATTCTATGCAGTAGAAGCAGCCATTTATTTAGTGAATATACAAGAAAATTGGTGTTACCTATAATCTTTATTAAAAAAATTTCAATATTCGAAAGTGGTAACTACAAATACGGGTATCCTAATCAAATGTGACCTTGAAGTCGAGTTTCTGTAGAACCAACCGAATTGTGGATTTTAATGATAATACACACAACTATTGATTGGTATTGGTAAACGAATTTTATACTATATTTGTTTTCCAAGCAAAACATATAAATTCAAAATTAGACTACAAAATTAATAAGTGTTTGTGGTGTAGTCGGTAGAGAGTTGGCCTAATACGCCGGATTTCCGAGTTCAAATCCCGGAAAAGACAAAAATTTATATGTTTGTTTTCAAATTAAAATAAAATAAAATATTCATATGTATAAACAGTAAATATGGCTAAGAAAATTAAAAGTAGTTGTGGTGCAGTGGGTAAGAGTGTGAACTATTAACCTAAATGGCGGGTTCAATACCAGAAAATTGAAAAATAGTTTTCTAATTTCAATAAAATTTTGTGGAACATAATAATATTTATGTGGAACATAATATTGAATTAGGCAACCGAATATTGGCTTTCACAACGAAAAATATAATTTAATATAAGATAAATGTCGTAACCGCACGCATCCGATTGGCAACAAATTCGGTGGTCACAACTGAGACTTTTTTCTGGGTGCAATAAACAAATAACCTACGTTAATACAAACTGAAAGTTAAAAAATTCAAATTTGTATGGAATTTGACATTTGTAACTCTAAGTTAGCTCAAACTTTAGGTTAATTTGTTTAATGGTAATGGCCCTAAAAAATGTTTCTCTTGAACCCAGTTTGCATACACAAAGAAAACAGATTCGTAGTTCCAACCGAATTTTTTGCCAACCGAATTTTTGTAGTTCCAGGTACAATAGTTTTTATTCATTTTTATTATTGTTGTAATTACCGAAATTTATTTACAATTTTGGAATTTTTGTTGTATTAATTGATTACTTTAATATTTGTGGATTATAAATTCTATAAATAGAACAATACGTTCCACATAATTTATTTAAAAATTAAAAATTTTTTATGTCGCGAACTGGGATAGAACCGGCGACCTTCCGTTTGTCAGCCCATTGCTTTTCCTCTAGGCCAAACTCGATTTAAATTCTTTTAGTCTAATTTAAAATTTAAATTTTTTCAGGTCAAAATTTAAATATTTTGTTTATGAATAAAATTATATCAATAACAGAAAATCAATTGTGTCTTTTAATTTGAATCTATAAAAACATTATTTAAAAATAATACAAAAAAAAAACTACAATGCCTTGGCTGAGGTTTGAACTCAAATTTCTCAGACTATTAGGCTGTGTGCTTACCCACTGCACCACAGACACTTATATTTTGTTGTTGTCTAATTTTTAATTTAAATACGTAGAAGTATGTGTGAAACGAAAAGATATGATACATTCCAAAATTTGACTACTTATGCCAAATAAAATTTCTGTTCCTAGTATCAATATATTATTATAATTACCAATATAATGGAAATTAACGGTTGATGCCACTAAAGTTGACAAAACATATTTAAAATTGGCTGGAAAAACTAATACTTTCGATAGAGTGATCGATTTTATTGAAACACAACTGATACTAGATTTTTGCTGCCGATATTTTATTCAAATGACTAAATCTTCAATAAATTGTTGGTTGTTGGTATTGAAGGTAATGTAGAAGTTAGTATTTTTTCAATATTGATTAGAAAAACCAATATTTTGGATAATGTGACTATGTTTTGGGTAATCGAATATATTTTCTGTTCAGAATTAAATTTAACTTTTCTGATGATGAATTATAATTAACCCCAATTAAAATTATTGAATAACGAAAAAATTTCGTTGGTTCCGATAGAATTCCAACCAATTATTTTCTGTGTGTATAAAATTAAAGAGATTTCGTAACAACATAAGAGACGATTGGAATGTCTTTAGTTTATATCACAAATTATACCAGATATGAATCAGCTGACAGAAAAAGAGCAAAACAAAACGAAAAATTTAAGAAAAACACAAAAGATAAAGCACAATAATCTAAAAAGAGACAGATATATACAAAAAATTCGCAATACAAAATGTATGGAGATTTGATATTGTTATCTCCCTCTTGACTTGACTTCCGTGTAAACAAAACCATACGGTGCGAGAATACTTTTTGACACCTGTCATTGGTTTCACATCTGGTATTAATCTGTGGTTTATATGTTGTTGATAAAAACAGCTCTTGCTTATTTAGAAATTTTTCTAATTTCTCGGCAGTGACAAATAGAGAAGATACAAAAAAATGTACGACGTTTTGTCGATAAAGTAGTCTTTCGTATTTTCTTTATTTTACACTGCCGAGATATTAGAAATTTTCTAAATAAACAAAAGCTGCCTTCAAACAAAATGCATTGTACCTGTCGAGAAATTAGAAAAGTTTCTAAATAAACAAGAACTGTTTGTAAATAAAACGCAAGGAGAAATTTTTAAAGATATTAAATCGTTTTCTTGGAATTTATGAACAAAGTTTGACAACACTGCCCCTGTCCACTGGCACTTTCACTATGTGAATCCAGATACTCACAGTGCCAGTGGACCTTGGCAATTCGGTCAGTTTTTGTTCTTGGATTTCGTGAAAACTGGGCAATATTTTTAAAAAATCTGCTTTAACAACCAACTGCTGCATTGTGGCAAAACACTGTCTACACTGAGTTTATGTAGTTTAGGCTTAATACTGGTACTTAAGTATTATGTAGAAAATTATTTAAATATCGTTTTGTTTTTCAATACTTTACAACCATTCAAAAAATTGAATTTATCCATCCATGAATTACACCTACAATATTACTATGCCGGGGTTCAATTTAACAACACAACAGCAATGCACAAACAAAAGTCTCTTCTCCATCTCTATATCATTGTCATCAGCAGCATCTCATAATAATGATCATTATAATGTCTCTTATGTATGTACGTATGTACATTACCAACACACACTCGACATGTGTGTGAGTGAAGCAACTGAAAATAAACTTTTAATGGAATTTTGGG
This sequence comes from Leucophora obtusa, assembly GCA_949987735.1. Lineage (NCBI taxonomy): Eukaryota > Metazoa > Arthropoda > Insecta > Diptera > Anthomyiidae > Leucophora > Leucophora obtusa. The sequence continues at coordinate 8,725,514 of OX465295.1, forward strand.
GTATATAACGTTCATGATGTCTCCTAATTACCTTAGACAATATGTCGACAATATGTGACCAGAAATTATTGTCTATTTTTATCGTACCTATTGTTAATAAGAAGAAAGAAAAAAAACACACAAAATGTTGATGGAAGAAGTTTTAATTTTAACTTTACGTAATATGAGATTATTACCCAAGAAATGACACAAACCAGATACGCTTAATAAATCCTACAAGTTGATTTTAATTTACAAAACAAAATCTTAACTTGTCTTATTAACTTAAATTGTCTTATTGGGATGTTACATCCATACTCGTCAACTCCTAAAAATGACCTCTCAAAGATTTCTTATTAAAATAAATTATATGATTTTGGTCCAAGAAGATTTCGCGTTAAAATTTTTTTATTAAAAAAAAACAAATATTAGCACCGGTGATGAAGAATGAAACACCTTACAGAGTGGATATTTCCCTCTCCTCTACCCAATTACATACTAAGTGTGTCCAAAGAAAGTATACACGTGAGTTCGTTACTCGTATGTGTTAATTTATATCAATATTCTGCAACTGGCTCAGATATCACAGCTAGCACCATTATGTCTGACATTAAATGCAAGTGCTAACCAGACACAGATTGGTTACCGAGGGCCATATTGTGGTTTATCATAAATTATAAAGGCCGCACTTTACATTTAAAGAAGTAAAACAACAAATCTTTAACTTCTGTTTAGAAAAACGTGTAAGCCCACACAATGTAATTGATGTCGTGTACTTCCCATTGTGTTTATTTACGAAATTCTTAAGCCGAGCACATACGGCCAATATAAGGTTTGTTACACGTAATTCTGGGTAAAGTCTGGTAAAATGAGAGTAAACAAATAATAATCTCAAAAAATGGTAAAATTGCTCACAATACCGGGAACGCACAAAACCACATTTCAAGCCCAAAAATTAACGTCAAACAAAAGCAATTTTTAAGAATAAAATATAGTGGTATTTGTTAACGATATTAATTATTGTTTACAAGTTTTGTTAATATTTAAATTATTGAATGTTATTTTAGTTTGACTCAAGATCATAAATTAATATCACTTTCTGTTTAAATTATTTTCAAATCAAATTATTTTTACAAATTTAAAACAGCTGATTTACAAACAACTAGTGATTTGACAGTTTTACCATTTTACCCGCAAAAAAAGTACGGTAAAGAGAAACAAATTATTCTCTCATCAACGCTCTCATTTACCCAATTTTTAACAATAGAAACGTTTTTGGTAAGATTGGGTTCCCGCGGGTACCCGCGGTAACGTACGTGGAACAGAGCTATTATAATTGATTTCCATTTTATTGATCTTTTCACACACACTTTCAATGTTATTAGAAAAATATAAATGAAATTAAAATTGATCAATATTTTCCATCCCATAAAAAGTTGCAAAATTTGACAGATTTCAAAATTAGACCACGTTTAAAGTGATTATATTTTTTATTTTGCTATTATTTCTATTATTTTTTAATATTATTTATTTATTTTTCAACAACAAAAAACAAATTTAAAAAAAACTAATATTTCAATATTGGGCACACACTTTTCAATAATATGAAATAGAAAAACAAAACTCCAAATCATTTTAAATTTTTACCCCTCAATTCATAAATCGTCGACCGGCCTTCAAAATGTCACATGTGTTTTTTAATAGATTTTCAGGAGAGCGAAAAAACTGTTACAAAATCTACTTTTAAGACATTTTATTGGCATCATATGCTTTAATGATTCACGACCTCATTTAGTAAAATCATCATTAAGGCATATGATGCCAATAAAATATCTTAAAAGTAGATTTTGCAACAGTTTTTTCGCTCTCCTGAAAATCTATTAAAAACACATGTGACATTTTGCAGGCCGGTCGACGAAATGCTTTGTAAAGTTATAGCAGGTTTACAAAAGAAATTTGTCGCTAGAACCTATTAAAAATTACAGTTTAACCAAAGGTATATGCAGTTAAAAAGTCGACAAATATATTTACCTTTAAATTAACTAATAAAAAACGTTGTTATTTTTAACTGTTGAAAAATAACTAACTAAAGCATTAAAGATAACAAAAAATGTAGTAGAATTAACTGACAAATTTCTACAACAAAAATTTTAAAGCATCTGAAAAAAAGTGTAAAAACTAATGTTTTTTTATAGTTAATTCATTTGATATTATAAAAGTATATTTTCAACAAAAAAGAAACTTTCTTTTCTTTCGATTACAAAAATATGTGTAATTATTTCAGCCTATTTAAAATTCAAAGTAAAAATTTGAAACGGTTCTCCAGTTATTATGCTTTTATGTATTTGAGATAAAATACAAGTTTCTGATTTTTATTTTGCAAACTAGAAATATATCAATAATAACAAATATAAACTAAACAAGAATTTTTCAATTGCAAATAACTTCAACGAAATTTTCTATTTTTAAAATAACTAACAAAAAGAAATGTTTACTGTAAGAATACTAATTTTGGAAGTTGTTTGTTATGATATTAAAAATAAAACTGTTATGAAATTACAGTACTTTTAGTTAGTTGTTTTCTTAAATAACTGTCATAACAGTTGTTTTGTATGTTCCGTATAAAAACAACTGTAATAACAGTTAAAGCCAGCAACTACCAATTACTACACAAACAACTGTCATATAGTAACTGTCAAACTTTTATAAAAACATATAAAATATTGAATAAAGAGGAATTGCAAAATAGTGAAGTATAAATGAACACATAGCGAACTCATGTGTATATTTCCTTTTGACGCTCATATTTTTTTTTATCATCCCAGTAAGAAAATGCCAGTGGTAGAAAAAAATCAAGCACTGTCTGCTCATACCACCGGCTAACTGTGGCAGAACATTTATTTGGGATACTTTACCAGCGTTTGCAAAAAACATTTTGCCAGCATTTGTTTTTCAAAAATTTCAGTGGTGTGTTAAGAAATACTGGCTAAATATTGCCTTTGAGAGCTATGCCAATTCTTGCAGAAAGTATTTTCCATTGCTACCATTCAGAAATTGCCAACGATCCAAAAATCAAAGCACTGGTACAGCATTTATTTTACAAATATGGTGGTTTCTTAAAAATGGTTTGTAGTGAGCAGATTTCGGGTTCAAGTCCGGTTACAGGCATAATTTATACATTTTTAAATATTTTTTTTATAAAATTAATTTTGTGTTTGTAAAAAAAGAATTAATTGTAAAAAACTGCAAGGCTTAGTCACCTAAAAGGCTTTGTTCCACACTTAAAAACGATTGACAATTACTACATTACAGTTGTTTGTATGGTAAACAGTAGTTGTTGTTTTTCACTGCAATTACAGTTGTTTTTCTATGTAAAATACAAAACAACTGTTATGACAACAAACAACAAAGATTTTATTTTGTAACTGTTGTTTTATTATTATATACTCGTATATTATAATAAATAACTACCAAAAGAGTATTTGGTATTATTTAAAAAAAATCGTTGAATTTTTTAAAATTCTTTTTTAGTTTGTAGTTGTCATTATTGATATATTCTCAATTTGGACACAAAAATCTGTAAATTTTATTGTATCTCCAATACTTAAAAACATAGTAACTAAAAAACCATTTCGAATTCGATTTAAAATTTTAAGTGAGATGAATTAATTATCCAAGTCGTTTTTTTTATTAAAATATATTTTTATAACATAAAAAACTAACTATAAAAACACTAGTTTTTATAAAATTTTTCAGTTGTTTTTAATTTCCTTTAGCAAAAATTTAATGCAATTGTTAATTATTTTGCAACAGTTTAAAATAACTACATTTTTAGTTATTTTAAATGTTATACCTTGGTCAACTTTTTAGCTGCATATGAGATAATTATCTGCATGATATTAATGAATTTTCAATGAAGTTTCACTGGAACTCGTCCATTGGGACTTTTCAGTGAATTAAGGGAATTTTTCATAAAATGTTGTGAAATTTTTCATTTTATTTATTATAAGTTTCATACACTCAATTAAAAAGTTTCATTAAAACTGGATTCGTAAAATATATAAAGGTTTTTCATCAAATTTAAGAAATTTTTCAATTAATTTGGGAAGAATACTTATTAGTTTACTGAAAATTTTCAATTAAACTTTATGACCACGGGTACCCAATTTTACAAAAAGCGTTTCTGTTGTTAAAATTGTGTGTAAATTGTTTTTGTTTCGGGTATATTAGGTTGCCGCGGATACCCCAAATCGATTTTTGAGGTATCAAGCTTTAACAGAAACTGGCAATATGATTGTTAAATGCAATTTTTTCTTTTATGAATACGGCTGTAATTTTCTTGTTTTGATATATTTTTTTGACAATTTTCTGTTTACTTTATTCTAAAATTTTTTTAGACAAATTTTATATCGTATATTTTGGCTTCTTTTGTTTTTGTAATATTTCAGTAAGCAAATTGTAATATTGTTATTATAAAATACGCCAAGATGCCGGAGGATATAGATGCACATAAACAGTTAACTGGTAAAGAATGTCGCGATTTATTGTATATGCGTTTAAAAAAGGTAAAAAATGGAAAAATAAATACAACTACTTTTTTAATTAATACAAATGTTTTTTTTTTGCAGCCAAAACGAGTCGTACCCGCATTTACTTATCAAGCTCTACAAAAGAATACCATAGTTGAACCGCCAAAAAAGTAAAAACTATAATTTTTTTAAGCTTTTTGTATTACAATTGAAAGTATTTGCTTTTATTTCAGAATTGAATTGTTTCAAAAACGTCCTGTTAAAGAAACTTTTTTTAAGATTTACTTGCGACGAGGTGATATACCGGTGGGTCATTCTGGCAAAGTGTTTCGCAAGAAAAATACTAAAGATTTCCCCGTAAAATGGTATTGTACCCCACAACATTTGGACTATTGTTATTATTTGCCAATATTTGTTGATGGGTTAGAATTTGAAAATTCTTATTTATTATATGAGTTTGTGATTTTAAAATGTTGTATTACGTTTTTTCTACAGCTTATCTGATAGCGATATTGAAGTACGTAAATTGGCTCAATATGGTGCTATGGATTTGATACTAAAGGCTCCTCATAAAGTGCTACCTGTGTTGCCTAAAATTATTTTGCCCCTTAAGAGAGCATTTAATACCAGAGATAAAACTATTATAATTGGAGCATTGAAAGTTTTACAACTAATGGTATTAACAGGTAAGATGTTTGCAATTGTATTTATTTACACTCAGAGAATTATGTCGGTAAAATTAACAGTAATTGCAGTTAAAAAAAAGTTGTACTGCAAACGTATTTGAATTAACTATAATTGCATTAATTTTTTACTGCAATTGTAGTTGAAATAACTGTAATATCAGTTAATTTTAAATACAATTGCAGTGTACATTTTTACAGCAATCCAGTTCATTTTACCAACATAATTCTCTTAGTGTACACCAAAACTTTGTTCAAATTGTTATTTCTTTTAAAATAGGACCCTGTGTGGGCCAAGCTTTGGTACCCTATTATCGTCAACTATTGGCCGTTTGTAATTTATATAAAAATATCAATGTTAATTTGGGAAATTTTATAGATCCTGATCGTGATCGTCGCATAGCTGATGTTATAGAAGATACTTTAAATATTTTGGAAAACTGTGGTGGTCCAAATGCTTTTTTAAACATTAAATATATGATACCCACTTATGAGAGCAGTACTTATCCACGCTGTGAAAATCTACCCGAAAAGCAGAATTATATCCCTACAACAGAAGGCGGACTTACTAAGACACCGTAAACTGGGTTTATCTCCGTCCGAGAAATGTATTAAAGTTTATTATTTGTTGTACTTAAAGCATAACTGGAGTAATAAAAATTATTTTTCCATAATAGCATAATACAATTATAGAATTTAATGATCTCGGTATGAATTAATTTTTAATCATTTCAGAAAATTTCTTCTATATAGAAAATAAGTTTTTTCAAGATTTGAAAAATAAATTTAATTTCACACAAAACCATCGTTATGATTTTTAAAATATAATAATATTAAAATTCTTTGTTTTTGAGAGAATATATAGACTGAAATTTAAATCAAAATACTGAAATATTTCGCAATATATAAAGCCTTTTTTTAATATTATCTCTAAGTGCGCTATAATTTTGAACCCACGTTTTGGAGCTTAGATAGCCTTACTGCCAATTTTTTTTTTCAAAGTTAGATAAATAAGGAAGTATCTGTATTTTTAAATTGCCAATCCAACTCAAAAATTTATAATTTTCTATTGAACCGTTGGCGAGGAATTCAAGCACAAAAATACTATTAGTAAGTGCGCTATAATTTTGAGCAGTGCTTTATGTGGTTTCTATTAACCAATTATAAATTGGAAGTAGTCATTAGATACTATCGTTAAAAATTTATTTAATTCCACCTACACTCTAAAAATTTCTTAGTTTATTACAACGAATATTTCAACTATCTTCTATGTGATATACCCCTAACTAAGACTTAGTTGAAATGCTTTAGTTGATGGCAACTAGGTTTTTTTAAATATCAATAATTCAACTATCAGGCATGTCACATGTTTTTTCGGAATTGATTTGATTTCGCAATTTCACTTCCGCAATTTTTTTCCTAAAGTGATCGAAAACAAGTTTTTTCCTTCTGAATTTTATAAATAGCTTAGTATTGAAAATAAAGCGTTCTGGTAAATATCGAGTATGCTACAGGCTTTATAGTGGTACTTAAAACGTTAAAAGTTTCTCCAGAAAACGTAAAACGAAAAAAAAAATCGTTTTCATTCCACTTTCAAAAACCAAAGTGAAATTGGTATTTAGAGCAGCTTAAACTTATAAAACCTTTTCAATAGTGCTTCGTATGTATTCCCTAAAGTGTCGTTAACTATTTCACTTAAAAAAAATTACATTTAAAACGCTTTTTGTTGGTAAATTCAACAATTTTCTTATTAGCCAAACGTAATTTTTTCTGAAAAATTTAAATTTTAAATTTTGATCGGCAAACTTCTCTTTTTTAACTTCAAATGGTAACTTATATCAAAATTTGGCAGTTGGAACACGATTTATTTGGATTTTGAATGTTTTCTAAAAATGTTTTTATTTTATTAATTTACAGAGTCACAAATATAATAAAAGATATAAATAATATTTTTAGCATCTATTGATATGTCTTCGAATTGCATCAATGTAAAATTCAAGATTGTTTTTCTTTTGATTAAAATTATTATTGAAATTTTCCATAGTTCTTGCTTAACAATTGCTTTTTGAACGTATCTGTAAAATAATTTTACATGTTATTCCATAGAGAAGATGGACCAACGAATTAAGTAAGTACAACTTACCGATTTGAAAATATTTGCATCCATTTCCCCTTTTTATATTTAATTTTTTATATTTACTATTAAAAATTTTAAGCCATTATATTTTTCGATTTGACTTTTCATAAATTAGAATCTAAAATTAATATGTCAATTTAAAATTAATTGAAACCGGGTAACATAAAAAGAATTTTTGTTAGCTGAATTCATAGTTGCTTATAATTATTATATAGGGTGTTTTTTTAAGCCCGATAGAACTTGAAATTGTAAAAAATAACACAAAAAATTAAATTGTAATCAAAATTTTTTTTTTATTGGAAAGATCAATACGTGACATTAACATTTGAAAATGATTTCGGGCATATGGGCACCGCGGCTGTTCTTGACGAAGCGCATTCTGGACGTCCAATTTTGGGCCACTTTTTCGAGCACTGCTGGCCGTATGTCACGAATAACACGAACAATGCTGTCCTCCAAGGCATCAATTGTTGCTGGTTTATCAGCATAAACCAGTGACTTCACGTAGCCCCACAGGAAATAATCGAGAGGTGTCAAATCGCACGACCTTGGAGGCCAATTGACAGGTCCATTTCTCGAAATCAACTTATCGCCAAATTTTGATTTCAATAAGTCGATGGTTGCGTTCGCCGTATGGCACTTAGCGCCATCCTGTTGAAACCAGATCTCCTCCGGATCAATGTCATCCATATTTTCAAACAAAAAATCATTGATCATGGTGCGGTAACGATCTCCATTGACCGTAACACGAGCTCCGGCCTCATTTTTGAAGAAATAAGGTCCGATGATGCCACCAGCGTGAAAACCGCACCAAACGGTGCATTTTTCTGGATGTAATGGAGTCTGTAGGGTCTCTTGTGGATTGGTCTCACTCCATATGCGGCAATTTTGCTTATTAACAAACCCGTTAAGCCAAAAATGCGCCTCATCGCTGAACACAATTTTGCGTCTATAAGTTGCGCGAATCGACGACTGATTTTCAAAGTAAATTTGGATAATTTCGTAGCGTTGTTCAAGCGTGAGTCTATTCATGATGATTTGTCAGAGTATACTGAAACAAATAAAAAAAAATGTTTCATCAAAATTTAATTTTTTGTGTTACTTTTTACAATTTAAAGTTCTATCTAGCTTAAAAAAACACCCTTTAGTTATTGTACAATTTTTTCAATTCAACTAGTGATTTCATTAACTATCTTACTACGGAAATTTATCGGTGTAGAAACTCGTTGCTATTAACCAAATTCATAGTTGAATTATTGATATTAAAAAAAACTTAGTTGGCACCAACTAAACCAATTCGACTACATATTAGTTAGGGATAGTAGAAATATTCGTTATAAACAACTAAAATCTTCTTTGGGTGTAGAAAAACCAAAAAAATTATAAAATGTTTTAGTTTTCACATAATATATGCGACAAAACTTTACTAGTTGAAATGCTCCTAAATACTTGGTAGATTTTTTTTCTGTGAAGGTGCTTCCGACAAAGTTTTTTAAGTGCACTCAAAAAAGTTTGACAGTTACTACATGACAGTTGTTTGTGTACACTCTAAAATATACGTAGTTGATTAACACTATTTTTTTAAGTATGCCATAGGTGAAATAACCCTCACTATGACATAGTTATTACGAAGTAGTGGAAGATGACTATGTCTATTCGAAATCTACAAATCAACTACGGAGGTAGTTTATGGTTACGATTTGCTAGTGGAAATTCAATAAAAATTAAACGTAATAGATATCAACTATATTATATTTGAAAATGGTTATTACAAACCACGGATGTTTCATTTCGACCTCTATTTTCCATTAAACAATATGCAATATTTGTATCATTTCTTATTTATTTTTTAACACATTAGAGAGAAAATAAAGTCACATAAATAAAAATAATAATTCCATTTGAAATACCACAATGCACATTATAAAAAGAGATCAATTAAATTTAATGAAAGTGGTGGCATTTCATTCACTATGCTCTGCTAATATCTCTTCAGAAACCTTTTCACAAAATATTCGTCAGCATCTGTCCAGAATTTGAAACATCTTACATTCTATGAGAAAAATGTTTTAATTGAAAACGAGTAAAAAGGTTAAAGTCGGGCATGCCGACTATACAATACCCTACACCACTCTGGTGTATTGTTTGGATCCGAAATTCGAATGGGTTAAAATGGGGCTTGTGTCAAAATTTTCTATAATGTGAGTCAGCGCACCAAATTTCATTAAAATATCTTTATATTTGCGACCTGCAGTTTGTAACCAAGCCAATTTTGGGGGGACCCTTATATGGGCACTAGTTCTAAACATGGACCGATATTCACAAAAATCAATAGGCTTCGTCCTTGGGCCAACATAGGTCTATGTACCAAATTTCATCAAAATATCTTAATATTTGCGACCTGCAGCGTATAAACAATATAATTTTGGGGGGACCCTTATATGGGCACTAGTTCTAAACATGGACCGATGTTCGCCAAAATCAATAGGCTTCGTCCTTGGGCCAACATAGGTCTATGTACCAAATTTCATCAAAATATCTTAATATTAATACCTGCAGCGTATAAACAGTATAATTTTGGTAGGACCCTTATATGGGCACTAGGTCTAAACATAGACCGATGTTCACCAAAATCAATAGGCTGCGTTATTGGGCCAATATAGGTCAGTGTACCAAATTTCATCAAAATATCTTAATATTTGCGACTTGCAGAGTATAAACATTATAATTTTGGTAGGACCCTTATATGGGCACTAGGTCTAAACATAGACCGATGTTCACCAAAATCAATAGGCTGCGTTATTGGGCCAATGTAGGTCTGTGTACCAAATTTCATCAAAATATCTTAATATTTACGACCTGCAGCGTATAAACAGTATAATTTTGGTAGGACCCTTATATGGGCACTAGGTCTAAACATGGACCGATGTTCACCAAAATCAATAGGCTGCGTTATTGGGCTAACATAGGTCTGTGTACCAAATTTCGTCAAAATATCTTAATATTTACGACCTGCAGCGTATAAACAATATAATTTTGGTAGGACCCTTATATGGGCACTAGGTCTAAACATTGACCGATGTTCAAAAAAATCAAACTTGTTCGTCCTTGGGCCAACATAGGTCTGCGTACCAAATTTCATCAAAATATCTTAATAGCTGCGACCTGTAGAGTTCGCACAAGATTGCATGGACAGACAGACAGACGGACGGACGGACAGACAGACATCGTTAAATCGAAATAAAAAAAAATTCTGAACCGATCGGTATACTATAAGGTGGGTCTACGACCAATATTTTTTGGTGTTACAAACATCAGCACAAACTTATAATACCCTGACCACATAGTGGTGTAGGGTATAATGAAAATAATATTACACTATACACGATTACCTGCTTAATTCGATTTACCGGTCTGAAAATTGCAAGAAATTATTTTCGTTTGTTCATCAGAAATTTTCGTGTGCTAAAGATTTCGATTTGGAGTTAATTATACCCTACACCACTATGTGGTCAGGGTATTATAAGTTTGTGCTGATGTTTGTAACACCAAAAAATATTGGTCGTAGACCCACCTTATAGTATACCGATCGGTTCAGAATTTTTTTTTATTTCGATTTAACGATGTCCGTCCGTCCGTCCGTCCGTCTGTCTGTCTGTCCATGCAATCTTGTGCACACTCTACAGGTCGCAACTATTAAGATATTTTGATGAAATTTGGTACGCAGACCTATGTTGGCCCAAGGATGAACAAGTTTGATTTTTTTGAACATCGGTCCATGTTTAGACCTAGTGCCCATATAAGGGTCCTACCAAAATTATACTGTTTATATGCTGCAGGTCGTAAATATTAAGATATTTTGATGAAATTTGGTACACAGACCTATATTGGCCCAATAATGCAGCCTATTGATTTTGGTGAACATCGGTCCATGTTTAGACCTAGTGCCCATATAAGGGTCCTACCTAAATTATACTATTTATACGCTGCAGGTCGTAAATATTAAGATATTTTGACGAAATTTGGTACACAGACCTATATTGGCCCAATAACGCAGCCTATTGATTTTGGTGAACATCGGTCCATGTTTAGACCTAGTGCCCATATAAGGGTCCTACCAAAATTATAATATTTATACGCGGCAGGTTGCAAATATTAAGATATTTTGATGAAATTTGATACACAGACCTATATTGGCCCAATAACGCAGCCTATTGATTTTGGTGAACATCGGTCTATGTTTAGACCTAGTGCCCATATAAGGGTCCTACCAAAATTATACTGTTTATATGCTGCAGGTCGTAAATATTAAGATATTTTGATGAAATTTGGTACACAGACCTATATTGGCCCAATAATGCAGCCTATTGATTTTGGTGAACATCGGTCCATGTTTAGACCTAGTGCCCATATAAGGGTCCTACCAAAATTATACTGTTTATACGCTGCAGGTCGCAAATATTATGATATTTTGATGAAATTTGGTACATAGACCTATGTTGGCCCAAGGACGAAGCCTATTGATTTTGGTGAACATCGGTCCATGTTTAGAACTAGTGCCCATATAAGGGTCCCCCCAAAATTGGCTTGGTTACAAACTGCAGGTCGCAAATATTAAGATATTTTAATGAAATTTGGTGCGCTGACTCACATTATAGAAAATTTTGACATAAGCCCCATTTTAACCCATTCGAATTTCGGATCCAAACAATACACCAGAGTGGTGTTGGGTATTGTATAGTCGGCATGCCCGACTTTAACCTTTTTACTCGTTTTTTAATAAAATTTTGTTTTTTATTTCACTTGAAATTTTTATTTTAAATTGTTATTAACAGGGTAACTATTACATTGTTAATATTATCGAAATCATAGTTGTTTATAATTACAAAAAGTTATTTCAAATTTATTTGGTTTCAACTATGGATTTTTTTAACTATCCTACTATGGAATATTTTGGGTGTAGTTATCAGTAGTTGTTGTTTTTAACCATAATTACAATTGTTTTCCTAAGGAAAAATACACAAATCGAAACAATTTTAATTTTTATTGGGCAACTTGAAATATTGCATATTCTATTGGCAACACTGTGCAATTTTAATTTTGCGCTTTTTTGGTGGGTCTCTGCAGGTTTATCTTTAACTTAACTAAAAACAAAATAAAATGTCTAAAAAATGTACACAAAACAACAACAAATTTTTGGGTTAACTATTAACCTAAGTTTAAACCTGCAGTATGAGACCCACCGTTTATGTTTGTGTGAGGTTATGTTGGATTCATATATTGCATAAAATACTGTGGCGATCTTTTGTTACATATATGTTGCAATTTATTGTATGGTGTGTGGCAAAACGCGAAAAATACTGTGCCATTATATTGGACATAATATTGAAAATGTATGTCGTGAATAATTAGTTTTTTATATGGAGTATAACAGTTTTTTCACGTGAAACTCAAACAAGTTGTTCCGATTTCACGAGAAAACACTGTTATACTCCAAACAAAAAAACGATTTTTTCACGATAATGAGTTTCACGTGGAAATCGTGCAGATTTTGTTTTCACGCAAATTTAATATACAAGACTATTATTTTTCTTGTGAAAAAGTGACATTTTGTGTTTATAGTAATTGTGTCTTTCTAATAAAAAAAATTATATTTTTACCCCTAAATTCATAAACGCTTTGTTAAATTATAAGAGGTTTATTTAACAAATTTTGTATGAAAATGACGTTTTGTAAACCTGCTATAACTTTACAAAGCATTTATGAATTGAGGGGTTAGAATTTATATTAACTTTTGAGGCCTTTTAAGTTTGAGTGAAATTTTTTCACATGAAAAACAACTTGCTGTGCTTACGGCAACGAGATTATAACGAGCTTACGGTGCTTTATACAGAAATCAACAACAAAATTATTTTCGTTGTTGTTGCTTTGTTATTGCTTATTATTTGATTTTTAAGCAGTCTATACACGATCAAGCATGCTGTAGACCAGAGCTTTGAAGAATTAATTCCTTTTTGAATGAATTCACTACCAATCGAATTCAATTTTCTCTACAATTGAATGAATTCCTTTTCTTAAGTAATTCACTGAATTCGTTCAACTGAATGCGTTCATCAAACAACAAATTCAAAGAATTAATTCAATTGCAATAGTTCTTTTTATTAAATCAAATGAATTAATTCAATGGTGAACACGTTCAATTTTATAAATCGAACGGAAAAAAGTGAATTAATTCCTTATTGAATTAATTCACTACTGAATTCGTTCAATTTCATTTTCGTTCAGTGAATTAAAAAGAATAAAATTACGTTCAGTGAATTAAAAAAAAAATAATAAGTTTACTGAATTGAAAAAAAATAAAATAAGTTCACTGAATTGAAAAAAAATAAAATAAGTTCACTGAATTCAAAGCCCGTTTTCTGCCGTTCAGTAGAAGAAAACAATAATGTACAAATACAATTTTTAAATAAGCAATTTTACAGCGTGTGTTAGTAAAAATGAACAAATTAGAAACCGGATGCTGTTTATCAACCTACATGATTCAAAAATAAAGCCTTTTACTATTAAAAATAAAAACTTTACAGATATAGATAAATTCGGAAAAAAATATAACTATATAACTAGTTTTAAAAATTAATAGTTATATTTTTTTCCAAATTTATTTATATCTGTAAAGTTTTTATTTTTAATAGTAAAAGGATTTATTTTTGAATCATGTAGGTTGATAAACAGCATATGGTTTCTATTTTGTTTATTCTTACTAGCACACGCTGTAAAATTGCTTATTTAAACAATTTATTTGTAGATTATTGTTTTCTTCTACTGAACGGCAGAAAACAGGCTTTGAATTCAGTGAACTTATGTTATTTTTTTTCAATTCAGTGAACTTATTTTATTTTTTTTCAATTCAGCGAACTTATTATTTTTTTTTTTAATTCACTGAACGTAATTTTATTTTTTTTTTAATTCACTGAACGTAATTTTATTTTTTTTAATTCACTGAACGAAAATGAAATTGAACGAATTCAGTAGTGAATTAATTCAATAAGGAATTAATTCACCAGTGAATTAATTCATTTGATTTAACAAAAAGAACTATTGCAATTGAATTAATTCGTAACAAAATAAATCGAACGAAAGCAAATATGAATTAATTCCATTCAATATATATTGCTTAGTGAATTAATTCATCGAATTTTTAATTCAGAATTGAAAAATTGAATTAAGGAATTAATTCTTCAAAGCTTTGCTGTAGACCATATTTGATGACTGTGTAAATTTGATCATGTAATGCATGATACAAAATTAATAAAAACAATTTCGTTATTATCATCCGCCTTGTTGATTTTGTGATTTTGAAAGAAAATTTGACAGCACGCTTAACCGTGTAATCCAGAAACATTTTTGGTTTGTCAAACAAGCTGAACAGCATGCTTGATCGTATATAGGACACTTTATACACTAGCGATGGGTCTCATCCTGGAGGTTTAAATTTAACTTAACTATCAAACAAAAGAAAATGTCAAAAAATTATATAAAAAACAACAACAAATTCTTGGGTTAACCATTAGTTAAGGCTTAAACCTGCAGTATGAGAACCACCGCAGGTTGTTAGGTTGAAAACACACCCCAACCATCTATTCTTGAAACAGAGTTGCCTTTGCCATTTCTATAATGGCAAAGGCTAATTGAGTTGGGACTGTGGTAGCCATATTCTAAAATAACAGAAAATCAACTCTGTTTCAAGACTCGTGGACTGTATATGAGACCGACCGTAAAGCGGTCCATACATTAAGGAACATTGAGTAGGGAACAAAAAATATCAAAAAATTTTGTAAACATTATCGATGTCAACACGCACACACATTCACAAAAAAATGGGAATTTTTTCACGAATGTTCCTTTATGTATCGGCCGCTTAAAATACCAGGAAATCAACTCTGTTTCCAGACTAGTGTGCGCTATGACTTCAACCCTGTAATGAGTTTGAAGTCAGTGATGCCAACTTTTTTCAAACAAAAAGCGCGATATGATAAAAAAGATATAATTTTTCCTCTAATTTAAGCAAAAGGGTGTTAAAAAATACTATATAGGGAAAATAGAACATAATTTCACATTTTTATTGCCTTGAAAATTTTAAAGATTAAAATAAATTGTTGATTTTTTAAATTAAAATTTAAAGAAATAAATTTGAAAAAAATAAAAAAAATAGTTAAATTTTATCGAAAAAAATTTTTCCGAAAAGGCGCTGAAAAAATCGAAAAGCGCCATCCTAGCGCCCTTTTTTATAAAAAGCGGTTATACTAGTGTATTTAGACTTGGCAAAAACTAGTAGTTTTGTCCACTTTGAGTTATTGAGCCGAAACCTACAAAATTAATTTAGTTTTTCCCTACAATTTTCATACAAACTGAAAACCAGATTCTACCTGGTTTTTGCCAAAAGCCAAGTAAAAGTATCTGAAATGTGCATTTTTGATACACCCGGTATCATTTATAATTAATTTTCGATTCACCCTGTTACAAGGAATATAGGAGTCAAAGTGTCAAAAATATTTTTTAATATTTTAAGATTATTTCTGGTTTAGTTTCAAATTGTGTGTTGTTATTCTTTTTTAAATGTATTCTTTTTTTACATTAATTTAACAATAAAAAAGAAAGAAAAGTGTGAAATAAAAAAGTTTTTCGACAAAGCAAAACTAAACAACCAGTGTAAATAACGGGGTTTTTCAATTTAGTTTTGTGGAAAAATAAGCTAGTTTTTGCTCAGTCTAAATTCGGTAAACAGAACATAATGCAAGTTTTGGGTAGGGAAAACGCTTTAAATCTAGCGCGAAAAGCGCTAAGTTGACATCGCTATTTGAAGTTTTGATTTTGTTAAAAATAACTGTAAATTATTTTTCATTATTCTCTTTTTTAACTTTGCGCCTGTTTTCAACAGCGTCAGCTGTTTTTAGATATCTTGAATTTCGAAATTAAAAGCAAATGATAAAAATTTGCAATTTCATAAATTTGTTCAAGAAATATATATATATAATGAAATAAAATAATTAAATTAATAAGTGATTTGAATAAAAATTAAATTGTTTAATTGTTTGTGTAATTTAATTGTATTATGTTGAAAGTCAGCGCGTGAAAACTAAATAAAAATCTAAAAAAAATTTAATAGGTAAATTTAAATTACATAAAAACAATACAAATGATTAAAAAAATCATTTTATACAAAAAAAAAAATTCTTAGAAACACAAATTTGGAGGGCTTTTAGCTGTGTAGGTGTACTTGCAATTAAAATCCAATTAGATTGGCTTATTAAGATCGCATTGTCTATAGTTTTTTGGAAAGTCATTCCATTTAATTGTTTTTATTATTTTTTATTTAGTTAACATATTTTCTTTTGTCATGTCAATTCTTTTAATTTTTATTTTTATTGCTTATTTACAGGCTAGTGATATCAAAAGTCTTCTTTATCCTCTATTTAAACTCTGTGTCGGTTCTATTACCTACCTACTCGTCCACAATTTGACCTTTAACAAACGTGCAGGCTTTAAAAAAAGTTTACTGAAAAAGAGGAATTTTCGTTAAAAATAAGTGAAATATTGGTTTGACAAAAATCCTTGAAACCGCAACATGTATTATTTAGTAATAATATAATTGACGAAAGAAAATTATTCATTGATCATCCTATTTCAATTGATTATAATTAATATTTAACTTCCTGAAATTCTATTTATTTGAACTTTTTTGAAATTTTTTCATCGTTCCTTTTTAACGTAATTGTTTATTTTGTATTTATATTTAGTATCGTATTTTTTCGCGTTTCACTTAGTGTTATTTGTTTAAAAACAATTTAAACATAATTGTCGTGTCGTGTATATTAACTAACGAGTGTGCTTGAATTATTTTATTTTTGTCCCTTGTGATTTTTGTGTTGCTCTCAATTATAATGGAAACTGCAGCTTTGATTCCTACAAGTCCCGAATCTAATAATGATTGGAAAACTCATAAACGCCTCTCAGAGCAATATGCAGAAGCAGATGATGATGATGACAATACGCCATCTTCAGCTGAAGGCGATTTCATGATGGATAATATACATTCGAAACGTTTTAAAGGCTTGGGCATCTCTGCTCTGAATGATTCATGTTTTGAATCGCCCGTTAATGTTAGTGCCATGTTGCGGCCTAAACATATTCTTCAAAATTCCTCACGCTTTCAAGAATCCACTGAATTTGGGACTCTGTCGCCAGTTACTGAAATTGCCATGAACTTAAGTGATACCACTTTAAGTACACCTCATTCTTTGGTAGATTCAAATGCGGATGTTGATCATGGATTTAATGAAGGCACAACACCTGTTAGACGTTTCCGTACAGGCGTTCGTACTGTTGGTTTGCAGAAACTTGAGCTGTTCAGCGAGAATCAATTGTGTAATGGTGGTGAGTATAATATTTCTCAAGTTTCCAATTACAGTTTTCTTCACCGACAATGTTATTGTTATGGGTAGTTAATGGTATATTACCGGTATATATTGAAATATTTAAATATATAAATGAAAAGTATACAAAGTTTAAAAATGAGTTAGGGCGGTTAACTTATATAACAAAAAACAACCCGATGAAAAAAATTAATATAAAGTCTTATATAGTAATATCTTGTTTTATCTTATAATATGTGAATATATATGTTGTCATGAATAGCCATATATAATTATGTTTCTTATCTTGTACCTTATATAACCATACATTTTTGTTTATTGTCTTTTATACAATTAGATACCAACCACACACAGAAAAAAACAGTGGGAATATTACCTAAGCACTATGTAGTTATACAACTACATAATTTTAAAGTTAGTTTTACAAAGTTCTAGTAAAATATGTAAACTTTTTTGTAGAATATATGAAATCCTTGCAAAATATATACATGTGTAGCGGAAAATATCCGAAAAATTACATATATTTTGCTAGAAATTTGTAAAACTTACTTCGAACTTATGTAGTTGTATAATTACATAGCACTTGGATAAAGTTCCACCTGTTTTTTTTTTCTGCGTGCATATATGCTATACATAATGAGATATGACAGATCTGTTGTCATGTATAATAATAAATGATCATATATAACATAATGATAATGATGATAATGATCACATATGTTCTCATATAAAAACTTTTTGGTTGTATGATGTAAGATATTTTTATATATGCGATTATATATTAATTTAATTTCTTTATTTATAACAATAACCTAGCCTAACGGCCATAATCGGTTACAAATTTCTACTAAAAGTAACAAAACGAGCAAAAAAATTTGTTTAAAATAAAAATAAAAAATAAACATTTATGTATAATTAGATAACAATGCAAATATAAAATTATTAAATGCATATAAAAATTAAAAATAAAAGTTATAAAAAAATTAGCGATAATAGTTTTTACATTCCCTAAATGCTCTAAGATATAGGGTCATTTGCAATGCAACTGAACAAAGTCATACATTCCTAAATGCAAGCGTCTAAACATTGACAATGTCTTACATCGCAAAATGTATAATAAAAGTTATTAATGCGCATAGAAAAAGCTAATTGTGCATCACAAATTTTGTTGATGCTTTGTTGACATGTTTTTATTATAAAGTAAACAACACACTTGTTTGCTTTGTATCGACAGTAGTAAAACCGCATCACTGCAATGTGTTTTGACGTTTAGGAACTCACCCATAGTCATATATTATTCCATATATAGTGCAAGATTAACAATATAATTTGAGATATGATTATATATGTTCCCACATCAATAATATTTTCTATGAGTTTAATATATAATTATATATAGTCACATATAACCTGCGAGACCCTACTATCGAATCCCAGCTCGGGCATACACATTTTTTTTTTTACTTTTTTAACTCAATTTAATTTACTTGTAAATATTTTTTTTTACAGATCTTAAAAAAACCATTTTCAAAGTTTATATATCTTATATCTAAGAATACAAAATAATCATATAAGTTTTTATATAATCTGATCCGCAAAATGGGTCTATAAAATTATATCAGATTGTATTATTTTAGAAACAATTCAATCTAATATTATACAATTGGATATACTCTGATGCAATTGCATCCCAAAATTGGGCACATCTAATTGAATCGTATTATATCGAATCTGATATTGTTATATACTATTTAATACAATTGGATTTCAAGATTTATACCCGAAATATGTTGGGGACTTTTTTTTTATCAAAAATTGGCTCAGAAAATATTTTAAATTAAGATTTATGTAAACTTATATATAAAATGACTTAGAAAATGTTTTGGAAGCTGGATTATATAAACTTTTATCTAAAATGACTTAGAAAATATTTTTGATAATTTATCATATAAAGTTACCCTAGTAAAAATGATTTTTATATAATCATATATGATTTTTATATAATCATTTATGATTTCATACAATTATAACTTCTCGAGTATTGTGAAACATATATTTGTAAATGATTATATCAAAAGATATTTAATTATATAAAATTATATTAACCAGATCCACCATTTTCCTTATCAAATCATGTATGGGTTAATATAATTATATAAAAAATATATTATTTGATCCGAAAAATGGTGGATCTGGTTAATATAATTTTATATAATTAAATATCTTTTGATATAATCATATAAAAATATATGTTTCCCAAAACTCGACAAGTTATAAGTGTATAAAATCATAAATGATTGTATAAAAATCATATATGAATATATAAAAATCATTTTTACTAGGGTATACCTAAAAAAACTTAGAAATTTTTTGATAAAGGTTTATATTAAATTATATCTACAATGTCTTAGAAAATTTCTTCGATTTGGGTTTATATGTGATTATGTATTGGGTTATATCTTATTATATATCAAACCTCAATTTATGGGATCAACCATATCTGATTCTGTATAGTTATGTGTATCACTAACAGTAACACATTTTTTGGTATATGATTTTATATGGTTATACATAAGAAAATTTCGAGAAATATTTGAAAGATATTATAATATATGAATACATATAGATGGAAAGCCATTTAATTTTAATTATATATTGTCATATATAACACCACACATAATTATATATGTAACTGAGGTCCTATTATCGAATCCCAGCTCGGGTACAAAAAAAAATATTTTTTTTTACTTTTTTTAACTCAATTTGATTTACTTATAAATATTTTTTTAATAGCTCTTAAAAAGATTATACCATTTTGTTAAGGTTCTGAATTTGAGTTCTTCCAGAGTGAAAATGTTTTTTTTTTTTGTAATATTCCTACATAAAATTTTGGCAATATTCTTATTTTTCTACTACTACTTCTGACACAAAACAACTTGTGAAAAAGTGTCGAATAAGAGTATTTTTTTCCGAAGGATTGCTAAGTTTATACATGTCACACCTTATTTAAAAGACATTTATATTACATTTTCAACAAGATGTATATTATTCTTATCCTATTATTAAGTTCGCAAATACATAATGTTGAAATTTAGACTTTTGACCCACATAAATCGTGGCCTAGACCCTCCAACAAACATTTTTTTATCTTCTTCGCCAAAAAATTCCGTGAGTGAAAAACATTAAGATTTTTAATTTTTGTTTTTTTTTGCAATAATGTTATTAATTTATTTTTTCCAAGTCATGGGTATATATATATAAATTTATAACTACCCCACCGGAAATTTTAACAAACTGTCACCGAACTGGCCCCTTTATATGAAATAGACTGGTCACTTTTACATGGCGTTGTCATATGAGGGGAAATTGACCCCTTGTGATATGGCACAAGACAAATCCTAGGACAGGTCCCTGAACTTTGTTTTTTATGAGAGTTCAGTAACCTGTCCTAGGATTTGTCTTGTGACATGTCACAAGGGGTCAATTTTCCCCCCCTATGACAACGCCATGTAAAAGTGACCAGTCTATTTCATATAAAGGGGCCAGTTCGGTGACAGTTTGTTAAAATTTCCCGTGGGGTATATATAACGCAATGACACGAACAATTTTTTCTCATATAGTCAGTCATTTCGTATAGCAGTGTGTGGCTGAGTGAGTTAAGTGGAAATCTGGGTTCGAATCCTGCCGACGGAGTTTTTTTTTATGAAATAAATATTTTTTTAATAAATAAATATTTTTTTTAATTTGTGTTATTTTTAAAATTTTGTTAAAATTTAAATAATTCCAAATATATCATAGGATAAATTTTGATCTCAAATTATCCAATTCGATCTGCCAAAATTAGCCTATCCATTTGTATCTAATTGGATGTAAATTAATCCTATGGGATATTTTGGGATCTATCAGGATCTCAATTATATATTATTGGATCTCTAAATTTTTAGATCTATTTGGATCTTATTTAATCCTGTAATATATTTGAGGGATCTTATTGGATATTACTGGATATTACTGGATACCGAAATTTTGAGATGAACTTAATTAAGATTAAATGTCGACCTATATCAAATGAGATATGGTTACATTTGCTAGATATAATGTTTTTTTGATCGGGCAGAGTTAAACATGAACCACAGATATCTACGTATGACTTTGACACTCATAACTATTGTTAAGCATTAAACTTTGGTTATTATGAGAAAAGTTAGCAGGTCTAACTGAAGTTGAAAATTTATATTTGTCGTTTTTCTCGATAACGACTTTTATGGCATATATGTAGGTCAAACCAATAATAAGTTGACGATTTATCATTTAATGGATAAAAGTTGAATTTGAGAAAAATGTAATGCAGTTAAATAGTTATATAAATTTTAGTTTTACCTCGTTTTGATATCATATGTTTTACTTGTTTTTAACGTAATTTATAATACCGGTACTAAACGGAATATGGACTTGCGGAAAACAATTAAAAAAAATTGTGTGTAAAATTAAATTAAATTAAATTAATCCTAATTTTCAGAATCACAAAAGATTCCAAAATTATTTAAATTTATATGGAAATTATATTTCTTTGTTTGCTGGAAGAGCATAAATTTAAAATGCATTAAAGAAGGAGCATTGTCGTACGATAGTAGGTCCATTCGATTACTGGATAATTTGTACAAATTTGTACAAATTTTTACTGGATGGCGTTCGTTTACATAAATACTCAGTAAACAGAAAGAAAAAAGAGAGAATAAAGTGACAGTTCTATGTTGAGAGTTTCTAAGTCTTCTTCTTTTTCTTGCAAATTTTTACTGGATAAATTTTTGCCAGTAAGAATTTGCAAGCAGAAAAAAACATATGTTTCGAAAACATATGATTGTTTATGGTAAATAAAAAAAATTATTTTCCAATTATATTATTTTATGGAAATGCAAAACAGTAAAACTTTCAAAATAAATTATGTAAAAGATAAGAAAACCTTCTAAAAATGTTCTCCTTCAGGTTTAACATTAAAAATATTCTTCTTTCATAGCGACCAGTTAAAATTTATTTGTATATTTGGTGTTGTAATCAGCTGTGTGTACAAACTTGCAAATTGTTGCAAATTTTCTGTTCGCGTACATGTTTGGAAAATTTTATTTTGAGAGTAAATCTTGTCTTACTCTCTGAAAGTTTGTACTGAGTAATTCTTACTGGACTTGACTGAGAAAAGTAATCGAATGGACCTAGTGTTTTAAAAAAAATTGAGCAAAATTATCTAATAAGTGCATAAAGTTGGCCTCAGAAAAATGCATAAAAATCTTAATTGCATACTGGTCTTTAGCCATACCAATTTAAAATTACAGTTGAACCTCGATTATCCGGGCCTCCATTAACCCAGTACATCTGTTAACCGGCATATTGGTATTTGATTTTATACCTCTTTCAACCGTGATTTAACTCTATTATCCGTGCTTTCAGAAGTTAATAATATCTCAACAAGTACTTTTGTGGAAATGGCTCATCCAAATACCAAAGATTGAGTAAAAATATATATGGCTCTTTTAACGGTGTTTTTCGATTATCTGTATTTCAATTTTTGCATAAAAAAAAAAAAAATACAAAAATTGTTCTTTCGGACTTTCTATATTTTCATAATATACATACATATGTACATTAGAGTTGTGCAAAAAAACATGAAAGTTGGAATTCGCGATTTCCACAATGTTGCCCCTATTCCTTAATGTCTAAAAACTCTCTGTGACAAGTTTCAGCTAAATCCGCTTTTATTTAGAGGTAGCACAAAAAGTTGTCTTTTAAGAATTAGTAATTAATCTCTAGAGTAATTTATACAAAAAGTAGGGTTGACTTTAAATTTAATTATTTCTTAACCTGTACGCTATTATTCACCAAATTTTTTAAAATGTAGTCTTAATTAATATGAAAAAAAAAAGAATTTGAAATCAAAACTTAAAAAAATTAAGTAACTTTTAAGTATTTCGCGGTTTTTTTGAAATTGTCCAAAAAAATACATATTTTAGTTAAAATTTCCAAATTTTCCGAAAAGATGTAATTAAAAATTCAACTTGTTTTTGCCTTATATGTGCAGATTTCTCAAATCTGGTCTTTATTTTAACGAAGATTATGAATCAGCAATTAAAATTTAAAAGAAATTTGTGGTTTATGAATTATTCGCGGTTTTTGAAAATTTAAAAAAACTCAAGTTTCTTGAGGTATTTTCCTAAATACCTGTAAACGGTGTTATCGAAAAATCCAATTTGTTATATTTTGCAATTTACTTCCCGTGCAATTTACTACCTTGTGAAGAAAACTTTATTATTTTACTAAAAAATTTCATTAAAACTGGTCCAGCAAACTTCTCTCTGTGTGGGTTATATAATCCATTATCAGTAGTGTCCGACCGAGTATTTGGCTTCGGCTTCGGAGTTCGGCCAAAAAGTGATGTTCGGCCAAGTTCGGTGTTCGGCAAAATTTTGGCCGAATACCGAACTTTTCTATAAATCAATATTTTGCAACATTTAGCTCTTTAATTTTGTATAGTAACTTATAAATATGCACATTTTTAACTTAATTTTTATTTAAAGAGCGAAAAATACAACTTTTTTATGTTTTTGCAATTTAAAAATATTTAGAAATTGGTTTCCGCGTTTTTGAATTTGAAAAGGTTGCATAAAATTGTGTTTTTATTCAAACACAAAAGTATTCGGCTTCGGTTTCGGCCGAACTTAGTAATTTTGGCCGAAGTTCGGCTTCGGCTTCGGTTCGGCCTTAAAAAAGTGAGTTCGGTCGGACACTAATTATCAGTTAGTAGTAACTACACAGAAGAAAATAATTATAATCATACAGAAACAACGTTTACTAAGATAGAAACAGCTTTTAAATCACACAAATCTCAGTTTTTTTTCTTTTTACCCGTGAAAAAACGATTAGATTCAATGAAGTTAGGTTTGATCCAATTATATCTATTCATATTAGAGAGTGAATAACAAGGTATAAAATTAGATTTGAGTTTATCTGCGAATCCGATTTTTAAAATTTTCTTATTCGTTGCCTTATATATTCATATCCGAAAATATCTTTTCTTTTATATCATTTTATATGCCATATACAAATACATACATATACTTGATCAAATTATATCTCGTTGAAGATAAATTTGTATATTGCTTCGAACAACATTTTATAAAACTAAATGTGACCCAAGACCAAAATTATTTACTATCTCGAATCGAATGATTTAAATACGGTGTTATGCATAAATTTTCTTAACAGTTTAATTACACGTTTTTAAGCTTATTTGGCAAAAACAGTAGCATAATTCGTTTAATAAGGACAAAATTAATAATCTGTTAAAGTAGGGTAAAGCCTAAAATAAGCATTTCATAAAATTTGGAAAACAAATGTCTCAGTTGAAATCATAAATAGTGAGTTTTTATCTTTTTAAAGACTTTTTTAAGGGTCATCCACCCAAGAATATGTAAACTCCAATATTTTATATCCAACAAATTAAAAAAAGCTGGAACAATTCCACCATTTAAGCCTTTTTTCATAAAATTTTCTCAAATTGGTGTACAAATAAAATATAAAATAAATTGTTGATTTAATCGAAACATAATCTTCATTCGAATACATTCAGTTTTCGTACTGTTAAACTTTCTTTAAAATATTAGTTTTCCATTATTACTTCTTTGTTATGTATAAACATTTTTTTCATCATGTTTTGATTTATTATAAATTATTTTTATTTTTAAAATCTTCAAAACAATATTATTCACCTACGATTAACGAGCCAATCGTTTGCTAACTTTATGAATCACTAACAATTATTTGAAATTGGAGACTCGTTAAATTAGGGTGTTGTCAGAATAAAACGAGAAATTAACAAACTGTTATTTTACGATTATGCATAGAATTTTTATACCCTACACCACTATGTGGTCAGGGTATTAAAAGTTTGTGCTGATGTTTGTAACACCAAAAAATATTGGTCCTAGACCCACCTTATAGTATACCGATCGGCTCAGATTTTTTTTTTATTTCGATTTAACGATGTCCGTCCGCCCGTCCGTCCGTCCGTCCGTCTGTCTGCCCATGCATTCTTGTGCGCACTCTACAGGTCGCAAATATTAAGATATTTTGATGAAACTTGGTACAACGACTTATGTCGGCCCAACGACAAAGCCTATTGATTTTGGTGAACATCGGTCCATGTTTAGACCTAGTGCCCATATAAGGGTTCAACTAAAATTATATGGTTTATACGCTGCAGGTCGCAAATATTAAGATATTTTGATGAAATTTGGTACACCGACTTATGTCGGCCCAAGGACGAAGTCTATTGATTTTGGTGAACATCGGTCCACGTTTAGACCTAGTGCCCATATAAGGGTCCCCCCAAAATTATACTGTTTATACGCTGCAGGTCGCAAATATTAAGATATTTTGATGAAATTTGGTCCACAGACCTACGTTGGCCCAAGGACGAAGCCTATTGATTTTGGTGAACACCGGTCCATGTTTAGACCTAGTGCCCATATAAGGGTCCCCCCAAAATTGGCTTGGTTACAAACTGCAGGTCGCAAATATTAAGATATTTTAATGAAATTTGGTTTGCTGACTCACATTATAGAAAATTTTGACACAAGTCCCATTTTAACCCATTCGAATTTCGGATCCAAACATTAGTTGGCTTTTAACCAGACTGGTGTAGGGTATTGTATAGTCGGCATGCCCGACTTTAACCTTTTTACTCGTTTAATAAACGTTTAATAAGTAAAATTAATGCATTGGCAATTGTATACCTTAACGCAAAATTAAGAAAAGTTTATGAATTAGGGCCATATACTTTTGCGTAAAATAATAAAGTTTTCTTCACAAGGTAAATGAAAAATTTTCTTAAACTAGATGTAAAAGCTTCATATAATTTATGAATCTAGTTTTAATGAAACTTTTTCATTAAGTGAATGAAACTTTTAATGAATAAAATGAACATTTTCACAACATTTTATGAAAAATTCCATTAATTCAATAAAAAGTTTCAGTGGCCGAGGCCCAGTGAAAATTCATCGGTTTTATACAAAAATTTATTAATATCAAAAATTTATTAATATCATTCAGATAATTCTCTCAATTAATTGGTTGTTTTCCTACACTACATTTTCATATATAAAAAAAAACAAAATTTAATGCAGTTGAATAAGACCAAAACTCCGATAAAATTGGATGAAATTATATCAATTCAAATCATATTTACTTTAATAAGGATAAGTATTATAGCCACCAATTCTAAAATTTCGTTTTGAAGTTTCTTACTTAAATAAAATATCCTACTAAGTGATGACTATAACACAAGCCCTAATATTAATACGTTATTTACAAAGTGTTCGTAAAAAATTAAATGTTAATTAAAATCTGATATGTAATTAATTCAACTAAAATTTTTTCTTTGTGTCGTTACTTTTCTTTTTATATCTTTCATTAGATTTAACATTAGATATTATTAATTAGAAATTTAGATATTATAATTAAAAAAGTACGACAACTGGTATGCCTCATTTATACCAGAAATGAAAAAATTCTGGGTCATTATAAACCCTAGATGCAAAAACCCCTCGATTCGAAAAAATAATTTCGAATTCGTAAATCTTGCAAATATTGTTAAAAATATAATTCTGTATAAAAATTTTACTTTTTACTTAATTTATTTTTATCCCAAAACTTGTGCACTAGACATAAAAATTAAAAAAGTAAGATTTTTGCTAAAACTTCTTTTTACGAAAGGTACAAAATTTACGAATGCGAAATTTTTTATTCGAATCGAGTTACGCGGTAACCCCCCAGCTTTTTAACTTTGTATTGAATTATTAAGTATATAATTCTATTGAAATCCACATACATTTTGTTCGATTCGAGATAGTAAATAATTTTATCTAAAATATTCTTGGGTCACATTTAGTTTTATAAAATGTTGTTCGAAGCAATATACAAATTTATCTACAACGACATATAATTTGATCAAGTATATATATTTGTATATGGCATATAAAATGATATAAGAGAAAGGATATTTTATGATATGATTATATAAGGCAACGAATAAGAAAATTTTGAAAATCGGAATCGCTGATAAACTCTTATTTAATTAGATACATTGTTATTCATACTCTAATATGAATAGGTACAATTGGATCAAACCTAACTTGATCAAATCTAATCGTTTTTCCACGGGTTATCAACGGCCTTCATTATATATAACACTTATTTTAATTTTAAAAAGGATATCCTTGCAAATTAACTTAAAATTTGACTTTTTTTTAATATTTCGCTATTATTTAGCTTGCTATAATTTTATTGCTACCAAGAACTCTATCTTACATAATAGGACATTCCACAGATATGTATATATTAATGCAAAAAATAAATTTTCGTAGTGTTTTAATTAATTAAAAATAATAGAACAAGTACAACCTCGAAACTTCAATTGCGATGTGCTGCCTCGAAATATACAGAACGACAACAAAATTTTCGTTTAACTAATATTCATCTCATAACTATTATTTAACCAAAAATTTGTTGTGGTTGGCCGTTTTGTTTTTGTTTGGATACATTTTGAAAATTAAAAAAAGGGTGTTATTTTAACAAAATAAAATAAATCCAGTGATTAAAAAAAATTCATAATTTTCCATATAATTTTTTGACATTAGCACTTAAACTGTGAATTCCTTCAATTTATTTTATGCTAAATTTATATTATGCTAAAAATGTAGAATTCCCTCCAAAAAATAAATTTTAAATTTTTTTTCGCTTTTAAAAAATAGTTATTTTTCATACATGAGATTTAACAAAATCGGCATTTCATAAATATCACTTAAAAAATCGTCCAAGTTGTGACAAATCGTCAAAGTAGGCAGAGCTGCAACAATAAAACATTAGGTGCATGTCTGAGCTAATCTCTAACTGTGCATTCCAAACTGTAGAATTGAAGGCAATTTCTCCCCTGTATATATTCATATAAACTTCATTAGGGTACTTTTGCCTGGCCCTTTTTACTTAATTCTTGCCATCTCGTCTGCTTGATTGCGTGATACCAGCTCTATTAATGTTACAGCAGAAAATCAACACATTCAAGCAAATAAATCGGTTGTGTATTTAAAAGAGCCGTTTTTGAAGAGGACAAAAAAGAAAACGTTATTAACACAATACCGTTTAGGGTGGATTATGGGACCGTAAACGTAAATGAAATAGAGTTGTGAAATTTCGATACTTTTTGAGTACTCAATACTACTCAATACTTTTCAATTGAGTACTCGATACTACTCAATACTTTTAACGGTTTTTTTTAATTTAAAAATAAAAATGTTATGAATTGGTATTTATAAGGAAAATAATAACAATTCACATTAAGTGTTAAATAACTATTGTTACTTACATTTTAATTATTTTAAAACATTTTAAATAAAGAAATTAAATAATTTTTCCCAAAAATTCGTTACAAATTTCTTTGCTTCACAAATAGAGTTGTATTTTCAGAGCTGTATTTTTAGAGTACTTATTTTAGAGTTGTATTTTCATACGAAAAATACACAATTATACGGAAAATTGCATCTTTAAAAGTATTGAGTAGTACCGTTTTAGTATTGAGTACTCAAAAAAACAGACAGTATTGAGTACTCAGTACCGGAATACTCAATACTTTTACAACTCTAAAATGAAATGTAACTGTACCGTGCCGTGGCTAAAAAGTACACTTATAGAATACCGTAAACGACATTACTATTTGGCATATATTTCATGCGGTTTTATATTTTATTCTAAAATTTTCCATTTATTTGCTAATTTTTATTTCTTATTTGTTGTTTGAATCTATTTTTTTTATTTATTTTATATTTTTTCCGACTAAGACCATTCAGCTGTTTAGAAAATTCTGATTTTAACAGAATGGATCCGGCAAGTGCGTTTACATTTAAGGGCGGATTATGGGACCGTAAACTTAAATGTGATGTAACTGTACCGTGCCGTAGCTAAAAAGTACACTTATAGATTATCGTAAACGACATTACTATTTAGCATCTATTTCATGTGGTTTTATATTTTATTCTAAATTTTTCCATTTATTTGTTAATTTTTATTCCTTATTTGTTGTTTCAATCAATTTTCTTTATTCATTTCATATTTTTTCCGACTAAAATCATTCAGCTGTTTCGATGCCGGATAGAAAATTCTGATTTCAACAGAATGATCCGGCAAGTTCGTTTACATTTACGTGTTAGTAACCATTCGTATACATTTCTTCTTGTGGTATCGGAACAGCTGATTCGTTACAGATACGTTTGCGGTTGGGTAACTCAGCCTTTACGCGTTAGTAAAAATGGTTACTAACGCGTAAATGTAAACGTACTTGCCGGATCATTCTGTTGAAATCAGAATTTTCTATCCGTCATCGAAACAGCTGAATGATTTTAGTCGGAAAAAATATAAAATGAAAAAATAAAATAGATTCAAACAACAAATAAGAAATAAAAATTAACAAATAAATAGAAAAATTTAGAATAAAATATAAAAACACATGAAATAGATGCTAAATAGTAATGTCGTTGACGGTATTCTATAAGTGTACTTTTTAGCCACGGCACGGCACGGTACAGTTACATTACATTTACGTTTACGGTCCCATAATCAGCCCTTAACCATTTGTAACACTTCTTCTTGTGGTTTCGAAACAGCTGATTCGTTACAGAAACGTTTACGGTTGGGTAACTCACCCTTTACTTTTATTAATACGGAAAGAAATCTATTAAGTGATATGGTACATATGTATGTCTGAGCTTCTTTCGATATTCGTTGTCGTTCGACTATGCCCGTAGAGCCTTTTTTACAAACATTTCCAATATTTCAAATAAGTGGCAACGCTAGGTGCACAACACGGGCAATATAGGTATAAACATTTTTATTTACTCCAGTACTCTAACGCTGTATACAAATAATTCTAAATTTCGTTGATAGAGAAGTTTTCATAGACAAATAGGTTAGTTTTTGATCCCACTTTTTAACCCTTAAACGTAAGATTAGGCCGTTAAAAAAAACGTTTCTCTTCTTTTTTTCTTCTCTATGACATAACCGAATTTCATGAAAATCGAAGATAAACGATTAGGATAGGTTCCTTGTTATCTAATTTAAGTAAAATTGTTTAAAAAACTAACATCATAAATTTAAAGTAAAAACTTCTATTTAATTAATTGAAAATATATTTAATTCTCATTGAAATTAATTACTTCTACAGTATGTATTTTAGCACGTGTTAAATAAAAATGGAAAGGGTCAACTTGAACCCTTAATTAAATGTCGCATGTTCAAAATCGCATTTAAATTTTATTTTGAAGTTTTTGAGAATAAAATCAGCAGGTATTCAAATATATTCGATGGTATTTATTACCCTCTATTAGAAATCTATAGAAATCATAAAACATATACGATCAGAGTTCATTAATCCTTCATAGAGTCGACCACATTGAAAGTGAATTTGTATACAAGTCTCCTTTGGTGACACATCTCGTAGAGTGTTACACAGCTGGACAAAACGAAAAAAAACGTACATTACATATAAGCGAGATTTTATGATTACTTCTTCCCTACATTTGTTGCTGCATAAGTCAAAACTGTGTGTAACGAAAGGGTGCCTCACTTCGCTCTATGATTTCTTTTAAGAAAATTTCTATAAATTTTTCAAAATTGACATACACATCCGTTAAAAACAGCACAGCACCGATCAGACCAGACCAGACCAGACCAGAAGAGATGTCGCTGTCGTCTCCATACACTTGAATGCATTTTTAGCAAAATAGTTCATAAATAAGAAGAAATCATCCAAAGAACACGAGTGTAAGGCACATGGATAATAAGAATAAGGACATGAGTTATTCCTTTTGATTTTGTTTAGTTTGTGTGTGTGTATGTTTGCAAAGAAATCAATTTGACATTTCGTGGTTTTCAATATTTCAGCGGGGGATGATTTTTAATTTGTATTGAGCTTGTAAAGAAAATACTTTTTGTTTTGTTTCAAATAAAAGTTACGTTTTGTAAGTGTGAAGTTGTTTTAAAGTAAAACTAACTCCTGCTGACTTATTGTGTGTTTAATAATTCAGGACTTTGATTGCAATAGAATTCTATAAAGATTTACTTTGTACATACTCCAAAAGAGGGTAGCTCGGGTTGTTTTGATGACAATATTAACTTTTCGGTATATAAATTTGGTTTCTTAAAGCCATAGTGGTTTTTGATACTAAAATTCCTCGGCAAAAATCATCTTTTTTCACTTGATTAAATTCTCAAGCACTTGATCAATTTATTGTTTTGAAGTGATATTTTTCTATATCTTTATCTTTTTTCCTTTGAAAGCAATCAAACTTTTAATTTGTTATTTTTTATTGTTCATTTTCAATGAATTTTTGAGTTATTTATTTCCGTTTTCTTGACTTTTTTTCAGTTTCCTTAAAAATCTATAATTTTCTTTGTTAAGTTTTTTTGAAGGGTCATTTTCTTTGTTTCTATAAGATTGTCGGCTTTGATGTCTAACAATAAATGCAATTCAATTGTGTTGTTCTTTCTTTTATTTACATGGTATAAATTGTATTTCATTATGCTTTTTGTTTTTTTTTTTTTTTTTTTTGTATAAATTTGTAGTAAAGTAAATGTTAAAAAACACTTTGGCTATTTATGCAAGAAGTAGGAGTGGAATTTCATTGTCGTCGTCGTCATTATTTCTCCGCGCTATACAACATTTGAATGTTTTTGTTTTTTTAATTTAAAATTTAGGGCAGATTGACTTCTTGCAATATTCGTTTGTAATCGCTAGACCAAAACAGTCGTTATAATATGCCCTGCACCCGGTATGGAATGTAAACAAAAATTTCCATGGAAAAATAAATTTGCAGGATGCTTCAGATCATATTGTTTTTAATTGAAATAAAGAATTAATTACTAAAAAAAATAATCTGGCCTTATAAGTTATGCAGATCAACATTTTTTATACCCTGAATCTGTATATAACTTCAGAATTGTTCCATCACAATAGGTTTTCGAGAATTCCTAATCTTTTTTTTCACAAAACTCGTTTTGGCATCAAAAAGTATATTTTTCCAATATCTCTTCAATTACTTTTTCTAAGGAAATGAAGATAAAACCAGGCGGATTTATTCGCCTCTTTCGAACATTAACAATTTGTATAGAAAAATGTTAGCCTTTGCAGACTTGTGTTATTCTTATGGCTGAATTTTTCGATACAAATTAAGAAGAGAGTGACTTAACAGAGGTAGGGAGAGTTGGGTAGTCTTTTAATTATATAGTCGTTGATATTATAAATTTTTTTTTATTATAAGTAGAACATTTTTTGTCTTAAAATTTTAGTCACGTCCTGATCCTTGTTAGGAAAATACCCAGCCTTGTGTTTGGTAACACTAATCGAAAAGTCTTTAATTTTCTTAGTTAGAACTACAATACTTAACCATTAGTTAGAAAAAACCTTGCAGAAAAAACTGCTGAAATTAGCATATTATTTTTTGCTAAATATTTGTATGCAAAAATAAAACTGTTAAATATACAGAATTTTAGTTATCCCGAGTAAAAATTATTATATATCTTATATGTATATAAGAATATAAAATAATGTTAAAACACAACATACAAACACTTTGCTTTACTACTAAAGGAACTTTAGTTATAGTTATAGCAGCAACTATAACATAGAGAAAAATAATAGGCGAAAGGCGAAAGGCACTGATGATGGCTTTGTAGCCAAAGCCGAAATTGCGCATTCTGCCTTGCTGGTCTTATCGAATTTTTTCAATAATTTTTATTCTTTGTAATTTACTTGTAAAAATTGTATTATCTTTCTTTGATTTGAAAATAATTTAAACAGAAAGTGATATTAATTTATGATCTTGAGTCAAACTAAAAATAACATTCATTTACTTAAAAATAACAGATCAACTAAAAACATTTCCCTCATTCAAAAGAAAAATAATAGCTTTAAAAAAAACATGTGATTTACGATGTAATAAAAATAATTAAGTCAAAATGTTTGAGTTTATTTCTCTTAACATTTTTCACTTTGAAATACATTATAACCTAGAGAGAATCCCATAAAGACGATCTGATGATAGTGCTTGGTAGCACTTGAAACTGCATTAATTGTCAAC
This sequence comes from Leucophora obtusa, assembly GCA_949987735.1. Taxonomy (NCBI): domain Eukaryota; kingdom Metazoa; phylum Arthropoda; class Insecta; order Diptera; family Anthomyiidae; genus Leucophora; species Leucophora obtusa. Next base: position 8,759,453 of record OX465295.1, read on the forward strand.
CATTGGTTCTACAATATACAATTATATCAGATTGTATTGTATTAAATACAATTCAATCTAATAATATACTCTGAAGCAATTGCATCCCAAAATTGGGCACATACGAGGGCAGTACGAAATGTTCTTAGCCTGATATATAGATGGAGGGATAAACAGCAAAAAGCTTTGTATAATGTAAACTTCCATCCGTCATATGAACACATGTTAAATTTCATTTCGATCTGTCAACTCATTCGTATAGTAACAGGTGTTCAAAAAAGGCATTTCAGTGATTTTTTTTGTAATAGAAAAATTAAGAAATTCGTGGTGTGATTAAATATTTACATAAGAAAGGTTTATCAGGACAAGTAATTCATAATGATATGGTGAATGTGTTAGGTGAAAGTGCTCCTTCAATAGCAAAGGTAGAAAATTGGGTTGCTGCATTTAAACGTGGTCGTACAAATATTGAAGATGAACAACGAAGTGGACGTCCAAAAACTGCAACAGCGCCAGAAATCATAACTAAAGTCCATGATATTGTATTAGACGATCGACGATTGAAAGTGCGTGAAATATGTAGTGCCATAGGCATCTCTCAAATGATCGAGTTCATTATACCCTACACCACTATGTGGTCAGGGTATTATAAGTTAGTGCTGATGTTTGTAACACCAAAAAATATTTGTCCTAGCTCCACCTTATAGTATACCGATCGGCTCAGAATTTTTTTTTATTTCAATTTAACGATGTCCGTCCGTCCGTCTGTCTGTCCATGCATTCTTGTGCGCACTCTACAGGTCACAAATATTAAGATATTATGATGAAACTTGGTACACCGACTTATGTCGGCCCAAGGACGAAGCCTATTGATTTTGGTTAAAATCGGTCCATGTTTAGACCTAGTGCCCATATAAGGGTCCTCCCAAAATTATATTGTTTATACGCTGCAGGTCGCAAATATTAAGATATTTTGAGGAAATTTGGTACATCGACCTATGACGCCTATTGATTTTGGTTAACACGGGTCCATGTTTAGACCTAGTGCCCATATAAGGGTCCCCCCAAAATTATATTGTTTATACGCAGCAGGTCGCAAATATTAAGATATTTTAAATCCTTTTCGTTTATTTAACCTTCTTTTTCAATTTTTAACTCTACTATTTTCTTGAGCTTAAGGTTTGGTTTTTATTTATAAAAAGTTTTTCATTTTCGATATTTCGCTACTTATTGTTATTTCATGAAGATGCTACACATTGGAGTAGCGAAATATCGAAAATAAAAAACTTTTTATAAATAAAAACCTAACCTTAAGCTCAAGAAAATAGTAGAGTTAAAAATTAAGATATTTTGATGAAATTTGTTACACAGACCTATGCTGGCCCAAGGACGAAGCCTATTGATTTTAGTGAACATCGGTCCATGTTTAGACCTAGTGCCCATATAAGGGTCCCCTCAAAATTATATTGTTTATACGCTGCAGGTCGCAAATATTAAGATATTTTGATGAAATTTGGTACACCGACCTATATCATCCCAAAGACGAAGCCTATTGATTTTGGTTAACACCGATCCATGTTTAGACCTAGTGCCCATATAAGGGTCCCCCCAAAATTGGCTTGGTTACAAACTGCAGGTCGCAAATATTAAGATATTTTAATGAAATTTGGTTCGCTGACTCACATTATAGAAAATTTTGACACAAGTCCCATTTTAACCCATTCGAATTTGGGATCCAAACATTAGTTGGCTTTTAACCAGACTGGTGTAGGGTATTGTATAGTCGGCATTCCCGACTTTAACATTTTTACTCGTTTTATTTTGCATCAAGAATTACAGATGAAAAAGCTTTCTGCAAGATGGGTATTTGTTAACAGTTTACCAAAAACGCATTCGAATGAAAATTACAAAATTCAACGAACTGAAGTACGAATTACCTGACCTGACCACCCTCCTTATGCTCCTTATTTAGCACCCTCTGACTTCTACCTGTTCCCAAATCTGAAAAAAATCCTTGCTGGCGAACGTTTTGCCTCGAATGAAGATGCAATGGCAGCTGTAAACGATTATTTTGAGGAGCTTCAGAATAATTTAATCAAGGGTTATAATTGCTAGAAAAACGTTGGACTAAGTTTCATTGAAGTTTCAGGAAATTATATTGAAAAATAAAATAATTTTAAAAATCTAGCAGTTATTTTTCATTGCTAGGCTAAGAACATTTCGAACTGCCCTCGTAAATTTCCAAAAAGGAAAATTCTTACATCAGTATATTTGTTTGCAGAATTAAAATCGCTGATTAAGTTTTTTATTTCAATTTTTGTACCATAAAATCTTTTTTCGCGTTCCGCGATTATTTAGTGATTTTTTAAGTGCGGTTTTTTAAAATTTATAATGTATGGACTGATACCCAATTCATAGAATAAAGTTCGGTGACTAATTGGAAAAAAAATCACGATAAAAGTCGCGAAAGGAAAAATTTCCCAAAAGGAAAATTCTTACATCTTACATCATCTGATTAAGTTTTTTACTTCAATGTTTGTACTATAAAATCTTTTTTCACGTTCCGCGATTATTTTGCAATTTTTAAAGTGCGTTTTTTAAAATTTATAATCTGGGGACTATAATACCCAATTCATAGAACAAAGTTCGGTTGCAAAAAAAAATCCCGAAAAAATTTCGCTGAAAAAAAAATTTGCAAAAAGGAAAATTTTTACATCAGTATATTTGTTTGCAGAATGAAATTCGCTGATGAAGTTTTTTAATTAATTTTTTGTGCTATAAAGTCTTTTCGCGTTTCGCCATTATTTTATAATTTTTTAAGTGTGGTTTTTTAAATCATTGGGGACTATAATACCCAATTCATACAACAAAGTTTGGAGGCTAGTTTGCAAAAAAAATTTTTTCCAAAAAGGAAAATGTTTCCATCATTATAGTAATTTGCAGAATGTAAATCACTGATTGAGTTTTTTAATGCATTTTTTCCGATAAACAAAATAGGTTAGGTCCAAGAGATGATTCCATATTTGTAAAACAGTCAATATAAAGCAATCTATCCATCCCCATCTATCCATGAGCTTTTTTGCTCAATTGTAATTAGTTTTTAAGGCATTAGTGCGATTTCATTAGCAAGAGTATTGCAAATTCTAATGCTAGAAAATTTCAGTAGCATTAAATGGTAATGAATTTGTTTTGGCATTAGCATTAGTCAACTAATGCTAATGAAATTTCAAATTTCAATGAAAAAATCCCAAGTATGGATTGATATACAAAAGAAGTTTTACTACTAACTTATTTTTTTGAATGTATTTAGATCTAAACAGATATGATAAGATCTTAAATTTTTACAATACTGTCGTATTTTTATTTAAATACAATACCCCCTCGAAATCCCCAATTGACAAGGGAGGCAACTAAATTAGTATTTAACTTTTTTGACATCTTTCCTGTGGCAGCTGTTTTTTTAAATGTTTTTTTTTTTACCGTATTTTAGTTATATTAAGCATCCCTTGAGAAAACCAACAGCTTTAATAAATGAAACTTTGCAAATACTTACGTATTTACGGTTGAAGGAAATATGTTTTTCTTAAAATTATATCCGCTGATAATCTTATGATGGGTTGGGTTTTCAAAACATCATTTTAACACAAGTAGAGAGATCATCATTACAAATGTAAAAATTCAACTGAATTTTCCCATTGTTTTATGGGAAGATGGCAGAAAAAAAGGAAGAAAACGCTATGTCATCAATTTCATTTGAAGGGTGATTTATAAATTTCATTAAGTTTACAAATAGACTTTTGGGTGTGGTGCATCATTTATTAAATGATTTAGGAAAAAGTGATATTTGAGATATTCAACGATTTTCGATATCTAACAGAACTTGAAAGAGAAATCATCATAAGTTTATTCATTAATAACTTTTGCTTTCGCTGAGTATATTTTAACTCTATCCGTTCTTCTTCTTTTGAACACCCGGCTCCTGTAAAGAAAACCAAAAAAAAAAACAGCTCGTGCTAATTAAATCTTTTAACCATGATCATTATAGCAGCAACTGCCATCATTAGAAGAAATATTAAATCTTAAATACCAACAATGAATAGAAAAATAAGAATTTCTATAATAAATTTATATTGTTATTGTTGTCACAAAATGCAATTATTTCCGATTTTTATAGTTTTCTAATCCAACATAGAAAACCAAGAAGAAAAGAAACGAATTATTACGCAATAAGAATCAAAGCACAACAAATGCATTCAGCCAGTGAGTCAGTCAGTCACTCAGGCACACAAAGAATTCTTCTACTGCGTCTGCGTATATGACCGGTGTTGTAATATGTCGTTGACACCTGGATATTTTGCAATATCTTGGCAGAATCAGCCACAGCCACACAGCAGCATCGTCTACATTTCTCCCTAAACTAACATTTGCTTTTAACATTATAAAGAAATTTATCAAAAAATCAAAATAAAAGAATTCCCTCCAAAAACCAAATCTATACTTAAAGTCAATGAACGAACAAAATTCAGAGCTCAGCCCAGCAAAGAGCACACATATGCCGCAATATATTACAACAGAAATAATTGTACTGTAAGATTGTTTTCCGTATAATGGAATCCTCCTTAATGCCACATCGCACTACTAACGAACATTAAAAGAAATTAATGTTGAAAGTGACGTTATGACTGCAGTTTGCACTTTAATTCCTTTGATTTCCTCAATTTTATATTATAATACAACATTGGCGCTTGATAAGTAAAGTCAGGGTGGATTGATGTGTAGTAGGGTGGCACTTGTAATTAGTAAGTAGGGTTGGAAATCGATTCACAAGGTTAGTGATAGTGGATAACGTTATATCAAAGTATTTCGTTATATGTGACCTTCTCCGAGAAAAGTGACCTAGTGTGTGAAAATGAAGTTTTGAGAAGAACGCATTTAAAGTTTCATTTTAAGATTCATATCGATTTTCCCAAGTTCGTTTTGTACGTTTTTATGGGGTAAATAAATTTTTATCAGAAATCTAACTCATCATCTTATTCTACACCCTTTTAGGTACCAGAATCCACTTTTGACACACTAGGTCCCTTTTCTCGGAGAAGGTCACATACATAAGGTTAACGATAGTCCTTTTTTTTGAAAATTTTACAGACTGTCAATTTGTGAAGCCTTATGTGAGTGCTTTAGAACCGGTTCTATAACTAGCTAGAGAACTGGTTAAAGGATAATGAAAAATAATATTTTTACAGGATATTTAACAAGGTGGCGATCAGTAGCCGGACATGTTTTATGTATCTCTCTGTAGTTTGTTTCCATTTTAATGCATTTTGGACAAAGGTTACTGAAAGTCACTAGCCCTTACTTTTAACGGTTTTCTTTTTTTTCTTTTACGTTTAAAGCTGTGCTTCGCCCATCATTTCTGTTCCAAAGAATCGGTTGTAGAATAGCTACTTTCATTTACAACCCCTTCTACTGTTGATTCTAACACCGACTCCTTTTGTTTGAAATTGTCCCAAAAGCAACCCCTTCTATAGCTCCAAAGTGGAACCGGTTACTCTAGAATCAGTTCTGGAACTGATTCTATTTCAACCACACCTTCCATATAGGATCCTAGGAACTGGTTCCGGAACCAGTTCCATGGGATCGGTTACAGTGAAACCAGTTGTAGAATGGGTGTGGTTGGCTACCGATTGTAAAAAATTTTCCTGGGTACTATCCGTCCTCTATAAATATATACACTTAATATTAAATACTCTTGCCACTTTATATGAAACGAAGCCATCAGGACATCCCTGTCAGAAAAATCCAAACTGAAAAGCGCTGGAAAGCAAGTGCTGGCAAAAGGGCTTTCCGAATCCGAAAATGGTATTTTCAAAAAGCATCGTAAAAGCACTAGATAATTTCCAACGTTGGCATAACGCCGGTAAAGCCAAAAATTGGTGGGCCAGAAATATATTTTCCAAAATATAATAAAAGAAAAAATTTATATTCAGGCAGCTAACGAGAAATAGCACTAAGCTAACGATAAATTGAAAAACTCTAGCACCGCTGAAATTTTTGAAAAACCAATACAGGCAAAACACTCAAAATGAATGTTCTACACTTAAAATAATACGTCAGTAAAAAATCTGTCTAACGGGTTTCAAATCGATTTCACTAATTTTTAACTTTTAACCAGTAAAAAAATTATAGGTTTTTGGAAGCAGGATTAAACAAATGCGCTGATGTAAGTGCTTACTATTATAGCATACTGCAAAGCAACAAAATACAAGAAAATCTTTAAAATAATTTCCATATAAAATTAAGCATAAAAAATTAAGTATGCAGCGTATAAGCAGCTTACTCTAATCCCTTACAAGGATGCAGGTTGTTATGAAGGAAATTTGATATCGTTGATTTTAAAGACCTATATGAGTTATACCGAGTTATTGCCGATTGATTGATTATTCATTAAACTGCACTTCTGAATATTTCGGAAACTGGCAACACTAATGTCAATAGCTAAAATCTGGTAACACCATAAAATTTGACATTTTTTAGCATAAACGTACTCACAAGGTTTTGATGTACAAGAGCTGTATGTTTTGTTTACAGTGAGTTAAGAAAATCAATTTGGCCAGAAAATGGAAATTTCAAGAGAAGGTTTTCATTGAATTATTTTTCACAACTTTCGACGTGGATTATCTCAACAAGAATGTGTCGATGAACTCAGTTCTTTGTATGGCAATAAAGCAGCATCAAAAACCACAGTATATCGCGGTGAATTCAATCGTGGTCGCAGTTCGGTCGCCGACGAATTCCGTGAAGGTTGTCAAAAATCGGTTGTTGTGCCACAAAACATCGATGCAGTGCGTGAACTGATAATGCAAAATCGTCATGTGACATATCATGAGATAAAGGCATCCTTGCACATTAGTTCCACTTCAATACATTCGATTTTGCAAGAACACTTAGTTGTAAAAAAAATTTGCTCTCGTTGGATACCTCATAATTTATCAATCGCTCAAAGAATGGCTCGCGTCGATTGGTGTAAGGGAATGATTAAAAAGTTTGACCGTGGTGCTTCAAAAGACGTGTATAAAATCGTGACAGGTGACGAATCATGGATATATCCGTATGAGCCGGAAACAAAACAGCAATCGACTGTGTGTGTATTCCAAGATGTGCGAAATACAACAAAAGTTGTTCGTGGAAGAAGCATAGCGAAGCAAATGGTCTCCTGTTTCTTCGGCCGAATGGGTCATGTGGCCACTGTTCCGCTTGAGCAACGTATGACATTCTATTCTGAGTGGTACTCGACCATTTGTTTGCCAAAAGTCTTCGGAGAAATTCGTAAAACCAACCGCCAAAGATGAGTCATTCTCTTTTCACCTGTTTGCAAGCTCTTACACATCTCGTCAAACAGGTGAATTTTTGAGCAGTCAAAACATGGAATTGATGATTCATCCTCCGTACAGTCCTGATTTGGCACCCAATGACTTCTTCTTGTTCCCGTGGTCAACGATTTACGAGCGCCGAAGAAGCAGTTGAAGCGTTCAAAAACCATGTTTTGGAGGTGTCTCAAGAGGAATGGAAAAACTGCTATGACAAATGGTTTGAACGAATGCAAAAGTGTGTTGATCATCAAGGGGAATATTTTGAAAAACAATTAAGCCATTTTCATTTAAAAATGTTTGTTATTATTTGCTATTCACGAAATATAAATAGTACCCCTCGTATATGCGCTAAAATCCGCGCTTATTTTCCCCAAAACTAGTGCTTCCAAGTGGGAATTCGGCATATAAGGGATTATGTTAATTTTTTCCCTTAAAAACCTGCTTACGGATAAGCACAATTTTTTACTGGGTTTGGTTCAAATACTGATTTAAACAAAGATTTTAGTTATCTTCATTTAACACATTCTCAGTTCTACCATATATTTTGAGTGTTATTTTCAAAATTATGTATAACCATTTTTTAAAATATAATAATTTCATGTTTCTGCTATTATCTATAAGATGGCGCCACCAATTTATCCGAAATCTTAAAGACGGCGCTATTTCTTTATCTTCCAATTATTTTTAAATGACCCATATTTTGAAATCTAAGAGAAATAGAGCAAAATTGATGGAAAATTCCAACTACCCCTAATTATACAACACCCCCCTGAAAAGGTTATCTTTATCCCAAAATTTTCCATTTCTTAAAAAGGCCAATATCTCGAAAACTAAGCGAGATAGAGCTTAGATATGATATGGATATGATCCGGGGAGGGTCGCCATACCCAGAAATAGTGTTAAAATCAACTAATTTTATTTTAAGCCAAAAACAGGAATAAATTGTGCTAAAGTAACAAAATTTTTCTGTTGCGCCAACAGACATACATATACTGACACTGCCAATTTCTGACTGGAAAGTCATGTGTTTCTGTGGAGTTTTAAAAACATTTTTATTATATCCCTTCGAGATATTTTCTGAAAGTTACTTTTTCCGCTATTTTACGAAATTATTTGTAAAAAAATGTAACTAAATATATACACTGAGAGAATTATCTATCTGTTATCAATATATTTCTGCATAAAATAAATGATGTTACGCTGGAACTGGTGCATTGAACTTTTTTTATTAACTGAATGCAGTTCTTCATAAAATTTAACGATAAATTTCATTTTATGTATTAAAAGTTTCATGCACTTAATGAAGAGTTTTCATTTAAAGTTCATTTCTTTTATTCCCAGTGTAGAAAATCATTACCAGATATGTGGTTATGTAACTACATACTTGGTAATGGTAACTAGTTACTTTTGTTATTACATTTCTTATTACCTTTATATGGGGATGTCGCGAAAAATAATGAGTTGTCGTTACACACCAGCATACGAAAAATCAAAAAATATATCGTTACCTATGTGCTTACCAGTACTGACAAAAATAATGAGTCTAAAAATAGATTTTCAAAAAAATAAATTATATAAAAAAAATATTTTTTATTGTATTTTTTTTTTTAATAAAATTTGCTGGTGCGGGAATCGAACCTGGGTCTACAGATTGCCAGTCAACAGCTCTACCATCTGAGCTATATCGACATGTAATATTTAATAGATAAAAATATAATTGACCTGCTGCACACAAGTAAGCTTACTCGCCAACATACAAAAAAGCAAAAAATATGTGGTTACATATATCCTTACCAGTGTTTAAAAAATATTGAGCCTAAAAATAGATTTCAAAAAATTTTCAAAAAAATCTAAAAAATTATTTTGTATTTGAAATAATGATAAAAATAAGTCCTTATCCGTAACTCATTATTATATGTTTTAAAATAATGCAGAAGGTAAGTGGGTGTCATTACTGGTACTCCAAAAAATAATGATATGTCATTACCGTTTCTACACTGGGTTACTGAATTTAAGAAATGTCTCATTCACTATGTAAAGAAAACAGTTTATTAAAAAATTTCATTAAAATTCTTGCAATAAAATTCTCTCTGTGTACAATAAAGCAGCACTTTGAGCTTTTCTTAAAATTTGAGACTTTTCTGGAAAAAAAAAATTTAACAAATATACTTTGCTGTAAAGTTAGTGTTTTTTTATAGTTTATATTTTTCAGAGAATTTACCAATTTCTCTTCAAAATAATTTACCTTCTCGAAAAAAGGACCTATGTTATAAAAACATTTCTGTTTCCTTTAAATTAGTGCCACCTTAATATGTAGCCGCTGCCTAGGACTTTCTTTCAAATATTTTAAGTTGCTTTCAGAAAATTCCTTAGTTTTATTGTAATAGTGGTGATAATTTCTAATTTCGTTTTCCTACCACACCAAGAGCGAGGAAGTTTTTTTTTCTTCAATCGTATGTTCGTCATATCACAAAATAATTATAAGATCCTAGATGTTGATTGTTGTTAAAATGAGGGTGAAAATATGTCAAATTTTATATGCACCCTCTCCTTTCCTTTACAAAACCCCATAAAGAAACGGTGGCAATGTTAATGAGTTTAATAGAAAGAAAAAAGTTAAAAACGGCGGCTGTTATTTTCCTCAAGATGTTTTGTAAGTGTTGGCGTTAGCACGCGCCAAATTTCGAGGTTTGATATAAAGAAAAACATGTAATAGAAATACAATACAATAGAATAAACAAACTATATTTATTTTTTATAAAAAATTATGGTAATTATAGTGTTTTTACAACGTTTTTACAACGGCTGTTGTAAAAAAATGGGTGTAAGAAAATGTGTAGTTTGATAACTGTCAAACTATTGAAGCAGTTTTTTAAATTACAGTTGTTTCAACAGATTTGTTTTTGTGGCCATCATTTAGTGCACTGAATGCAGCATTTCATAACACTTAATGAAAATTTCAACAATTGAAATTTTTTCTTTATGAAGAATTTTCACAAAATTCCCTATTTTTCATAGATGGTAACCGAAACGACGCTGTTATCGGTAAGGGTCACGCTATTTTAGATTATTTCGGTAACGGTATTTTAAGGTTATCGGTAGTCGGTTATTTCAGTGTATACCACAAAATTTTACAAAAAGAAAACCCATAATTATAAAAAAAAACCAATTTATCAACTTACGGTGGGTCTCATACTGAAGGTTTTAGAGTTAACTACTAGTTAACTCAAAAATTTGTTGTTGTTTTGTATACAATTTTTTGAGATTTTCTTTTGTTTAATAGTTAAGTTAAACCTACAGTATGAGACCCACTGTTAATGTACGAAAAATACTCAATAACCACTTGCGATTACCACAAGAAGAAAATTAAATATAACGGTAACGGTATTTTAGGGATAAAAATATTTCATTTATTTCGGTAACGGTATTTTAGGGGTAACGGTAGTCAGTTGAAAGGATTTTGAATTGATAACGGTATTTTAGTGGTATTGCCTGCCAATCCTAATATTTTTCAGTTACTGTCAAATAAGAAATTTAAAAAGTATTAAAATTTTGGATCAGGAATTATTCTACTTATGTTTTAGGATGAATAATCCCAAGGAAAATCTAAAACACCAAGGTGTTCCCAAATTGGCACGGCGGCTTAGAATAGGTTAAGATTAACCATCTCGCGCAATTACAGTGTTGCCATATTTGAAGTCTTTTACCACTTTTAATCTTTCTATGGAAAAAATTTCAGATATGATGAAAACTGTTGAGATATAAATAGATATGATTGAATATAATCAGATCGGCTCATAGCCACCATAGCTTTGGTACCAAATCTTATTAACTTTAGCTGCCACAAAAATAAAAATTTAGTTTCAAGAATTACTCGGCTAGAAGATCAAATTATATGTGTTATTTCTTTAATTTTAGTTTAAAGTTAAAATTAGATTGGATCTGATTGTATATGGTGCTCCAGACCTACCTAGATCTGATCATTTCTAATTAGCTATCAAATATGTCCCCAATTTTGAGATCTAATTAGATCTGAGACAAAAAGATCTGATCCGATATGATCTTTTTTACACGGGTGCCTTCTATCACTTGAAGAGGAAGAAATTCCTAAGTGTTGCTTCTCTTTAAAAAAGAATATTGAGGACTAAATTGGCTGGAAATTTTCTAAAAACAAAATTAGTTTTAATACGGATGAAATTAATTGTCATAAAAAATACGAGCAAAAAAGTTAAAGTCGGGCATGCCGACGATATAATACCCTACACCAGTCTGGTTAAAAGCCAACTAATGTTTCGATCCGAAATTCGAATGGATTAAAACGGACTTGTATCAAAATTTTCTATAAAATGATAAAAGAAGAGAAAATCAAAAATATAGCCCATATGGGCGATAGGTCCAAATATGGATCGATCCTATTTATAATCAATAGTCCTTGGCACCATGTGAGTCAGCGAACCAAATGTCATTGAAATATCTTCGCATCTGCAACCTACAGCTTGTAAACAAACCAATTTTGGGGGGACCCTTATATGGGCACTAAACATGAACTGATTTTATCAAATTTCATCAAAATATCTTAATAATTGCGACCTGTAGTGTGCGCACAAGAATACATGGACGGACAAACGGACATCGATAAATCGAAACAAAAAGTGATTCTTAGTCGATCGGTATCCAGGGTATAGGTCCAATATTTTTTGCTGTTAAAAACATCAGCACAAACTTATTATACCCTCTCACGTATTGGTGTAGGGTATAATTAGTGAATTTCTAAATTTTAAGACAAAATAACAAAATTTTTCTATAAGTGTACTAATACTGATCAAATTTGTTTGCAGATTTTAGCAGGAGACATAACTAATACGAGTAAGATCTCGTCCTTGGATCACTAAAACAAACAACAAATCGAAACAGCTTAAGTTTTTGCGAAACAACTTAAGTCAATTTAAGTTGTCAAAAGTTCACATACATATTTTATCTCTAACTATTTAAAATTCTGTTGCTCTTATTTTATAACTGCGATTTTTCATATTCAATTCATATAATAATTTGTGGTCAACCTCAGTCTTTTCTTAAAGTAAAGTAATACATAACAACCCAATAACGGTGATAATTTGAATTTATATGTGTAATCTGATAATTTTGTTTATTTTAAAGTTGCACTACAAGAAAATTAAAATTTTTAATTGAAAAAATAAACAAAAATTTCATGAGTTATCCGCTAACGGACAATTGAACTGCATTTTCTAAAGAAATTTAAAAAAAACGGCATAAAATAATTAAAATAACAATAGAAACACTTAAATACAAACAGGTATTGCAAAGAAGGATATTTAGATAAGCTTTTTATTAACTGACCACTGGTCAACCAGAACAAATAGGATTTTCTTACATATTTTTTATTTATTTTTTTTTTCTTTCAAAACAAACAACAATCAAATTCACAAAGTTGAAAGGGTAACCTCTGCGATACAACGTTGTAATCAAAACTGTAATAAAAGTCAGGTTTTGCTCACTACTTTTCAATGAATGCACGAAATTTGTAACGAAAAAAGGTTACAGTAAATAAAAGCAATAAACAACCATTGATATAAAATCCCCTATTCTAATAGAAAGCGACATAAAAATGCAAAACTATTAAATCGAGTTCAGTTGACCATGCTTAAGTCAAGCGAATATTAAAAGGATTTTGTAAAACAAAAACAAATGTTTGTTCTAGAATTAGAAAATTAAAAACATTTTACTTTTCATAATGTGTGATACCTTGACCAACAAATTGTTTACTTTAGCATGAACGATGAAAATTATGATAAGCGATACTCGCTGTTATCAAAAAAAGGTCAAACTTGAGCACTCGACGCGACTTTATTGAATTACCGAACAACAAACAGAAAAAAACCCTTATAAAGAAAATATTAAAAAAGAAAACAAGGAGCTAGAAAAACTTGACCGTTGGTCATTTTAGAAATACATTCCTTTAGCTTAATGCAACAAATGAATGGATGGACATTATCTTGCATTTTGAAAATTAAGAAAAACAATAGAATTTAATAATCTTTTGAGACAACAAGCGAATGCCAACGAAGTTACAATACTTGAACTTTATTACACTGGAAATAGTGTTACGTGGAAATAGTACCTTTTAGGGTGTGTGGTGTGATTAAATTCTGGTTTGGTTTCTCAGAGACGACCCTTTAATATTGGTGATGTTGGTGCTGTTGTTGCCGCCAAAGACGCTCTATATCTGACATGCAAATGAAGATAGATGATTTACATCGCAATTTAGGCAGCATAATAAGCAAATCCATGAAATATTTTTATACAATACATGCGATATCCTTGAGACCCCTTTTTCTTTGTCTATTTATATGTATGTACAATAATATTCTATGATGAACTTTCAAATTTTACGCTTAAATTATAACTAAAATATCAAAAGGGTCGCCACCATAAAAATCTCCGCGGGGTATTGGTTTGGAAGGGAAAAAAATGAAAGGAGATGAACAACAACAAAAAATGACCAACACATGTATAAGGAAACTCTTTACAAAATCTTTAATTCAAAAATAATATATTCGTTTGAAATCAAATTGCACTGAAGCGCATAATTTGACGAAAGAAAGAGAAGTCGTTTCTTAAAATAAAAAAAATTCAACAACAATGTATTGATAAAGGGTCAATCAACTGTTTTAACCCTACAAGATTACAAAAATTCCTCAAAACGATCCAGATTTGTGTTTCAACAGATTTGTTTATATTTATTTGAAAAGAGAAATAGGAAAATTGAGTAATCATTGGCTCAGTAGGACATGTTCATCAAATGCTTATGCTCTAAACAACTACATTTGTCAAACTAAAGTACACGCAAAGAAAAAACATGGTTGGGATGATCATATTCTAAGAGCATCATACATTTTTGGGTTTATGATTGCGACAATCATGTTATTACATAGTTGGCCCAATCATACTCTTACCTCATTTTTATCATAATATGGTCAATAAATTATCACGCTATGATTGTAAAATTCTCCCAATATTTTTATATTATAATCCTGCATGTTATCATATTATTGTCCTATAATCCCTATAGTATTCTCCCAGTATTTTGCTGAAGCTGGATTAAAATTTCACGATACATCCAAAAATCATCATAATATAATCCTTATGATCATAATATATTCTTGATGATCATAATATTTTCCCAGTGATCCTATTATTGTCCTGTCGAAAATTTTGTGATCACTTAGAATCATATTATGATCACTAGGAACATATTATGATTATTTTGTGCACTCTTTACATTTTCTTCAATTTTGTACATTTCTTCAATTTGATTTTCGTACGAAAGTTTTCTACTTGAGTACAAAAAATAATTATCACTTTTTACTTATTTTATAACACTGAGCATTTCAAAGTAAAATCATGTCTGTGAAGATAAATGTAAATTTAACTAGCAAAGACACAAACCGATTTCGTTAACAGAGCTATGTTATGAGTCAACAGAGCTCTGTTAACTACTTAACAGTAACATGTTAAAATTTTTGGAATGAAGGGTTATGAATTTCAAGCATTATGGGCGATAGGGGCGTGGTCCGACTGACGGAATGAACACAATCTGTGAAGCAGGGTGTATATAACTTTCATCATTTTTTTTTTTGAAAACGCACGTAAGGAATAAGTGTAAATAAGGTTTTAAATTCAGTAATTTTAGGCCAAACTGCGGGAAATGTTTGGAGCCACAACGGACAACTGGGAACAGGTTCCTCAATGGTGTATATACTGAAGGTAATACAAGTGATGTATGTTTCAGCCTTGCTATTGAAATCTTCCCCGTCAATTTAGAAAGTTCTAAAAAATTACGCTAAAATTTTCATATTCTATGTTAAATATTTGGATGAAACTGGTGGCCAGTATGGAAAATTGGACAGAGGTTCCTGGATGAAAATCATTTTACAGACTATATTATGGCTGAACTTTCAAATTCTAGTCCTGAACTTTTCCAGGTCAATTTAAAATTGGGAGCAATCTAACATTAAAATAATGTCCTTTTAAGTGAAATTTCATGGGTGAACCTGGTGGTCACTATGGAAAATTGGACAGAGGTTCCTGGACGAAAACAATATCGTAGGCTATTTAAGAGGTCTAGTTTCCAGCCAATGTTTTGGAATTGTGCTGCTCAATTTAGAAACTTGTTAAAAAGGACCCTAAAATTTTTAGAACCTATGTTAAGTATTTGGATGAAACTGGTGGCCAGTATGGAAAATTGGACAGAGGTTCCTGGGTGAAAATCATTTTACAGACTATATTATGGCTGAACTTTCCAATTCTAGTCCTGAAATTTTCCAGGTCAATTTAGAATTGGGAGCAATCTAACATTAAAATAATGTCCTTTTAAGTGAAATTTCATGGGTGAACCTGGTGGTCACTATGGAAAATTGGACAGAGGTTGCTGGACGAAAACAATATCGTAGGCTATTTAAGAGGTCTAGTTTCCAGCCAATGTTTTGGAATTGTGCTGCTCAATTTAGAAATTTGTTAAAAAGGACCCTAAAATTTTTAGAACCTATGTTAAGTATTTGGATGAAACTGGTGGCCAGTATGGAAAATTGGACAGAGGTTCCTGGATGAAAATCATTTTACAGACTATATAATGGCTGAACTTTCCAATTCTAGTCCTGAAATTTTCCAGGTCAATTTAGAATTGGGAGCAATCTAACATTAAAATAATGTCCTTTTAAGTGAAATTTCATGGGTGAACATGGTGGTCATTATGGAAAATTGGACAGAGGTTCCTAGACGAAAATTGTGTCATAGCTAGCATAAAGGATATATACTCCGGTCGTGGTGGTAAAATCTTCATGGTCAACTTGGAAATGCATCAATTTACAACTTTAAAAAGTTTAAATTTATGTTAAGGAATGTAATTAAAATGGCCATCCAAAACTGTTAACTGAGCTATGTTAAGCATTTAACAGCGCAATATAAATAAAAATAATGCCAACCAATACTGTTAACTCAGTTATGCTAAGTAGTGGGAAATATCTGAAGCTACATCGGGCAACTGGAAACAGGTTCCTCAATGATGTATATACTGATGGTAATATAAGTGATGTACGTTCCAGCCTTGCTATTGAAATCTTCCCCGTCAATTTAGAAAGTTCTAAAAAATTACGCTAAAATTTTCATATTCTATGTTAAATATTTGGATGAAACTGGTGGCCAGTATGGAAAATTGGACAGAGGTTCCTGGATGAAAATCATTTTACAGACTATATTATGGCTGAACTTTCCAATTCTAGTCCTGAAATTTTCCAGGTCAATTTAGAATTGGGAGCAATCTAACATTAAAATAATGTCCTTTTAAGTGAAATTTCATGGGTGAACATGATGGTCATTATGGAAAATTGGACAGAGGTTCCTGGACGAAAATCATTTTACAGACTATATTATGGCTGAATTTTCCAATTCTAGTCCTGAAATTTTCCAGGTCAATTTAGAATTGGGAGCAATCTAACATTAAAATAATGTCCTTTTAAGTGAAAATTCATTGGTGAACATGGTGGTCATTATGGAAAATTGGACAGAGGTTCCTGGATGAAAATCATTTTACAGACTATATTATGGCTGAACTTTCAAATTCTAGTCCCGAAATTTTCCAGGTCAATTTAGAATTGGGAGCAATCTAACATTAAAATAATGCCCTTTTAAGTGAAATTTCATGGGTGAACATGGTGGTCACTATGGAAAATTGGACGGAGGTTCCTGGACGAAAATTATTTTACAGACTATATTATGGCTGAACTTTCCAATTCTAGTCCTGAAATTTTCCAGGTCAATTTAGAATTGGGAGCAATCTAACATTAAAATAATGTCCTTTTAAGTGAAATTTCATTGGTGAACATGGTGGTCATTATGGAAAATTGGACAGAGGTTCCTGGATGAAAATCATTTTTCAGACTATATTATGGCTGAACTTTCAAATTCTAGTCCTGAAATTTTCCTGGTCAATTTAGAATTGGGAGCAATCTAACATTAAAATAATGTCCTTTTAAGTGAAATTTCATGGGTGAACATGGTGGTCACTATGGAAAATTGGACAGAGGTTCCTGGACGAAAATCATGTCATAGATAATCAAAAATGTACATTTTCCAGCCATATGTGGTATATTTCTGGTCAATTTAGAAATATTATTAATTTAACTTTAAACACATTATGTTAAGTTATAGAAATTAACAGGTGGCCAACCAATGTTAACAAAGCTGGTTAACAGTGTAGTATATTTTTTTAATCAGAAATTTATTGGCGGCAGGTATCAAGTGTTGTAATTTCAATATAGGGTTGCCCACTAAAATAGTAAAAATTGCATTAAAAAATATATGCAAAATTGTTTATTGACAATAATGTCATGATAAAAGTAAAAACTGCATTTTCCAAGTCACATATAATACATTTTAAAATTAAATAAGAAAAATCCATGAAGACATTTTTAATGACAAAAACAAAGGCATGGATAAAGTTCCCGGATGAAATATTTATCCTTTTTACAATATGGTATGTATGTTCCAAAGATGCCATATCCATTCTTCTGGTCGTGTTAAAAATTGGAGCAATTTAATGTTGAAATTTTACAATTTTATTATGAAAATTCATACAGAATTTTTAAGTGAAAACTAATGTGGTCACAACTAAAGTTTGGAAAAAGGTTCCTGGAAGAAAGTTTGATCATTGGTGCTTTAGGGTATATAATTTCCAAAGATGCTATTTCCAGTCTCCTGGTCATTTTAGAAATTCCAACAATTTGATGTTGAAATTGAAAAACTTTATTATGAAAATTCTTACAAGTGACAACTAATTAGGTAACATTTTCGGATGGTAGTTACAGTGGAGAATTGGTCAATTTGGAAATATTATTAATTTAACCAAAGAGTATTTAAAGGAAAGAGTTTTCTTCCCAAGAAATTATGTTAACTCGTGCACAATTATTTGTATGGATGCTCGGGTCTGTTAATTTCAGTGAAGAATGAGAAAAACAAAAGAAAAGTGAAAAAATTAATATTTTACGATTACTGAATAAAACGGTAACAAAAACAACTTTAATAAGGAAATAAATAATAATTAATTAATTTAAATAAATTTTTTGCTTTTAACTTTTGTTTTTTTTTTTTTGTTGTAAAAACGATTTTATTGTTTTTTTTTGTTTTCCCGAATTACTTCATTTTATCTCATTCGCTGTTAATTTTCTTCATATTCCTTCTGTTGTTCCTCTCTTTCTTGCGTGAAATTTTTTGGCTCATAAAGCATTTTTAAAAGCAGCTGATGGAAACCCCCTGATTTAACTTTAAACGCATTATGTTAAGTTATATAATTTAACATGTGGCCAACCAATGTTAACAAAGCTGTTTAACAGAGCAGTAATGAGAATAACATCATAGTATTGGCGCGCAAAAATATATTTATTGGCGGCAAGTACTCAGCGTTGTAATTTCAATATAGGGGTGCCCACTAGAAAAGAACAAATTTCATACAAAAATATACATTTCAGCATCAATATTGCAGTTCCAAATTAGTTAATTAGTAATATTTTCGTATTTTAAATTAATATACATAAGTATTTCGACTTTTTTTTTTACTTCAAACAATTTCATTTAAATTTAAATTGCTATTGCTTTATTTCAGTTGTATTTTTAAATTTTATTTATTTTTGAAATAATGCATCAGATGCTTTCTTCAAATTATTTTGAATTTTTTTTCTATGTAAGCCCCTGTTTATCCCAGCAAAATCGTTCATTACCAAATAAGTGGTTATATAATAGAAATTCATAGCTCCGCACAACTTATTTTTTGGCGTCTAAACTCATTATTTTTGTTTGGCGTGGTCGTTTTTATAAGTAGTCACGCTTACCCGCTCGCTTACGAAAAAATGAGAAATAAGTAGTTATGAGACTTTGAATAATAAGTGGTTACACACATGCTTACAAAAAGTTGAATTATAAGTGGTTATCCGATGGCTTACTAGATTCTTAAAAATAAGGAGTTAAGCAAATACTATTAGCTTAAGAAAGTACATTCAGAAAAATTTAAGTTTTCTCTAGTGTGTAATTTAAGACTCGTCATAAAAATTTTAACATAAAACATATTTACATATAATAAATAAAAATTAATAAAATTTAACTGTGTAAAAAGTACTTATTTAAACTATTACGTGTAAGTCATTATTTTATATTTAGAAACAATGAATACAATGGGCCTTTATTAGGAAGTCATTATTTTATAGTACAAAATAATGCAAAAGGTAATGATATATCATTATTGGTAATGCAGACAGCAATGAGGTGTCATTACCAATATTTTGCTGGGATGTAATATGAAAATGGTGTAAACGAAAGCAAAGTAACGAAAATTTGTTTTTGTTGCCCATATATTTTTGACGAAAATACCCAGTGTAGAAAATCATTACCACATATGTGGTTATGTAACTACATACTTTGTAATGGTAACTAGTTACTTTTGTTATTACATTTCTTATTACCTTTATATGGCGATGTCGCGAAAAATAATGAGTTATGGTTACACACCAGCATACGAAAAATCAAAAAATATAACGCTACCTGTGTGCTTACCAGTACTGACAAAAATAATGAGTCTAAAAATAGATTTTCAAAAAAATTAATTATATAAAAAAAAATATTTTTTATTGTATTTTTTTTACATAAAATTTCGTGGTGCGGCAATCGAACTTGGGTCTACAAATCGACATGTAATATTTAATAGATAAAAACACAATTGACCTGCTGCACACAAGTAAGCTTACTCGCCAACATACAAAAAATCAAAAAATATGTGGTTACATATATCCTTACCAGTGATTAAAAAATATTGAGTCTAAAAATAGATTTAAAAAAATTTTCAAAAAAATCTAGCAAATTATTTTCTATTTGAAATAATGATAAAAATAAGTCATTATCAGTAACTCATTATTATATGTTTTAAAATAATGCAGAAGGTAAGTGGGTGTCATTACTGGTAGTCCAAAAAATAATGATATGTCATTACCATTTCTACACTGGGTAACAACTAGTTATTTTTTTCCATTATTTCAAAATAAAAAATAATGCGTGACCAATAATGACTTATCTCTATCATTATTTCAAATATAATTTTCTAGATTTTTCTTTAAATTTTTTGGAAAATCTATATTTAGGCAGAATATTTTTTAACACTGGTAAGGATATAGTAAATATTTTCGATTTTTGTTTGTCGCATAAGCATAGTTGTGTGCAGCATGTCAATTATTTTTTTATATATCAAATATAACATGTCGAGATAGCTGAGATGGTAGAGCTATCCCGTCACGAGCGTACTTTATTAAAACAAAATTCTATAACAAAGAAATATTTTTTGGTATAAAACCAATGGCCTTGCAACTCTCTCAATATTTTTTATTTGAAAAAATATTATGCGGCTTGGAACAGGAACGAACTCCGACTGGTTAATCAGGGATGTAAAAGGCTCACTTAATCGGGCTCTTATACAAAAAAATGTTAGATCGCTCTTACATATTTAAAAATGTAAGTAACTAAAAAATAGCTTCCTCTTTGGCTCGTTAAAAAAAATTAAAATTAAATATTTAGATATTAGCAAATATTAGCACAAATTGCGAAAAAAAACATTTGCAAAAAGCGAAATTTTTGCAACAATATATTCGTTTGCAGAATGTCGATCGCTGATTACCTCTTCTAATTCATTTTCTGTACCATAAAGCCTTTTTCGAATTCCGCCGTTATTTTGCAACTTTTTAAGTGCGGTTTTTTTTTAAATATATAACCTAGGGATTAAATTTTTGTACCATAAAGTCTTTTTTCAAATTCCGCTATTAGTTTGCAATTCTTTATGTGCGTTTTTTTAAATTTATGTTTATGAAGTTATGAAGTTTATATTTATGAAGTTTGGTGGCTAGTTGCAAAAAAACCCACGAAAAATAAAATTGGCAAAAAAGAAAATTTTTGCATCAATATATTTGTTTGCAGAATCTAAATCGCTGATTACGTTTCCTAATTAATTTTTTGTACCACAAAGTCTTTCTTCGCGTTCCGCTTTTATTTTGCAATTTTTTAAGTACGTTTCTTTTTAATTTATAATCTAAGGACTATAATACACATTTTATACAACAAAGTTTGGTGGCTAGTTGCAAAAAAACAAATCGCGAAAAATAAAATTTGCAAAAAGGAAAAATTTTTTCATCAATATATTTGTTTGCAGAATGTAAATCGCTGATTAAGTTTTTTAATTAATTTTTTGAACCATAAAGCCTTTTTTCGCTTTACGCGATTATTTTGCAATTTTTGTAAGTGTGGTTTTTTTAAATTTATAATCTAGGGTCTATAGTAACAAATCTTATACACAAAAGTTTGGTGCTTAGTTTGCAAAAAAAAAAAAAAAAAATCGCGAAAAAAATATTTGCAAAAAGGAAAATTTTTGCGTCATTGTATTCATTTGCAGATTGTTAATCGCTGATTTAGTTTTTTAATTATTTTTTTCTAGCACAAAGTCTCTTTTCGCGTTCCTCTATTATTTTGCAATTTTTTAAATTTATAATCTACGGAGTATAATGCCCATTTTATAAAACAAAGTTTGGTGGTTAGTTGCAAAAAAATAAAATTTTGGCATCGTTTGCAGAATGTAAATCTTTTAATTAATTTTTTGAACCCCAAAGCCTTTTTTCGCATTCCGATATTGTTTTGCAATTTTTTACGTATGGTTTTTTAAAATTCATAATCTAGGGCTATAATACTGTTGGAATAGTATAATTCCATAGTATAGTTCCATTCTTGATTTTTATAACTAAATTATTATTTTCCATCCCTGGTTACAATCGATGTTTTGAGTCATACAAAGAGCGCACATAATGACCCTGCAAACATTTAAAAGATACGTTCCAAGAAGATATTAAAGCGATATCTTCTATTTGTCATTTGAATGAAAAAAATCAAGTAGTATTTACTTTGAAATTGTCTTCCTTTTATCACTTGGAAGATAATTCGGCGATATTTGGAAAAAAATAATTCAAAAATTTTATCTTTTGTCATAACTTTTTATGACAATATTGCGGCAATATCACCTTTGTATCATTTGGAATATAAAGCAAATTTGTTTAAAATCTTTTATCAATGTGAAAAAATAGGAAATAAACTCGTGAAAAGTTAAGATTGGAAAAATCGGCTAAGATGAAATCAAGATAATTTATAAGTTGGTCAAAAGATTATGTATGCAGATATTGTTTTTCAGGCTTAAATTTAATAATTAAAAAACTAAATCGTTTTTTTATTGTACCGGGAGTTTATTTAGCGATATCCCTTTTATCTTCCATATGAGTTATTGCTTTCATATTGCCTGGAAGTATTGTTTTAGTGTAACAGTTGTTTCCGACGGAGGAAACTTCCAGAATACGAAATTGATATTACCGGCAATAAATGTTTTCTTCCTGGTGATATGTTCGGAGAACCTTCTTCGTATTGCCATGTTTGCTGGGTGATATTGGTTTGAGTATGTTCCTGTTCCAAGGCACATAATAGAACAAATGCTTTCTCAGTGATAGAGAGTCCCCCTATCTCTTTATTATGTATACTCTTTGATAAAACTAATTTTTTGAAAATCTATTTTTTGAATATCTACACCATTTTCACTAAATTTCAGAAGTTTTCAATTGTATTTCAGAAATTATCAATTGACTTTTAGTTTTATCAATTGTATTTCAGAAATTATCAAAATAGATTTTCGTATTTATCAATAGTATTTCAGAAACTACCAATTGTATTTCAGAAATTTTCAAATGTATTTCAGAAAAAATTAATTGTATTTCAGAAATTATCAAAAGTATTTTAGAAATTGTTAATTGTATTTCGGCAAATATTATTTATATTTCAGAAACTGTTAATTGTATTTCAGAAACTATTAATGGTATCTCAGAAATTATCAAATGTATTTCATAGTTAATAAAGAATAATTTCTGAAACACATTTGATAATTTCTGAAATACAATTGATAATTTCTGAAATACAATTGACGGTTTCTGAAATACAATTGATAATTTCTAATAATAACTTCTGAAATGCAATTGATAAAACTGAAAATTAATTAATTATTTCTGAAATACAATTGATAAATCTGAAAAACAATTGATAACTTCTGAAATAAAATAATAATTCCCGAAATACAATTGAAAATAGTGTATATTATTTTTGTCAATACTGGTAAATATATAAGTAACGACATATTTTTGATTTTTCGTATGCTGGTGTGTAAGCATAACTCATTATTTTTCGCGACATCCCCATACAAAAGTAATAAGAAATGTAATAAGAAAATTAACTAGTTACCAATACCAGTTAAGCAGTTACATAACCAAATATCTAGTAATGTTTTTCTAAACTGGGAAATTGAAAATTAAAAGTAGATTTGTATATAATTGAGATTTATTTAACAGTAGTTTAAATAGTATTTGTCATATAATTTAGAGATGCATTTTGAAGGTAATATCTGTGTCATTATAGCAAAATACTTATGTATATTAATTTAAAATACAAAAATATTACTAATTTACTAATTTGGAACTGCAATATTGATGTTGAAATGTGTATTTTTTTCTATGAAATTTGTTCTTTTCTGGTGGGCACCTCTATATTGAAATTACAACGCTGAGTACTTGCCGCCAAAAATATATTTTTGCGCGCCAATACTATGATGTTATTCTCATGACTGCTCTGTTAAACAGCTTTGTTAACATTGGTTGGTCACATGTTAAATGAATTTTCATAATAAAATTGTACAATTTCAACATTAAATTGCTCCAATTTCTAAAACGACCAGAAGAATGGAAATAACATCTTTGGAACATTTATTTTTGTCATTAAAAATATCTTCATCGATTTTTCTTATTTAATTTTAAAATGTATTATATGTGACTTGGAAAATGCAGTTTTTACTTTTATCATGACATTATTGTCAATAAACAATTTTGCATATATTTTTTAATGCAATTTTTACTATTTTAGTGGGCAACCCTATATTGAAATTACAACACTTGATACCTGCCGCCAATAAATTTCTGATTAAAAAAATATACTACACTGTTAACCAGCTTTGTTAACATTGGTTGGCCACCTGTTAATTTCTATAACTTAACATAATGTGTTTAAAGTTAAATTAATAATATTTCTAAATTGACCAGAAATATACCACATATGGCTGGAAAATGTACATTTTTGATTATCTATGACATGATTTTCGTCCAGGAACCTCTGTCCAATTTTCCATAGTGACCACCATGTTCACCCATGAAATTTCACTTAAAAGGACATTATTTTAATGTTAGATTGCTCCCAATTCTAAATTGACCAGGAAAATTTCAGGACTAGAATTTGAAAGTTCAGCCATAATATAGTCTGCAAAATGATTTTCATCCAGGAACCTCTGTCCAATTTTCCATAATGACCACCATGTTCACCAATGAAATTTCACTTAAAAGGACATTATTTTAATGTTAGATTGCTCCCAATTCTAAATTGACCTGGAAAATTTCAGGACTAGAATTGGAAAGTTCAGCCATAATATAGTCTGTAAAATAATTTTCGTCCAGGAACCTCCGTCCAATTTTCCATAGTGACCACCATGTTCACCCATGAAATTTCACTTAAAAGGGCATTATTTTAATGTTAGATTGCTCCCAATTCTAAATTGACCTGGAAAATTTCAGGACTAGAATTTGAAAGTTCAGCCATAATATAGTCTGTAAAATGATTTTCATCTAGGAACCTCTGTCCAATTTTCCATAATGACCACCATGTTCACCAATGAATTTTCACTTAAAAGGACATTATTTTAATGTTAGATTGCTCCCAATTCTAAATTGACCCGGAAAATTTCAGGACTAGAATTGGAAAATTCAGCCTTAATATAGTCTGTAAAATGATTTTCGTCCAGGAACCTCTGTCCAATTTTCCATAGTGACCACCATGTTCAGCAATGAATTTTCACTTAAAAGGACATTATTTTAATGTTAGATTGCTCCCAATTCTAAATTGACCTGGAAAATTTCGGGACTAGAATTTGAAAGTTCAGCCATAATATAGTCTGTAAAATAATTTTCATCTAGGAACCTCTGTCCAATTTTCCATACTGGCCACCAGTTTCATCCAAATATTTAACATAGAATATGAAAATTTTAGCGTAATTTTTTAGAACTTTCTAAATTGACGGGGAAGATTTCAATAGCAAGGCTGGAACGTACATCACTTATATTACCATCAGTATATACATCATTGAGGAACCTGTTTCCAGTTGCCCGATGTAGCTTCAGATATTTCCCACTACTTAGCATAACTGAGTTAACAGTATTGGTTGGCATTATTTTTATTTATATTGCGCTGTTAAATGCTTAACATAGCTCAGTTAACAGTTTTGAATGGCCATTTTAATTATATTCCTTAACATAAGTTTAAACTTTTTAAAGGTGTAAATTGATGCATTTCCAAGTTGACCATGAAGATTTTACCACCACGACCGGAGTATATATCCTTTATGCTAGCTATGACACAATTTTCGTCTAGGAACGTCTGTCCGATTTTCCATAGTGACCACCATGTTCACCCATGAAATTTCACTTAAAAGGACATTATTTTAATGTTAGATTGCTCCCAATTCTAAATTGACCTGGAAAATTTCAGGACTAGAATTGGAAAGTTCAGCCATAATATAGTCTGTAAAATGATTTTCATCCAGGAACCTCTGTCCAATTTTCCATACTGGCCACCAGTTTCATCCAAATACTTAACATAGGTTCTAAAAATTTTAGGGTCCTTTTTAACAAGTTTCTAAATTGAGCAGCACAATTCCAAAACATTGGCTGGAAACTAGACCTCTTAAATAGCCTACGATATTGTTTTCGTCCAGGAACCTCTGTCCAATTTTCCATAGTGACCACCAGGTTCACCCATGAAATTTCACTTAAAAGGACATTATTTTAATGTTAGATTGCTCCCAATTCTAAATTGACCTGGAAAATTTCAGGACTAGAATTGGAAAGTTCAGCCATAATATAGTCTGTAAAATGATTTTCACCCAGGAACCTCTGTCCAATTTTCCATACTGGCCACCAGTTTCATCCAAATACTTAACATAGGTTCTAAAAATTTTAGGGTCCTTTTTATCAAGTTTCTAAATTGAGCAGCACAATTCCAAAACATTGGCTGGAAACTAGACCTCTTAAATAGCCTGCGATATTGTTTTCGTCCAGGAACCTCTGTCCAATTTTCCATAGTGACCACCAGGTTCACCCATGAAATTTCACTTAAAAGGACATTATTTTAATGTTAGATTGCTCTCAATTCTAAATTGACCTGGAAAATTTCAGGACTAGAATTGGAAAGTTCAGCCATAATATAGTCTGTAAAATGATTTTCACCCAGGAACCTCTGTCCAATTTTCCATACTGGCCACCAGTTTCATCCAAATACTTAACATAGGTTCTAAAAATTTTAGGGTCCTTTTTAACAAGTTTCTAAATTGAGCAGCACAATTCCAAAACATTGGCTGGAAACTAGACCTCTTAGATAGCCTACGATATTGTTTTCGTCCAGGAACCTCTGTCCAATTTTCCATAGTGACCACCAGGTTCACCCATGAAATTTCATTTAAAAGGACATTATTTTAATGTTAGATTGCTCCCAATTCTAAATTGACCTGGAAAATTTCAGGACTAGAATTGGAAAGTTCAGCCATAATATAGTCTGTAAAATGATTTTCACCCAGGAACCTCTGTCCAATTTTCCATACTGGCCACCAGTTTCATCCAAATACTTAACATAGGTTCTAAAAATTTTAGGGTCCTTTTTAACAAGTTTCTAAATTGAGCAGCACAATTCCAAAACATTGGCTGGAAACTAGACCTCTTAAATAGCCTACGATATTGTTTTCGTCCAGGAACCTCTGTCCAATTTTCCATAGTGACCACCAGGTTCACCCATGAAATTTCACTTAAAAGGACATTATTTTAATGTTAGATTGCTCCCAATTTTAAATTGACCTGGAAAAGTTCAGGACTAGAATTGGAAAGTTCAGCCATAATATAGTCTGTAAAATGATTTTCACCCAGGAACCTCTGTCCAATTTTCCATACTGGCCACCAGTTTCATCCAAATACTTAACATAGGTTCTAAAAATTTTAGGGTCCTTTTTAACAAGTTTCTAAATTGAGCAGCACAATTCCAAAACATTGGCTGGAAACTAGACCTCTTAAATAGCCTACGATATTGTTTTCGTCCAGGAACCTCTGTCCAATTTTCCATAGTGACCACCAGGTTCACCCATGAAATTTCATTTAAAAGGACATTATTTTAATGTTAGATTGCTCCCAATTCTAAATTGACCTGGAAAATTTCAGGACTAGAATTGGAAAGTTCAGCCATAATATAGTCTGTAAAATGATTTTCACCCAGGAACCTCAGTCCAATTTTCCATACTGGCCACCAGTTTCATCCAAATACTTAACATAGGTTCTAAAAATTTTAGGGTCCTTTTTAACAAGTTTCTAAATTGAGCAGCACAATTCCAAAACATTGGCTGGAAACTAGACCTCTTAAATAGCCTACGATATTGTTTTCGTCCAGGAACCTCTGTCCAATTTTCCATAGTGACCACCAGGTTCACCCATGAAATTTCATTTAAAAGGACATTATTTTAATGTTAGATTGCTCCCAATTCTAAATTGACCTGGAAAATTTCAGGACTAGAATTGGAAAGTTCAGCCATAATATAGTCTGTAAAATGATTTTCACCCAGGAACCTCTGTCCAATTTTCCATACTGGCCACCAGTTTCATCCAAATACTTAACATAGGTTCTAAAAATTTTAGGGTCCTTTTTAACAAGTTTCTAAATTGAGCAGCACAATTCCAAAACATTGGCTGGAAACTAGACCTCTTAAATAGCCTACGATATTGTTTTCGTCCAGGAACCTCTGTCCAATTTTCCATAGTGACCACCAGGTTCACCCATGAAATTTCACTTAAAAGGACATTATTTTAATGTTAGATTGCTCCCAATTTTAAATTGACCTGGAAAAGTTCAGGACTAGAATTGGAAAGTTCAGCCATAATATAGTCTGTAAAATGATTTTCACCCAGGAACCTCTGTCCAATTTTCCATACTGGCCACCAGTTTCATCCAAATACTTAACATAGGTTCTAAAAATTTTAGGGTCCTTTTTAACAAGTTTCTAAATTGAGCAGCACAATTCCAAAACATTGGCTGGAAACTAGACCTCTTAAATAGCCTACGATATTGTTTTCGTCCAGGAACCTCTGTCCAATTTTCCATAGTGACCACCAGGTTCACCCATGAAATTTCATTTAAAAGGACATTATTTTAATGTTAGATTGCTCCCAATTCTAAATTGACCTGGAAAATTTCAGGACTAGAATTGGAAAGTTCAGCCATAATATAGTCTGTAAAATGATTTTCACCCAGGAACCTCTGTCCAATTTTCCATACTGGCCACCAGTTTCATCCAAATACTTAACATAGGTTCTAAAAATTTTAGGGTCCTTTTTAACAAGTTTCTAAATTGAGCAGCACAATTCCAAAACATTGGCTGGAAACTAGACCTCTTAAATAGCCTACGATATTGTTTTCGTCCAGGAACCTCTGTCCAATTTTCCATAGTGACCACCAGGTTCACCCATGAAATTTCATTTAAAAGGACATTATTTTAATGTTAGATTGCTCCCAATTCTAAATTGACCTGGAAAATTTCAGGACTAGAATTGGAAAGTTCAGCCATAATATAGTCTGTAAAATGATTTTCACCCAGGAACCTCTGTCCAATTTTCCATACTGGCCACCAGTTTCATCCAAATACTTAACATAGGTTCTAAAAATTTTAGGGTCCTTTTTAACAAGTTTCTAAATTGAGCAGCACAATTCCAAAACATTGGCTGGAAACTAGACCTCTTAAATAGCCTACGATATTGTTTTCGTCCAGGAACCTCTGTCCAATTTTCCATAGTGACCACCAGGTTCACCCATGAAATTTCACTTAAAAGGACATTATTTTAATGTTAGATTGCTCCCAATTTTAAATTGACCTGGAAAAGTTCAGGACTAGAATTTGAAAGTTCAGCCATAATATAGTCTGTAAAATGATTTTCATCCAGGAACCTCTGTCCAATTTTCCATACTGGCCACCAGTTTCATCCAAATATTTAACATAGAATATGAAAATTTTAGCGTAATTTTTTAGAACTTTCTAAATTGACGGGGAAGATTTCAATAGCAAGGCTGAAACATACATCACTTGTATTACCTTCAGTATATACACCATTGAGGAACCTGTTCCCAGTTGTCCGTTGTGGCTCCAAACATTTCCCGCAGTTTGGCCTAAAATTACTGAATTTAAAACCTTATTTACACTTATTCCTTACGTGCGTTTTCAAAAAAAAAAATGATGAAAGTTATATACACCCTGCTTCACAGATTGTGTTCATTCCGTCAGTCGGACCACGCCCCTATCGCCCATAATGCTTGAAATTCATAACCCTTCATTCCAAAAATTTTAACATGTTACTGTTAAGTAGTTAACAGAGCTCTGTTGACTCATAACATAGCTCTGTTAACGAAATCGGTTTGTGTCTTTGCTAGTTAAATTTACATTTATCTTCACAGACATAGTAAAATCTAATTTGAAGGTTCCTGGTTAGACCGAATTCTTTCTTCTACAAACAATGTCACTATTAAAATGAATATCAGTAAGTTGTTTGCTATTTTTTGTTTTTTTATTTTTTTATTATGTATTATTTTCTTTGATTGCGTCTTATAACTTCTTTTCACAAAATCTGAAACAAGAATGACGCTAACTGGTCAATGACGCTAATAAAAAGATATACTGACAATCTTATAGTTGTCGAAACCATACCAATGATTGTGAACATGATATCTCTCAGTACAAATAATAATATGATTGTAATTCGAAGAGATGAATATGGTTGTCCGGATAATATATGATTGTAGGCGAAAAAAAAATATGATAAGCGAAAAAAGGAGAGATTTTAAATATAAAATGATTACAGACGCCCATATAACTTGTAAAGTATGATTAATACATTAATAGTATGATTGCAACAACCATGTATGGCAGTAGGGATCATAGTTTTGTAGCCGTGATCATATTGCAACCATATCTTTTCTCTGCGTGTACTTTGTCGATCATTCAATTGCAGCTAGGGAAATTTTCAAATTTATTATACCCTACACCACTATGTGGTCAGGGTATTATAAGTTTGTGCTGATGTTTGTAACACCAAAAAATATTGGTCCTAGACCCACCTTATAGTATACCGATCGGCTCAGAATTTTTTTTTATTTCGATTTAACGATGTCCGTCTCTCCGTCTGTCTGTCTGTCTGTACATGCATTCTTGTGCGCACTCTACAGGTCGCAAATATTAAGATATTTTGATGAAACTTGGTACACCGACTTATGTCGGCCCAAGGACGAAGCCTATTGATATTGGTTGAAATCGGTCCATGTTTAGACCTAGTGCCCATATTAGGGTCCTACCAAAATTATATTGTTTATACGCTGCAGGTCGTAAATATTAAGATTTTTTGATGAAATTTGGTACACAGACCTATATTGGCCCAGTAACGTAGCCTATTGATTTTGGTGAACATCAGTCCATGTTTAGACCTAGTGCCCATATAAGGGTTCTACTAAAATTATATGGTTTATACGCTGCAGGTCGCAAATATTAAGATATTTTAATGAAATTTGGTTTGCTGACTCACATTATAGAAAATTTTGACACAAGCCCCCTTTTAACCCATTCGAATTTCGGATCCCTTTTAACCCATTCGAATTTCGGATCTTTTACCCAGACTGCTGTAGGGTATTGTATAGTCGGCATGCCCGACTTTAACCTTTTTACTCGTTTAATATTCGTGTTGTTTTGGCTTATTACTTTGGAAGGCCTTTTGTAAGATATTCTTTCTAAAAAAATATATATTTTCCATAAAATTGTTGCTTCACCCCATTGGCGACTACACTTATAGAAATAAATCTCTAAAAATATCAGAAAAAGTTACTAAAAATTAGTTAAAAATGATGCTGCAGAAAAAACTGCTAAAATTAACAGATTTTTTTTGCCAAATACTACTAAAATAAGAACAGCAAAATTAAAACTGTTAAATGTACAGAATTTTATTTATATTTAAACTAACTTTTAGTTAATTGAAAATAACAAATTATGCTGTAAAATCTGCAGAAAATTTTGCTAAATATTAGTAGACTAAAAATAGCAAAAATAAACTGTTATATCTAAAAAATTTTTGCTATTTTTTTAAGCTAAATTTTGTTGAATGAAAATAGCAGTCTATCCTGCTAAAATCAGCAGTAACATTTGCTAAAAAATTATAAACTGCTGTTTTCAAAAGGCTCGATTTTTATTTGCATTAAAAAAAGTCGAAAAAAACTTTGAAAATTTAAAATTTTTTTTTTGATTTTTTAGGCTACAAATTATTTAGCAAAAATTTTTGCTGATTTTAGCAGGTTAATTTCCATTAACAAGAACTTAACTCAAATATAACTATTTAACAGTTTTATTTTTGCTGTTTCTATAATATTAATATATAGCAAAACTATTCTGCTATTTTTACAGATTTATTTCTACGAGTGTAGGTTTACTTAAGAGAAAATCAAAAATATAGTCCATATGGGCGATAGGTCGAAATATGGACGATCCTATCTAAAATCCAAAGGGTTTACCTTGGCACATTTTTGTCAAATTAAAATATCTTCGTATTTGCAACCTGGAGCGTGCAATATGGACCGAGGTTCAAATATGTACCGATTCTTAATAAAATCAATCGGCTCTGTCCATGAGTCCATGTGAATCAGTGCACCAAATTTCATTAAAATATCTTCGTATTTGAGGCCTGTAGCGTACAACAAGCCAATTTTTTGAGGACCTTTATTTAGGCACTCGGTCTAAATATTAACGAAGCTGTAGAGTAGGATGTCCCTTAAAATAACGATTTGTCGATTTTCGTTCATCCCCATCTTTTTAACCCTTAAGAATAAGATTGGGCCTACAGATAAATGCGCTTGTTCGTTAGTCTTGTACCCTCTATGGCACATCCCATTTTAATAAAAATCTGATAAATGTTATTATGTAAATTTCCTAGTGGGTTTTTTTTTGTGAAAAGCGAGAAAATTAACCCTATATGGATCAACCCAGTGTAGAAACGGTAATGACATATCATTATTTTTTGGACTACCAGTAATGACACCCACTTACCTTCTGCATTATTTTAAAACATATAAAAATGAGTTACTGATAATGACTTATTTTTATCATCATTTCAATTAGAAAATAATTTTCTAGATCTTTTTTGAAAATTTATTGAAATCTATTTTTAGACTCAATATTTTTTAAACACTGGTAAGGATATATGTAACCAAATATTTTTTCATTTTTTGTATGTTGGCGAGTAAGCTTACTTGTGTGCAGCAGGTCAATTATGGTTTTATCTATTAAATATTACATGTCGATATAGCTCAGATGATAGAGCTATTGACTGGCAATCTGTAGACCCAGGTTCGATTCCCGCACCAGCAAATTTTATTTAAAAAAAATACAATAAAAAATATGTTCTTTTATATAATTTATTTTTTTGAAAATCTATTTTTAGACTCATTATTTTTGTCAAAAAATAGGAAAATTTGGAAAAGCAAATTTTATTAAAAAAAAAAATACAATAAAAAATATTTTTTTTTATATAATTTATTTTTTTGAAAATCTATTTTTATACTCACTATTTTTGTCAGTACTGGTAAGCACATCGGTAACGATATATTTTTTGATTTTTCGTATTTTTTGGGTAACCATAACTCATTATTTTTCGCGACATCGCCATATAAAGGTAATAAGAAATGTAATAACAAAAGTAACTAGTTACCATTACCAAGTATATAGTTACATAACCACATATCTGGTAATGATTTTCTTCACTGGGAAGTTACACAAAATAATAATTGTTATCAAGTGGAAACATTTTTTTTGATACATTTAAAGTAATATTTTTCCGAAAATTAAGAAGTGTCATTCTGTAAATTTCCTAGTGGGTTGTTTTTGGCCAAAAGTTTAAAAATTAACCCCATATGAATCGTGTTACATAAAATAATTATTTTTATCCAGTTGAGATTTTTTTTTTTATCAATTTAATGGGTTTACAATCTCGTAGTCATAATAAATATTAAGTTTCTTGGGTCTTTTCTGACCCCAGGCCATCAAGGGTTAAAGATTTTTAAACAAATGTAAAGATAATTATAGTCTAACCAAATCTAAGTGATATTTTTCCGAAAACTATGTAAAATTTGAAGAAAACATTCAAATTTTTTTAAATTTTTGACAAAAGCAATTTTTGTAAAATGTCCCGGAAAACAGTCGCTCCAAACACAAACTCGAATTATCATGTTTCCAATTTTTTTTTTTTATTAATATCAACTATTATTTGGTACAAATAGCAATCGACATCTCCAAATTAGGCATTTTAAAAAAGCTTTAAAATTAACTTTAAAAAACACGTTTTAGCATTTTTATCAAATTCGTGGGTCATTTTGCATTCCAGGCTAAAGTGGGTTAATTACAGCTGGGGGAAAAAATAGCACCAATTAAAGTTTTTTCTAATTTTATCCCCGTTGCTTTTATTTTTAAAGATCAAAATAATAATTAAATTGTCCCCGAAGTACTGAAAGATGGTCCAGAAAATTGTAGAACATTTTAGTGTAGCGTTTGTTTTTTAACTTTGCTACCCGTACTAAGTAGGCGTGGCTTTAAATGAAAAATCATCGATATCGACCTATCGACAAATTATATAGTAAAATTTAGCGAGTACTGATCGGATCTGCACAAACTAAATATTGTTGAAATTGTTGAATTTCAGTGTGGTTAACTTGAATTTAAAATAACTAAAAACAAATAAAAAAATTTACTCATATTTAAACCGGTGTTAATTGTAAATCTGGCCGCCATTTGTGTATCAGTTTAGTATCAGCTGAGCCTATATTTTAAAACGCAAAAACTGTTGAAAACTGCTCAAAATAAGGAAGAAGCAAGCGCGGAATATATTCAGATAATAAAATTTGAGATATCCGTTTGTTTTTTTGCTTTGTTTTTTGTTGTTATTTAAATTTAATGATAAAAGAAAATTGTAAATTTTTTGAACAAAGTGCCATCTAGTGACAACGATATTTTTATAACTTTTTTTTTTGGTGATGCCATACCCCTGGTTTTGACTATATTAAATGAATAAATGAAATAAAAAATAATTTATTGAAAATTTCGAATTTTGGGAATTTTTAATAGTAATACACTTTTTTCCAAAATGGGCAATTTTCGTGCATCTTTCGGTTAACGTTTTCTAAAAAAAAAAATTATAATCGATTTCTTCCATTTGGGACTATTTCCAATAAAACTGGGGGGTGTAATGACAAATCTATTTTTAAGGGACACCCTACTGTAGAGTGCTCACAAGAAGAGAGACGGATGGATGTATTGACGGACATCGTTAAATCGAAACAAAGAGTGATTCCGAGTCGATTGGTATACTAAAAGGTGGGTCTAGGTCTAATATTTTTGGTGTTACAAGCATCAGCACAAACTTATTAGGTTAGGTTAAAACTTAGGTTATAAATATTATCTCTGGGCACTCTGAACTTTAGTGGGTTAAAATTGAGTTTTTAAAAAAATGGAAAGTACCGCTCTCTATCCCCTTCCACAAGATGAATATGAGAAGAAAATTTTTCAAGTCGATTGCGGTTTTTTTTTAAGAAAATAAGAAAACGCATCAACTAAACTTTGTGCAACTAAATAAAAACAATTGAATGTGGCCAAAGAAAGGGTTAATATAAATCTTTTCTTAAGGGAACTGCGCAATTCTTCTCTACATTTTTCTTTATTTCTTTTGATTTGTGATTTTACAATTTCAAAAGAATCAATAGTTTTTGAAAGTTTATAGCAAATTTAGTTTGAACATTGGTCGTGATTTATTACAATAGTGTTTAATGCAATTAGTCTGTTTAAATGTGCCACTGCGATTATGGTTTCGTCATTTGATTTATGTGTGACTTTTTTCTCCTTTCTTTTCATTTTATATATTTTGTATTTTTTTTATTATTTTTTTAAAAAATGCATAAAGATGCCACCTAAGGTTTATTAATTAGATGCTAAAATTGTATTCAACACCTTTTATAATTTAACAATCATAATGCAAATATAGAGGCGTGGCATTTATGCAACAAAAGATTCATAAATTGAAAATAAATCAATTTAAGTTAAATCGTTTATGCATTTTTATAGTGTATTGTGTTGAGTAAATGTAATGTCAATTTGTATTTATTAATCCTTTTGTAACATGCAGTTTTCAATAGTATATGTATTTTTTTTAAGTAAACGCGTAGTTTTTTCTTTAAATAAAGAAAAAAGTGCAAGTGAGAGTTTTAATATAGAATGCAAAAATCAGAATTTCAAAAATTTTCAAGAAAGTTGGGCTCAGTGATGACAACTTTGTAGAAGCAAAACCCGTCGCCAGACCGTAACATAAATTGTTGTTTAAAAAATGTGAACAAAGGAGTTAATTTCGACTTTTTTTGTGGTTTCTGCATAAATATTTCAGCCAACCAGCGGTATTTAACATAAAAATGGGTAAATTTGACACCATGCTCTCAAACAGGTTAGTTTTGATTTTTTTTTTCTAGAAAATGGTTTATTAAAGGTTTTTATGTCGATTTTCATGTCAAATGGCAGTTTTTTTTACAATTTAATTCATTTTGACCCCATATGCCTATAAGGGTTAATTTCTAATTTTTTATTACTATGTATAAAATTGTTGTCAACAGAGTTATTTGGATAATTTTCGCCGTATTCCGCAAGAAACAACACAATGTTTCGATATACTCTCAGGAAAAATCGAAAATTTTCAAAAATTTCACTTTGACCTTGGTAAAGAAAGGGTTAACGTTGTCGGAGTTTTACAAAATTTTCAGAAAACAATCAGAATTACAAAAATCGGAAGTGATTTTGTTAAACTCAAAACTAGAGTTTTGCAAATTTATAAAAAAAAATCCCATCTTTGGCCATACCTGGGACTAGGTTATCATAACTCTGTGGAACAAATTCAGGTTAGCAAAAGTTAGGTCGATTTTGAGAGTGAGGGGTGAAAATAGAGGCTAAATTAGAAGACCCGTATCGCGGCGTTTGCTTATGTTAGTTCGAACTTTTTATATGGTTTTTTGGCTATAACTCGTCGACCAATTGATATTTTTTAAATCTGTAAAAGCCAAATTATTGCTAGAGACCTGAACAACAATTAAAAAAAAAAAAAAAAAAAAATCAATTTTTTTAAAAATTTTTATACATTGCCAGAAAGGTAATTCAGTCTAGATTGCGATTCTATTTGCATTTTCCACAAACACATTTATTTAAGAGCCAGCCTTTTTAATAAAAGCCAAAAAAAAGTGAATTTTTTGCCTTGTAAATCGTATTTCAAACTTCAGGGCCGATGCGGCACGTCAACTTAATTTTTTGCATGGTGTTTTTTTATACCCAAAGGCACATTTCTAGCGGGGGTCGGGTCACAAGTCCCCAATTTTTGCGTCCATATAACGAAGGTTCACCCTGGTGTACACAAAACACCATTAATGTGCCCTCAAAACGAAAATCGCTTTTTGTTCTATCCCAAATATTAAAAGTTTTTAGGAATTGCTCATATGTATATCTAGCATATTAAGTCATAGCTTATTTGACCTGCTTTAATACAGGGTGAGCTACAAATTGACAAAACTAACCAGCAGGGATGGAAATTTTTAGGAGAGTAAATTTTTTTTTTAATTTGGACCAATTTCAATAACATTTACAGGAATTATAGAAAAAACTAAGTTTATAATATTTAGAGTACCCTATTACAGTATGGGTGACACTAGGATACAAAACGTATAATTTCTTAAAATATTAATCGATTTCATTAGCAGATCGATTTCTTGCAAAACAGGGTGACAGAATTGAATAAAACCTTTGGAGGATTTAATTTTCTCAAATATCAATTGATTTTTATAGTTCTATTGTAAATTGTGGAAGATGTATTCGAGCTGTAAATAATGTAATTTTGCTTTACCCTGTTCCAACACAGGTTGACCAAGTTATATTTATTTTAGCCATCATCATTTTAGGAAATATAATTTCTTTAAATATGAGTCGATTACGATAATGTTTACCAACTACGACAGAGTTCAACTTGATTTGGTCGTATCTCATTATGGATGTTGCAGATTTAGTAGACACAAAACAAATAACTTGATTTCTATTACATTAACTAATATTTAATCGAATACATCCAATCAGCTGTTTGATAAGCCAATATTTGCTAAATTATAGCTCAAGCCAAAAAAAAAAAAACAATAACTAAAAATATTAGATCCCAACGAAAGGCGTGACACATTACCACAATGATCATCTTTGAACAGGATGCAACGATGAAATTTAAAATGATTGTAGGTATTTTATTTCAGAACAGTAGACAAAAACCAAGTAATCAGAACCAGGTGATAATGTCAAGACTTATGTGACGTTGTATGTTGTGTTGGCGGTATAAGGAGTAAGAGAGAGTGAGAGTGCAAGTACGAAGACAATTGCCAATTAGTTTAGAGAGAATGTTGTTGTTGTTGCTGTTCTTATTGTTATATATGAGGAAGAAATTGCTAACTATTGTTGATTAGCCATAGAGTCATAGATGTGTGATGAGGATGTTAGGACGCGTGCCATCCGCAAATTACAGAAGAAAAACACCAACAACAATACCCCCATTGACAAAAATACAACAAAAACAATAAGAAAAAAATGAGGAAACAATAAGAAAACGAAAATATGTTTATGGAATATTGTCCTTTAACACCTACATTGTATACAAAATATTGAAAGGGAAGAAGCAAATGTTACTTGGCTAACTGGCTGCTGTTGGTCATCATGCCACAAAAGGTGGTAAAGCTGCAATAGACTCAACAAATTGAATAGTCACTATTCTAGCAGCAAACGATACTACTACTGCTCTTACTAAGTGGTCAAGTCAATCAGAGATCATTGATTAAGAACATTTATAAAGAAAATGGGATACATTTGTTTTCAAAGGATACAAATAAACAATAAATTGACTTTTGACTCTTTCAATTGTTGTCAACAATGGACACCTAATGATATTGAGGTTTAGCCCACTGTAGCCAATGTCAAACTAAAACTCAGCAGATGCTATAAACCAAGCAACCAACTGAGTTTCTTCTACTCTCCCCATTAACAACTCCTCTCGAATAGAAACGACTGCAATTTTATATAAAAAAGAAAAAGAAAATTGAATTATCGATTATGGAATTGACAAACAATAGATTACAAAGAAAATCAAAAGCATTATAGAAAATTATACGTTATTCAATTTTGTTTTCTTGCAACATTCTGTTGAAACCTAGCTGAAATAGCTCAAGGAAAACTAAACACGTCTTGCACCCATTTCAACTATTTATGCAGTTTTTTTGCAATCTCCTCATGTTAAGGTTATTTTTAACTCCCCTTGGTGGTATAAAGTTTTTATTT
The DNA here is from genome assembly GCA_949987735.1 of Leucophora obtusa. NCBI lineage: Eukaryota > Metazoa > Arthropoda > Insecta > Diptera > Anthomyiidae > Leucophora > Leucophora obtusa. The sequence goes on from OX465295.1 coordinate 8,798,489, forward strand.
CACTTCTTATGTTTTTCTTTCGAAAAAAAATTAATAAAATCTATAGACTTGTATTACAAAAAGGTAATAATCTGGTTGTTCAGGCTTTGCTGGTTGTTCCTTTTCATGTTCATGTTTAGTTAGTTTCCTTTATTATATTTTTTCCTTTTCATTAAATCATTTTTTCTTCCTTCAACATCATTTGATTGTAGTTCTTTTTTTTATGGGTGAAAAAATAAAACTACATATAAAGACGACAAACCAAACTATGAAGAATTCTTTTTTTTAATGTTTTTTCTTCTTCTTTTTCTGTTCAAAGACCTTAAGGCAAGGTAGGGTAAAGTAGTTGCACAGAGCTCACACATAGAAGTAGGGTGCCATACAATATTATTTCTTCATCATCATCATCATCATCGTCATCCTCATCGTATTTATAATGTTTGGGGGGAAAATCACAGCAAATAATAACATTTGTAACATCAGCAGCACTCACTACTAACATCACCACATCAGTCGTCTTTTATTTTTCTCCCTTCATCAGGCAGATGCGAAAAAAGTGCGCTCAAAAAAGTTAGCCGGTGTTTATGACTTCTATTGTTGTTTATTTTTCGAAATTTTAGTTTTTTTCAAGTATATTTCCTATACAAAAATTTCGAAAGGACTTTGTTTTCTTACAATTCATATGCACTTTTAAAAGTAACTTTATTTTTTGACACAATATCCTTGAAATAAACATTATTTTATTTTACAGTTATTGTAGATTATATTGTAGGTATGTAATATGCTTGTAAACATTGAAGTGCACTTGTGATTAAGTTACTTTTAAAATGTAATATGAACATTGTAGTACTAATTGTGGTGACTAGTTTCTTTAACTTTGAGATTTTACACCCCAAAGATGGCAACCCAAAAGTTTATTACTAAAACATTTTTGAGATATTACGTAATGTTGATTTCTTTTCATATCATATTGTATTTTTACTGGTCTGTAGTACAATAAAAATTAGTAGCCGCTACTAAATTTTAGTAAAATTTATGTAAAATGCAATTCAAAATCGATTTGCTAAAATCAGTTAAAAAACTTACTAAATATCATAATTTTAGTACAATGAAATTAGTATAAATAATTAGTTGCAGCTACTAAATTTCAGGAAATTGCTGTAAACTGTAATTTAAAATCAATCTGCTGAACTTAGCAAAAAATTGTACTAAAAAATAAAAAAACTGTAAAATCTAAAAAAACTTTTTTTTTTCTTTCGATTGTAACAAGCGTACTTGAAATTTGAAGTGAAAATTGCAAACGGTTCTCCAGTTATTGCCGTTTTATGCATTGGAGATGCAATAAAATTTTCTGGGTGTTATTCCTAAACTAAGAATATATCAATAGTAACAAATATAAACTAAACAAGAATTGTAAAAAATAAAAAAATGCTTTTCAAATTTTTTCAAACTTTAAAATTGTTTATAATTTTTTCATTTAATTGTTATTTCCTGAAGATGCTACACATTGGAGTAGCGAAATATCGAAAATAAAAAAAAAAAAAAAAAAAAAAAAAAAAAAAAAAAAAAAAAAAAACTTTTTATAAATAAAAACCAAACCTTAAGCTCAAGAAAATAGTAGAGTTAAAAATTAAAAAAAAAAAATATTTTAAATTAGTATATTTTTCTGCTAAATTTAGCACTCGGTTTTGAAAAATTAGTAAAATGTTTTGCTGAAATCAGCAGCGAAAATTAGTAAAAAAAATCCGTAATTTGTAATAAGAGAATAGCAAAAATGATTACTAAAAATAAAAATTGTACTAATAATCAGTATAAAAATTTTATAGTGCGATTGGAAACTGTTTACAAATTTTTTTACAAACTCTTTTATCTGAGTGTACTCATCTGCTACTTACAATCTGGTGAACGAATTGATTATTTACAACGGAACTCTCCCAGGTGGGAAACCTGATTACGCTGAAATTGTTTTGTTGTTTTCTTTTCGATACAATTCCATATTTAGGGGATACATTAGAATTACAATACAATTACAAAAAAGTGTCAACAAAGTCTCCAAATTTTATTAAAATCGGAGTGTCCCTTCCCTGTGGGAAAAGGAACCGGTCCCAGGACACGTCCCGTGACCGGTTCTTGGGGACGAGGACCGGTCCTGGGACCGGTTCTTTTATATGAAAAGGACCGGTAACTTTAACATGGGCTTGTCCTAGGAGGGGATCAATTGCCCCTTGTGACTTGTCACAGGAACGGTGCAAAAGAACCCGTCACAGGACTGAAGCAGAAGAACCTGTCACAGGACTGATACAAAAGAACCTATCACAGGACTGGCGCAAATGAACCTGTCACGGGACTGGTGCAGATGAACGTGTCACAGAACTGACGCAAAAGAACCTGTTATAGCGTCCGGCAGCATGTTAACGTTCGAACTTTAATTCCCAATATCTCCGCTAGGGGCTGCTGCAAAGCTATAAAAATAATAAAAATATTTCTTTGGCATAGATCTATATTTCCACGAAGTTTGGTCGGAAAATTCTCTGCCGTTACAATTCAGGCATGTAAGGGTTAATCGATCAATATAAAAATCCAAATAATTGACAACTCTAATATTTGTACCACTGGTTCAGTCCCATTTGCACCTGTCTCGGGACAGGTATTTTCAGACTGGTACTCTTTTCACCAGTCACAGGACCGGTACTTTAAGACCAGTTGCGTTTTCACCGGTTACGGGACAGGTCACCGGGTAGGTACTTTCAGACCTGTCCTGTTTTCACTAGTCATGGGAAAGGTCCATGCAGACCGGTCCTGTTTTCACCCGTCACGAGACGGGTCACAGGGCAGGTTCCTTCAGACCGGTCCTGTTTTCACCGGTCACGGGACAGGTACTCTCACTATAACTGACCCCTGTTTTCCCACAGGGTTGTTATACATTTATATTGGCTTGAATTTTTAAGCAAACGCTCTCAAGCAGTAAATATGATTTTTAAAAATCGACAAATTTAAATTGCATTTTCTGGTTTTAACTATTTATTTTTTATTTTTTATTTGCTATTTTGGTTGCTACTGCATATTCCATTTAAGTGCAATTTCCATTTAAGTGCATACTTTAGCGCATATTTTCTAGTTTACTGCATTTTTAAGCCCATATTTTCGCATGAAATTCGCTGCCCTGAATATGATATAAACTTTTTTAATCGGGCAGTTACAGTTCGGCGGAGATACAGAAGTTTTGAAATGCAAAAGTTTTATGGTAAACCACATCCCCGGAGTACACTCAGAATAATATGTCAGTTGGCTCAAGATCGAAGATGATAAAGCAAATTGTGGTAAATTCTTTGTTGTTGTTTTTGGTTTTTCTTTGATATTTTGAATGTTTAATAACGCTCCTAGACGAGATCAAGAAATTCTCATTGAGTTTGTAATTTAACTTAACAAATATTTCCAGAAGTTCTAAAAACATCGTCCCCTGACGAGTTCCTTAGGCAAGAATAAAATCCGGATAGGGACATGCCTCCAACAGATTATTTTTCACAATTTTTAAAATACGTTTGGGATTTTAGCATATTTAATTCCTTTAAAGAAAATTTTTTAATTTAATAAAATTGATTACTGTTTTATGGCTTAAAAAAAATTTGTTCATTTTAATATATTTTTTTAGTTTAAATTATAAATTTTTGTAAACAATTAGTTAAATTATAGTTTCATTTGTAATTATAAGGAGTCGTACAATTTGTCAAAATTATAGGGTTTCGGGACCGATCCAAAAAAATCAAAAAAAGTGTTTGTTATATAAGGCTACTCCAAAGTAGCAAACGTTTTGTCCGTTTTGCTTTATCTCGGTTAGTTTTTTGTTAAGGGGAGTATCGCCTCTAGGAAAAATTTTGTTTACGATTTTTTTATATTTTATTTGGATAAAACATATTCTTCAGTATATGCTCAGAAAATATCAATACAAAATTCGAAGAAATAAAATTTCCACATGTTTTTTTGTAAAATGCATTAAATTTGTACACAAACATTTTTGGGAGCGTTTTTTATTATTGTCTTTATTATAACTCTTATTTCGCATAACACATCAGAACAAAAAGAAAGAAACTACATCTAAAGATGCAAGAATTGCACGCAGTCTTTAAAAAAAATCCAATGACGATTCCTCGATAGTGGGCGTAGGCAAGCTATATGAGGCAGGTACTGATGGCTTTTTATAAGCCATAAAAGTAATCAATGTATATAAGAAATAAAAAACAAATTAAAAAATATATAAAATAAAAGATTTTGACCAAAATGAAATGTCTCATAAATTCTCTACCATCGTTTTTAAGAATATTTGGTTTAATATATAAAATACTCTATCCGATTCTTCCCAAATTTGGTACACGATTTTTTGAAATTTTGCTGTTTTCTTAGCGTAAAATTAATTTTAAACTTTAAACCCGTTTTCCCACAACCCTGAGTACAAAATCGGCAGCCACTGCACAGCCAAGGCGGGTTAACGAATTTTTTTCTTTCGTAAGCAACGAAAAACTCTAGTCCTTATCGTGGCCCTTTTTTTGAATTTTGGGCAAATAAATTTTATATCCCCGAGCAAATATGTTTTTTCTTGCCATTTTTCGGGGCACGATAAGGACTAGAGAATTTATCTGGGATTAAGAATCACTTTACATTTTTATTTTCCGATAATTAATGAAGGCTGCACAGTGGCAGCCGATTTTGCCTTTTATAAAAAAAGGCCAGTAATGAAGTGGCAACTCTGGCGATTTTGGCTGGGGAAATATAAAACTGATATCTTTTTAAAAATACAACAATAACATGATTTTTAAAACAAAAAAAAAATATTAAAAATATTGTTGATTGAATTTTTGACAACCGATCAAATATGCCCCCCTTAAAAGGATCAAGGACCCCTCAAGGTCTATTTTTAATAAAGACAATCTTTTCAAGGGGGTTTTACATAGCGCTAGTTCAAATTTTAGTCCACTTTTTTATGCACGACTACTTATTTCATTACAATAAAATAATGTGATATTGATAACTACTTATTTTTAACTACTAATAAATAGGTATAGGAGTAAGCTTTATAATTTCACAACTTGTAAATACTTATTTTTGAACTGCTTATCATCATAGGAATAATTACTTATTTTGGTAACCACTTATCTTTTATATTTTTGTAATGTTGCGGGTAAGCAGGTACAAAAACGACCTTGTCAAATAAAAATAATGAGTTTTGACATTGAATTACATGCAGTAGACCGTACAACAAAAAAAGTTAAATTATTTTTGCAAGAAGGTTTCGAATTTTTTTTTTTGCCGAACGTAGGGGTCGCCTTTTTATATTTTTATACCCTACACCACTACGTGGCCAGGGTATTATAAGTTTGTGCTGATGTTTGCAACACCAAAAAATATTGGTCCTAGACCCATTAACGATGTCTGGTCCATGCATTCTTGTGCGCACTCTACAGGTCGCAAATATTCAGATATTGTGATGAAACTTGGTACACCGACTTATGTCGGCCCAAGGACGAAGCCTATTGATTTTGGTGAACATCGGTCCACGTTTAGACCTAGTGCCCATATAAGGGTCCCCCCAAAATTGGCTTGGTTACAAACTGCAGGTCTCAAATATTAAGATATTTTAATGAAATTTTGACACAAGTCCCATTTTAACCCATTCGAATTTCGGATCCAAACATTAGTTGGCTTTTAACCAGACTGGTGTAGGGTATTGTATAGTCGGCATACCCGACTTTTACCTTTTTACTCGTTTGTTATATCTTTGGCATTTACAGTCGGATCTTAAAGTATGATACATCGATTTTTTTGTCTCTACACTCTCAGAACAATTCCGTTGTGGCAACGGAATTTTTTTCCAACCGAATTGATTCGGTTGCTGCAACCTCGTAATTCGGTTGTAGCAACCGAATTCAGTTGCGGCAACCGAGTTCGATTTCAATTCGGTTGCGACAACCGAATTATCGGTTGCCTCAACTGAATGCGGTTGGGGCAACCGAATTACGAGGTTGCAGCAACCGACCCAATTCGGTTGGAAAAAATTCGGTTGTCACAACGGAACTGTTTTGAGAGTGTAAGGGTCATTGACCTCAAGTATCCCGTTCTAGTATTAACCCACCAGATCTCAGTTCCTACCACCCTAATATACCTCACGAATGTCAGAAAATTAAAGCTCACAAAAAATCATTAAACTTTTGTTAAGGAAGTTTTTCGATAATTCCAACAAAATTTTTTATTTTTTTTTGTTGCCGAACATAGGGGTCGCATTTTAAAATTTTTTTTCATTTGAGTTTTCCTTTATAGCAAAACATCGGTCGCCTCGAGGTAAAAAAAAATCGATATATGTACCATTCTTTAAGATCCGACTGTAAATGCCAAAGATATAACGGCAAAAAAAAGTGGCTTTGCAAAAATACTTTATATTCGAAGGTGTACCGCGCACTTTTTTTTTTTTTGCCTGTAAGATGGTACGGTCTAATATGCAGTAGACCCTAAGTCTACTGCTTATTATTTAGATATCAGTAATGACCACCCATTACTGAGATTTTTCTAGGAATACTGAGGATATTTAGTATTGCGTTAAATGAAGTTAACTAAAATATTTGCTTAAATTAGTGTTTCAACTAAACATTTTTTAATTATTTTAAATTAGTCGAATCGATTTGAAACCAATTTGATATTTTTTGATTTTAAGTGTAGGTAACTCTATGGCTAAGAGGATTAAATATTTATTCATAGAGGGCATAAATCATGGGTCATAGCGGAAAAACCGCAAATTGTTGTTAGAATTTGTGTCTGTAATTAAATTTCGCAAAGTGTATTATGAATCAACGATTTAATAAATTAAAAGTCTATTGTTATTGAAGACAAAACAAACCTGTATAACATCCTTTGCAGGTTATTTTATATATTTTTTTCTAATGCCCTACTAAACATTTTATATCCGCTTATTTCAACTATTATCTACTAAATTTCCTCTCAAAGAAAAATCACAACAATCCTTTGAAAAAAGTGGCACTTCTTTTAAGATAAAATAACCTGTTTTTTTTTAAAGAACAATAGCATATCAGACTCATGCTTTGTTTAGCACAGACTCCTGAAAAAAGTCCTTTAGAAACTAAAAGAGGAGGGAAAAAGATTTTTGCCGCGCGCGCGTCTTCTACAAATGAGTTTGTATTTAATTTGAATACACGAGCAACAAAAAATATATATAAATAATAGTTGTTTAAGCGCATAAAAACCCATCCTTGTTTAAATGTTGTATGATCAGTGACCTTTTGAACATAAAAAATAAGATAAAACATTTATGGAAAAAGCATGAATTCAGCATCCAAACTTGTTAATGAGCCAACTTAACTTGTTTTGCAGCATGAAAATAGAAGAAATTTCATTAAGTATAAACAAAACATTAAAATGGGTTAAAAAGGTTATAAATGCTAAAAGGAAAATGTGAAAATCCTGTATAAAATTCATCTTCAGTTTTATTGAAGAAATCTTGAAAAATTAATTGTATTTGAATTTAAATATTCTCAATACAGTATAAGTTTCGCAACAGTTGTGCATTGTGAATTTCTCAAGGAATATTGTAAGGCCAGACAAAGGTCCTGTTTGGTAATCTCACGTATTTGATTAATTTCTCACAGTGATTTACGTGCAAATTGATTTTTTCTTTCTTTTTGTTTTTTTGCGAATCATTTTCGAATTTATGTATTTTGATTAAACATTTCCAACAAAGAAAACGAAACAGAAATTGCAATTGAAAAACAAGAAATCACACAACATTTTAATCCCTTACTCTGTGTCCCTTTTCCCGTTATTGTGATGTGATGTTGATGCACATACACTTCAAACTTCATCCTTCATTGTACAAACGACAATGTGAATATCTCAAGATCATTTCCCAAAAAAAAAACAATCTTAAAAGTACAAAAACAATAAATGTATCATTGGCGCCAAAATACGCACATGACGAATTGCTGTTTCTTCAACACTCACAATATTCAAAAAATCAAAGAAAAAAAATGAATTGCAATTTTTTATTCCTTTGGTTTTTTTTCATTGTTGTTGTAAGGATTTCATTTAATGCAGATTTTTTCAATTCACAGATTTGCATTTTATAATGATTTTTTATATACACAAGTGTTGTTATTCTTCTTCTTCTTCGCATTTCACGATTTTATATGATTTTTCTTTTGGTATTGTTTGCAATTTGTATGAATGAGGTTTTTTTTTATTTGTTGTATTTATTGTATTTTATAAGGCGAACGAAATTCATCTCCTCAAAGATCTGTCTTTGTCTCGTGCTATAGAAAATAGTATCAAGCAGGGATGATAATTTCAATTGGGTACCAAAAATTATTAAAAATAGTACTTCTTCGACATCTGTAGTACCAAAGATTGTATATATTTTCATTTAGGAAATTCTCAAAATCTAAAAATTAAACATAAAACCCATTTGAAGAGGTACTTCTGATATACATAGATATAAAACTAAATACAGTTAAGAACTTTTCAAACTTTTGTACAAGAAAAATATCCGAATGGTATATCTCCGATTTTAATGAAATCCCGAGGAGAACGAAATAAGAAACACTTATTTTTTAGTGGCCCAATGTCACGTTCAAGGGTTAAAACGTGGAATCAAAAGCTAACCTATTTTTATATGAAAATATGTTCGTCAAAGTAGTCGAGAATATAAAAATTTTAATACCCGTATTGCCCATGTTGTCGATTCAGGGTTGCCACTTAATTAAAGTATTTGAACTATTGGAAAAAAGGCGCTATAGGAAAAATCGTCCTAAAACCGAGTGATAACGATTATCGAAAAAGGCTCACACACTCCTCGATTAAATGAAATAGGCTTGAAATAAAGCAGTTTTGTAGGTCTCCTCACAAAAAAGTTTTTCGACAAATCGATATTTTCTTAGGCGCAGCGACGAATTATTTATGTAAATGTGCTTGCTATTCGAAAAAATAACATGTTTTTTATAAAGGTATAGATTCATCTTCCATTTGTCGAAAAACTTTCAATTGACACCCAATTTGTGTATTTTTTTGCAGCATATGAAAAACTTCGTTTGTTCCACAAGTTCCTTTTGAACTCTCATTTCCCTTCTCTGATATCTAATATGTTTTAGCAGAAACCATATACTAAAATACCAACTTTTTCACATTACATTTGAAAATATATGAACAGTAGCAATTGAGTCAAAAGAGTACTACTAAAGCACTTTTTAGGTTCCAATTAGTACCACAAGAAGTACCATAGTACTAACTTTATTATTTCTGTTATGTACGTTTCCGAGGAGCGATGTATAGTGTATTTGTTGTTGTATGATTTGAAACCTTAAGGTAAGGAAATGATTTCTTGTTTATTTTTATCGGGTAGACATACTTTTTATTTATTTAATTTTTTTTTTGTGCAAATTTTTTAATGTAGGGTTGTATTTAAGATTTTTTTTTATTTTCGCATTAGGTTAATTTACGCAGCTGTGAGTTTAGATTTTTGTGCGCTATTTCTTCAATTTGATTTCTTGTTCTTTAATTATGGGTTCATATAACATTTCTTTTGGTATTTTGATTCAAACATTATTGTAGTCGTTGTTATTATAAATTATAGAATAAGTGTAGAAAGTCTAAACGAGAAAATATTGTGTTAGGTTAAGGTTTTTGCCCATTTAAATACATTGCAATACTGTGTAGTTTTTACACATTATTTAAATGTATAAAAATGTATGAAAAGTAAATTTGGGCTGATGTTTATATCTACCAAAGATAATGCATCTAGGCGTGCCTTTAACTCAGAATAACTTTTTCCGTCGATTTAGCGATGTCCAATTGTCACAATTCACACTGCAGATAGTACACTAATAGAAAAAAGTCCATAAAAAATTTAGTTAAAACTACTAAAAATTAATTAAAAATGATGCTGCAGAAAAAAATTGCTAAATTAGCAGATTATATTTGCTATATTTTAGTAATATAGGAACATCAAAAATAAAACTGTTAAATGTACAGTATTTTAGTTATACACTCACAATATTTTATCCCTAAAAACAACCTGAAATATATAGTAAATTAATTGAAAACACAATTAAAAAAGGACTACTGATTTTTCATTATATTCAAACCATTTCGCTATTTATTTTCAAACATTGTTTAAACAATCCATAAAAGAAATAAAAGTAATTGAAAAGTCTCTTAAAACAATCATCAATTTTTAACTGACAAAACGTAAAAAAAAACGATTTTGTGGTTTGTTTTTTCATATTTGAAAGTTTTTTTTTTGTTTAATTTTCAAAACACTACACCATACACAACACACACGTTCATATTTTTATTGACTATGTTTGTGTGTACGAGTAAAGAATGTAATTTGAATTGAATTAATTTTTTTATATAAACAAACTATTTTAACAAAAGAGAAAACCGAAAATATTTGAGGTTTTTGTTTTAAAACAGAAAACAACGAAATTATTTAAATAATTTTTTCTAAAAATAGAAATCTAAAAATAGAAATAAAAACTCCTACAGACGATACATATTTTATTCTAGTTCGTTTTTTATTGATTGATAAAAAAAGTTAAACCATATGTTTCAATATATTTTAATTGATTCTTCAATAGAAAACAAACTTTACCTATTACTTTTTAAATAAACCTCAATTGGTTATGGAAAATATATTGTGAGTGTATTTGAGTTAAATTTTTGTAAATGGAAAATAGAAAATTAGCCTACTAAAATCAGCAAAAAGTTTTGCTAAATAGTTAATAGCCTAAAAAATAAAAAATTAAAATTTTCGAAGTTTTTTTCGATTTTTTTTTTAATTCAAATAAAAAGCGGGCCTTTCGAAAAGAGCAGTTAATAAACTTTTTAGCAAATATTTCTGCTGATTTTAGCAGTCAAGACTGCTATTTGCATTCAACTAAATTTAGCTTAAAACTAGCAAAAATTTTGTAGATATAACAATTTATTTTTGCTATTTTTAGTCTAGTAATATTTAGCAAAATTTTCTGCAGATTTTACAGTGCAATTTGTTATTTTCAATTAACTAAAAGTTAGCTTAAATATAACTAAAATTCTGTAAATTTAACAGTTTTAATTTTGCTGTTCTTATTTTACTAGTGTTTAGCAAAAAAATCTGCTAGTTTTTGCAGTTTTTTCTGCAGCATAATTTTTAACTCATTTTTAGTAACTTTTTCTGCTATTTTTACAGATTTATTTTTATGAGTGTAATTGTAAAGGTAATTGGACAAAATCAGGTGTCTATGTTTATAGTATTGTCAACCGAACAAACCGAAAATAACAGAAATTGTTCTATGTTTTGACCTAGTTCTGTTGGAAAGGACCTATCTTGAAATAAATTGCGCACAGTGGTTCAAAAAAAAAAAATAAATGGAAATAAATTTACCACACCTAAACTACTGCACTGATTTCCATATAGCAAAACACTAGCTATTGAGGAGAAGCATTACCTTCAGAAACTTTACTTTGTAATAACCCTATTGGAATATACAGTGAGTGAAAAATCTTAAAAGTTTTGCTTTTGTTTTATATTTAAGGTTCGATTATTACGATTATTCACTTACACATCAAAGCTAATTTCGAAAATCAAAATTTAAAATTTTATTCCGACTTTGTTTTATTTTTAAAAATAAAAAAAAATAAAAATTAGAAACAAAACTTCAATTGATTTTATTGTATTGTCCGACACTGTAAATGTTTTTTTTTCCTATTTTTATACCCTACACCACTATGTGGTCAGGGTATTATAAGTTTGTGCTGATGTTTTTAACACCAAAAAATATTGGTCCTAGACCCACCTTAAGTATACCGATCGGCTCAGAATTTTTTTTTTCGATTTAACGATGTCCGTCTGTCCGTCCGTTCGTCTGTACGTCCGTCCGTCTGTCTGTCTGTCCACGCATTCGTGTGCGCACTCTACAGGTCGCAAATATTAAGATATTTTGATGAAACTTGGTACACCGACTTATGTCGGCCCAAGGACGAAGCCTGTTGATTTTGGTGAACATCGGTCCACGTTTAGACCTTGTGCCCATATAAGGGTCCTACTAAAATTATATGGTTTATACGGTGCAGGTCGCAAATATTAAGATATTTTGATGAAATTTGGTATACCGACCTTAATCAGCCCAAGGACGAAGCCTATTGATTTTGGTTAACACCGGTCCATGTTTAGACCTAGTGCCCATATAAGGGTCCCCCCTAAATTGGCTTGGTTACAAACTGCAGGTCGCAAATATTAAGATATTTTAATGAAATTTGGTTCGCTGACTCACATTATAGAAAATTTTGACACAAGTCCCATTTTAACGCATTCGAATTTCGGATCCAAACATTAGTTGGCTTTTAACCAGACTGGTGTAGGGTATTGTATAGTCGGCATGCCCGACTTTTACCTTTTTACTCGTTTTCTCTATTTTTGCTTTCTATTTAATCAGAATAATAAAATAAAAACCGGTTTGTGAAAAACTGAAGTTTGGGCTCAAAACTGGTTTTGTGGTTGATCAGTCAATCGATTTGGAATCACTACGCGTAAGACTGCCTTTAGTAACAGTTTTGAAGGAGTTCAATTATTTCAGTGGAAAACATTGTTTACAATATTTTCGTGTAAAAAAGGGTGCGATTTAAAAGTAGGAATCGAAATCTCCTAACAACTTTATAATTAACTATTTTAGAGATAAACAATATTTCAACTTTACTGGAAGACATTCATATGGAACATAAAGTTCGATTGAAGTCTAACACAGGAATCTGGCAGGACACGTTTAAAGAACATCGTCTTAAAAACTATTTAAAGCTGTTACAAAGCGTCTTCTTTTCGATCTCATTTTTATTATTTTAAAACTGCAAATTATAAAAACAAACTAATTAAACTATTGATTATGTGATCTCATTAAAATTCTATTTTTTCTATTTTCTGCACATGGTCCACAAACACATGCTGATTAAGAAATGGGGTCAAATCACACAATTGCAAAAACAAATACATTAGTCTAATAAAAAAAATTTAAATATAAAACAGAAATTAAGAATTCCAATTTTGACAATTAATTTCAAAATTATTAGCAGTAAAAAAACCACTCGATATTGTTACTTTGTTATATCTACTATAAGGTTTTCGAATGGTACAATTTTTTTCTATTCAAGCTGGCGCCATATTTAGATTATGAATACAAAAAATTAACTAAAAATGAGGACAAATAATAATGTTGTAGAAAAAAAAAACTTTAAATAAATCAAGTGTTTAGAAAAAAACTGACAGATAATAAAAAAAATACAAATTAATAGCAAATTAAGGCACAAATACAAACAGTTTTAAAAAGTACATATGTTTTTTTTTGTAAATAATGTAGAACACTTTCAAATTAACTATTAATACACATGCAGATCACATGTTAAGGATTTAAACAATCTGCAAGATTTCCTTTTAGGACAAGCGTCTTTAAGTCTAATTTGTACATGTTGTTTTTGAAAGGAACACCCTCTGAGAAAATTTATATTTAACATTTTCCATATTATGGAAAAACAAAAAAGTTAAAGAAAAACATAAACAAGTTAGTTACGCTTTAGAAAGTACTAGTTAGTTCGTTATATTTTCCTTCGTACACCCAAAATTATTAGTTTGGTAAATTTCATTATATATTAAAGACGGTCTACAACAACATATATGGGTTACGCCCTTTTTAGAATTATACGAATACAATTGTTATTATTAGTAAAAATTCGATTTGTTGTTAATTACATGTAGTATTTAAGTAGTCGAAATAAGAAGGTATCATTATTTTTACCTTTGTTAATTAAGTGACATTTTGGTAGACTTTAGTTTTCTTTTGAGAAGCTAAAATTATACAGGAGGGGTTTCTTGAACATGTTATGGGAGAATTTATTTCAGAGGATGTTAAAGTTATAATTAAATCTTGTAAAATTATATTTTTAATTTCATACAGATTTATGTAATTTCTTAATATACTATTAAAGAAAAACAGAAAGTCAGGGTTGTGTTTTTCTGCCACATATAAGGAGCTGCTGGTTACAATTATAGAACCTGCATAAAAACTTCAAATATCGTAGAAGTTAAAGAAGCATGAAGGCAGTTTTATAAACTCCCCCCTATACACATACGTAAAGAACATGTTAAGATGTGTTTGTAGAAAAACAATCTATTAAAAGGAACAATTATTACAGAAAATATAAATAGTTTGTGAAATACCAGCATATCAAAAATTTACACTTATTTTCATTAGGTTTTTGTTATGACAATGTTTAGGGAAAATTAGATATGTTTCTTCAGGGCTCCTGAATAACTATTTCCCTTTATTATAGATTTTAAACACCAAAGTAATTTAGCCTACTGAATATTTTTAAATTCAGCCTAATTAAATCGAAAATCCTGTTAACTCTTTCACTACCCAATAAGCACGTAGGTTTTAAAAATTCAAGTGCTTTAAATTTTGCTTGAAGTAAAGTATATTTCAAATTCTAGCACTTGTTTTTTTAACAAAAATATTTCAAAATTGAATTTTTGTTTCCCTTTTGCTGGAGTATGCTATTGAAATAAAATGTAATAAAAGTTGAATTCAAGCCTTGAAACTGGAAAACAGGGCTGGAATTGAACTTGATTTCAACTTGAATTCCAGTGAAAATGCTTATAGGGTACCCTTGTACACTACAGTGTACACATCTTTAAAGGAATATATAAAATTTGATAATGCAAAAAAAGCTTAATAATTTTTGTAAATAAGTTTATTAGGATCTTGGACTTTAAATAAAAATCATTATATGTATAAGCAGTCCAAAATAGCAATATGGTCGAGATATTTCGAGAAAAGTGGGTTTTGGAGATTCTGCTAAACTAATAAATTTGGCATATAGCTCCGTTTTATGACGGGAAGAAAAACAACCAAAGGATTTTTGGCTACACGAATATTTAAGGGGTGAAACGGTGGTGAAAAGTTTCAAAAAAGTTTTTCTAATTTGAGAACCCTTAACAAGAATCTGAAGTCAAAATAATGGTAGATTATTTTCTATAAAATTTCCTTAAATCTTGCATTATTTTTATTCACAAATGGCGGCCATTTTAAAATAAAGTTTTAGCGATTTTAAAATAAAGTTAACAACACTGAAATTTTATAGCGAATTGTATTATTATATACTTACCACAATATAACAGATCAGTCAGGGTTTTTTACATTATAGTATAAAGCATTTCATATTAAAATTTCAGTGTGGTTAACTTGAATTTAAAATCGCTAAAAGCAAATAAAAATTTATTCATATTTAAACCGGTGTCATTTTAAATCTGGCCGCCATTTGTGAATAAAAATAATGCAAGATTTAAGGAAATTTTATAGAATTTTTAACAGTATTTAGTTTGTGCAGATCCGATCAGTACTCGCTAAATTTTACTATATAATTTGATGAAAGGTCTATATCGATGATTTTTCAATAAAAGCCACGCGTACACTTAAATTTTATACAATTTTCTCGACCATCTTCCAGTACTTCGGAATATTTTGATCTTTAAAAATAAAAGCAACGGGGATAAAATTAGAAAAAACTTTAATTGCTGCTATTTTTTTTTCGCAGCTGTATGAGCCAGAATCTATTCTTTTTTCTTGCCAAATAACATTTCAAATAAAGCAAAAATCGGAATTTATTTTCAGAATAATAACTTAGCCAAGTAAAGTGTTTACTTATTCGAATAAAGTTTTTACTTTGCTTTATTTTTTAAAATATGAAGTAAAGTTTTTTTAAGAAAGAACTTAAGCAACTACCCAGTGTAGAAACGGTAATGACATATCATTATTTTTTGGACTACCAGTAATGACAGCCACTTACCTTCTGCATTATTTTAAAACATATAATAATGAGTTACTGATAATGACTTATTTTTATCATTATTTCAAATAGAAAATAATTTTCTAGATTTTTTTGAAAGTTTTTTGAAATCTGTTTTTAGACTTAATATTTTTTAAACACTGGTAAGGATATATGTAACCACTTATTTTTTTATTTTTTGTATGTTGGCGAGTAAGCTTACTTGTGTGCAGCAGGTCAATTATGTTTTTATCTATTAAATATTACATGTCGATATAGCTCAGATGGTAGGGCTGTTGACTGGCAATCTGTAGACCCAGGTTCGATTCCCGCACCAGCAAATTTTATTTAAAAAAAGAAATACAAAAAAAATATTTTTTTTATATAATTTATTTTTTTGAAAATCTATTTTTAGACTCATTACACTGTGAGACAAATGGTGGTGGTCAGTGATCGGGAAGGGTTCAAACTACCGGGGAAAGTTATATCGGTAAAAAAGAAGTTATACGTGTCCCGGCGTTTCGCTGGGTCACCTCTAGGAATCGAGATATATCGATTTGACCTTTGGTGGTCTTTTTTTTGACATAACTCGAGAACCACTAGTCCGATTTTGCTCAAACAATTTTAAAAAAATTAAAAATTACAATTCCTTTAATCTGTTCATATAACGTTTTTCTATATACTCAACAGTTTTGCCGGTAAAAATAAATGTATGAAGAAAAAAATATTTTTTGCCTAAAATATTAAAAAAAAGTAATAAACAAAAGGTTATTGATTTTTATGGTAGCGGTCCCAAACATTTATTTTTACCGGCAAAACTGTTGAGTATATAGAAAAACGTTATATGAACAGATTAAAGGAATTGTAATTTTTAATTTTTTTAAAATTGTTTGAGCAAAATCGGACTAGTGGTTCTCGAGTTATGTCAAAAAAAAATATATCTCGATTCCTAGGGGTGACCCAGCGAAGCGCCGGGACACGTATAACTTTTTTTGACCGATATAACATTTCCCATTGGTTTCATCCCATCCCGATTTTGACTGTCGCATAGTGTTATTTTTCTCAGTACTGCTAAGCACATGGGTAACGATATATTTTTTGATTTTTCGTATGCTGTTGTGTAACCATAACTCATTATTTTTCGCGACATCGCCATATAAAGGTAATAAGAAATGTAATAACAAAAGTAACTAGTTACCATTACCAAGTATGTAGTTACATAACCACATACATATCTGGTAATGATTTTCTACACTGGGTAGTAAAGACTTGGTTTTATTCATCCCACCAATTATCAATTTAATTTTAGTTTGAAGTCACATTCACAATTATAGAGTATTCTACTCCACTAAAATAGAGAAGGCATCCTACAAAAAATTCCCCGCAAAAAAAGTTGGAAGAAATGCTTTACAAACCACTTCTTTCATTGTCACAAGTATCCGATAGTGTATTTTTACTGCTTATTTGGATGTAATTCTGAACAACTTCAAAAAATCACTTCTTTCGTTGCTCCCAAAGTATCCGTTAATATATTTTTACAGCTTTTTTAGAATTAATTCTGAACAACATACAAAAAATTACTAAAGTATTGCTTCTAAAGCATAACTGCTCTAAAAGTGATCCTAAAAACTAATTTTGGTATCATTTGGTATTTCCAAATAGAAGCTCGTGAGTTCGTTTCCTGGAGGGATCAATAGCTGTATTTTGTCTCATGCCTATCAGCGTTAAGTATTTAAAGCAATTCTACGTTAAACCGATTGTAGTACAAAAAAATTTTAAAAACGTTATGTTTATAATTGGTTCGTTATAATCGAGTGTACGTCAGCAAAAGTTTTTAGGAAGTAACGCGAATAAGTTACGTTAGATGTGAAAATGTATAAACGTTGAGTTTTCAACGTTGATAATTAGCCGTGTTGAAAGTTAACGTGCATACGAAAAGTCATATGTTAGTTTTTGTCTTAAACGCGTTTTTAGGCACTTTAAATTTTTTTATGAGTTAACGGATATAGTTAAGTCGAAAACACGGCTAATATCTTTTTTAATTTTTTTTTATATTTATTAGATTGTCTAAATTATATTTTTTTTAAATTTTTAAAAATATATAAAATAATAATGAAAAATTGCTTTTTATGCACTTATAAAAATAGTACTGAATATAATACTGAATTGCAGTGCACCTTTTGCACTTCTTTAATAAGTACTTTTATTGAAGAGAATAAAATACAATATCTCACAATGACAAAGTAGTGTTTTTGTGTCAGTCAACTGCACTCATGGAAATAAATCTGTAAAAATAGTGAAAAAAGTTACTAAAAACTAGTTAAAAAGGATGTTGCAGAAAAAACTGCTAAAATTATAATTTTTTTTTTGCTACATACTAGTAAAACAAGAACAGCAAAATTAAAACTGCTAAATTTACAGAATTTTAGTTATATTGAAGCTAACTTTTAGTTAAAAAAATAAACTGTTATATCTAAAAAATTTTTGTTATTTTTAAGCTAAATTTAGTTGAAAGCAAATAGCAGTATATCCTGTTAAATTAACAGAAATATTTGCTAAAAAAATTGTAAAATTCTGTTTTTGAAAGGCTCGATTTTTATTTGCATTATAAAAAAAATTGAAAAAAAAATTTCGAAAATTTTTAATTTTTTAGTGATTTTTTAAGCTAATTATTTAACAAAATTTTTTTGCTGATTTAAGCAGGTCAATTTGCTATTTTCCATTAACAAAAATTTAACTCAAATATAATTAAAATTCGTCATATTTAACAGTTTTATCTTTGCTGTTCCTATCTTACTAATATATAGGAAAAATAATCTGCTAATTTCAGCAATTTTTTCTGCAGCATCATTTTTAACTAATTTTCAGTAGTTTTAACTAATTTTTAGTAGTTTTAACTAATTTTTTTATAGACTTTTTTCTATTAGTGTACTTTGTTTTTAACTAATAATAACAATTTGTAACCATTTATTTTTATACTGCTTATCAGCACACAAATAACTACTTATTTTCGTAACTACTTATTTTTAAAATTTTTGTAATGCAGCGGATAAGTAGGTGCAACTACAACTACTACAAATATGCAGTTAAGTTTACAGCTAAATTACGGGGTTTTTCTTAAATTTTATACTCAAAATAGCATTGAACAAACATTGCTCCGTAATGCCTCCCAAATACCAAAAAACCGACCAAATGTCAATACTACCCTTTAAAAAATCAACCACACTGATCGACCCTTTGTTAATTGAACGATAAACTTGACCTCTCCTACTCAAAAATCGTAGACATCTTATATAAAACCCTTCACTTTATGCACAAAAGTGCAATTAAATTCAAAACCCTCTACTTTCTAAAACTAGGCAAACACAGTTTATTTTCCAAATGAACTACATGTACATTAGAGTTGTCCAAAAAAAAAAAAAGTTGGAATTTTCACGCTCCACAACCCAACAAATATGCCACTTTGAAAAAAAATGTGGACTGATCAAAAAAATCACCAAAAAAGTTTTGTTTAGAGGTAGCACATCGCAATTGAAATTTCGAGGTTGTATTTGTTCTATTATTTTTAATTAATTAAAAATAATGGAAAAAATGAGAAAAATTAAATATAATTATTATGATCGCGACATATCAAATCTAATAAATTTTTAGGTGTACATTACGAATATGAAATCAAAATTGAAATCGGAGTCGCGGATTTCGCGAAATTTTAAAATTACATACAAAAAATGATCAACTTCGATCAGGATGTTTTCTTATATTTACCAATCTGAAAATTTCGTTTTTGCTTTAATATATATCTGTGGAATGTCCTATTATGTGAGATATGGTTTTTGGTAGCAATAAAATTATAGCAATCTAAGTAATAGCGAAATATTAAAAAATGTCAAATTTTAAGTTAATTAGCAAGGATATCTGTTATCCTTTTTTAAAATTAAAATCAGTGTTATACATAATGAAGGTCCTTGGTAAGTAAATTGCAAAAGTATAACAAATTGCATTTTTCGATAACACCGTTTACAGGTAATTGGGAAAATATCTCAAAAAACTTGAGTTTTTTTGAATTATCAAAAACCGCGAATAATTCATAAACTACAAATTTTTTTAAATTTTAATTGCTGATTCATAATCTTCGTTAAAATAAAGACCAGATTTGAGAAATCTGCACATATAAGGCAAAAACAAGTTGAATTTTTAATTACATCTTTTCGGAAAATTTCGAAAATTTGACTAAAATATGTATTTTTTGTTGTATAAATTTAAAAAAACCGCGAATTACTTAAAAGTTACTTAATTTTTTTAAGTTTTGATTTCAAATTCCTTATATTCACATTAATTAAGACCAGATTTAAAAAAAATTGTTAAATAATAGCGTACAGGTTAAGAAATAATTAAATTTAAAGTCAACCCTACTTTTTGTATAAATTACTCTAGAGATAAATTACTAATTCTTAAAAGACAACTTTTTGTGCTACTTCTAAATAACAGCGGATTTGGCTGAAACTTGGAACAGAGAGTTTTTAGACATTAAGGAATAGGGGCAACATTGTGGAGATAGCGATTTCCAACTTTCATGTTTTTTTGGACCACTCTAATGTACATATTTAGTTAAATATGTTTTACATTTATTTTCAAATTACATTTTTGATCATGCCTTTGCAAGTTAGTTTTAGCATTTGTTTTGTTTTTTCTATTTCCTTGAGTTCATATGTCTCTCATGTGGTGACACAACTCACTAAACTAACATTATTTTACGCTTCAGTGCTACATTACATTGCAAACATACTCATACGAAAAAAAAAACATTAACGTGTGCATAATTCGGAAACATTGGAGGTGGTCTTTCAATTGCCGATTGCCATAGTGAAATTATGGCGCGTTCTATTATGATTCTGAAACTATTCCTTGTTATCCTGTTTTTGTTTTTGTGTTTGTTAGTATGTGGTATGTGTGCAATATGTATTACATTGTCTTGCAAGGAAGGTATATCAATGGGTTCTCTCCGATTTTAATGTAATTTAAATATTTGATGGACGAGGAAAAAATAATAAACACGTGTTTTTAGCGCCTCAATCTTACGTTTAAAAGTTTAAAAGTAGGATCAAAAACTAACCTATATGTGTATGAAAACATGTCTGAAATTTGCAAAATTTAGATTTATTTTTACATAGCGTTAAAGTACTCTAGAAAATAAAAGTTTTGATACCCATATTGCCCATGTCATGACCCAGGCTTGCCACTTATTTGAAATATTTAAATTATTGAGGAAACAGGCGCTGTGGGAAAAGTGTTATCAAAGCCGAATGACAACGAACATCGAAAGAAATTAAATGGGCATTATTATATGATAATTTGGGCTTAAAACAACCCGAGTAAAAAAAATTATATATAATCATATGTGGCATATATTACAATATATAATTAGACATGTGGTTATGTATATCCATATATAATTATATATGAGGTTTTTTCCGAAAAATTTTCCTTATATTATGCCATATATAATTTCATCTAATTAGATATCGGCCTTCATAATATTAGATATGGCATATATAATTATATATTACATAACATGGTTGATCTTATTGCATATATAGTTATATATAGAACTATATCTTAATATATATGGTGGCATTTTAGCAATATATAATTATATATGGTATCATTTAAACAATATATAATTATATATGGTGACAGTTAAACTAGATATTATCATATATGGTGCCATTTAAACAATATATGGTCATATATGGTACCTCATAAACCAAATCTTTAATTCAGTTCCAGATATGATAATATATGGTACCATATATAGTGCGATATATATTTATATATGGTGTTATTTAAGCTATATATTATCATATATGGTGCCATTCAAACCATATATTATCATATATGGTGCCATTCAAACCATATATTATCATATATGGTACCATTTAAACCATATATTATCATATATGGTGCAATTTCAACAATATATGCCCATATATGGTACCTCATGAACAATATTTTTAATACAGTTCCACATATGATAATATATGCTACCATATATAGTGCCAAATATATTTATATATGGTGTTATTTAAGCAATATATTACCATATATGGTGCCATTTAAACCATATATTGTCATATATGGTGCCATTTCAACAATATATGCTCATATATGGTACCTGATGAACGACATTTTTAATACATATGCAGATATGATAATATATGCTACCATATATAGTCCCATATATATTGATATATGGTGTCATTAAACAATATTAATATATAGACATATATGGTATCATTTAAACAATATATTGTCATATATGGCACAATTTAAACAATATATGGTCAAATTTGGTACCACATCAACATTTTGAATACAATTCCATATATGGTTTAATTTGAATAATGTAAAACTATGTATGGCGCTATAAAAAATATTATCAGATATGTTACTTCATTAACAATATTTATAATACAGTGTCATATATTGTAATATATGTATATCATTCAATATATATTGATGTATGGTAATGGTACAATAATTCCAATATCAGTTGAGATACAATTTGTGGGTCCATATCAACAATTTGTTCACGTACATTTAACATATATATTTGTACATTTAAGTTATAATTTATAAACACTTTATAAAGTTAAATAGTTCCATCAACATCGTCTAACTGTATAGAATGTTTATGAATATACGATTTAATATATAATAATTACAACTACAAATTGGTGCCATTATCTAAAATTTAATTTAATGTTAACTTATAATAAAATAAAAATGTATTTCCTAAAAATAAAAATATAGTGTTAATTAATGTTAATATACAATAGGTTTAAGTTGAACATCCCAGACAGAAAAATATAATTCGGCACAATGCTGGCAAACCGTTGGCGATGGTCGGTTATGCGTTGGCAGAACGTTGCATTAACTATCTTGGCAAAAAAATAGATTTCAAAAAACATTTTTGAAAAAATTGAGAAAACTTTTTTTAATATTTGCTTTTAAAAACATGAAATTTAACCCAGTCCACCAGATTGTCAGCCAAGACCTCTACACTCTAATCTAACGAGACTTGTTATAGATGTGTGATATCTACAAATTAAATGAATGATAAAAGCATTTCGAGCTAACTTATAAGCATCGAAAAAAGGTATTCCAGAAATTATTAAATGTATTTTAGAAAATTTTAATTGTATATCACAAAATATTATTTGCACTTCAGAAACTACAATATTACGCAAATTTAATTATTTATTTATTTAGTTGTGTCCAGAAATAATGAAATCTATCTCAAATACATTTAATAATTTCGGAAATACCATTGATAATTTCTGAAATACAGTTTGATAATTTCTGAAATACAGTTGTGAATTTCGGAAATACAATTAATAATTTCTGAAACACAATTGATAAAACTGAACTTCAATTGACTAGTTCTGAAATACAATTCATAAATGTGAAAAATAATTGATGAGTTCTGAAACACAATTGATAAAACTGAAATTCAATTGATTATTTCTGAAATACAATTGATAAATCTTAAAACAATTAATACAATTGGAAATGGTGTAGAGCGTCAAAAAGATGTAAATAAAATTATTTTATTCAAAGATTTCAATTTAATAAAAAAATAAATATATAATTTTATAAAAAAATTTATAGAAAAAAAAATTTTAATTTTATAAAAAGAAATTCATTTTGTAAAAGAAATGCATATTGAACTCGTTACCTTCTGAGTTTAAACCTTATTTTAACAAAATATTGTAATTTTTATACAATCAGTGCTCTGCCAGTCTATTATTTTTTGAACAGTTGGCAATATATGTCTGGTATCTTATTTAATCCCAAATAAATGGAGATCTTACGTAGTACCCAAATATAATGCGGCATCTAATTTTATCTGTCATTTTTATGGATACTTTTAGATGTCAATCCCCAAATATATTGCTGTTTCTAATTCGATCTGCTATTTTAATACCGAAATAAATTGCTGGATCTAATTCGATCTGCCATTTTTCTGATAAATTTAGATCCAAGTTTATCCCCAAATATATTGCTGGATCTAATTTGATCTGCCATTTCTCAGATCAATTTATATCTAAGTTTATCCACAAATATATTGCTGGATCTAATTCGATGTGCCATTTTTCGGATCAAATTAGATCTAAGTTTATCCCCAAATATATAGCTAGATCTAATTCGATCTGCCACTTTTTCGGATCAAATTAGATATACGTTTATCCACAAATATATTGCTGGATCTAATTTGATCTGCCAAAATTGAGATCAAATTAGATCTAAGTTTATCCCAAAATATATAGCTGGATCTAATTGGATCCGCCATTTTTCGGATCAAATTAGATCTAAAAATATCCGCAAATATATAGCTGGATCCGCCAATTTTCGGATCAAAATAGATCTAGGTTTATCCCCAAAGATATCACTGGACCTCCCAATTTTGAGATATAACTTGATCTTAGTTTATCCCCATATATACAATGGGATCTAATACGATATGATTGGATACACCCAATTTTGAGATCTAATTGGATCAGCTAGATATTACAGCAGATCTTAAACAATATCAAATTGGATATAATTAGATATTGCGCGAGATCAATTTTTTTTACTCGGGAATTAAAAACAATTTCCATTTCAAACGGGCTAATCGAAAAAATACTAAGGGTCATATGCATAATCACTTTTTAAATTTATAAATGGCTTATAAAATAGATTTTTCATACAAAATTCATTTTATAAATGTGTTACAAGGTTTCCAAATTATTATGCATAGACACTCAATTGAATGGCATTTTTGGACATTTTTCGATCCCACTTTTTAACACCTAAACATGAGATTGGGCCGCAAAAAAAAAATACGTGTACATTAGTTTTTCTTCTCTACCACATACCCGACTCTTATTAAGATCGAAGAGAACCCATTTTGGAATAACTTCCTTGTTAGTCTATATGCTTTTTAAATGTCATATGTTATAACAATTATTATGTACTTTTGACTTTTGTATTTAGTGCGGTATATGAATTGAAACCTCCTACTAGGTTCTGTTCTGTAAAATAAAGTAAAAGTGCTATTTAGGCACAGCTCTTATTAAGTGATTAGGAATGACCCAGCAAAAACTTACATTTCATCAAACTATGTTGCATAGAAAGAATTTTAAATGTTCTTATTTGAACTCGGTCTCAATATTTCGAATTTTAGCGCTATCCAAGTTATTGTTATTACTAGGGCAAGGAATTCCATGCAAATGCATGTTTTTACTCGATAGTCCGAAACTAATATGGACTAAATATTTATCCGAATCATCAAATTTAGAACAAAATGGCATCGATTTGTAGTTGCATATTTTTGCATATTTTGTCATAAATGCATGTTTTTGCATATTTTCGCTTTAAATGCATATTTGGTTCCTTTTTAATGCATATTTTGTGCATATTTGTGAATATTTTTCATTTTTAGGAGCACTTTTTATTTTGTAAAAAAATATAAAAAATTTATACGTTTTCATATTTTGATTCAATTAAAATAAACATTCTTAAAACCTTATTGACCTATGGGAATCTTCGAGTTCTGTGTCTGGTTGCAAAATAACTAACTTAAATACATTTTTAAATTTTAGAGTGCATTATTTTTGCAAAAGTAATAGTTTTTAGTGCATATTTCTTATATTTTTAATGCATATTTTTCTTTTTTAACCGCATATTTTAGGCGCATATTTTCCATTTTTAAATGCATGAAATTCCTTGCCCTAGTTATTACTAAAGAATACTTCCGTGTTATTGGTGAAATCCAATGAGCTTTCAGAAACTTGTTCTATTTATTCTGTTACATTTTTTATAATTTCATATAATATTTACTCGTAAAAAATAGTAAAAATACGTTACAATTTTGACATCTATTCAAATATAAAAACAAACAACATTTGTTACAATTTCAAATTAGTTGTGACATCTTTAATTCTAGTTTTTCCAGAGTTTATTCACCTTAGATACTCCAAATGTGTATCCCCTTAAAAAACACAGCTTTCCAAAAAACATGACATTTGTTTAATAGTGTTAAAATTTTCCTTAATATTAAAAAAACAACAAACAAAAAGAAAAGCACTTACTAGTGTAACATAAAGAATGTCATTGTTAAACACCTTGAGCTGAATGAATGAATGAATAAATAAATAAATAGATGATGATACTCATTAGTTTAGTAGGACACATTTACAACTACAATAGCAACAACAAATTCTAAATAACATTATGTTATCCTGCATAATTATAATTATGGCACGAGCCTTATTCTCCTACTTCCTTATTGTTGTCTTATAGTTGTCTAAGACTTTTGGAGTTCCTTGCACCTTCGCTTGCATGTCTGCCTACAACGTAACATCATTATGATAATAGTGTTGGTGATAATGATATTGTTGTGGTATCCTAACGCGTACATATGTTGTTGCCATTTGTAGTTGTTGTTTATTATCGTTTTTCCTTGTTTTTGTTATTATTTCTTGATATTGCATAATACACACGCTATCACATTGTATTGTAATTTACGCTCGCTGTTCCTTTTTTAATGTCTTCTCCCCCAAGATCCTTTGACTTATGCCAGAGTTTTAAAGAATGAATTCCTTAAGATTTTTCATAGTTGGTAAATGAATGGACCCATTGTTTCATTTTCAACCCATTACTTTTGAAAGGCTATACTTTTTTTTCAGTGGTTTTAAAATCATAAAATATTGAAGGAATTCACAGTTTAAGTGCTAACGTCAGCACGTTGTAATTAGGGTATTCAATCGATTAATCGTTATTCGATTAATGGAACTATTTTTCTCAAAAATAGTTCGAATAATTTAAAATGTCCAAATTTCGAATAACGAATAATTCGAATAATTTCATACGATTAATCGAAATTTGTAGAAAATTAAAAAAATTTATGTGTGCTAAAAACTGAAAACTTTTTTTTTAAAAATTGTTATAAATAATTTGCTGTAGGCTTGTACCTATCCGGATTTCATTATTGCCTAAGAAAATAATTAAGGGACGAACTTTTAGAATTTATAGTTTTCGAAGTCTTCTGCAAAGCATAACCAACAATAGAAATATAAAACATTTTTTTTCGTATTTCATACCATCGGTATAAATAAATACAAATTTTATTTTTACCTTACTTCTTTGTTAATACAGGAAGAGGCAAAAACATTTTTTCTCCGGACTATGAGTGTTGTTTTGACAACTATAATAACATAACTGATTGTTTTTAACAGAAAATTAAAATTAAATATTTTAACTAATACCGAAATTCCATATTTTCTGTACTTTGTTTATTAAATCGCTGATCGAAAAAGTTAAAAAATATATTTCTTTGTACGAGTAATTTAACTAAATACTTATTCAATTGAACATTTTTTTTTACTGATATTTTTTTTAAATAACTATTGAAATTGTATGGTAAATATATTGTGAGTGCTGAAATAATTTTTTATTAATACCAATAACACGAAACTTCCCGAGCAAAATGCGGATATACATTATTTAATACAACTATATCTCGTAATGAATTGATTGGCCATATCCGGCATCAGGCCTCATGGCAAATACGCAAA
Organism: Leucophora obtusa; assembly: GCA_949987735.1. Lineage (NCBI taxonomy): Eukaryota > Metazoa > Arthropoda > Insecta > Diptera > Anthomyiidae > Leucophora > Leucophora obtusa. The sequence goes on from OX465295.1 coordinate 8,825,935, forward strand.
CCTTCATCAGATTCAACAGAAGGGCACCACAGGACATGATAGCCTAACTATAAGTGAAAACGAATATAATGCTACAGTGGTGGCTAATATAACAGAAACGATTCAAGTTTTTTATAATTTTATTCTCGTTGCCTTTATTTTTAAAGATCAAAATAGTGGCTAAATTCGCCACGAAAGGCAAGGAGATGGTTCAGAAAATTTTACAGAATTTTAACGTAATGTTTTTTCATTTTGTCATTCATTAGCGATATCAACCTTTTATCAAATTACATAGTAAAATCTAGGCAGTACTTACTGATCGGTTCTGTACAAACTGTATATTTTTTTAAATCCTATAAAATTTCCTTTAGTCTTGCATTATTTTTATCTACAAATAGTCGCCAGACTGAAAATTGCAGCACTTTAAATATGACCAAATTTTTCTTTGTTTTAGCGATTTTAAAAGAACGTTAATACTACTAACAACGCTCCTAGACGAGAACAAAAAATTGTCATTGGGTTTGTAATTTAAGCTAACAAATATTTTTAAAAATTCCAAAAACGTCGTCCCCTGACGATTTCGTTGGGCAAGAATGAAATCTGGAGAGGAACCAGCCCACAAAAGATTATTTCTCACAATTTGTTGAACGAGTTTTTGGAATTTTAGCACATTTAAATCCTCTAATGCTAATAATGTTTATCTCAATAAGAATAGATTTGAAATAAATTAAATTGAATTTTGCAAAATGTAGATTTTTATTCGCCAGTTTGCATTTCCTAGGAACATTTTTAAAATCCTAGTTTGAAACTCAGAATCAGCGACCACTTAAACATATTTGCACTTCTTTATCCTTGAAAAAATTAAAAAAAGTTCGTTGGCGGTGTCCTACTATATGGTCGATCCACTGTGTACAGGTAAGAAAACCATAACCGATATTCGTTTTTGTTGCCATTCTTCGTGTTTTTTTTTTTAATTGACGAAATTTATATAGTAGTCAAGTTTGGATAGATAATTTCTTAATAGAATACCCTGTTCTGGATTAGATCTGAGATATCAACTTTTTTATATTTCAACTCTAATTAAAAACACAAAAGAATGAATTCCTTATAACATCTGATGTAAGCGTGTGTGATGCAATGTTGTGTAAGAATTTCCCTAATATTATTTCTTATAATGTTTAAATGCAAATGCCTTTGAAGTTTTTCTAAAATTTTATTTCCTACATTTTTGTTAAGTTTTTCTTTAAAAAACTAAAAAAATTTGAATTTTTATTATTTCTATTTTTTTTTTCGTCATAAAGTCTATAATTTGGAAATTTAGTTAGTTGTGTGTGCTTGCATGGATAAATTTTGGGGTTGATTTTTCCATACGAAAGTTAAAAAAAATTTACATTGACTACTAGATTGAGGGTGCTGGTTGTTTCGCTAAGGAACTCTATCAGAAAACAAAATATGTGGTCTAGGTTCACTGCACCTTCGTCAAAGAATTATGCCAAAGTAGAAGAAAGTCTCAGAATACTGAGCTCTGAATACCGTGTAGCGTAGCGCTTCGTTGATTTTCCTCAATGTGCGCATAGTAAATAGCACGCGCTTGGTTGATAGACTCATGATGAAACAAGTGTTTTTCCTTTTCCTTTGTTTTGTTTTTTGGCGGGGATAATTTTTGTTTTCGTTAGTTTTCTTTACCCTTGATTCTTACAACATAATGAGTTCTACGACACAGGTGTATGAACGTATTACTTCGTATGAATATAGACTCCCTACTATATGAACAAATTTTGACCTTTATACCTTAAAAAATTCTTTTATAGGTTTTGTATGTTAATAATGCGCGTAATTATACATACTTGAGTTTAAAGTTTTTTTTTTTTTTTTTTGCTTTTTGTCTGGCTGTGTGTATTTCCTTTGGTATACTCGTATTTAAAGAAATGACACTCACTGTAAATACCTTTACATGGTCCTCTTGAAGGTGGTTGGTAGAATAAATGGTTTAATGGTCTGGACTTTGTGGTGGTGGTGGAAATGGTAATTGTCCCCTATTTTTATACCGCTATGCATTAGAGCATATCGTTTATATTCAAATAGTACATAGCACGAGCTTGGTTTTTTATTTCAACCATGTATCGGTATTTTAAATTTTTTGTTTTTTTTTTTTCAACTACGAAAAGTCAAACACCATTTGTCCTCTAAGTACAAAGTTGATGTGAACTCTTTTAATCATTTCAGTCTTTAATTGTTGTTATCTCTCCTATGTGTGGGTTGGTTGTTGTCTTTGAGACACCATATGGCATAATATTATAAGTTTTTTTTTATAAACATTTTTATTATTTAATATTTAAACTTTCTTTATGGAAAACAGCTTGCGGTAAACAGAAAGACATCTGTGACAAAATAAAACAGACTAAAAGGTTTATAGCACTAATTGCATGATTATAAACTCTAAAGGTGTGATTATTTTTTTTACAAACCCAGTGTAGAAACGGTAATGACATATCATTATTTTTTGGACTACCAGTAATGACACCCACTTACCTTCTTCATTATTTTAAACATATAATAATGAGTTACTGATAATGACTTATTTTTAGCATTATTTCAAATAGAAAATAATTTTCTAGATTTTTTTGAAAATTTTTTGAAATCTATTTTTAGACTCAATATTTTTTAAACACTGGTAAGGATATATGTAACCACATATTTTTTGATTTTTTGTATGTTGGCGAGTAAGCTTATTTGTGTGCAGCAGGTCAATTGTGGTTTTATCTATTAAATATTACATGTCGATATAGCTCAGATGATAGAGCTATTGACTGGCAATCTGTAGACCCAGGTTCGATTCCCGCACCAGCAAATTTAAAAAAAAAAATACTATAAAAAATATTTTTTTTTATATAATTTATTTTTTTGAAAATCTATTTTTAGACTCATTATTTTTGTCAGTACTGGTAAGCACATAGGTAACGATATATTTTTTGATTTTTCGTATGCTGGTGTGTAACCATAACTCATTATTTTTCGCAACATCGCCATATAAAGGTAATAAGAAATGTAATAACAAAAGTAACTAGTTACCATTACCAAGTATGTAGTTACATAACCACATATCTGGTAATGATTTTCTACACTGGGAAGTTAATTCTTTTATTTTATGTTAATAATTAAAATAAATTTTCTCAAAAAATTTTTCATAGTCCGTGCTATGCAATAGTAACCCGATAAATGGCTTTTTTGTGAACTGGTTCAAGTAATATCACTTATACGATGGATACTAATGAGCTGAATACGGACAAACCCAGCAAAAACATGGTAATGACAGGTCATTACCAAACGGATTACTAAGTAATGATAGGTCATTATCTTTTGCATTACTTTAAAATACGAAATAATGACTTACTGATAATAAGTTATAGAATTACTTATATATTCTTGCAAAGTAATCACTTACTGGTAATTGATTAAATAAGTACTGATTTGGTCTTTTTTATATTAATATTTTATTTATAAATTTGTTTTGAACTAAATAGGAAATTTTCGAAGATAAAAAGTTTTTTTGCCAATATGACCAACTATGTATTTCACAATGTAGGGTAACCACTTATTTCCTCACTTCTGAGTAACCACTTATTCTATCTTTTTGAGTAACTACTTATTCTTTCACTATGGGTAACTCGTTATTCGCACTTTTTTGTAAGCGAGAGGGTAATGACCACCCATGAATTTTTGGACATCGCGAACAAAAGTAATGTTGCGAGTAAATAGCCTGGTAAGTAGTGAGACCCTTTGTGTGGTACTTACTCGCTTAACTCTTTCACGACCAATGGTTGATATATGTCCCATTTTTATTTTTTGTTATATTTTCCACATATTCCAACCGATTTTTTTTAAACTGACTTGCATTAATAAAGGAGAGTTTTTGCTTTCAGATTTTACCAAATAATTGGCCCCATGTGTTCTTAGCGCTTAATTAATTGACCCCAAAATCTGAAAAATAAGTTTTTTTGTTCATCTTTTTTGTATGTCATTTATTCAGATGTTATTGGTTTTGCAAGACCAAAAATTTGATATAGCATGGACCTGTGCCTCCTGTTTTCAGAAATACCAGAACATTAGGAATAGTTTTGTTTTCTTGCTTACAGGGCGCAAATTCAGCATAGGTCTTATGTGTCACATTGGTAGTCAAAGGTAAACAAAGAAGAAGTTTTATAGTTTTGTTTTTTTCATTAAATTAAATAAAAAATTAATAAAATTAAATGAACTATTCATTCGACCAAACAAAAAAAGACTAAGATATTTGTTTTAAGTATACATATCGTCGCCTAAAATGCAGAAGGGCGTAACAACAAAAAAATTCGAAATCGGGTTTTTGATTGATTATGATACACTAGACTAAATACATGTCCCTACAAAAATTTAAACTTATATACAGAAAAAAGTCTATAGTCAAGAGCATAAATACATATATTCTTTAATTTAACGCAAAAAAAGTGTTGTTACGCCCTTTTGCAATTTAGGTGAAGATATATCGATTGACTTTCGTTTGGTTTCACTCATAGCTCAACCAAATGACAAATTGTAATTGTTCAAAGTTGGTTGAATTTTATATGCTCGATCATATGATGGATCGTGGCGGCTTGGTTGCCGAACATTGTTTGTGATATGTATCCGAATTTCTTCAAATCGTGGCGGAACCATAATATTTGATACAATAGGCACAGAATATACTGGTGATGTTAATTGGTGGGATTCATCATTTTCACATGCGTTAAGCAATTCCACAACTTCATCCGCTGCATAAAATCGACGTTGATTAGTTGCAACATTTTCAAATTTGGCACCCATCCATGGAATAATTCATATATGTGAAGGTAGACATCATTTATAGATGAACTGCATACCCACCACGTCGAGGCCGTATGCTCCTTATAGGAATGAAAGGAATCAATATATATACAGTGGTGGAAAATTTAATAGGAACGATTCAAGTTTTTTTTATTTTATTCTTGTTGCCTTTATTTTTAAAAATCAAAATATTGGCAAAATTCGCCCCGGGAGGCAAATATGTGGTTTAGAATATTGTGCAGAATTTTAACATAATATCTGTTTTTTTATTTTGTCACTTGTTTTAAGTGGGCGTGGCTTTCAATGAAAAATTAGCGATATCGACCTGTTATCAAATTACAGAGTAAAATTTAGCGAGTACTGATCGGATCTATACAAACTGTATATTTTTGGAAATTCTACAAAATTTCCTTAAGTCTTGCGTTATTTTTATCCAGAAATGGTCGCCAGACTTAAAATGACAGTGTCTTAAACATGAAAAAAAAAATTCTTTGTTTTTAGCAATTTTAAAATAAAGTTAACAACACTGAAATTTTAAAGCGAATAGTTTTATGCTATACTTGCTACGATATAACAAATAAGTCAAGCTTTTTTCTATGTTAAGTATAAAGCATTTTCTATTAAAATTTCAGTGTGGTTAACTTTATTATAAAATCGCTAAAAACAAAGAAAACTTTTTTTATGTTTAAGGCACTGTCATTTCTAGTCTCGCCACCATTTCTAGATAAAAATAATGCAGAAGCTAAGGAAATTTTGTAGGATTTCCAAAAATATAAAGTTTATATAGATCCGATCAGTACGCGCTAAAATTTACTCTGTAATTTGATAACAGGTCGATATCGCTAATTTTTCATTGAAAGCCACGCCCACTTAAAACAAGTGACAAAATAAAAAAACAGATATTATGTTAAAATTCTGCACAATATTCTAAACCACATATTTGCCTCCCGGGGCGAATTTTGCCAATATTTTGATTTTTAAAAATAAAGGCAACAAGAATTATGTTAAAATTCTGCACAATTTTAAACCACATATTTAGCCACTATTTTGATCTTTAAAAATAAAGGCAACGAAAAAAAATTAGAAAAAAACTTTAATCGTTCCTCTTAAATTTGCCACCACTGTATATACCCATTACGTCAGATGTCCTTTTTAAAGGACTTCGAAATAATAATGCATACTAAAATGGCAATATATTTTTTTCTCACTTCTCTCCAAAATGGGCATCAAATAAGAAAGGATAATCTCGCCAGTTCAGTGATAATGTAAATTTTGACAAAAAATGTCAAAGCAAATAGTTTTGGAAAATTTTCAGTAGAAAAAAAAAGAAAAGCTTTTATTAAAATGTAGAAAGTCTTCTCTTTCATTTGATCCCATATCATAAAATATAAAATATCCTTAAAAAGGGTTTGCCAAAAACCATGCATTGACAATTTAAAGTCCTTTTATAAGGACTACTGAGGTGATCATGAAAAACTGAGTACGCATTTTTATTAAACGTGGTTTCTTCTTTCACTTTTTGATCGATTTTTCCAAATGATCAAAATTATTTTGAAAAAACGTTGGAACACTCGACTTTAAGCACAAAACGCGATATGGAAACTACTTCGCATGATCAGAAAAACAAAAAATGTAATAATCTACACTCTGTGTAAAAATTTACAACAACAACAACAAAACCAGAAATGCAACTACTTCTGCAAAAACTAAAACAAAATACACTATACTCGCTACGAGCAGAGTAAGTTACCCAGGAAAATTTTCTTTTCCAAAGAATCGGTTGTAGAATAGCTACTTTTCATACACAACCCCTTCTACTGTCGATTCTAACACCGATTATTTTTGTTTGAAATTGTCCCAAAAGCAACCATTTCTATAGCTCCAAAGTGGAACAGCTTGCCGTAGAATCAGTTCCGGAACAATTCTAGAACTGATTCTACGCCAGTCATACCTTCCATATAGGATCCCAGGAACTAGTTCCGGAACCAGTTCCATGGAATCGGTTGCAGTGGAACTGGTTGTAGAATAGGTTATTTTTTTGAAAATCTATTTTTAGAATCATTATTTTAGTCAATAGTGGTAAGCACATAGTTAACGACATATTTGTTTATTTTTAGTATTCTGGTGTGTAACTCATTACACTGTGAGACAAATGGTAGGGGTCAGTGATCGGGAAGGGTTCAAACTACCGGGGAAAGTTATATCGGTAAAAAAGAAGTTATACGTGTCCCGGCGTTTCGCTGGGTCACCCCTAGGAATCGAGATATATCTTTTTTTTTGACATAACTCGAGAACCACTAGTCCGATTTTGCTCAAACAATTTTAAAAAAATTAAAAATTACAATTCCTTTAATCTGTTCATATAACGTTTTTCTATATACTCAACAGTTTTGCCGGTAAAAATTAATGTATGAAGAAAAAAATATTTTTTGCCTAAAATATTAAAAAAAAGTAATAAACAAAAGGTTATTGATTTTTATGGTAGCGGTAACAAACATTTATTTTTACCGGCAAAACTGTTGAGTATATAGAAAATCGTTATATGAACAGATTAAAGGAATTGTAATTTTTAATTTTTTTAAAATTGTTTGAGCAAAATCGGACTAGTGGTTCTCGAGTTATGTCAAAAAAAAAGATATATCTCGATTCATAGGGTTGACAGCGAAACACCGGGACACGTATAACTTGTTTTTGACCGATATAACATTTCCCGTTGGTTTCATCCCATCCCGATTTTGATTTTGTGTTATTTTTCGCGACATCGCCATATAAAGGTAATAAGAAATGTAATAATAAAAGTAACTAGTTACCATTATCAAGTATGTAGTTACATAATCACATATCTGGTAATGACCACATACGGTATTGACATATCATTATTTTTTGGACTACCAGTAATGACTCCGACTTACTTCCTGTATTATTTTAAAACATATAACAATGAATTACTAATAAATAGTTACTTTTTCTATTATTTTAAAACAAAAAAAATGTATTACCAATAAAGACTTATTTTTAACATTATTTCAAATATATAGTAATGTTCTAGATTTCTTTGTAAATTTTTTATAAAAAATATTTTTTGTCACAATATTTCTTTAACACTTTATTTGACTGCCAACCTGGAGTCCCAGGTTCGATTCCCAGCACGATCAAATTTTCTGACAAAAATGAAACAACAAAAAAATGTTTTCTTTATAACACATTTTGTTGAAAATCTATTTTAGAATCATTATTTATGTTAATACTGGTAATCATATACGTAACGACATTTTTTTGATTTCTCGTATGCACACTAGCATAACTCATTATTTTGCGCGATCGTTGGGGATCGAACCCGCAACTTTATGTGTAACAATCCAACGCGCTAACCATTACACCACAACGCCCTAAAATTAAATTTTATTCAAACTATTTTTACATATGTATATATTTTATATTGTTTAAATTCAGTGGTTTTAATTAATTAATTAACTTTTAAAAATAAAAATATCGTAATTTTTTTTTAGTTTATCTGAAGATTGTTACAATGAGTGTTATTTTCGTTCGGTTTTTAAGATCAAATAGAATTCACAATTTGTTTTACAACAAATAGACAAAAATATTATGAAAAAAATCTTTCCTAGAACCAGTGGTTGACAACTAATGCATGTTCAAGTGCTACCAATCACTATCATCAGATTGTCTTTATAGGGTTCCCTAGATTAATCTAGATTAATGTAGATTTATGTTTTTGTATTTATACAAACTCCCAAGTAAATAACGTAATGAGAAATCAACTGAAACATTTTAAGTTATTTTTTATTACAAAACAAAAAAGTAATAATGACTTTGATGTAAACAACTTTTTATTTACTTGCTTGCATTACCTTATTTTGTTCAGTGTATCACGTGAATGGATATTTGATGGATCATTTATGATTACTTTTTACAAGCGTTTACAAGTTTTCAGTTATAAATCTCAAACCACGATTGTACGTGATATTTTGCATATTTCGAACAATAACAAATTATTAAAAAAAGGGTCTTCATGCTCACATGTAATGCTTAAATAACTACTCCAAACCAAAGAATACAAAAAAGAGAATGAATACTTCCTTTAAAACAATATACCCACACTTTCTTTCAAAAACATACAAAAAAATATGTTTTTGACGTTACAATTTGCGTATTAAAAAAAAACGAAAAGGAAATAAGCTTCAATAAATTTGCTTACATGTATTTGAAGACAAATACTTTTGCGGATAAATATAATTCTGTACTGTTGTTGAGTATTTTTAAGGAGCGTCGATCATTACGTGACATTATCACTGATACATTAATGATATACAATATATCGCAGCCAAGGAAAGGAAACAATACAAACACATTGTGGTTCCCATATGATCGATCTTATAACAATGTGTTGTCTTGTTGATTGGTTAGTTGGTGGTCTCTGTTGTGGTATTAAAGGATTGAATTAAACTTTGGTTTTGTAACTACGACGTATTTTAAAGATTTAAGAAATTTATAAAAAAAATAACAAAAAGTTTCAAATTTCATGATTTCATATTAATGATCATTAATTTAGTTACATTTAATATTTCTTGATGACCACCTGACACATATTTTCTTGCTTAAGTTTTATAGTTTATTGGTGTCCTTTGGTGAATTAATTATATAATAATTTGAATATGAAAGCAAGCACTAGATACAAGGTGCTTTATTTGTTGTTAGAATTTTTCTTCAACAATTTTATAATTTGACTCGTGCTGTAAACCTATAAATTTACAACAAACAGTTGGTGGTTTTTCCTAAATAAAATTATTTAAACACTACTACGTAGTGTAGCTCTCGTCAGCGTATGTTATGGCCGGGTGAAATGCTTGAGTGATCGTTGAGGGTTGCAACGGGACATTACTGCCAAGTCTTTATTTTACTAACTTTTAACACTCACAGTTAGATCTACGACGAAAACTGAATTGTATTATTTCTTAGACAATGACCTTATGTTGCACACCGAAAACATAAAAAAAAACTCTTCTCCAGTCAGGTGCACGGAAAAACGGAAAACAAAATAATTAACAGCTTGTTTTGTTAAGGAAAATTATTTCGCGGTTTAAATATTAGACAGCAGTAGTAGAGTCCCCTTGAAACTGAATGAATGATTGAACAATATGAACTGTGTATGAAACCCACTGTTTTCTATTCCAAAATAACCGCCTCTTAACAAATGACAACACAGACAAAAAAGAGCGCCAAATACAATATATAGAGTAATTAGGTTTTATCTTTGTTATTCTCAAAGGATATTGTAAAATACACGAACATCCTTTCGTATTTAATATTGAATTTTGTAAATTTGCATGACACTTACTGGGTATAATTTCGAACTACATTATGATTTATTTCATAGTACGTGTCATTATTCATTTGTTTGTATTATTTTCTGTTTGCTCTGTAGGAGATCTTCCGCTCGGAAGTGTTTAGCATATTTTTCTTATTTAAATTTATCCTTTATCAATTGTGCATAATAATTTCTTCTCTGTCTCTCTTTGTGTTTAGTTTGTATCCTATTTCCTTGTAAGATTTCAAAAGCACGTGTCCTAGATTTTATTGTATTTTTCAATATTGTCTCTTTTTGCCATGATTTATTTCATTTCTGATTAATTGTTATGCAAATAATTTTATTAACACTTTATTATTGATCGAAAATTATGATTTCCCTTGAGAATATTTCATAATTGCATTTATTGTTATGCTAATTAAACAATTTTTAAGTGATTTTTATCGATTAAGTGCGAATTGTTTTTACGAAATTATATAATAGAATTACACTAATCGACAACAAAGATTTTGTATAGACTTCTACTAAAACTTTTTTGTGCATTTTGGTCTGCTAAACCCAAAACGGAAGTCAGAAACTTTCAATCAAATCGACTTTATGTGTTTTGAATCTTTCTTTTTTTTAACCCCTGACCCAGGGACGAATGCTATGGATCAACAATATAAATTAATTACACTTTGCACTAGGGTTATGACTCATTTTTAACAAAACTTTTACCTATCACCACGTGATAGGCAGTATTAAATTAATAATAAAAATCGTGTTTGCGGTTCATTTTGGCAAAAAAAAAACCTTCCGCACCAAATGCAATTTCTAAAAATAATTTTTTCCTCGGGCGTTTTGCTTAATTTACATAACGAATTACTGTAAACGACAAAAAATGTATCCAAAAGTCCCTTCAAAAAGGTTTTGTAATTTTTACTGTAAATAGCTTTTAATACACATCGTTTGAGTCTGATTTGTTGAATTAAGCTAAAAAAATATAGACCAAATTTCAACCCTTTTGGTCCGGGAACTTTGTTTAAAGCAGCAAAAAAGTAAGAATGAGTTTCTTAATATTTTTTATGGCCTTTTTGGCTAGGGCATGTAAAATTTGATATTTGCAAAAAAAAAATCTAAAAGTCTTAACCCTACTGTGCACTAATCAGAGGTATTTCTTTCGACAAGCGGGGCACCCAGTGGGTACCACTAATTCAGGTACGGTGCTAGCAGTTTTTCTAGGTTAGCTCTTAAAAACGAAAGATATTTGAATTTGAAAATTATGGCCCGAGAACCCCAGATCACGCAGTTTTTTAATTTTATTACGAATAATTTTTAGTTAGGTTGTTTGTTAGCTCTGTGTTAAAAATAATCAAAATCGGTCTGGCGGTTCAAAAGTTGTGATTGAAAATTTGAGGACACCTTTAAAATCTCCATAAAATTTTTTTTTTCATTTCAACCCAAAGTTCAATAAATTTTACAACCATTTAACAAAGCAATAAAATGTACAATTTTTTATAGAAAATTACCACTGCACCGATATTGATCATTTTTAACCCTGATTGGGGGAATAACAAACAACCCGGGTAAAAATAAATGGTCGAAAATATAGAAACTGTTTTTTTTTGTTATCATCTTTCTTTTTTTTTTTTTTTTTTTTAATATATTTGTATTTATTAAATCTTTCTCTTAAAGAAAATAACAATAAGTTTTCAAATCTTAAATACTACCTTATACTAATTGTACCAGACCAATGCCAGTTTCCAACTAAATGATTTTAGATTTTGTTATACATCATTCCAATGCCAGGTCTAGCGTGTCTTTTCTCTTCAGACGCATATGACCATCGCTAGAAAGTATGCTGCGGGCTAGGGGATTTGGATGCTCAATAAGTTTGTTTACGTATTTTAAACTGCTTTTTCTTGCCTCTTCGAGAACAGTGGGGATGTTGAGATCCTTGTGAAGGTTTGAATTTTTGAAATACCAAGGGGCACCAGTTATAATTCTTAGAATCTTAGATTGTCTTCTCTGGAGTTTTTCGATATTTGAAGCAGAAGCTGTTCCCCACAGTTGGATACCGTAGGACCAAATTGGTTTAATTACTACGTTGTAAATGAGAACTTTGTATTCTAGACTAAGAGTGGATCTCGAGTTTATAAGCCACATCAATTGAGATGTCTTCAATTTTATTTGAATTAATTTGGATTCGATATGTTTACTCCAAGTTAGTCGACGATCAAGGTGAATTCCTAAGTATTTTACGTGATTTTGTTGAGGTACTAATACGTTGTTAATTTTGATGGGGCTGCAATTTTCCTTTCGTAGAGTAAAGGTTACATGAGCACACTTAAATGGATTAATCTTTATTTTCCAGTTTTCGAGCCATTTTTCTAGTTCAGATATGTGGGCTTGAAGATGATTAGATGAAGTTGTGGGACTAGAGTGTGTGCTGATAATCGCTGTATCATCAGCAAATGTGAACGTTTTCGTTAGGCTATGGGTGGGCATGTCTGCAGTGTACAATAGGTATAGAAAGGGACCCAATATACTACCCTGTGGAACGCTTGCACTTATTAATCGCGTACTTGAGAAGTTTTCTTTCACCTTGATTACAAAAGAGCGGTTCGACAAGTAATTTTCGAGAATCTTGTGAGTATTTTGTGGTAAAGTGTGGGTAATTTTCCAAATAAGTCCTTTGTGCCAAACTTTATCGAACGCTTGAGAGATATCGATAAATAGAGCTGAACAGTAAAGTTTTGATTCAAATGTTTCCCTTATAATGTTGACAATTCGATGCACTTGTTCTATTGTACTATGGCTTTTTCGAAAACCGAACTGATGCTGAGGTATAATACCATGATCGTTAGTATAAGGTATAATAACATTAAGGAGTAGTTTTTCATACAATTTTGATAATATTGACAGCAGGCTGATTGGTCTATATGATGATGTTTGCGTAATGTTTTTGCCGGGTTTCGGGATCATAATTATTTGTGACTGTTTCCAGTTTAGGGGAAAGTGCCCTAATCTATTTATGGCGTTAAATATAAACATCAGTGTTCTAACTGCACATTCGGGAAGTTCTTTAATCATTTTTCCCGATATTTTATCGTGTCCTGGAGACTTTTTTACGTCGAGCTCTCCAATAATATTCATCACTTCTGGGAGTCTGAATTTAATTGGATTTATAGGAGTACTACAAAATGTTTGCAGATCGCAATTTATGTTTGGAAAGACGTTTGGTTTGAATACTTGTTCCAAGTGATTTGCGAAGGCGTTAGCTTTTTCCAGGTTATTCCTAGCCCAATCGCCATTGGGAAGTCGAATTGGTGACTCTAGTGTTGTAGGGCATTTAAATTGCTTTGTAGCTCGCCAAAGGCTATGATTTGTTCTATCGGTTGGGTCAAGATTCGATAGATAGTCTTTGAGAGAAGATTCACGGAAATCTTTTAAAGCGGCACGTAATTGTCTGCTGCATGATGCAAGTTGTTTCTTTAGAGTAGGTGATCTATGTATTTGCCATTGCCTGCGAATTTCTCTTTTTTGTTTAATTAGATTATCGATGCTAATTGGATGTTTATATCTGAAATTGCTTCTTGTCGGTTTTTCAGGGGAAGCTATTTTTGCAGCTGAGAATAAAATCTCCGTAAAGACAGCAACTGCTGAGTCGATCTCGTTACTACTTTTCAACGAAATATTTTGGGGTAGATGAGAACTTATATACTTTTTGTATTTCAACCAGTTGGTATTTTTATTAGGAATAGTAGCTTTGACAGGAGAAATGTGTTTTATGCTGCGCATGTTTATTAAAACCGGGGAGTGATCAGACGATAGGTCATAAAGCGGGGTGGCTAATATTTGTTCACGTTTAATGCCTCTTGTAACTCCGAAATCTATTAGGTCGGGAATTTTTTCCCGATCTGTAGGCCAGTAAGTGGGATGGCCAGATGAAATAATATCAAGTTTAGCAGTCGAAACTGCATTAAGTAATTGACGGCCCCTTGGCGAAATGAGTCTAGAGCCCCAATGGGTGTGTTTCGCATTAAAGTCTCCTGCGACTAAAAATTTTGTACCCAGTGTGGAAAAGAAATCGAGAAACTGTTGTTCTGAGACTGTAAACCCGGGTCGACAATACACCGAAGATATATTTAATCATCTTTCTTTCATTTGAAAATAAATTGAGAGGAAAATTGGATAATATATGATCTCAAATCGAACGAAAAATATTTGCTACAAAATATTTTATATTTTTAATGTATTTGAATCCCACATAATATTACCTTTGAATTTGACAACAATCATGTCGAGAAATGTTTAAGGGCGTTTTAAGCATGCCGTAAGGATTCCGAAAATTGTATTTTTTTCGATTTGTCCTTACAGCTATAACAGAATGTTTTCTTGGGTTAGGTCTCAAGTTCATCTCATACCAAAGAATAAAAAAAACACGAAAAAGGAATACAATTTTCATTATTTTTCTAACTTTTCAGCTTTGAAAAAGCTGTCAAAAAGAATCTGGAGGAAATAAGCCAAACCGACTAAGTAAACGATGCTGAGTCGATCGGTATTAGCGATGCCAATCGGAGTTGGTTTTTTAAAATCCCGAAATTTCAAATTAAAACCGCGATCAGAGGATTGGGACTTTTCGGGATATGAAGGGCAAGCAATTTTTTGTGAGGCCAATTTTTTGTGAAATATCTATAATTTAGTTGCAGATCACGAAAACAAAATAATAATAAAAATCGCTTCGTATCCCCAGATTTATATTTTTTTTTTGATTTGATGCCCTAAAGTTCTTACAATTTTTAGCGTATCCTATTTGTTACTCGTATTATTCTTTTATTTCCACTTGCAGCAATTTTTCCTTAAAATTCATCTTAAATTGGAAATTAATTTAAAACTTATGTATTTCATTTCAGATGCCACAATAATCTCAACAAAAGACCATTGTATAGATGATAAATTAGGCGACGAAGAGTAAGTACCACTTTGACCACAATCTATAAAAACTTAAGGCGCCGTTAAAAAACATCATGAATACAAAAATAATTGAAATTCTCAAGTACTCATACATATGTATGAAGGGTTCATATGAAGTGACATAGTAATGATTACTTTTTATCTTTCCAAGATTTCAAGTATTCATTCTCTTAATTTAGTTTTGTTTGCCGAAAACAAAGAAAGTCTTTGTTAAAAAACTGCAAACAATTTCTATCTATTTCCTTTTTTGTTTTCATGCAAGAAATCACAATAATATCATATTAATACAATCTTGGGATTGTACCTGTTACAATATTGAAACTGTATTGATTTCGGAAAAGGAAAACAATTGAAAAATTGCACTTGTGTTTGAAAAATTAGTTTCTGGTGGCTCATAAATTGAAAATCTGTTATGGACCTTTACCCAATTGTACATATTTTGTATTGTTCTAGATTTAATGGATTTTGTGTTGCATTAATGACTCGACCGACCATTGTTTTATATTCTCGTGCACTTGCAGATAGACCAGTAGTCTTATCTACCGTTATCGTTTTTCTTCTGTAACAATCATTTGTTCTTTTATATTTTGCACAAGTGCTAAATGATGAACTCTTAGGTTTTCTTTAGATTTGATGACTTTTTGTGTGAGTTAGGTTTGAGCTGTGGATGTGTTCTTTGTTAAATTTTGATTAGTTATTTTGATTGGTAATATACTAAATTTTTATTATATTACTACTAGTGGGTGTTTACTTGGTACTTTGTCCATCATATGGTCGTATATTGGGAGCATTAAAACAATGATCAGGGTCAGACCACCTTGAGGATTATTTTATTATCTGCTACTTACGTTATTGTACATATGATGTAAGAAGAGCAGTTTCGGTGACCACCTTAATTGCTAAAGGCGGGGATGTCGTAAAAAAATCTTTAATACTATTAGTAAATGTGCGGTCGGTCTTCTTACGTGCGATTCTTAGAAAATAGAACAAAAAGTATGTAAAGTGCAGACCACCAACAACATTTGTTAAACACTTTAAAATAATGTATTGCCAGTCATATAAGTACTGGCAAAACAACATGTCTTGTAAACTGTGGTAAAGAGTCCGCTTTGATAAGGCATTGCTATAAATTTAGAAAAAAAGTCCGCAAAGTCTACTAAGAAAACTGCTGAAAAAGAAAGTTTAAGTTTGTAAAACTGTTTCATTTTTCTTACGGAAGTTTTCGAGTGTTTGATTCCATAAATCCATTCTTTTTAATTAAAGATCAAATATTATATCATTTTCTTTTAAATTATTTTCAAATTAGAGAAAGATGATAAAATTTTTACAAGTTAATTACAGAGAATAAATTTTGAAAAAATTCGATAAGGCCAGCAGGCAGTGCTGCCAGGCCTTTTTGGTCGAAAATCGTCAAAAATGTAAAAATAAATCGTCAAAATCGTCAAGAAATTAAGTCATTAGTTAAATCCCTACGGGGAAAGGGAGCGGTCCCAGATGACACGCAGGATAGGTCCCAAGGGGGCGGAGACCGGTCGCTGATCGGTCTTTTTGTTTGGAAGAGACATATCACTTTAACATGGCGTTGTCATTGGAAATGACCAATTGCCACAGTTTAGACACATTGTGGCAGTAAGGTGGTGTGTCTAAAAATAGCTTTTCAAATAAACTAATAAAAAATTAAGAATTAAAAATAATCTACTTGGCGTCGAAGTAGGGCTCGATTACACAACCTTCTGCTTGTAAGGCAAACGCTCTACCGTCTGAGCTAACGTTGCTTATGCGTGATGGCTGGCTGATGGTTAAGTTATGTTTTTCGTTTCTGTTCAAATAAAAAAGAGCAAGAAAAAACAAACACACACACAGCAAATAAAAAAAACATGGCAAAGAAAAAAATAGAAAAGAAAACAACATTAACACACACACAAATATGGTGGAAGTGCCTTGAATATGCCTCCGATTGACCGGTCATGGGATAGGTCCCTTAATGGCAGTTGACTTGTTTTTTTCGTTGGCCAAAATTAAATTAAAAAATCAATTAAAAATTAGAAAATTGCCTCAAAACCTCTGATAATATAAATAAAAATTTAAAAAATTCCCCTTAAGTTACAAAGAAAAGTTAAATGAAATACCAATTGTTAAAACTAAAACAGCTTTAACATTAAAAAGACGTTGAAAATACAAAACTTAAAATTTCTTAGCAAAACATTATAGAAATTTAAAATAAGAGCTAAAATAAGCAAATCGTGAAAAAATAAAGTTAAAAATAAATAAAAGAGTAAAATAAATAAAAAATATCTTTAAAAATATGCCGCGAATTTTGCTTTTATTTCGGTATCGGTCAAGTTTTTTTAAAAGCAACAGTGAAAATAACGGATCAGAAAATACTTAGAAAATTAATTCATTTTCTTTTGTTCATATTTGTACTAATTTAGTAATATGCCTTCGGTTGACCGGTCACGGGATAGGTCCTTGGAGGGCAATTGACTCCTCATTCCCCGTAGGGATATTATAAAAACACTAGTTTCATCTTTTTTTTTATTCGAAATTCAATTTATTTTAACTGCTTGCCTGCAGTCATAGAAATAATTCTGCAAAAAAAGCAGAAAAAGTTACTAAAAATTAGTAAAAAAAAAATGATGCTGCAGAAAAAAGCTACTGAAATTAGCAGATTGTTTTGCTAAATACCAGTAAAATAAGAGCAGCAAAATTAAAATTGCAAAATTTACAGAATTTTAGTTATATTTATATTTAAGTCTACTAATATTTAGCAAAATTTTCTGCAGATTTTACAGTACAATTTTTTTTCAATTAACTAATAATTGAAAATAACAAATTGTACTGTAAAATCTTTAGAAAATTTTGCTAAATATTAGTAGACTAAAAATAGGAAAAATAAACTGTTATATCTACAAAACTTTTGCCATTTTTAAGCTAAATTTAGTTGAATGCAAATAGCAGTCTATTCTGCTAAAATCAGCAGAAATATTTGCTAATAAAATTGTAGACCGCTGTTTTCAAAAGGCTCCATATTTTTTTGCTGATTTTAGAAGGTTAATTTGCTATTTTCCATTAACAAAAATTTAACACAAATATAAAATTTTTTCTATTTAACAGTTTTATATTTGCTGTTCCTATATTACTAATATATAGCAAAAATAATCTGCTAATTTTAGCAGTTTTTTCAGCAGCATTATTTTTAACTAATTTTTAGTAACTTTTTCTGCCATTTTTACGGATTTATTTCTATGAGTGTATATTGCCGCTCTTATTTTATTTGGATAGAGCATACTCTTCAGTATGTGCTCAGAAAATATCAATAAAAATTCGAAGAAATAAAATTTCCACATGTTGTTTTGTAAAATATATTTTAGTCACAAATTAATATTCAATGCATTAAATTTGTACACAAATTTGTTTGGGAGCGTTTTTATCATTGTCTTTATTATAAATCTTATTTCGCATAACACATCAGAACAAAAATAAAAAAACTACATCCAAAGATGCAAGAATTGCACGCAGTCTTTAAAGAAAATCCAATAACGATTCCTCGATGGTGGAATTTATTTCCAAGCGATTTTGGCTTGGAAAAAATAAAACTGATATTTTTTTAAAAATACTACAATCAGGCATGTCACAGACATCAATTTCACTTTAAAGTGAAATTGAAAACGCAATTTGCTTCTCTAGAAGTAAATGGTATTTTTGCATATTTGGACCAATAGATAAGCATAATTAATTATAAGTTAGGAATGTTGTTCTTAGTAATTTCACATCAAAAAAATTTTGTTAGTGAGCATATTTAAAGTTTTAACACATATTTCGTATGAAATTAGTATGATTTCGAAGCACAATTTCGTAACGTTTTACTTTTGCTTCTTCAGGTTTTTTGCGTTTTCGTAATTTCTAAAATGTTTAAAAAAATTTGTTTTTTTGGTAATTTTGTTTTCCAACTGTTACATTTTGATATAAGTTCGCATTTATAGTTAAAAAAAGATCACCGATCAGAATTTCAAATTTTAGTTTTTCATAAAAAATTACGTTTTGATAATCAATCAGAAAATTATTGAATTTACCACCAAAAGACGTTTAAAATGAAAATTTTTTTAAGTGAAATAGTTGAAGACACTTCAATGAATACATACGAAGCAGTATTGAAAAGCTTTTATGAGTTAAAGCTGATCTAAATATCAATTCCACTTCGAAGTGGAATGAAAACAATAATTTTTTCGTTTTACGTTTTCTGGAGAAGCTTTTAACATTTTAAGTACCACTATAAAGCCTGTAGCGTACTCGATACTTACCAAAATATTTTACTTTCAATACAAAATTATCCGTAGCAACCTAAACTTTAAATTCAGAAGGAGAAAAATTTGTTTATTTAAATAAAAACCGTGCATATTAGTTTTCAAATAAAGTTTTCAGTAAAAAATAAAAACATCGAACTAGAGGCTGAATAATATCTGCCCTCACTAGTTTTTAAAAAAATAAAATATTAAAAATATTGTTAATTGAGTTTTTGACAACCGTTCAAATATGCCCTTTAAAATGCTGTTGTTACAGTATTTACCCCCCTTAAGATAATTCACAGCTTCGAATTTTATATAAATGGACGTTAGTTTTACTTAATCAGTAAAAAGTTGGTATTAATGCTAAGATAAAACACCTCATCATGCGTTATGCGGTCTATAATTTACAAATAATACAAACACAGCATACTTCGGCATTTTTAACCGCGATTTTATAAAAAAATGTGACGTGATTGAGACATTTGAAAAACAGATTTAGAATCAGCTTGTCTAAATCTACAAAAATGTATCAAAGTTTAAATTCCTGTAAAAAATTTGTTAATTAAAAATTAAATGTTTATTAAAAATTAAATGTTAATTAAAAATTAGTTCCAACTTTTGTTTGTTAACTGTTTTCAACCACGAACATATTTTTCCAATCAGACCCAACGAATATTGCGAATTCCAAAAACACGATTCGAAAAGAACAATTTGTTTTTTTTTTAAAGCTTTTCTTTAAAGTTTTCCTTAAAATTCGTTAGAAATTTATTCAAAAATCGTCAATCGTCATTTCTAAAATTTAGACTAAAAAAATCACTAAAATTACGTAAAATCTTCACATCTGGTACCACTGCCAGCAGGATAGAATACGTATTTTCCAGTCCCGCTACATTTATTTATTTGCTTACGTATTTATTAAATTTTGTTTTATAAGCCCGTTTACAGAATACAATTCCGGTTCCAATGCAATTCCGGTACGGATTTCATAAAGGTCACAGTTAGAGTAAACTATTGAGATTTAGTTTTTTTTGTTCAAATCAAATAACAATCTTCCCTCACGCATAGGAAAAATATGGTTGAACATTAAAAGAATTAAATGTGCTAAAATCCTTAACGTATTTAACAAATTGTGAAAAATAATCCGTTGTAGGCATGTCCCTATCCGGATTGCATTCTTGCCTAAGGAAATCGTCAGGGGCAATGGCCTTGCAACTCTCTCAATATTATTTATTTGAAAAAATAGTATGCGGCTTGGAACAGGAACGAACTCCGACTGGTTAATCAGGGATGGAAAAGGCTCACTTAATCGGGCTCTTATACCAAAAAATGTTAGATAGCTCTTACATATTTAAAAATGTTAGTAACTAAAAAATAGCTTCCTCTTTGGCTCGTTAAAAAAAATTTAAATTAAATATTTAGATATTAGCAAATATTAGCACAAATTGCGAAAAAAAGACATTTGCAAAAAGCGAAATTTTTGCAACAATATATTCGTTTGCAGAATGTCGATCGCTGATTACCTCTTTTAATTCATTTTCTATACCATAAAGACTTTTTAGTATTCTGCCGTTATTTTGCAACTTTTTAAGTGCGGTTTTTTAAATATATAACGTAGGGATTAAATTTTTGTACCGTAAAGACTTTTTTCAAATTCCGCTATTATTTTGCAATTCTTTACGTGCGTTTTTTTTTTTAATTTATAATCTAGGGCTACAATACACATTTCATACAACAAACTTTGGTGGTAGTTGCAAAAAAAATCGCGAAAAATAAAATTTACAAAAAGGAAAATTTTTGCATCAATATATTTGTTTGCAGAATCTAAATCGCTGATTACCTTTCCTAATTAATTTTTTGTACCACAAAGTCTTTTTTCGCGTTTCGCTTTTATTTTGCAATTTTTTAAGTACTTTTCTTTTTAATTTATAATCTAGGGACTATAATACACATTTCATACAACAAAGTTTTGTGGCTAGTTGCAAAAAAAATCGCGAAAAATAAAATTTGCAAAAAGGAAACATTTTTTCATCAATATATTTGTTTGCAGAATGTAAATCGCTGATTAAGTTTTTTAATTAATTTTTTGTACCATAAAGCCTTTTTTCGCTTTCCGCAATTATTTTGCAATTTTTTAAGTGCGGTTTTTTTAAATTTATAATCTAGGGTCTATAGTACCAATTTTATACACAAAAGTTTGGTTTGCAAAAAAAAAAAAAAAAAATCGCAAAAAAAATATTTGCAAAAAGGAAAATTTTTGTGCCATTGTATTCATTTGCAGATTGTTAATCGCTGATTGAGTTTTTTAATTTTTTTTCCTACCACAAAGTCTTTTTTCGCGTTCCTCTATTATTTTGCAATTTTTTAAGTGCAGTTTTTTAAATTTATAATCTACGGAGTATAATGCCCATTTCATAAAACAAAGTTAAGTTTAGTGGTTAGTTGCAAAAAATTAAAATTTTGGCATCGTTTGCAGAATGTAAATCTTTTAATTAATTTATTGAACCCCAAAGCCTTTTTTCGCATTCCGATATTATTTTGCAATTTTTTACGTATGTTTTTTTAAAATGCATAATCTAGGGCTATAATACTGTTGGAATAGTATAATTTCATAGTATAGTTCCATTCTTGATTTTTATAACTAAATTATTATTTTCCATCCCTGGTTACAATCGATGTTTTGAGTCATACAAAGAGCGCAAATAATGACCCTGCAAACATTTAAAAGATACCTTCCAAGAAGATATTTCATTTGAATGAAAATAATCAAGTAGTATTTACTTTGAAATTGTCTTCCTTTTATCACTTGGAAGATAATTCGGCGATATTTGAAAAAATATAATTCAAAAATGTTATCTTTTGTCATAACTTTTTATGACAATATTGCGGCAATATCACCTTTGTATCATTTGGAAGATAAAGCAAATTTGTTTGAAATCTTTTATCAATTTGTAAAAAATTAAAACTAAATTTGTACAAAAACAATCAAAAGATATATAGCAAATAAACTCGTGAAAAGTTTTAATTACGCGGGAAAAATCGGCTAAGATGAAATCAAGATAATTTATAAGTTGGTCAATGGATTATGTATGCAGATATTGTTTTTCAGGCTTAAATTTAATAATGAAAAAATTAAATCGTTTTTTTATTGTACCAGGAGTTTATTTAGCGATATCCCTTTTATCTTCCATATGAGTTATTGCTTTCATATTGCCTGGAAGTATTGTTTTAGTGTAACAGTTGTTTCCGACGGAGGAAACTTCCGGAATACGAAATTGATATTGCCGGCAATAAATGTTTTCTTCCTGGCGATATGTTCGGAGAATCTTTTTCGTATTGCCATGTTTGCTGGGTGATATTGGTTTGAGTATGTTCCTGTTCCATGGCACATAATACAACAAATGTTTTCTCAGTGATAGAGAGTCCCCCAATCTCTTTATTATGTATACTCTTTGTCAGGGGACAATGTTTTTAGAATTTCTGGTAATATTTGTCAAGTTAAATTACAACCTCAATTATAATTTCTTGTTCTCGTCTAGGAGCGTTATTAAACATTCAAAATATCAAAGAAAAAACAACAACAAAGAATTTACCACAATTTGCTTTGTCATCTTCCAATATACTACTCTGTCGTTTTGACAGATCTAGCAATGTAGTGACATCCATTCATGTATAAACACCAATAGAAAACAATGTTTTCTAAAATGTCAGTAACATTTAAATTTGCACAAGCACTTGTATATTATTTTTTTTGAACATTAGTTTTTACAAGTCAGCCTGTGCAGAGGGCTGCCGGTTCAATCCCCGGTCATGGCAATACACATAAAGTTGTTCATATAGAGACAAATTAAAAATGACTTTGATCAGTTAACACATAAACTAACCACTGACGAGCCTTTGCGTGAGACGAAACTGCGGCAGTCTGGTGATTCCCTTGTGTCTGTTAAATTTTTCAATAAAAATGTTTTCTTCTTCCTATAAATCAGCTCTAGAACATTAGTTTGGTTGAACATGATTGAGAAAAAAATGGTCATACTGTGATTCTAGTGATCATAATATGATTCTTACTAGTTATAATATGATCAATAGAGCAAGGAATTCCATGCAAATGCATGTGTTTTCTCGATTGTCTAAAACTAATATGGACTAAAAATTTATCCGAATCATCAAATTTAGAACAAAATGGCATCGATTTGTAGTTGCATATTTTTGCATATTTTGACATAAATGCATGTTTTTGCATATTTCGACTTTAAATGAATATTTGGTGCCTTTTTAATGCATATTTTGTGCTTTTTAATGCATATTTTTCATTTTTAGTAGCATTTTGTATTTTGTAAAAAAATATAAAAAATTGATACGTTTTCATATTTTGATTCAATCAAAATAAACATTTTTAAAACCTTATTGACCTATGGGAAATCTTCGAGTTCTGTGTCTGTTTGTAAAATAACTAACTTAAATATATTTTTAAGTTTTAAAGTGCATTATTTTTTTAAAAATAATAGTTTTTAGTGCATATTTCTTATATTTTTAATGTATATTTTTCTTTTTTAGCCGCATATTTTAGGCGCATATTTTCCATTTTTAAGTGTATAAAATTCCTTGCCCTAATGATTATGATATTATCTTCATTTATGATCATACTATGATCATTAGGATCATATTACGATCATAAGGATCATATTATGATCATTGCGTATTTCAACCATTCTTAAACTACCATAACATGATGCTGTTTTCGCTGCTGCTTCTGAAATCAGCAGTCTACATACTATATTATCAGCGATTATTTCTGTTGATTAAAATTTAACTTAAATACAACTAAAATTTTTAGATTTTGATATCAGCTAGATATGATTAAAATTTAGTGAATTTAACAGTTATATTTTTGTTGTTTTTTTTTTCTTTTGACTAATATTTGGCAAACATATTCTGCTGAATTTAGCTGTTCTCCTGCTGGGCACTTTATTTATTACTAATTTTTAGTGTCTTTTTCTGCAATGTATGCAGATTGAATTCTGTGAGTGTAGTTTACATTTATTATTTTGTCACCATAATGCATCATATCTAAGAATATGTACTTATTTAATTTCCCAGAATAAAAATCAACCTGTTTCTCGAAATTATGCAAATTGTTTACGCAGTTTGTTTTCAATAGATAAAACAAAATACAGTTAATTAGTTTTCCAATCCGAACTGCTGCACTTGTTGGTTCATTGGCCAAGTCAAAAGGTTTTTTAATTGAAATCCAACCAAACGGATCACAACAGGATAGGCGCCATCTCCCACAATGCTAAATGAGCATAAAGTCTAGCTCAACAATCTTTCTTCAGCTTTGGCGTTTCTTCCTTTTTTGCACCCAAACAATAAAAATCTATTGTCACAAAGACAGCATGTCAAATATTTCATCTGCTTTGCCTTTGTATCCTTTTTTCCATATTGATGTCCATTTTGATCCTGGTACACAGAGAGAATTTTACTGGACGAGTTTTAATGAAGTTTTCTTCACAAATTTAAAAAAAATTTCTTAAATTTGATGAAAAAGCTCCATGTATTTTATGAATCTAGTTTAAATGAAACTTTTTCATAAATAATATAATTACATCACTCCCATTGGAGCTTCTAGCAACAACAAATAATATATTTACTTTTTCATTTATAACAGGAATTTAAGAACTGTCTGTATAAAGTCTGGACAAAACTTCTAAATCTTATTCTATTTTGGGTCAGGTTTCTCAGTTGAGCTCATGACTGCTCTTTGCTTCGGAATTCGTCTTCGACTGATCTGCTCCAGGTAATTCTTGGGCGACCTCTGTTTCTCGAGTGTATGAAGTTTTTAGTATTCAATGAAAAGTTTCAATGGACGAGTTTCAGTGAATTTTCAATGGTTTTATGCAAAAATTCATCAATATCATGCAGATAATTCTCTCAGTGTGTACCAAGATTTGCAAAATGAGGAAAAAGTATGTCATGCAGTATTTTGAAATAAAAGTGTGTAAGTGCGTATGCTCTTTGTTGTTTTTGCCATTCACACTTAACCTGCTGACAATACACCTTCCTTCGGCAAAGGTAATTTTCCTCAAAAATTTTACATTTTAACCCCTAAGAAATTTACATGTTTTTCTTATTCTTATTTCAAATGACAAGTGCGATATAATGTGTGTGGTGGATGTGCCGTGTGGATTTTTAATATGAACAGGTTGATATTTTGTGCACACTGTTGTCCTTTTTTCGTTTCAAACATTTCGTTCTAATCGCCCACAGAGAGAATTCACATAAAAATACAACATTGCAGCTGTATTTTAAGTTGAGTGCATATTCAAATCTATTTTATTGTGAGTTGTTGTTTTCTAGTATGATTTTTATTTTTGTCCTTCATTTGTTGTTTAAATTTAAACGTTTTTATTGTCTTTTTGTTTCGCCTCGAAAAGTCATAAATTTGTAATTATTTTGACATTGACTTCAAATACTTTAAACCGATATCATTATAGTTCTACCGCTTTAGTATTGTTTCCTTAAAACCTTTTATCGTTTGCATATCCTTCAAATTCCCCAATTGTGTTTGAGTGTTAAATATTTTGACACCTTTGTTCTAATTAATCTGATATACTACATATGTATATAGATTGTAAAATCGAGTGTGAAGACTTTTGGGTAAAATTTATAGTTTCACAAATTTCACATAATATCCGAGAAATTCCCTTAGCTATAGAAGGTGTAATTTGTTAAAGTATTTATTCTTAATTCAAACTTGAATTGTATTCTTTTGAAATCATTTAGTAGTTACTGAATTTTGAAAATATACGATTTTGTTGAAAAGTTACAAAGACATTACAACCCAGCAAAAAAAAAATTGGAAGTAATGCTTTTCAAACTACTTCTTTCACTGCTTCACAAGTATGTGTTAGTGTATTTTTACTGCTTTTTTAGAAGTTATTCTGAACAACTTCCAAAAATCACTTCTTTCATTGCTTCCAAAGTATCCGTTAGTATATTTTTACAGCTTTTTTAGAAGTACTTCTGAACAATATCCACAAAATCACTTAAGTATTGCTTCTAAAGAGTAATTGTTCTTAAAGTGATCCTAAAAAGTGATTTTGGTATCATTTGGCATTTCAAAACAATTCCTGGCGGGACCAATATTTTTTTTTTTATTTTTTTTTTTTAATTATTATAATTAATTTGTTTAAATTAAATTTTTTGTTAATTTTAAAATTTTTAAAATATGCATATAATGCGTGTTATTTTTGTTCAGTTTAAGATCAAATATAACAAATTCCAAATAGAATTTACAATTTATTTTACATATAATATGCATGCATATAATATATAAAAAAAAATGATGAGAAATTGCTTTTTATGCACCTGTAAAAATAGTACTGGAAACAATATTGAACTGGAGTGCACTTTTTACAATTGTTTAATAACTCTTTTATTGAAGAGAATAAGGAACAATATCACTCAGCAACAAAGTGGTGTTTTTATGCCCGTCAACTTTTATATCAAAGAATAGCTAAGCGGTAGAACGCTGACTAGCAATCGTGAGGTCGCAAGTTCGATACCCGGAGGTGGCAATAAAAAAACTTTTGTAAAATAAAAAACAATATAATTTTTTTTCCGAATAATTTTTTTTTTAACTTTTAATTGGTGAAGAGAGCTTCCTTTGCACTCGTTCAAAAAGTACTGAAAAAATGTTGAATCGGGAGTACTCCTCTCCTATGGCAACTCAATGTTAAAATCATTAGTGTTTATGTTAAAAAAGAAGTACATCTAGATTAGAGTTTGCTGTTCGGTTTTATTCGAAACCGAAACCGCGGTTTTTCAAGCCTCAAAACCGAAACCGAAAAAAACCGGAGTGTACAATTAAAATCCGAAAAGATTCATAAAAGAGCTCTAAGACCTTCTGTTGCATCCTCTTTCCAAGCGCACTTTTGTGACTTATAAAAGACTCCGAATAAGGAGAATTATTGAAAAATTTATAATTTTCTGAGCCATAATGAGTCATTTATTATTAATTTTACAATAATGAAAAAATTTTGAATGCACTCATAAATACGAGTATGATATGTTTCATTTATAAATCCAAAATTTGAGCACTCTGAAAAAATGTTTAATGCACTCATAAATACGAGTCTAATATGCTTCATTTATAACTCCAAAATTTGAGTCTTTTACGAGTCAAAATTTCTGAGCGCTCAGAAAAATTTCGGCTGGGATATTATTGAATCTGGCTCAGCTACTATTTTACAAAATTTTTTATTTAATTGTAATTAACATTTTCTCCATTAAATATTTCTTTAAAGAATTTTTTATTTTTGTTATTACGGATAACATAAACTGAAGCTTAAAATTTTAGAAAAAAAATTGCACCAAAAAGTCAAGTGATTTAAGAGATATTGAGTTTCACATATTCAGTTCAGTAACCTTGTATTTTTCAAAAAGTCCTTTTCGTAGTTTTTTTTCGAAATTTATGAAATTTTATCTTTATATTGTTTTAAATAAATTGCTAAAACTTAAATTTATACTCTTGAAAATACAGCTTTAGTTGCGGAAAAAGAATAAAAAAATTCAATTCATAATGGTTTTCCGCGTTGTTTTTTTCTCCCGCAAAGTCGTCGAAATGGCTTTATTGCATATATTTGATTGAGAAATTCAATAAATTCAATTGAATTTTAGGTTATAAGTATATGGTGCGTTTTAAACTATTTAATTTTTATACTTATTTCAATAGCTTCAAAGAATTCTATTATTAGCACAAGAAAACCGAAAATTAACCGAAACCGCGGTTTTTATAATTTTGAAAAACCGAAACCGCGGTTTTCAGATTTTTCAGTTTTTAGCGAACTCTAATCTAGATCATCAATTGTAGTGTTTTTTCTACTGCTTCGCCATATCTTTTTTTGCTGGGAAGATAAAAATATATTTTCGTATTGTTTCTACATTTGAAAGCACTGCTTAGTCACAACAAAAATCGGACTGACTTTAGCTTAGTATCTGATCAAACTGCCTTCGCTTTCATTGCACAAAATTTATTATATAAACAATCAAAAAGTTAAAAACATAACAAATATAACTCGTACAATAAGGGTTTTCACAAGGGGTGTACTATTTGTTGTATCGTTGTATCGTCCTAACAAAAAACAGAGTTGTTAAAAATTAAATTGAAAAAATACAACATTTGAGAATAGCACGATACAACATTTTTACGTATGTTTAGTGTCCTATGTTTGAGTGTGCTAACCGATAGAAAACTGAATAGAAAGTCGTTGTTAAACACAAATAAAAATGTTAACAACTCTGTTTTTTGTTAGGACGATACAACGATACAACAGATAGCACACCCCTTATGAACAACCTAAATGTATCAGACCTACTGAAGATTGTTTAGTACCAGAAACTGCAGTCAGTCTAGTTCAATCAAATTTATAAATTCAGAAATATACTTTGTTCTCTACCTCGCCCTTCACTAAAAATGTTTAATTTTGCTAAAATATTTGTAAGAAATAAGTTTTAAAAATGTGTCGAAAAT
The DNA here is from genome assembly GCA_949987735.1 of Leucophora obtusa. Taxonomy (NCBI): domain Eukaryota; kingdom Metazoa; phylum Arthropoda; class Insecta; order Diptera; family Anthomyiidae; genus Leucophora; species Leucophora obtusa. Next base: position 8,854,850 of record OX465295.1, read on the forward strand.
TAAAAATTTAACCTTTTTTATCACTGCCCAAAATGTATTGCCTGTTTTGTTAGAGCAGCGCCAAAAAACAATATGTTTTCTCTGCATAGAATTTAAGAATTTCACAAAAAAAAAAAAATAACGGATTTTCTCATAAACTGTGCATCTGTAATCGATATGTTGATAGAACGTTGTTTTTAGAGCTAATAAAAAAAGGAAAGAAAAAAATCCTAAAAAATTCAACTAGCAACATATGTTACAACCCAGCAAAACCACACATTACCACATAATGTGTAAAGTAATGTATTGCCAAAGGGGCCGATGTATTACTTTACACCTTACTTCACTAATGAATTTTACAGGCGATGAGCCCCAAGGTAATGTGTGAGGAGGAAGTTATGAAGTAATTGGTTACTTATGTGGTTACGAGGATGGGAAAAGTAATGGGTCTAAAAATAGATTTTCATAAAGAAATTTTATTTTAAAAAATTATTACAAATATTTTTTTAATAAATATATAAACGTCCCAGGAAAACTTTGGTAATGGGTGCGATATACTCACGCATTACCTTGTAATGATAGCTCGTTACCTACTGAATTATTTCAAATCAAAAAGTAATGACTTACCGATCACTGATTACGTATTGCATGATTTACAAAAGCAAAGTAATGAATAAAACTTTTTTAAAAATTTATTTTTAGACACGTTACTTTATGTTTATTTGTAAGCGGAAAGGTAAGGTGTATATTTTTCGACATCACAAACGAAAATACAAAACATAACAATTCATTTAATTTCTAAGCAACCAAATGTTATATGTGTCCATAGCTCAGTGGTAGAGTTCTCGGCTAACAGGCAGGGAACCCAGGTTCGAATCCCAGCGCAACCACGCTTATTTAATTAATAAAAAAATATTTGAAATAAATTTTTTTTTTAATGAAAAACTATTTTTAGACATTACTTTTCCCATCCTTGTAACCACATAAGCAACCACTTTATTACTTCCTCCCCAGGCATTACTTTGGGGCTCATCGCCTGTAAAATTCATCAGTGAAGTAATGTGCAAAGTAATGCATCGGCCAATATGGCTACACATTACTTTATACATTATTTGGTAATGTGTGGTTTTGCTGGGGTGGTCACGCTGGCATTCGAACTTGGGATCCCTGCTTGTTAGCCGAGAACTCTACCACCTGAGCTATCGGCACGTATAACATTTAATTGCTTAAAAAGTAAATGAATTGTTGTGCTTTGTATTTTCATTCGTAATGTCGACAAATATACACCTTACACCTATGCTTACAAAAAAACACAAAGTAATGTGTCTAAAAATAGATTTTCAAAAATGTTTTAATCATTACTTTTCATTTATAAATCATGCAATACGTAGTCAGTGAGTGGTAAGTCATTACTTTTTGTTTTGAAATAATGCAGAAGGTAACGAGGTATCATTACCAGGTAATGCGTGAGTACGTATATCGCACCCATTACCAAAGTTTTGCTGGGAAATTTCAAGGATTAGCCAACAGTAACCCAATGTTATATAAACATTACCGATATTTTAGAGAAACCTCTCGAAAATCTGGCAAACAGAAGCCGCTAACTCTTATGGCAAATTTTATTACTGACAGCTCAAATTGTTTACATAACACTATGGAACATTTTTGGGATTATTGTCTGGGGGGTGAGAAATTCCAAGTCAGGGTGATGGTACTAGGTCAGTATAGTAAAACCCTCAAAGGGTTTGGCGTTCGTATGTGTCATTTTTTTTATGACCTTTTAAATTTTTTCCTTATCTTGATGTTTTTTCGCTTAGTTGTAACTCGAGAACCACTTGTCCGATTTTGATGAAACAAATTTAGAAAAATTTAGAATTACAATTTCTTTAATCCGTTCATATAACATTTTTCTTTATAATCAACAGTTTTGCCGGTAAAAATAAATTTGTGGAGAAAAAAAAATATTTTTTTGCCTAAAAATTAAAATTTTTTATGAATTAAAAAAAAAAAAATTTTAATTTTTAGGCAAAAAATATTTTTTTTTCTCCACAAATTTATTTTTACCGGCAAAACTGTTGATTATAAAGAAAAATGTTATATGAACGGATTAAAGAAATTGTAATTCTAAATTTTTCTAAATTTGTTTCATCAAAATCGGACAAGTGGTTCTCGAGTTACAACTAAGCGAAAAAACATCAAGATAAGGAAAAAATTTAAAAGGTCATAAAAAAAAATGACACATACGAACGCCAAACCCTTTGAGGGTTTTACTATACTGACCTAGTACCATCACTCTGACTTGGAATTTCTCACCCCCCAGATTGGCTGTTGTACTGTGTAATTGGACATAATAACAGTTAATCATGAAACAGGATATTATTCTTGAAGCTAAATACAGCAGACCAGAGAAGAGCGGTCCATGATCCTTGAACGACTATTAGGTTGGTCATAATTTATGTTGATATTTATCTTAGTAACATCTTTTTCAAGTGTATACAGATCAAATTTCAACCTAAAATACAAACCATGGTATTTAAGAAAGAGTTCTTTCTTTCTTTCCCTTCTTTATTTTCTTAAAATATTGTTATTTTAATGAAAAAGAAAAATGCATTCAACTATGTGATGTTGATCAAGATGATGATGATGATGATATTGATGGTGCTCCTTGTTATTTAGTTTATAATAATTATGTTTTGCTAAATCTCAAATAACAACATTTATGTTGTTTCGGTCAAGACGCGTCATATTGTGGCACTTGTTGAAATCTTTCTCTTTCACATACTCGTATCGTCTGCGTACATTGAAACTTACTCCAATAACGGAATTTTATGAAAATTGATTTGTTTAGACTAGCCAGCCAGCCATTCTCTCATTCATAATTTGAGCACAGACATAAACAAGACCGACCGACCGACCGACCGACCCATGCATGCCAAGCATTAACAAAGAACAGTGAAGAAAAAAAAGGATTTTCATATTAAACAAACAAATCCAATCGCTGGATGGTGATTTAAGAACGACCAAACACAACACATGTTATTTTAATTTCAAGTGATGTTTTTCCAACAAAATCATCAAGAAATCAATACCTTAACCAAACAAAACTTAAACATCGTTTGTAATTTAACCATTAATCATAAAAGAAACATAAATTCATTATCCTTGAGATATGTTTAAAAAGGATTTGTTGTTTTTTAAATTTTTACAACAATAGATATAAATCGGTAGAAAGACAAATCATTTATAATAATATTTTTATAGTGAACCCACTAACCATAATTATTGTATTCTTTTTGCCAAAAAACAAATCACAAAGTCATCTTTGAATTGTGTCTCTAAGGACTATGCTACTGCAGAGCCTTAAAACATGATCATGCAATTGTAATTGTTTAGCAGAGTCGCCGCCTTTTGCCACAAATCTTCTTCCTTCTTACGTACGTGTGTGTGGTCAGTTTGAATCGAATATCGATCGGCAACTTCATAAATAATTGTCAACAATAGTTTTGCTTTTAAGGATAGGAGTACATCTATTACTAATGAATGAGTTTCCTAGAAATATCTCTTAACGGTATGAGAATATTTTTTTAGGCCAACAAGAAAGAAAGTGAGCCGCAAAATCATTTTTTACGAAAAACCAAAACAATAATAGCAAAGATAAATAAAGTGTCTGTCTACCACTTGGTTTTTAAAAATAATGATAAAATTCTCATTAAATTGAAAGCAAATTGAAAACCGTGTGAAAATTACGTAATAAAGAACAAATCAAACGATGCTATCGATTTCAAATGTTGTCGATAAAGTGACATTTATTGATGACATTTGTAATTTTAAGGCAATTTCATACAATGTTATTAATTTTGTATTACAATTGTGTTGCAAACATACGCATATTTCTTCTGTTTTAGCCAAGAATGGGCTTAATAGCAGCTTTATATATTATGCAACACTGAATTAAGTAAAGTTAATGGCTTTTGGAAACCATTTCTCAAATAGTAAGAGGAATTAAAATGAGCCACTGGGATAGTTTACAGCATATTCAACGGTTTTAGTTGAATGTAAAATTTTGTTGGTCTTTACTAAAGACTGCATTAGCTGATGCAGAAAGACATGACATGTGGTTATCCACACTGAGAGAATTATCATCATTTCAGTAATGAATTTCTTCATAGTTTTTATGAAACAGGTTTCATCAAAGTCAATGTTAATGAAAAGTTCATAAAATTAATGAAACTCTTCATAAAATGAATAGGCCACTCCTCCAATGAATAAATCATTCAGCCAGTGAAGTGCTTCATAAAATCTATGAAGCAATTTCATTTATTATTATTTATTATAGTTGGTTGTTGTCTTCGCTAAGCTGAAGTGGAATTTTGTGACTAAAAAATGCATTTTTCAGCCAACCAGCGTTATTTAACATTAAAAAATGGGTCATTTTGACACCATGCTCTCAAATAGGTTAATTTTGATTTTTTTTTTTCAGAAAATGCTTAATTACTGGTTTTTATATCGATTTTCATGCCAAATGGCACTTTTTTACATTTTAAATATTTAGGGTCATTTCGACCCCATGTGCCTATAAGGGTTAATTTCTAATTTTTTATTACTATGTATAAAATTTGGTGTTAACAGAGTTATTTGGAAAACATTCACCAAATTCCGCAAGAAACAACACATTGTTTTGGTATACTTCCATGAAAAATCGAAAAATTTCACCTTTGACCTTGGTAAAGAAAGGGTTAAAGTTATCGGAGTTTCACAAAATTTTCGGAAACAATCCCTCATATCAGAATTAAAAGAGATAGGAAGTAATTTTGTTACAGCTAGCTAAAAACATAAAAATTAATACTATTATCTAAATTATTGGCCAAAATCACACTTTCCTCTAAAATTTTCAAATTTAAAACTTCGTCACTGTTAAGTTAAAAGAGGGATATGTGTAATTTTCAGTAGAATTATTCCCTAAGGTATATTTAAGCGTTGACCACTTTTTTTATATATTTTGTTGAACAAATTTTTAAAAAACTCAAATCTAGATTTTTGCAAATTTATAAAAAAACAAATCCCATCTTTGGCCATACCTGGGACTAGGTAATCATAAGCCAAGAGAGACAAAAATTTATATCTGAATATTTGTGGATCTTAGAAATGAAACTAGAGTACAACATTGTAAATTTTTGAAATAGAAATTTTATTTTTTACGATTTTCATAATTTATCTCATTTTAACCCTACAATGGTCTGAGGAAATTGCAATTACTAAAATATTTTCCAACCGATTTAGGATTTCTATACATTACCAGAAATGGAATTCAGTCTAGATTATGATTCTATTTACATTTTCCAAAAATACAGTTATTTAAGATTCAGTATTTTCAAAAAAAAAACAAAAAAGTGAGTTTTTCGTCTTGTAAATCGTATTTCAAACTTCAGGGCCGATGCATGAAATAATCAAATGTATTTCAATAAATTCTGATATACATTTGATTATTTCTGAAATACAATTGATAATTTCTGACATACAATTGATAAAACTGAAAATCAATTGATAATTCATGAAATACAATTGATAAATCTGAAATACAATTGAGAACTTCTGAAATACAATTGGAAAAGGTGTAGAATATCTGACCGGACAGGCAGTTTATAGTCTGGTATCCCGATTCGTTGTAATCGAGATTTCAAACTTTAAAAAACGTTTTTTAAAAGCGTTTATGTGGTTTAGGGTATAAAAATGCTTGACCTAGACCCAGTTTTTATTACACATTTTATTATATATTTCCCATCGACGTTAATAATAATAAATCCCCTAACAGGAATTTGATCCGCTTTCCGAAATATAAACCCGAAATATAACTGTATCGTATCGTCGGCAAGCCCGACTTTAAATTTTTATTTTTTTTAACCTACATGGATTTAACATTTCTCTATATGTGACGCGCAAAATAGAAAGGGACCTAAAGTCAGGAGAGCATGGGATCGGTCTCATTCGATGCTCAGATGTTGTCCACACAAAAAAAAAATTGATTTTTTACCCTTAGGTCCCTTTCTCTATGCGCTGTCACATATTCTTTTAACCGAGATTTATCTTGTGAATTTTAACAAAATCCACACAGATTGTCTCCTAATTGGAATACACTTGTCTACTTCTAATTGGTTTTTATCTTTCTCCACATTTTCTACTACGTATGCTTTGGGATCAACAAGTTCCTGTAGGAATTTCTCCTAACAGGTTCTGTTGTCTATCTACCCCCACTACAACTAGTTATCATAGTTTCTTCTTTACACCTATGAGAGAGTGTGTGTGTTTTCGTTGAGCCATTTGGAGAAATCAGGAGAAAATCTTTTACTTTTATTTACTTCCTTTTACTTGTTTACGTTTACTTTGGTTTTCTTTTCGGTAAGACTCGACAAAATTGTACCTGTTATTTTGTTTTCTTTTTCTACTTGTACTTAACAATTTAACACATATTTTTTTCTTTTTTTGTTATGATTTTCACACTTGAAATCACATGTTTTGAGAGAATCGTTTGTAGTGTGAACAAAAATCGCTAGAGGGCGCAATGGTATCAAGTAAATAGTATACAATTACAAGACAAACAAATTAATATTGTTAAAAAAAACGTCGTTTGAAATTTCAAATAAATTGACAATTATTTAAACTACATAATGAATTTAAAACTTCCCAGCCAGCAAATGAACTCAAAACTGAATCAAAAAGAACTCAAAGTATATTATTAAAAGTTAAAGTTTTTGTATGAAAGTGTTTCATCCAAAAGAGCCTTCTTTTTGATTCAAAAATTACTAAAAAAAAATATTTAAAAAATTTTTTGGGCTTAAAAATTAATCTTTTTTTTACCGTTTTTTTTAATTGTTGACAAAATATTCAAATTTATTTACATTTCTGAGTCAATTATGAACCATTTTTGGACTTAATAATTTGCTTCAAATTTTTGTACCTGTTGTTTTATGAATGGCAATTTTTGACAAAAAATATTAAAGTTTCAAAAATATGTGTTTTGTTTGAACAAATTTTAACTCATAGCATAAGAATCCTCAAAAAAGTATCCAAATTTAGCTGGCATAGTTTATATTTTCTATTAATTATTCTCAAATTGTTCTCTCAATCGGCGTTGAGTTTCTTATGCAACTTCGATTTCGCATGTTTGGATATTTTCAAATTATTTCAATTACGAGTTTACGATGTTTTTATTTAAATAACTGGTTATTCAAATTTTTTACATCATTATCCTTTGAGATTATACTACTATAAATTTGCCAAATCACTGTGATAATAATGTATTCCTTGTCGGCTTGATCATAGTACTGGTACCCTTTTGAATATTTAAATTATCTACTGTTGTTTTCTCCTTGAAGAACATTCATTAGTTTTTGAAATTACCGCCTTCTTATTCATCCTTTCTTTTTATTAAATCCTGGTTCAGTTAACACCACTACCACTAATTGTAATTAATGGTTTTTTGTTTCCACATCCAATTTACTAAAATTCAGCATACAGAATGGACATTTTGCCTGACTTTAACAACTTTAAGTGTTGCAAATTATTGTTGACCACTAAACTATTGTAGTTTTTAGTTGTGTCGGTCATGCTTTGAATATTGTGTTCCTTTCAAATGTCAAACTAATGAATTTCATTTGCGTTTTCTTTTCATGTACTTTATACTAGAGAAGGATGCCGGCCGACCAACCATATGTGCCTTTTCTTACCATGGTGGGAAATTAAATTATGAAATCGATTAGCATGGTTTGCATGATTAAGCAAAAATCTCTTTTTGCACTAGGAATGTCCGTTACATTTATTGTAGAAACATTAATTTTGAGTTTCATACAAAATGTTTTTTTAAACAATAACTATGTTTGACTTAAGATTTGTATGGTTTATTTTTTAATATTTTTTTTTTTTAATATTCTCCAGAGATTTGATTTTCAAAAGCTGGTTTTTAAATCTATTCTAAAATTATTAATATTATGATTGTAAAAAATGCAAAATCAGAGTGTGGGAATTCAAAAATAAAGTAAATTACATTTTTTGGCAATTCATTTGAGAAAATTTTTACCTGTTATAATTCCACATTATTTTCCGAGAAATATAAACCTAATTATGCTTAGAAGCAATGATTTAGTGAGAAATTTAAAAAATATAAGAAATTACTGGAAAATGTTGGGATTAATATGGTTTTGTTACAATTTGTTCTTTCCACTTCCCGCGCTTAACCAATAAATAAAAAAATGCCAAAAAGGTAATAGGTGAATTTTTCTTCGAATTTTGAAAAAATAAAAGCTAATTTAAGTATCCCAGTTTATGATTTGAGTCTCAAGCTCCTAGACCTTTTGAAATGATAGCTACATACGAGACTCATAAAAGATCCCTTAGACCTTCTGAAATCATAGCTATATGACTGTCTTTTTCTATACCGATGTAGCCTCATTCTGAGCATTCTTTTATGACTCATAAGACTCCTAAACATGAGCATTATTGGAAATATCAGAATTTCTGAGTCTTTTATGAGGCTCATAAATAAGTGTCTATTATGTTTCATTTATGACTCTTAAAATTTAAGCGCTCTGAAATTCATCATATTTTAGAGTCTTTTATAAGTCATAATTACTGAACGCTCAGAAAAATGTTGGCTGGTTATGTTTATAAAATTAAGTATTGAACCAAGGTAAACATTTTCAAAGAATTTTATTAAAAATTTCTTTTCTTATTTCAAATCAAAACACCGTTAAAAGTATTTAGGGCGAGTAACTTATTTCCAACAAAACCATAGTTAAACTTTAACCACAGATATTTCCATATAAATTTGGCATTAATAACTATGGTTAAGCACTAAACTATGTTTACTGTGAGATAAGTTAACAGGTATTAGAGTAGTAATCGATTATCCGAAATAAAAATATCGAGTGGCATTGAGTACTGAAAAGTAACGCAATTTGCCAGCAATAGTTTAGTTAATCTCCCAACTGTCTTTCATTCAAAAAAGTCACGGATTTATTGATCCACCTTCGAGTCTTATGAAAGTCACAACTCTTCACAAGTGGAAATAGGATCATTATTTGTTTTCATTGTAAAAAAATTTTAATATTTGTAGTAGAAGAAAAACTGGTTTGCACATACATTTAGAAAAATTCATGAAATTGCCCGCTATTGATAGGTCAAAAAGACCAAAATACTACTTATATTAGTTGCCGCATTCAGGCTTGCCAGATACTTTTTTTCATTATCCCCAAACAAATCTAAAAATATCCCCAAAAAATCCCCAACTAGAAAAAATGTTGAAAAAGGTAATAGAGTTTATTTAATTTGCTCAATTTTACATTATCCAAGCTAAAAATATTTTTTATTTAATTTTCAAGATTTTAAAACAATTTTTTTTAAAAAATTCATTAATTTGAATTTTTGAAGTTTGTCTATTAAATACAGAGAAAATATAAAATTAAAACTAAAAAAAAATTAAACCCACTCGGGACCGGCAGCATGTTAATGTTTGAATTTTAATTCCAAATATCTCCACTAGGTGGTGCTGCAAAACCATAAAAGTTATAAAAAATATGTTTTTTAGCACAGATCCACATTTTCACGAATTTTGGTCGGAAAATTCCCTGCTACTAAAATAGGCACAGGAAAGCGTTAACAAATCAGTTTAACCAAAAATGGTTGCCATGATTTATAGTGAATCAAATTTTTTTATAACAATTAATTTAATTTAATCAAATCAAAATTGATTCAATTTAAATTTGAATAACTCTCATACTCACTTTATTTAATTTTAAATAATAATTCATAAAATGAAGCAATTTTAATCCAGTTGTTGTTGATAACAAATTCGATTTGCTTTCAACTGTCACATAAGTAGACAATTATTAACCCATTCAAAGGCGAATGACACTGATGATGGCGCTTTGTAGCGAAAGCCGAAAATACGTATTCTGTCTTGGTGGTCTTATCGAATTCTTTGAAAAAATTTTTATTCTTTGTAATTTACTTGTAAAAATTGTATCATCTTTCTTTAATTTGAAAATAATTTAAACAGAAAGTGATATTAATTTATGATCTAGAGTCAAACTAAAAGAACATTCATTTATCAAAAATTTTCTTTTTCAATATTTTAGATACTTGGAAATTAATCCCATTAAAATCTCAGGCATAAAAGATTTATTCGGGTTAGAAAGCTTTGAATTGTTACGGTAAATGTATAAAAGGGTAAATTTGTACTTTTTTTTTTTTTTTTTTTTTTTTGTTGGACCAACACTCAGGGGATGCCCCCTATTAACGCATGGGGAGGAGGAAAAAGGGAGTAGTGTTTGTGAATATTTGATTTGAATTTCTCTACATTGCAAGTAACAGGGAAGACTTCTGCGGGGAGTTTATTCCACATACGGCTGGTGCGACTGATAAACGAATTATCTCTGTAATGCGTTGTGCGATCCACTGGACAATCGACTACAAACGGATGTGCTCTACTTGATAGGCGAGTATTACGAATAAAAACTCGGGCTCTGGGGATAAGTTCACTTATCTCAGCAGAACACTTCCCATGGCAATATCGATAGAACAGAGTCACACAACCCACATTCCGACGATGCTCCAATGAGTCAATAGAGCTGGATACTCTACTGTCATTGATAAGCGCCGACGCCCTCCCTTGCACACGGTCCAGAAGCTCCAAAATAGACTTCGAAGCTCCTGCCCATATATGGGAGTTGTATTCCATTTTCGGTCGGATATAGGTGGTATAAATATTGAGTAAATCGGATGGAGTGAAGTACTTCTTGCACCGACGTAGAAAACCTACACACTTGAATGCTTCTTTCGACACTTGGAAAACATGCTTATTCCAACGGACGTCACATTGAATCTTCATGCCCAGAACATCAAGAGTATCCGATTCCTCAATATTGATATCACCCATATTTACAGATGGCAGTGTTGACCCCACAGCCCTATGGGTCAACATACAACATTGGGTCTTGCGTGCATTAAAGTCGACCTTATTCACACGACCCCACTCTGAGATTGTAGAAAGGTCACGATTGAGTGTGTCATTCATAATTTGCCTTTTGCCCCCAATCTCCTCAAGGCTTGGCCTACTATTGAAGGAAAATGAATGATAAATGTTGCTGTCATCTGCAAAAGAGTAGATAGCGTTGAAAGTTTGACCAGAAGGTCGTTGAGAAAGATAAGAAATAGGGAAGGAGAAAGAACAGAACCCTGCGGTACCCCTAAATTCAGCTGAAACTCGTCGGATGAAATCCCATCTATAACAACACGAATAGTGCGATCTCTGAGAAAGCTCGAAATAAAACGAGCGAAGTCATTACCCACACCAAAAGCAATAAGCTTTGATACAAGCGCCCCGTGCCATACACGATCAAAGGCCTTTGAAATATCCAAAGCAACCACTTTACTCTCACCAAAACGGTGGATGGACCGGCTCCAACGCTCCGAGAGGAACGCTAACAGGTCTCACGTAGAACGATTTCTACGGAAGCCATACTGTCGGTCATTAAGAAGTGAGTTAGACTCTAGATAATTCACAAGATGGTAATTAATCATACTCTCCATCGCCTTAGAGAGCGCAGAGCATATTGCGATCGGGCGGTAATTTTCAGGGTTGTTAGCTGCACCCTTTTTAGGGATTGGCTGTACATTGGCAACCTTCCAGCACGAGGGGAAAACTCCCGCATGGTAAGAAGCGCCAAAAAGGTTAGCCAATGGACGAGCTAGCGTCGAAGAGCACTGTTTCAGCACCATTGCTGGTATGCCATCCGGCCCCGTTGACTTATTTACGTTGAGGTCGGCAAGAACCCTTTTAACTGCTCGAGCTCGAAAGAATATCTTAGGCATAGTACTCGATACTCTTTCAAGCTCGGGCAGTGGTTTATCGCTTTCCGGCAGGAATGAATTTCTTGCAAACATCTCAGCTAAAAGGTTAGCTTTATCAACCGGTTCAGTGAATATTTGGTCATCCTTTAAAAGAGTTGGGATAGCTGAACTAGCATTATCCTTTACTCTTTTAACGAATGACCAAAATGACTACCCCTAGGAGGAGAAAGAACTTTAGTACGAAGACGTCGTTCTTAAAGAAACTTTTCACGTCTAAGTACTTTGGAACACTCGTATCTCGCCCGTTTGCGAAGCATATCAGTATTGGCGTTTTTGTTATCCCGCCAATTATTGAACACTAACTCTCTTGATCTGACTGCATTTCTGCAAGTCTGGTTACACCAACATTTATCTTTTGGTTTAACCGAAATTTGCTTCGAGGGAATGAAATTTTTCATTCCAAGCAATATAACTTGTTCAACCATTTTCGCCGCGGCATCGACGTTGTCGTCGAGGAAACAGAGTTTCCAATTAAAATGCCGGAAAAAATCGTTGAGCTCAGCCTAACGTGCTTTTTCGTAAATAAAAATTGAGCGCTTCGCAGCTGTTGTCGAAACGTTTCGAAGTCCGGAGAACGAAAAAGATGCGGAAATGGTACAATGATCCGAATTGCCGAGAGGTGCAAGTGTTCTTACTTCATACTTGTCAGGATGAGAAGTAAGGAAAAGGTCAAGAGTATTCTGGTGTTCACCTTCAACGCACGGAATGTGCGTTGGTTCATTCACTAATTGCGCCAGGTGGTTGTGCGCGGCAAACAGCTCAACATAAAGGCCCTCGGGAGTTGTATGGCTTGAATGGCGAAGCCAGGAAGAGTTGTGAATATTAAAATCGCCAGCAACGACGATTTCACTACTCGGGCAACTCCAGAATTCTAGAAATGGAATCAGAAAGGACGTCGAAGCCATTAAGTGTATTCGTCCTCTCCATGTTTGGGCTTCTGTATAAAAACCCGAAATGTAAGATGTGTGACCTGATTTTGAACTTAACCCAAAGTGTGTTAAATTCCGCCTCATTACAGTCTAAATGTTGCTGATACTGGTACACAACATCGTTGCGGATGTAAATTGCAAGGCCCCGATGAAATATTCCATATTGAAGTTATATGAAAAAACCTGACTAAAGTGTTCTGAAAACTATACAAAATTAATATGATCTTAAAAATTTACGAAAGGTTTTAAATATCCCCAAAACAGTTTTTAAATCCCCAAAAAAAACCCTGTCCCCAAATGAACATTTTTGTCCCCAAGACCAACAAAAAATCCCCAAATTTGGGGTCAAAACCCCAAGTCTGCGGGCAGGCTGCATTCGTCATAGGAAAGTAATTTTACTCTAAAATTTTGATTTGAAAACCCATCTCATCAAAATTGTCCGTTAAAGTAAGCGGCCCGTTATTAGGAAATCAACGAATAAACTTAAAATGAAGAAAAATATATAAGATTATTTAAATATTGTTTGAAGAAAATGTTACACCATATACATATGTATATGAAAAACATACATAGTTAACGAATGTATTTACAACATTGCAAAATAACGTCATAAACATTTCCGGCAATACTATGTAATATTTCAAAAAGAATAAATTTGCATAATATGCAATGCGATAAACTGCAAGTAACAAAAAATAAACTGTCACATAGATAAGAATATTCCAAAGAATCGACTGCAGTTAAGAAAAACAAAGAGAAGCATTTGAACAAATAAAAAACCAAATAGGGTATTTAAAATGGAATCTATTGTATAACCAAATGAAGGCATCAATACTAGACAAACACATATACTCGTAGACTGACAGAACAACCTACCAAATATAACCAAGATATAGCTGGAAGATGATCTTCTGTGTCAACAAAGGCATTTTCGCACATTTAACACATGTGACATAAAATGAGTGCATGTGATCACATGTGTTACGTCCACAAAAAAAAAAAAAAAAACTTTTCCAGAGAAAAGAGGTCGTTCGTGTTATACTTGTAATGAATATTAAAATTCAAATCTAGTTATAACAACAAAACAATTTCAAAACAATTCTTTAGAATGTTAAACGCATAGAGCATGGATAAGCCTTCTTTAACTTGAAAATATTTCAATTTCCTAAAACAGAAAAACTGCAACTATTGTTTACTGAACGAGTACAAACAGAAATTGAATATTTATTTAGTTAATAGAGATAAAGATTTACTATCTCGGTTCAAAGAGAAATTCTCTTTGTGTGTATCCTTTCTTTAAACTAATCATGCATGTTGATTTATCATAGCAATAACTCCCATTTAACAAAGTTAGAGTTTAACTAACTTGCAGTGTTGCCATAACGGCGATTTTCTCATCAGATCTAGCGATTTTATTTCGTCCCTAGTGGGAAAAATTGTACTGCAGCTTTTAGCCAAAAATCTAGCGGTTTTTTACGTTGTAATATAATTTTTAGAACTCGGGATTATGTTCAAAAATATTACAAAATTCGCTTATTGATAAAACAACTTTTTAAACGATTTTAGTAAAAAAAAACACTTTCTTAAAAATACACATTTCGATAAAATATGGGTATGCAGTTTTTCACCGTACACCGCCCTCTATTGAGTATTTTCAGTACTAATATTAATTCAATGAAAATCGGGATTTATTATTTGAAGCTTTATCGTAAAATTTTTCATTATTTAAAAGTTTATAACACTTCTTATGAACATATTAAAGAAATTTTTGACTAAAACACTCCTTTAAGTACCATTTATCAACAATCTAGCGATAACATCGCTAAATTTTTGCACTATTTATAAATCTGGTGATTTTCTAGCGATTTTTGGGTCTGATCTACCCATTTATTTTGAAAATTTGTTGGCAACACTGCTAACTTGCCGCAACAACTAACGAAAGAAAGGAGAAAGATTTAAAAATAGATTGCGCGCGTAACTGAGAATGCAAGTGAGCGAGCAAAATTTCTATAATCCCCTAGCTTAGCATGAGTTCTTCTTTAGCAAATATTTTTTCTCTACTCTGTATGGGTTTTTAGTTTTAACTCATGCATATCTCTAGGAAAAATAAGAAATAAGAAAATCACTTATTAGTTATTAGTTTCCTATTGTTTTTAGATTTTAAGATACACATATGGTTAAAGTATTTTCCATACTTTTTGCCATAACTAACTGGACTGGATGATCTTAACAATGACCATAAAAAATGTGTATGGACAATTGATTATTTGTATTATTTTAGAAAAGCAACTGAAAAAAGAACAAATTCTTTATGAACTTCTGCCTAAAACTACATTCGAAACTGCAGTTTATGGCACATATGAGTTAATCCTTTCTTTCCTTTCTCTTTTTTTCCATTTTTAAAAAAAGCGGGTAAAAAATGTTGGAATTATGTTGGTTCTGCCGAAATGATTTTATCTTAATATTACAACTTTATAAATCGCCCACTCTTTCTTCATTGAAGAGTTTATTTATTTTCCTTTTTTTTTGAAGCTGCATTTTATGACAATCAGCAGTTTGTAGAAATTTTAATCTTTTTTTTTAGGACGTAAAAAACCGTTTTGTTTTTATCAGTATAGTTCATTAGAGACTATGGAGAATGAGATAAGATTTATTTACTTTTTTCTGGTTTATTACAGTGCGCCTTTTTTTAAAAACACTTTAAAAACACTTTCATTGATATTTTTACATTTCTCTACGCAAAATAATCTGTTAAATGGTGTTAGTTAATCACTCATTTCTGTCAGGCAATCGTCTGTTTGATTTTTGGTTTTCATTTAGTGATAAGACATTGAGGAATACGTACATAGCTGCCTTTGTGTTTCCGTCTCAGGACACTTTGCTCCAAACGGTAACTTGTTTCTAGAACGAATTCTAGGTCAGTAAAAATTTAGATTATAAAACAGATTACGGAACGTGTCTTATAGAATCAGTTCTTGTACAAATTAGATTGAGAACCGTTATTTAAAAATCTTTCTGAAACTTGACCAGATCTCAACGATTACACAGTGTAACACAGTAAGAAAAATTTAATGCATCGGGGGATTGCTGCGACACATAATTTCTGATAGAATTTGTACTGTGTTCGGGCACAATTTAAGTTTATACTAGACAGAATATTTTAAATGTTGTTCAACTTCGGATTGACCCGTAATATCTTTGATAAAAATGTTACTGCACAATAAGTAAATAGTATGTCTTTTTGACTGTTTCCATTTTACTAAAAGTATACACACATGCATATTTTAATCTAAGCATTTAGATCTAATCTCAACTTATATTTAATTAGTCACTATACAAAACAAAAAGATGATCTACTACTATGTCTAAAATAGTTTACTTTCAACTGTTACTGAAGATAGTTCTTCATATTGCTATAGGTCAGGGGTGGCAAGACTTTTTTCGCTGCGTGCCAGAAACGGACAAATTATTCTTGTAAAAATTTCTCGCGTGCCACCTTAATTTTAGTTGTGTTTTAAAAGTCCTTTTTTAAAAATTTTTAAAATTTAGAAAATTTCCCTTAAAAATATCATCGCAGATGTACATATTTATCAGCGCTACGGATAACCCCCATGAAATAACCCCCAAAGGGAAAAATTAAATAACATCCAAGAAATGACGTAAAAATGTTTGACGGTTATTTAATATTTGGAAGTTTATTTAATATTTAAATATTGAGATTATTTCATTATGAAAAAATCCCCAATGAAATAAAATTAAGTTTGAACATTATTTCCTTTTCATTTTTTGGGGGGTTATTCCATTTTTGGTGGTTATTTCATATTGTTTAAAAAAAAAGTTAAATTATTGGCGCCATTAATTATTTAAGTAGGTAAGAAACTAGTTGCAAAATGTGCTTCGGGCATAATTTTGATTTTGTTAAAATAAATCGCGTGGTTTTTATCATCATAATAATGAATAAAAAGCGAATATTATGGATTTGAACTGAGAAATTTCTATTTCAGATGAAATGGCTCTGCGAAACACGATCAAAACCCAATTTCAAATTCCAACAAAGGCGGTTATTTCATTATGAAACTTATTTTCAGCCTTTATTTAATTGAGGGATATTTCGTAAAACCTATTTTCCCTTTAAAAAAAACTTAATTTTTTTAGATCCAATTTTATTACAAGTTGTTTTCCATTTTTGTGGAATTTTCTGGTACTTTTTACTTCTCCAAATATGAGGCATTTTCTCATCGAAACATTTAAACTTCCTTCAATCTAGAATTTTAGAAATTTTCCCAGAAATTTCTGATAATCGAATCTGCGAGTTCTGTATTAACCATATTTCTTTAATCAAAAAAGACGATTTACAAGCTCTATGAAAAATTTCACCATTATGGAGTTAAAACAGAAATTTTTGTAGCGAAATTTAACATTTAACTGAATTTTTGCTGGTCTTTTAATAATTTAAATTTTTTGAAAATATCCAACAAAACGTCGCGTGCCAGCTAAAATCCACTCGCGTGCCACTACTGACACGCGTGCCATAGTTTTGCCAGCCCTGCTATAGGTACTATAAAAACTAGTGGTTTTAACCTAAAGGATTCCTTTGTCTTTTTCGTAGCCAACTATCCGGTCATAGTCAAATGGACAAAAAATACATACACTCAATATAATAAGTCTGTTGGCAGAAAAATTTGTTACTTTAACAAAATTTATTCCTATTTTTTGGCTTAAAATAAAATTTGTTGATTTTGAAAATTTTTTTCCTCAATTTAACAAATCTAACTTTAAGTAAAAAATTTGTAAAACTACAGTTTTATTTGTAATTATACTGAGTCGTAAAATTTGTTCGAATTTAGGGTCTCGGGACGCTACCCGGTCCTAGTCCATTTAATCTAAGGGCATGTAAGAGCACACAATAAGAGCAAACATTTTGTCCGTTTTGATCTATCTGGCTTAGTTTTCGAGATATGGGCCATTTTAAGAAGTGGAAAATTTTAATTAAAAATTTCCGAGGGTCCAAGACCCCGCCAAGGTCCATTGTTGGATAGAGAAAACCTATTCACGGGGGTTTTGATCATCACGAGGGTGTTGAACAGTTAGGGGTCGAAATTTTCATCATCGATATATGGGCCATTTTAAAAAATCGGGAGGGAAAGAAATAGTGCCATCTTTAAAACTTCGGATAGATTGGTGGCGCCATCTACCAGGTAATAATATAAAGATGAAAATATAATATTTTAACAATAAATTGTGTAAAATTTAATGAATGGTTCTCAAAAATTAGTTGTAAATAATTTTAAAAATTAACGCTCAAAATTAGTTAAAGTACTGAGGATTTTTAGTATTGTGTTAAATGAAGACAACTAAAATCTTTGCTAAAATCAGTGTATCAACTAAAAATATGTTAAAAATTAGTTAAATCGATCTGAAACCCGTTTTACAGGTTTTTCTACTGACGTATTATTTTAAGTGTAGTTACCTTTTTTGAAACATAACTGTGTTTGGTGTTTGGTAGGATTTGTGGTTTAATCTACAATCTTTGTTAGTTTTTACTTAAAATAGAAAATTATTCTAAACAAATCTTCCTTTTTAGTTTTGTAAATAAGTTCTTTTTTAAATTAAAATGAGCAAAAATAAAATCCGACATACTTTTCTAATTTTTTAATAACCATAGATTTTAATAAAAGAGTTTCAGATTTCTAGTTCTATCTGTTTGTTCTCTTTTTTTTTTTTTTTTTTTTTTTTTTTGTTGTGTTCGGGTTTAGGAACTTGTTTGTTTAATACGAGTACATTGAGGAATCCTTTTTGTGCCATGGTGGTATTTCTCTAAATCCTAGTTTTGCATGAGATGAAATTTTTAGTATGCAAAACATTAATAACTTTCAGCTGCTGCTGTTGCTGCTGCTCACATTAACCAAACTAAAGTTGACCAACCACAATTTTATTATTTTTTGTTTTAATAATCATTAACACCATCTCAAATGACAGACAACAAACAGAACAGAGTGATGATGATGATGATGATGACGATTGTGATTGTAAAACAAAAACTCGGTAATATTTTCACATTTCACATACTAAACTGACCATTTGCATTAATCTTGCTTCAAAAACAAAAATAAATTCTATATTCCAACATGGACATAAACCTCAGGATCATTATTTCTTGTAGACTGTCGGACGGACGGCCATGCGAATGGACAAATTTTGTGTGATGTAATGTTGTCACTTTGACATTTATGTTTTTGTTTTGTTTATTTACAATTTTTGAAATATTATAAAATCATGATGATAATGATAACTAGAGATTATTCTTTGGGTGACTGAGTTTTGGAAAGAAAAAAAAATCTCATGAAATCCTTCTAATCGAGGGTTGTCCAGCAAATACACTTTCTTTTGCTATCATGATGATGATCATGATGCTTTTCTAGTTTCATCATTAAATTGCAGATTTAAATTTTTTTATGATTTAGAGAAAAAAACCAGTATCAAAGTTCGTTTCTTTTCCAAAAGTTCATACGCCCCTCAAATAAATCAGATAAAAATACATAACGCACGCACCACATTGTGATACTCAGAGCTGAGTTGCTCGCTCGCTCACTCACTCAGTCTGTCTGTTTGTCAGTCAGTCGTTCGTTCGTTCGTTCGCACTTCTTCTGTATGGCTCAACATCAGCAAAAGCAACCACATACTAAAAAGTTTTCTTTTGCAATCATTACATTTGCATTTCATTACATCTGCTACTTTTTACCCTTTTGGAAAATATAGTTGAGTATAAATCCTGTCTATAATTATAATGAATTTTTCATTTT
Source organism: Leucophora obtusa (assembly GCA_949987735.1). Taxonomy (NCBI): domain Eukaryota; kingdom Metazoa; phylum Arthropoda; class Insecta; order Diptera; family Anthomyiidae; genus Leucophora; species Leucophora obtusa. The sequence goes on from OX465295.1 coordinate 8,874,465, forward strand.
CCTGTATTTTTATTGTCTGCATATCTGTCCGTTCTCGTGTCTGTCTGTTCTTCCATCCATCCATCTACATCATGTTGTAATATGCAAATATATTTTGTTGTTGTTGTTGTCTTGGTTAAACAGGGAAATATTATGCATTCTCCAGGATACCTTCAATTCTAGTGTCTCTACAGAGATTCATGTATTTTTATGTTTTTTTTTTTTTAACGTTAAACCAGTTTTCCAATTTTCTAATGTTGTAACGTTTTCATTTTTTTTTTTTAACAAAACTTGATTTTTTGTTTTAACTTCCATAATTGTCAGATGATAAGGCAAAAAGCTTATTATTTTGTAGAGGCTTTTTAATTGTTGTAACGGGAAGAGTGTAGTTTTGTAAACATCAACTAATTAAAACTTGATTTTAATAATAAGTTCTTTGGATTCAATTTTTACTCTTTAGGTAATATTTTCGAGACTTCTTGCTGAGAAGAAACGCTTTTCTGGGGGCGGGGCACTTTCTTAACAATAACCTTATTTCCTTAACAGTCCCAGCAAGTCATGATTTACAAACGACTTCTTTCATTGCTTCAGAAGAATCCGTTAGTGAATTTTTACTGCCTCTTTAGAGGTGATTTTGAACAAATTCAAATAAACAGTGCTTTCATTGCTGCCGAAAAATTCGCTAGTATATTTTTATAGCTTTTTGAAAAGTATTTCTAAACAACATCCAAAAATCACATAAGCATTGCTTCTAAAGCATAGTGATCCTAAAAGTGATTTTGATATAGTTTATTTGCAAGCAGATGATCACGGGTTCGATTCCTGTTGGGACCAATATTTTTTTAATCTTTTCCTTTTCCTTTTTGTTTTTTATTTTTATTCATTTCTTTTTATTTATTAATTTTTTATTTTTTTATCTATTTTTTTATTTATTTTGTTTTTTGTTATTTTTTTATTTTTTTTTTTAATTTTTTATTCTTTTTTGATTGTCTTTTCTTTTCTAATTTTTTTTATTTTTTTAAATTTTATTTAATTTTTATTTTTTTTTATCTTTTAATTTTTTGTTTTAAATTAATTTGTTTAAATTCAATTTTAAAACTATATACCCGAACAAAAAACATTATATCTAGCATATGTAGTCATATCTCATTTCCACATTTAATCTTATCAAAGTTCATCTCAAAATTGGGATATCCAGTAATATCCAATAAGATCCCTCAAATTTATTACATGATTAAACTAGATCCAAATAGATCTCAAAATTGGGAGATCTAATAATATCCAATAATATCAAATTGAGATCCTGATAGATCCCAAAATATCCTATGGGATTAATTTAGATTCAATTAGTTACAAAACGGATAAGCTAATTTTGGATATATTTGGAGTTGTTTAAATTTTAATAAAATTTAAAAAATAACACAAAACTTTCATTCCTGAAAGTGTAAAGGTTTTTGAAAGCAAAAACTTTCTAAAGTATTTGTCAGGAGAGTATCCTGATGAAGAAAAATAGCAGTTTTTGAAAAAAGTACTTATTATGTTAATTCATAATAAGGAAATTGGCCTCGAACTGAATTAATAAATTGCTAATCAATCAATTTAAAAGGTCGAAAAACTATTTTTATTTTTTAAATAAAAATTAAAAACCAACATTTTAAAAAAGTATTTATTAATTTAAAAAAGTATTTATTAATTTAAAAAATATTTATTGCATAAAAAAAAACTCTGTCGGCAGGATTCGAACACAGATTGCTGCAGTTGTAGTCGGTCACTTAACTCACTCAGCCACGCACTGCTATACAAAATTTTACAGGGGTTTTCAATAAAAACTTCTTTTTGTTTCCAAATACTCTTATCCAACACTTTTGCACTAGTTGTTTTGTTAGTATTAAAAGTAGGAGTAAAAATTAATAATATTGCAAAAATTTTGTGTGGAAATATTCCAAAAAAAATCATTTTCGCCCTGAAAGAACTCATATATAATCATATCTCAAATTATAGTGTTAATCTTGCACCATATATGGAATCATATATGATAATATCTTATACCATTTAATATAATATATAATCATATATAAAAATATCTTACATGATACAACCAAAAAATTTTTATAAAAGGGCATATACGAGTATGTATTATTATATCTCAAAATATATGGCTTATATGCCACCACATGTGATCATATATATTATGTGTTATATGACCATTTATAATTATGTACGACAATAGATCTGGCATATCTCATTCTATATAGCATATGTGGCTGATATCTAATTTTAGAAAAGACAACATATAAAATATGTGGTTATATAAGGTACAACATAAGAAACATATAATTATATATGGCTATTTGTGGCCACATATATATTCACATATTATAAGATAAAACAAGATATTACTGTATATGACTATATATAAATTTTTTTGATCGGGTACCCTACTAAAAAAAATTGTGTGAGTTTTGATATTATATATAATTACATCCGAAAAATGAGCACATATAATTGTATCGAATTATATCGTATTAGATCATATTAGATCTAATTTAACACAATTAGATCTAATTTGATAGAATAAGATATGGTTTGATACAATTTCATCCGGATTTTGTCCCCATCCAAATGTATCAAATATAATATAATCATATCCAACTAGATGTAATGGTATATAATTCGATACAATTATACATAATTATATGAGGCATATGTAAATATATACAGGTCTATATACATATAATTGGATATTGTAATATGTTGCGCTATATATTGTGCAATGTATAACAAGATATAGTTATATATTTAGGATATAATTTCGTAAAATTGTATATAAGTATATCTTAAAATATATGTTACAATATTTAATTATACAAAATTGTATATAATAATATATGACCACATCAAAACTTTTTTAGTTGGGTATATAAAAAACTTACATAAAAAATTGCTTTTGAAAATTGTACTAAAAACAATACCGAATTGCGTTGCACCTTGCACACTTGTTTAGTAAGTACCTACTTCTATTGACGAGAATAAAGCACAATATCTCGCAAAAAGAAAGTGGTGTTTTTATGCCAGTCAATTTTCATATCAAAGAATAGCTCAGCGGTAGAGAGCTAGACTAGCAATCTTGAGGTGGCATGTTTGATACTCGGTGGCGGCAATAGCAATGTCACTACATTGCTAGATCTGCAAAAACAGTTGTATATTGGAAGATGACAAAGCAAATTGTGGTAGACAATTTGTTTGTTGTTGTTTTTTCTTTAGTATTTTAAATGTTTTATAACGTTCCTAGACTCAACAAATATTTCTAGAACTTCGAAAAACGTCGTTCCCTGACGATTTCCTTAGGCAAGAATGAAATCCGGATAGGAACATGCCTTCAGAAGATTATTTTTGACAATTTGTTAAATAGGTTTAGGGTTTTTTTTTTTTTTTTTTTTTTTTTTTTTTTTTAAAGAGAAGCAACACTCAGGAAATTCTTCCTATTAATTAACGTGTTGCTTTCTTTGGAAAGGGGATAGAGAAGAATTGAAAGGTGGTGAAAGATGAAGGGCTTCAAATATGGCAACACTGTAATTGCGCGAGATGTTGAATTTTTAGAACAGTTGTTGCGCGCCATCTGATGGTGAGTTGGCGAACTTTGTTTAAGCTTTTTTAGTTCATAGCCCTGTTATATTATTTTACTTCGGTGGGGTTAAGTGCTATGGGAACACCGAAGGAAGACGCTGCGATATATATGAGGGATAGAAAAAACTCATACATATTACTATTTTTTATAAATTGATGTTGCCTTGGTTGGGGCTCGAACCCGCAACCTCACGTGTAACAGTCCAACGCGCTAACCATTATACCACAGCGCCGAGAGCACATTTTATTTTTTTTTAGCACATTTAATTCCTTTAATGCAATTAATGTATAACCCGATAAAAATAAATTTAAAAAAAATAATATTTTTGCCAAGAATTTTTTTTAACTTTTAATTTAATTTTGAAAAAGTGTTTCCTTCGCACTAGTTCAAAAAGTATTGAAAAAATGTTGAAGTGGGAGTGCTCATCTCTTATGAAAACTCAATGTTAAAATCATTAGTGTTTCTGTTAAAAAAGAGTACATCTAAATCATTAATTGTAGTGCTTTTTCACTGCTTTGGCAACTCTTTCTTTTGCTGCGATCCTAAGGTTTCCGACACCATAGTTTTACTTCCAATAAGTTCCACGGCTTATGTGTCAGAGCGTCATTAACCAATTTTTCTAAAACGTGTGTCCATTAGAGTTTACCACTGTGTAAGAACCTTTTTTCTAATAACCGTTTTGAGTCTGGAATCACTTTGGGGTTTGACAAGAATTGAAAAAATTGTATTAGAATTAGTTCCATTATCAAAAGTCAGTCAAACCCAAATCAGTAACAGTTAATTTATATCTTGTAAATGTAAATTTGAAATTTCATAGATAATATCTGGAGAAAAAAAAACTCTAGAGAATATTTAATTTGTAACCAACCATTGACATATAATGCAAAAACATTTTTCCAAGGAATATTGCACAGCAACAAAGAAATCTGAAAAGAGTAATGGAATTCAGCATGAAATCTTTCCATCAGCCAACTGTCAACAGTTTCGATGCAAATTTTCCAGAAAAAAAACACACACAAAGTATGAATATTAAAAACTCATGATCAATTCTTTTTTTTTTTAAGAAAAAAAGATTTAATATATTTTTCTAACAAAAAAAAATCACAATAAATCCATTATATTCTAAAACAATATATTTAATTTATAATAATCATCGTCAATTGTTGCTGTGGGTGATATATGCAACCATCCGTATATGAATCCTTTGGAAATTCATCATTCATGTGGACTGAAATATTGTTCTTTCAAACTGCCCAACAAAAAAAAAAAGGCGGGAAGTTTACTTCCTTAACAAAAAATTCAAAAAAAAACTAATCCTTCTTATACATTATGGATCTTAAAAGAAGTAAAAAAAATCCATAATCACTGACAACAATGATAACAAAGGATAACAAATTTAACATAACAATAACCCTTACCAGCAGGACATTCATAATCATCATTAACCAACAACAAGTGAACAAAATATGCAAAAACAAAAAAGGATAATTGTTTGAAGAATAAGAAAAAAAATTTGCAATTTTTAGCGCCAAGTGTATGTGTGTAGGTGTTCGAATGCCATGTCCACGAATACAACAACAACATACATTAAATTGGGATGTATACGAATCTCTCCTTGAAGATTATGACAGGGAGTAGTAGGATACGCTTGAATGTTAACAGGTTTTTAACTAGAAAATGATATGATCATTTTAGTTGCGCAGTAGTTTATGTGATTTCATGCTCATTTTATGTTAACTCCTCTTTGAAAGATGCTTCCTAAGTATTCGGTTAAGAAGATGTATAGATTAATTGTGAATAAAAATTAATAATGGAACTATGTTTTTGAGAAAGGAATGAAGCAAGTGTCTAAGTTATCATGGATTGTTTTTTTTAAATAACATTTCAAAGAAATTTTATAAGATTATGTAGCAGTTTTTAAGTTAATTATTGACTACAATAGAATTAAATAAATTTTTCCATATGATTTAAGTTCCTTTGTTGGATAGAAATTAATTTGCAAAAACAAAACGCTATTTATGCAGACTCACTATTACTATCTTCACTTAACGCTATACAAAATATCACCAACAATAACATATTTGCCACTGAAATCCAGGACACTTTAATCAGAAGACATCCAGCTATTAAGATCATATGGATAGCAAGCCACTGCAACATTCCTGGAAACGAGTTTGCTGACGCAGCAGCCAAACACTCCCTTAAAGCTCCATTATTGACAACCGAAAACTACAACATCAAAGATACATACATCGAAATACATAAAATTTCAATTAAATTTAGTAAGTGAATTTTGGACACTCACAAAAAAAGTAGGGATATCAGGCAAAACCGTTATCGATTCATTACCGTTAAACTTTAAATACCGATGCCGAAGTAATCGTTATCCGTAAAATACCGAAATGAAATTTTGATATGGAACCATACCCTTAAAATGCCGTTACCGAAATAAATGAAATACAATTAGAGAAGCATACATTTTTTTTTTTTTATAAAAATTCAGAACTAGTTCTAAACCCTTCACCATCCATGTTGGGCGCCATTTATTCTTACTTTTTAAATGAAATTTAAAAAATGTAAAATAAAATTCTTTGTAACTCGTGACAAAATTTATACAACTCACTCACATCAACATCCTTTTCTTTTTTTCTAAATAAAAATACAAAATAACGAGTGAATAATTGCTAACATATTAATTATTCCCGTAATAAAACCTCATAAACCATCAAAATTACTATTACTTCCGTTGCTTCCTACGAAAGCGTCAAAACACGTTCAAATTCATAATTTTGTTCCCCCGTTCATTTTAATACATACTCGTCACTTTGTCTCATCGGCTGAGAATGACATAGATTTAATTTCGTTTTCAATGGAATTGAAATTTTAAGTCCTATTGTGTATTCTTCTTCACCGTATCCATGTTGTAAATATTTTGGATATCTGCGTGCGTGTATTTATTTGTCAATTTGGTAGTAATTTAACACCAGCTTACAGCAACAAACAACATTGAATCATTGTTAATGTAGTGGAAGACTGACAGTCTATACGTCTGTCCGTCTGTTTGTCATTCAATTCAATTAAGAATTCAAATTGCGTATTATCAATCAACCAAAGATATGAAAGAATGGAATGGAATGAAATTTTAAGAATACACTTTGGTTTAAAATCAAATGAGAAAAAGGATGGATGGATACTGGCTAAATGGTTGGTTGAATGAATGATTGAATATAAATGCGCAAGAGATATTAATTATAATTCAGAAACCGTCATTATTGCTAGATACATACTTGTGTACTCGTATTCCAGTGCACAGTGCACTCAGGGCCACGCCAGACGCATTTCGATGAAAAGTCATTTTTGGGATTAAAGGAATTAAATATGGTAAAATCTTATCTAACAAATTTCGCAAAATAATTTATTGCAGACTTGTCCCTATCTGGATTTCAATTCCGCCTAATTCGTCAGTGGTTGACGTTTTTAGAATTTCTAGAAATATTTATTAGGTTAATTTACAAACTCAATGGAAATTTCTTGTTCTCCTCTATGAGCATTATTCAGTATATCAAACGTCAAAGAAACAATAAATCAACAAAAAAAATTACACAATTTGCTTTGTCACCTTACAAAAAACATGAATACCAAACTAATACATACATATTCGTGGTCTTTATGAAATCCCCACCGGAATTGGATTGGAAACGGAATTGGATTCTATAAACGGGTTTATAAAAATTAACTGAAGTGGCATTATAATAACGTTAACACTCACACAACCTCACAACAATTTATTAAAGCCCGACTGAATTACACAATCGCTAATCATTAACTCTAATAATCAACTGACCACACACGGCTACTACGCAATTAACACTCTAGTACTTTACTTAACAGCACAATGTTAATGTATAACTTTACTATACCAGTGTTAATGTACGACTTCCCTTTCCTCCGTAACGTTCGGCCTTTTATAGTTTAACGGCCTTAAATGTAGAACATAGTGGAAAAATCCAGTGTTTCTATGATTATAACTCTTATGTTATTCATAACAGAGCCCAACTACTTAACATTATTTATAGCATTTAACCTTAGCATATGCTGAGGTGTATAATTAAATGTAGTGTAACGTTGCCAGAATCCCGTCTCTTGGGCTACTTCCTTTCAGAAAATTTCCAGAGTTTTCGATACTAGACTAATCCATATTCGTAACAATATTAAAATAAAAAGGACTAAATCGGTACTTATTTAATCAATTACCAGTAAGTTATTACTTTGCAAGAATATATAAGTACTTCTATAACTTATTACCAGTAAGTCATTATTTTATATTTTAAAGTACTGCAAAAGGTAATGACCTATCATTACTTGGTAATCCGTTTGGTAATGACATGTCATTACCATGTTTATGCTGGGATGTAACGTTGGTGTAGCGGGCTGTATGATTTATATTAGGACAGATACTCCTGAGTTTCTAGATGTTCTAGAACTAGTTCCAGAACTGATGCTAAGGCACCCGGTTACACTTTGGGACAATTTTAAATAAAAATTATCAGTGTTTGCATTTACAGTACGAGTAGAAGGGGTTACAAAGGAAAAGTAACTTTCTACAATCGATTCTTTGGAAAAGAAAATTTTTCTGGGCAGTTAAAAAGTTTCTAACTTAGAGTCAATGATTCTGAACCAGCACTTACATAGATAAACTGTTTCACGGACTAAAATTAAAATATTTTCGGCACAATTGGACGTCATCTTAAAAATCTCCTGATGAATATTTCAGCTAGCTGCTATATAATTAAAGACTTTTGGCCAAAAAATTCAAGTTCTGTGAACAGTGGAAAACAAAGGTATATAAGATAAAAAGGCTAGAAATTGGAAATAACTGATAAATTTTTACCACAAAAATTTTCAAAAAAAATGCCAAAACTGTTAAAAACTACTGTTTTTGCAGTTAGTTTTATTTTTATTATAAAAATATAGTTTAGTAAAAAAACATTTTTTTTTTCTTTCGATTACAAAAAAAATGTGTAATTAGTTTATCCTACTTAAAATTTGATGTCAAAATTCCGAAAAGTTCTCCAGTTATTACGTTTTTATATATTTGTTATAGATAACAAATTTCCAATTTTTATTTTGAAACTAAGAATATCTCAATAATAACAAAGGTTAAACTAAAGTAAAAAAAAAAATATTTTTTTTTATTTTCAAAATAGCTAATTTTATAAATAAATGTTTATTACAAGTATTAAAAATAACTGCTTTAAACAACTGCTAATTTTTTAAATAACTGTGATAACAGTTGTTTTGTATTTGCAATATGAAAAAAACTATTAGTACAGTTAAAATCAACAACTACTGATGACATCACAAACAACTATAACAAAATAACTGTAATTACAGTTAAAATCAACTAAACTCGCTATTTTCTGGTTTCTTAGTTTCCTTCAGTGCACCGATTTAAATCTAATTTTTTCTTGATATATTATTAAATTTTTTGATTTTTTCCATGCTGAAAACATTGATTTTATTTTAAAGTAGTAAAATTTTGCTTACACAGAATGCATTTAGGCCCACTGTTTACATAATGTATTCAACAATGAAGGTGAATTATTGTAAAATACATATATTATCATGAGAACTTTAATTCTACAATCCTTTATTGTTCACTTCTCATTTTCTTTACCAATCAACCATTCTTTCTTTTGTTAAAAATTTTCCTATTCGTTTTTCTTTAACATGGAATTATTATACAAACCATATTTAAAGACCAGCAAATCAATCTCGGCTTATATATTGTTGTTCTTTTATTTTATTGTTGTTATTGTTGTTATTGTTGGGGTTACGATAATACAGGTGATTGACAACAACAAAAACTACAATACCAGTAATATATTATTACACGTCGCTATACCCTTTTTTTATATTCCTTGATATGTTTTTCAATATTTCCAGCCTAGAAGATAATAAAAAGTAGTCGTAGAGAATGCAAACAACATTTATTTACACACGTGTAATAAACCATTCAATATTCTTTGGTGTTGTTGTTGTTTCTTTATTACTCAGCTAAATGGTTAATGGTGGGGATCCAAATGCACTTCTTAACCAAATGAAAAAATGCCACGCAATAAAGGACTGACTTGACTTACAGTCATGTAAATCTTTTCTTTAAAGAATAGAAATCTTGATTATTATGCTGCTTTTTCTACGTTTTTTTCCACTGTTTTTATTGATGCTGAGAAGGCTTTTGTTTATTTTTATTTTACCATGATTTTTATTATTGTTAACATATTCTGGTTTTGGCCTTTTCCCCCTTTTATGGTTGTATTGTGTGTTTCGTGCTTAGACGACTTCTTAGATTTGTCGATAGAAGTTTTGTTGTGTTGTTGGTGTTGGTAAACCAGGCTCCAACATACACACTTAGTTTTTCTGCGTTGTTTTGAGTTTGTTGAGAAGGATGGCCGTTACAAAACGTTTAAAGAAAAGTACAGTCTAAAGACCTGTTTTTCTTCCCACAAAGAAAAACTTGTTAAGTCAACTTTTTTATATTTTATGTTATAAATGAGTTTTTTTTCCTTGGTTTCAATCAACCAAACTTGTATTTGAATTTTCCTTTAACGAAAGGGGTTTCCATGAAAATTTAATCTTTCGATTTAATGTTATAAAATATTATTGTGTTTTGTTGAGCCATAACACCTTTTGTTGGATGGTTATGGCTCTAAACATTTAAAAAGTTAAAATTTATCGCTTATGAAATAAATGACAAGTATTATTTTTGACTTTCTTTTATAAATTTCTATTTATTTTTCTTCATAAACCGCTTAAAGTCATAAACGGAAGGAAATACAGGTTTAGGTATTGATAAAAAAAAGGAAATATTTCATCATAAACAAGTGCATTAACCTTTAAAAATTGTTTTATAAAAGATGTCACACCAGTGGGACTTATTCGATATTTTTATTAAAAAACTTTATTCAAAAGCAGAAATTCTGTTTAAATGATCAATTTTGTTAAAATTGTTATAAAGATACACTCACAATATTTTATCGCTAAAAACAACCTAAAATACATACTAAATTAATTGAAAACACAATTAAAAAAATGACTACTGATTTTTCATTATATTCAAACCATTTTGATATTTATTTTCAAACATTGTTTAAACAATCCGTAAAAGAAGTAAAAATAATTGAAAAGTCTATTAAAACAATCATCAATTTTTAACTGACAAAACGTAAAAAAACGATTTTGTGGTCTGTTTTTTCATATTAGAAAGTTGTTTTTTGTTTGAATTTTTAAAACACCATACACAACACACACGTTCATATTTTTATTGGCTATTTTTTGTGTGTATGAGTAAAGCATTTCTTGTAATTTAAATTGAAATAATTTTGTATATAAACATACTATTTTAACAAAAAAGAAAACCGAAAATATTTGAATTTTTTGTTTTAAAACAGAAAACAACGAAATTATTTAAAATTTTTTTATAAAAATAGAATATTTGACTAAAAATAACAACTCCTACGGACGATACATATTTTTTTCTAGTTTGTTTTTTATTGATTGTTAAAAAAAGTTAAACAATATGTTTCAATGTATTTTAATTGAGTCTTCAATTGAAAACAAACTTTACCTATTACTTTTCAAATAAACCTCAATCGGTTATGGAAAATATATTGTGATTGTACGAGTAATAAGGGTTTCTTCTTTATGACCCTCAAAAAGTTATAAATTTTTTAAACTATTTTCTTCTTATGTGCCCAGCAAGCATGGCAATACGAATAAGATTCTCCAGTTATATCTTCTAGAAAACAACTATTTCGTTTTGCGAAAGTTTTCTCCCTCGGGAGCAACTGTTAACCGAAAGCAATGCCTCCAGGCAATACTAAATTAATTCCACAGGTAGATAAATCCATAATATTTTTGGGCATATATTATCGCCTGGAGGATAAATCCACGATATAAATTCCATAGAAAATTGTGAATTCATTTGAAGAAAAAGGTAGCAAAAAGATCTCCTAAAAATATAAATCATTTAATTAAATTTATTTAAGAAGAATGGCGAAAGATGCCAAAGGAATATGATATACCAAAGCGAATTAGTTCAATGCAGAGACGATTGCAAGCTGTAGTTGCTGCTACAAGTTTATTGTGTTGCTGTATGACGGAACTACTTTAAATTTTATTATTATTTATTAAATTTTGCAAACAATTTGTTGACGCTTTTGTTGATTGTATTTAGTCATTTTGCGTTGATATCATAATTTTTTGTTTTTTTTTCTAGTTATAAACTAATTTATAAACCTACATAAATAAAAAAATATATAAAAATACTTGGATTTGTTTTTGTTATTGGTTCATAAAATAAAATTATTTAAATATTTTTCTTGTGCAAACAATTTCTTCACAAACTGTATATTCTCTAAACACGTTGCGACGCGTTGGTCGTAACCGGGCATCGGCTTTCATGCAAATGCTAGTTTGACCAAATACGTACTTTTCCGGGTCATAAAATTTGCAATAATATGGCATCAGTTTTTTGTTGCATCCCAGCAAAACATTGGTACACTGAAAGAATTATCATCACTTCAGTAATCAATTTCTTCACAGTTTCAATGAAGATTGTCAGTGGAACTCGTCCATTGAAACTTTTCATATAATCTATGAAACAGGTTTCATCAAAGTCAATGTTCATGAAAAGTTCATAAAATTAATGAAACTCTTCATAAAATTATTAGGCCACTCCTCCAATGAATAAATCATTCAGCCAATGAATAGCTTCATAAAATCTATGAAACAATTTCAATTATTGTCGTTGCTAAGCTGGAGTGGATAAATAAAAAGTATTTAGCAAATGCAAAAAGCGTAATATAATTGTAGCATATTTTTTTATTTATTCACCATTTTGTAATTTGAAAGCCTAGTGGCCAATTAATAAATTACAATATTCCACTCACTTAAGATAATCTTAATTTAGAATTTATAAAACCCTGATAAGAAAATATATTTATTTGCTACTCTAAAAAATATTATAATTATTATTTTTGATATCCCAATTTAAACGAGAAAGAAAGAACTATTGTCATTATGAACTATGTTGTAATAAAAATGATCAGAAAGATAAGAAGATTGTAGTTATTGAAAATTATTCAAAAGCCTCCCTTTATAAGTATGATCAGTACAATTGAAATGCCTTAAGGACGCTGGCAGTGCATTAAACAACAAGACCACACGCCTTTGAAAAGATCGACTTACCCAAGGAGTATTGAATGGTACAATTAGACGATTAGATCTAGTGGATCTGGTAAATCTAAAGAAATTAAATATAAACAACGGGCAATTTGTACTAATAACACGGGTGTAGATATATTTTTCTAATAAAATAATTCATTAAATTAAAAAGTCAATTAATGGAATTCCTTATTAATGTTTCGAAAAAATTAATATGATTTATAAACGAGTAAAAAGGTTAAAGTCGGGCATGCCGACTATACAATACCCTACACCAGTCTGGTTAAAAGCCAACTAATGTTTGGATCCGAAATTCGAATGGGTTAAAATGAGGCTTGTGTCAAAATTTTCTATAATGTGAGTCAGCGCACCAAATTTCATTAAAATATCTTAATATTTGCGACCTGCAGTTTGTAACCAAGCCAATTTTGGGGGGACCCTTATATGGGCACTAGTTCTAAACATGGACCGATGTTCACCAAAATCAAAAGGTTTCGTTATTGGGCCAACATAGGTCTGTGTACCAAATTTCATCAAAATATCTTAATAGTTGCGACCTGTAGAGTGCGCACAAGATTGCATGGACAGACAGACAGACGGACGGACGGACATCGTTAAATCGAAATAAAAAAAAATTCTGAGCCGATCGGTATACTATAAGGTGGGTCTACGACCAATATTTTTTGGTGTTACAAACATCAGCACAAACTTATAATACCCTGACCACATAGTGGTGTAGGGTATAAAAAATGTCATACCCAAAATGAACAATAAAAAATTAATTTTTAACTCCACAATTTTCTTGAGGTTTGTTTTATATATATAAAATGATATTATCGATATTTCGCTACTCCATTGTGTAGAATCTTCAGGAAATAACAAAAAATATTGAGTCTAAAAAGAGATTTCAAAAAAATTTACAAAAAAATGTAGAAAAATACTTTGTTTGAAATAATTTATAAAAATAAGTCGTTATTGGTAACGCATTATTTTTATTTTGAAATAATGGAACAAGTAACTAGTTATTTCTAACTCAATATTGTATATTTTAAAATAATGCAGAAAGTAAGTCGGTATCATTACTGGTAGTCCAAAAAATAATTATATTTCATTACCGCTTCTACACTTAGTAATAGTATTCGTGTAACTCCTTATTTCAACTTTTCGTATGTGTGTAACCACTTACTATTCAAAATCTCATAACTACTTAAGCTGGTTTTACACGACATGTATTTGTCATATGACTTGTCACTTTTTACATTGTAAAATTTATACATGCCGTGTGAACCCTTTCAAACATTGCATGTGTAAAACCCATATGCAAAAGTCATATGACAATATTTTAAATAGAGCGTGTTCTATTTTGACGTGACAAACCAAATGTAATCAGCTGTTTTTGGCAAAACAAAACGGAAACTGTCGGCAAAAAAAAAACCAAAGTAAAAACTGGAAAAATTTTATAAAAGCTGTTAAAATCAACAAATGTCAGGCGTAAATACACATATACGTTTGAACGCAAAAATTATAAACCTTATGTATTTGCTCATTTTGACAGACATACAGAATTACATATGGGTCCTTAAAGTGACAGGTCACATGACAAATACATGTCGTGTGAAACCAGCTTTAGTTTTCATTTTTTCATAAGCGAAAGGCTAAGCGTGACTACTTATAATAAAAACGACCACGCCAAACAAAAATAATGAGTTTAGACACCAAAAAATAAGTTGTGCGGAGCTATGAATTTCTATTATATAACCTCTTATTTGTTAATGAAATATTTTACTGGGATATTGATTTTCAAAGTTTTTTAGTGAATTTTTCCTTTTTCTTACTGCTCATTTAAGTGCATATTTTAGGTTTTTTGTTCATGAAAGTAGAGGTCCTGTATGTAATTTAAATTATTTTGTTTATTTCTGAAATGAACTCTTGTCTCATTACTGCTAACCTTTGCTCTTTAAAAAAATTCCCTCTATTTTAATGAAATAATAGTTTTGCCCCATCATGCGTACGTATGTGTGATTTCTAGTTAATTTCAGTAATACGATTATTTGCGTAACAAATCAATTGACAGCGTTACCAGCAATAATAATTGTGAACCACAACCTTTTCGTAACCGCCAACGCATTCTTGTTAAAGAAACAACCGAAAGAAAAATAACTAAAATTAAGGAAAATAAACATAATCGACGAGACGCGCCCACACGTTTTAAATGTATTCATTCTCTTAAAGTAAATGGATGGAGGCATGTGGAGAATACGTGGTTTATTTGCTCGGCTGTATGGCTGCATACCATCTTCTCTACACTATTGCTTGCTTTAGACACACTTTTCTTCGATGTCTTCTTCCGAATATGTACGATGATGAACATAAGGGCAAAGCTACATCATTATTATGATATGCATATATTTAACTATTATTTTGATTTTTCTTCTTCTTCTTTTAACTTGTTTCATCGTTGATGTTTTCTTTAATTTTGTTATTGTTATTTTTCTAAACATTACTTTGAAAGAAAAAAGGCTCAAAACAAATCAACAGGAATACATTGAATATACCTCCTAAGAATTCAATCTGGGCATTTGTCTCCATGTATTGGTCGAAATGTTTTGAATATTTATTTGGTTGTATCAATTCCACCATATACCACCGCTGTAAGCAGTCAAATATATATGTACATATGTATGTATTTTTAGTTCTACCTAAGTAAAGTAAACTAAAAAGTGCTTTGGAATTTCAATAAATTCTTAGAGAGATAAAGCAGCGCAAGAAAAACAATAAGAGTCAACAACGAGCAATCGCGAGACCAGGCAAACAAATAAATAAATAAACAACATTTGAGGTGACTGAACCTCTAAGATAACTTCTACTACCTTCTACTACCAACACTCTAAGCCTCAAAAAAGTCTCCCAAAGCCGAACAAAATATAAAATAATACAAAAACAGACCTCCTCTTAAACTCTGCAGTCTAAGAATGTTATGTACACTAGGGAAACACTTATTTTATTGCCATCGAAATTTTATTTGAAATAAGCAAAATCAACCGATTGAGTCTCAAACGAACGATTTTCACAGTTCTGGCAAAATGTTATGTTGATAATATGCCAGTGTTGCCATACAGCCAGTTTTATTACTTCTTTTTTTACAGCTTTTTGGAATGCATACCAATTTTACAGTTTTTTGTAAAAAAAACAGTTTTTTTTTTTTACTTTGCGCATTTTTTATAGTTTTATCAGAAAAACTGGCATATTTGTTCCACCTACTATTTTTTTTACTAAAATTTAAGAATTACAAAAAAACTTTCCTATTGTGGTAAAAAATTTGGTTAGAAACATAAATCCAAACATAAATAAAGTAAAAAAGTGCCAATATAAGACAAAATATGCCTTCTGAAAAAACAAAACATCTTTGTAACAAATTCAATAAAACAAAAAAAAAAAATATTAATATGTATATCTGAGGCGTTACAGATATAGAGGACTATGGCTTCACTAAAAAAATTTTCTTTTTTATATTTTTAAATGATTTTTTAAAAGTTTTATGCGCAAAGCAAATCCATTAATATACGAGTATAAAATATTTTTAAATACTTCGCAACAATA
Source organism: Leucophora obtusa (assembly GCA_949987735.1). NCBI lineage: Eukaryota > Metazoa > Arthropoda > Insecta > Diptera > Anthomyiidae > Leucophora > Leucophora obtusa. The sequence continues at coordinate 8,890,897 of OX465295.1, forward strand.
TTTACCCCTAAAGTATTCTTTCCTAGGTCGGGGTTTAAAAAAAGAAAGCCCGGAAGGATGATTCGATGAAACTTTTTAACTACAGTTTCGGGTCTAGGATACCAAAATTCTTTAAAAAGAAGAGTTATTTCTCAGAAAGCTCTGCAAAAAAGTCTATTTTTGTTGACTAATATTGTTAAAATTTGCGTTCACACTATGAAAATGAAGACCCTTGGATCCAATTTAGATTCCAGGATTCTTTGGGATCACATGATTTCTCCAGATTTCGATTTTTTTTAAATTTTTTGGGAAAAACAGTTTTTCTACAATACACTTAAAATAATACGTCAGTAGAAAATCTGTCAAACCGGTTTCAAATCGATTTGACTAATTTTTAACAAATTTTTAGTTAAACACTGATTTAAGCAATCGGTAGAATTTACTGAAAATTACAGTTAAAACAAAGGTATATGCAGTTAAAGAGGCGACAAAGGTATTAGCCATTAAAATAACTAAAACTTTTGTTATTTTTAACTATTGAAAAATAACTAACAAATGCATTAAAAATAACTACCAATGTCATAAAATTAACAGATAAATTTTTACTACAAAAATTTCAAAACAACTGATAAAATCGGTAAAAACTACTGTTTTTTTACAGTCAATTCTTTTTGTTTATAAAAGTATATTTTAATAAAAAAAAAACATTTGTATCTTTCGATTACAAAAATATGTGTTATTACTTCAGCCTCTTTAAAATTTGAAGCAAAAATTCCAAACCGTTCTCCAGTTATTATGCTTTTTTGCATTGGAGATACAATAAAAATTTCTGATTTTTATTTGCAAGCTAGAAATATATCAATAATAACAAATATAAACTAAACAAGAATTAAAATTCAAAAAAATTTTACGAAATTTTTTACTTTTTAAATAACTAACAAAAACTACTGTTTTCTAAAAAAATACTGTTTTGGTAGTTGTTTATTATGATATTAAAAATAACTGATTTAAACAGCTGTTACGGTAGTTTTCGTTAGTTGTTTTCTTAAATAACCCTCATAACAGTTGTTTTGCATTTTTCTATAGAAAAACAACCGTAATTACTTTTAAAAACAACAACTATTGATTACTACACAACGGTCATGTAGTAACTATCAAACTTTTTTGAGTGTAAAAATACTCAGTTCTTTAACTAAATTTGAGTGTTAATTTTCTAAATTATTAAAAACTAAATTTTAAGAACCCATTCGTTAAATATTACAAAATTTATTGTTAAAATATAATATTTTCATGTTACTTTTATTACTCGGTAGATGGCGCCACCAATGTATCCGAAGTTTTAAAGATGGCGCTATTTCTTTCCCTCCCATATTTTTAAAATGGACCATATCTCGTAAACTAAGAGAGGTATAGCAAAATTGATGAAAATTTCAACTACCCCTAACCATATAATACGCCAGCGAAATTCGTTATCTCTTTCCAAAAATGGTACTTGACGGGGCCTTGGACCCTCGGAAATTTTTAATAAATATTGCATTGCACTACTGCCACCACTTTCTAAAGAAAACTGAAGAAGGGGACCTGGAAAATCCCCGAAACGATCGTCTTTTCATTCCTGAAAGTGTAGAGGTTTTTTGAAAGCAAAAACTCTGTGAAGTATTTGTCAGGAGAGTATCCTGATGAAGAAAAATAGCAGTTTTTGAAAAAAGTACTTATTATGTTAATTCATAATAAGGAAATTGGCCTCGATTTAAATTAATAAATTTCTAATTAAAAATGTTCCACTTCATAAAATGGCCCATATCTCGAAAACTAAGCGAAATAGAGCAAAACGAACAAAATGTTTGCTCCATTGGAGTGCCCTTATATGCCCTCACATGATATGGACTTGGCCCGGGGAGGGTCCCGAGACCCCAAATTTGGATAAATTCTAAGACTCAGTTCATTTACAGATAAAACTGTAGTTTTACAATTTTTTTACTTAAATTTAGATTTGTTAAAATTACCAAAAAATGTGTTAAAATCAACAAGTTTTATTTTAAGCCAAAAAACAGGAATAAATTTTGTTAAAGTAAAAAATTTTTCTGTTCAGCCAACAGACTTATTATTTTGAGTGTAGCTTAAAGGGCTGAAAACAATATTCAGAGTCGTATATTCAGATTTCTTTTTTTTTTTCTTAAAGAGAAGCAACACTTAGGAAATTCTTCCTATTAATTAACATGTTGCTTTCTTCGGGGAAGGGATAGAGACGAGACAAAAGGTGGTGAAAGATGAAGGTCTTCAAATATGGCAACACTTTAATTGCGCGAGATGATGAATTTTATTAGAACAGTTGTTGCGCGCCATCTGATGGTGAGTTGGCGAACTTTGTTGTAGCTCTATAGTTCATAGCCCTGTCACCGAAGTTGGGCGCTGTATGAGGGCTAGAAAAATCATACATATTAATCTCCCAAATTGATGTTGCAGTCGCTGGGGATCGAACCCGCAACCTCATGTGTAACAGTTCAACGCGTAACAGTGAGTATGAGATAAGTAGCCCTAAATTAGTTTTATTACAATTCTCCCTCGTCAGTAAATATCACCTTATTAAACTAAATACTTTGCCTCCCATTTGGAGGTAAAAAGTAACGATTTTTTGTGCTTTTTTTTTTTGGATTACAAATAAAACACATACGACGATTTATTTTTGTCGTATTTTTTTGTTACTGCAACTCAACACGTACTACTACAATGTACTCCTAAACACTGATGGGGAGCTAAAATTATCAAAACACGGTCCTCCATATTAAACCCCATGGTTAGATGTGTTTTTGTCTGTGATATTTATTGCCGTTTGTTGTTTCTTTACTTAAAGAGAAGATAAATAAATTCGTATTATCTATAGTTATGTATATCAACCAATTCTGTGGCGTTGGTTGATTGGGCTTGCTTTTATTTGTAATTATTAGAATGAATTCCTTTTTCTTAAAATTTTAGAATTTTTCTGGAGTAAATATTTACTTTGGTATGTTATTTTTTTGTTATTATTGTTGCTGTTTAAAGTAAATAAACTTTTGATGTTTTATTTACTATATGCTCTGTGCTGAAGAAGTACCAGGTTATTTGAAAGAACGAATTTTTTTACTTCACTAAAGAAGTATGCAACAAACTACACCCTTGAGACTTGAAAAATGTTTTTGGTTTGGCGGGCCCAACTATCTCCAAATCGCCTCAGTAGACAAAAATCGTCGACAGGATTTCATAACATGGCTAAAATAAAAATAAGGGAATTCAGGAGATCCTTTGGAGTAAACCCCTATGGAATATGAAAACTAGGCCCTTGGGACTAAAAAATGTATTTGATTCGATGGGTCAAATTATCACCAAGTGTCCACAGTTGCCAAAGGACCAAAGTGATAACAAATCTTTCCGAAAAATGTAATAACTTAATGGCAAATTGTAAAGTTCTGATAATCATTTGGAATAAAGCACTATGAAATATAAACTGTATTTGGTTTGGTGACGATAAATATCAAATGTCCACAATGGTCTTCTTTCATTGTTTGCTGTATTCTGTTAAGACAGGTTGAATCTGCATTTGTTAGACAAGATGAAGGACTTCTAGATGACATAACCAATTTTGTGCATGCTTAATACGCGATATTATAACGTCCTGAATAAAGCTAAAGCACGGGGCTTTCAAATTTGGATATATACACATATGGTCAAAATAATAAGTACAGCATAATTTTTTTTTTTTATGGCTTGCAGCCAAATCCAACATCACATTTGGTACACTTTGTCTGAAGAGACGATGTGATATACATGCCTGCACATTGTTTTTGTTTTTATCGTTGGTATATTTTATCATAACATAAGGTGTCTATTATGGGAGGCTATTTTCCCGCTGATCTAGGAAGATTCGATTCTTAGGTGAGTTACGAAGTTCCAAATTATGTTAAAAACAGCCCATAATGACTATAAAAATAAAAATTTCGTACATTTTGTACACATATTCTCCTAGCGTCATCATATGACGACATTCAAATTCATTTCATTATAAAATTTTTCCAAATTACGATAACTCCATTGTATTTTTACTAAAATAAACAAGAAATATATATTAATGTAACAAGTTTAGGTTTTTTTCCCCCTTTTTTTATTGAAAGAAATTACAAATTTTGCATTTTTAGAATTTTCGTGATTTTTGGCCATTCACTGTGGCCAGAGACACCAACGAAAATGGATGAAATAAACACAGAATGAATCTTTAACATTTTTTGTTTACATAACGAATAATATATCTCTTTCCATTTTACAAGTAGCGGTATTAGAGGTTAATCACAACTGGGTCGATTGTCGACCGACGACAGCAAAAGTCGTCACGATTAATTTAAATTCAGCGACAATCGACCATCGACATTTGTTGACGTTTAGGAAAAAAGGAAAGCAAAACAAGAATATGGTTGTATTTGTTTCACCACAATTCTACACCAATTCAATTTGTCTTTCACTAATTCTTGTTATAAAACTTAATTTAGCTTTTTTGCCGTAAATTATATATTTTAAATTTCAATTATATTTCCTCTGTCAAAAAAATATATTTTTGTAAACAAAGTACGAATTTTTGCAGCTCTAATACGAATTTCTGACAACTCTGTTCTAATGGCAATCTTTAATTAGTTAAAAATATGGCAACAATTTGACAAATATTTTAAGTGTGTATTAGTATGTCGTCACGAAAATAGAATAGCTTCTATTCCGACGACAAATCGCCGGACGACATGGCGACATTTTGGTTCCCATACAAAATATATGAAAAAGCAACTCTCGTTGTCGTTGTCGACCCAGTTCTGATTAATCTCTTATACTCCTTTAAAAAGAAGCCTTCTGATGTCGTCATATGACGACGCTAGGATAATATGGGTTAAAGTGTATTTTTTCTATTTTGATTTTGAATACATTTCTCTTTAGTTTTTGTTTTTTTATATTTGTGTTTGGGCTGTGAAAATTTCTTCTTTATTAATTATTATCGTCCACTCCTTTAAAATTTCTCAAAAAAAAACAAATGAATGTTTCGTTGATGACTCTAATCACGAATTCAAAGAATTTTTTAGTTTTTTAACTACTGTGATTGAAAAATTATTCGATAATGACTTGAATTGATGATGTGGCGTGTTTCTTTGTTGTTATTTATTCAAACGGCGTGTGAGTATGCACAGGATACTTGAGACGAAGGTGCTCATGGGTTAACATCAACAATGACCCAACATCAATATTAATACAAAACTAAACATTCCACACAAAAAACAACAAGTGGAGTGCATGGTTATTGTATAATTTTCAAGTAGATTTTGTAAACGAAATTTCTTTCGATGTATAAATTCAATCCTTTTGTTAAAGATTAACAAAACACGCACACACACACGGAAAATCGAATTATAGACAAAATAAAACGAAATCATAATAAGAATAGAAGGACCCCAACCCAATAATTTAGTTTGATTAGTAGGCATCATCATCATCTCACACAGTTAATAATGCAACATCACCAACATCAACCAGCCCAGCGCTATCATCGACATTACAGCAGCATCCAGGCTTGCCAGTTACTTTTTTCGTTATCCCCAAACAAATCTTAAAATATACCCAAAAACTCCCCAAATACAAAAAATGTAAAAAAATGTACTCGAATTTGAATTCGTAACTGCGAATTTATAAAGTTTGCCCCTACAATCAGGCCTTTAAAAATATTATTCTTTAATTTGACTTTTGATCTGAATCAATTTTTAACAAATCGATTCGCAAAACTCATTCAATTGATTGAATTATTTACTACTTCAATTAGTCAATATCTTATTCAAAGAATCAATTTGATTTTTATTGGTTGTTTTCATAGAATCAAGCTAATTGATTTAATTTTAACAAATCAATTTAACAAAAAATGTTTGCCTTAATTTATAGTTCGCGAAATTTAATCGAGTCAAAATTTATTCAATTCAGATTTGAATTGAATCATCGATTTAAAGTGATAATCAATTATTAACTAATTCATCAAATGAATAAATTTTAATGCCAGATTATTAAAAAAAAATCCTATTAAAAGCTCAGGCATAAAATATTTATTATAAAATATTGATTTGTGATGGAAAATGTATAATAGGCTAAATTTGTAGTTTTCGTTGAAATTACGTGAAAAAACTTGACTAATGTTTTCTGAAAATTATTCAAAATTAATATAATCTCCAAAATTTACGAAAGGTTGTAAATATCTCCAAAAAATACCCAAAACATTTTTTAAATCCCCAAAAAAACCCCTGTCCCCAATTGAAAATTTTTGTTCGCAAGACCAACAAAATATCCCCAAATTTGGGGACAAAACCCCAAGTCTGGTCAGCCTAGCAGCATCCTATAAACACAAACAGGTTTCTTCGCTTCTTATTCACATTCAAGTGAGTGAGAAAACAAAACCCTTTTTGAACAATTTTGATTTCTCTACAATTTAATTATAATAAAAAAATCTAAGAAATCTAGGATCTTTTTAACCTTTTTATTGTTTTGTTATTGTTGTATTTTGTTGTAACAAGTGGTTTCTTGGTATAATTTTCCAGTTGTTGAATCATGTCAGTAGAAAGAAGCTTTTGTTGTTTACCGTTCCAAATCATTAATGAATTTTTGTAGCCTCTTTTTTTTAATTCTGAATTTTATTTGAAAAACATTCTTAATTTGTATTCCCTAAAACCAGTTTAATTTTATTATGCAATGAAGAAGAAAAACCAATATAACTCATACCCATATTAAGGTATTCCTGAAGACATACAAAAACAACTTGGAAGGAGTGTAATTTTAGTATGGTTTCTTTATGTTTGTTTTTATTTTTTTCTGATAAATTTTTAATGATGAAGAGTTTTTGGTTGCACCGTTGAACTAATTCTCACGGTATGTTCTTTTTTTCTTTTGGTTTTTGTAGGCAGGATCAATTCTTTCATTTGTCTATAGATGACGAAGAAGAAGCCTCTCAATCATAAGACTAACCTAAAAACAGTATTTAAATCTTTTTTGTTTTCATTGCTATTATTATTTATTTTTTATTTATTTTTTTTTTTTTTTTTACTCTATAAATTTACTTAATTGGTGTGAGATTAGTATTTAATTATGTTTTGCTGTTTTGGAAATGATTTGGGAACATATAGCTTTTTTTTAAATCTATAAATTATAGACAAGAATATTTTTCCCAGTTATTTACTTTTAAAGATTTGAAAGGAAAAAAAATTATAGAAAATTTACAAGCAAAGTATGTGATAATCTCCGATCTTAATGAAATTTTGGAGAGAAAAAAATTCTTGGGTTAGGAAGTCTTAAATTATCCGCCATCTCGGGCATAAGGGGACTAAACTGGGGTAAAAATTTACCCATTTTTTGTCTTTTTTCCATTTTGCTGTTTTGTAATTATTGTTTGTATTAACTTTAGGCTACTTAATATGGACATTAGGATGGATCTTATTTTTCAACTTGCAATTTACAATTACCCCTGACCATTGTAGGGTTAAAATGAGATATATTATGAAAATCATAAAAAAAATTTATTCAAAAACTTACAATGTTATAGTCTAGTTTTATTTGCAAGATCTACAAATATTCCGATATAAATTTTTGTCTTTCTTGGATTATGCTAACCTAGTCCCAGGTGTGGCCAAAGATGGGAGTTTTTTTTTGTTGCAAATTTGCAAAACTATAATTTTGAGTTTTTTTAAATATTGTTCAACAAAATGTGAACCAAAGTGGTCAACGTATAGAGTTTTTTTAAATACACCTCAGAGAATAATTCTACTACAAATTACACATATGGGTGAAAACATATCAACTCAACGCAAAAAAGTTTCATTTTAGGATTTACCATCTCTGATTTCAATGAAATTTACCTCAACTGTCGTACTTGATATGTCATTAAAGCATAAATTTCAGAGCCCGGACTCTTTCGGTTTCCGAAATATGACGTCACGAAAATTGGAAAAGACGGTAAAATTTGACTAAAGTATGATTACAAAAAATCGACAATAACTTAAACTATTTAATATCTAAAATTAATTTTGGTATTATTTATTAGGTAAGAATGTGCCCTTTCCAAGGTCATTCCTTGGGGTCTTGAGTTCAAATACCCATATCTCGAAATGAGCATTTTTTACAATTCTTAAAATTCTTCGATTGAGCTGAAATTTTTTGTGAATTAGTTTTTCCAGTAATCTTACAAAATAAGCCCCAGGGAGCGTGATTCGCAACAACTTTTCAAGTAAGGGCCAGTCTATGGCACCAAAAATCTCACTCACTTTCACTCTCCGATCGGCCAACACCATATCGTGAATTTTTCGACATTTTCGGGTGTTTTGACTTCAATTGGCCATGCAGAACGTTGTGCGGCCACAACAAAACTCAGTAAACCACATTTTTACCATTAAAGTTTATGCTGCAGAGTCCCCATAGTCTTAGCAAGCTCTTCCTTGGTTTGAGTGACGGTTATTTTTTCGCAAAAAACAATGTTCAATATTATGTTCAATAATATGTTCAGTAAGTTTTTTCATTAATACATAAAGAAAATAAAGAACTTAATTTCCATATAGAAAAGTACAAAAATGTACTTTTTAAATGTTAATCACTTTTTATTTGCACTAGGGTGTTATTACTGTTTAAAAAAGTAGACAATATCTAGTAAAATCTTTTTATGAAACCCGTTTTAGGATCCATTTTAGTCAAACTTCTTTCACCTATTAGAACGTAGTGTGCTTTCAAACTATACTTATGTGGGTAAATACTAATCTACTCCATACTTTTAAGGTGATAAAATATTTTTTTTTTTATAAATCCTCTTTATAACACCTAAAATTCAGAATCCGCTCATTAAATAATACTTCAACTTAAAAAAGGGGTTAACATTCCAACCAAAATAAGTTTTGTTAGAAAAATAAATCTTGAAAAACAAAAAAAAATAATATAATTTTATGTTTGCATCATAAAAATAGATCGTAAAATATTTATCTTTCCTCTTAACTGAAGACAGAAGATTATTTATTTTTTTGCTTTTTCGGCCGGTTTCCTAAGAAGATGCAACATCAAAATTAATGTAATATTCAGTTAATCGTTAAGGAGTGTAGTGTTAGATCTTAAAAAAAAAGAGTAAGAAAAGAAAACATTGAACAAAAAAATCTTTTACCATTAAGATAGTAAAATATTCTTTTATCCTTAAATATTCACCATTTCAATTTAAATTGTTCCTATGTTTATGCAACAATTTAAGGTTAGGGATAGAAAATTTATAGCCTCTTTTCTATTATTTAAAAAGTAATTAAAAAAAAAAAAACGCGATATTTTGTGGAAAAATTAGGAACAATATGATAAAAGGGGGATGATTTGCTTGACAAAACACCAAATAATTTACAAAATGGTATGTTAGATTTGACAGTAGAAATATTAAGAAAAAAATTTAAAGGATTTTAAAAAGTGTTTTAAGCACTAAAATAAACATTTTTTTTTAAATAGAAAAAAAAAACTTTCTACGTTTTTGAAATTGTTCAACTGCTTTTAAGAATGCATTTAATATAATACAATACTTTTAGAAATGATTAAACCCAGTAATTTCAAAATCTTACTCGATTAATCGAAAAAGTTGAAAACCTCAAAACGAAGTTACTCGGTTACTCGAACAAAGCCTCCCGAGTAAGTAAAAGGTTACCTACCTTTGTTTCTTCTTACCAAACTCATTACCTGGTAATAGAAGGTTTTCATGGGAAGCTCTGGCCATACACTTTATATTGGGTGCAAGTACCAGCTATAATAAAAATTAGTAAATTTTATTACAACCCAGCAAAACCTTTTATTACCATGTAATGAGTTTTGTAAAAAGAAATACATACTTTTCTATTACAAAACCCTTTAAAATTTTGGTTTTTATTTTTTATTTAAAAATAAAAATTGTTTTTTCGAACCTTTCAACTGATTAATTAGAAATTTATTAATTTAGTTCCAGGCCAATTTCCTTATTATGAATTTACATAATAAGTACTGCTGTTTTTCTTCATCAGAAACCTCTCCTAACAAATACTTCACAGAGTTTTTGCTTTCAAAAATTCTCTACACTTTCAGGAATGAAAAGACGATCGTTTCGGGGATTTTCCAGGTCCCCTTCATCAGTTTTCTTTAGAAAGTGGTGGCATTACTGTAATGCAAATTAAAGCATCAAAATATCATATTAAATGTAGTCTGCTACATCAACAAAATGCAAATGAAGCAAACAATAAAATATGTTTTCGAAGTCTTCTGCAAAACCCCGTCGGCTGTAGGAATCGAGCCCATGCACTCCTACATTACAAACGTAACTATACTAGAGTTCGACAGCTTAGTCATCTAAACCACATAAGGCCTTGAATGTAGTGTAGCTAATTCATAGTTCAGAAATTTTTAGCATAAATTGATTTATTAATAGTCTCATGCTCTAAATGAAAAAAGTTTCATTAATAATTACCCAGGCAAAAAAAAAAAACACGATCGGCACAAACTAGGAAACCGTAGGTGACGGTTGATTATGCGTCGTTTAGTTTTTTTAATTTTTGACGCCGCCAGCTCACACTTCTGCCAAGCCTATTAAGCCACCGACAATAATCGTCTGAGCCGATTTTCGTCTAAAGCTGATAGCAAAAAGCAAAAATATTATTTTTTTCAGAATTTTTAAAATTTGTTCAAATATAATTATCAGAAAAGTAAAATTTTCTTGTTTTTTTTTGCGATATTATTGATTATTTAAAATATTTTTGCATTTAACTAGCGGTAGCACAAATAAGCGGTTTTGTTTATACCATGGTTCTACGGGTTTTGAGTTCTGAATAGAAAATAGGCGAGTCTCGACTGCCAAACTAGTGGCCTGAGACCAGAGCTTTAAAGAATTAATTCCTTTTTGGAATGAATTCCCAAAATTTTAATTCAATTCTTTAATTCAAGGAATGAATTCATCAATAAGACATAAGCAGGAATTAATTTCTTTTTGGAATGAATTCCCAAAAATTTAATTCAATTCTTTAATTCAAGGAATGAATTCATCAATAAGACATAAGCAGGAATTAATTCCTGTGAATGAATTCAAAGAATTTAAATTTATAGAATGAATTCCCTGACCAAAGCGTAAAGAATTAAAATTAAATAATTCATTCACTAAAGAATTCATTCAACACTATTTAATTCAATTTGAAGTCAAGGAATTCATTCAATTCTAGTTAAATCAACTTTTGGTCAAGGAATTCATTCAAGTTCAACTTTTGGTCAAGGAATTCATTCAATTCTAGTTAATTCAACTTTTAGTCAAGGAATTCATTCAATTCTAGTTAATTGAACTTTTAGTCAAGGAATTAAATTTATTTCGTTTAATTCCCTAAGGAATTAAATTTTTTTCGTTTAATTCCCTAAGGAATTAAATTTTTTTCGTTTCATTCCCTGAATTAAGTTTCAATTCCTAGGGAATTAAACGAAATAAATTTAATTCCTTGACTAAAAGTTGAATTAACTAGAATTGAATGAATTCCTTGACTAAAAGTTGAATTAACTAGAATTGAATTAATTCCTTGACCAAAAGTTGAACTTGAATGAATTCCTTGACCAAAAGTTGATTTAACTAGAATTGAATGAATTCCTTGACTACAAATTGAATTAAATAGTGTTGAATGAATTCCTTGTTGAATGAATTCATAAAATTTTATGAAGGCATTAGAAAAAAAATGAATGAATTTCTTTAATATAAATCGAATGAAAAAAAAGGAATTCATTCAATTCCTTAAGTTTGGTCAGGAATTCATTCCCAAAATATAAATTCAGTTCAAAAAAAGGGAATTGGGGAATTAATTCTTCGAAGCTCTGCCTGAGACATAACCAAAAAAAATTTAAAATAATTTTTTTTTCCATTACAATAATTAAATGTGCTAAAATTCCAAAACATCTTTAACAAATTGTAAAAAATAATCTTTTATAGGCTTGTCCCTAGCCGGACGACATTTTTATAAGTTATAGAAATATTTGTTAGGTTAAATTACAAACTCAATGAGAATTTCTTGTAATCGTCTAGGAGCGTTATTCAACATTTCATAGAAAACAAAGGCAATAATAAAAAAAATACCACAATCTGCTTTGTCGCCTTCCAAATCATACGATTTCTATAAGTGTCAGTTACTTTTAAATTTCCATAAGCACTTACATATTCGTTATTATTATTTAATCTGTTTTTAGATTTTTTGGTTTTGCAAATATGCCAATTTTAGTTTTTCCAATGCCGACGTTATTTTTTCTAACTGGACCTAACGTCAAATGTGGTTATAATTTTGTGATTTTGAAAGCACTTTTTGCCAGTATCATCTCTTAAAATGCCTTGCCAGCGCTTTCCGATTTGCATTTTTGTGACTTGGTTATTTTAACAAAGCTTAGTCGTTGCTATAAAATCCGTACACTGCCTGTGTATTTTTTTCGTTGGCAAGTCCTGTCTGGGTAGTTTTATTTAGTAAAAGTTTCATACAATCAACAAAATTGTTTGATAAAAATTAGGAATCCTTTTCAATAAATTGATAATTTTTTTTTTTTTAATTTATTTTTTATCAGGATGTTCATTAATTGCATTAAAGGAATTAAATGTGTTAAAATCCCAAAACTTATGTAACAAATTGCGAAAAAAAAAAATCTACAGAAAGTATCCCTATTCGGATTTCATTCTTGCGTAAGAAAATCGTCAGGGGACGACGTTTTTAGAATTTCTAGAAATATTTGTTAAGTTAAATTACAAACTCAATTAGAATTTCTTTTTCTCGTCTAGAGGCGTTATTTAACATTGAAAATATCAAAAAAAACAACAACAAAAATTTTTTTTAATCACAATTGGCTTTGTCATCTTCCACTATACTACTCTGTTGTTTTGACAGATCTAGCAATGTAGTGACATCCATTCATGTATAAACAACAATAGAAAATAATATGTTTTCTAAAGTGTCAGTTACATTTGAATTTGCACAAGTACTTGCATATTAGTTTTTTTTTTCATTCACCTTGTGATGAAAACTTTATTAGTTTATTACAAATTTTCATTAAAACTTTCATTAAAATTTTTTTCGAGTGTGCTTTTCAGATACAAAGTGAAGCTACGAGTAGAATACATTTATAGCAGCTTCATCATTCCCGCCTTAGAATCAATCAGTTTCATACAAATTCTTACAATCGTTGACAATTCCTTTAGAAATGTTGTTTATGTCAAGGAACGAAATTAATTTCACACGCTCAATGCCAAAAACAACGGATATGATTTTCAAAACTGGCAAAATCATAAAACCTATTTATAGATAATACGTTTTTTTTCAAATTCCTGTTAGTAAACATATTTAATTTCTAAGAAATTTTTGAGCACATCCCCAAAGACTTTATAATAATAAAAAAAAAATTGTTAACATAAATTACAACTACCGAAGAAAAAAATCATTCAGTAAAGAAAAATATTGGGATTTTCTCAATGAAAATTCGTCCTTTGAATAACATTTTCAATGCTTAGTAACTCATTCATTCACGCTCGACTTTAACACACAACTATTTTGTATGACACCTCAGGTGACAAAGACATAAATTGGACAAAAATATTCAACTTATCATGTTTGTAAACGCAAAAACAAGTGTTGAGAAAATTACCAATATTTTGGTTGTCAAATACCTAAAATCCGCAATGAATGACGCGGCAGGTTTAAAAAAAAGTCCTGCACGCACACAATAGGCCCAGTCAATTCATGGCAACACACACAATTTAAGAAGGAAAAGATAAAATGTTATTTAACTCCATTCACTGCATTTATATTGTAGGATCATAAAATTTTATGGAGGTGTGAAGTAAAATTAAAGAGTTAAAGAAATCAAGATTAAAATTCCTTGAAAAATTCTGTAAAATCTTTATTACGGTCAAACATATAAGGTGGTCGGTCTGTTGTTCGATATTGTGTAAAAACTAACCTTGATTTTGTTGCATAACATTTAAATTTTGAAATTTTCATTGAGTTTTTTTGTTCATAAACTCTGTACTTTATGGTTCGAAAACATTTGCATAGTTGTATGAAAATTAAAAAAAAAAATAAAGAAATCTCTTGCACCAAGTAATTTCCTGTTCTATTAATAAGTTGTTTATTTTAACATGTTTTTTTTAAATGTTTAATTTTTTTTGTTTTTTGATTTAAAATAACCTTGGACATTGTAAAATTTTTGGCGGGAACACTTTACATTGGAAAGAAACCCTAAAACGTGACAACCATACGTCCCGCCTAAAAATATGATGTATACTTTTGGGTTTAATGTCTACCATAGATTCTAATGTAAACAACATACAGACATTCCAAACTAGAATGTCCTGCACTGATCACGTTTATTACTTGCAATATCCTTTCCAAACGACCGACACGTACGTTATTGTCAATAAGACAATTGCAAAAGATTAACTGACATGTGTTATACATATTTTACTCTTTTTTTCTTCTATGTTTTGGTCCTGTTGGATTGTTTTCAAAGGCGTTTCATTATACTTGTTGCTAACAGCCAGATCGTTAAGGACTGAATTCATATGAAGCCTAGAATTTATCGAAATCTGCTGTTAAGCAAAACCAGTTGAGTTTGAGTTTTTCTTAAGTCAGTGATTTCAAACATTCGGGCTTGTTGTGTTCTAAAAATTCGTTCTAAAAACTGTTTCTGCAAAATTTTATAAGCGTGTTCAACTTATATATCCTTCAAATTGTAACAGATTTGCCATTATTTATTTGTAAATTTCAAAATAAAAAATATTATTTTGTATTGGTTGTATAACTTTAAAAATGCTGGATTTTTGCAAATTTTGGGCGTTTATTGTGAAACATTGGTACAATATTTATAAATTTATTCAAACTATTGGCCATCGTTAGCTATGACCTTGACATCTTTCTGGGAACATATAAATTCCGCACCAAAATAATTTCTCCTTTTTTGATGCCAAGAACGAATCAAGCCAATTTCGTATATCATATTCTGAAGTGAAGCGTATTCCAGTGAGAGCGTTCTGTATCGATCGAAACAAATGTTAGTCGGAAGCGGCAAGGTATGAACAGAGCTTTAAAGAATTAATTCCTTTTTGGAATGAATTTCCAAAAATTTAATTCAATTCTTTAATTTAAGAAATGAATTCATCAATAAGACATAAGCAGGAATTAATTCCTGTGAATGAATTCAAAGCGTAAAGAATTAAAATTAAATAATTCATTCACTAAAGAATTCATTCAACACTATTTAATTCAATTTGAAGTCAAGGAATTCATTCAATTCTAGTTAATTCAACTTTTGGTCAAGGAATTCATTCCATTCTAGTTAATTCAACTTTTAGTCAAGGAATTAAATTTATTTCGTTTAATTCCCTAAGGAATTAATTTTTTTTCGTTTAATTCCCTAAGGAATTAAATTTTTTTCGTTTAATTCCCTGAATTAAGTTTCAATTCCTAGGGAATTAAACGAAATAAATTTAATTCCTTGACTAAAAGTTGAATTAACTAGGATTGAATGAATTCCTTGACCAAAAGTTGAATTAACTAGAATTGAATGAATTCCTTGACCAAAAGTTGAATTAACTAGAATTGAATGAATTCCTTGATCAAAAGTTGAATTAAGTGCACAGTTGAATGAATTCCTTAGCCAAAAGTTGAATTAACTAGAATTGAATGAATTCCTTGTTGAATGAATTCATAAAATTTTATGAAGGCATTAGAAAAATATGAATGAATTCCTTTAATATAAATCGAATGAAAAAAAAGGAATTCATTCAATTCCTTAAGTTTGGTCAGGGAATTCATTCCCAAAATATAAATTCAATTCAAAAAAAGGGAATTAGGGAATTAATTCTTCGAAGCTCTGGGTATGAACTATAAGGCGGGTCAGGCAAAACTTCCCAACCACTATTTTCTAAATACCCTACGGGAAATTTTAACAAACTGCCACCGAACTGGCCCCTTTATATGAAATAGAGTGGCCACTTTTACATGGCGTTGTCATAGGAGGGGGAAATTGACCCCTTGTGACATGTCACAAGACAAATCCTAGGACAGGTTACTGAACTCTCATAAAAAAACAAAGTTCATGTGGTTTCGATTTTAAATGATAAGTTGGGTTTCAAAAAGCTCACAATTGACCATAAACGCAATCATGTCACAACTTCAAAGATGTGTTTGGTGTTGTTCATCCGTAATGCGCATTACCGGATTTAGCCCCCGGATATACTGATTTTTTCCCAGTGACTATTTTCTATTTCCAAATCCAAAGAAATGGCTCGGTGGAAAGAGATTAAGCTCCAACGATGAAATTATTGCTCAAACAAATGCCTATTTTAAGGACTTCGAGAAATCCTATTTTTTTGGAATGAAAAAAAAAATTGGCGAAACGTTGCACTAAGTGTATGTTTGGTTGAAGCCAGATGAGCCCCGATATAACTAACCCGACCAAAAATCCCACTTTTGGTCGTATTACCGCGCTTTTTAAAAGCTAAACCTGAATTGGATTTTTCCCGCTTTTAAAAGAAAATCCAGCTTTTTCATATTTTAGATCTTCTAAACTAAAGATGGGCGCATGATACGAAATGTTCGTGAGTCGCGTGATTCACACGTGATCGTGAGTAATAATTATAATAAGTACTTATTATGTTAATTCATAATAAGGAAATTGGCCTCGAACTGAATTAACAAATTTCTAGTTAATCAATTAAAAAGGTCGAAAAAACAATTTTTATTTTTTAAATAAAAATTAAAAAACCAACACTTTGACAACACTCACAGTACGGAGAAAATGTTTTTGCCTCTTCTTGTATTGACAAGGAAGAAGAAAAATAAAATTTGTATATAATTTATACCGATGGTATGAAATACAAAAACAAAAAAACTTTCATAATATTTCTATTGTTGGCTATGCTTTGCAGAAGATTTCGAAAACATATTTTATTGTTTGCTTCATTTGCATTTTGTTGATGTAGCAGACTACATTTAATATGAGATTTTGATGCTTCAAATTGCATTGCACTACTGCCACCACTTTCTAAAGAAAACTGATGAAGGGGACCTGGAAAATCCCCGAAACGATCGTCTTTTCATTCCTGAAAGTGTAGAGGTTTTTGAAAGCAAAAACTCTGTGAAGTATTTGTCAGGAGAGTATCCTGATGAAGATAAATAGCAGTTTTTGAAAAAAGTACTTATTATGTTAATTCATAATAAGTAAATTGGCCTCGAACTGAATTAATAAATTTCTAATTAATCAATTAAAATTGTAAACATTTGGAAGATATGTTCCCAAGCAATTGCGGCAATATCTTGCTTTTATCGCCATAGTAAATGTTTTGAAATGTCGCGGATTTATCTTCGCGGTGTTAATTTGGCGATAAAAAAATGTCTTAAAATGTCGCAGATTTATCTTCATGGGGTTTTAGAATCAAGAAAAGTGTACGCCAATTCCATATTTAAAATTAAGGAAATTGGCCTCGAACTGAATTAATAAATTTCTAATTAATCAATTAAAAAGATCGAAATAACAATTTTTATTTTTTAAATAAAACTTAAAAACCAACTAATATTTAGCAAAATTTTCTGCAGATTTTAATATGCTGTAAACAGTTTTTTTTTTGCTGTTCTTATTTTACTAGTATTTAGCAAAAAAATCTGCTAATTTCACAGTTTTTTCTGCAGCATAATTTTTAATTAGTTTTTAGTTGCTTTTTCTGCTATTTTTACAGATTTATTTTTATGAGTGTTTAAGACAACAGTCTCTTAATTTTTGTACAACATTGAAATCTTTTAAAGATCTGTCATTTTTCATATATGTATTTGTTCAAAATAGGGTTTATACTAGTATAATCTTGTATATATATGTAAAAAACAAATATATTTATGCAACGCTGTAGGTGGGGTTGTCGTAAACTACACACACACACGGAAAGAAGCTGGGTGAGTGAATTAGAAAGAAAGTAGAAATTTTGTATTCTTATGAAAATATTTCTGTGATATCTACCGCCTCTTTTTTTATATTAAATTCCCAACTCACTTGTTTACCAAAATACACAAACAACCCAATACAATGCCAAGTACAATGGAATACTTAGGAATTTTGCGGAAGTCCTTTTAGGTAATTGTTCCGCTATTCTTTGTGAAAACATGTTCATTGATAACTTGTTAAACTATTATTGTTTTGCACTTGAAATCTTAATTTTTATGTTTCTCAGAATATAGTTTGGCAAAAATTGTACCTAAACGGCCAGACCACCTCGTAGTATTTGGTTACATTATTAGGAATTTTGCGGCATAATCTTTATATTCTGTCTACATTCGATTTTATTTTTCTTCTTCCCAAATTTTCTTTCTTTGAGCGCGATTATCACTTACTTTAAACGACTTATTGAGTGTGAGTTCCTATTAATACTCGTTATCTTGCAATGAGAAAAACATTTTCCCATCCTCATCGTCTATTTTTTCGTAACGTGATGCTTAGGAATGTTGTAATATTTTTCTTAGAGTTTTCATAGGAAAATTTTCGGCAAATATTCATGTTTTATACACGGACCTTTTTTTGCACAAAACAATACCAACTAACAAGGATAATCACCAAAATATCCATAAAAACACACACACACATTATAAAGGACCTGTTTATATTCTGAGCCCATTCATAAATTTAAGTTGTTTTGTGTTTTCCTGAAACATCTTTTTTTTTATTGTTTCTTCGTTATAAAATTGTTTAATAACAATAGTGTTTTTTATTATTTCCCCATTATTTTGTAGGTTTTTGTACGTTGTGCCAAAAAAAAAACCTCAAGTACTCATTTCCAGGATTATCCTAAAGGATATCATCGTTTGAGTAATATTGGGTGTTCCGTTTTTCTGTTAAAGTCTTTACACATTCATGTCATATTTTATAACAATTTTTTATACGTTCCTTAAAAAATTTCCTAGTATTTAATCGGCATCCTTTTGTAGCACTTACATGATTTTTTGGCGCCTCTTTCATTTTCGTTTCCAATTCTTTGTTATAAAATTCGTGATAATTTTTGTAATAAAATTCGTTTTTTTTTTTGTGGGGATCTGATTTGAAACGTGAGAAAATTTATTAAATTTGGCCGCTTGATTGAATTTTATTTTTAATGTGGGATAATTGCAGATTTTCTTGAGAATCAACTTAATAAATTTTGAATGACAGTTTTGTAAACTGTTTTTTATGGGAAGATTATTATATCACTCATTCTAAAGTAGTTCATAAGCTGATGAGAAATTATGATCTTTAGCTACGCAGAGTGAAAATTTATTGGATGCGAATTAATGAAAATTTGCAGTGAACTAATAGAACTTTTATTCGCAAAGCTAACAAAAATTTTTTTTAAATTAAATTAATGCAAAGCTTTTTTTAAAATTAATGAAAAGTTTCTTACACTCAATGAATGAGTTTCATTAGAAAACTAATGTGACTATTCCTACGAAAAGTCTGTGACTCTTCGTTGTGACTGTATTACCCTTGTGTTTGTTGTTGCCAAGTCACACTAAATTATATTTATTCAAATATTTGCTTGAAAACTTCAAAAATATTAAGACCTGGTATTGACACAATCATAACTTTGAACAATGAAATTTGAATTTTTACAATTTCAATGTCCATTTGTTTGGAAAGTTGTGACTTTCAATCTTAAAAATAGTCACAACGAGTCAAAAGTAAGAATAGGCACCTAAGTTTCATAAAAATCATGAAGCTTTTAATAAATTTTGAGAATTTTAACAGTTGTTTGGTTGTTATGTGATGGATTTTGGTTCCAGGCCGCCAGATGGACATACGTTAGCTCTACGCACTAACAAGGGAGGTATCCCAATGGGTTCTCTCGGATTTTAATAAAATTTCGATATGTAATAGAGGAGAAAAAAATAAGTGACACATATTACGTTTAAGGGTTACAAAGTGATATCAAAAACTGACCTATTTTTCTATATTAAAATACCAGTATTTCCCTGGGTTGCCACTTATTTGAAATATTGGTGAAAAAGGTGCTATAGAAAGAATCGTGCTAAAGTCAGTCGATAACGAATATCGATAAAAGCTCAGACAATCGCTCAATTAAATTATATAGGCAGTATTATATGTAAATTTGGACTAAAACCAACAACAATTTTCCATACAAATGTACTATTCGAAAAAAATAAAAATTGAATAACCAAAAAAGTATGACATGTTCGCATATGTTTTATATGCCGTTAGATGCATCCCAAAAAAGTTTTCATTTGATACCCAATTTATATATTTTTCTTTAAAATCATAGACAAAAATTTAAAAAAAACGAAAGTTGAGTCACCTTTGAACCCAATTTTTAGCCCCCAAACATGAGATTGCGTCGCTAAAAATATATGCATGTTATTTTGTTCTCCTCTATCACATATCCGCATCTCACTAAGATGGAAAAAAACCCATTGGGATGATACCTTCCTTGAAATAACATATAACGAGGTGATAAAAGCTGGACAATAGACCGTACCACCTAACCGGCAAAAAAAGTACGCCGTACACCCTCCAAAATGAATTATTTTTGCAAGGAGGTTTCAAAAAAAATTTTTTTTGCCGAACGTAGGGGTCGCCATTTTACATTTTTCGTTATATCTTTAGCATTTACAGTCGGATCTTAAAGTATGATATATCGATGTTTTTCTCTCGAGGAGACCAGTGTTTTGTTCTAAGGCCCATTGACCTCAAGTATCCCGTTCTTGGAGTTACCCACCAGATCTCCGTTGCTACCACCCTAATGTAGAACCCTAATGTGAGAAAATTAAAGCTCGCAAAAAATCATTAAACTTTTGCTAAGGAAGTTTTTTGATAAACCCAGTAGAATTTTTTTTATATTTTGGTTGCCGAACGTAGGGGTCGCCTTTTAAAATTTTTTCTTTGGTACGGTCTACTGGACAACCATCGTACTGGTTGGGCTAATATGCCAAAACTTTGGGAAAACAAAGATGTTTCAACAAGAAAATCAATTGTTTTCTAAACAAACCATCCAACCAGATGTGAACTTGAAACCTTTTATAAGAAACCGTCATCATTTTGGTGAAATCCATGATCTATTAGTGCATTGATTTTGTACCGTTGGCAGTTTCGGACAGTGAAGTGATAGACAACCACTTTTTGCAAACGTTGGCATCCTAGAAAAAAAAATTTAAGTTAACAAACTACTTCTTTCGCTGCTTCACAAGTATCCGTTAGTGTATTTTCACTGCTTTTTTAGAAGTAAGGGTGCATTTACAAGGATGGAGTACTCCAATCTGTAGCAAATTTAGTTATTTTCCCTTTCTTACTAATACATTTTTGTATTTTGCTATCTTTTTTTATTCCACTCCAGAGTCAAACTTGTTATACTCTGGAGTGCGGATTTGTTTCACTCTAGAGTTAACATTGATCTGTTAACTGTTTAACATGACAAATACAGCTTAAAGAACACATCACTAATTTTTCACATCCCTAATTGTCAACAAATTAGAAAAAAAATATTTAGAAACGTAAAACCAACACAAAATATTTGTGTTGGGAATTTTAATATAAAATAAAAAATAATTTCAAAATATAAGCAGTCGTAATAAAGCCTGGAAATTTGCGAAACAAAATGTAAGTATTTAAGTGTCAAATATTTTTAGAAGTAACTCTACACTTCATTGTGAACAGTTAACATTTTAATCTGTGCTGCAGAGTAGAGTCAGTCTACCATTGTGAAAGCGCCTTAATTCTGAACAACTTAAAAAAAAAAAAAAAAATAGTTTTAATAAAAATTTTATTAAACTAAAAAACAACATAATCAGGCATGTCACAGGTTTTTTACGGAATTGATTTGATTTCGCAATTTCACTTCCGCAATTTTTTTCCTAAAGTGATCGAAAACAATTTTTTTTCTTCTGAATTTGCAGTTTAGGGTGCTACGGATAATTTCGTATTGAAAATGAAACGTTCTGGTAAGTATCGAGTATGCTATAGGCTTAATAGTGGTACTTAAAACGTTAAAAGTTTCTCCACAAAACGTAAAACGAAAAAAATATCGTTTTCATTCCACTTTCAAAAACCAAAGTGGAATTGTTATTTAGAGCACCTTAAACTCATAAAAGTTCTTCAATAGTGCTTGGTATGTATTCCCTAAAGTGTCATTAACTATTTCACTTAAAAAAATTTACATTTAAAACGCTTTTTGTTGGTAAATTCAATAATTTTCTTATTGATTAGCAACACGTAATTTTTTCTAAAAAATTAAAATTTTAAATTTTGATCGGCAATCTTCTCTTTTTTAACTACAAATGGCAACTTATCTCAAAATTTAGCAGTTGTAACAAGAATTTACCACAAAAAGTCTTTTTTTAACATTTCAGAATTTACGAAAACGCAAAAAACCTGAAGAAGCAAAAGTAAAACGTTACGAAATTGTACATCGAAATCATATTAATTTTATGCGAAATATGTGTTAAAACCTTAAATGTGCTCTCTAACAAAAACTTTTTTAAGTGAAATTATTAAAAACAGCATTCTTAACTTATAGTTAATTATGTTTATCTGTTATATTTAGTCTAAATATGCAAAAATACCATTTACTTCTGGAGAAGCAATTTGCGTTTTCAATTTCACTTTCAAGTGAAATTGAAGTCTGTGACATGCCTGAATATTGTGAAATCATCTTTCTTTGATTTAAAAACAATTTAAACAGAAAGTGATATTAATTTATGATCTAGAGCAGGGCTGGCAAAACTATGACACGCGTGTCAGTAGTGGCATGCGACGTTTTATTGGATATTTTCAAAAAATTTGAACTATTAGAAGATCAGCAAAAAATTCAGTTAAATGTTAAATTTCGCTACAAAAATGTGTGATTTAACTCCATAATGGTGAAATTTTTCATAGAGCTTGTAAATCGTCTTTTAAAATAAATGAAAGTCTGTATTGCCACCATATTTTGTTTAAAGAATTATGGTTAATACAGAACTCGCAAATTCGGTCATCATAAAATTCTGGCAAAATTTCTAAAATTCTCGATTGAAAGAAGTTTAAATGTTTCGATGAGAAAATGCGTCATAATCGGAGAAATAAAAAGTACGAGAAAATTCCACAAAAATGGAAAACAACTTGTAATAAAATTGGCTCTAAAAAATCAAGGGCCTGTTTATCTATTACGAAAATACTTAAAACGATAGGAATTGACAAAGACTTTCGTAAAAAATATATGGGAAACAAAAACAAATTTTCGTTAATTTGCTTTCGTTTAGACCATTTTCGTAATACATAAACAGGGGCTTAGTTTTTTTAAAGGGAAAATAGGTGCTACAAAAAAAACCCTTAATGAAATAGAGGCTGAAAATAAGTTTCATAATGAAATAACCCCCTATGTTGGAATTTGAAATTGGGTTTTGATCGTGTTTCGCAGAGCCATTTCATTTGAAATAGAAATTTCTCTAGTCAAATCCATAATATACGCTTTTTATTCATTATTATGATAATAAAAACCGCTCGATTTATTTAAAAAAAAATCAAATTTTTGCCCCAAGCACATTTTTCAACTAGCGTAATTAGATGGCGCCCAATAATTTAACTTATTTTAACAAAATAAAATAACCACCAAAAATGGAATAACCCCACCCCAAACTGTTTTAATTTTATTTCATTGGGGATTTTTTAGTAATGAGATAATCTCAATATTTAAAGATTAAATAAACCCCCAAAAATTAAATAACCGTCAAACATTTTTACGTCATTTCTTGGATGTTTTTTAATTTTTCACTTTGGGGTTATTTTATGGGGGTTATCCGTAGCGCTGATAAATATGTACATGTGCAATGATATTTTTAAGAAACATTTTCCAAATTTTAAAAATTTTTAAAGAATGACTTCTAAAAGACAACTAAAATTAAGGTGTGGCACGCGAGAAATTTTTACAATAAAAAATTTGTCCGTTTCTGGCACGCAGCGAAAAAAGTCTTGCCACCCCTGATCTAGAGTCAAACTAAAAAACATTCATTTGTGAAATATATTCAAAACGATAACACAATGAAAAAAAGACCAATTAATAATATATGATATAAATTTTTTAATTTCTTTTTAAAAAAATGCAAACATTTGTTTTATAACCCTTTAATCATCGAAATCGGGGTAATAATTATGAAATTCCGAGCATTTAAACTTGAAAAATATTATTTGATGTCGATTTTTTTTTTAAATATTTGTGAGAAAGTACCCAATAAACACAGAAAAATGAAAAATTCAAGTGCTTTAAATATTGCTGGAATTCGGCTTTATTTTAAGTATTTTTTCCAGTCAAAATCAAGTTAATACAAATTGAAAAAATTTGTTTGTTTTTCGTTTATTGTCAGTATTGAAAAATAAAATAAAAACATCCAAATTCACAATTTTCCTGTAGAGATTCTATTAAAGTCTGAATTTCTTCCAAGGATTTTATTCAGAAGGTAAGTCGCATATATTTGGAGCTAAATTCAGTCTTTGTATTCTCTTTTTTTTCTTATTTCAGAAAATTCCTACAAACTTCTACGCTTCTAGAGAATCTAGGAACCAGTGAAGGAAACAATTCATACATTAAAGGTGTTATTCTCAAATCAAGAATCCAAAACCAAAATCAGAAATGTGTATGTATGTTAAAAAGAATCTGTAAATGTAAATAAATTATACTAAAAATAATCAAAATGGTGTTTTTATGGCTTGGTTTAAGCTTGAAGTTAGGGCTTGAAAACAAGTGTTATTACAATGTTGTTTGAACTTTAATTGAACTGTGATTCAACGCTTGAATTGAGGCATATTTACACTGTTATGTTCGACTGGAATTCCAGTTTCCCTTTTGCTGGAGTATGCTATTGAATTACAGTGTAAATCAAGTATAAATCAAGGCTTGAAATTGGAAATTGTGACTGGAATTACCCTTGATTTCAACTTGAATTCCAGCAAAATTGTTTATTGGGTACTCCGAAAATATATTTTATATTGTACACTAGACCGTACCTCAAAAAAAAAGTTCGCCGTACACCCTCCAATATGATGTATTTTTGGAAGGCGATTTCAAAAAAAATTTTTTATTTGTTTTTGCCGACGGTAGGGGTCGCCTTTTTCAATTTTTCTTTATAGCTTCGGCATTTAAAATCGGATTTTAAAGTGTGATATATCGATTTTTTTGCCTCGAGGAGACCAGTGTTTTGCTATAAAGGAAAAATCCAATTAAAAAAAATTTAAAAAGGCGACCCCTACGTTCGGCAACCAATATATTAAAAAAAATTTCTACTGGGTTTAGCGAAAAACTTCCTTAACAAAAGTTTAATGATTTTTTGCGAGCTTTAATTTTCTGACATTAGGGTGGTACATTAGGGTGGTAGCAACTGAGATCTGGTGGGTAAATACTAGAACGGGATACTTGAGGTCAATGGCCCTTAGAGCAAAACACTGGTCTCCTCGAGAGAAAAACATCGATGTTGTATCATACTTTAAGATCCGACTGTAAATGCCAAAGAAATAACAAAAAATTTAAAAAGGCGACCCCTACGTTCAGCAAAAAAAAAGTTTTTTTGTGGTACGGTCTATTGCACAATGTCATTTAAAGTTTGTTTTACTTTTTAAAAGTTCGTTCTGAATTTTATCATTAAACATGTCAATAATTGGATTAATTAGAATTTCCACCACATTTCATCTTATTGATTTTCAAAAGAAGTAAATGCATGAGAACATTATTTTCTTAAAGTTTCAACTAATTTGTATCTTCAACATTTTCTATATGAATGAGCATTAGGAAAATGAAAATCATCTTCATCAATATTCATAAATTCATGTGAAAGAACTTATAGATTTTTCTTGTGCACCTTTTGTAAAACAAACCAAACACCTTTCGAAGAAAACTTGACTGTGTAAACTCTACTGGCAGCATATTGTGTATGGGGTGCATTTTGGTGCGACTTGGTGGGAAAACAATTTAAAATAATCTAAATCATATTGAACAGCTTAGAAACCAGAAATATTTTAAACAAACTTATGCAAATTAATACCAAAAAGCAAAAAAAAAAAGCAGACATAAACTAGAATAGGCGGTAATAATGTTCTTTCTAACATCGATACACACACTGGCTGGTACTGCCAAGTTGTATGTCGTACGGAAACATAAGGTAAACTTCCCTCTTTAAGTTTTGATTAACAAACTATGGCAAGCAAATAAAGTAAAAGTAAAGTAGTAGACCTTGAAAAATGTCCTCATCATATGGTATAATAGCACAAATATTGTATCTATCTATCTATTTTAATTTGGAAAACACAAACAAATATTGGTGATATTATATAGTTTGGGTTTTTACTAATGTTGATTTTTTACCCTACCATACATCCATTCCATCCATCCAACATGTCCCATGTGAGAATAATTGAAAAAAAAGGATATACATACATTCATAAATAGTGAAAAGGGTAACAACCGTAACAATTATTGCACATGTCCTCTTAAAATAAAATATTTCACAAATTTCTCACAAAACTTGGAAAAGCATTTACTGTAGTTAGATACATATTTAATTTACGAATGAAATATCTTTGGTGTATTTAAAGAACGTGCATTTCAAGTTTATTACTAGCTCAGCTCCTTAATAGCTACCGGTTCTGTTCAATCTCTAATTTGTCACAAACAACGTCAACAAAACTCACTATCATTAGACGACATTGATGTTTTATAAAATTGCAAACAAAAGCTCAACAAATAAACTCATCAATTTCAACATTTAAAAAGAAAATCTTAAGAAAATGCATTCCTTCTTGTCTTTCTTGTCTTGACTGGGCTTCAAAACAATTCATCATGTGTCAAATTTACTTAATGTCTTTAAACTGACCACCACCACATCACTGTCGCGTCTCAAAGGACAACAAAACATAACCACAATGTAACAGTGGTGGCCCAACATGATGTTTGTTTTGTGTGTTTTATCAGCCACTATCAATCTGTTGTAACACGAATTTTTGACATTTATCATAGAAAAAAGTGTCCTTTTTTTCACTCTGAATGACCATTCAACAGTTCTAATCCTTTCTTCTCTAATACTTCAACCACGATCATATTCCCTCCCCTCGCCTTAACGGTGGATGGCGGCAGGCAGTTATGTCTTATTATGTGTCATATACAATTCCCACTTGGGTTTCTTGTAATAATCAAAGTTCTTTTTTACCATTTAATGTGTGTAAAAAATACGCGTAAATGTTTGACAACATAAATTGAATTGAATTTAAAACTGTCCACATTTTTCTTTATAACTTTCTTTGTGTTTTATGTTCAATGTCTTTTGTCCCATTTTTTGACAGTCATTAGTTCAAAGTTCAGATTTGTGTATTTAAATTTTGCTCTATGTTTTTCCCCGTTTTTCATCCTTTTTTTCAGCGTATTGTTTTTTACGTGTTCTTAATGAAAATGTACATTTCAATTGTTATGTTTTCATGTAATATTTCAATGTAATTAAGTTGAATATTTATGTTTTCACATTTATTTTAATGCCTTCTCTTGTTCCTGTCCCATCTATTGTTGTTTAATTTTGTGACTTTATATTCGCTAAACAAAAAAGAATCAAAAGAAGATAAATTCTTCGTATATTACGCAGTTTTTTTTTTCATGAAGAAAATACTTTTCTTTGAAGATTTTTTTAAATTAAAGAAAATGCATATAAAATAACATGTGATATAAAATACTTTAATAATATTTTGAAGACCTTTAAAAAGGACATGCGATGCGATGAAGAAAAACTGGGTACGAAGTTTTACTACATGTGGTCTCTACTTTCTATTTTTTCCATAGGTGAAAGCAAAAGTTGCAAATTGTAGCACAGTCAGCCAAGCATTTTGGAAAATCTAAATTTTCTTAATTTCATACACAATCAAAGAAACCTGTAGGCACAAAAAGCTACTAAAAATTAATTAAAATTTACCTTGTTAATCTTTAGCTAATTGAAAATAAGCAAATTAACCTGTTAAAATCTGCAAGCAATTTTTCTGAATTTTAGTAGACAAAAAATAACAGAAAAAAACTCTTGTTATGTCCACAAAATTTTAGTTATATTTATGTTAAATTACAATAGTTAAATGCAAATTACATTTTTTTCTGTTAAAATCAAAAAAAAATTATTTTTTTTTTTAAACCTAATACAAAACTTTATTAATTCTAAATTTCTTTGTGATTTTTTTAGGCTACTAATTATTCAGAATTTTTTCCTGATTTTAGCAGGGTAAGCGTTGTTTTTATTAACTAAAATTTGACGCAAATATAGCCAAAAATTTGTATAGTGTGTGAGATCGAAAACAAATCGAATTAGATCATTTGGATACAAAAGTTTAATTTCGGAATGGCATTTCTACATATTCGCAGTAATTCTCTGGAATTCTATACCCCATAGCACGCAACTTTTAAGTAACGCACGAAAATTCAAAGAAAATATTTTTAAACTGTTTTCGGCATAACAATTTGAAAAAATAATTATTTGATATGATATGACTTAATTATTTAAATTGATTTTTTTTTTTTTTTTTTTTTATATTTGTATTTATTGTTTAATTGTAATTGTTTAATTGTAATTGTTTAATTGTTTTTTGTATTTTATATAAAAATTTTTAATTAGTTATTAACTTATTAATTGATTAATGATTTTCATAAATTTACCTATCCTCAGTTCCATACTGCAAAATAAGACTTTTAGTCTTGTGTATGGAGCAATTCTACAAAATAAATAAAATAAAATAAAATAAATAAAAACCGTGCGTATTAGTTTTCCAAAATTTTGTTCTTGCAAACAGGATAGACAGTCTGTTTAAAATAAGTTTTAAAAATTTTTTCTGGTCTGCTTCAAATTGCAAGAAGTTCAAATTTTCCAGCTCCTCAAGGCCCCATTAATGTTACTACCTTTGCATATATATATGCAATCAAAAAGAGTTAAAAAAGTTTTCACCTTAAGGTCCCTTAATGACTATAAAATTATATAAAAAAAATCAAATACCATAAAACGTGATACGTCAAATCTATTAAATATTTTGGCGATAATTACGAATACGAAGTCTAAAAGTCAAGTTTTGTTTTTAATAAAATTCTAAATTAAAATTTTTTACCAATTACTTAAAAGTTATTAAACAAAAGGCAAAAAGGTCATATTTCATGAAAAATTGTCAAGAAACGTTATCCTTCCTGCAATGGTGTTATAATTAATTTTGAATTAATTATAGCTTAAGAAACACAATTAGATTTATATATTAAAATATTTTTTTTCCTGCAGACTGGCTCAAAAAATTAAATATTATACGAGGCAGTTCGAAATGTTCTTAGACTACACTCATAGAAATAAAGCTGTAAAAATAGCAGAAAAAGTTACTAATAATTTGTTAAAAATTATGCTGCAGAAAATACTGCTAAAATTAGCAGAATTTTTTACTAAATACTAGTAAAATGAGAACAGCAAAATTAAAACTGTTAAATTTCCAGAATTTTAGTAATATTTAGGCTAACTTTTAGTTAATTGAAAACAGCAAATTGTACTGTAAAATCTGCAGAAAATTTTGCTAAATATTTGTAGACTAAAAATAGCAAAAAATAAACTGTTAAATCTACAAAATTGTTGCTATTTTTAAGCTAAATTTAGTTGAATGTAAATAGCAGTATATTCTGCTAAAATCAGCAGAAATATTTGCTAAAAATTGCAAACTGCTGTTTTCAAAAGGCTCGATTTTTATTTGCATTTAAAAAAAAAATGGAAAAAAAACTTCGAAAATTATAAATTTTTTGGTGATTTTTTAGGCTACTAATTATTTAGCAAAACTTTTTGCTGATTTTAGCAGTTTAATTTGCTATACTCCATTTACAAAAATTTAGCTCAAATTTAACTAAAATTCTGTATATTTAACAGTTTTATTTTTGCTGTTCCTATATTACTAATATATAGCAAAAATAATCTGTTAATTTAGCAGTTTTTCTCCATTTTTAACTAATTTTTAGTAGTTTTTACTAAATTTTTTACGGACTTTTTTCTATTAGTGTAACAATGAAAAACAAGAGCTAGATTTTTAAAATTATTTTATTTTAATTAGAAATTTATTAATTCAGTTCAATTTCCTTATTATGAATTTTTTTTTTTTAAACTGTTTTTTTTCTTCATCAGGATATTCTCCTGACAAATACTTCACAGAGTTTTTGCTTTCAAAAACCTCTACACTTTCAGGAATGAAAAGACGATCGTTTCGGGGATTTTCCAGGTCCCCTTCTTGAGTTTTCTGGTGGCAGTAGTGCAATGCAATTTGAAGCATCAAAATCTCATATTAAATTTAATCGGCTACATCGACAAAATGATAATGGAGCAAAAAATAAAATATGTTTTCGAAGTTTTCTGCAAAGACATAACCAACAATAGAAATATTATGAAAGTTTTTTGTTTTTGTATTTCATACCGTCGGTATAAGTTAAATACAAATTTTATTTTTACCTTGTTTCTTTGTCAATACAAGAAGAGGCAAAAACATATCTCTGTGAGTGTTGTCAAAATATTGGTTTTTAATTTATATTTAAGACCTTTTTAATTGATTAATTAGAAATTTATTACTTCAGTTCGAGGCCAATTTTCTTATTATGAATTAACATAATAAGTACTTTTTTCAAAAACTGCTATTTTTCTTCATCAGTATATTCTCCTTATTATTTTTCAATATAATCTACTGAAACTTCAATACACTTAGTCCAACGTTTTTCTAGAAATTCTATCCCTTGATTAAAATAATTTTCCTGAAGCTCCGCAAAATAATCGTTTGCAGCTGCCATTGCATCTTCATTCGAGGTAAAGCGTTTGCCAGCAAGGAATTTTTTTAGATTTGTGAATAGGTAGAAGTCAGAGGGAGCTAAATCAGAGAAATGATGAGAAATGAGAAATAATGGGAAATTTTCATCCGAAAGCGTTTTTGGTCAACTATTAAGAAATGCGGCACCCATCTTGCAGAAAGCTTTTCACCTGTAATGCTTGATGCAAAATAAAATGTACTCGATCATTTCAGGTGCCTATGGCATTCCCTATTTCACGCACTTTCCCTCGTGGATCGTCTAATACCATATCATGGATTTTAGCTATGATTTCTGGTGATTTTGCAGTTTTTGGACGTCCACTTCGTGGTTCATCTTCAATACTTGTACGACCACGTTTAAATTGTATATGGAGGGTCACTTCACCTAACACATTCACCATATCATTATGAATTTCTTGTCCCGATAAACCTTTCTTATGTAAATATTTAATCACACCATGAATTTCTAATTTTTCCATTATAAAAAAATTACTGAAGCGCTTTTTTTGAAGACCTGTTACTATACGAATGAGTTGACAGATCGAAATAAAATTTAACATGTGTTCATATGACGGATGGAAGTTTCCATTATGCAAAGCTTTTTGCCGTTTATACCGCCATCTCTATGTCAGGCTAAGAATATTTCGTACTGCCCTCGTAATATTTTTGGTTTTTTCTCGAAATCTTAAAAACGCGAATACCTCGAAAAGACTTAATAGCCTTAACCTCAAACCTACTTAATTAAAATTAATAAAAATGCATATTAATTACAATATTAATTGCATTTGGTCTATATGACGCGTTTGAAAAAACAACACTTTACTGGAAAAATTAAAATGCCCTGCTGGCAGTCCGTCTCCGATATACACAAATTGCCTGCACTTGCACTTAAAAACGTCAGTGTGGCAACATTTGAGAAAAAGATGACAAAGAGGATAGATAAGAAAATAAACAAAAAAATCTAAAGTAGAATGTTTGTATGTCTATTTGATCACTTCTGAGAGTAAATTATCATATAGAGACAATCTGACAATAAAATATAAACAATAATACAATTTAATGGAAAATCACTGATGAAGACTGTCCATAAAAAAAGGCAGAAACTAGATCTAGTGTGATTTGCAGATTAATAGCGTGTCTATAACTTTGAGAAAATGTTTATTCTTCTTCTTAACCTCAAACCTACTTAATAGACTTTTTTGATATTCTTAAAATTGTGATATGGAGAAATCTTGAAGGACATAAGCTGCCCAGGAAAATTTTCTGTTCCAAAGAATCGGTTGTAGAATATTTTGTTTTTAATTTATATACAAATATCCATAAAAAGATTAGAAAAGCCTGCAACTGTTAGGGACATCTAAATGTAATCCAATTTCGCTAAAATGTGTTATAGATGTTGCCGTATTCTATTCACCACGATCCGGCCTTAAGGAGCAAAAATCTGACTAGGTCCTGTTTCCCCATACGATTTTGAATGACCCTATCGTGCAGTCAACATTAATCGGCTGCGTATTTCATCACAAAAAGTTGCACGCAAATAACCTCAAGTACCTCAAACTGTTTTATTTTTAAAATGGAAGTTAATAAGGATGGATAATATGAATTTTCCATTCTATCTTAAGTTTTCTACTCCAAACTAATTTCTGAATCCCGTTTTAAAATTTCAGCATCTTTGTGTTTATCTGTATGAAATTGTACTTTAAAAAATAATTTTTGCGGTCTTTTTGTGGTAGTGGTTTACATTGTAGGATTTTTGGTATGATTCATGAAACGAGGGTTAGAATAGAGAGGATTGTCTCCAAATCTTAATAGCCAACTGGGATTTTGAAACTAGTGATTTTTAACTCTTATTTTTCAATATAAATAATTAAAATTTCGAGTTAATTTTACATAAGGAATATAGAGAATATAATAAATAACACAAAGAAAACGTAAAATTTAATCAAAATCGTTTAAAAAATTTTAAATAATTAATTAAAATTACCACTGTTAACACAATTTTAACATTTCAGTGTTTAAGTGTATAAAAGAGTTTACAAAAATGCTATATGCTAAATGATTTTTTTTTTATGCTAAGTGATTTAAAAAAATGCTAAATCTAGCATTAAATATGCTAAATTGGCAACACTGCTCGTAACACATCGACTGAAAGGTCCGTAGGATGACACATAGGTGGCGCCACTAATGTAAAATCTATATGCCAATTTTCAGATGATAGTGACGGAGGCTAACCGCTACTTCCGGGTTTCGAAGAAGGTTCGTATTAAATTTTACAGACCTCGCTAAAAGATAGTTTGAACGTCGAAGGCTTTTGATCCTTAATTTTATTTAGAAAATTTTTAATTGAATTTTCCAACTATTTATATCTGTGTGGAATACTTTTCAAAAACCATTATTCCTTTTCAAAGAATTTAATGGATAATTAAATCTTTAAAATTATTAGTAATTCTCGAAACCTCCAGTTTAAATTTTTTTTTTTTTAATTGAAAACAATACTACTGCAATTATATTTTAAAATCGACCAACAAAACCTTTCCTGTCGGGGTAACTAAAGACAACTAGAAATGATTTTCCTTTAACGCTGAATCACTTTTTATGATTTGTGCTATAAAAACCTTAATCTAAAATCTAAAACACAATTTTCCCACAATCCAGAAAAAACAAGAAAGAAATAAAACTAGGACGAAATGAATTAAAAGAAAACCGCTTTCAATAGAAATGCAGTTAATGCAAAAAAAAAGAAATAGTAACAAGGACTCCAAGAATCAAGAAAAGAAACAGGTACACACAACATAATAATCAGCTGATTTATGCACTCCAAAAGAAAAACCAGTAAGATGAAGGGTATTAAAAACTAATAAGAACAACAACATAAACAACACTACACTACACAAACAACAACGACAACAAGTGTATTAAAAACTACATACATAGTATAATCAAAATCCTTTTGTCGAACATCCTAACAGGAGTAACAACAATAACAAGAGTGTGCTAAGTGCATTTATTACACGTGCAAGGAACGAGTATATACAGCGAATGAATACCGAAGGGAGTAGACAAAAAAGGATGCTCTATTGATAAAAAAAAAAGTCGAAGAATGCAACGTCATTTTAAATCTTTACATTTGATTTTTTCGATTTTCAAAGGCGAGACAATTAATAACAACAGGTACCAGCCCTGTTTTTGTTTTATAGAATTTTTGTTTTTCAAAGAAAATCAGCTGATATTGTTGAGGTTAAAAGGTCACAAAATCAGCTGATTATAGCAACAACTATTTTGAAATTTACAGCACACAAGAAATGAAAAGAAAAAACAATTTCTTTGTAAAAAACAGGTCGTTACTGTTGTGTCCGTCTATGGGAGCGTAGTTGGGTTTATTCATTTTTTATTAATAGTTTTTTTCTTTTGGAATTGTTTCCACTTCATAAACCTCTATATAAAAAACGGTTTATTTTCTATTTTCTTAAAGACAAAAATAAGAGCACCTTGCATTTTTCTCACCCACAAAACGAAAAAAGAATCACAATCAATACAATTTGATCATCATACAAGGACTAGTGAAAATAAGTCTGGGAACCATCTCTTCGGTCTCCCTTCTTCGTGTTATTTTTTTTCTTGAATGACCCATAAGAATTTTGTTGTTTGTGTAACGATTATGAATCCCAACAATTCTTACCTCATATTTCATCCTTCTTTATGGTTGTACTTACTTGTTGCAATTGTTGTAATTCAGCGATAAATTTGTGCACCTTAAAAATGATTCGTTCTATGTATCATTATCCTCTTTTCTCTCTATTCCCACACAGTCAACATCATTTATTGTCAACAAATGACGACTTTTCAAGAGGCTCAACATTTATTAATAAAAAAATAACAAGACCCTAAACCAACCGACTGGCCAAGAAAAGAAAAACTCCCAAATTTGAAACTATAGCAAAATTTGTAGAGATGTCAATAATGTTTTGTTTCCTTAGAAATTCACAATTTCTATTCATTTAATTTTGTTTTTTTTTTATTCTAAAAAACTAATTCCCAACATTAAGAAAATAATCTTAAAAAAATCACGTTTTTTTAAGGAAAAAAATATAATATTCCCATCATATATAAACTACAGGTTAAGTAGACAAAGGACATTGTTAAATGGCAAATAAACAACAGTGCAATTACACGAAAACGTGGGCTTCTTGTAACGAAGTCCTGGCGTTGTTTTTTTTTTTAATTCATTCACTTTCTTTCCTAATTCCTTAAAGCAACAAGAAGGTGTTTCTTATTAAACACATTAATAAAAAATCTCTCCGAGTTCAGGTACAATTTTTGTTTTCACAAACATGAAATGACCACTTCTTTTTGGTCAATTGTCCTAGAATTGTCACCTTTCCTTACAATTTTTACATTGATTTGTGTGCGTTTTTTATATTTTCATAATGACATGATTTGGCAGTTTGAACGACTTATTTGTATGGCGTTTGCTGCAATTACCTTCTATTGCATAGAGAGAGAGAGAGAGTTTCGTTGTGCACCTACAACAATTAGCAATTGTTGTTTTTATATTATTGTAAATTTTTGTTTTTGTATCTTTTTACATACACATGTCACATTTACGTGACAATTTTCTTTTTCAGTGTTTTTATAACGATTTGTTTTTTGTTTTTGTATATTTTTGCATTCAATTGTGTTTGACTTTGGTTTTGTTTGAATTCTTTTGTCAAAGACACGTCTTTTACACATAAATGCTCTTCAATGGGCCACTCCTTCTTTTCGATTCAATGTTTTCAATAGACTTTTGAAAAATGCATTTGTATAAATTTAGTCAAACGTTATAAAATTAGAATTTTATGAAGATTTATTGTTAATCTTTATTATAAAGAGGGCAATTATCGGCTAAAATCTAAAGGAAACTTGTTATTAAGAAGATTTTTCGACAAAATCTACATTCATTATTATGAATCCCAAAAAAAAAAAAAGGTTTAGATACTGAGCTTGTTTATTGACCACTGTGATCGAAGCTAATAAAGGTTTTTAATTACACTCATTAATTAATTAATTACACATTTACACGCGAGAGAAAACTGGTAGAGATAGAGCAAAAATCACCTCTAAATAGCTCTATTGTGAATGATTTAGGCTATTTAGGGTTGCTTTTTGCTCTATCTCTAGCAATTTTCTCTCGCGTGTATATGTGCCTTAAGAGGCAAGTTTATAAAAAAACAGCTAAGTCTACGGTTTTGTGTGTCTACCCTTTACGTCAATGCAAATATGATCTTTCTATGGGATATTGGTCTGAATATTGGGGTAAGAGAGGCTTATGTGCCAAATTTGCTTTGGCATTTCTTTATAAAAAAAAAGAAATGCCAAAGCAGTAGAAAAACCACTACAATTAATGATCTAGATGTACTTTTTTTTTAACAGAAACACTGATGACTTTAACATTGAGTTGTCATAGGAGAAGAGCACTCCCACTTCAACTTTATTTCGGTACTTTTTAAATGAGTGCAAAGGTAGTAACTCTTTTTCATTAATGGAAAATTAAAAAAAACTGTCCCAAAAAAGTTATTTTATTTTTAATTTAAAAAAATTTTTATTGCCACTACTGGGTATCGAACTTTCGACCTCAAGGTTGCGAGTCTAGCTGAGCTATTCTTTGATATGAAAGTTGACTGGAATAAAAACACCTGTTTGTCATTATGAGATATTGAAGGAATTCACAGTTTAAGAGCTAATGTGCTGTAATTGTAAACTAGCATGATTTTTAAAGTCCAATCTAGAAAGTTGTCAAATTTACGATAAAAGCTAATTTGTCAGCTTATTATTGGATTGACCCACTGACAAATTTGAAAAAATTGAGTTAGGAATGGATCATATGTACTGTAAATAGCCCCTTTCTGATTCCGAACCCCGTTTTTGGATATCTTGTTTCTGAGATATCCAGCATCGACTTAGCTCTATATCAGCAATTTCAACCAATAAGCATTGTTTTGCTGTATACACCACTCTTTGGCATATACAGCAAATTTTGCATAAATAAAATTACTTCATTACACTGTGAGACAAATGGTAGGGGTCAGTGATCGGGAAGGGTTCAAACTACCTGGGAAAGTTATTCGGTAAAAAAGAAGTTATACGTGTCCCGGCGTTTCGCTGGGTCACCCCTAGGAATCGAGATATATCGAATTGACCTTTGGTGGTATTTTTTTTTTTTGACATAACTCGACAACCACTAGTCCGATTTTGCTCAAACAATTTTAAAAAAATTAAAAATTACAATACCTTTAATCTGTTCATATAATGTTTTTCTATATACTCAACAGTTTAGCCGGTAAAAATAAATGTATGAAGAAAAAAATATTTTTTGCCTAAAATATTAAATAAAAAGTAATAAACAAAAGGTTATTGATTTTTATGGTAGCGGTAACAAACATTTATTTTTACCGGCAAAACTGTTGAGTATATAGAAAAACGTTATATGAACAGATTAAAGGAATTGTAATTTTTAATTTTTTTAAAATTGTTTGAGCAAATTAGGACTAGTGGTTCTCGAGTTATGTCAAAAAAAAGATGTAACTCGATTCCTAGCGAAACGCCGGGACACGTATAACTTGTTTTTGACCGATATAACATTTCCCGTTGGTTTCATCCCATCCCGATTTTGACTGTCGCATAGTGTTATTATTTGCTTTTAGAACTGCTTTTAGTCGCACATAAAAGTATGGATATGCAGCAAAGACAGTCAAATTGAAAAACTTGATATGCAGCACAAAACAAGAAAATTAATTTTTCGAAAGCGTAATAACTTCTGATTTATTGTACATAAATTTATGAAAGTTTATACTTTTGTTTAAAATATATGCTGAAATTAAGGGTGTAAATAAAAAAATGTATTTATCATTGTAGATTTTAAGAAAAATTAATATAAACATTATTTATCGTTTTTCTCGAAACTGACATTTTGGCATATGGGTCAAACCAATAATAACTGACGAATTTACTACTTTAAATAGCATGAACTGTGAATAATAAAAGTACTTATGAAACAAGTGCAAAAGGTGCAATTCAGTATTGTTTCAGAATTTTTTATCATTTTTATTTTATATACCTAATTAAATTTTTTTTTTTAAATATTGGATTTAAACCAATTAATTAAATATTAAAAAAATAATAATAA
Source organism: Leucophora obtusa (assembly GCA_949987735.1). NCBI lineage: Eukaryota > Metazoa > Arthropoda > Insecta > Diptera > Anthomyiidae > Leucophora > Leucophora obtusa. The sequence goes on from OX465295.1 coordinate 8,928,908, forward strand.
TAAAAACAATGATCCCGCCAGGAATTGAAGCCGTGATCATCTTTTTGGAAATAAACTGTATCAAAATCACTTTAGCATCACTCTAAATCAGTGGTCGGCACAAAGACAGAATGTGAATGTGTTGTGTTTTTACACTGTGAGAAATTAGTTTATCATTAATTAATAACATGAATTAATGAAGAAATGTAATAATGAATGAATGCATGAATGAAAGAAATAAAAAAAAATTATTTATAGTAATTTAATTTATTTAAATAATTCATAATAAATTTTATTATACACGTTATTTAAAGAATATTTATTTTTTTGTATATAATTTTTTTTTTTTCTTAAAAAAGTATTCCATTAGTTAGTAAATTTTAATGAATTAAAGAAATAAAAATAATTCATAATAAATTTCCTGTTCCTGTAAAATTTCAAGAGTGTAATATTTTTATAAAATTTCTTAAACAAAGTGACATCAACATGCTTTGTTGAAAGCTACCATGCTACTGAATAAATTTTACGCTCTTAGTTGAGAGTTTTGTTTCCATTCGTGTTGTGTAAGTGTGTAAAAAGCCGATTATGATCGGCCACTGGCGGCTATGGGTACGACCACTGATCTAAATTGATCTAGGCAAGTTCATTCTTGCCTAAGGAATATTTGTTAGGTTAAAGTCAACGAGAATTTCTTGTTTCTTAAATATCAAAGGAAACACAAAAAATCATCACAATTTGCTTTATCATCTTCCAAAATACTACTCTGTTGTTTTGACAGATCTAGCAATCAGTGTTGCCAGGTTTATTGGGCATAGAATCGTCAAATATTTTTGAGAAAATCGTCAAAATCGTCATTGCGTTTTGAAATATCGTCAAAATATTGTTAAAAATCGTCAAAACTTTAATAATCAAATATTTTTATTATTATAACCTTAAAATCACAATATAAAATTTAAAAAATCACCCGGTTTTTGGTGTCAGCTGTAATTTAAGAAAAATTCTAAAACATAAGTTTTTTATTTGATTGGTTGAAGTGAAGAAACTTTCAATGTTAATTGATTTTTTAACAAAAAGAATTTCTGTAGAAATAACGCAACACTTCACCGAAGTGTTTTATAAACATTTTTTTATGTATGTATTGAAAATTTACCATATATTGAAATTAATTGTTCGAAAGAAAAAGTTCGCTTAAAAAAAAAATTTCGTATCGCAAAATCTTTAGATTTTAGCCCTTGTTTATGTATTATGAAAATGCTCTAAACAAAAGCAAAGTAACGAAAACTTGTTTTTGTTTCTCATGTACATATTTTTGACGAAAGTAAATGTCAATTTCTTTCGTTTAGACTATTTTCGTAATAGATAAACCGGCCCTTAATGTACTTAGCCTAGAGATATTTCACAGGTACCTTCTAAAGAATTTACATGAAAAAAGAGTCCGATATGAGATATATATAGATTAGGCTGGGTCGATTTGTGGGGAGGCAAAAAAATCGCCCATGGCTCAGGGAAAATCGTATTCTAGGGATCAAAATAAGAAACTTTGCCGAAGGAACCATACCTCTAAAACGAATTCTACTACCCCTAACTGTTGACTTTTGTCCCGTAGGGTCAAGTTTTGAAAAATCCCACTTTGACCCATTTAGAGTGCCCCAATCGAGTCCAAATGTATGACCGACCCCCACCAACTTTGGAGGGCCGATCCACCCATGCCAGTGGTACACCCCCTGGAACTCCCCTGGGGGGTTCCCCATACAAACATTTTAAAAAATCACCATTTTTGGCACTTTATTTTATTATTTTTTATTTATTTTATTTATTTTTATTATTTTATTTATTTTTTCTCCTTAGAAATTTATTTAGTCAGAACATATGTAAATGAAAAAATTAATTTAACTTAGTAATAGAAAAGAAAAAATGCCCAGACTTGAAAGCAAAAAAGACTTCAAACAGTAATTTTTTTTATTTTCTTTTCTATTACTAAGTTAAATTAATTTTTTCATTTACATATGTTCTGACTAAATAAATTTCTAAAGAGAAAAAATAAATAAAATAATAAAAATAAATAAAATAAATAAAAAATAATAAAATAAAGTGCCAAAAATGGTGATTTTTTAAAATGTTTGTATGGGGAACCCCCCAGGGGAGTTCCAGGGGGTGTACCACTGGCATGGGTGGATCGGCCCTCCAAAGTTAGTGGGGGTCGGTCATACATTTGGACTCGATTGGGGCACTCTAAATGGGTCAAAGTGGGATTTTTCAAAACTTGACCCTACGGGACAAAAGTCAACAGTTGGGGGTAGTAGAATTCGTTTTAGAGGTATGGTTCCTTCAGCAAAGTTTCTTATTTTGATCCCTAGAATACGATTTTCACTGAGCCATGGGCGAATATTAAATCGACCCGCCCTAATATAGATCCCTTCGAAAAACACGTTACATTTATTAGAGATTTAGGAAAAACTATTTTAAATAAAAATAATTACCAGATTCTGTGTTCGTTTTCCTACAAAAAACCATCAGATTCAGATTTTATGATAAATATTTATAAATTACGTGAATAAATTTTCAGATTTATTGATTTAGACAATGGAAAAATAACGTACTTTTGAACAATTGTTGAAAAAAATCGTCATTTTGAAGCGGAAAATCGTCATCTGGCTATTTTCTATAGTAAAAATCGTCAAAATGACGATAAATCGTCAAAACTGGCAACATTGCTAGCAATGCATTTTATCTATTAACGTATAGGCAATTTTTAACAATTTTTTTCAAGATTTTTTTAATATCGATATTAAATGAATTAATTTTATACCGTTACGGAAATAATCTAAAATAGCGTTACCCTTTCCGATAACCGCAACGTTTCGGTAACCATCTATAGTTTTATTAATTTTTGTTTAACTTTCAAAACACTAAAATTGGAGTTTTGAAAAAGCTTAAAAACAAAGAAAACACTTTTATATGAGTCTAAAGTGCAACTTGTATATTTTCCAACCGATTTATAATTTTTACATTCGGCCTTATTACAAGTGTCGTAGTCGAATTCGAGACTAACACCAGCATCAGATTTTAATTTCTTTATAATTCCCATTATATAAAAAAGCATTTTATATGGAGTCGAAAATTTCGACTACAAATTCGACACTCGTAATCAGGCCGATTATTGGAAAGATAATTCAGTTGAAATTACGACTCGGTTAACATTTGGTGCCAAAACAATACATTCGAGCGATTAAACAAGTCAACAGCGACAGTGACATGTCGCGAAGCCGTCATGGCGACGTTTGTGATATTTCCAACTGGGTAAGGCTTACAAATTAAAAAAAAAACATGATAACAAATTAACTCTCACGCAAAATATTCCATGTAAAAATTGTTGTGACTTCTACAATAAACACACATTATCACAGAATTTGTTAAATAGAAAAACCTTTTTAAATACAAGGTGTTTTTTTGCCATGATTATTTTTATATTACATATCACAGCAACAAAAAAAAACTAACACTTAGCAACAATGTTGCATACACGTCCAACGGTCAAATATTTGCCCAAAATTTTGTATCACTCAAATGTATGCGTACAATGTTGGATTAATGTTTTTAATTTCCTGAGGTGGTTCATTTATGTATGTATCCCTCTTGGTCCCTCAATACTTATCTCCCCCATAAGAACGAAAAAATTATTAATAAATACAACAAGAAATAAATCGAATGGAATTTCAAAAATTTTGTTTAAACATTAAATCAATATTACAATAAAAAAAAGTCTTTCAAGTGTCAAAACCGGTACAACATAATACGCACCAGGCAAACTGATGATAACTAAAACAAATTCCCTCTTCTACCGTCATTCTTATCAACAATATTGGTCGAATGAAGCCGCCAAATTTATTCTTATTCTAAATATGTAGAATTGAAATCAATCAGAAGAATCACGTACTACCTCTAGAGGGGAATATTACGGATTAACACACTCGCTCGTTCAATTTGTGTATTTTGTATTTGAATGTTTAATATGTTGCCCACACACACAGGCATGTGGATGATATGAATTGTTTGTTGGTAAATATGATCACAACCGGAAATTGCATGTAAGTGCTAAAAAACACTATTATCATCACTCGGATTATTGTATTATAACAGAAGCGCCATGTGCTGCATCGGAGGCAGCTTGTATTCCCAGTAATCGATGACGTCAATATCGATAAAAAGAATTTATTTAAAAGTAACATAAAATATTGTTTATTAAATAAACATTTGTTTATAATAAAATTTTTTTTTATAAACTTGAAGTAGGTACTTAAACGGTCATCATACCTAAATTTGAGAAAAAAAAAAGGAAAAACAAATAAGCGTACATTTCATTTAGTTTTTATGAATGAAATTTGTTTTATGGCAATATTGCAATTTTTTGTTCAATTCTATTTTAAATTTGAAATGCCCTACATTTATAGTTGCCAGATTTAATGATTTATCGTAATTTTGACAATTTTTCCTAAAAAATTAACGATTTGACGATTTTCGCTCCCAAAATGACAGTTATTTAGTTGAAAAAATCAGAGACCATTAATTATAGAGATAGGAAATCAAAACTTACACTACTCACCGGTAGGGGGCGCTGAAATTTAGTATCACCTGAGCAACTATTTAGTATCACTTTAGTATCAACTGAGCCTATATTTAAAAACTCAAAAACTGCTGCAAACTGCTCAAAATAAGGAAAAAACACACGCGGAATATATTCAAATAATAAAATTTGAAGTATTTGTTTGTATTTTCCCTTTGTTGTTTGTTATTATTTAAATTTAAAAATTGTCAATTTTTTTTACAAAGTGCCATCTAGTGATAACGATTTTCTATAACTTATAACTTATTTTTAAGACTTAAAGAAAATTTTAAACCAGATTATACCCAGCAAAAAAAATAAATAAATAAGTCATGGTTAACAAATACAATCGAACCTCGATTATCCGGTTTGTTCGGGACCAGGCTCAGCACGGATCATCGAAAACCACGTTTAAAAGAGTCATATATATTTTTACTAAATCTTTGGTATTTGAATGAGCCATTTCCACAAAAGTACCTGTTGAGATATTATTTACTTCTGAAAGCACGTATAATAGAGTTAAACCACGTATAATAGAGTTTACCCGGTTAATGGAGGCCCGGATAATCCAGGTTCAACTGCACACAAAAAAAAAATAAAAATTAATTTGAATCACGAAAACCGCCTATATAATAAATTTTAACGTTGAAATTCCTTCAATCACGAAAATTGTTTATTTAATTGAAAATTTGTTCCTCTACAATTGAGTAAATTTTCAGTTAAATATTATTATATTTGATTTGGATTTTTATTGTTTTTTTTTTTATATTCATTTGATTAAAAATTAATCCATTGGATTAAAGATTTATCAATATTGTCTACCTTTGAAATAATACTCTAAATAGCTGGGTAAAATAGTAGTTGTCATGCCAACTATAAAAAAATAATTTTTTTTATTTTTAGCTTGAATTTTATAACATTTTATTTCATTGAAATAAAACTTGCATGCAATTTTCGTTCAGTTAATAGATTTATTTATACTTATGTGAATAAATATATCACAGAAATTATAGTATTTTATATTTTAAGCCACAGAATAAAAAATTTAATTTTAATTATTTAATCTATTTGAATAATTTTTAATTGACAATATTTTTTTATGTGAACCACTTAAAATGATCTGGTGTATTTTTATTGCTTTTATTAGTAGGAATTCTGAACAACTTAAAAAAAATCAAGCAGCTTTATTTCTCCCGCATAATTGATTTTTATTGAAATCTTAATAAATATTTCTCTTTAAATTTTTCCTAGTATCCTGTGACAGGAAGTCACGGCGGGCATGCTGTAATGAAGACATAAAATTATCTATTAAAATGTAGGGTGTCATTTATATACTGTTCATTACTTGTTTGTTTTATATGCATTTATTTATCTTTTACAGCAACCAATAAATTTTCCCGCCTTTTTAGCTTCTTATCATTTGTATACCAAGTGGTTTCATATATTTTTACTTCTTTCGTCTTGTTTAAGCGACCTTGAATCATTATTTTATATACCCTACACCAGTCTGTGGCATAAGGCAGCATTAGTTTGTGCGAAATGATGTCTGAAAGTACCGAACCTACTTTTGTCGATCAAATGGCAATAATGAGTCATATGAATAAAACTTAGCAATTACTTCGAAGTAATTACTTTGGGCTTAGGAATGACTTCTAACTCCAAATTTACCAATTGGCTGGTAGAAAAGCATGAAGTGTAAACGAAAATTAAAAAATTAAATTTCTAGTCTACTCCCAAGCAGACTAGATTTGTGAAGTAATTGCTTAAAAAGCCCTGTATTTGCCCCTATTAGTAATATCTATTTTTTTATACATTATATTTATTCTTAATACAATTGTAGGGAAATTCCGGTTAGTGCATAGAGTTTTATTGAATTATAGCCGAATACTTAAATGTTTACTGCTCCTAATAGGATCCTCACTCGGTTTTCGCAAACATCTACACAAAACGTTTTAAAATTGTACACTAACAGAAAAAAGTCTGTAAACAATTAGTTAAAACTACTAAACATTAGTAAGGACAAATCTGATTATTTTTGCTATATATTAGTAATATAGAAACAGCAAAAATAAAACTGTTAAATGTACAGAATTTTAGTTGTATTTAAGTTAAATTTCTGTTAATACAAAATAACAAATAACCTGCTAAAATTAACTAATTAGTAGCCTAAAAAAATCACAAAAAGATTTTTAAATTTTCGAAGTTTTTTTTAGATTTTTTTTAAATGCAAATAAAAATCGAACCTTTTGAAAACAGCGGTATACAATTTTTTATCAAATATTTGTGCTGATTTTAGCACACTCTCAGAACAATTCCGTTGTGGCAACTGAATTTTTTGCCAACCGAATTGATTCGGTTGCAGCAACCGAATTCAGTTGTGGCAACCGAATTAGATTTCAATTCGGTTGCGACAACCGAATTCGATTTCAATTCGGTTGCAACAACCGAATTATCGGTTGCCACAACTGAATTCGGTTGAGGCAACCGAATTACGAGGTTGCAGCAACCGAGCCAATTCGGTTGGAAAAAATTTGGTTGTCACAACGGAATTGTTCTGAGAGTGCAGGAGAGACTTCTATTTGCATTCAACAAATTTAGCTTAAATGTAGCAAAAATTTTGTAGATATAATAGTTTATTTTTGCTATTTTAAGTGTACTAATATTTAGCAAAATTTTCTGCAGATTTTACAGTACAATTTGCCATTTTAAATTAACTAAGAGTTAATTTAAATATAACAAAAATTCTATTTTTGCTGTTCTTATTTTACTAGTATTAAGCAAAAAAAAGAATCTGCTAATTTCAGCAGTTTTTTTTTGCAACATTATTTTTAACTAATTTTTAGTTGCTTTCTCTGCTATTTTTACAGATTTATTTCTATGAGTAGTTTAGAGTTTGATCTTTGACTTCATTTAGAAAAAATGTAAAATTTTATCGATACCAGGAAAAGCTATAGCATGTAGGGTAGAGCACCCATATGTGCAAAAGTGTTATTTTTCCAGCTCTCCGCACATTTTCGAATAGGTTGAGAGTAAAAAATAAGATCTGTGCAAAAATTAGGTTTCTGGCTTACATTTATGTCCTGAAAATTACCCTAAAAAAGGTTCATGGATTTAAGTTACATAGCTGTTGTTTACACAATGAAAAGGCAAATATTTTCTTTATACACAGTTTTAACCCTCTCATGACCGTTAGTCGTGTTTTAAGCGGTAAACATCAAAATTTGTGTCAAAACTAAACTTTAAATGTCTCTCATTTAAATATTTCGTCCATTCCATGACAGAAAGGCCAAAAACTTATTCTGATTTATAGATTTATTATTAAGGGTTTTTCAATAAGAGCGCTACAAAAGTTTTTTTAAATGAAACAAAAACGGTTTTGGATATCAATGAAATTCTTTATTTCTGTGAAAGTACGTTCGATGCCATTATGTATGGAAATCGATCTCTTTTGCATGGCCACCACGGACACGCTTGCAGAAGTCCAGACGCTGAACCCAATTTTCGACGGTTTTCAAGCATAAATTGGCCGATACTGCTGCAATTTCATGTTCGATATTCGTACGAAGTTCATCAATCGACGCTGGCTTGTTGGCATAGACCATATATTTGACGTAGCCCCACAGGAAATAGTCCAACGGCGTCAAATCGCACGACCGAGGCGGCCAATCGACTGGACCATTTCGTGAGATGACACGTTCTCCAAACTTGGTTTGCAATAAATTGATTGTGACATTCGCTGTGTGGCTTGTGGCGCCGTCCTGTTGGAACCACATGTCCTCCAAGTCCATATCATCCAAATGGGGCCAAAAATATTCGGTTATCATTGAACGGTAGCAATTCCCATTCACAGTAACGTGCCGGTCTTGATCATCACGGAAGAAGTACGGCCCAATGACGCCGCCGGCCCATAAACCGCACCAAACCATAATTTTTCGGAATGCAATGATGACTCATGGAGTACGTATGGATTGCTGTCTGACCAATAACGCATATTTTGTTTATTGACGCAGCCATTCAGCCAGAAATGAGCCTCATCACTGAAGATGATTTTTCGATAAAAATCCGAATCATTTTCAAGTTGTTGCTCAGCCCAATTCACGAACATACGACGCTTCTGGTGGTCAAGCGGCTTCAATTCTTGCGTCAATTTGATCTTGTAAGTTTGTAGGCCAAGATCTTTTCTCAAAATTCGCCACAACGACGTCACAGAGATGCCCAACGCTTGAGAACGACGTGTGAGAGACACATTTGGGCTTTCTTCAACTGAAGCCTCAGCGGCAGCAATATTCTCGACACTACGGGCACTTCTTTGTCTCACTGGCACGGGAACATTTTGTACTGTGCCTGTGGATTCAAATTTTTCCACTAGACGCTCAATTGTTGATCTGCTAGGACGATTATGACGACCATAAATTGGACGTAGCGCTCTTAAGGTTGAGGCCACTGACTCCGAATTTCGGTAGTAAATTTAAATAATTTCGACTCGTTGTTGGCTCGTATATCTTTCCATCATGAAATGGCAAACCTTACTGAAGAGAAATGTCAAAAAAGCGGCAAGAAATATGGCGTCGTTTGCTGTCCATGTGAATCTTCTATTTTAGATATAGGATGAGTTCAGCGAACTTCTGTAAAACACTTGGTCGTACATTTTTGTGGAACTATTTAACCCTCTAACTCTACAATTAATGGAACTTTTTTGGTCCGCTTTAAAAGGAGGGAGTTAGGGGGCCAAAATGTTCCACAGAAATGTTCCTCGTAGTGTTTTACATAAATTCGTTCAACACATTTCATACCTCAAACGGAAGATTCACATGGTTTGCTTCTAAAATCCAGGTTTTCTGGGACATTTAAGCGCCAATTCCGAATAAGTACGAAATTAACCCTTAAACACATTTTAAGTTTTGGCTTATTTATGGCATTGAACTTAAATTTTCAAATTTGATGTCTTCAGAGACTTATAGTAGAATTTCATGGCAAACATTTTTGTGGAACTTTTAAACCCTCTAACTCTTCAATTCAAGTGACGCTTTGGCCCCTTTCTAAAACGGGACATAAACGACCCGTAAGTTGAAGGGTTACAGGGTTAAAATTTTTCGCAAAAATATTTCTCATGAAATTCTGCTATAAGTCTGAAGACATGAAAGTTTAAAATTTAGGCTCAGTGCCAGAAATAAGTCAAAACTTAAAATGTGTTTAAGAGTTTATTTCTTGCTTATTCAGAAATGGCGCCCAATAAAGCACCCATATGTGCAAAAGTGTAATTTTTTCACCTTCCCACGCACTTTCCGGTAGATTGGGCGTAAAAAATAATATTCCCGCGGAAATTGATTCCCTCGGATTATAACAGGCCAGTCACCCGCTGCTTTTAGCCCTAAAAATGGACTGAAATTATTTCAAAACTTGTTTACTTTATAGCTCTTAAAGTAAAGGTTTTATAAAAAAATAAAAATAAATCTAAAGGAACTAATGTGGCTAGCACATTTCTTATACACACTTTTGACATATCAGTGACGCGTCTTTAACCACTTAATTCACCATAATGCGTCATTGATACGTCAGAAGTGTGTATGATAAAAATGCTAACCACATTATTGCCTTTACTTGAATTGCTATAAAGCAAAGAAGTTTTGAACTAATTTTAGTCCATTTTTAGGGTTAAAAGCCGCGGGTGACTGGCCTGTTTTAATCCGAGAGGATCAATTTTTGGGGGATATTATGTTTTACGCCCAATCTACCGGAAAATACGTGGGGAGATGAAAAAATAAGACTTTTTGCACATTCCATATACTTTATGGGTGCTCTAATGTAGGAGGGCAGTAAATGTCGGTATATTTCCAACTAATTTATATAAAACAAAATTTATAAATTGTAATCGTTTGTTGTTACAGATTTAATTTTTATTCATATTTCTACTTGTGGTTTTTATTTGTTAAATTATCTTGCATCGTGGTTTGCAATTGAAATGTTTAAAAAATATTTTGTAGAACTTTTGTGATTTCTTGTTTAAATCTCTAAACCACAAATGATTGCTTGTTTATTTTGCATCAAGAAAATATCGTAGGCCAGCACCGAAGATATTTTATGGTCGCCTAACTTATCGTCATTTTAACACTATGTAGTTATTTTTATGAACATTTTACTCTTGGTTAAGGTAGTGAAAAGTTGGTCTTTTAACCTTAACCGCGAATAAAATTTGCATTTAATTGACTCTGGATAGTCTTAAATTGGGCGTAGTTTTTGATAAGTTAGCCGACCTAAACCACATTTTATAAATATAAAATATTTAGAACTCTAGATATCATGTACCATTGGATTTTGGAAAATAAACATACTTATTGAAAAGTATTGAAGTCTGACTGAAACCATTTTTTAATTCAGAAATCGAAACAATAATATAAGCGGCCGAAAACTAAAAGAAGTCGAAAGTGAAACTTTTGTTAATGTTATTTGAAATTGATAATACAAAATGTATTTCTTAGTATCCGACCGAACATTCGGCTTCGGAGTTCGGCCGAATTTCGGCTTCGGTTCGGCCTTAAAAAAGTTAATTCGGTCTGACACTACTATTTATGTTAATCTCAAATTCATTTTACATCTCTTTGTTAAAGAAATATTAAGTTTTTTTCAAATTCTAGCAAATATTTGTTAAAAACGAAACCAAATATTCATTCGGCTGTATTCAGAAATCACTTTTAGGGTTTGTCTTCTAGTAGTATTCAAGTATTTTTATAAGTAAAACATTAATCAATACCAAGTGGAGTCTACAATCTCTTGTCAGTAGTTTTTAAATTATTATTTCTAAAATTATGTCACATTTGTAACTTTAGCTCTTGTGTAAACTTTATTAAACATCTGCCGAAAATTCTACGAAGAAGACATGTCTTAATTTCTTTAAACAAATTTATTTTATTTTCGGCCTTTGTGTTTTTGTAATTTTATACTTAAGCAACAAGGAAGTGTCAAATAGATTTTTGCACAAAGTGTTCCAAGAATGAATCCCAACCATAAAAAATCACATAAGCTCATTAAATTTCTTTTTTTAACTACCAGTATTCACCACATAATCCTGTTAACTATAGAGTCATCCTGAATATCGTTTGATATTTGATCATAAAACATAACAATATAATATGTATGTGAGTATGTGAGTATGTAAATGTGACAGGTACTTACAAGTACTTTTAAACTATTGTAATAAAGTCACAAAACACAAGTGACTGCAAGTGATTACAACTTGTACTTACATGATCAAAATGACATACACAACCAAAAGTAAATTTCCACAGAATTTTTAATGCGCTTAACCAACAATAATTGAACAATGATTTACCACAATAGATCAAATATCAAAGAGATGCAAAAACTATAAAGCGAATTGACCTATTATTGTTATACAAAGTTGTTTTTACAATAAACACTACAAATTAAAACCGAAAACCCACACTTGAAACCATATGTGCAACATTTTTTAAAAAAAATTCAACATTTTAAAAGTGAATAGTTTCAGTTTATTATGGTCGGTCACATATAAAAATTAAAAAAAAAAAAATTCACGCCTTATTAAATGTTGAACGCTCTTAATGTAACCACTTCACAAAAAACTTCCACTCACATTCTCTTTTCTGAAGAGGATATTGATATTCTCCCATAACATTTCACTGGTTTTATTTTTTTAGTTTCTTTTTAATGCTGAAATTTTACGCGCCAAAATTTTATATTTTTACTTCAAAATCTCAACAAACTTACTAACTTATTGGCTTGGTAGTTAACATTCAATCTGTCTGCTTCTTCTTGATATTAATTCAACTTGTTGTTGCACATTAGGGTGGGCCAAAAATCCTATGAAAAAATATCAAGTATAGTGTACAACACAACTTACCAGAAATTATGAATAACATCGTTCGTAATGTCTTTACAAATTTCGACACCCTAAGGTGTTGAAGGCGTAGCGCTACGATCAAATGTGTTTATAATCACCGAACAAATCTAAAAAAAATTATTTTCTATCTCGATGATAGCTATATCTTGCATAAAAAGGACAATACAGGGGTTTGTATTTAAAGCAAAAATATATTTAAAAAAAAATTGTATTCATTTTGATACAGAGGTTAAATTTGAAAAGAATTCAAAGACATTTCACATAACAAATTCGTTCTCACAACCATTAAGTTAGAGTTTGCTAAAAACCGAAAAATTTCAAAACCGCGGTTTCGGTTTTTCAAAATTAAAAAAACCGCGGTTTCGGTTATTCTTCGGGTTTCTTGTGATATTAATAGAATTGCTTTAAAATAATTTAATATGTATAGAAATTAAATATTTTAATACATTCAAGATATTTATTAAAATTCGATTGAATTTTTTGCCATTGCCAGGGAAAAAACGCGAAAACCGTTATAAATTAAAATTTTTTATTCTGGTTTCGGCAAATGAGTTTAATTTTGAATGTTTAAAACAATATAAAGTAAAAAATTTTATACAATAAATTTCGCCGACTACGAAATAAAATTTTTTGAAAAATAAGAGGTGAAAATATGAACTGAATACGTGAAACTCAATATCTCTTAAAGTACATGACTTTTTGGTGCAATTTTTTTTCTAAAATTATCCTTATTTTATACTATCTGTAATATAAAAAACAAAAAACTCTATAAAGTAATATTTAATGGAGAAATTGTTCATCACAATTAAATAAAGAATTTTGTAAAATAGGAGCTGAGCCCTTTTTGAAATTCAAGACGCATTTTAATTGTTGTAAGTAGTTGTTAAAAACTGACTTATTTTTCTCGGTTTTCGGTTTTGAGGCTTGAAAAACCGCGGTTTCGGTTTCGATTAAAACCGAACAACAAACTCTACATTAAGTTATAGCGGATTTAGTTAGGATTAATTTTTCTTTAAAATGTAGTTTTTATAAAAAAAAAAATGTGTTCATAATGTATTGTTTTTATATAATAAATAAAAAGACAATTAATTTATCTTTAATTTGATATAGCACTTTCCTGTGCAAATTTCTTTACATTACTGAAACTATGGATATTAGCTCAAAACAAAAACTAGACAGTCTGATGATAGTGTATGGTTGCACTTGAAAATGCATTAATTGTCAACCATTGGTTCTAGAAAAGTTTTTATTATAAGTTTTTTCTCTGTTTGTTGTAAAAGAAATTGTGAATTCTATTTGGAATTTGTCATAAATGATACACTAATAGAAAAAAGTGCGTAAAAAAATTTAGTTAAAACTACCCGACTAAAAAAGTTTTCATATAATCTTATATGATTTGATATAATTATAAATGTTTATATGTGTGGCTTTATATGACCATATACATTTATATTAACACTTTGGTTTTATAAATATGTTTGATATGACGTTATATATAATCATATGCGATTTGGTCTCCAGGCATATATTAAGAGATCTGCAAATATAGTCTATACATAATTATATATAATGGCGTATAAGCTTCTCTAAACAATCTTATATCAAAACATATAACAAAGTTAATATAAAATTGTAATAATTTTATATATAAATTTATCTGACATGATATCTAATTATACAAAATTTTATAAAGTTTAATTGCACTATAAAAATTAAAAAAAAACTCCGAAATTGTGGATCTGGTTTTGAAGTTTGCACTTTGACATATAACTAAATGTTTATAATTGAATTTAACATATATTTTCCAAATAGTTACCGAAATACTCTTTATTAAACTCAAAATAATTTTAAAGAAATAAAGGAATTTTTTTTTCATTGTGGAATTAAAGGTCGAAATAATTATTTTTACTTTTAAATTTAAAAATTAGACAAACATATGTTGAAATAAATATGGTTTAAGTTCATTTATTTTTCCGTAAAAAAAAAATTAATTGTGAAAGTTAATTTTTTATCATGTTGGTTTTTAATTTTTATTTAAAAAAATAAAATTTATTTTTTTTCGACCTCTTTAATTCATTAATTAGAAATTTATTAATTCAGTTCGAGGACTATTTCCTTATTATGAATTAACATAATAAGTACTTTTTTCAAAAACTGTTTTTTTCTCTTCATCAGGATACTCTCCTGACAAATACTTCACAGAGTTTTTGCTTTCAAAAAACATCTACACTTTCAGGAATGAAAAGACGATCGTTTCGGGGATTACGCCACCACTTTCTAAAGAAAACTGATGAAGGGGACCTGGAAAATCCCCGAAACGATCCTCTTTTCATTCCTGAAAGTGTAGAGGTTTTTTGAAAGCAAAAACTCTGTGAAGTATTTGTCAGGAGAGTATCCTGATGAAGAAAAATAGCAGTTTTTGAAAAAAAGTACTTATCATATTAATTCATAATAAGGAAATTGGCCTCGAACTGAATTAATAAATTTCTAATTAGTTAATTCAGTTATTTTATAAGAAAGATAAAAACTCTAACCTAGAAAAAGTTGTTCCGACAAATTTTTGTAATGTTTTATTTTGCCACCTATTTCCAAGTTTATTAGCAAAAGTTGTTCTAAACATTAAGCGTTAGATTTAATATGAATGAAATAAGTGATCTCAATAATATTTACTAAAATTTTCTTTGAAAATCTTCATCAAATTATGTGTATTTATATATAATTTGATGCAGTTAGATAGACCCATTTTTCGGATCAAATTCTATCAGGTGAGATAACATGCTTATCTCGCTTGATATAATTATATATTCCAATATTCGGATCAAATTAGATATGAACGTATATATTGGTTTATATATGGTGATATATGATTATATAACATCTTTTTTAGTCGGGTACTAAAAATTAGTTAAAAATGATGCTGCAGAAAAAAACTGCTAAATTAGCAGATTATTTTTGCTATATATTAGTAATATAGGAACAGCAAAAATAAAACTGTTAAATATACAGAATTTTAGTTATATTTGAGATAAATTTTTGTAAATGGAGAATAGCAAATTAACCTGCTAAAATCAGCAAAAAATTTTGCTAAATAATTAGTAGCCTAAAAAAACACCAAAAAATTTAAAATTTTCGAAGTTTTTTTTCGATTTTCTTTTGTATATGCAAATAAAAATCGAGCCTTTGAAAACAGCAGTTTACAATTTTTTAGCAAATATTTCTGCTGATTTTAAAAGAATAGACTGCATTCAACTAAATTTAACTTAAAAATAGCACAAATGTTGTAGATTTAACAGTTTATTTTTGCTATTTTTAGTCTACAAATATTTAGCAAATTTTTCTGCAAATTTAACAGTACAATTTGCTGTTTTCAAATAACTAAAAGTTAGCCTAAATATAACTAAAATTCTATAAATTTAACAGTTTTAATTTTGCTGTTCTCATTTTACTAGTATTTAGTAAAAATATTGCTAATAAATAATATATGCCCCTCAATATCTGCTCATTTTAGCAGTTTTTTCTGCAGCATCATTTTTAACTAATTTTTAATAACTTTTTCTGCTATTTTTACAGATTTATTTCTATGAGTGTACTCTTTGTAAAAACTTTTAAAAATAATGATATTAATAAATAGTAAACTCGACATAGACAGATTTTTGAAAAAAACGAAAAATTAAAGAAATTAGCAATACATTAAAAGTGTAGGAGAGGAGGGGTAAATGGATAAAATTACATTTCCGCATTGACTACAGCAGTAAAAGTATTGAGTATTTTGGTACTGAGTACTCAATACCGACCGTTTTTTCGAGCACTCAATACTTAAAAGTACCTACTCAATACTTTCAGAGTTGTATTTTTCTGTATATATGGGTAATCTTTTTTACACTCAAAATAATACGTCTGAACAGGAAAATTTGTTACTTTAACAAAATTTATTCCTGTTTTTTGACCTAAAATAAAATTTGTTGATTTTAACAAATTCTTTTGTTAAATTTAACAAATCTAAATTTAATTAAAAAATCGGTAAAACTACAGATTTATTTGTAATTAGTCGTAAAATTTGTTCAAATTTAGGGTTTCGGGACCCTCCCCGGTCTTAGTTCATATAATCTAGGGGCATGTAAAGTCACTCCAAAGGAGCAAACATTTTGTCCGGTTTGCTCTATCTCGCTTAGTTTTCGAGATATGGAGGTCCATAGCCCCATCACGGTCCATTTTTGGATAGAGATAACCCCTTTCGCTGGGGTATTTTCCGGTTAGGGGTAGTCGAAATTTTCGTCAATTTTGTTCTATCTCTCTTATTTAAAAAATAGGGAGGGAAAGAAATAGCGCCATCTTTAAAACTTCGGATACACTGTTGGCGCCATCTACCTGGTAATAACAGAAACATGAAAATACTATATTTTAACAATAAATTTTGTAAAAGTTAACGAATGGGTTCTTAAAAATTAGTTATAAATAGTTTTGAAAATTAACACTCAAACCTAGTTAAAGCACTGAGGATTTTTAGTGTAGTGTTAATTGAAGATAACTAAAATCTTTGTTTAAATCAGTGTTTTAACTAAAAATTTGTTAAAAATTAATCAAATGGACTTGAAACCCGTTTGACCGATTTTTCTACTGACGTATTATTTTAAGTGTGGTATGAAAATGCAACCGTATTTTTGTATAACTATGAAACGTATTGAGTACTATCGAGTACATACGTAAAAGCTATTGACTAGTATCGAGTATTCAAAAGTATCGACATTTTAAAACTCTACCATTCCCAGCAAAACTTTGGTAATGGGTGCGATAAACTCACACATTACCTTGTAATGATACCTCGTTACCTTCTGCATTATTTCAGACCAAAAAGTAATGACTTACCAATCACTGATTACGTAATGCATGATTTATAAACGGAAAGTAATGACTAGAATATTTTTGAAAATCTATTTTTAGACACATTACTTTGTGTTTTTTTGTAAGCATGGGTGTAAGGTATATATTTTTCGACATTACAAATGAAAATATGAAGCACAACAATTCATTTACATTTTAAGCAATCAAATGTTATATGTGTCGATAGCTCAGGTGGTAGAGTTCTCGGCTAACATGCAGGGATCCCAGGTTCGAATCCCAGCGTGACCACGTTTATATATTTAATAAAAAAATATTTGTAATAAATTTTTTATAAATAAAATTTTTTTTACGAAAATCTATTTTTAGACCCATTACTTTTCGCATCCTCGTAACCACAAAAGTAACCAATTACTTTATCACTTCCTCCTCATACATTACTTTGGGGCTCATCGCCTGTAAAATTCATCAGTGAAGTAAGGTATAAAGTAATGCATCGGCCCTTATGGCAACACATTACTTTACACATTATTTGGTATTGTATGGTTTTGCTGGGTTGACTGTATGTGACATAATGCATTTAGTGACGCTACCAATCAATACAGTTATCATCAAAGAAAACAATTTTTTTTGAAGATTTGATCGTGGCACCCGCCTTTCACTCCTCATAGGATGTCGAAATTTGGCCGAGACATTACGAACGATACCCGCTCTCATAATTTCAGGCACGTTGAACCGTAGCTCAGCAAAAGTCACTTTGGGCCACCCTAGTAAACATTTTTTTTTTTTTATTGTTTGCAGAATATTTATGTACAATGTTGCTTGTTCTCCATAAGAATAATTTTTGGGTATTGATAGAATAAATTTATTTTTGGCATAACTAAAAAAACCAGCAAATAATTTGAAGAATTTTTTCATAATCAATTATATTTTGATTAACATTGTTTTTTCTTTGTTATTGAATGTAAATTACTCGATTTTTCTTGGAATTTAAATGGAGGGATTTAACCCTTAAATGCATGGTGTAGCCATTTGGCAACATAACGGTTATTTAATAAAAAAAAACCCACTTGATGCACAAAACTGAATTTTTGGGCATTACTGTACATAGTGTTCCTATAACACGCGTTTTTTTTACAAAAAGTGTAATATTCAAAAATATTTGTTTAAGTATTTAAAGTGGTATTCTCGCAATAAAATTCATTTTGGTGCCAATAAATGTATAAATTATACTTTATAGAATTTTTGTTTTTTTTCATACACGTTAAAATAATCACAATTTAGCTATTTGGCAGAAACCCATATTTTTCAATAAAAATCACCTTTTTTCAAAAATAATTTTTTTTTTGGTATTTTTCTTGAAATGTACACGCCTTTGGAAATCATACACTCACAAAATAAATACAGTCACTTTTTGTTAGTTGTTTTTGAAGTTTTTCCGTTGAGTTGTTTTAAAAATAATAACAGTTGTTCGTAGAACAAAAATAATTTTTAACTTTTCAACAAGTTATTTAAAAATCTAACTAAATGAAAATAGGGATATTTCGTAACAGTCAAATTTTCTGGTCAATTTTTATTGTTTTAAAGTAAAACTAAAAAAATTAACAAAAAAAAAGGTATTTTGTAGTAAAAATTGTTTGAAATAAAAAAACAACAATACAATTATTTTAATTGTTTTTATTTTTAATTTTTTAGTAAAATAAAATATAAATTTAGTTCTTCGCACCATTTTGCTTGTTATTTTTATAGTAAAAACGAGTAAAAAGGTTAAAGTCGGGCATGCCGACTATACAATACCCTACACCAGTCTCGTTAAAAGCCAACTAATGTTTGGATCCGAAATTCGAATGGGTTAAAATGGGGCTTGTGTCAAAATTTTCTATAATGTGAGTCAGCGCACCAAATTTCATTAAAATATCTTAATATTTGCGACCTGCAGTTTGTAACCAAGCCAATTTTGGGGGGACCCTTATATGGGCACTAGGTCTAAACATAGACCGGTGTTAAACAAAATCAATAGGCTTTGTCCTTGGGCTGCCATAAGTCGGTGTACCAAATTTCATCAAAATATCTTAATATTTGCGACCTGCAGCGAATAATAATTTTAGTAGGACCATTATATGGGCACAAGGTCTAAACATGGACCGATGTTCACCAAAATCAATAGGCTTCGTCCTTGGGCCAACGTAGGTCTGTGTACCAAATTTCATCAAAATATCTTAATATTTGCGACTTGCAGTTTGTTACCAAGCCAATTTTGGGGGACCCTTATATGGGCACTAGGTCTAAACATGGACCGATGTTCACCAAAATTAATAGGCTTCGTCCTTGGGCCGACATAAGTCGGTGTACCATATCTTATATTTGCGACCTGCAGCGTATAAACAATATAATTTTGGTAGGACCCTTATTTGGGGACTAGGTCTAAATATGGACCGATGTTCACCAAAATCAATAGGCTTCGTCGTTGGGCCGACATAAGTCGGTGTACCAAGTTTCATCAAAATATCTTAATATTTGCGACCTGTAGAGTGCGCACAAGAATGCATGGACAGACAGACAGACAGACGGACGGACAGACGGACATCGTCAAAAACAAATTCTAAGCCGATCGGTATACTATAAGGTGGGTCTAGGACCAATATTTTTTGGTGTTACAAACATCAGCACAAACTTCTTATACACAGAAAAAAATAATTCATACTTAGAATGAATTTTTTCATACTATATATGAATCTAACATTATTATTTTTTCCCAAAACTTTTTCATACAATGTATGAATTAGTTCCTACATAGTATGAAAAAATTCATGATGAATTTTTTTTTAATTTTTGCACATTTTTTACTCAAATTAATAAAACTGTAATATCATAGACAGATTTATGGTTATTTAATGCAATTTATTGTTATTTTATGAAACACACATTTTTACGGTTAAATTTAACGGGGAAAATATCTATTAAAAGAAAATTATTGAATTACTTAAACGGAATTTACATGGCATTAAATTAAGAACGGTTAAAAATGTGCGTGGTTGTTAACGCTTATCAGCTAATTTTTATTTAAAGAGATTATTGATTCATATATTGCTAAGATAATTAAATTTAAGCTTCAATTTGGCGTTTATTAGAGCGTACGCATGTCTTTTCAAGCTTGGTGAAATTATGATGAGAAAGCGACAATAAAGATGATGTCTAGAAGTAAAAAATTATAATTTTTTTAGGTGTTCTGTTGTTTTAAAGGTTTTTTCTACATACCGTCTCTGCACATGTTTTTCAACCACCATCTGCAGATCTTCTTTTTGTCCAAAAAGCAAGTGGTCCAATTTGTTCCATCTAATATTCTATATTGTTTTTTTTTTTATTTTCTTGAAAGTCATTTTTATTTTTGATTTTGATTTCAAACAAACTTTGTTTTTTTATATTTTTTAATTTATTATAAAACCTAAAATATTCATAAATAGTAGGAATTTGTTCGTACATATTACAAACAAGAATCAATGAAAGCAATTCCTACTATTTATGAACAAAATTTGTTCTGTGTAGTCAATTATTGATAGTCAAAAACAAATAAAAAAATTGTTCAATTAAATAAAAATGTGAGTAGACCGGTTTTTAACTGAATTTTATTCGTTTTAAATTGTATTTTTAGTTAATTTTACCTTCAAAATAATTTGTGTGTATATCAAAAATGGTTAAAATCGAAGAGATCATGCATTTAAGGGTTAATATTGTTTACACCTAAAGAACAAATTAGTTTTCCACCGGTTTAAAACAATATTTTTTCTGATGCAAAAACCAATATTAAAGTGCGTTTTATTCTGCGAATATGTTTGGCTGCTAATTTCACTAATAAAATTTCAATGTGAACATGGGAACTTAGAATTTTAGGCTTTTTTTAAACCTAATTTAATCGGTTTTGGAAGAAAAAAAAGGAAACCTAGGAGATGCAGTTTGTATAGGACCGCACATCGGATACAATTTTCAATTCGTCTTTAGTAGGGTATTCAATTAATCGAATTTTTATTTTAATGGATTGATCGTGCTAATAATTATTCGTGTTTTTTTAACCGATTAACTGAATAAAATGGGTTCGGGTCGAAATCCTGTGTATAACAAAATCCTGGTTTTCGTAATACTGTTTTACAAAATACTGTATAACACAATACTGTTTTACAAAATACTGTTTTACTGGGCAAAAAAGGGCGCGCTTTGTTGCTTTATTTTTACAAAAATTTTAATATGAAGATGAAGATTTGCTCACCCAAAAGTAACCGGGAACCTTTTGGTCGGTTTACGATGACAGTAAGAAATCCTACCCAAGAACTCAAAATAGTGTGGAAGCTTGGCATAGGAGACTGTAAGCTGTTGTTGGGCCTAGAAAGTCAGGATTATACTTCCTTATCAGGCAGTTGGGTAATGAGGTCGTGGTAGCTGTAAATACCATTTCAAAAAGCGCGAATGGAGAAAGCCGTTACATAAATTTAAAGAAAAGAAAAGCGTACACAAAACATTAAAAGAGTTATAAGAAAAAGGTGTGAATTAAGCCATACAGGCTACATAAAGCGAATTGCAAAAAATCTTGTACTAATTTAAGTTTATAAAATGCATTGAAATTAATTTTTTGTTAAATGTTTTTGTTAATTTTTGAAAATTATATACTTTTGTTGAAGTTATTTTTAATAAAATAAATTTTGTAAACCAGCATTTTTACTTCACAGAATTTCGCAAAACAGTATTGTGAAATCCAGTATTTTGCAAAACAGTATTATGAAAAGCAGGATTTTTAAAATTTTTTTGACCAGTATTTTGTCTAAACAGTATTTTACAGAACAGTATTATATACGTATCCCGAATAAAATATTAAAATTAATCGATTAACAATTATTCCAATTTATGCATTAAAACCTACAAAAATTGTTTTTTCGGACTTTCTGCCACGACTAAGTCTTGTTGATTTACAAAATGTTATTGACAACGAAAACATAAACATTCATATACAGTGTGTTCGATTACTCGAAATTCTTACTACTTTTACTACAATTGGAAAGTTTTGTTTACTTTTTGTATTGAATTTTTCCAGCTGTAGTAAAAGTAGTAACTTGTAGTAGGTAAACGAACACGCCTATAAATAGTACCCAAACCCAGGAAAATTAAAAAAAAAAAAAATATTCCTGGGAAGGGTACTTTTATGTAATTGCTGTTTTCAAAAAGTGTTGATTTATGGCTGGTTTTACCAAATCATATACAAAAGTACAAAATTCTCTTCCCGTTGAATTTTTGTACCTTATGTAACGTCTCTCTTTGTATGAGTCATCATTTTCTTATTGCGAATAACTGATGAGTTGGGATGATGTCCACGAAACAATTGTATTGTCTATCATGAAAATGATCAACCTTTTTGAAACAACAAATAAAATCTAAGATGACAATATCATATTAGAATTTGGACTTGAGGTACAACAATTTTCTAACTAAATTAATCGATTAATCGAAAAAAGTTTGTGTAAATAACATACATTTATTGTATTTTTAAGAATATTATTTGAAAAATGGAACAAAAATAGTTTTGGCAACTCTTCTAAAATTTATAAATATAAAAAGGAGTAATAATTAATATTAATTTTTATCAAAAAAAAATTTTTTTCTGTCCTCACTGTCACATATTCAAATTTCATCCAAATCGGAGAGAACCACACCGCAGACCTTTCTAATAAATTTAACATTTTATAAAGTTAAACCTCAATTAGCCAGAAGCATGCTATGGATATTGATGAAATTCCCTGATATTATTATTCTAGGTCTAGAAATAATATTCTTAATTTAATTTGAGAAAATTAATCCTTAAGTGCTCTTGGGGCCCATATGGCCCACTGAAAAAATATTAGTCTATATTCATCATAGGGTCAAAAAGGCCCCAACAGCACTTAAGGGTTAATTTTCTAAAATTCAATTAAGACTATTATTTTTAGATCTAGAAAAATAATATAATGAAGTTTCATCAATATAGTTACAGGAATATCTGTTATTTTAATATGTTAAAAAAAAATTAAAATCTAAAAATTGACTTTTGACCTTATTCAAGGGTAATTTGGTATATTCTATTTTGCCCTAATTTTTAGGATTGAAGTATTTCATCTTCTGTTGTTATTTTCCGGCCAAAATCATGTCGAATTAAAAGAAAAACAAAAACAATTCTCCTAAATTAGAAATTTGCCAAAAACCGCTGTTTTTTCAAAAATCCGCTGAAATTAAATCTCTGTCCTAGCCAAGTGAAAAAATTAATTCCTACAATTTTTGTAGTTTTTAATCTCTAATATGTTCTTAACAAAACCCTAAAGTCCAATCGTTGATTTTTTAGAATTTTTAAAAAAATTTAAAATTGTAGATTTGAAAACAGTATTTAAAAATGCTGACCTATTTGGCACTAATTTAAAACAAGTTACCAAAACACAATCTAAAAAAACTTCTTATTTGAGTTTCTTGGAACTTATAGAATAAAAAAATGTTTCTGTAGTAGATTAGTTCAATAAATTTTAAAATTTGGTCCCGAGTTTCTTGATTAATATGTCTGCAACACATCAGTTGCCGGGGGAAATTGTAATAACTCGGCTGTTTTTTAACCGATTCTTAATGCTTTAAATTCGAGTTAGTTTTAAAATATCGAATTTTTTTCAGAAATATATACAAAAAGTCATATTTTCGCCTTGTAATCCGTGTCCTAAATTTTAGGGCCGATGCGGCACGTCTTCCCGATACCCAATTATCTTAATTTTTGGGGGGACATAGTTTTTCATCCAAATAAATATTTCCAGGGGATAGCCCGGTCAATTACTCAAGATTTATTTTCCTTTATGCTACTACGTTTTGCTTCTCTTTAAAAAAAATATGTCTTATATTGGCGAATAAATACGTATAAAAATCTAAAAAAAATATTCGGAATCTGATTGCTTTTCTGCAAATAATATTTCTGAAAATCACTAAATTTTTATATAAAAAATATATTGAGGATTTTCATATCAAATTTTATTAAATTAAGGAATAGAAAGTACCCTGTGTAGAAAATCATTACCAGATATGTGGTTATGAAAGTACATACTTGGTGATGGTAACTACTTACTTTTGTTATTACATTTATTATTACCTTTATATGGCGATGTCGCGAAAAATAATGAGTTGTCGTTACACACCAGCTTACGAAAAATCAAAAAATATATCGTTACCTATGTGCTTACCAGTACTGACAAAAATAATGAGTCTAAAAATAGATTTTCAAAAAAATAAATTACATAAAAAAAAATATTTTTTATTGTATTTTTTTTTTTTTTAATAAAATTTGCTGGTGCGGGAATCGAACCTGGGTCTACAGATTGCCAGTCAACAGCTCTACCATCTGAGCTATATCGACATGTAATATTTAATAGATAAAAACATAATAAATAAAAAAAACATACTCGCCAACATACAAAAAATCAGAAAATATGTGGTTACATATATCCTTACCAGTGTTTAAAAAATATTGAGTCTAAAAATAGATTTCAAAAAATTTTCAAAAAAATCTAAAAAATTATTTTCTACATGAAATAATGATAAAAATAAGTCATTATCAGTAACTCATTATTATATGTTTTAAAATAATGCAGAAGGTAAGTGGGTGTCATTACTGGTATTCCAAAAAATAATGATATGTCATTATTGATAAATTAAATTTCCAAAATGAAATCCACCCATCTATGATTTCATTCTTCCACACTACTTTCACACTCTGGCAAACACAAACGGTGGAAAATAATAAATCGAAAAAGAAATAACTATTATTTTCCATTATTTTAATTTGTTTGTAAAGTAAATCAAAGATAATTTATTATACGTTGAAAACAAATCCTTATTTGTATTCTATTCTCACAATACAGGTACTGCAAGTGGCGATAATTAAATAAAACTCACCTTGTATTTAGCCTGTCAAATGGTTTTTCACAATCATTTTGAAAAATAAAGAACAACGAACGAATTTTCACATGTTTCTGTTAGGTTTCTTTTTATTTGGAGAAAAAACATGAAATAAACTGTCAAGTTGTAGGAAAAGTACTAGGTTTAAAAGAGAAAAAATACTTTATCATGATCAGCTGTTTAAATTCTGATTTCCAATAATCAGCTGATTTCTTTTGTTATTGTTTTCATTTGACTATCTTGGGGACTCAGGTGTATTTATTAAACAAAATGAAATATTGATTGAAAAAGTCAATATTTAAAGGATAATTTTGAAGGTAAACAAAATATTTACTACTACATGATAAGAAATTTAAAGGACTTAGTAAATAAATGTCTTTGCAACACCCTGTTTCTGAGATTTTTTATTAACTGCAAACCTCCTTCCTTCATTTGTTGTTTAAGGTAACCTCGAAAAAATTGTCTTTGGTTTGAAAATTCATTGAAAATTCTATAACACAATCTATAACAGCGGGCCATTGCTAGCAGATAAAAGTTTTTTCTAACGAAAAAAGTACTTGAAATTATATTTGCAGAACCTGCAGTGTCATTGTGACACCTAACAAATATCAGTTACATTACGTGACAAAAACTACTGAAAGTGTTAGTGAATGGCTTAAGCCATTGTCAGAGCAAAAGAGGTCATAAAAATATGAATTCATAACCAGCAAAGACAGTCACTGAACCTGGGTCATAAATATACAACAAATAAAATAAGGACAGGTATTAAAGTCAAGCCTTGTTTTAACAGTGTTTTGTTAAATACTAAATAGTTCACACTGTGGCAAAAATTATGAAAATCGCAGCGGTTTTTAAGACTTCTCGTTGATTCATACTTCAGATTTCAAGTGAATATAATCATCTTTTTTACCTTAAAACCTTTATTATGATAAAAAAAAGAATGCTTTTGAAATATTTTAATGTAAAGGAACAAAGACATTTTGAACGACTTTAAAACTCAGCTTGTTTAAATGATGGCTTTAGTTTCTGCAACATCCTGGAGATCTTTGGTATTCTATACATAATACTTTCTACAAATACTCGGTTGGTACAAACCCATCAATTGGAAGCCTTTCACACTTAATTTCTTTATTATGTAAAATTTAATTTTATATTAATTTTCCACAAAGAGAAGAATTCTTTCAATACACTTAACGTACACAAAGAAAATCCAAGAAAATTTTATTGATAAAACAAAATTTTCTTGGTTCAATACTGTAACGAATCTTTGGCATACAAGTTAAAACCCCAAGTAAAGTGGTAACTTTTCTTTTGACCAAACAAAGAGGTGTTTTAATATTAGCTTCCAATATTATTTCGAAGAAAAAATAAAAATTTTGCCGCCTTTTCTAAAGATCCTTTAAATAATATTATGTTTAAAAAATATTTATAGTTCGTGAAGCAAATGAAAAGGAAAAAGGTTTTAAAATCTGTAGAGAGCGGGCAGGAAAACACAATTAACTGTTATTATTGAAAATTGTTTATTTTAATTTCAATATTTATTTTACGAGTCAAGAGATTTTGAGGGTCAGTCTGAGACATAAAGACATTTGCATACAGAAACAAAAATACCACAAAGGGTTTTGTACTGTAGAAAAATGTTTGGTCGATTGTTTATCTTTTGTGCCTAAAACCTCATTAACGCGGTGTTAAAATATCCATCATGTTATCAAAGTCAGAGCAGCGAGTTTCATGCACTTAAAATTCGAAAATATGCGCTTAAATTATGATCTAGTTTTTGCCTCTTTATATGGACAGTAGACCGTACCTCAAAAAAAAAAAGTTCGCCGTACACCTTCCAATATGGAGTATTTTTGGAAGGCGATTTCAAAAAAAAGATTTTTTTTCCGAACGTTGGGGTCGCCTTTTTAAATTTTTTTTTATAGCTTCGGCATTTAAAGTCGGAATTTAAAGTGTGATATATCGATTTTTTTGCCTCGAGGAGACCAGTGTTTTGCTATAAAGGAAAAATCCAATGAAAAAAAATTTAAAAAGGCGACCCCTACGTTCGGCAACCAATATATAAAAAAATTTCTACTGGGTTTATCGAAAAACTTCCTTAGCAAAAGTTTAATGATTTTTTGCGAACTTTAATTTTCTGTCATTAGGGTGGTAGCAACTGAGATCTGGTGGGTAACTACTAGAGCGGGATACTTGAGGTCAATGGCCCTTAGAGCAAAACACTGGTCTCCTCGAGAGAAAAACATCGATGTATCATACTTTAAGATCCGACTGTAAATGCCAAATATATAACGAAAAATGTAAAATGGCGACCCCTACGCTCGGCAAAAAAAAATATTTTTTTGAAGCCTCCTTGCAAAAATACTTCATACTTCAAATACCGTAAGTTGTTTGAGTTTCACGTGAAAAAACTGTTATACTCCATATAAAAAAAATAATTTTCCACGACAATGAGTTTCACATGAAAATTGTGTAGACTTTGTTTTCACGCGAATTTAATGTACAAGACTATTATTTTTCTGGTGAAAAAGTGACATTTTGTGTATATTGTGATTGTGTCTTTGTTAAAAAATTAAAAAATTGTTAATTTTTATAAATTAAATTGCAGTACGCTCTAATGGACAGGCTTTATCAGTGATTTTCCAATAAATTGTTAATTGTTTATATGTTTATTATCAGATTGTCTCTATATGATTTCTTTTTCAACAACCCGTCGGCTGTGGGATTCGAAAACATGTCCCCACATTACAAAAGTAACTATACTGAAGTGCGACGACAGCTTAGCCATCTCACCCAGGTAAGGCTTTGAATGCAATGTAACTAATTCATTGTTTTCTTTCCTATTCAGCTTTCTGTTATTGTGTTTACTCAGAAGTGATCAAACACAGCCACATACACACACTCTATTTTTAATTTTTTGTTTATCTTCCAATCTCCTCCGTGTCTCCTTTTTCGCACGTATGTTTTTTTACGTTCATATATATTATTATTTTTCATAAGTGCACTTTAAAGCAAAATATGGAAAAAATGCATTTAAAAATAAATATGCAACAACAAATCGACGCCACTTTGTTGCAAATTCTTTGATTCGGAAAAGTATTTGGTCAAAATCGTTTTTGGGTTAGTCGCTGCTCTGATTATGATCATATAAAAGGATTTATATTAGAGATGGGCGCGTGAGTGAATTTTGACTCACACTCACGCACGCTCACGAACGAAAAATAATCACGCACGACTCATGGACTCACTCACGCTCATGTGATTAATTTTAATTTGAATCACGCTTACGAAATACTAACAAAAAATACGAAATTTGTTTTTTATTTTAATTTTTTAAGGAAACTTTCTTTATTGAATATGTTTTATTTATTTATAAACTTAAATAATTAAATAGAATTAAAATTATGTTAGTTGAACTATAAAAAAAAATCTTAAAAATTTAATTTTATAAAATTTTCAAATAATTAAAAAAAATTCACTGTAAATCTTTAAATAATATTCCAAATTTTTATGGAGAACAAAATATTGTCAACGTTTTTTGTATTGTCTGGCAGAAGTAGAAAAAAATCCCAGCAAAAAATAGCCACGTTTTTGAGCACTTCTCTCCCTTCAAAAAATGCACTAAAAGAAGGCAGAGTTGGTGATGTTGTATTTTTGTTATAATTTATTGCTTCTAAGTGGGACATTCCCAGTGTATAAAGGGTAATGACATATCATTATTTTTTGGACTACTAGTAATGACACCCACTTACCTTCTGCATTATTTTAAAACATATAATAATGAGTTACTGATAATGACTCATTTTTGTCATTATTTCAAATAGAAAATAATTTTCTAGATTTTTTTTAAAATTTTTTCAAATCTATTTTTAGACTCAATATTTTTTAAACACTGGTAAGGATATATGTCACCACATATTTTTTGATTTTTTGTATGTTGGCGAGTAAGCTTACTTGTGTGCAGCAGGTCAATTATGTTTTTATCTATTAAATACTACATGTCGATATAGCTCAGATGGTAGAGCTGTTGACTGGCAATCTGTAGACCCAGGTTCGATTCCCGCACCAGAAAATTTTATTTAAAAAAAAAATACAATAAAAAATCATTTTTTTTTTTATATAATTTATTTTTTTGAAAATCTATTTTTAGACTCATTATTTTTGTCAGTACTGGTAAGCACATAGGTAACGATATATTTTTTGATTTTTCGTATGCTGTTGTGTAACGACAACTCATTATTTTTCGCGACATCGCCATATAAAGGTAATGAGAAATGTAATAACAAAAGTAAGTAGTTACCATTACCAAGTATGTAGTTACATAACCACATATCTGGTAAAGATTTTATACACTGGGTTGCGAATAAATACCATGCCATATACCCATAAAAGAAGCTGCTTCCAAAAATGTAGTAAAAAGTAGCACTTCGCTTATTGCGGAAATATGACATGATTTTTTTCGCAATGGCCCACTTAGAAGCAATAAATTATAACAAAAATACAACATCAAAAACTCTGCCTTCTTTTAGTGCATTTTTAAAAGAAAGTGGCGTTAAAAAATGCGCTTCTTTTTCGGCATTGCTTCTAAAAACATATACATTTTTTGCTGGGACCCGTTCGCTAGTAGCTGAACTGACTGGAATACACATTATTTGTGTTTTCATTTGTTGAATGAGATGAAGATCTTCGACATTTTTTCAAAATTCTAAAATATCGCAATCTGATTTAATATAATCACGCAAACTCACGCACAAAAATTTACTCACGCACGACTCGCTCCCAAACACTTTTCTTGACACACGCTCACGCACGACTTACGTGAGTGCTGTCATTTTAACTCACGATCACGCGTGATTCACGTGAATTACGCAAATTTCGTGTCACGCGCCCACCTCTAATTTTCTGCTTTTCATTATTTTTTTTCCTCACAACAAGAAAAATGCATGCGCCAACAAAGTGTTGTTATTTTACCTTAATAATTTCCTCTTATAGTTTTTCTAACATTACAATTGACTTCAGAAGTAAATTTAAAAAAGATCTAGAATGTAAGAGATACATACATTTCGCATGTGGATGTTACCTAAATGTTTTTTATTTTTTTTTTTTATTTTTTAGTTATAACAGATAATTTTTAACTTAACAAAGTCAAAATTTGTACATAGAAAATTCTCATTAAGTTCACTTAGACCTAAACCGTTATAACTAGGGCAAGGAATTTCATGCACTTAAAAATGGAAAATATGCGCCTAAAACATGCGGCTAAAAAAGAAAAATATGCATTAAAAATACAAGAAATATGCACTAAAAACTATTATTTTTGTAAAAATAATGTAATTTAAAACTTAAAAATAGATTAAAGTTAGCTATTTTGCAAACAGACACAAAACTCGAAGATTTTCGATAGGTCAATAAGGTTTTTAAGAATGAAAATAATCATTGATCAAAATATGAAAATTTCAATTTTTTATATTTTTTTAAAAGATAAAAAAATGCTCCTAAAAATTCTCCCAAAAATGAAAAATATGCACAAATATGCATTAAAAAGCACAAAGTGTGCATTAGAAAGGCACCAAATATGCATTTGAGGCCAAAATATGCAAAAACATGCATTTTTGAGAAAATATGCAAAAATATGCAACTAAAATCGTGCCATTATGTTCTAAATTTGATGATTCGGTTAAATATTTAGTCCATATTAGTTTTGGACTATCGAGTAAAAACATGCATTTGCTTGGAATTCCTTGCCCTAGTTATACCATATAGATTAGCTGATTTACCAGTAGAAGCAGATTATCATTTTTAATCTTTTACGGAAAACAAAATGAAAGTTTGTCGGTAGGATCTACTGAAAATGACCAAACAAAGATCTATACAGTTAAAAAGGTGACAAATGTATTTACCTTTAAAATAAATAAAAAGTAAATTATTTGTAACTATTAAAAACCGAACAAGTTTTTCTTCAAATTATTATTATTTTTCAACCTACAATTTAAGGCCGTTGCCCCCTTAGTGGGAAATGATCGCTGAATTAATTTTCCAACAAAGCTCAAAAATCTAAAATCGGTTGGAAACTATTTAAGTAATTGCAATTCGCCCAGACCATTGTAGCGCCAAAATGGTATAAATTATGAAAATCGTAAAAATTTAATATTTTTTTCAAAATCTTACAATGTTGTACGCTAATAGAAAAAAGTCTTTAAAAAATTTAGTCAAAACTACTAAAAATTAATTAAAAATTATGCTGCAGAAAAAAACTGCTAAATTAGCCGAATATTTTCGCTATTTATTAATAAGAGAGGAACAGCAAAAATAAAATTGTTAAATATTCGGAATTTTAGTTAAATTTGAGGAAAATTTTTGTTAGTAGAAATAACAAATTAACCTGCTAAAATCAGGAAAAACTTTTGTTAAATAATTAATAGCCTAAACAATCACAAAACACTTTTAAATTTTCAAAGTTTTTTTCCGATATTTTTTAATGCAAATAAAAATCGGGCATTTTGAGAACAGCAGTTTTCAATTTTTTAGCAAATATTTCTGCTGATTTTAGCAGTATAGACTGCTATCTGCATTCAACTAAATTTATCTTAAAAATAGCACAGATTATGTAGATATAACAGTTTATGTTGGGTTTTAATTTTTATTCAAAAAATAAAAATTGTTTTTTCGACCTTTTTATTTATTTTTGCTATTTTAAGTCTACTAATATTTAGCGAAATTGCTGCAGATTTTACAGTACAATTTATTTTCAATTAAATAAAAGTTAACTTGAATATAACTAAAATTCTCTAAAATTAACCGTTTTAATATTGCTGTTCTTATTTTACTAGTATTTGTAAAAAAAAATCTGCTAATTTCAGCAGTTCTTTCTGCAGCATCATTTTTAACTAATTTTTAGTAACTTTTTCTGCTATTTTTACAGATATATTTCTATGAGTGTACTATCTTATGCTTTTTACTGCGCTATTATATCAAATACCGTTTTTTTAAATATCTGTTCTTGAGGTTTTGTGGCCATATGACGATGCTAGGATAATAATGGTTAAGGCTCTTAATTGCAGGTTAGACATTGGGGGAAAAGTAAGATGAAAAGAAACTTGTTCAACAAAGGCTGCTTTTCACATACTACTGGGCATTGACCAAATTGTTCTACATAAAATATGCTTGTTTATCGATGTCAAGAATGTACCAACCCAATAAGCACGTAGGTTTTAAAAATTCAAGTGCTTTAAATTTTGCTTGAAGTAAAGTATATTTCAAATTCTAGCACTTGTTTTTTTAACAAAAATATTTCAAACTTGAATTTTTGTTTCCCTTTTGCTGGAGTATGCTATTGAAATAAAATGTAATATAAGTTGAATTCAAGCCTTGAAACTGGAAAACAGGGCTGGAATTGAACTTGATTTCAACTTGAATTCCAGTGAAAATGTTTATAGGGAAAGTTTCAAAATCAATTTTTGGAACTATTCACGTAGGCAATGTTTGGGTTTGATCTTTGCTACCCAATTGAAATTCTCATATATCAGTGTAGCCTACAAGTGAGTGAGTACCTACTAGGGATGCCAATCGGGATTGATATTTGAAAATCCCGGGATTCGGGATTTTGTATGAAATCCCGGGATCCCGATTTCGGGATCCCTGGATTTTCGGGACTACGGGATTTTACGGGATTTCGGGATTTAAATTTTCTTTATTTGTAAAAATTTTTATGTTATGTAACTAATTTCTTTTATAGAATAAAGCTTTTTATAATTATTTAATAGTTGTTAATAATGTGGTACATTTTATGAAAATTGAAACTTCTCAGTCAGAAATTGACAGTGGTACAAAAAATCAAGTACCTGCATACCACTTGGTAACCGCGATGTTAAAAATAAATGACTGGCAGAAGACTCATTTGGGACGCTTTGCCAGCGTTTGCAAAAATCGTTTTGCCAGTATTTGTTTTACAAAACATCACGGCAGGGCCAAAAAAAGATACATATGAACTTTTTTTAGATTTTATTTTGGAAAATATAATTCCAAACCACCTATTTATTGGTTTCGGCAGCGTTTTGCCAAACCCAGTGTAGAAAATCATTACCAGATATGTGGTTATGTAACTACATACTTGGTAATGGTAACTAGTTACTTTTGTTATTACATTTCTTATTACCTTTATATGCCGATGTCGCGAAAAATAATGAGTTGTCGTTACACACCAGCATACGAAAAATCAAAAAATATATCGTTACCTATGTGCTTACCAGTACTGATAAAAATAATGAGTCTAAAATTAGATTTTCAAAAAAATAAATTATATAAAAAAAAATATTTTTTATTGTATTTTTTTTTTTTTTAATAAAATTTGTTGGTGCGGGAATCGAACCTGGGTCTACAGATTGCCAGGCAACGGCTCTACCATCTGAGCTATATCGACATGCAATATTTAATAGATAAAAACATAATTGACCTGCTGCACACAAGTAAGCTTACTCGCCAACATACAAAAAATCAAAAAATATGTGGTTACATATATCCTTACCAGTGTTTAAAAAATATTGAGTCTAAAAATAGATTTCAAAAAATTTTCAAAAAAATCTAAAAAATTATTTTCTATTTGAAATAATGATAAAAATAAGTCATTATCAGTAACTCATTATTATATGTTTTAAATTAATGCAGAAGGTAAGAGGGTGTCATTACTGGTACTCCAAAAAATAATGATATGTCATTACCGTTTCTACACTGGGAAGTTAAAAATTTTGTTTCTCCACCCTATTAAAAAAAATTAATATGGAGCTTTATATGGTAATATATAACTTAATGTGATCCATATACCATTTCATCCGAAAAATGGCCCGATATAATTGTGTCAGTTGGTTATCACTTTTTATCTAATTGTATCAGTTTAGATCTTAACTGATTAGATTATATATTAAGCATATGAAATTTTATCTGATTTTTGACCTGATACAATTTTATGGGTTTATGTCGCATGGTCGCATGCGGCCCTATGCTCCTTGCAGGAGTAAAAGGAACAAATATATATATGTCGCATGGTATTAGTTTAGATCCAAATAGATACATTACTATACAAACTTATATAGTTATATCTGAATTTTGACATGATGCAATTAGATCTGCTTTAAAACTTTGATACAATTATATAAGGCAAATGTCGTATACAAATATATTTTATTTATATAAAATTGTACCAACCACGATCTGAACAGATACCATTAGATATAAACCGCTAAAATTGTATCAGGTCAAAAATTGGATATAATTTCATCTGAATAATGTATAATTTTATTAGTTGAGATCTAAACTAATACAATTAGATAAAAACTAATAAACAACTGATACAATTACATCGGGCCATTTTTCGGATGAAACAGTATATTTATACAGATATAACTTAATCGCATTTTATACAACTATATGTAACTGTTTTTACTCGGGCAGTACTTTTCCGGCGCTTTTTGAACTGCCGGTCCTTTTGTCTATTGACGTTATCATATTGGAAATGGGAAAGCAATTTTTGTCAGTACTTGTACCACCTGTTAAAATACCTTGCCATCGCTTTCCCTTTTGTATTTTTCTGGCTGTCATTAAGTACACTTGCGCCCAGTATTTTGTAAGCAGATTATAAAACAGATTCGTTGCGATAACCTTGCCCACTAAATCGTGTAATTACAGCAGCAAAGTTATTTGGTTATCGTTATCAAATGTTTTCATGGAAGAATTCAAACTTACAGTCCCAGCCAAAATTAAATTTCAGAAATTATATTTCGCTTGGAAGAATAAATCGGTAAAATAACAAACAAACTTGATTTTTCGCATGTATTACTCAAAAACTTAATAATAATAAAAAAAATTTTCTGCAAAGTCTTTGCATAGTTTACTCGAATAATCTACTTAATTTATAATTTTACCAATATCTTGGCTTCAATTTCTTGTCAATATGAGAAAATTCAAGAAAAAACGTAGGTAATCTAAAATTGCTCACTTTGTTTATTTGCGTTTATATTAATATTAAAAAATAAGAAAATCCCGGGATTTTTGAGAAATAATCCCGGGATTCGGGATTTTGCCAATCCCGAAAATCCCGGGATTTCGGGATTCGGGATTTTCCGTTTGGCATCCCTAGTACCTACCTTCCGTAGAATACTCTCAACTTTTGTACAGGAAATATTTTACGCACCTCTCACAGTTGATTTAAATAATTTCAACAATTTTCTAAACGTATTTGTGTGATGAAAAGCAAACACGTCCGGACAACACCTAAAGAAATATAACTATATTATTTACAAAATAAGAATTATATTTCAAGAAAAATGTCCTTAAATGTCAATGAACTCTATAAAGTTATTTACACACCGATAGTATCATATTTGCCTATGTATGTGCTTAACGGTTGATAGTTAAAAACGGAAGTGGTCAGTTTATGTTCAAATTTTTAAGCGTGGGAGTTGATATGAGGATTAAAATAGTTGTGGTTATTACTGGCCGGATAGATGCTGTTAGGAAACGGAAGTTGTTTTGCTTCTACGGAATTGGATTTGTTTTGCAATGGATCTTTTTTTTTTTTTGTTCCAAAACACTTTATAACTGAAAAGAAAAGAAACCCCACAACAAACACCAACTGACAGACACTCATTTGTCATTTTATGAATGAAAAATTTTTAAAGGATATGAGAAATTTATCAATACAATTCTAAGGAAACTTACAATTGATTTGTTTTTGCTGCTGTTGTTGAGTTCTCAAGCTTTCATTACTTTTTTTGGGCTTTTATTAACAATTTTCTTAGAATTTTGGGTCTACGTAGGATAATGAGCTCAACAAAAACTGTGGAGCGCTCAATATCAATTTATTCCAAAACATGGATGAACTTTAGTTTGTTTACAATGTATAGTACTACAAATAACGAACGAAGGAATGAAGTGTATTCCATACTTCACATATATCCAAATGAACAATCTCTGAAGAGTTTTTTTGTTTGTATTGTAGTCGTAGTTGTTGGTTTATTTATCTCGTATTATTAAAATAAAACGTGTATTTATTGTTAGACTTCTTGGAATTCTACTTTTGACAACAACAGAACATTAAAATCCGACTTTACCAACCAACCTGATCAAAAAAGCAAAGCGCATTTTTCTCATGATTTTAGTGTTGTTTCTGCTTCTCAAACAGGATTCTTCTCTTTTACTTTTCGTGGATGTTAATATTCCCAGCAAAAAGAGAGATGCAAAAGCAGTAGAAAACGCACTACAATTAATGATCTTGATGTACTTCTTTACTGATTTTAACATTGAGTTGCCATGGGAGGAGAACACTCCCTCTGCAATATTTTTCCAGCACTTTTTAACGAACTGGCGACTTCAAGATTGCTAGTCTGGAGCTATTCTTTAATATGAATGTTGACCCCTTTGCCAATACACATAGAGAGAATTTTTCTGAACGAGTTCTAATGAAATTTTTCAATAAATTAATGAAGTTTTCTTTACAAAGTAAATGCAAAATTTCTTAAATTTGATGAAAAGGCTTCACATATTCTATGAGTCTAGTTTTAATGAAACTTTTTCATTGAGTGTATGAAACTTTTAATAAATAAAGTAATGTTTTCACAATATTTTAAGAAAAATTTCATCAATTCAATGAAAAGTTTTAGTGGACGAGTTCCAGTGAAACTTATTGGTTTTATGCAAAAATTCAAACTTATTGGTTTTATGGTTAAGAAGTTCTTACTAAACAAGTGCAAAAGCTGCACTGCAATTCAATTTTTTCAGTACTTTTCTGACAAAGCAATTTTTCATAATTTTTTTTTTCATTTATTTTGAAAAATTAAAACATTGCTAGATCCGTCAAAAAAACAGAGTAGTACATCGGAAGATGACAAAGCAAATTGTGGTACAATTTTGTTGTTGTTGTTTGTGTTTTTTCTTTGATATTTTAAATGTTTAATTGAGTTTGTAATTTAACAAATATTTCCAAAAATTCTAGAAACGTCGTCCCCTGACGATTTCCTTAGGCAAGAATGAAATCCGGATAGGGATATGCCTTCAAAAAATTATTTTTCACAATTTGTTAAATACGTTTGGGATTTTAGCACATCTAATTCCTTTAATGCAATTTATATATATCCCGATAATAATAAATTTAAAAAAAATTAAAATTTAAACAAATTAATAATAAATATTTCATTTCTTTATTTTTATAAAGTCTATGGATAAAAATGATCCTTACAGACTACTCGCTAAATATTATTAAAGAGTTAAAAAATTGTTGATCCCTCCGGATTCGAACACGAGAGCATCTGTTTGGAAATAAACTGTGTCAAAATTACTTCTTAGGATGCCCAAGATACGAGTAGCTTCTGAAAAATCTGTAAAAATATACTAACGGATACTTTGGAAGCACTGAAAAGTGTTAGTTTCTCAAGTTGTTCAGTAGTACTTCTAAAAAAGCTGTAAAACTTCGGAAGCTAGCAGAAACTTCGGAAGCAATTAAGGAAGTGGTCTGTAAAGCACGACTTCTTTTTGCTGGGTTAATAATTAAAATAAAAATAATAAAAAGAACATCAAACTACTTGTTTTTATTTTATTGTTAAATCGTTAAATTAAAATGAGTCTCAATCTTGGTACAGCAGCCGAGAAATAACGGCTAAATCTGGACCATACAGAAAAGGATATCGAAGCAAACATTTTGTAATATTGGTATAGCATATTTGGGGAACACAGTATATTGAGATAAGGCTGATGTTTTCAGTTACAAAAAGTAATGGGTAGTTGCAAACTTATATCTTTGTAAACCAATCGGCTCAGAACTTTTCTGCGTCGGTTTTGCGAGTTCCGTCCGTCCGTTCATGTAAAATTAACGATCCTTGTTAACGATTGTAGTTCGCAATACTAAAAATAACTAGACGAAATTTCACCCATAACTTTGCAGATCCCAGGGACGAACCCTATTGAAAAGGGTAAAAATCAGTCCATATTGTGACATACTAACCATGAAAAGGTCCAATTTGAGAGTAAATGTATTGAGATTAAATAAATCGTAAGTATGAATCGACACTATGGGTTATAGGATGTAAGAGATTTGTCTGATATTTGTTGCCACCAAAAATACTTGACCAAAGACCTACTTTTTTTGTTTGTTTAAAAAAGATAAGTAACACTCAGGAAGTCTTCCTATTATTTAACTTGTTGCTTTCTTTGAAAAGGGAACATAGAAGAAATGAAAGGTGGTGAAAGATGAAGGGCTTCAAATATGGCAACACCGTAATTGCGCGAGATGTTGAATCAGAACAGTTCTTGCTCGCCATCTGATGAAGAGTTGGCGAACTCTGTTGAAGCTTTTCAGTTCATAGCCTATTATGTTACTTTGGTGGGGTTAAGTGCTACGGGGACACCGAAGGAGAACGCTGTGATATGTATGAGGGATAGAAAAATTTATGTTGCTTTGGTTGGGGATCGAACTCGCAACCTTATGTGTAACAGTCCAACGCGCTAACCATTACACCACAGCGGCCACCTTACACCTTAGTATATATTTCACTATATTTGTTGCACCGTTAATTGAAATTCCCTTCCCGGAATTTGATCCGCAAAAATCGGTCATGCCGACTTATGACTTTCAACCACCAGACTGGTTGAAAGGAAACTAATGATGGATTCGAAATTTTAATAAGTTGAAGTGGGTTCAAAATTTTCCTATAAAACGGTAGAAAATCAGTAAAAAATTTTCAATTTCTTTACTAAATTTCAATAAAATATCTTTATAGTATTTACGACCTGTAGCGTGCAAAGGAGCATAAGAGCTAATTTTCGGGGACCTTTAGATGGGCACTAGGTCTAAACATGGACGAATTCTAGCTGAACTCAATTGGCTTTGTCCTTGGCTCTATATGAATCAGGTTACCAAAGTTGATTAAAATATCTTCATGTTTGCGATCTGCAGCGTGCGATCTTGATAGCCCATTTTTGGTGGGTATTTTATCCGTGCGCGAGGTCCAATCATGGACCGATCTTAACCAATAACAATAGGCTTGGTCCCAAATTTCCTCAAAATATCTTAATATTTGTGACTTGTAGCGTCCATATAGACTCCGTGGACAGTCATATAGACATCACTAAATCGAATCAAAAAGTGATTCTAAGACGGTATACTTAAAGGTGGGTCTAGGTTCAATATTTGTTGGTGTCATAAACATCAGCACAAACTTGTCCAAGTGGTGGCGTAGGGTATAAATATATAGTATTTCTCTGTACTTCTATTTCATTGTTGTCATTTGTACCTGTCGTCAGTTCCTTTACTCCATGTAGAACTGTCATAGTATTAAGAGTGTGATCGTGTTACCATTTTATGTACGAGTATGTACAGCACCTTAGTAAAATATTAGGACCAATGGCTTTTTAAATTCAATTTGAATCCAAATGGAAAATAATGTGAATTCATGTTTCAATTATGTTGCAAGTAGGTTTTAAAAATTCAAGTGCTTTAAATTTTGCTTGAAGTAAAGTAGATTTCAAATTTCAGCATTTGTATATTTAACAAAAATATTTCAAACTTGAATTTTTGTTTCCCTTTTGCTGGAGTATGCTAATAAAAGTTGTATTCAAGCCTTGAAACTGGAAAACAGGACTGGAATTGAACTTTATTTCAACTTGAATTCCAGTGAAAATGTTTATAGAGTTTTTTCGAAATCTTCGCTTTGAACATTTCATACAAATTCATATCGTATTTCTGGAAGTGGTTTTAAAAATCATCTTGCATCAATTTATGTTTGTTTTTGTAACCACATTAGTGATTGACAAGCAGTGAGTAGAAAACGGAAAAAATTTAATATTTGAAATGTGTAAAATTATCCGTGAATATTGGCGCAACATCTGCCGAATTTTGCTTTTTTTTGTCAATATTTACTTACTTTAGCTATTTTCTTTAAAAATTAAGCTTATTTTAGCTTTTTTACTTAGAAAAAATTAAAGCAGAAATTTTAAAAATTATTTTAAGTCAACCTAAATCTTTTAAATTCCCAGTGTAGAAAATCATTACCAGATATGTGGTTATGTAACTACATACTTGGTAATGGTAACTAGTTACTTTTGTTATTACATTTCTTACATACCAGCATACGAAAAATCAAAAAATATTTCTATACATATGTGCTTACCAGTACTAACAAAAATAATGAGTCTAAAAATAGATTTTCAAAAAAATAAATTATATAAAAAAAATATTTTTTATTGTATTTTTTTTAAATAAAATTTCCTGGTGCGGGAATCGAACCTGGGTCTACAGATTGCCAGTCAATAGCTCTACCATCTGAGCTATATCGACATGTAATATTTAATAGATAAAAACATAATTAACCTGCTGCACACAAGTAAGCTTACTCGCCAACATACAAAAAATCAAAAAATATGTGGTTACATATATCCTTACCAGTGTTTAAAAAATATTGAGTCTAAAAATAGATTTCAAAAAAATCTAGAAAATTATTTTCTATTTGAAATAATGATAAAAATAAGTCATTATCAGTAACTCATTATTATATGTTTTAAAATAATGCAGAAGGTAAGTGGGTGTCATTACTGATAGTCCCAAAAATTATGATTGTCATTACCGTTTCTATACTGGGTTAAAATTTAATTCTTAACATTTTTTAATTTAAAAAATTACTTTTGTTAAAACAAACTATTTGATTTTTGCAACCTGCGCCCGAATTCCATAGGACGATTATCGTCTAACGGTATCATTTGGACGATGATATTGCTTCAGGGAGAGCACATTTTTATAACCGTTTTTTCCAAATTGTTTTTTACAGCTATTTTGGCTTCCATAAGCACAAAAGCATCCAAACGCTATCGTCAAAACGATTCAAAATGCACGATAGCAAAATAGCAATCGTTTTTCATATTTTCTTTTTCAAAACACAAAAAAAAAACTTTTTAGTTTTGCTTTATTACGACTCTTAATCATAAAAGTTATTGTTTTTAGTCGATTAAGTTCTTCACTTCGTTTGTACTACTAAAGAAATTTTTAAACTTTAAGTTAAACTTAATCCTGGCTTAGCTGGCTGATCAAAGAAAATCCCGAGATTTTCGATTTAATTAATTAGCACAATTTTACAAAACAAATCAGCAGCGAGAAACATATTCGCCACAGAATGGCAACAAAACATCAAGACCCATCAGTGTTGCCAATTTATCTATATTCTCGTCAAATCTAGCGATATTTCAAAGCATTTAGCGGTAAAACCAACGATTTTTCGAAAGTCGGTCTTAACATTTTCTTTTCATTTAGAAGAATTTAAAAAGTTCGTGAAATTTAGCGATTTATTGCTAATTTTTTTTCTTATAATTTAGCTGTTTTCTAGCATTTGTTTGATGACAACTAATTCTGGCAGAGGGGCCAAAGAAAAATATAAGTGTATCGGCGTTTTAAAAGTTTTCGCCTGGCCCTATGTTTAAAATTTCCCCTCTTTTGAAAATTTTTATTGTGAATCGGCATAGGAAACCATGTGAATCTTCCATTTTAGGTATAGGAAATGTTCAGCGAACTTATGTAAAACACTACGAGAGACATTTTTGTGGAACATTTTAACCCTCTAACTCTGGAATTAAAGGGTCTCTTTTGGCCCTTTTTAAAAAGTGTCAAAAAAGACCCATAAGTTGAAGAGTTAGAGGATTAAAATGTTCCGCAAAAATATTTGTCATGAAATTTTATTATAAGTCTCTGAACACATCAAAGTTGAAAATTAAGCTTCAATGCCAGAAATAAGTCAAAACTTAAAATGTGTTTAAGGGTTAATTTCGTACTTATTCAGGATTGGCACTCAAATGTACCACAAACCTGGACTTTAGGGGGCTAGTCTGTGTAAGAAAACCAGAACCTTCCTTAGGATTTTCAAAAAAACTCACATTTTTGAGGTAAAATTAATAATTTTGTTACTTTTTTCGTAAATACTTAACAGGTTTCTATTTTTTTTTTTTTTTTTTTGAGAACTAGTTTCAGTTTTATAATTTGAGATTGTTTTTGGAACAACTTATTGTTTATTTATGATTTTTTTATTGCATCATTATAAAATAAAAAATGCCATAAAATTAAAAAACTTTGACTTTGAACTCTCGCCAGCTAACAACGAGTAACCACAATGATACAATATTTCACTCACAAAATATTCAACAATCCTAGATTATGAATATATAAACATATTTTCCCTTTGCCTGAATTGTACTTTTGGCCAAAAAACGGCGATCCTGGCCCACAGTGCATCCTTTCGAAATTCCAAGGAATGTAGCATCAAGTGAAAGACAAATTTTAATTTTTATAACCATTTTAATGAAGGTTTAATTAAATATAAGGGCTTATTTTTTATTCTAACTGCATATTTCACTGTTTTTTTTTGAGCTTTCTTTAATAGCGGTCGGTGTTAGAGATTTTTTTATATTTTCAATCTGGGATTTTCTTCTTAAGAAATACTTTCCTCTTTTTGAGAGTTTCTCATAATACATTTTTTCAAATGAAAATTCTTTGGTTTCTTGATCTGACAAATTGTATATAATTTTATCAATCATAATATTTTGCTTCGAAGCTATATCTATAGCATATCAGTAAATATCTTCAACATGTTCATCCGTTTCTGTTTTTTAATGATAAGATTTATGAATGATATTGATGTTTAACTTATGATAAATCTACTTCACTCTCTAGTAGGTATTTTCTTAACTATTCAAGTTAATTCATGTTTACCTTTACTTTCGGACTTTTGTGGTTCGAGTTGAACACTGTCTTTATCAGTTCTTAAGGATCAGTTTAACATAGTACATACTGTGATGCAAAGTGACAGTTTTTTTTTTTTGTAATGTTGTGTAATCATTCATAATATTTTTTTCTTTTATTTTCTCGGTAAACATTATAACCTTGACTGTGATTAGAACCTAACATGTTTAAGAGTTCATGGTCTTCAACTGAAAACAACAAAAAATTTATAACAAATATTTTAGATAAGAAACACTTTTGTTTATTTAATAGCTGTTCTCGACAACTCACGTATAATATTTTTTATTTAAATGGAATTAGTTAAATCTTTAACCTAATAAATTTTGTTTTTATTTTTAAGTGTTGAGTAAATGGTTTCGTCTACAACCAAATTCTGGTTACATCCTGGGGCAAAACTTTGGCCTGCATGCCAGTAAGTGGCATTTTTGAACCAGCGATAAATTCTTAGATTTTTTTAAGGGTTTTCAGGCAATACCTCTAAGTTATGGTTATCGATTTAAAACCCTTTCAAATGACTACCGTTAACCTTAAACTACCGTTATCGAAATGTCGTTATCTTTAAAATATCGCTACCGATATAACTGAAATACCGTTATACCTAAAATACCGATACCGAAATAAATGAAACACCGTTATCCTTAAAAACCGTTACCGTTATTTTTAATTACCTGCTTTTGGTAATTGTACAAACACTGTTTTCAAAATTCAAATTTTAAAAATTTCTTAAAGCAATTTAAAAAATCAAGGATTTGACTTTAGCACATATTATTGATTAAAAACTACAAAAATTTTAGAAATTCCTTTGTAATTTGGTTAGTAAAGCGGTATTAATTCTGCGGATGTCGAAGAAACTGCAATTTTTGTCATTTATTTAGCTTTTATTCAAGGTTCTTTTTTAAAAATATTCGCAAAAAATATATTTTTTTTATTAAATGAATGTTCTCTGTTCGATTTGAGATCATACTAGTAAACTACAGAGAAGAATAAATTCGATACGGCCAGCAGGATAGAATACGTATTTGCGGGTCCCGCTACAGACCCATCTTCAGTATACTATGCCTTTATGGCATAATATTTGATGATGATCATTTGATTTTGGTTTAAATCGGTCCATGTTAAGACCTAGTGCTCTTATAAGGGTCCCCCCAAAATTGGCTTGGTTACACGCTGCAGGTCGCAAAAACGAAGATATTTTAATAAAATTTTGTTCGCTGACTTACATGGTCCCAAGGGCAAAGCCTATTGATTCTAGATAGGATCGGTCCATATTTGGACCTATCGCCCATATGGGATATATTTTCCATTTTCTCTTCTTTTATGATTTTATATAAAATTTTGACACAAGTCCGTTTTAACCCATTCAAATTTCGGATCCAAACATTAGTTGGCTTTAAGTCAGACTGGTGTAGGGTATTATATAGTCGGCATGCCCGACTTTAATCTTTTTACTCGTTTTATCCTCTGTTATTACTATTTTTGCTTTGAACTTTAATTCTTAAAGTATCGCAGTACCCGAAATACATATTCTATTCTGTTGGCCTTATCGAATTTTTTCAATTTTTTCTTCTCTGTAGTTTACTAGAATGATCTCAAATCGAAAAAAAAAATATTTTATTGAAATCTGGTATGCTAACTCACATGAACCCAAGAGGCTATTG
Organism: Leucophora obtusa; assembly: GCA_949987735.1. Classification (NCBI taxonomy): domain Eukaryota; kingdom Metazoa; phylum Arthropoda; class Insecta; order Diptera; family Anthomyiidae; genus Leucophora; species Leucophora obtusa. The sequence goes on from OX465295.1 coordinate 8,973,583, forward strand.
ATTTTAGATAAAATCAGTTCATATTTGGACCTAGCGCCCATATGGACTACATTTCCGATTTTCTCTTAAATACACCTAATACTAGGCTAGTTCAAAATTTATGAAGATTGGAGCAAAAGGATCTGGCAATCCTGATTCATTCAAATATTAGTTGTCTTTCAACCAGACTGGTGTAGGGTACTCGTACTTAAAGAATATAATTATAAATATTAAAAAACAAAAAAATATCTGTTCCTCCCGGATTCCAACCAGCGACCAATTGTTTGGAAATGAACTGTACCCAAATCACTTCTTAGGATATTTTTAGAACAAAAATGCTTTAGAAGCAATAATTAAGTGATATTTATTTTGGAGATTGCTTAGAATTACTTCTAAAATATACGCTCCTGCACAGTGGGTTGGAGGGAATAAAAAGCTGTAAAAATATACTATTTAAAGCATACTTTGGAAGCAATAGAAGAAGTGGTTTATAAAGCAAGACTTCTAATTTAATTTTTTTATGGCTCCATGACTAATGGTTCTTATCATTGCTCATGAATTTTTTTTTTTTTAATTTGTTCTAAAAACATAATTAACCAATTTTATCTTTTCCTTTCAGGTTCGAATCTGGGTAAGTTGTTTAATTTTATTTTAGTCTAAATGTTTTTCACCATTTTAAATTTTTTCTCTTAAAAACCTATGGCTGTTTAAAATACCTTATCTAAATATTTCTCTTGTCGAGTTTCAAGCTGAAAATATTTTCAAATGTTTTTATTTTGTGATTAAGTTTAACTTTTCAATGTGTGAAATCCAGCGTAAGTTTCCAGAGTTATAAATATTAAATAAACATTCTTTACGCATTCATTTTCTTGAAATTCTTTAATCATTTGTCCGGATAAAAACATCATATCTTTTAGACCAAAGTGTCTAGATGGATACCAAATATTGATAATTATTGTTGTTGTTGTTTTTCACACTCTAATAAAACTAAAAATATGTTACATGGAGGTCCTTATTGTGTTCGAAATCGTTAGACTCCAAATAGGGACACAAACATTCCCATGACAATGTTTGTATTAGTCATGTTATTAGGAATCATTTAAGGCAGTTTCAGCAAAACCCACATACAATTTTATTGCTCTCTGATGGCAAATAGGAGTTTATGATTTTTATTACACATTAAATTTGGTCTTTTGTGATCTACAATTTATAACGCACATAGACAGAGCGTGAGATCAGCACACGGATGCCTGTGGAACGACAGGCCAGGCAGTCAGGTAATCTCTGTCATTTTATTACATCAGTTCTATTATTATTATTATTGGTATGAGAAAAATTGCAGGTAAAATTCGAAAAGAAATGATGGTGCAATATTTACAAAAGTGGTTTATAAGCACTTGATGATGTGGCTCATTGTTTAACTTTATTGTTGAGCTGCATTGTACAATGGCTCAACAATAACAAAATGTATCAAGACTATTGTTGAGCCATCTTGAGCTCACTGTATGACCAACTACTGACTTTTCTTATAATTTTATGAGGAGATTTTCAATCTACAAACACTGATTTTTCTCATAATAAGACAAAGAAAATTAAAGGAAACTAAAATAACAGCTGATTGCCTAAAAAAATTCCCATAGCTGAAGTTGCTGAAAGTGTTGTTGCTATTGGACTTTGTTGTTGTCGCTCTACGTTGGGCCACCAGTTGAACGAACATAACAGGACGACAGGTTAGGAGAAGCAACAACAAGTGATGCACATTGAAAGGACCATAGCACTTTGTGAGAAATATCTATCTTCTCAGGATGTTAGTTGTTGTTGGCTCATGAAATATTTCTTCTATTTCCATTTCTTACTTAGAAAACTGATATGTCAACCTGACAAACGGAACAAAATCCTAAATAATAAACCGTATAAGTGGCTTTGGGCAAATATTAAATGACTTTCTGTAGGTTGACATTTTTGTTGTTGTACTTTTTCAATCTTTTGCAGGTCTCTACTTTCAAAATGCACATCATAGTTAAATTGTTGTTGTCTGTGTTGCTAGTAAAGTGCACAACAACAGCAGGATATTTAGCATAACGTTATGGTCTCCCTCTGACATTTTAAGAGGATGGGATAAGAAGATACTTGTCGGTTATTAATTGACCATCTAGAAAACAAAAAATATCTATATGCTGGGAAAAAAACAAACTCAATCTCATATATATTTTTTTTTTTAATTTTATAGTCTAAAAATGTAGTTTGCTGTTATCTTTCCCCTGCCCGTAGAAGCAACAACATTTCAAGATAGTGTTGTTTGTAGAAAAGTATGGTTGCAAAATGAAAACAAGAAAAAATCACTGCATGAGAATGTTGAGCCAAGTGTCCTTAAGCCGAGCCAGTGGAGGTTCTCTTTTAAAGTATCGAATGTCAATAAAACCGTTTGACGATGACATCCTTATGGCCGTTTGTCTTCCAAAAGAAACAACACAGAAATAAGAAAATGTTATTTTATTTACTTTTATTACAGTAAGAATACTGTTTTTGAGTTAGTTTCCCAGGCGAAATATGAGGAAATTAATGGGTCTTTGAAGGAACAAAATTCATTGGATGGTAACGAAAACGGTGATCATTACTTTGATGTTGTGTACATGGTTTCTTTTAATTATATTGACCCTGTACTGAAAACTGATATTATAAAATTGTCAATAGAAATACATCTATCTAATTAATTTGAGAGTGAAGTATAAATATTAAGTTAAAAAGGTAGATTTCCTATAACTTCATTGCCTCACATACAACTGTCATGTTTAGTGCTAAAATTCTAGTCGTTACTGGAAATTTCATGACATTTTTTTTTTGTTAGAATAAAATGTCGTTAAATAAATTAATTTTAAGAAAAAGTGGAGTTTTATCGGAAACAATGTTGTCCGAGCTAATGAATGGATTTGATAATGGTAATTGATAATTGAAAATCTTCGCTTTATATTCACTGTTAAAAGTTGGTAATCTAAATTTAAAATTAGCCCTACATAAACTCATCTTGCAGAAAATCCAGGCCATCTAAATCAGGCAATAACTATTTTTGACTAACGACTTTTTGTTTTCGTATGTATCGTTGTTTTGACTTTAGATTCTTGTTAAGAGTCCACAACTTAGAAAAAAAAATATTTAACATTTTTACCCCCTCCCCCGCCCCCGGCTATATACCAAAAATTACGTTTTTTTTAAACTTCTCATCCCCATTTTACCCCTTAACTCTTTGCGGTTTGGTAGACCGTTATTTAACCAACAAAGTTTTTTCTAATCTAAAAATTTTAATACACTCATAGAAATAAATCCGTAAAAATAGCAGAAAAAGTAACTAAAAATTAGTTAAAAATGATGCTGCAGCAAAAACTGTTAAAATAGCAGATTTTTTTTGCTAAATACTAGTTATATAGTTACAGAATTTTAGTTATATTTAAGTTAACTTTTAGTTAATTGTAAATGACAAATTGTACTGAAAAATTTTGATAAATATTAGTAGAATGACGTCATTGTAATGCCATTTCCGTTATTTTTTATAAGCCCGTTTACAGAATTTAACCCGTTTCCAATACAATTCCGGTGGGAATTTCATAAAGACCACGTATATGTTCCATTATTTAGCTCTTAAATTTTGAGTATTTAGTAACATGTGAAAATGCACAAATTTAATTAAGTTTTTATTTTACAAGCGACAAATATAATCTTTTAGGTTTTATCAACTCTGAAATATTTAAAAATATTTTTCAATATATTTTTTTAAGATTGCATAAAATCGAAAAGTTTTTGTTTCTAACTTTAATTAACCAATTATTTTTAACTTTTATATTATTTTGTTATTAAAAATAATCAAAATTTTACTTTTTATTCGAATATTAAAGCCAAACTTTGTAATTTTGGCCGAAGTTCTGCTTTAGTTCGCCCTTAAAAAAGTGAATTCGGTCAGACACAACATGGAGTTTTAATGTTAATGACATGTGGAAACTGCAAAATTTTTCTTACCTTTTTGTGTTTTCAAAAAGTGAAAATTAGTATTTAAAATTTCAAACCCAAAATTTCGGGTTCGGTCAATAGGATTCAACTAATTATGAGAATATCCCTATAATAGAAATACCTATTTTTCTAATTTTTTAAAACATTTTTTAAATTTGGTTTTCTAGACCGTTTTTTATAATTTGGAGCCCCTTCGTTGGGCGCCAATTGATACATATAGTATTAATATTGAATCTTCGCCAACTTAAACACACAATCGATAGGAGTGGTGTACTCATCCCTGCTTTTCGTAGGATTTTTAATAACAATCACCAAATCTGGCATCTAAACCACTGGGTTTTAGTTCGTTAAACTTTCACATGGACTAGACCACTCTGCTCATATTCGTGCTAATAGTCGAATTTGTTGCCAATAGAATGGTTCAGTTATTGGAATTTTTCGGTTGTGATTACCGAATTTTTGTTGAGGCAGCCAAATTTCTCTTTGTTTCGGTCGCCGCATTTAAATTGTTCGATAGGCAACAAATTTTATTATCAGCACGAATCTCTTTTATTTTCTATAATATTTATTTAAAACTCACAAAGTGATATCATTACTATCACATATTACTTATTAATACATAGTTTTTATGAACCCTTAATTAACTTGAAATTCTCCTATGGTATCAGCGGAAAACCACAACATACCCATATAATCGTTACTTTTTACGAGCTCAATAATTGATAAAAACTAATATTTAACTTTATTGAGAATAAATGAGCTGTTGTTGTGATATTGAGCCATAACCCATAGTACGTAAAACTTATACTGGTTTTGCTGGTTGAGATTCTTTTATAAAATAAATACTTGATAACTACGAGTAGTACATAAGAGAAAAAAAGCGCGGGCGCCGATAGAACTTGTCATTCTTTGTACAAATGAACAAGTAGTAAACAAAAAGGGAAACTATAACCGAGTAGAAAAAAAAAGTAACGGCCGTTAAATCTTGTTGTTTTTTTTCGTAAAAGTTGTACATACAAACAATTAAGCCAAGAAATCGGTGATAGAGAACTAACAAACCAAAAACAAAATATGAAATGAGAGACGTTTTATTTAAACGTGGTCTAATTGTTAAGTAGCTGGAGAAAGAAGTATAACGACAATCGACTTCAAACAGAACCGATAATACAAATTCCCATTGCAGTGTTGAACCTAATTGTTCCTAAGGGCCAGTTTTATTATAGTCACAACTAAGAACGATTTTTGTCCTAAATATTTCTTAAGTTGGAGTTTTTGTTTGAAAATTTCTAACTTAAGTAAAATTTTAAAATAAAATCGTTCTTAGTTCTGACTATAAAACTGGCTCTAAGTATCATTATTTTCTGATGCTGCAGAAACTCTACAATAAATATTGTGGCTATTGCACAGAGGGCCAGAAGAGATTTTTTTTTTGGCTAAAAGTCAATTTTGGGAATTCACAAAACTGTACTCCAGTGTATGAAGGGAGTTGTTTTAATAACAGTTTCTGGGTGTTTCATTTATATGAAAGACCTAGTTGTTTTAAATAATATTTAAAAAGAAGAAATAAATACATAAATATGTATATAGATTTTTGGAAAATATCGAAGTTTTGTACAATTTGGTGAAAATTTTGTGAAAAATATTACACAATATCGACGTTTGAAAATTTTCGAAGAGTAATGGACACTGAAACATACTTTCACATAGCTTTTAACGTGAACAATTTTTTTACGAACTCATTAGACTATCTTAAAACACCTTCAATACAAACTTTCTACTAGATTGGACGACAATCTCAAATTTTCAGTTTTCACCACCATATTGAAATTCCTTTCTTAAGATAATTTTTAAAATGAACAATCCTGTAAACTCCCTCAGGAACAGATCGAGGTAGTTCTAACTAATTTTTAACTCCACAATTTCCTTGAGCTTAAAGTTTGTTTTTTATATATAAAAAGTTTTTTATTTTCGATATTTCGCTATTCCATTGTGTAGCATCTTCAGAAAATAACAAATTATAAACAATTTTTTTTAAGCTTTTAACTTAATTTTTCCGCTAATTTTAATTTTTTAAATTTTGTTTTTAGAGCTGACAACCCTATAACTACTTTAGTACAAAATTTTAACTAGTTACAATTATAATATTTTGTGCCATATTGTAGCCCCCATTTCTCAAACGATCGACTCTGAGAATACCCCTGACTGTATGATATGCTAATTTTTACAACATTTAAAACCTTTCAATCGTATAAAAATGTTTTGACTAACTTTGGTGGCTTTATTTCTTCCGCCATTTTAGAATTTTCAGAATCCAATAGAAAATTTAAAATCAGTGGCTGTAAAGCAAAAGTAACACAAATTTTCAGTTTGATCGGAATGATCATTTTTATAAGAAACCCGTAAATGAAAAACAATTTAAAAGAAAATGTAATAATATGGAATAAAATTTAATTTTTTTGGCGCCATATTGGATCCGCCATTTTTAATTTTTGAAAAGATCGACCCTGAAAACACCCCTGTGAGCATCACAAGCCAAATTGATGACATTCAAGGGCATTCCCATTGAAAGATTTTTTTTTACCAATTCTATTTACCAATTTTGGCCTATTTTTAGCCCGGTTTTTATTTTTAAAATCTAATTGCGAAATTAGAATCCATGCCCATAAATCCACACTAACACAAAACTTCAGTCTGATGGAAAAAAAATATATTTTTTACCGCCATTTGGGATATACCATTTTTTATAATTTTTTTTTAAATCAACGGCTCCAAAACACCTCATGATGCATAATAGAGTAGTAAAAATATTGATTATTGGCGTACCGAGTGCGCAATACCCTAATAACGGCCCATACTTTCAGAGTTGTATTTTTCCATATATTTGCCTAAGTTTACCATGAAAACAGTCATTGAAAATACAACTCTAGCTGTATTTTCATTCATGCCTATCTACGTTAAGTATTTATAGCAAATCTACGTTAAACTGATTGGAGTATCAAATTTTTTTATATAGTGAGTATTTATGATAGTTTCGGAATAATCGAACAAACGTCAGCAAAACTTTTTAGGTAGTAACGCGAAGAAGTTACGCTAGGTGTGAAAATGTATAAACGTTGAGTTTTCAACGTTGATAATTATCCACGTTGGAAGTTAACGTGCATACGAAAAGTAATATGTTAGTTTTCGTCTAAAAACCGTTTTTATGTACTTTGTGCTTTTTTAAAAGTTAACGGATATAGTTAAGTCGAAAACACAGCTTCTATTAAAATACAACTCTTTAGAAGAGAAGTTGTATAAAAACGGAGTATTGAGTAGTGTCGAGTGGTATCAAGTACTTAGTTGAAAAAGTATTGAGTAATATCGAGTACTCATTACTAAAAAGTATCGAGAATTTTGAACTATAATGCACAATTTCCATGGCTGGTATCCGATACGGGTTAAATTAACGCTATTTTAACTAGATTATTTCGGTAACGATATTTCATTTATTTCGGTATCAGCATTTTAGGGATAACGGTGTTTCAGTTAACGGTAACGGTATTTAAAGGATAACCGTATTTCATTTATTCCGGTATTTTAAGAGTAACGGTAGTCAGTTTAGAGTGTTTTGAATCGATAACGGTATTTTCGCGGTATTGCCTGACAACACTGACAACCCTGACATTTTCAGCTAGCTGTGAATACAGAAAAGACGCCCAATCAATTCATGTTCTTGGCCTGTAAACATTGTTTGTTAATGGAAGTTGTATTCCATCCAGTATAGCATAGTAATGGTAGGGAGTTCGATTCAACAAATTTTGATTTGACATCACTTACCAATCGTTGAAAGATATTGATGCAGCACATTACTGTATTGAATTTGTGCTTTCTAGCTGTATCACTACTTGAACTCTGGAAAAAAAATTGTCTTTTTCATATTACGAATCCATTTCTTTCTGATTTTTGATGATTAAAACTTCATCTTTGAATACTTTTTGCCATATGAGAATTCTTAACGAAAATCATTAGACCGTACCTCACAAAAAAAAAAAAAGTTCCCCGTACTCCGTGCAATCTAAATTATTTTTGCAAGGAGATTTACATTTTACATTTTTCGTTATATCTTTGGCATTTACAGTTGGATCTTAAAGTATGATACATAGATGTTTTTGTCTCGAGGGGACCAATGTTTTGCGATAGACCCAGCAAACATTTTTTTTATTTTTTTGGTTGCCGAACGGAGAGGTCATCTTTTTAATTTTTTTTTTCATTGGATTTTTCCTTTAAACCAGAACACTGGTCTCCTCGAGGCAAAAAATCGATATATCGCACTTTAAGATCCGACTTTGAATTCCGAAGCTATAACGAAAAATTAAAAAAGGCGACCCCTACGTTCGGCAACAAAAAAAAATTTTTTTGAAATTGCCTTGCAAAAATGGTTTATATTTGAAGGTGCACTTTTTTTGTTTTACCTGTAAGATGGTACGGTCTAATAGACATATACATATTTTAAGTCTTTATATATAATATAAATATATAATGAAACTTGATAAACTTTTTTGAAATAAGTTCTATAACTTCATCATTTCACAGAAAAATTGCATCTACAAGGGTAACTATTCATGTTGTGCGCCTTGGCCACTTTAACACTTGTTCTGCGCCAGCTGATATTTCCAATAGAAAATTTAATATTTTTGACCATAACCTTGCTTGGAACTTTTTGTCATTTGTTCACAAAAAAGTAAAAGTTGTGTGTCAGCAAAAAAATAAAATTAACAGGTGAAAATTTTCAGGCAATGAGTTATTACGATTTTCGATGCGGATTATCTAGACAAGAGTGCACAGACAAATTAAATTCAACTTTTGGTGATCAAGCGCCATACTTGGCAACTGTGAAAGGCTGATATAACGCGGGCTTTCTCCAGAACGAATTTCGAGAAGGTCATCCAAAATCAGTTTTTGTACCAGAATACATTGATGCTGTGGAAAAACTGATAATACAAGATCGTCCATGTGACATACTCTGAGATTGGGGCATAATTTCCACTAGCATAAATACAATATTGCATCAGTATTTAGCCGTAAAAAAGATTTGTTCTCATTGGATTCCTCTTAACAACAGCTCAAAAAGATGCTAGGGTCGATTGGTGCAAACAAATGCTCAAGAACTACAATAAGATCGTTACAGGTGACTATTCATGAATCTGTGCGTATCAGGAAACTAACAGCATTTCGAAACAAATGGTTTTTTTTTTTTTTTTTTTTTTTTTTTTTTGGAAAAACTGGTCATGTGGCAACAGTGCTGTTGGAACCATTTAGAACGGTTAATTCTGAATGGTACACCACCTTTTGTTTGCCAGAAGAGTTCGAAGAAATGAGAAAATCTACCCCCAAAAACGGATAATTCTTCACCATGACAATGCATGCTCTTACACATCGGTTAAAACACGATGACTTTTTGAGCACTCAAAAGATCGAATTAATGGGTCATACACCTTACAGCCCTGACTTGGCACCCAATTATTCCTTCTTGTTCCCGCACATCAAAAAAAAAATGTGTGGAAAAATGCTATGACAAGTGGTTTAAACGCATGCGAGAATCTATAAATCATAAAAGAGAATATTTTGAAATACAATTAAGACATTTTCAATTTCTGATTTTTCACTGTTCGGCTCAAAACATAAATAGTTACCCTAGGATATTTATATATGTGGCATTTCTTGTGAACGGCAAACCCCCTGATGTCCAAAATTGAGCATGACGTACAAAGTCGAGTGGCGCAATATGGAGATATTGATGGTGGAGTCGCTAAAGAGTGATGGAAGCGGAAATTGAACTCGAATCTGGCATCAGATTTTTAAAACTCAAAATGGCGGTTGGCTTTAAAAATGGTACTTTATAGTTTTTGGGGTCGCTGAATACGAATTTCACATTAGATTTTTTAAATTCACAATTCAAGATGGCGAATGGTTTTTTTAAAAAAGTGATTGGATTCGTGTGAGAAATGTTTTCGGAAAGTTGTGGCAAATAATTAAAACCTCCATTTTAAAAAATTTTTAAATTCCCATGTCATATTCGAGTTTATCAACCCCAAATAACCCCGGGTAACAATTTTGAATCCGATTCCGTCACTCCTTAACAAGTTTTAGAATTTATCTGAAAGTAAAATCTCCGTAGTGACTCCATCATCAATTAACACTGCACCACTTGATTTTTGAAAGTAGAGACACTCACCCTCATGATACAAACATTCACAAAGAATGCTCCAAATATATATTTTTGGGAAGTGCATATCTCAAAAAATAAAACTCTTTTTATAACCAATAATCATGAGATTGTGCACCTGAAATACAACATGTGTATCTTAGTTTTTTGCGTTCTACCTCAAATCGTAATTTTTATAAAGCACTGAGGCTTCGGATAAGAAGCCCTTGTTCTCTCTTTGGCAATTTTTCTCAATTTCCCGTAGGCCAGTACCTCCTCTAAGTATGAAACCCAGCTTGGCTGCTTGGTTTCAAACTTGGGGCAAAAAATGTTTGTTTTTAATAGTAAATTTTCAATTAACCCACAGAAGTTTAGCTCCCTCTTATATGTGCATAATAGGTTGGGTTGGGTTTTTTTTCGAGAAAATCACATATTCATGTTGAGCCAAACATACGATCGAGACAAAACTACAACGACTCTGACTACATTCATATAAAGAGTGCGGCATTAAAAAATGTAACACGGAGAAGTTTTACTCGTTTTTTGGCACCAACGATCTTCTTAGAATTTTTGTCCGGAACTTTCTGAACTTTAAATGTTTTAAGCTCAACGTCAGCTTCAACACTGCTCACAAAAGACAAAAAATATACGGAAGTATATTAAACGCAACGTGCTACTTCGCGGGCAGAAATGTTCGGAATGGCCCTCAATAGCTTCTCCACATTTTGGGTTTGGTTTCGTTCGTTCATGGGTCGTTTCGCTTCAGCCGTTCCAGGTTTTCTTTCAATTATTATGTCCTTGTTGAACTTTTTGACCACTCTGGAAATACATTGCCTGGTCACCCGTACTTCTGCTGCAATAAGTTCATATGTTTTCCATATGTTTTTTGTTCACTTATCTTTGATTCTCCATTGTAAACTAAAAAACCACTCGAATTAGACAAACCAATGCATTTTTAAAATCTGACATATTTCTCAAAGATACTCTGATCAAGAAAAATTTGTTATTTTAGAAAAATGTTTGCTACACTTTTTTATGGCGCACTTCTTACTACTATAGAAACATTAACGGCGAGTAGATGCATTTACCATAAAAACGAGTATAGAGTAAATAAATACACTCTACTCGTAGAGAAGGAGAGGTTAAAGTTAAAGACAAGGCAGGCGCAAAGCAAAGCAAAGAAGAATTTTTAGTGCAAGAACTTTTAACTAATACACAGAGTGGAAAAAACCGAAAAGAAATTTTGTCCGTTACAAAAGTTTTGTTTTTGTTTTTTTGCTTTCAACCACCACTATGGCAATTATGAGCTGCCTTACATGCATGCAAGCACACACACAGTGAAAAGACTCAGCATAACTCACAATCTGAAAATTTTATATCATGTTCATATGAGAAGACGATATTATTGTGCTGTGTTGCATATACAGAATGTGGTGTGGTGTCTATCAGAAATAATAAATATTCTTTAGATTTGTGTTTTGTTGAGCGTTGAGCCGCCAGAGCCGTTACAAATGTGTAGATATGTGACTTTTCCAAGAGCTGTGGGACAACTTAAAGTATTGTGTTTTTTTTTTGTCGTTTTTTCTTACTGACTTTCTGTGGGTATCGTTAGTTGTTGTACAAAATGTTGAGTATGGTAATGGTGGTATGTGGGCTCATCATTTTGACGAGCTCAACAGCAGGGGGAGGAAAATTTTTATATATATTCGCGCCGTATTATTGTATTTAAGTATAAAGTTGAGCTCTACATATTGCTATAATTGAGCGGTACATACTTCATACATACACATACACACGCATAGTTTATACATTTAATGCATTCGCAGTCGGCAGAGGCTATTCCTTGAAATTTTGGGTTGTTATTTTTTCTATTCAATCGTAACATAAATTTATGTATGCGCATTTGGATGGCACTTATTCGTAAGATGTCATTTGTATCTAATACCAGATGTTTAAGTTATCTTGAAAATGTTTGCATTATCTCATGTATTATCTCGAGATTCTCCATACAAAATTTCTATTAATAAACACTTTAATTTGACAAGATAATTTATAAACCCAATCAATTATCTCTTAAAATTCAGGGTTTGAGACTGTCTTTTATTATGTTCAGTGAGTTTTTTTGACATAATGTCCCTACGGGATATTTTAACAAACTGTCACCAAACTGGCCCCTTTATATGAAATAGAGTGGTCACTTTTACATGGCGTTGTCATAGGAGGGGGAAATTGACCCCTTGTGACATGTCACAAGACAAATCCCAGGACAGGTCCCTGAACTTTGTTTTTTTATGAGAGTTCAGTAACCTGTCCTAGGATTTGTCTTGTGACATGTCACAAGGGGTCAATTTCCCCGTCCTATGACAACGCCATGTAAAAGTGACCACTCTATTTCATATAAAGGGGCCAGTTCGGTGACAGTTTGTTAAAATTTCCCGTAGGGAAATTACAGTTGTAGATTCTTGATACTCTTGAGTACTCGATATTACTCAATATTAGTTTAACTGAGTACTCGTCACTACTCAATACTCTGTTTTTCATTTTTCTTTTCTAAAAGAGTTGTTATACCCTACACCCCTATGTGTTCAGGGTATAATAAGTTTGTGCTGATGTTTTTAAACCAAAACCGATCGACTCAGAATCGCTTTTTGCTTCGATTTAGCGATGCTTGTCTGTCTCTCCATGCATTCTTGTGCGCACTTTACAGGTCGCAAATATTAAGATATTTGATGAAATTTGATACACCGACCTATGTCGGCCCACGGACGAAGCCTATTGATTTTGTTTAAAATCGGTCCATGTGTAGACCTAGTGCCCATATTTGCTTGTTTACACGCTGCAGGTCGCAAATAGGAAAATATTTGAATGAAATTTGGTTCGCGGACTCACATGGTCTCAAGGACAAAGCCTATTGATTTTAGATAGGATCGGCCCATATTTGGACATATCGCCCATATGGGCTCTATTTCCGATTTTCTCTTTTATCATTTTATTGAAAATTTTGACACAAGTCCATTTTAACCCATTCAAATTTCGGATTCAAATATGAGTTGGCTTTTATTCAGGTGTATGGTATTATATAGTCGGCATGTCCGACTTCAACTTTTTTACTCGTAATTACATATAGTTGTATTTTTATGGCAAAATTTTAGGCATATAAAGGGTGTTTTTTTAAGCCCGATAGAACTTACGAAAGAGTTAACTGTCAAACGAACTGTCATACTGCGTTCACTTTTTGACATTTATTATCAGTATACTCTGGCAAATCATCATGAATAGGTTGACGCTTAAACAACGCTACCAAATTATTCAGATTTACCTCGAAAATCAATCATCAATTCGTGCAACACCCTATGCAAATTTTGCTTGTGGAAAAAGTTTTTTGCCCACTGTAATCCAAAAGCCAAATTTGAAAAATTCGGTGGCCAAACAATTAGCTAAACTACAGCATTTTCCTTAAATTCTAAACTCAAAATCACATTAAAGCAGTTTAACCTTTTCACGACCACAGGCAAGTATGCTTGGCAAAGGGTTTTTCGCACTTATAATTGCCCAGGCAAAAGATAGAGTAAATATGTCTAAAGGTGATTTGTAGAGGAGGCTTAGAAAACAAAAGTGTAGTAGACGGTAAATGCTTACTTGGTCCCACTTTCCCATTGCGAACCCTCGAAGTTGATTAACGAGAATTCTTCATTTTAGGGGTAAAAAGCACAAATTTTGACAAGCGAAATGAAGGGCAAGCAAGGAGTCTATAAGGCCAATTTTTTGTAAAATATCTATAATTTAGTTGCAGATCACGAAAATAAAATGATAATAACAATCGCTTCGTCCGGAATGGCAAGGTAAGGAGGGGTTCAACGGAGCCAATTTTTCTTGGCATTAGATCAGAGATCATAAAAAACATAAAAACTTCAAAATCCCTTCGGTCGGACACTGCTATCGATTACCTGTTTTCTGTATGAAAACTTTACCCAATACCTTAAATTCCTAAATGGAAATTTCGAAATTTTAAATGCCAACCTAATGTGCATGTCTGTATGTTTCATATGATTCAAGAAAGTGCCAAACGTAACGTATTTTTCGACACATTAACATAAACAACAACATGGAAAAACTACAACAATGATATTTTCAAAGAATATGTTTGTTATAAGTACGCGCTCGTTCGAACGCTCGTGTTAAAGACCTCTATAAACTGAATGCAGATAAAAGAAAAATTCATAAAAAATTTAAGATAATTAGATGGTTATTCAATTAAAGATCGATAAACAAATTTAAAACATATGTATGCTGGAAATTTCCATGACTTTATATATTTTCAAAAGATAATTTCTTTAACGATAAAATCTTTCTTTTTTGCTTGAAAAGAATTAAAATGACAATAGTTTTCTTTTAAACCAAAGATGTTAATAATTTCGATTGTTTTTTGTTCTGTCATAATTGAAAAATGCAGGCAACAAATAGACAACACTTGAATAAACTAAAAAGTCTCTTTGTTAAATTTACCAACTGAAAGCAAAAAAAAAAAAAAAAGATATTCTCAACAAAAATCTAAATCTTCCCACGATTTTAATATGTTGAGCACTTGAATTCTTAAATAAATCTTTGAGCAAGTGAATGCAGTTATACATATTTTCTTAAACAAATATTCGTTTTAGCCACTTGCACATGCAAGTTGTCCCTGGCTCAACACGATCCTTTTCCTTATTCTTTATCTTGTTCGTTTTTTTTTTTCTCCATCGCTCAACAACTCGTGTGTGTTTTGTTGTTGGCACATGGTTATAACTCATGCTCTTCACGTTCCTTTAGTAACCTGTGTCTGGCATGTGCACTAACTAAAAGACTCTACATTGCACTTTTTTGTCCTCCTTCTTAAAATATCCTGTCGTTTTTATTATTCACATTACTTAGTATCCTAGAGAAATTGATTTTGGTTCCCACACTTAAAATATGTTAGTATTTCATTTAAAGATTGTATGTAAAGGATACCACTTTTTTTTTGTTGGTAAATGTTTGCCAATTGTTTCAAAAACCGATAAAAGTTAAACGAACCCCTGCTCGTAAATGCCTACTACTTTTTATTGAGCACTCGATGACTTATCTAAAGTAGGTGCCGGTATAAACATTGTTTACGTAATCTAACCTGATTCCGCCTTGAATTTATATCCTGCTTTTTAAACAAAAATTTCGCCTTTATCCCGATTGTAGAAAAGCATTGCAACATATGTGGTTATATAACTACATATCTGGTAATGTTAACTAGTTTTCTTAGTACATTTCTTATTCCCCGGGGTAAGTTTAAAATGGCACGAAAAACCAGTAATTTTGTCATGAAAAATGTAAAAATGGCATGCTTATTCCAAACATATAAAAAGATAGATGATTTCAATAAGTCGATGTTTGCGGTCGCCGTATGACACGTAGCGAAGCCACATCTCGCCCGGATCAATGTCATCCATATTTACAAACAAAAAATCATTGATCATAGTGTGGTAACGATCTTCATTGACCGTAACGCGAGCTCTGGCGTCGTTTTTGAAGAAGTAAGGTGCAGTGATGCCACCAGCGTGTAAACCGCACCAAATAGTGCATTTTTCTGGATGTAATGGAGTCTGCAGGGTCTATTTTGGATTGGTTTCACTCCATATGCGGCAATTTGGTTTATTAACAATCCCGTTAAGCCAAAAATGAGCCTCATCGGTGAACACAATTTTGAACCTACTGTACTAGGTTCAAAATTGCACGAATTGATGACTGATTTTCGAAGTAAATCTGGATAATTTGGTAGCGTTGTTCAAGCGTCAATCTATTCATGACGATTTGCCAGAGTATACTGATGATAATTGTCACAAAGTCAGCGCAGTAAGTTTTAGCGGGCACCCTTTACTACCAAAATCTTTATATAATCTTTAAAGCAATTTTTTTTAAACCAAACAATAATGTGTGTGTCCCCTGGACACTTGAGTAACCCCTTCCATTCTTCATGGCATAGAATGAAGTAAATTTTGAAACTCGGAACTGTCGATTTCATTCCATACCCGAGTGATTTCTTCTTTTGGCTCTCCTAAATTGTTAAATTGACGTCAATGTCTGTTTTCAACAGGGTCAGGATTCGCACTGAGGGCTGCCCATTTAATTGTTGCTTTATTCTGTTTAGAAAACCACAAAGAAACAAACTCGAGCTCTATGAATTGGTGCATTGTCCTCTTGAAAAATAAGATGTGACAGCACAATTTCATTAAGATATGTTATCAAAACGTTCTCTAGAAGGGTCAATGTAATCTTCAGCATTCATTTTGGTAGATACAAAACAAATGGGAGTCTTTTTTTGATTACAGAAGCCAGCCCAAACCATAAGGTTTCCACCGCCAAAATTTCGATGCAGATTTGGTTCTGCGTCTCATGCCAGATCTTATTATATCCGTCAGGGCCGCCCAAGGTCGTCACTAAATATGGCGATTTGTCATTCATGGTCCCAGAGCAAATGGGTGAGAGGGTACTGATATCTATTAGTTTTCTGGATTGATTTCGAACATGGTTTTGAGTCACATCTAAGCCCATCGACGTCCACGAAAATCGTTGGATGTGCGGGAACAAGAAAGGGTCATTGGGTGCTGTACGGCGGATGACTCATTAATTCGATTGTTTAATTAAAAAGTAATTGGTTTGAACCGATCTGTGAGAGCTCACGTTGTCATGGTAAAGAACTATCAGTCTTTGGGAGTTGCTTTTCCTCATTTCTCCGAACACTTCTGGCAAACATATGGTGGTGTACCATTCAGAATTAACTGTTTTACGTTGCTCTAACGGCACTGTTTCCACATGACCAGTTTTTCTAAAGAAAAGAGGCGACCATTTGTTTCGAAGTGCTTCGAGAGCGAAAAACTTTTGTTGGATTTTCTTCACAATGAAACACCCATACAGTCGACTGCTGTTTAGTTTCAGGCTTATATGCATGGATCCATGATTCGTCAGCTGTAAAGATTTTATACTTATTCTTATTTGAAGCACCGCTATTGTATTTCTTGAACATTTCTTAGCACCAATCGACCCGAGCACCTTTTTGAGCTGTTGTTAAATAATAAGGAATCCAACGTGAACACTATTTTATTATTTATGCTGGTAGAACTTATGCCACATGACGATCTTGCATTATCAGTTTTTGCACAGCATCGATGTTTTCTTGGACAACAACTGAATTTGGACGACCTTCTCCTGGAGCGAAGGACGTCCGCGATTAAATTCGTTATACCAGCGTTTCACAGTTGCAAAGGTTGGAGCTTCATCACCAAAAGCTAAATTTGATTTGTCTATCCACCTCAAAAATCTTAATAAATCATTGCCCGAAAATTTTAACGTGTTAATTACATTTTTTTGCTGACACACAACTTTTACTTTTTGCCAACAACACAAATAATGCTCAAATGACAAAAAGTTCTAAGCAAGGTTATGGTAAAAAATGTAAAACTTTTTAGTGGAAATATCAGCTAGCGCCTAACAAGTGTTAAAGTGGCCAAGGCGAAAATCGCGATGCATCGGTCAAATTTACAATAATCAGTCTAAGTCGTTGCCGATTATTTTTATTAGGCCCAAAAAGCAGTATACACACACTACAAAAGTACAGGAAAAAGACATATTTTAAGTAAAAATTTATCCTGGTAACACAAAACATCCTAAAAGTGTTTCCATACTGAAAATTATGTGGAAATTATTGTTGTTTCGGCTGTTTTAGGTAGAAATATGCAATACGCCAAAGTATAGCCGATTACCGATTATTGGCCGATTGTCAGTTTTTGGCCGAAGCGGATGCCGAAGCTGATTAATCGGTCGAACACTAGTAAATTGTTGAAATTTCTTGTCCAATTTTCATAACAATTGAAAAAAGTCCTACTGTGATTGTTTTCGTAAAATATAAAAAATTAATTATTTACGAATACAAAAAGTATTTGTGTTAAGACAATACAAATATTTACTTTCAATCTTAAAATTCGACACTTCACACGAATATTTTTTTTTGCTTGTAGCAGCTTCAAATGATGATGGTGTTGTCAAAAAAAAAAAAAAAATAAGAAGGAAGCAAATGGAAAAAAATCTCTTTAAAGATGAGCCAAACTAACAAATTTAGAGGATACTTGTTGCAATATCAACATCACAACTGAGACAGTCTCCATACAACAGAAAACATTATTAAACTGGCAAAAGAAATAAAATAACAAAATTAAAAAAAAAAATTTAATGGAATTCCTGGAAATGCATTAACCAACATAAAATATCTACAAAGAGAGAAAATGAAAAAGGAATTAAGAAAATCAAGTGAACTTTGCCGCTATTTTACTTAATTTTTTTTTTTCGATAATAGAGAATTTTTACTGTAAATTTGTGTTTTTACAACAAATATTTTTCAATCAAATAGTCAAAGAAGCAACAACAATCAACTTTTTTTCTTCCCAACACGTTTGAAAAATTTATTAGAATTTTTAGACGTGTTCCTAAAACTGAAAATTGGGATATAATGGAAATTGTTGGTAAAAAGTGTATGATTAGGGATTTCATATTTGTTGTAACATTATTTACAAATGTTGACTCTACTTTGTAAAGGACACTTGCTGTGATAAAAATCTCATTTTCCTGAGAAATAAAAAGAAAAAAACTTGCTCTGATTTCGTTTTTTATAGAATTTATTGCTGTTTTTTTGTTTATTTTAACGTTTCTTCGAGACTTTATTCCATTCGATACGATAGTTGACGGCGGTTTTAAATGCTTGATGTCGACAATAATGGCACCATTTAAAATGTATTTTATGGTTTTTGATTGCGTTCAGACATTCAAATTTTGATTATAGTCTATGAATGAACTTAAGAATTCATTGACGACTGGGTTAAAAAGAATTCAATAACAACATTCTGGGTCACACACGTGAATTGTGTAAATGTGATAAGAGCTGACATTTTATCATGCTCTTCTTCGTTTTTTATAGGTAATTTTCTAGAATATTTTTTTCTCCATTTTGCGGCATTTGTTTTTTATATATTTTAGGCGGTCCTCCTCTTCTTTAATATTCAAGGCTATGTCTTGTGGGATTATTTAGTAGACCTTTTAGTTTAATGTCTTGTAATGATTGGGGTTTAACAAGCGTATAAAGATGATGCTGTTTAACAACAAACTAAACAACACTTATCACAACATGGAAAATTCCATTAAATTACTATTAACCTAAATTGTTACTCTGTATAATTTTTGATCTTAAATTTGCTTTATAACACGCAATTCATTGAGGAAACCAAGAAATTGTGCAAGTTATGGTCGAAATTTTTTTTCATTTTAAACTTGTATCAATATGAACTCTTAAAAACACCACACATCATATACAAAATCGCCTGCAACAAATTAACATTAATATGAATATTTAACCACAATATTGGTTTTTCAAAGAAACCTTTGAAATAACCGAAGTTCTTCTTGTTATAAGTTCTGATTCTTTTTAATCTGCATACTCATTGACAGATTGTCATTTGTCACCTTAAAATGTGGTTAACAACAAATTCTGTAAACAATATAAATTCTCATTAAAAATATTGTATAATCTGCAAAAATAAGTCCACCCTTTAATTTCATTTCCAAGTCATGGTCAAAAGAAAAACAACGTTACACGCAAAGAAAAAATATGGTTGACATGATCATATTCGAAAACCATCACATGTTTTTCGGTTTATAACTGTGACAAACATATTATTAAATATTTGTGACATTTATACTCTTAGCTTTTTTCTATCATAACATGATCCTGAAATTATTACATTGCGATCGGATTGTTATCATATTATAGTCTTACTATATTATAGTCATACTCCTACTATGATCCATATATTATTCTCCCAGCCTTCTGTTGAAGCTGGATTAAAAAGATATGCGTGCTTTTTTTTTATTCAATTACTAATTCACATATTTAAATTATTCATCATCAAAATAATTGTTTTTTTTTAACATATTGTTAAGAATACAATTGCATAGTACATCCAAAATGACCATAACATGTGCCTAATAATATATTTTTCCAATGATGAGTTTATGGTAATGTAAAAAATTTGTGAATATATTATGATCACTAGAAAACTCGTAAATTTCTTTAAAGTTTCATGCAAAACTACACTGCACAACTGATTGTTACTACATGTCAGTTGTTTGTGTAGTAATCAATAGTTATTGTTTTTAACTATATTATAATATGGTAAGATATCGTGTATACAGTGGTGGAAAACATAATAGGAACGATTCAAGTTTTTACTAATTTTATTCGCGTGGATAAATTTGCCCCGAAAGCCGAGGAAGGAGATGGTCCAGAAAATTATGCAGAATTTTAACGTAACGTCTACTTTTTTATTTTTTCACTTATTTTAAGTGGGCGTGGCTTTTAATGAAAAATTTGCGATATCGACCTTTTATCAAATTACATCCCTACGGGGAATGATGAGTCAATTGCCCTCCAAAGACCTATCCCGTGACCGGTCAACCGAAGGCATATTACTAAATTAGTACAAATATGAACCAAAGAGAATGAATTAATTTTCTAAGTATTTTCTGATTCGTTACTTTCACTGTTGCTTTTAAAAAACTTGACCGATACCGAAATAAAAAATAAAATTCGCTGCATATTTTTTAAAATATTTTTTTATTTGTTTTACTCTTTTATTTATTTTGAACTTTATTTTTTTACGATTTGCTTATTTTAGCTCTTATTTTAAATTTTTATAATTTAAAAAATTTTAAGTTTTGTATTTTCAACGTTTTTTAATGTTAAAGCTGTTTTAGTTTTAAAAATTGGTATTTCATTTAATTTTCTTTTTAACTTAAGGGCAATTTTTTAAATTTTTATTTATATTATCAGAGTTTTTAAGGTAATTTTCGAATTTTTAATTGATTTTTTAATTTAATTATGGCCAACACAAAAAACGAGTCAACTGCCATTAAAGGACCTATCCTGTGACCGATCAATCGGGGGCATACTGAAGGCACTTCTACTATATTTGTGTGTGTGTGTTGTGTTTTTTTTTCTATTTTTTTTCTTTTCCATTTTTTTTATTTGCTTGTAGTGTTGTTTTTTCTTTTTCTTTTTTATTTCAACAGAAACGAAAAATATGTATATAACTTTACCATCAGCCAGCCATCACGCATAAGCAACTTTAGCTCAGACGGTAGAGCGTTTGCTTTACAAGCAGAAGGTTGTGTTATCGAGCCCTACTTCGACGCCAAGTAGATTATTTTTAATTCTTAATTTTTTATTAGTTTATTTGAAAAGCTATTTTTAGACACACCACCTTACTGCCACAATGTGTCTAAACTGTGGAAATTGGTAATTTCCAATGACAACGCCATGTTAAAGTGACATGTCTCTTTCAAACAAAAGGGCCGATCAAGGACCGGTCCCTGCCCCCTTGGGATCTATCCTGCGTGTCACTTTGGACCGGTCCCTTTCCCCGTAGGGATAGTACAATTTAGCGATCGGTTCTAAAAAACTGTATATTTTTGAAAATCCTATAAAATTTCCCTAAGTCTTGCGTTATTTTTATCTACAAGTGGTTGCCCGACTTAAAATGGCAGTACCTTAAACATGACCAAATTTTTCTTTGTTTTTTTATTTTATTAGCGGTTTTAAACGCTAAAAACAAACACGAAATGCTTTTTACAATAGCGTTGACTGATTTGTTATACGTGGCAGGTATAGCATAAAACTATTCACTTTAAAATTTCAGTGTTAACTTTATTTTAAAATCGCTAAAAGCAAAGAAAAATTTGGTCATGTTTAAGGCACTGCCACTTTAAGTCCGGCAACCACTTGTAGATAAAGATAACGCCAGGCTTAGGGAAATTTTATAGGATTTTCAAAAATATACAGTTTGTGCAGAGTCGATCAGTACTCTCTAAATTTTACTATGCAATTTGATAAAAGGTCGATATGGCTAATTTTTCGTTAAAAGCCACGCCCACTTAAAATAAGTGAAAAAATAAAAAAGGAGACGTTACATTAAAATTCTGCTAAATTTTCTGAACCATCTTCTCGCATTCTGGGGCGAATATCTAGCCACTATTTCGATCTCTAAAACTAAAGGCAACGATAATAAAATTAGAAAACTTTTAAGTCGTTCCTATTTTATTTTCCACCATTGTATATCATACAAAATTATATATAAAACCATATATGGTTATATACGGCTTATACAGAACCATATTTATTTGTATATGCTTTCACAAAAGGTGTATAGTTTGAGATATAATAATATATGGCCCATTATCAAAAACATTTGAATATGATATAACACAGATTATATCTTAATATATATAATATTATACAATATATAATTATATTTGGTACAATCTTTTTAGTATATTATGAGATATAGTTATATATGGTCCCTTATGAATAATATCTTTGATATCTGATACAAGATATAATTAGATATAATAAATTTTTTTTGATAGATTTTTAAAAAGCCGCTTCGGGAAACTGAACCTATAAATTTCTGATATATTGTATGAGATATAATTAGATACCATTTCACTTATGTGGTTCCATGTCGATGGTTTCAGATTAATGACTTTCCCCACAAATAAAGAGTATCACACAAAATATGGAAATACAATTTTATTTTATAAAAAGATCTTTATTTAGCACTTCGTGATTCGTGAACAAAATGCTTTATTCATTAAAAGGATTTTTTTCTTTCGAATTTAAGCGAAATTATTCCTGAGAATATTTTGTTGGAAAAACAAGTCTTGTTCTTTAAACGTTTTTTGTTCAGTTTTATTGGCTCGTGAACGCCTGCCTTATTTAAAGTTGTTCAAACTTTTCCTTATACGACTCCTTTAGTTGCATTATTTTTTTAGTTTTTTTGCTTTCATTAGATCGTTTATCTTAACGTTGTTTGCATGATAATCACTTTCAAAATTTACCAGCTAAAAAGAGAGAGAGATGTATGAAAGAAAACGTTATAAAGTGCAATTTTATCTTTGAGGCTTTAGTTAAAAAATATTACCTAGAGTTGTTTTTTTTTTTCATTCGTGTTTTTTACTGTCTGTGTTGACTTTATCACTTTTTTGCCATTCCTTTGCTGAGATTTTAAAGGCTGTGTGTGGTTCCAATGATTATCCATGTGTTCTTTGCATTTCATGCCTTTCCCAAATTACATAGTATGTGTAAATTGTGTCTGCTCTTAGTCGAGTTTGGTTTCATAAATGCAATTACCTTTAAATTTTAGTATGTGGTAATAAAGCAATTTAAAACAGAAATATTTAAAAAATATTTGTAAATTTAAAATTGAAAGAAAATGCGAAATGAATTATGACATCATAAAAATACACAGTGACTTTTTCAGATTCAGCAAATCATTTGGTTACAGTAATCGAAGTATTTGGCTGCCGTTTTCAAATGAGAAAAAAAATATGATATTTCATGTACCTAACTACCAGAATTCGGTTGGCAAAAAATTCGGTTTTCTGTGTGTATCTGTCTCATATTTATCCTTTATTATTTCCTCAATTTTGTGTATATAAATCAGTGTTGCCAGAAAAGTTTTAGCTCATAACCCCATCTCGCAAATTGAAATACACAAGAACACCCAAAAAAAATTGTTAAACCCCCCCAATTTTGTCCCCAATTCATTTTAATTTAAACGAAAACCTATTTTTAAAAATAAAATATAAATCATGGTCCATAACATGATACAACCAGACTACTTAGGTAGATGTATTAGAACAACAAACACAACAAACAACAACAAAAAATGTAATCGGCTACTCTTGATACATAGCAAAAGCATACGAAAAAATCCCTGAACTGTCATAATAAAACCCTGAACTATCAAACTCTCCCTAATACATCTACCTAGGATGATTGTATCATGGGTCCATAATAATCTTAGAAACTATTGGATTTGTATAGGTGTAGGATAGAGACCCCATGTAGTATATGGAATGTGAAAAAGTGTTATTTTTTCACCTCCCCATGTATTTTCCGGTAGATTGGGCGTAAAAAATATCCCCGGAAAAATTGCTCCTCTCTTAAAGAAAGGTTTTACAGAAAAAATACTAAATTGGGCATACGAGGCGTACTATTTATATTTCGGGAACTGGCAACACTAATGTCAATAGCTAAAATCTGGCAACACCATAATAAAATTTGACATTTTTTAGCATAAACGTACTCACAATGTTTTGATGTACAAGTGCTATTTGTATTGTTTACAGTGAGTTAAGAACATTCAATTTGGCCAAAAAATGGAAATTTCAAGAGAAGGATTTCGTTGGATTATTTTTCACAACTTTCGACGTGGATTATCTCAACAAGAATGTGTCGATGAACTCAGTTCTTTGTATGGCGATAAAGCAGCATCAAAAACGACAGTATATCGCTGGTATAGTCAATTCAATCATGGTCGTAGTTCGGACGTCGACGAATTCCATGAAGGTCGTCCAAAATCGGTTGTTGTGCCACAAAACATCGATGCAGCGCGTGAACTGATAATGCAAGATCGTCATGTGACATATCGTGAGATAGAGCCATCCTTGCACATTAGTTCCACTTCAATACATTCGATTTTGCATGAACACTTAGTTGTAAAAAAAATTTTCTCTCGTTGGAAACCCCATAATTTACCAATTGCTCAAAAAAAGGCTCGCATCGATTGGATTGAAAAGTTCGACCGTGGTGCTTCAAAAGATGTATATAAAATCGTTGCAGGTGATGAATCATGGATATATCCGTATGAGCCGGAAACAAAACAGCAATCGACCGTGTGGGTATTAAAAGACAAGCGGAATCCAACAAAAGTTGTTCGTGGAAGAAGCACAGCGAAGCAAATGGTCGCCTATTTCTCCGGCCGAATGGGTCATGTGGCCACTGTTCCGCTTGAACAACGTCGGACGGTGAATTCTGAATGGTACTCGACCATTTGTTTGCCGGAAGTCTTCGGAGAAATTCGTAAAACCAACCGCCAAAGATGAATCATTCTCTTATCACCTGTTTGCGAGCTCTCACACATCTCGTCAAACAGGTGAAATTTTGAGCAGTCAAAACATCGAATTGATGATTCATCCTTCGTACAGTCCTGATTTGGCACCCAATGACTTCTTCTTGTTCCCGAATATCAAATGTAAACTGCGTGGTCAACGATTTACGAGCGCCGAAGAAGCAGTTGAAGCGTTCAAAACCATGTTTTGGAGGTGTCTCAAGAGGAATGGAAAAACTGCTATGACAAATGGTTTGAACGAATGCAAAAGTATATTGATCAACAAGGGGAATATTTCGAAAAACAATAAAGCCATTTTTATTTGAAAATGTTCTTTATTATTTGCTATTCCCGAAATATAAATAGTACCCCTCGTATCTACAAGGAATGAAGTGGCTAGCATTTTTCTCATAATCGGTTTTCTCAGTATGTATCGGTTAATATTTTTGCTTGGTACTTATAGTATAATGCGGCTGCTTTTGGTTATCACAATAAAATTTTTAAATATAGCAAACAATTTTGTTAAAATCAGCAAATTAATTGTAAGAAAAATTACAAAATTCAACAAAATATATCGAAATAAAAATTGTATTCTGTTAAGTGAGGATAGCAAAATTTTTAATTAAAATCTCAATTTGAACTAAAAATTAGTTACAAATTTGCGTAGTTGGATTACTAACTGTTTTACTAATTTTTCTACTAACTTTTTCCATGACTGTACTTTAGTGTATTGAGTACTCGAAGAAACGGTCGATATAGAGTACTCAATAGCCAAATACACAATATTTTTACAACTCTAACTGAACTATAACAAAAACTTTGTAAATTTAACTGTTTGCTGTTCTTCTTACTGCTATTTAGCAAAAAAAAAAAGAAATAGCAAATTTCAGCAGTTTTTCCTGCAATCCTATTATTAACTAATTTTTAGTAGCTTTTTCCACTATTTCTAAAGGTTTGTTTCCATGAGTGCGTACGAGCAATCGAAACAAGGATGTTTATTTAATTTTGCGAAAAACATCGCCGCAGTCTTAAAAGTGCTCAAAATATGGTTGGCTAATTTAGCAAATAGGTCGGGAGTCCTGACCTATTTGTATTATAGAAGCGTGTTAATATTCCTACTATTCAAATGAGGTAGGTCCGGAAGGCATTATGTTGGATTCATTTTATGAATCAGCTACAGGGTGACTCATCACATTCCGATTATACAAATTATGTATTATTCCATTTCGATCCCTGTGTTTAGTGTTCCAACTATACTCGTGCTCTCATATCTATACATTTTATTTTGATCCGCTCATTTTTTAAAATAAGCCTGAACCTTAACAAACATTTTCCATCTCTGATTTTTGCAATTTTTCTCCATTTTAATGTTTTTCAAAAAACATGTCAATTATTATTATTTTATTAAAGGAATTAAATATGCCTAAATCCCAAACGTATTTAACAAATTGTGAAAAATAATCCGATGTAGGCATTTCCCTATCCTATTTATTTTAATTTATGAATTATCAATTGCAATGGAACTTAACACCATTTGCATTGCTCAATTAAATGAGATCAATTAACCTTAAGGTAAAGGAGACACGGGGGAGATTGAAAGATAAACAAAAATCAAAAAATAGAATGAATATAAAAATAGAGTAGTATGTGTCTGTGTTGATCACTTATGAGTAAAAAAAAACAATAACAGAAAGCTTAAAGAATACTACGAATTAGTTACATTGCATTCAAGGCCTTACTTGGGTAAGATCGTTAAGCGGTTGCACCTTAGTATAGGTACGTTTGTAATGTAGGAATATGTGCATGTTCGAGTCCTACAGGCAACAGATTGTTGAAAAATTATCATTATACATCAATACAATTAAATGGCAAAATCACTGATGAATCCCGTCAATAGAAAAAAGGCAGAAACTAGATCTATTCTGATTTGAAAATTAATGCGTTCATAATTTTTAAAGGAAAATGTTTACTCTTCATATAAAACTGAACCCCAAAAAATTTATATCATTAATTACAAAATGGTAATGAAAACAAAATTTTATTACAATTGACATCAATCCATCAAATAATTAGTCCAATTAATTAATTTATTAGTTGCAAAGTGTCTAAAAAAAGTTAGTGACGCATAAAATTAAATAACAATGACTCAAATTTCCCTGTTGCTTACAAAAGAAAAAAAGTAATGTGTTAAAATATATTTTTAAAATATTCTTACACTCATAGAAATAAATCTGTAAAAATAGCAGAAAAAGTTACTAAAAATTAGTTAAAAATGATGCTGCAGAAAAAAACTGCTAAAATTAGCAGATCTTTTTTACTAAATACTAGTAAAATGAGAACAGCAAAATTAGAACTGTTAAATTTACAGAATTTTAGTTTTATTTAGGCTAAATTTTAAATAATTGAAAATAGCAAATTGTACTGTAAAATCTGCAGAAAATTTTGCTAAATATTTGTAGCTAAATTAAGTTGAATGCAAATATCAGTCTATACTGCTAAAATCACCAGAAATATTTGATAAAAAATTGTAAACTGCTGTTTTCAAAAGACCCGATTTTTATTTGCATTTAAAAAAAATCGAAAAAAAATCGAAAATTTTAATTTTTTTGTGATTTGTTAGGCTACTTATTATTTAGCAAAACTTTTTGCTGATTTTAGCAGGTTAATTTGCTATTCTCAATTTTTTCTCAAAGTACTAATATATAGCAAAAATCTACTAATTTAGTAGTTTTAACTAAATTTTTTATGGACTTTTTTCTATTTGTGTACCATTATTATGCATTTCTAAAGCATCCCATACGTAATAAATGATCCGTACATCATTACAACGCAGCGAGTTCAGGGGTATATTGCAAACATTTACTAAATTTTTGCTGGGAAGTAAATAGATTTAGAAAATATTTTCAAATCAATTTTTAAAGTTGTTAAAACGAATTTTATATCTTTATTGTTAAATGCTTGTCTTATCCACAATTCTGGACATATGATGTGATGATAGATTATTTGATTGTTCGCACGGTCAGCTGTGGGTCTCCTTTTTTCAGTTCTTTTTTTTTATCATGTTAACAACTCAATAAGAGAATATGATCGATATCAACAATATCATTGATGATTATATTGTGTTGATGAAAGAAAAACAAGGATTTATGCTTCTCAAACCATATCTGGACATTGTTATCGACAATTCCTCTGTATACAACACGGTGTCTCAAAAAATTGCACAAATACCAAAAACAAACACAAATTGGTTGGTTGGTTGATTTTGTTGTTTTATTGCACAGGAAGTTACCTGTAATTTTACGGATTATGAGTTTCCTTCGTCTTACTTTCTTTCTTAAACCTGAAGAAATTCATTCATAAAAAAGTTACAAGTGCAAAAAATAATAAGTATAGAGGTATAAGAGCGGAGGGATTACACTTGTGTGGCCTCATTTGATGTGTTATTTTTCAATCAAACTAAAAAAATCTCAAAAGTAAAAAAGATTTGCAACAACAATGTAGTAAATTAATATTATTATAAGAGATTTTTTGCGGTTCATTTTGTGGGGATTAGTGATTTTTGTTGGGTTTTTGTTTATGTCTTTCATAAATTAAACAGAGGAGGAGGTGTATAAAGAAATAGTTTTACTTACAACTAGATCTGGAGTTTTGCAACTTAATTACAAAAGTAATTGATTGGGTATCATCTTTTGTTAACTGTTTGTAATAACTTCCGTTTTCTATTGTTGAATTGGAAATATCTTTAAAGGAAGACATACGTTTTAAAAAACTGGACCACCCCAATTTAATTTTGGCAATTTTTTAAAATTTTAATATTATTCTATAATGCGTGGGATTTTTTTATTATTAAGAAGCCCTTATCTTACCTTTATTTCGTTTACTTTATTTAAAATTTTTGTCGGTATTTTAAGTTTTCTCATCTTTTGTTTTTCCTTCCTTTATATTCTTGAAATGATAAAAAGTTTTGGCCCCACACAAAATCCCATTAATACCTGCATTATGTTTGCCCACTTGCTTTGGATAGTCTGCCTGTTCTTAAGGTTTGGTTTTTATCCTTAGCTTGTCATCAATGTGAAGGGGTTTGGGGTTTTTTGAGTTCATGATAACCTGTAGAAATTTTGGCGCCAAAATTTTTATTTACAGCTCGCTCAAAAACCTGTTGTTCAATCAGCTCTTTTTTTTTATTAATATATTCTCTCAAATCTCAGCATAATTTTGTAACTTCTCTTGAAAATACTTTGATTTTTAAATTGTTTTAAACTTTTTTTACTTCAAAGTTATACACTGAGAGAATTATCTTCATGATACTACAATAATACACTGGAACTCGTCCGTTGATATTTTTCATTAATTTAATGCAAGTTTTCATTATTTATTAAAAGCTTCATGTACACAGTGAAGTCTCATTTAGAATCTAGTTTCATAAAAAGTTAAAAGCTTTAAAAAAATTTTGAGACATTTCGGAGTGTAGAAACGGTAATGACATATCATTATTTTTTGAACTACCAGTAATGACACCCACTTACCTTCTGCATTATTTTATAACATATAATAATGAGTTACTGATAATTACTTAGTTTTATCATTATTTCAAATAGAAAATAATTTTTTTTGTTTTTTTGAAAATTTTTTGAAATCTATTTTTAGACTCAATATTTTTTAAACACTTGTAAGGATATATGTAACCACATATTTTTTGATTTTTTGTATGTTGGCGAGTAAGCTTATTTGTGTGCAGCAGGTCAATTATGTTTTTATCTGTTAAATATTACATGTCGATATAGTTCAGATGGTAGAGCTATTGACTGGCAATATGTAGACCCAGGTTCGATTCCCGCACCAGAAAATTTTATTAAAAAAAAAAATACAATAAAAAATATTTTTTTTATATAATTTATTTTTTTAAAAATCTATTTTTAGACTCATTATTTTTGTCAGTACTGGTAAGCACATAGGTAACGATATATTTCGATGATTTTTCGTATGCTGGTGTGTAACCATAACTCATTTTTTTTCGCGACATCGCCATATAAAGGTAATAAGAAATGTTATAACAAAAGTAACTAGTTACCATTACCAAGTATGTATTTACATAACCACATATCTGGTAATGATTTTCTACACTGGGTTCTTGTTCTCTTTGTAAAGAAAAGGTTCACATCCACGAAAATTTGGTAGAATCGGTTGACAACAAAACCATTTCTGGAACTGGTTCCACTTTAACCGATTCCATGCAACTAGTTCAGCAGCCCGTTCCACGAGTCTTATATATGAGATGTAACTGACGGAGAATCAGTTCTAGAATTAGTTCCAGAACTAATTCTACAGCAACCGGTTCCACTTTGGTATAATTTCAAGCAAAAATCATCGATGTTCTAACTGACAGCAGAAGGGGTATCGGTTCTGGTGGAACCAATTGCTGAATTAGTGGGTTGGCAACCGATTGTAAAAAAATTTTCAACGTATTTTCGTTGCTACAATCAAAAAATTCGGTTAGTACAATAATATTTAATATTATTGTACATAATATTTCAGTTTTGAAGACCTATAGTTGTACCAACTGATTTAAGTCAGTTCAGTTGGATACTGGCACAATTTTTTACAGTGTAAAGTTGTATCCAGCCCATAGAAGACGACTTTATCCAGCCCATAGAAGACGACTTTAGTTTTTTTTTTTTTTTTTTTTGGAAAACCTTTAGGCCTAACACTTCTCCTCCTTGTCACTTTCCCAAAATATAATCATTTAAATTCTTGTCTGTTTTATTTAAACATCCGTTCCTAACATGGTTGGAAACCCAACATATTTTTGATAAACTTTTTGCAAAAAAAAAGGATAATCTATAGATAAGTTGAAATTTCTCTTTTTTAACGAATTGCAAAAGTTCAAATTCCGGTTTCTCCGATATTAGAATGGATCGGACTTCCGGGGTACATGCTGGTCAGCTATTCAAGTTTTCCAATCGGTGGTAATCAAAATAAATCAAAAAATGGCGATCGTAAAATTTTCGGGGTATATTTAGTTTTCTTTTTCGGTCAGTCATCCAAAAGATGGCCTATCTGTTGGGCATTAAGTTCTACTTTCCGAATTGTTGCGATTCTTTCATCAATTTCATACCCAATAATGAAAAACTACGACAGGGAATATAATTTTCACGATTTGTCAAAGTGTTGGGCCTTTAAAACGCTGTAAAAAATCGGGAGGAATTGAGCCACAATTTAAACCGTGTTTTTTGACCGGAATGAGCACTACCTGATTCATTAATAAAACTGTATCGGTCCTGTGCAATAAATCGTTTAAAGTCGCTAAAAGCTAGATCAAATAGATAGAATTTAACCATTTTCAATAGGGTACATCCTTGGAGCACTACAAACTTATGTTCAAAATTTCGTCCAATTATCTTCAGAATTGCGACCTGTAGTTTGATCAGAAGGACGAACGGACGGTCGAACAGATATCGCTAAATCGTGTCTGTCCTATTTCATGTAAAAACGAGTAAAAATTTAAATGTCGATAAAATGATACTTTACACTACACCATTTCCAATTGTTTTTCAGAAGTTAGCAATTGTATTTCAGATTTATCAATTGTATTTCATAAATTATCAATTGTATTTCAGAAATAACCAAATGTATTTCAGAATTTATTGATTGTATTTAATAGTTAATAAAGAATAATTTCTGAAATACATTTGATAATTTTTGAAATACAAATGATAATTTCTGAATTACAATTGATAATTTCTGAAATACAATTGACAGTTTCTGAAATACAATTGGTGATTTCTGAAATACAATTGATAAAACTGAAAACAATTGATAACGTCTGAAATACAATTGATAAAACTGAAATTCAATTGAACTCTTCTTATTAATTAACCTGTTGCTTTCTTTACAAAGGGGATAAGGAAGAGATGAAAGGTGATGAAAGATATAGGGATTCAAATTTGGCAACACTGTAATTGCGCGAGGTATTCTATTTTATAACAGTTGTTGCGCGCCATCTGATAGAAAGTTGGCGAACTTTTTTTGTGCATAACCCTGTTTTGGTAATTTACTTCGGTGTGGTTAAGTGTTAAGGAAACACCGAGGGAGGATATATGAAGGATATGAAAAACTCATGGACATATTATTTTTCTTAATTTATGTTTGCCATCACTGGGCAATTTTAAAATAAATAAATATGCTTCGCGACCCTCGTGATCAATCACATCTCTTTCATTGTGTTTAAATTTGTTACGAAGCGTTCGCGAGATAGTTTTTACAAAGTGCGTTCGCAAACGCAGCTTATCCGCATGAAATAATTCTCCCGGCTGAACATTCCACAAAAAGGTCAGTTTGTACTTCCTGGTTTATATGTTCCTTGGCATTGGGAAGTGCGCCGTTAAAAAGTGTAACACACATTTTTCTTATTAATTTTTTCCACCTTTAATTAAATAATTTTTCGTAATCAAAATATCTTTGAGGAATATGGCAGATTTTAAAATGCATAGAGATGCAATGGAGGAACAAAGACATACACAAAAAAAATATATTCCAAATAATCCACAACGGAAGTACACATGACAAGGCAGTCAGTTTCCAGAGTGGTCAAAAAGTTTAACAAGGACTTAAATTTCATAGAAAGCCTGGGAAGGATAAGCTGAATACGAAACTGCACGGGGCGTGCAATGTTCGGAAACTTTTGTACGCTGAGTTAAAGCTAACGTTGGGCTTAAAACATTTAAAGTTCAGAAAGTTCCGGACAGAAACACTAAGAAGAAAGTTGATGCCAAAAAACGATAAAATTTTCTGTGTGTTTAATTTTTTAATGGCGCACTCTTTACATTTATTCCGGTAAAGACATTTTAAGGACGCCAACGGCAGTTGGCTGTAAACGAGTTTAAAATGGGTTACTGTAGTTTAGCGTCATTGCCTGCCAACCCTGGTTCCTAATAATCAACTTTTTCTTACTGTCGTCTCTTTTTTGTTTTTGTGGTATTTATTGTGTTTGAAAACACAAATGAATTTATAATACTTTCCTGGGAATTTGCCAAAAATACAAAAACCTGCACTTCTGCATTCCAAGGGACATCTACATAAATAAATTTTGCAACCAACAAACTAAACCATCCATCCAGCCAGTCAGTTAACAACCATGCTATGCATCCATCATGAGGAGTGTGTCGCTAAAGATTTCAAAATTTTGTGATATAGTCTTGCATCTCAAAAAAAGCTTTTTATTTGGAGGATTATGTCCGAAAATTATTTGATTATATAGACAAAGATTTTGGATTTAGCGAATCTTATCTTAGATTTATCCGAGGAAAAAAAACATTAAAGCGTAAGACCACGAAATCCATTAACCCTGGCTTTATACTTGTGTACATCGAAATCTCTATTCATTTAAGTTTTTTTTTGGGATTTTGTAAAATTTGTCAATTTTTTTAAAACTTGTCACTTAAAAAATACCATGCAGGAAAGAGATTAAAAAACAACTCCATAAAAAAAAGGAAATTAGTGTAAGATTTTTAAAAGTGCACTCCTTACTTTCAGAACAACTTAATGGTATTTCACATAACTAACCATCAGAGTCTTTCTAATTTAGAGCTTTATTTTTATAGTGCCGACGTACATAAAAATACGATTTTATGGAGGGAAAGTACCCCTGGTAAGTTTATTCAGATCAACATTTCATGCAAGGAAGGTATTTCAGGCTAGTAATTTTCATACAAATTACATATTTTAATATTTAAGGTTTACATATCTTGACTTTTATTTTAATAATTTTGATTCGAATTTTCTTCACGGTTGCTTTTATTTACTTTTTTTTATTGATTTTCAAAGCAACCCGAAAAGTCGAAACTGCCCAATCCTAGGGGGACATACGCCAAAACAACTGCCCAAGCAGAAAAATACGATCGGCACAACATTGGCTAACCGCTGTCGACGGTCGGTTATGAGTTAGCAGAACGTGAGAGATATTGACAGTATTGTCAATGACCCTATTAAGCAAAATTTGTTTTTTTTTGTAAAATAAAACATGTTGTGATGGGTATCGAACTTAGGTCGCCAGATTGTCAGCCTATAGCTACACAC
The DNA here is from genome assembly GCA_949987735.1 of Leucophora obtusa. Classification (NCBI taxonomy): domain Eukaryota; kingdom Metazoa; phylum Arthropoda; class Insecta; order Diptera; family Anthomyiidae; genus Leucophora; species Leucophora obtusa. The sequence continues at coordinate 9,007,825 of OX465295.1, forward strand.
TTATTTTAATAATTATTTGAGCTAATTTAGCAGCGTCGACAAAAGGTCGGTTGACATTAAGTTGCTAACACTGGCATGATGTTTGTTGGACAAACCAAAATATCTGTGGTCTAAAAATACTTAAAAGAAATTAAGGTTGTGCATGAGTACACCCCCTCCTAATTTTTAACGCTGAGCATTTTGAGCTATTTAAAATTTTTCTTTTTAATTTGGGATTGCATTATGAGAGTCAAATATTCGTCAATTTTCACAACAGTTTCGTCAATTTTCCTCCAAAAAAGGCGATAAAATCCAAAAAAAAAAAATGTATGAAAGCGCCCTCTGGCGGCACTAAAAAAATGGATTCCTCGATCCAAAAAACCCCCACATACACATTTGGCTAGAAGAAATAAAATTATCTTTTGCCTCAATTCTTGAATATTTTGGAAAAATACATATTTTATCCGAAAAATACCTTTTTTTTCAAATTGTTGAGCTATGGTTTCTTCGGCAAAGTTTCTTGGAATGACCCATAGAACAAGAATCGGCATGCGCTTTTTTTGTCGCAAAAAATTTTACCCACCCTGTTAACTGCCTCTGGCCGACATTTCAAGAAGTTTTAGTGGGGGTGGATGGGTTAAATTTTATCGTAAAACTTTGATAAATATTAAAGGTCATACGCATAATCACTTTTTTAATTTATAAATGGCTAATAGAATAATTTTCTTAAAAATTTTCCCAATAAATACACAAAATATGAAAAACATAATACAAAAACTGAACCCATTCACTGGAGTTTAAATGTCAGATTGGAATCGAACTCCAGACGTTCTGACTTTGAACGTTATTTTAACAAATCGTAATAGTTTTTGTTTGTCTTTGTATTTCTGTTAAATTATCAGACTTGTTTCTGAGCATACTGATGAGTTCCATAAATAAATTCTAATTCTTGGCATACCTTCCAGAATACAAAGTTTAACAAAATTTAAATTTTTTAACAAAGATTTTGTGGTTAATAGCAATATCCAACCCTCGGCAGGTATCACACTCATAAGATTCAATGGTCATTAGACAACAGAAACTTGAAAAGAAACACCACATCATTTTCAGACGAGTAATACGAAACATGATTTTTATTTTATGAAGCTCGAAAATAACATTGGTGGTAATAAAAAGTATCTTGCCAAAAAAGTAAATGGTTATTTTTGTTGTGTGCCATTGATTAAAGTAGACACTAAGATTCTTTCCACTCACAATCAGTAAAAGATATTAATGCGACAGAGTTGCTTGTGTATCTCTTGTTTTATAGGGGGATGGATACCTTTTGATTTCAGTTTTTACGCCATCAAAAAAACTTAACTAAAAACCTCGTATCGCTGCAAGTCATAAATATTTTATGTGATCACTTTTATTTTGTTTTCTTTTGCATCTACATAATATCCTTTTAGCCTTTATCTTGTATTCCCGTTTTTTTGTTTTTCCTCTTTATTTCAATCATTAACAACAACACTTCGTTGGAGACAAACAAATGGGGCAACAGCAACAAAATTACATATTTTAAGCGCCGTAAAATTATAACCACATGCAGACAGACAACAGTCGGAAAGACAAGATACTTTGGTTGCTCTTTTTGTTGTTGCTGTTGTTGTTGTTATAGTTATTGTTAATGTTACCATTTTGTTCACTCTTACAATCATAATTTGTTAATTGGTTATTAAGATGCTACAACCAATGTCCGTATGATGCAAAGTGAAGGATGGAAGGATCTTTTGATGATGTATTTAATAACAATAATGATGCTTGGAGGAATTCATGTCCCCTTCCATAATTGTTTGACAGTTAAAGCTTGTTTTCGTAAATTGTGCCATTAAAGAATTTTTAATGAAACTTGTGATTTAAACAAATCAATTAAGTTGTTGTAACTTTGTAAGTGCAATGTGCATGTGTGTGCTCTTTTTTTTATTAATCATACGTCATGGTCAACACAACAACACAAGTAGAACACTAATGCCAACTCTTTAGTGCTTTTTGAAGCTTTTTATCTTAAAAACAAAGTTTTGAATTATGTATAAATTAGATATTCCTAAAATACATCAAATTGTATCGAATTATTGTTTTATTTTTATGCAGTTGAGATTTTTTTTTATCAATTTAATCGCTTTACAATCTCGTATTCTTAATTAATATTAAGTTTCATGGATCTTTTCTGACCCCAGGCCACTAAGGGTTAAATATTTTTTTAAACAAATGTAAAGGTAATTATAGTCTAACCAAATTTAAGTCATATTTTTCCGAAAACTATGTAAAATTTGATAAAAACATTAAAATTTTGTTAAATTTTTGACAAAATAAGCAATTTTTGTAAAATGTCCTGGAAAGCAGTCGCTCCAAACACAAACTCGAATTATCATTTTTCCCATTTATTTTTTTCTTTAATATCAACTATTATCTCCAACATTAGGCATTTTAAAAAATCTTTAAAATTAATTTAAAAAAAAACCATGGATGGTAACCGAAACGAATGCGGTTATCGTTAAGGTAACGACATTAGGGTAACGATATTTTAGGTTATTTCAGTAACGGTCTTTTAAGGGTAACGCTATTTCATTTATTTCGGTATCGGTATTTTAAGGATAAAGGTATTTAAGTTATTTCGGTAACGGTATTTTAAGGATAACGGTATTCCGGGTGTTTCGGTAACGGTGTTTTAGGGGTAACGGTAGTCAGTTGAAAGGGTTTTGAATCGATAACGGTATTTTAGCGGTATTGCCTGCCATCCCTGAAAAAAACACGTTTTTTGTATTTTTATCAAATTCGTGGGTCATTTTTGATTCCAGGCTAAAGTGGGTTAATGATATCCGATGAAGTCAAAATTTCATGTCTGAATCACTTTGACTATATTAAATGAATAAATGAAACAAAATACTAAATTCTTTAAAATTTCGAATTTTGGGAATTTTTAATAATAATACACTTTTTTCCAAAAATGGGCCATTTTCGGCCGCAACTCGGCACGGGTTAACATTTTCCAAAAAAAAAAATCCATTTTGTTAATTTGGGACCATTTGTAATAAAATTGGGGGGTATGCATTTCTAAAATCAACCAAACACTTTATAAGGGACACCCTAATGAACATATGCTTAGGTGTTACCTCATTTTTCGGATCCAAAATTGTTCATATATGAACAAGTTTGAACATTTTTTACCGGGTAGTGACAAATTTTCATTCGATTTCATTACTTCAAAATCCCCTTTTTGTATCTTTCAAAAATTTTTAGAAAAATATATTTATAATATTCGAATGCAGACATTAACATTTTTTTTTTTAATTTATTATTTGGAAATTATTAAACAATATTTATTTAACATTATAACAACAACAAATACAACTCAACATGTAGGGCAGCATCATTAACAACATGATCATCGTCATCATCTGTTGGATACTGAGAGCAGTAACAAACCAAACATAGTGCTAACATTTAAAATTCTGTTGGATAAAATAACATGCAAACAACAACATCAAAAACAGGCAACACTATTCGAACAAGATCAGACGGCCGCCAACCCACTGTGGGCCAGGATCGCCGTTTTTTGGCCAAAAGTACAATTCAGGCAAAAGGAAAATATGTTTATATATTCATAATCTAGGATTGTTGAATATTTTGTGAGTGAAATATTGTATCATTGTGGTTACTCGTTGTTAGTTGGCGAGAGTTCAAAGTCAAAGTTTTTTTAATTTTGTGACAATTTTTATTTTATAATGATACAATAAAAAAATCACAAATAAACAATAATTTGTTCCAAAAACAACCTCAACTTATAAAACTGAAACTAGTTCTCAAAAAAAAAAAAAAAAAAAAATAGAAACCTGTTAAGTATTTACGAAAAAAGTATTAAAATTATTAATTTTACTTCAAAAATATGGGTTTCTTTGAAAATCCTAAATTTTCAAAAAAAATCTACAAAATGTTCCAAGAGATATTTGAAAAACTTGAATGCCAATGTGTTCCATAAGTTGTCTTCTACCTAGGTTTTTGCGACCGTTTGCGACCGTTCATAAACTTTTCAGATTTTGCCCTTTAACTGAAAAAGTACATTCAGATCTCGCTGATTTCCAGCATTCCAGAGTTTTAGTAAAAACTAAAAAATAGCACTAAAAATTACCTTAAATGCAGGTTCTGGTTTTCTCACACAGACTAGCCCCCTAAAGTCCAGGTTTGTGGGACATTTGAGTGCCGATTCTGAATAAGTACGAAATTAACCCTTAAACACATTTTAGGTTTTGACTTATTTCTGGCATTGACGTTAAATTTTCAACTTTGATGTCTTCAGAGACTTATAGTAGAATTTGATGACAAATATTTTTGCGGAACACTTTAACCCTCTAACTCTACAACTTATGGGTCTTTTTTGAGAATTTTTAAAAAAGGGCCAAAAGAGACCCTTTAATTGCAGGGTTAGAGGGTTAAAATATTCTACAAAAATGTCTATTGGATTGTTTTATATAAGTTCGCTGAACATATCCTATACCTAAAATGGAAGATTCACATGGTTTCCTATGCCGATTCACAATAAACATTTTCAAAAGAGTGGAAATTTTAACCCCTTAAAAACATAGGGCCAGACGAAAACTTTTAAAACGCCGATACACTTTTCTTTGGTCCCTCTGCCAGAATTAGTTGTCATCGGAACATTTTTTTTTGTGCATTGTAATTTATTTTCCAACATATAAGAATTTTAAATTTATATTGGATCCGCCATGTTGAATTTTTAAAATTTGATTTCAGATTCGTAATCTGCTACCCAAAAACTTCCCCTGGTGGAAATTTGAAGTAAATCAGGCTACATAAGAAATTTAATAAAAATTTGTTTGTCGCCATATTGGATCAGCCATTTTGAATTTCAAAATTTTAATTTCATATTTTTAATCAGCGAATCCTAGACCTATATAATTGATTATATTAAGTCCAATATAATAAAAACTAAAAATTAATGGCCGCCATCTTGGATCCGCCATTTTGAATTTTATATTTTTTATTTCAGATTCGTGATCAGCAATAACCAAACCCCCCTATGTGATATCTTTTAGTCTCATATACTCAATATTCTTGTTTTTGGCCAAAATTCGATGATGCTTGCCCACTGTGCAACCAAAGCGGTCTGATCTGCACACAACAACTTCGCGTGTTAGTGTGAAATTGTTATTTATCATTTACGCAGAATATTAAATATTTGCAAAAAGATATGGGATGTTGTTTCTTCATTCTCTGCTCCATTCTATACCGTTCGGGTTGTTGTTTTTTTTTGTGTTCATTCGAATCTACATTCATAATTTTTATTAAAACTTTATTTTTTTTTTTTTGAATTCTTTAACACAAACAAGTATTGGCGTGGGAATTAAAACACAGATACTGATACAACAAGCAACAAATAAGAAATAACAGATGATCTTAAGAATACGAAATGTGTTTGCATTGATTTGTATCACAAATACTCTTACGCATGCGCACAGTATTGTTTAATTGAAAACCCTTGGAAGTCCCCAATACTTAAAATTTTAGAAAAATTTTAAATAGCATTTAGGTTAGAATAATTTAAACAAATTAAAATGACATCAAGCAAATCTTTTAATTCGATTGTTATGTTTTATAGATTGGTTTCTATGTATGTATGTATACAGCAGACGGCAAAAGGAAGTCACAAATTGTTTCTAGTGGGAAACTTTCTAAAGGTGATTTAAGACATTTTTAGAATCTCCTAAGTTAACCCTGAAAGGTCAACGTAGGCCTTCAAGACTTATGTAGGGTTTTTAGATTGGTTTACTTATGCTCTAAGATCTTGCATTAACCCTCTAATGCTCTTTCTTCTGATTACAGTAATATTTAAACCATATATTTGGCGTTGAAAATCTACTATGGAACAAATATTAAAATTTTAATTTATCGCTTTATTTAGGCGATATAGCACAACGAAGGTTAAAGACGTATCTTGAAACCCAGTAGTGACATAATTCGGTTTTTGCTGTAAATAACACTATCAATAAAATAAAATTACGTACCAAAAACTGTTGATCAATTGTTGTTATTTCAAAAGTTATGGCGATTTTCGCATTTTGGAAATTACGAAATTTAGCGAATTTGGCACTAAACATCAATAAATTTTGACGAAATTAGTTATGCTTACTACCACCTCTGAGTATATAATCTGTGTTTAATTTCAAGAAAATCTGTTGGCTAGTTTTTGAGTTAGTGAGATGTTTGTAAAACGTATCCTGGCGTTATCCTGTGAGTCCTGAACAAAAATTTTTAACTGATTTTGCAATTAGAGACTCTAAACTAGCTTTGTTATTATCGATAATGTTCGCCAGATCGTAAATGTATTTTTGGCGATTTTTCAAATATTTTTTCTGTTTTAAAAAGTTAATTTTTTCAATTTTACTAAATTTTCACTTTACATGCTTCTCGCTTGAAAACCGTTCCTTATACAAAAAAAGTTTGAAGGCAAAAAAATTAGCTAATAAAGTTTTCTATGGATATAATACAACTTGGTTAATAAAATATTATATTATTAGATCGCCTTTTGCGGCCGCGGGCATTAGAGGGTTAAAGTTAAAATTTCTTTTCGATTTTGAATAGCATCAAAATAACGTTGAACTTCTAAACTCAAAAATATAAATTAGTAGAATAATTAGTAAAATGTCTTGTATGTCAAGTATACTCGTTTCAGCAATATTTTTGGTGAAATTATATTTTCATCTACATTTATGTACACGCGGAAAAAATCCATGCGTTTTTAGTAATTGAGATGCAGTTTTGTTTTTATTATTTATAATTATTGTTGGTTTTTTTAATTTTTATTTAAAAAATAAAAATTGTTTTTTCGACCTTTTTAATTGATTAATTAGAAATTTATTAATTCAGTTCGAGGCCAATTTCCTTATTATGAAGTAACATAATAAGTACTTTTTTTCACAACTGCCACCACTTTCTAAAGAAAACTGAAGAAATACTCTGTGAAGTATTTGTTAGGAGAGTATCCTGGTGAAGAAAAATAGCAGTTTTTAAAAAAAAAGTACTTATTATGTTAATTCATAATAAGGAAATTGGCCTCGAACTGAATTAATAAATTTCTAATTAATTTATAATTATTGTTATATATTTTAAAATTTTTTTCTTTAGAAAAACGTGTAAGTTCCACTAATGTAATCGATTTTGTGTACACAGAAAAAATTATTGCTAATAAAATTTCAATTAAAATTTTGTTTGATTTCAAATTAATTTTCAATTAAAAGTTTAATCATATCAATTAAAATTTTAATTGAAAATGAGTATGGTGTCGAAAAAATTTTTAGTTTACCATAAGTAGTATTGACAATATATTAAAAAAAAGCTCTTAGGTCCGATTACTGAATGTCCAGTTAGCTACTAACTAAGACTTTAACTGCCGGATAAATTGTAACTGGACATTCAGGATATCGGCCCTTAATATGCGTTGCGTAAAATTATATTACTTTGTATTATTAATATTTTTTCTTCTACCGCAGTTATAAAAATTAAAAGTGTGTCTCAAATCAATCAAAAACATAAGAAAATTAATAAATATTTATTAATAATATTTTAAAATATCACACATTGTAATAAAATCGCCATAACTTAATTGAAAATTTTGACGATTTTTGATTAAATTTTTAATTGATATGATTAAAACTTTAACTGAAAATTTTTCAATTAAAACTTTACGAACAAATTTAATTGATATAACGATTTTCTTAATTGGTCCGAATTCAATTAAATTTTTAATTGTATTTACAAATACTTTAATTGAAACTCGATTTTAATTTTTTCTGTGTACTTACGATATGGGCTACTTGTGTATAACAATTGTATATGAAACTTAAAACATTTGTCTAACTTACATGCCACTATACTTCTGTGTACTTACGAAGTATATTGGCTTGTGGGCCCCTACAAAAGGGCCATACCCTGGGTAAAGTAAGTGGATTCTTGTAAGTATACACAAGTATCCCCAAGTACTTTCAAACCCGACACACAAGTTGGTTTACTTTTCCCAGGATATGGCCGCATTTTTCGTAAGTACACACAGGTATAGTGGCATGTAAGTTAGACAACATTTTTGAAAATTTTCAAATGTTTTAAGTTTTAATTTTAATTAGAATAAGTTTTATATTTTATTTTTAATTGTTTTACACAAGTATCGCACAATTTGAAGTACACGTAATCGATTACATTGTGTGGACTTACGCGTTTTTCTAAACATTGTAATACAAGATCGTTTGCAAAAAGTTTTCTTCGGAGAGCTCTGTAGTGACTGGCCTAGCAATTCTGCGGACTTAAACTCCATTGAAAATACCAAAAATAGCGACCAACTTATTGTCAGGGTTAAGCAGGAATGGGACTCTATTACAAATAGTCTCAGGCATTAATTTTGTTCTCGACTGTATGATGGATTTCATAAAATAAGATGTTGTCAAGATAACACATTGTTTTTGAAATTGCAAAAACTATGTCCTCTACTTTTTTTTAATAAATGCGATTCAATTTATTGAAACTTTTTTTTAAAGTAGTAACAAATCACTTTATTCGAATCCATAGTACTACACTCATAAAAATAAATCTGTAAATATAGCAACTTAAAATTAGATAGTTAAAAATGATGCTGGAAAAAAAACTGTTAAATTAGCAGATTTTTTTTGCTAGTAAAATAAGAACAGCAAAATTAAAACTGTTAAATTAACAGAATTTTAGTTATATTTAAGCTAACATTTAGTTAATTGAAAATGACAAATTGTACTGTAAAATCTCCATAAAAAAATTTTTTTTTTTATTTTTTCTCTTTGTGCTTAATATTAGTAGACCCAAAATAGCAAAAACAAACTGTTATATTTTTAAGCCAAATTTAGTCGAAAGCAAATAGTAGTCTATATTGTTAAATTAACAGAATTATTTGCTAAAAAAAATTGTAAACTGCTATTTTCAAAAGGCTCGGTTTTTATTTGCATTTAAAAAAATCGAAAAAAAAAAAATTTTCGTGACTTTTTATGCTACTAATTATTTAGAAAAATGGTTTCCAGGTTAATTTGTTATTTTCTATTAACAAAAATTTAACTCAAATATAACTATTCTTTGATATTTTAAATGTTTAATAACGCTCTTAGACGAGAACAAGAAATTCTCACTGAGTTTGTAATTTAACTTAACAAATATTTCCAGAAATTCTAAAAACCTCGTCCCCTGGCGATTTCCTTAGGCAAGAATGTAATCCGGATAGGGACATGCGTACAACGGATTATTTTTCACAATTTGTTAAATACGTTTGGGATTTTAGCATATTTAATTCCTTTAATGCAATTAATGTATATCCCGATAAAATAAAATTAAAAAAAAAATAAAATTCAGTAAATTTAACAGTTTTATTTTTGCAGTTCCTATCTTACTAATATATATCAAAAATAATCTGCTAATTTAGCCGTTTTTTTCTGCAGCATAATTTTTAACTAATTTTCAGTAGTTTTAACTAGTAGTTTTCTATGAGTGTACCATATAATGTTATACGCACATACATAAAATATTTTTATTATTTTAAAAAAATACCAAGAATAACAAACTGCAAAAAATTTAATATGAGGGGGTTCTTTTCTTCTTCTTCTTCGTCATGTTTCAACTTTATTTTATTCTTAATTCCTAAGAAAACTATTAAGAAGGCGCTCCTCTTTTTTTTAGTTTCCACTAGTGCGCTAATGTTAACTTTATGTTCTACATCAGTGGTTCACAACATTTTTTATGTCAAGCCCCACTTTAAAGTTTGAAAAACTTCCATGTCCCCTACCACAACATAATCAGTAATATATATCGATGGTCGTAAGTGATACATACCTCATAATCAGGGCAAGTTTTTTTTTTGGCATTTGCGATTTTTGACATTTTTCCATTTATTTTGTAAAAATGTCATTTTTACGGATCCTTGCCAAAAAAAAACCATTTTGGCAATTTTTTAGTTTTTTCATTAAAAAAAAATTCTATAAAATTCAGTACATATGTACTTTTGTAGTTAATTTTTGTAAGAAAATTTACAAAAAAAAAAATTTTTTGTATTGGTAAAAACGAAATTTCGTGATTTTTTTTTACATTGACGGAAATTTTAAACTGGTGCACATTGAATAATAAAATATTAGAATTAAAAAACATCTACATAATTGTCGTCATCTTCATAATTATCATCATCATATATTTTATTTTCATCAGGGCCATTTCTGGTAAATTATGTAGGTTTTTAACATAATGTTTATTCTAGCTGGAAATTAACGGGTCTGAACTTTGAAGAAACCTATTAAATATGTCTTGATCTGACTTTTATCGTCTGCATTGACGCGCATAGTATTCTACACTGAAAAAAAATCAGTAAAATCAGGAGCATGCTTGCAAAAAAGTTGGTAATTTCAACAAAAGGCGTTTACTTAGTCGATTGCAAATGAAAAAAATCCTTGCTAAAATCACTAAACTTTTTGCTGAATATTAGTAGACCGAAAAAAACTCAAAAAATTTTTAGAAATTTTACTTTAGTTAATTTATTTGCTGAAATTTTAAATAAAGAAATAGGGTTTTTTTTTTAGTTATCATTTCCCTTGTCTGTACTACAAGCTGCGACATCTACATGTATATAACTAAAACTTTTGCTGAAAATGGTAATTTTAGCAAAAAAATTGCTGAAAACTAGTACCCTTGATATACAATACGTTTTATTAATTTTTCTACTAACTTATTTTTTTGGAATTGACCTAATGGCAATAGAGCGTGGATACTATTTCAGGTCCATAAACCAAGCTTTGTTCTAAAGTGGGCAGCATATAAAACTTACGTACATGAACAAAAAAAAAAATTAATGCCAGAAAACTTCCTTAATCAAATTAGAAAATATTCAAGTTCACTCTATTCTATCGAAATACAGCAAAAATTACCAAAAATCTATGATGAAACACCTAAACTCACGCATATGATGAGTTTTTATTTTCTAAGGATATGTAAAAAAATAAAAAGGTCAAAAATTTGTTGTCTTCTTGAAAATGCATTCTAGGACGAAATCTGTTGATTTTTTTTTTAATCCGCCCATATAAAGTTCCCCCAAAATTGGCGTTTTCGCAAGCTAAAGGTCGGAAATTCAAATATATTTTAATGAAATTTGGTACGCTGACACACATGTGCCTATTATAGATATGGTCGGTCCATATTTGGACTTATCATCCATGTGGACTTTATTTCCGATTTTCTCTTAAATACACCTAACATTAGGTGAAATCAAAATTTCTTAACGTTATTTTAGCTTTTTTTTCATTTTATAGACAGACACTAGTCCACTTCAGCCCATTCCAAACGTTAGTTGGCTTTTAATCAGACTGGTGTAGGATATCATATAGTCGGCATGTCCGACTTTAACTTTTTTACTCATTAGTTGTGTTAATTGGGATTTAAATATTATCTTTATAGAAACAAAAACCTTAATAATATAAAAATTAAATCTTTTAAAACGCAACGAATTCCATTTTTATTTCAAAAGGTCATGAAAATAAAACAAATATCAAGAATTTGTTGATTGCCCTCCTGAACTATTGAAATTGCCTCCCAGTGGGGCTAGGGCCCCGCTTTGGGAATCACTATTCTACATGTTTCTATAAGTTCACTGTTCCTCGGTGTATAGTTTTTTTTTTTTTATTTCTTCACACATACGAAGAGAAGTGTGTTAGTTTAACTATAAGTTCAGTTTGTTATTTTCGAATGGATGCTGTGGGGGGAGATCCCTTCATACTAAGAAAGTATAATAAAATTACCATTGCAGTTTGTATGCAATTAAAACTCTACAATGGAGAGTTTTTTGAACTTTAGAAAAACTCTTTTTTTTCCTTCATTCTAAAGCCTTCCATGCTGTTCTCCTTTTCTAAAGACTGTGTACTCGTATTAGTAAAAGGGGGGTTTTTGTTGTAACTTGTTTGACTTTTTCTTTGTGTTATTCAATGTTGTACGTTTAGTTTGTTTATATTATAATATTTACTTGCATTTTTATGGCAGGATGTCTAAAATTATTCTTGTATTTTTCTTTTCTACTATGTTATTCTGATAGTACATGAACCTCTTTAAAGTACTTTTACTATGTAAAATGATCATTATTCATTTAGTTCTTGCAGTATATTTCTATCAGACTTTAAAGAGTGGATTGAACTTTTCTTGTTTTTGTTGTTGTTGTTGTTATTTATGTGTTGTTGTAGCCATTAAAGGATGCTATTTACAGATGATAGACCATATAACATGTAATTTATATATTTACGAACATGAATTGTATTTAGATTGTAATACAGCGAAGATTGTTGTGTATCTTAAGAAGCAATTAGAGTTGAATTAAATTCAAGCACGTAGCACAAAATACAATGTTTGGGGTCGTACTAAAAAAAACTGAAATTATAAATCAATTTTACGCAGTACACTGTGAATTGATTTTTTCATATATATTTTTAAAATCTTTTATCGAAATAATAAGGAGTATAAACTAGGCTATACTGCATATAATTTAGTATCAAAACTCACTGTTTTTATTCCACTATTTCGTTCTTCTAAGTAGCTGTCCATATTCGCTGCATTGAAACACTCACAAAGTGTTATCAAAATAAGTAGTTATTCGTATGCTGATAAGCAGTTAAAAAATAAGTTGGCTGCAAGTCGAAAAATAAGGCTTAATCATATACTTATTAATGGGTAAAAAATAAATATCACATTATATACCCCCATACAGAACCAACTAAAATTTTGATGTTTTGTGTTATGCCATAAACAAATAAGCATGATTAATCGTGTTTTATACACCGAAAAACAAGACTCCCGAATAACTTTCGTTTGACAACAAATTTTCCTATTTTTACTTTGGAACAAATATGAAATAAACTAAAAAACGAAAAACTAGGCCACCTTTGACCCGATTTTATAACCTTTTAAAATGAGATTGAGCATCTAAAAAAACGTGTTTTTCTCCTCTACAACATATCCGAAGCTCATTAAGATAGGGAGACTTCCCTTGTAAGCGAACTTCTGTTAGTCCCCTCGTATTGAATGGCAATCACAACCAGGGCGGTAACCGCGTAACTCGATTGGAAAAAAATTTTAGAATTCGTATATCTTGCAAATATTGTTAAAAATATAATTCTGTATAAAATTTTTACTTTTTAATTTATTTTTATCCTAAAACTTGTGCACTACACATAAAAGTTCAAAAATTAAGAGTTTTGCTAAAACTTTTCTTTCTACGAAAGGTACAAAATTTACGAATTCGAAAATTTTTTTTCCAATCGAGTTATGCGGTTACCGCCCTGGTTGTGATTGACATTCAGTTTTGTTAAAATCATTGATAAGTTTTCATTTAAATAGTAAAAAGTTCACATGCAACCGACCATTGGTCGTGAAAGGGTTAACGCATTAATTGTTTTTATGTTATTGAAAACACATTTTTAACATCAATTTAAAGTTTGTCAAACCAATTTACAATTCACGCAAAGGCGGCATTTAACTCAACATAAAAGTGCTAAATATTAAACAAATTTAAAGATTCTGCTTTATTTGACAAATCTTTTAAACAAATTAAAACGAAAACAAATGTGAAATGAATTTGAATTTATATTATGAATGAAATAGCACAAAATTAAATTAAATAACTACACCTAGAATTGTATGCAAGTAAAAATCGCTGTAGATGAATTTAAAATCAAATGAAATTTCAACACTGACAAAACAACTTTTTTTTCATTTGATATTTACAGTAAACAAATAACAAATAAGTCGAAACAAAAGTTGTGCAATAGTTTTCAATAAAAAAAATTACTTGCAAAACAAATAATTACTTTTTTTTTTATAATAACAAAATGCCTACATGAAATCACGAATTCTGCTTACTTTCATGTATTTAGCTTTCTTAATAACGGCTAAATGTTGAGTTTCATGAAAATAACAAAACTAAAATACTACTTACATAACTAACAAATCTTGACTGAAGAAATTTTCTGAGTGTATAAAGAAGCTAAATCGAAACTATAAATATTTAAAATATATACAGATAAAACAAAAACGAGTTTTAATTACGAAATTAATTATATTAATTAAAATTTCAATTAATTTTTCCCCTATCACTCAAATGATACTATTAATTACTAAAAAATGTATACGATTAATTGAAACAATTAAAATATTAATTGACTCATTTAAATATTTGATTAAAACAGTTTTTATTTTTATCATATGTTCAATTCGATATTTTAGGTTAATTATTTTTTCTCTGTAATATTTTGAAATAAAATTGTTGACCTTTTTACTCAGGGGTATGGAATCACCAAAAAAAATAAGTTATAAAATCATCGTTATCGCTAGATGGCACTTTGTTCAAAAAATCGACAATTTTTGTTTTTTTTATTTAAATTTAAATAATAACAAACAACAAAGCAAAAAACCAACGGATATTTCAAATTTTATTATTTGAAGTCAGCGCTTGTTTTTTTTCCCCCTTATTTTGAGCCGTTTTCAGCAGTTCTTGAGTTTTTAAGTATAGGCTCAGCTGATACTAAATAGTGGCTCAGGTAATACTAAATTTCAGCGCCCTCTAGCGTTGAGTAGTATAAGTTTTGATTTCCTATCTCTGTAATTAATAGTCTCTATTTTTACTAACCCTTTGATTTCACTTTAGTACTGAATAATATTAAAGTTTAAATCCATATTAATCGTATCTAAGTGATTGGAAAAAATTCAAGGCAAAATCGTTAAAGTTGGCGATTTCTTAAAATATTTTTTATATATTATTTTTATGTATTATTAATAGTTTTCACTTCATGGAGACACCCAAACTTTTACAATAGATTATGAAATACATGGATGGTGATCGAAACGATGCGGTTATCGGTAAAAAAAAATCGGCTGTTTTAGATTATTTCGTTAACGGTATTTTAAGGTTAACTAACGCTATTTCATTTATTTCGGTATCTTAAGGATAACGTTATTTCAGTTATTTCGGTAACGGTATTTTAAGCTTAACTGCGTTTCAATTATTTCGGTAACGATATTTTAAGGGTAACGGTAGTCAGTTATTTCGGTGCAGACCACATTTTTTTCCAAAAACGAACTAAAATAAAAACAAAAAAATTCAACTAAATTAAGCAAAGAATTAAAAAATGACGTTAACTGTATTTTAAGGATAACGGTATTTCATTTATTTCGGTAACGGTATTAATTTATTTTGATATCGGTATTTTGAGGATATCGTTATTATCAGTTATTTCGGTATCGTATTTTAAGGTTAACATTAGTCAGTCGAAAGGATTTTGAATCGATAACGGTATTTGAGATTTATTGCCTGCCAACTAGAAGTAATACATATGTGACTTTCCAAGCCAGTATGTCGCATCAGTATCAAATTTAAGGTATTTATTATACATATGATAAAAATAAAAATTTAAACCAACTTTTCGAATGTGGTTAAATATTGACCAATGAATTTATCTTAAAATCGGCCAAAAAAATTTTTTTTATTGTTTTTCCTTATAAGAAAATTTTGACTAATTTCTGTCGATCAAGAAAGTTCCAGCATGTTTACTCTATTTCATAAATTTTATTTATACCCGAGCTTGCAACCTCAAGATTGCTAGTCTATTGTTTGATATGAAGGCTGACTGGCATAAAAACACCACTTTATCGTTGCTAGGTATTGTGGTATTATTCTCTTCAATAAAAGCAGTTATTAAAGAAGTGCAAAAGGTGCTCGCAATTAAATCTTTTTTTTTCAGTAGCGTTTTTTTTATATTTATATTTAAAAATTTTAAATATAAATATTATATTATAACTGTATCCAAATCTCTACTTCGGATCACTTAGAACAAGAATGCTTTAGAAGCAACAATTAGTGATGATGTTCAGTACATCTCCTAAAAAAGCCGTAAAAATACTAACGGATATTTTGGAAGCGATAATAGAAGTAATTTTTTTTTTGAATTTGTTCAGAATTACTTCTAATAAAGTATTAAAAATACACATATTTTTCGTTGTTGTTGTTTTGTGTGTAATTTTGAAATTTCATGGCTTTTTATTTATTTTATTGCATTTGAGGACGCTTGGTTCTGGCGAAAATTATAAATGTTTCTGTTATTTATTTTTTTTTTGTTTTTCTGTTTAATTATAATTATTTCTCAGTTTTTCGAGTAACTGGAACACTTTGTTGAGTCTTTCAAATGTATGCATTTTAAATAAAATTTTAAACATATAAAAATATAATAATCCCAGTGTAGAAAATCATTACCAGATATGTGGTTATGTAACTACATACTTGGTAATGGTAACTACACTAAAAAAAAAAAGTCAGTAAAGTCAGCAAAAAATGTTGCTGTGTCAGCAAATTTTTAGTCAGGAGCGTGCTTGCAAAAAAGTTGGTAATTTCAGCAAAAGGTTTGCTGAAAATCAGCGAGCTGATTTTTACCAAAAAAAATAGTAATCTTCAGCAAAAGTTTTGCTAACACTTAGTCGACTGCAAATGAAAAAAATCCTTGCTAAAATCACTAAATTTTTAGCTGAATATTAGTAGACTGAAAAAAACAAAAAAAAAACTTGTAGCGAAATTTTACTTTAGTTAATTTATTTGCTGAAAGTTTAAATATAGAATATGTGTAGAGTTGTTTTTCTTTTTTTTGTCATTTCCGTTTCCAGACAAGCTGCGACATCTACATCTTGTCTATCTGGTTGTCGTCCACGCTATGCATGCGGTTCTCAGCACAATTTTTGCAGCAAAATAAATTAGTAAAACATTAGTTCAAAATTAGTTTAGTGCTAAAAATATATAACTAAACTTTTTGCTGAAAACGGAATTTCAGCAAAAAAATTGCTGAAAACTAGTACACTTGATATACAAGACGTTTTACTAATTTTTCTACTAACTTATTTTTTTGAGTGTAGTTACTTTTGTTATTACATTTCTTATTACCTTTATATGGCGATGTCGCGAAAAATAATGAGTTGTCGTTACACACCAGCATACGAAAAATCAAAAAATATATCGTTACCTATGTGCTTACCAGTACTGACAAAAATAATGAGTCTAAAAATAGATTTTCAAAAAAATAAATTATATAAAAAAAAATATTTTTTATTGTATTTTTTTTTAAATAAAATTTGCTGGTGCGAGAATCGAACCTGGGTCTAAAGATTGCCAGTCAACTGCTCTACCATCTGAGCTATATCAACATGTAATATTTAATAGATAAAAACATAATTGACCTGCTGCTCACAAGTAAGCTTACTCGCCAACATACAAAAAATCAAAAAAATATGTGGTTACATATATCCTTACCAGTGTTTAAAAAATATTGAGTCTAAAAATAGATTTCAAAAAATTTTCAAAAAAATCTAAAAAATTATTTTCTATTTGAAATAATGATAAAAATAAGTTATTATCAGTAACTCATTACTATATGTTTTAAAATAATGCAGAAGGTAAGTGGGTGTCATTACTGCTACTCCAAAAAATAATGATATGTCATTACCGTTTCTACACTGGGAATGGATTAATTAATTAAAAAATCTTATGTTCATGCAAGTATAAAAATACTTTTATTGAATATTAACCGCAAATGATGAAGCCAATCAAATGACCACTAGGGTGCCTCATTTTGCTAATTTCCTTTCGAAGCGAGATCTAATAGCCGGATGCACCCCCATATAAATGATAGATCTAAATATTTATTAAAATCGCTTAATATCTTCTGTTAGAATTTTTGCCTCAAAAATGGCCAAAATTACAAAAAGATAAAAAAAAATAATGCATATGAAATAAATGGGGTAAAATTATTGTTTAAAAACGCAGTTTTAGAAAAAGCAACGTCGCATATTGTTCCGTTTGATCACTGTAGCTCAGAGTACCGATTCCAAATGATTTGTGAAGCTGTAAAGCAGTGAAAAATATTTTTCACTCATTTAAAATTAATGATAACAAAGGACAGTTTTTATCAATTCACCGTTTACAAACTGTTCAGAATCGGTACACAGGTAAAAATATCACTTTTTTTAAATCGTTAACCCATGTCTTTAAAAATTTAATTCATATTTAAAACGAAAAAATAAAAAAAGTTCTCAAAGAAAATATTCGATTTAAAACAAAAAAATACATTTGTAATGTACTGATAGTAGGCCACTATTGGCGCGTATTACATTTTGCTCCGAAAAATTATATATTTCGATTCGATTTTTAACGATTTTGTAGTTGATTATTTTTCTCAGATAAACCTTGATGCATAAATTAAGCACAATAAAGATTTTAAAGAGAACAAATCTGCTTTTTTTGGTGTCTTTTTTTGTATCCTACCTCCCCATGGCCCCATGGGTATGTGAATCCAAAAAGAAATCTGTATTTATACCTGAATTAGTGTAGTATAGAGCCCTGTTGGATGTAATATTGGTAGCTTTTTCCAAAAATGTATTTTTAAACAATTATTTTAACACAAAAAGGAACAAAAACGAAATTTGAAAATCACTAAAATGAAATCGCTGCACATTTAAACCGGCCTGCTATTACACCTCAAGAAAAATGGCAAAACGAACCACCCTAATGACCACTACTAATACACACACACACAGTATGTCGTATTAATATGTCATCGGTAAATAATACTCTGATAACAACAAACAAACTCCTTATATGAATGGCCATAACAATAATAACCTTGATACTCGTAGTTTTACCCAAGTCCCAATGCAACGGAAGTCATTAAGGAGTTAAGAAAAATATAACGAGTCAGCCGCAACTACGAAAATGATAGTTGCAGAAAAGCTGGGATGAAACTTTTATGTCTTCCAGAAAAATTAAATACAACATACATACAATGGCAAAGCCACATTAACACAATGTCCTGTTAGCTATTAACTGGGACTTTAACTGGCACATTTGTTGTTATTTAGCATATAAATTTTAAATTTAATTTTTGGTTAAATTTTAACGGGACATTGCGTTATCCGTCCTAACAGAGAAATCCGTTCAACCTTAGTTTGTTGTTTGTATCGTGTACCCAGCAAAGAAAAAATGGGTATTAGAAGTAATTCGGAACAACTTCTAAAACTCACTTCTATCATTGTTTCCAAAGTATCCGTTAGTATATTTGTACATCTTTTTTAGAATTACTTCTGAGCAAGTATTAAGTATTACTTCTAAAGCATAATTGCTGTAAAGGTGATCCTAGAAAGTGATTTTAGTATCAATTGATATTTCTAAACAGATGATCGCGGGTTCGATTCCTGGAAGTGTTTTTTTAATTTTTTTTTTAGTGTTTATAATTAAATTGTTTAAATTCAAAATTTTTTTTTGATTTTATGAAAAGTTTCATTTTATGAAAATATTAATGAAAACAATACTGAATTGCAGTACACCTTTTGCACTTGTTTAAAAAGTTATTTTATTGAAGAGAATGAAGCACAACATCTTGCAATGACAAAGTGGTGTTTTTATGCTAATTAACTTTCATATCAGAGAATAGTTCAGCGGTAGAGAGCTAGACTAGCAATAATGAGGTCGCAAGTTCGATACTCAGTGGCGGTAATAAAAGAACTTGTAAAATAAAAAATATAATTTTTTTCCGAAGAATTTTTTTTTAACTTTTAATTGGTGAAAAGAGCTTCCTTTGCACTCGTTTAAAAAGTACTGAAAAAATGTTGAAGTGGGAGTACTCCTCTCCTATGACAACTCAATGTTAAAATCATTATTTTTTATTAGGGTGCCCATTTTCAAGTGTTTGGTCGATTTTCTGACCCCAGGCCACTAAGGGTTAAAGATTTTTTTAAACAAATGTAAAGATGATTACAGACTACCCAAATTAAAGTAATATTTTTCCGAAAACTATGTAAAATTTGATGAAAACATTAAAATTTAGTTAAATTTTTGACAAAATAAGCAAATTTTTGTAAAATGTCCTGGAAAGCAGTGGCTCCAAACACAAACTCGAATTATCATTTTTCCAATTTATTTTTTTCTTCTTTAATATCAACTATTATGTGGTACAACTAGCAATCGACATCTCCAAATTAATTTAAAAAAAAAAAACAAGTTTTTGCATTTTTATCAAATTCGTGGGTCATTTTGAATTCCAGGCTAAAGTGGGTTAATGATATCCGATGAAGTCAGAATTCCATTTCTTATTACCTTTATATGACGATGTAGCAAAAAATAATGAGTTATGGTTACACACCAGCATACGAAAAATCTAAAAATATGTCATTACATATGTGCTTACCAGTATTGACTAAAATTATGATTCTAAAAATAGATTTTCAAAAAAATAAGTTATAAAAAAATATTTTTTTAATGTAAAAATTTTTTTAATAAAATTTTCTTGTGCGGGAATCGAGCCTGGGACTCCAGACTGCCAGTCTATAGCTGTACCGTCTGAGCTTTCTCGACATGTAATATTTAATAGATAAAAACATAATTGACCTGCTGCACACAAGTAAGCTTACTCGCCAACATACAAAAAATCAAAAAATATGTGGTTACATATATCCTTAACAGTGTTTAAAAAATATTGAGTCTAAAAATAGATTTCAAAAAATTTTCAAAAAAATCTAAAAAATTATTTTCTATATGAAATAATGATAAAAAAATAAGTCATTATCAGTAACTCATTATTATATGTTTTAAAATAATGCAGAAGGTAAGTGGGTGTCATTACTGGTACTCCAAAAAATAATGATATGTCATTACCGTTTCTACACTGGGTAGTTACCATTACCAAGTATGTAGTTACATAACCACATATCTGGTAATGATTTTCTACACTGGGATTACCAGTGTTGAAAAAATATTGAGTCTAAAAATAGATTTCAAACAAATTTACCAAAAAATCTAGAACATTACTTTTTTTTTAAATAATGATAAAAATAAGTCATTATTGGTAACACATTATAATTTATTTTGAAATAATGAAAAAGTAAGTATTTATTAGTAACTCATTATTATATCTTTTATAATAATGCAGAAAGTAAGTCGGTGTCATTACTGGTATTCCAAAAAATAATGATATGTCATTACCGTTTCTACACTGGGTATTAAATGAATGAATGAAACAAAATACTAAATTTCTCAAATTTTGGGAATTTTTAATAATAATAATACACCTTTTTTCCAAAATGGGCCATTTTCGGCCGCAACTCGACACGGGTTAAAAAAAATCGATTTTGTTAGTTTGATACCATTTGTAAAAAAATTTGTGGGTATGCATGTCGAAAATCGACCAAACACTTTATAAGGGACACCCTATTGTTTATGTTAAAAAAGAAGTACATCTAGATCATCAATATTGGTATTTATTCTACTGCTTCGGCATCTCTTTTTTTGCTGGGTAGTGTTCATAAACTTTTAAAAGGTCCTTGCACTTCAAAGATGTTATTACGTCGTGGAAAACTGGGTATCAAAGAAGTAAAATGTTAACCTAGGTTTGTTTTTCTCTTGCTTACTACTGACAACGTTCTTTAAGCAGTTTTGTGTAGGATACCACTTACATATGAAACTATGATAGTCAACTAACATAACTGGTTAGTTTACTATAGAAATCTTAAAAAAAAAATAATATACGAGTATCGTTACTATATAGTACTAGTTCCACAGAACAGCATCAAGTCACGATATCCAAGTACATCGATCCTTTTTCGCATCTTCCACTATCAAGTCTCACTGCGTTCAGTATGTTTGTAAACTTTGGCTTCCAACTGTTTGTTGTTGGTTGGTCTTTTGGAAAATCATTTATTTCGTTATTTCACCATGAAGTTTGTTAATGAGTCTTATTAACATTTTGTCATGCTTTTAAGTTTTTTAAGATAAATGTCAGTTATTAAAAAGAAACAACTAATTGAAAAGAATTATGATAGAGAAAATTCAATTTAATTGGTTGTTGGTCTTTATTATACGTCATCTCACTTATAATTTAGTATTTGAAAGCAAAAAATATTTAATTTGTATTTTAAAAAATTTATTTAAAATAAATACTTTTTAGACCTGTTAACTTATCTCAAACTAAACTGAGTTTAGTGCTTAACCATAGTTATGAATGTCAAATTTATATGAAAATATCTGTGGTTAAAATTTAACCATGGTTATGTTGGAAATAAGTTACTCGTCCTTAGTAATTTTAGAAAGGTAAGAGACTTGTTACTTACTTAAAGTATTCCTTTAACTACCTTTTTTGTCAACACTATTAACTGTCATTTCGCAAGTGAAATAATTTCCCAAAAGAATGTTTAAAGTTCTTTATGGAACAACTTTCTCGTCACTTTTTTTTTTTTTTTTTGTTTAAGCGCCATTTCTTTAGTATCTTGTGTGAAACATTCGGCATTTTGTTGGAATTCTTTTGAATATTCTACAAATTGTTTGAAGAATATTTTTTAAGTTTAACATTGTAATACACAGAGAGAATTTTGAGCCAATCCGGGCATTAAAATTTTTAATTTTCTATACCAAATTGCACCACTTTTCCTGACATTGATGATAATTTTCATTTGACTAGTTTTTTAATGAAGTTTGTTCATACCCGGTAGCAAAAAATACTAGTTCGGAACCAGTTATGAACTAGTTTATTTGAATCAGATAACTAGGATGAGTTCAACAGCCTCTCCATGCAAACAACTGTAGAATTTAACATGGAGATGTCATATGCATGGGTGCAGTTGTGTCCAAACTGCCACTTTTGGTACTAGAACTGGTTTGATAATTACAAATTATATACGAAAAATAGAGAGAAAAACTGGTATTGTACTAATGTGACACTCGCGGAACCAGTTCTGAAGTCACTCTTTGGAAATAGTACTGTACCAGTTGGCTAAGACCTGAATTATGTAGATCAAAAACAAATGTTTTTTCTATAATGAAATGTAGTTTTGAGAGTAAGTTTTCTCTTACTGAGATAATTAGGTCAATTTACCAAATGAAGTTTAAAATATTTTGTGTTTATGATTATCATTCATATCAGTATAGTGTTTATTTGCAAACTCAGACTATATTATTAAAAACAAATTTAAACAAAACTAGAATTTCAAAACTCGTATTTAAATATATTCTTTTGAAACAGTCTCTGCATAGTTTCAATGAAACTAATTGGTACAAATGGTTCAAAATTATTGTTTTAGGATGAAAAGCTGGAAGCTGTCCTGGTACTTATGAGAGAAATTTATCAAAATCGTTCTGGAGTAACTCTTTGGCACCGGTACTGTACCAGTTGATTTGCACCTCAGAGTTTATTTGCAAACTCTGATTTTTTATTAAAAAAAACGAGAATTTTAAAATCTCGTATTTTAATTCAGGTAATTTTTTACTTAGTCCCTACATAGATCGTAATAAAATAGTGCGCAACAGGTTCAAAATGATTATTTAGAGCGCTACTTTCGTCATTACTAGTAAAATAAAAACAGTACTTTTTAAAACTAGTTCGACCATTCCAGAAAAATTAAAGCTGTCTTTACATTCTTACAACTTTTTTTAAAAAATTATATTTTTGCTATTATTTTTTTTTTTTATATAAAAAATTGGGGGTCTAAAATAGTTCCCAAATACTGGGGATGAAAAACGGTAATTTTCTGGTACTTTGCCTTATGTTTATGCTTTTTTTTTACATAGAGCTACCCACTTATTTAAAAGTATTATAAATGATCTTCTGTAAAAGTTCAAAAGAAATCCGAACTTGTTGCAACCTGTTCTGCCTTGTCAGATATCCATTGTCATTTATTCCGAGGAATTATCAATTACAATCTGAATATTTTATATTATGCAAATGCAAATATATAAATCAAGAATAAGGAAAACATTGTAATAAAAGTTTTGACTGAAATTGTAGTATTCAGGCTTCCTTTGCTTCTTGCATTCATTGTAATAATGTTTTTCGTATGTTAGTTTAGTCTGTGCAGACATATAGAGTATATCACCACAGTATATATTTAATATTTAAACAAATAACAAAATAAAACAATAAACAATCATATAAACAAAGAGAAGGCTTAAAAACATAACAAAAAATCATGTACAAGCATTTACAGTTGCGAGCTTAAAAAATGCAACACTACGCTAAATCATCTAAGTATGCTTTGATTTCTTCTAATGGTTTTTTAATTGCGCTTATCTTTTGTTTTATTCGTTGATGTGTAGTTACATATTTTAAGTGGTTTGATTTGCATTTATTTATGTGAATTAGATTTTACGAACTTTTTTATGAAACTAGTGCCGATTTTGTGTGAGCAAAAAAATTCAAATTTTATGTATTTTACATTTAATCGATTTTATTTGTTAAAAAATTCAGAATATTAATTAAAATTTTTATTATTTAGTGCAATAGCCATTATTTTTAATTACTCTTTTCATTCGTGAAGGCATGGAAACCACGTGCGCAACAAATTTTGTGGAGGTAAGCCTTGCTACACCTGTTTGGCAATATTTTCGAAATCCCTTAAATTTTACCGCTTTTTCTTTCGTATCTCGACGTCTACAAGCTCCCATAGATTATCTATGGGATTTAAATCGGGTAACTGTGCTGGCCACTGTAAAACTTCCACACCGTTGTTACTTAGAAATTGCCTAGCTAAGCGACTGGTGTGCTTAAGGTCATTGTCGTATTGGAATATGCTTCCAGCAGCCATTTTTTCCTGCATGTAAGGAAGCATGTGCTCTTGTAGTAACCCTTCTGGTCCAACACCATCACAGGAGAATGCACCTTAAAATAAAAATTTAAACTAGTGTGTTATATTTAAGACAACGATTTCATACCCCACAGCATAAGGGATCATCCGCCGTGTTTAACGTGTTGTTTTTTAGTATCTAAGAGAGTACCATTTTTTGTGTGGTCTGCAGATGAACTTCAATCCATCGGATCCAAATGAATTTGTTGTTTATACATGAATGGATGTCACTACATTGTTAGATCTGTCAAAACAACAGTGTAGTACACTGGAAGATGACAAAGAAAATTGTGGAATTTTTTTGTTGTTGTTTTTGTTTTTATTTTTTCTTTGATATTTTAAATGTTTAATAACGCTCCTAGACGAGCACAAGAAATTCTCATTGAGTTTGTAATTTTACTTAACAAATATTTCCAGAAATTCTAAAAACGTCGTCCCCTGACGATTTCCTTAGGCAAGAATGAAATCCGGATAGGGACATGCCTACAACGGATTATTTTTCACAGTTTGTTAAATACGTTTGGGATTTTAGCATATTTAATTCCTTTAATGAAATTTAATTTTGTTTCATCACTAAATAAAACCTTTGCCCATTGTTCTTTTGCCCAGTGCCTATGACGCTTTCCAAAATCGAGACGCTTCTTTGTGTTCACTTTACTTATGAAGGGTTTCTTTTCTGGACGTCTTGCTAACAAGTTTGCTGCCTTTAAGCGTCTATGTGCGGTATGAACTGCGGTGGTTGCGCCCAAATGTTCTGAAGCATACTGCATAACATCTCCGGCTGTCTTATTGGGGTCGCTTTAACAATAGAGATCATATTTCTGTCCTGTCTTTTAATTGTTTTTCGGGGTCTTACACTTCCTATTTTCCTATGAATATAACCGCGAGCGTAATGCCGAGTTTTAATTTGTGACACAGTGGACTTGTTTCCTGGAAACATAGTTCCGATTTCAAGTACAGGTTTGCCTTCCCAAAGCGCTGTAATAATAGCACCACGGCTATGACTTGAAGTTGTTTTTTGTAAAAAATAAGCAATTTAGTTAATTTTGGTTAATTCAGTTCAAATTTCGTGAATAAATAAAATTTTGATACTTACCTGATACATATTATTCTTTCAAAAAAAGGTTCGTAAAAACTAATTCACATAAAATAAAATCTGAAACTACACATCAATGAATATAATAACAAAAGATAAGCGCAAATAAAAAACCATTAGAAGAAATCAAAGCATACTTAGATGATTTAGCGTAGTGTTGCACTTTTTATGCTCGCAACTGTATAAACAAAGAGAAGGCTTAGAAACATAACAAAAAATCATGTACAAGCATTTATGGGAAGACATTTAGTAAGTATACAACATGGATAGTACCTACTCCTATGTATGTAAGTACATTCAACACTATGAGTACGCAAAATTATTAAGCTTCTCCAATATCGGTTGAGACTTGAAGCAAAAAGTGTTTAAATTTTTCATCACAACCAACTCGTTGTGTAAGAAGGTGTATATCAACTTGTCATTCCGTTTGTAACATGTCAAAATATTGATCTAAAATCCCATAAATAATTTATATTATTTATACTTATGCACTTTAAAGCCGATTTAACGGTGTTCAACTGTCTGTGTAAGTAACAACCATGGCTCGAGGACGCTAGCAAGATTGCTAATTTTTACCTAGATTATTGTGAATATCCTTCCGAGCAGATTAGTGTTGAAACTAAGCACAAATAGTGGAACGGTTTAAAAGTATTGAGTAGAAATGTACAGACCCCTCTAAATACAATTAGTGCTTTTAGAACTACTATTTCTGTCGAACAAAACATTTTGTCATATTTTTCACCAGACGCCTAGTAGTACAAAAAAAAAACTATTTTACATTTTTTTACGCGATTGGTTTTTCACTTCAACTTTTTGTTTTTTATTTCAATTTTAGTTCACATTGTGAAGGGTATTTAAAAGTTCGGTAAAGTCGAATGTATTGCTTTTGGTATTTTTCAAACTTGACTTTGTTGTAAAAAGACAAACAAACAAGTTTGTATTGAATTTCTGGGTGGGTATATTTTGTATTTGAAATTAAAATTTAAGTTAAAATTCAATGTTTGTGTGCATTTTTTTTTTTTTTTTAACTACAGTTATACAAAGCATTCTTATTCAAGTCCTAATATTTGTAACAAACCAAAAGAAGTAACAAATTAAAAATAATACGATTGACCTAAAATTTGTGAAATTACATAATTAAGACCCGATTACTGAATGTCCAGTTAGCAGCTAACTGGGACTTTTAACTGACACATTTGTTGGTGTTCCCCATATAAAATTCGAATTTAAATGCCGGCTAAATTTTAACTTGACATTCAGTAATCGAACCTTAAATAGAATTTTACGAAAAATTTTTAACTTATTAATAATAATTTGAAAATGTTTAATTCCAAATGACTTTATTTTAGTCCAAAAATTTGTAGTTATTTCTCACACTTAACCGGGACCACTTCCATGGAATCGGTTCTACTCGAACAAGTTGCAGATTGGTGTGGTTGGCAACTGATTGTAAAAAATATCTGAGTAATTTAAAATATATTATATTATTCTTTCCAACACTTCCCAGGAACATTTTTTATAATCGGTTGAAACCCACACCAACTCTGCAACTGGGGTTTCACTGCTGTAGTGGCATTTCTTAGTTGCGTATGAGTAATATTTCCAGTAAAGACAGTGTTTCAACTACTTACCAATCTATTTACTCGCCTAATTACTTTTGTTCGTGATGTTTCACGAAGGTAGTGGAAACCCATCCGTGATGTTTCACGAATGGGTTTTCATTACCTTCACACT
Source organism: Leucophora obtusa (assembly GCA_949987735.1). Lineage (NCBI taxonomy): Eukaryota > Metazoa > Arthropoda > Insecta > Diptera > Anthomyiidae > Leucophora > Leucophora obtusa. The sequence continues at coordinate 9,035,369 of OX465295.1, forward strand.
TACATAAATCAAAGTAATAATAGAAAAGTACGTACAGGAACAGCAAAAAGTCTTTAAAAAATTTAGTTTAAACTACTAAAAAATTTGTTAAAAACGAGTTAAAAGGTTAAAGTCGGGCATGCCGACTATACAATACCCTACACCAGTCTGGTTAAAAGCCAACTAATGATATAGGTCGGTGTAACAAATTTCATCAAAATATCTTAATATTTGCGACCTGCAGCGTATAAACAATATAATTTTGAGGGGACCCTTATATGGGTCCCTGTTTTTTTCAGAAGGTCTAAGGGCTCTATTATAAGTCTTTTCAGACTCCAATTGTACACTGGGTACCTTAAAAGTTAAAATAACTAAATAATTAATTAGTTAATCTTTAAATAAACAAAAGTCGCATTTAATTCTATTGAAGAAAATTTGTTGCATGTGGTTTTCGATGTTTTGTTTTTTTTTTTTGGACTTGACAGAATTGCTTACCACTGCACAACAACAAGAAAAAACAACATAACGGCATTTTTTTTTTTTGTAAATGATGTGTTTTGAGTTACACTAGCATACTACATCAAAAACTCAATTTGAATAAAAATTGGACTTGACAGGTTTGCCGACTAAGCCAACGATATAACATTTCTTGCAGTTTTATTTTTTTTTTTTTATTTAATTATTTATCGCATAACAAAAAGATACAAAGTACAATCAAAGATGCAAGGATTGCATGCAGTCTTTAAAAAAAATCCAATGACGATTCCACACGTTATATGGGGCAGGTACGGATGGCTTTTTATAAGCCATAAAAGTAATCAGTGTATATAAAAAATAAAAAACAAATTAAAAAATTTACAAAATAAAAGCATTTTGACCGAAATGAAATGTCTAATAAATTTTCTACCATCGTTTTTAAGAATATTTTGGTTAATATATAAAATACTCTTTAACCGGTTCTTCTCAAATTTGCGAGATATAAATTTTTTAGAAAATTGCGAGATATAAATTTTGTTTATACACGGTTTTTTTGAAATTTTGCGCGTTTTCCCACAACCCTGAGCTCAATATCGGTTGCCACTGTACAGCCAAGGCGGGATAACTGATATTGATCCGAGTTTTTCCTTTCGTAGGCAACAAAAAACTCTAGTCCTTATCGTGGCCCTTTTTTGAATTTTGGTCAAATAAATTTTATATCGCCGAACAAAGGTGATTTTACTTGCCTTTTTTGGAATTTTTAATTTTGTGTGGCAACTTTGTCAAAAAAATTTTAAAAATAAAAATTGGGCCAAATAATGATAGGTCATTACATGATTTTTAAACATTTTTGATTTTTTACTTATAATAGGTTATAGAACTACTTATATATACAAAATAATAACTTACAAATCATTGATTAAATAAGTACCGATTTAGTATTTTTTTATTTTAATCTGATATTTATTAATTTGTTTTGAAAATCTGTATAACAAGATAGAAAATTTTTCGAGATAAAATTACAAAAATCTTACATATTAATGAAAAGCTTCATCGATTTTTGTCGAATAAAACGGTTTACTACACTCAAAAAAATAAGTTAGTAGAAAAATTAGTAAAACGTCTTGTATATCAAGTGTACTACATACACCTTTTGCAACTGTAATTCAGAAAATATCAATTGAAATTCAGAATTTACATTTGAAATTCAGAAAATATCAATTGAAATTCAGAATTTCCATTTGAAATTCAGAAAACATCAATTGAAATTCAGAATTTCCATTTGAAATTCAGAAAACATCAATTGAAATTCAGATTTTCCATTTGAAATTCAGAAAATATCAATTGAAATTCAGAAAATATCATTTGAAATTCAGAAAATATCAATTGAAATTCAGAAACTATCATTTGAAATTCAGAAAATATCATTTGAAATTCAGAAAATATCAATTATTATTCAGAAAACATCAATTGAAATTTAGAAAATATCAATTGAAATTCAGAAAATATCAATTGAAATTCAGAAATCGTCATTTGAAATTCAGAAAATATCAATTGAAATTCAGAAACCGTCATTTGAAATTCAGAAAATATCAATTGAAATTCAGAAAATATCATTTGAAATTCATAAAATGTCATATGAAATTCAGAAAATATCAATTGATATTCAGAAAACATCAATTGAAATTCAGAAAATATCAATTGAAATTCGATTGATATTTTCTGAATTTCAAATGACGAAATCTGAATTTCAATTGATATTTTCTGAATTTCAATTGATGTTTTCTGAATTTCAATTGATATTTTCTGAATTTCAAATGATATTTTCTGAATTTCAAATGATATTTTCTGAATTTCAATTGACATTTTCTGAATTTCAAATGATATTTTCTGAATTTCAATTGATATTTTCTGAATTTCAAATGACGGTTTCTGAATTTCAATTGATATTTTCTGAATTTCAAATGACGATTTCGGAATTTCAATTGATATTTTCTGAATTTCAATTGATATTTTCTGAATTACAATTGCAAAAGGTGTAGTTTTCATCAATTTTTTTTACTGAAATTCCGTTTTCAGCAAAAGTTTTAGTTATATTTTTTTAGCACTAAACTAATTTTGAACTATTGTTTTACTAATTTATTTTGCTACAAAAATTGTGCTGATAACCGCATTTATAGCGTGGACAACAACCAGATAGACAAGATGTAGATGTCGCAGCTTGTAGTACAGACAACGGAAATGATAAAAAAGAAAAATAACTACACAATTTCTATATTTAAATTTTCAGCAAATAAATTAACTAAAGTAAAATTTCGCTACAATTTTTTTGAGTTTTTTTCAGTCTAGTAATATTCATCAAAAAGTTTAGTGAATTTAGCAAGGATTTTTTTCATTTGCTATCGACTAAGTGTTAGCAAAACTTTTGCTGAAGAATACTATTTTTTTGGTAGAAATCAGCTCGCTGATTTTCAGCAAACATTTTGCTGAAATTACCAACTTTTTTGCAAGCACGCTCCTGACTAAAAATTTGCTGACACAGCAACATTTTTTGCTGACTTTACTGACTTTTTTTTTTTGAGTGTAGTATTTATGAAACAACTCATCATATAATTTTTTATGAAATTGAAGAAACTTCTCCCTTGGTAAAATGTAGTGATATCCAATGGTTGGCCAATACCAATTAAACATTTAAAATGTATATTATATTTGGGATGATCAAATAAATGCAGACATTTAAGTCTAATATTATAACACAATGCAAAAAACTGCACTTGATAATGTCATATGAGTAAAATATATTCCAGCTCTTAAGCTGCGAAGAGAAACCCGAAGGAATTGGTGTAGTAAGAAATACTTGCATTTTGCAACTTTGTAATTATTTCTGACAATGTTCATGGCGTATATTGCACTGCTAAAACCCACAAAGAAGATTATGTTGCACAAATAACAAACGTAGGCTGGTTAAAAATAAAAAACAAAAACCCACGATCATATTAAAATGTCGAATTTAAAAACAAGAATAAAAACACAAAACAAAACAAAAATTCCTTGGAAATCGATTGAAGTTTAAGTCAGACATAACATAAAAACAGTGTTAAAAACCGTATCAAAACAAGCCACGCAAAATATTTTCATATTTTACATTGCAGGCTTTGCTGCAATGAAATGACTCCTCTGTCCCTACTCTTCGTTTACCATAAAAATCATCATCATTAAACAGATGAAAGAGTTGGATGCTTTTAATGAGTTTTTAGTCATAACAATCACATTGAAATAAGAGCAAAATTTACACTTATCATTATTAAAAGGGTCACAAGGGGTATTCCCTCAATTTATTGGCGAGGAAGGGAACAAGAATGAGCAAAATAAATGAATGAAGTTTATTTTACACTTGGTTTTAATAAAGTAAATACATACAATTACTTTACACTGAAAAAAAAAACACTTTAAAAGAAAAATCTAAATAGTGTGACAAGTTTATACTCTTACTTCAGAAAAAAATCGGAATTCAGTGAAACCAGAAAAAGCTTTGTTAAAAGAAATCCTAAAAATAAGTTTAAATAACAAATCGCTTCACCAATAATTCTTCGAAATGTTGCTTTACGTGTAATATATTTGATTTTTTTTTTTTTGTTGCAAATTTTTTATTTGTTTCATATTCACTGCAGTATGTGCAGAAATTAATGTAATTTTTACTTTCAAAGATCTTCGTCAAGCATGTAATGTGTATTTAACAAATAACTGGCAATTGTCGTTTTCAGTAATCATTTCCGTTTGTTGAGTTATTTAAAGTGACTGCATTCATTCATTGTTGCAGTTTGTTGTTGTTGGTGTTGGAGCTTTTAATGTTGATTGGTGTTGCCTGTTGTTCGACCAATATCTTTTGTTGTAAAACAAATGGATTTTAGTGTAATTTGTCTCCAGTATAGAACTCTTTTTTTTTGTTTGATACATATGTATATCTTTTTTTATAAAAAAGATTGGTTCAACTTAAGTTTAATGAGTGTTAATTGACTTTTTGTATCGTGTGAAGATTATTTTTAATGCTAGTTATTATGATAAGGAAATTGTAAGGCGAACAACTAATTTATCATTGCATAAGCAAACATTGAGTAAAAGCATCTTTTCCGTAGCAGTTTTTCAAAATTATCAAAATTTCGTAAAAATAATTGGAAAAGGAGTCGTGTTAATGAGTGGTTCCAACATGGGTCACTACAATACACTATGGGTCTGAATCTGGGTTTTTTTTTCTTTTTTTTTTTGACGAAGAGCATTTCAGATAAATTGTAAATCGTAACTTTGTAAATTATCTTATTCCTTTTGAATATTTCAGTAAATATTGCTTTACCACTTATTTCTCATATTCTTTTTCCTTAAACATGGTTAAATAGAACTGCAAAAATTAAACATATACCAAACATCAAGTATGAGGCTTTCTGCCCCACTACAGGAGAAAATATATCTCACAGTATTTATTGTTCTATATGATATTTATTTTTTATTTATTTATTTATTTTTTCGATTCCACATACAACAAGATCGGGATCTTTTGAGTTACAGCATGTGGATTGCAATTGAAAATACATATTTTTAATACATTTTGATACAATAATTATATAAAATTACACAATAAAAGATACAGTTATAAAAAAACAGAACGAAATAATATATTCAATATGTTAAAAAATGTTCAAGTAATTTGTTTTTAAAAACTATAGCGTTGCCAATTAATTGTATTGGAAAGGGTAATGAGTTCCAAAGATTAATACTATTTATGAAGAACCGCCATTTTGAAGTTGCACTGCGATGATTATGTTGTATAAGCTTCATTCCTCTATGTTCAGGTTGTCCAAAAATGATCCGTTGGAATAGATATGCAGGCTCTTTGGTATATACTATTTCTTGCAACAGGGTTAAACATCTAATTTTCAGAATATCATCCAAAGCTACGCCATAAAGGGATTTCAGGTAATTCGAAGGGCTTTGGTATCTATTTATCCCATAAACATATCTTACAATAGCATTATATGCAACATTTAGCCTATTTTTACTACCAGCATCACAACTTGCTAAAATTTCTCATGCGTATAATAACTTAGGCATTAGATAAGTTTTAGCCAGTAGCACGCGAATATTGATAGGTGTAAGATGTTGGATAGGGTATAAGGCCCTGAGCATTGCGAAGGTCCTACCTGATGATAAGAATAAAAAATACAACAGCTTTTTGAAATTTTCTAAAAAAATAAGCGAAGTAGGCGTAGATAAATGCTAGAAATTTGTCGATATCAATAGAATTTTTTATGAACAATTTGAAGAAATTTTTTTTTATAAATTTTTGAACTATTTCGGTAATAGATATCTCAATTAAATTAAGTATTTAACTTAATTTTTTTTTGAAACGATATAAGAAGTCTTTCTGTCAAGGTTGGCAACCGACACCTTTATAATACCGTTATCCGTTTCAAAACCCTTTCAAATTGATAACCGATACCAATACCGAAATTCTAGATTTTTAAAAATACAGATATTCCAAAACCGTTTGCCTTTATACCGGTATCGTGCCGTTATTCAATCGGTTTTTAACAAACTTGGTTTTTTTACTTTTTTTATCAAAAAATTTAAATTTTTTAATACAAAATATGCAAATTTGAAAATTAATTTAACTTTATAGTTTTTTGTTATTAAAAAATCGTATTGATAACTTAACTTATGGTTACACAGTACAACACGAAAAAAATTACGGTTTTCTGACAATGGATTGTGGTGGAGGAGATCAAAAAAATATAAAATATATAAAAGATCATATCGGAATTTTATTTTAGTGGGGGTTAAAGTTTCCCCCCTTTGGCCTGTTCGTGCAGCATATCGGTATATTAAACTATATATGTGTTCTTTACATCTGAGGTATAAGGTACATATATTCAGGAACTTTGCACAAAATGTTAAGGCAAATATTTTTTGGAACATATTAACCCCCTAACTCCCGCACATAATGGTGATTTTTGTCTATATTCTAACAAATCGTAAAAAATACCCCTAAAAAGGGGGTGGCCGGGGATGAAATGTTCTACAAAAAAAAAAAAAAAAAATGTAAAGAGCACATAGTTTCATATGGCCAAAGGGGAAAATTTAACCCCCCACTAAAATAAAATTGCGATGTGATATTTTAAAACGACGACAACCGCATATATATGGGCAAATCTACGGAACCAGGCGATTCCATGTTACTCATTCCATTTTAATAACAATATATAATATTTTTGATGGTATCAGCATTTTCGAGGCAACGAATTTAATCAGGCTAACATCTTAAATTTTAATATTTACTCAATTAAAAACTACCCTTAATTTACCCTAATTTTGCTTGTAACTTTCAAGAGTTTTTCAACTCTTTTGATTATAACTTTTTCAGCATAAAAGGAAATCGCCCAGAACCTTTGGTGGATAATAATTATGATGTTAGAAAATCTCCCACTTGTTGAAAAAAATAGGTGCCCTCAATTAGAAACAAATGGTAGTTCTTTAAAATCTGTAACTCTGTTTTTTGAATAAAGAGGAATTTCAGAGATTTTTAATTTTTGCGCTTTCAGCCTCAATATAATTGAAAATTTTTTGATACTGACATATAACTGACAAATAAACAAAATAAATGAAACCAATTTGATTAGTGTGCCTTCAGAAATAAAGAAGATATGACAATAATAATCTCTTCACCTCTATGCGTGAACAACTTGAAATTTGATATTTTTTGGAGGGCACATCCGCAGTTTGAGAAATAATTAGTTGTAGTCCTGCGTGATCGGTATATATCGGTGATACTATTATTGTGTGTAAGTGCTAAATGGATCGTACTATTAGTTTGGTGTCCAGACCCATTTTAGGTTAAATTTTGTAGCTTTTCATAGATTTTTGGAGCTAAAAGTGATAATCCGATCGTTTTAGCACTTACACACAACAATATTGATTGCGATATATATCATATAAGCCAGATTTCAGCCATTAATTCTTTCATCTGTGGATGTGATAGTCAATTTAAAGCTTGTTTTTTAGCGTATTGTACAGCGCAAATTGATGTAAAGCCTAAAAATAAAATCCGATCTGTTTAGCACTTTCACATAATGACAGCTATGATAAGATCTACCGTTCCAGATAGATTAGACTCCATAATTCTTAAAACTGTGGATTTGCCTTCCATTTGAATTTAACCTTTTAGCGAATTTTGGAGAAAGATATGTTGTAGAGAATACGAAATTCGTCCGATCCGTTTAGCACTTTCTTCAGATAAAAATAGTAATGAAGATGTGTACCATTCAAGACATATTTGATCCCATAATTCTTTAAACCGTGGATGTGCCATTCAATTTTGTGCTGCAGTTTTGAGGGATATTTATATGGGCGCAAGTCCAAACATAGACCGATTTAAACCAATATCAATAGACTTCGTCCTAGGGCCGATATAAATTGGCCTACCAAATTTTATCAAAAATCTTAATATTTTCGACCTGTAGCTTGCGCACAAGAATACATGGAGAGACAGACAGATTACACACTTTTACCTCGATTTAATGAAAAAAGATGACATAAATTTTTCAATCATCACGGTAATTTTATTCGAAAATGCATAGTCGTGCTATATTTCCATTATTAAGTAATGTTGTTTATTTTTAATATTTCCGTCCGTCCGTCTGTCTCTCCGTGTATTCTTTTGCGCACGCTACAGGTCGCAAATTTTAAGATTTTTTGATAAAATTTGGTAGGCCGATTTATATCGGCCCAAGGACAAGGAAACAACTCAAAAATAGCCAAAAAAAAAAAAAAAAAAAAGGTTTTTGGTAACTTTGACCTCAGTTTGCTCAAAAACCAGATGTGTGGAAACCAAATTCGGACTCAGCACGGAAAAATTACTTGAAAATGTGTGGTTGTATGCCCGAAAAATCCAAAAATTTTAAAATATTTGTTAGCGAAAATGTGTGCAGTTTTTTGTTTATAACTTTTTTAGCACTGAAAAAAAATTTAGTCAAGCGAACGGATTACTTCTTTTTAATGTATTTTAAATAAGTTCATCTAGAAAAAAAATGTCTTCCACTAATTTGAAATTTTTCGTTTTTAAAATCTGAAATCGGCCTGTTTCGTAGATTTTCCCATAAATATATAATGATTTTTTTTTTTTTGGTCTCCTCTACCGGAATAATTGTCAGAACCCCTTAATTTTGGAAAAAGTTCGAAACTGTTCTGCAGTGTTATCAATATCTAATTTAAGTTAGCAACATTGAAAAGAATTTTTTTTAATAAAACCGGTACAAAAAAAGTTTGCACCTCGTCTCGCTCAACCCTCGCTCTCTTTATTTGGCCGCATTTTTTATAAATAGATTTTCTTATACATTTTTCTCTTTGCACGAGTTTGGCCCGAGTTCGCTAACTATCGAGCGAACCGTGAGTAGCATAGTTTCTCTATAAAGTATATACTTTTTGGTTTCAGCGTGTTCACTTGGCACTTGTCTATTTCATTTATTCAGTGTTAGGCCGAGTATTTAAAGAAACTGTACTATAATTTTTATATAAAATAAGCACTCCCATTTTTGTATTTTTTTGAAAAAAAAACAACTTGACAAAAACAGAAAAAGAATTTTGACATCCCAAATCTTCGCGATGACCGATATTTTCAAACACCCCAAGCCTTAGAATCCTTTTTTACTACAATGTATCTGAATTTTATCAATGTCGGAGATTATCACATGAGATAAATTCCTTTCTCGTGCCTTCTCACTTCGTAAAGCACTATAAATAGTGCTAAAAGCTCTAAGTTGCCATCACTGTTCTTAACTGTACTTCTAAGAAATAAATATTATCTTTCGGTTTAACGAATTTTATTGTGGAATTAGTAACTCCCTGCATTTGTTTGCTTCAAATGTTGTAAGAAATTCACTATTTAAATTAACATCAGAAAAACTAAAACTTGGAGTTCATTACACTTTTGTAACATTAATAAAACTAAAGTGAAATATAAAACAGATGGCCCAAAAATACACTAGTGTTTGTATAATTTACTTTTAATACGAATTTCACCCTCATTATTTCTACCCCCACATCAATGTGAAATGAAAGCGTAAAATTAAATTAAATATAACTTGATTGCTGCCCAAATACATTTGCTCTACTTTGAATCCTCTCAAGAAATCTTAACAACCCACATAATCATCATTAAACAACAATTGTGATGACAAATGCCTCCACACATGCGCAACATCCATCCATCGACCCAACCAACCATAGATACTCCACCTAAAGCTGAAAGTGATCCAAAAATAGTTTGTATCTTTATTTTAAGAAAAAAAAAAAAAAAAACACAGAAAAACATACCACTTCCGGTTTGGAGATACGTGGCGCGTGCGCTCTCACTATAAATACAAATAAACATCAAAATCATCATCATCCAACTGAAAAAACGTAGAAAATCCACTTAAAACAAAACATTTGTTTCGATCATAAATTTGAATTTAATTGCAATTACATTTAAACCTTTCACTAAGGTAAACTCTTCTACCGAAAGCCGCCTAGTGACAGTTATGACCGTTATAAATTTACAATTTGTCAAAATTCTAAATTAACTGGACCAAAGTTTGGGCAACAACAATGGAATCATAAAAAAGTAAACCCTTTTGTTTTATCCCTTAAAGAATAATAAACTGGGTCAAGTATTTATACAACAAAATTATATTACGCAGCATCATTTCACTAACAATAGATGAATGATACTAAACAATTGTACGAAAATCCCATCAAAGAACTATAAAAATGTCCGCATATGTCCACACAAAGAATATCATTGTAAAAAGCAAACACTTGATTAAGGATTTGCCAAAAGGATTTTCTTACAACGACAAAAGGATGCCCAAGGAAAATTAGCCTTCATCTACATATTTGTCTCTCTTTATTGTAAGGCGATTTAAAATGCAAATTAGCGACATTTGAAATGTAAAAAACAAGAGGACATTAAATCTCCTCTTTCAGTTTTTTTTTTTTTTTTTTGTAACCCCCTGACCAAACCAACCAAGAGTTAAATATGCACTCATTAGCCTTGGAATATGACAAAAGACAATGATGTTGATGCAGCTATAAGAAATGATAAGAAGGAAGAACTATCATGAACGAGTTTAATGCACGAGATCGGCCTCATAAGATGCTACAACAAGAACGAAAAATAACCCTTTTTCTACTGATTAACGATTCCCATCGTTAAATCTCTTTGTATTGTGTATTTTCCTTTTAAATCTTACAACAAAATCCGCCAAATAGAAAATTAGCGGTCTTCGTTTTTCTTATCAAGGATATTTACCAACATATGAACATGGGATGGGATATGATGCTGCTTTTGCTTTAGCTGTCGATCATTAAACCACCACCACCCCTTTTTCCTATACCAACAATAAAAGTGTCTTTGTAAATCTCTAAGGAGCTCTAAGGATCTCTAATGATATCTTGCTTATATTTTCCAATGTTTTATTGTTTTTCCTTTTGACAATCATCTTGTGACCTTATCTAATTGCTTCCTGGTCCATGAAGCAAATCTAAAAGGAATTTATGTCATTTTTTTTTTTATTTTATTTTGGCCGAAAAAAACGAAACGTGTTTTTGTAGTATTTGTTACAAAATGGGCTACCAGCCCAACAAAAGCTAATCATAATAAAGTGATCTTGTTAAACAGAAAAGAGGTTGGAAAACTAGAAAATGTCATTCATATTTTCATGAAATTCTATCTTTTCTTTAGAGTTTTTTTTTTCTCCTTTTAATAAAAAAACTATAATTTAACTTACAAAATTGTGTAAGAATTTATGGTTTCACATTTATTATTTTGACAGACTATCATAATTTTGTTAGTTTTTTTTTTTATATTATATTCTAAAGGAAACTGTTTCAGAAAAGGGGTTTCTGGTTGCAAGTATTACAAATATTATGTAAATTTTTTTATGGTTTTTACAAAATAATCCTTTTATTATTTTATTACAATTGCTCTACAGCTTATGGTTGGATTTTGGAATGTCCTGTTAAAAAATAAATTTTAAAATATGTTGGTATTTTATACACAAAAAGAACAAAATTCTTAAAAACAAGTAAAAAGCTTTAAATTCGGGTTTATCGAATATTTTTAACACACTACACTTGGTCTCTGTTTCAATTAATATAAAAAAATTTAAATGTGAAACCAATTTTTGTGGTGAAACAATATTTTCAGATGAAGATTTCCATCTAGGTAAAAATAAGCACCCTTGCTGCTCGCACCATGATCGCCGTTTCAACAGACAGACGGACATCGCTAAAAATAAATTTTTAACTAAAGAGACATTTAAAATAATATTTGAGGGAGTTCTAAAATAACCCAGCAAAAACAATTCCAGGTCATGCTTTACAAACCACTTCGTTCATTGCTTCCAAAGAATCCATTGGTGTGGTTGTACTGCTTTTATAGAAGTAATTCTCAACAACTTTGAAAAAATTCGCTTCTTTCGTTGCTTCTAAAGTATCCGTTAGTATATTTTACATCTTTTTACACTCATAAAAAAAAGTCCGTACAAATAGGTCAAAATTGTGCTGGCGCAAATACATGTACTATTTCCTGTTATTTTAGCAGAATTTTTACCTATTTGTACGGACTTTTTTAGAGAAAATAACAGAAAAATTAGTTCAATTTAATCAGAACGCGCTTAACAGACTTTTGCACTAACTTTTTTTTATTAGTGTAGTAGTAATTCTGAAAAACATCCCAAAAATTCACTTAACTGTTGCTTTTAAAGAATTATTGCTCTAAAAGTGATCCTTCCTATGAAGTGATTTGGACACAGTTTATTTCTAAATTAGGAGTTCGAATCCTGGTGGTACCACAGTATTTTCAATTTGTTCCAATATTTATTATGCCAGTTTCCATTCAAATCAAAGAATAGCTCAGCGGTAGAGGGCTAGACTAGACTAGCAATATTGAACTTGGAAGTTCCATACCCAGTGGCGGCAATAAAAAAAAATTAGTTTTAATAAAAAATATCTTCAATTCAACCAAAATGTTGAAGTGGGAGTACACCTCTCCTATGACACCTCACTAGGGATGCTAAACGGGAAATCCCGGGATTTTCGGGATTGGCAAAATCCCGGGATTTTTGAGAAATAATCCTTATTCTTATTTTTTAATATTAATATAAACGCAAATAAAGAAAGTGAGCAATTTTAAATTACCTACGTTTTTCTTGAATTTTCTCATATTGACAAGAAATTGATGCCAAGATATTGGTAAAATTATATATTAAGTAGATTATTCAAGTAAATTATGCAAAGACTTTCCAGAAAAATTTGAAATTTTGGTAAACAATATTAAGTTTTTGAGTAATACATGCGAAAAATCAAGTTTGTTTGTCATTTTACCGATTTATTCTTCCAAGCGAAATTCGATTTCTGAAACCTAATTTTGGCTGGGACTGTAAGTTCGAATTCTTCCATGAAAACATTTGATAACGATAAGCAAATAACTTTTTTTGCTGTAATTACACGATTTAGTGGGCAAGGTTATCGCAACGAATCTGTTTTAAAATCTGCTTACAAAATACTGGGCGCAAGTGTACTTAATGACAGGCCTTCATATATTATCCCAGCCAGAAAAATACAAACGGGAAAGCGATGGCAAGGTATTTTAACAGGTGGTACAAGTACTGACAAAAATTGGTTTCCCATTTGCAACATGATAACGTCAATAGACAAAAGGACCGGCAGTTCAAAAAGCGCCGGAAAAGTACTGGAGAAACAAAATTTTTAACTTTGGCAAAACGCTGCCAAAACCAATAAATAAGTGGTTTGGAATTATATTTCCCAAAATAAAATTTAAAAAAAATTTCATATGTATCTTTTTTGGCCCTGCCGTGATGTTTTGTAAAACAAATACTGGCAAAACGATTTTTGCAAACGCTGGCAAAGCGTCCCAAATGAGTCTTCTGCCAGTCATTTATTTTTAACATCGGTACCAGTGGTATGCAGATACTTGTTTTTTTGTACCAGTGTCAATTTCTGACTGAGATGTTTCAATATTTATAAAATGTACCACATTATTAATTAACAACTATTAAATAATTATAAAACGCTTTATTCTATAAAAAAATTAGTTACATAACATACAAATTTTTACAAATAAAGAAAAAATTAAATCCCGATATCCCGTAAAATCCCGAAATCCCGAAAAATTCCGTAGTTCCGAAAATCACGGGATCCCGATCTCGGGGTCCCGGGATTTCAATGCAAAATCCCGAATCCCGGGATTTTCAAAATCAATCCCCATTGGCATCCCTACACCTCACTATTAAATTCGTTAGTAGCTGTCGACTTCGACTTAACTATGTCCGTTAACAGAGAAAAAACTCGAAGTGTACAAAAACGTGTTTCAGATGAAAACTAACACAAAACTTTTCGTACGCACGTTAACTTTCAACGTGGATAATTATCAATGTTAAAAACTAAACGTTTATATATGTTCACATCTAACAATACTTTTTTGCGTTACTTCCTAAACAGGTTTGCTGGCAAACGATCGATTATACCGCAACTATTAAAAAAATAAACTGTTTATAATCTTTTTATACTTTAATCGGTTAAACGTAGATTTGCTTAAATACTTAACCTTGATAGGTATGACCGAAAATACAGCTAGTGTTTCTTTTAAAAAAGAAGTACATCTAGGGGTACAATAGACCGTACCGCAAAAAAAAAGTTCGCCGTACACCCTCCAATATGAAGTATTTTTGCAAGGCAATTTCAAAAAAAAAAATTTTTTTTGCCCAACGTAGGGGTCGCCTTTTTTAATTTTTCGCTATAGCTTCGGCATTAAAAGTTAGATTTTAAAGTGTGATATATCAATTTTTTGCCTCGAGGAGACCAGTATTTTGCTACGTTCGGCAACCAAAAAAATAAAAAAAATTTCTACTGGGTTTATCGAAAAACTTCCTTAGAAGACTATGCGCAATTCTGTAACAAAATTTCAATTGAAATAACCAGCTAAGATGGAAACTCTTTTTGAAGGTATTTGCAGATTACAGGAATGTATCGAACTTACAATTAGGTTCAAAAATAAATTGTAAAGGACATTCAAAGAGGTACTCGATTTATCAATTCCAAACTCTCTTTGAATTATCAGAATCGCCCCAGTCTTTATTGTTCATAAAAGACCAAACACGAGTTTAAACAAAAACTAAATCTTAAAGAAATGATAAGTGCGTGATATTTGCTTGAAAACCTCAGTTATGATCATTGAAAAAATATCACATAACACATAAATTTTTGAAAATAAAATCAATTAAAAATGTTTAAAATTCAATTCTATAAGTAATAAATCGTGCTTCATATAATTTAGAAGAAATCAATTTAATAAATTTAAAATTTTTCATATCAGCTCAAAGAACATAAAGAGGACAAGTGTCGTTACTCATTAAAACATATTTATAGCAAGAAATAACGAAATAATATTCAAGCTTAAAAGTCGTTTTAGAACTAAACAAAGAAAAAATATTTCTTGTTACAGAAAAACCACATATGGCAGGGTATTACTATGACGACGAAGACTGATACCATACTTATATTTATAAATACACTTAAGATAGGGTTGAGAGTAGAAGAATCTTTCAATGTTAAAGAAAAAACTATTGAGCCTACTTGAGATTATGAGCTTCAATATTGTGTACTTGTAGAAGAACTTCCAATTGTTATACACACTTTGTGAACTTCTAAATCTTATAGTGTACATATGGGAAGGAATGGTTCATTTTGAAAAGTACTCTTTTCAGATCTTTGACGATAGTTGAGTTGTTCTGTTCTTAAAAAAGATTTCTGTTTTTTTTCCGTTTGGCTTTAAAAAAGGGGGAATATATCCATGTACTAGTAACAATACGACAACATAAACATTTTATTAATTTATGAACTGTTGGAAATTGTTTTCAAAATATGATTATGATTTCCGATGATGATTAAAACTTAAAAAATGTTTTGGTATTTTATTCCAGCTTAAATTATACTAAAGCATAATTTGAATGTTATTGTGTCGTGTTCATATTTAAGAATTATGATGAATGAAAAGCGACACGTTTTTTAAGAATTTTAAGAAGAAGCGGATGTCGCTTAGATACGTTATATTAAAATACATACTAACATAATTGTATATTTAAAGACTCTTAAAATAACAATAACACCGTCCAACATTGAAAATATCGAATGAAATTTAAAAAAAAACGGGGGAAAACATAAATGCCCTGGCCTCTAGATCAAATATTTTGTTTGATGAAATGACTGTAAAAAAAAATATGAAAGAGACGGCGGATTTGTGTTATTTTCACCTTCTCAAAAATAATCACGAGTTTTGAAGTTATGTGGAATATACACAAGTCATGTATTTATTTCCATTAAACACAATATTTTGTAGCGTTTGGTAGCGAGAAAGACCCGGATGAATAAAAAATAGTAATTCAAAGTAATTTTTAAGTTATACTCATATAACTCAAAGTGTCTTACACTAATAGAAAAAAGTCTGTAAAAAATTTAGTTAAAACTACTAAAAATTAGTTAAAAATAATGCTGCAGAAAAAACCGCTAAAATTAGCAGCTTATTTTTGCTATATATTAGTAATATAGGAACAGCAAAAATAAAACTGTTAAATATACAGAATTTTAGTTATATTTGTTTTAAACTTTTGTTAATAGAAAATAGCAAATTAACCTGCTAAAATCAGCAAAAAATTTTGCTAAATAATTTGAAGTCTAAAAAATTACAAAAAAATTTTAATTTTCGAAGATTTTTGAAAACGGCAGTTTACAATTTTTTCATGAAATATTTCTGCTGATTTTAGCATGATAGACTGCTATTTGCATTTAACTAAATTTAGCTTAAAAATAGCAAAAATTTCGATTCCCAACCAAGGCGCGCAACAACTGTTCTAAAATATAACATCTCGCGCAATAACAATGTTGCCATATTTCACCACCCTTCACTTCTTCCCTATCCCCTTTCCAAAGCACAGTGGGCCAGCATCTTCGAATTGTGGCCAAAACTAGAATATTGAGTACATGAGACATGGGATTTGGTTGTTGCTGATCACGAATCTGAAATAAAAAAAATATAAAATTCAAAATGGCGGATCCAAGATGGCGGCCATTAATTTTTAGTTTTTATTATATTGGACTTAAAATAATCAATCATATAGGTCTAGGATCCGCTGATTAAAAATCTGAAATTAAAATTTTGAAATTCAAAATGGAGGATCCAATATGGCGATAAACAATTTTTCATTAAATTTCTTATGTCGCCTGATTTACTCCAAATTTCCACCAGGGGAAGTTTTTGGGTAGCAGATTACGAATCTGAAATCAAATTTTAAAAATTCAACGTGGCGGATCCAATATGGCGGCCATAAATTTAAAATTGTTATGTGTTGGAAAATAAATTACACTGTACAAAAAAAAAGTTCTGATGACAACTAATTCTGGCATAGGGACAAAAAAAAATATAACTGTATCGGCGTTTTAAAAATTTTCGCCTGGCTCTAGGTTTTTGGGAGGTTAAAATTTCCACTCTCTTGAAAATGTTTATTGTGAATCGGCATAGGAAACCATGTGAATCTTCCATTTTAGGTATAGGATATGTTTAGCGAACTTATGTAAAACACTACGAGCGACATTTTTGTGGAACATTTTAACCCTCTAACTCTGCAATTAAAGGGTCTCTTTTGGCCCTTTTTTAAAAGTGTCAAAAAAGACCCATAAGTTGAAGAGTTAGAGGTTTAAAATGTTCCGCAAAAATATTTGTCATGAAATTATATTATAGGTCTCTGAAAATATCAAAGTTGAAAATTTAACTTCAATGCCAGAAATAAGTCAAAACTTAAAATGTGTTTAAGGGTTAATTTCGTACTTATTCAGAATTGGCACACAAATGTCCCACAAACCTGGACTTTAGGGGGCTAGTCTGTGTGAGAAAATCAGAACCTTCATTTAAGGTAATTTTTAGTGCTATTTTTTAGTTTTTACTAAAACTCTGGAATGCTGTAAATCAGCGAGATCTGAAGGTACTTTTTCAGTTAAAGGGCAAAATCCCGAAAGTTTATGAACGGTTAGAAGACATCTTACAGAATACATTGGCATTCAAGTTTTTCAAATATCTCTTGGAACATTTTGAACATCCTAAATTTTCAAAAAAACCCATATTTTTGAGGTAAAATTAATAATTTTGTTACTTTTTTCGTAAATACTTAAGAGGTTTCTATTTTTTTTTTTTTTTTTTTTTTTGAGAACTAGTTTCAGTTTTATAATTTGAGATTGTTTTTGGAACAAATTATTGTTTATTTATGACTTTTTTATTGTATCATTATAGAATAAAAAATGTCACAAAATTAAAAAAACTTTGACTTTGAAACTTTGACTTAATATTTTTTTACAAAAACACACAGAAGAGGTATATTTTCAAATTAACCACAAATTTTATTGAAACATCATTTTCTACATCTCAATAATTGACTTTTATTTTGATGGAAGGTTCAAATTTTATAAATACAAAAGAAAAATTTGGAAACATAAAGAATTTAATACACTTCGTAGCTATAGATAGACGCACCTATAAAACAGCTGGTATGTGAGGTTCTAAATAATTTAGACTTATAAAAGACCTTGTTACTAAAAGGAAAATATAAAACACATATATTTTAACAAAAAAAAATCTGTAACGTAGATCTAATTTAAACCGCCATTTTTAAAATTACTAGTGTTTCATAACTATAGACACACTTTAAGAAAAATTGATTTCAGAGTTAAAAACATTTGCGTAAAATATTAAACTAATTTATTGTTTTAGGTAAAGTCTATCTGATTTTAAATAATACCAAAAATCCCATTTGGCCTCCACCATTGTCCACTGTCCACCAATTTTGTTACCACGTGTTCACTCATTGGCCTTCAAACACGAATTTGTGCTCTTCTAAGATCAAAAACTGGTTGATACTATCGATCTTCTGTAAAAAAATTACATAATAAAATTGCGTTGGTATTCTAGAATCGACTCTTATCCGAAAATATATGGGTCATTCAATAGCTTTAGAATTTTCAGTTTGAAAGCATCCCTAAGTAAGTTGATTTTTAAGACATGTTGCGTTGTCAGGTTAAAAAATCAGTTTTTATAACCGTTTTTTCTTACAATAAGCATAAGTTTCTCTTCCAGGATTGAAGTAGACTTCAATGAGCACGAATCTATTTTCTGAGTGTAGCTTAATATTTTAGAATCTGTTGGAATTTTTCATACATATAACCAAAACTTTTATTTTGTTGGACAGTGTAATAATCAAATTATCATAAACGGCGTCTCTTTTTCTGTTCATTTTTTTTTTCTACAAATACTTGTGAAGGAGTTGATTTTTGAAACTTTATGCTTTTATTTCATTAAACAATTTTGAAAACACACATCATTTTGTATATTTTTGATTGTATGTATGTCAGACTGCCTGTTCCTATTTTTAGTTGATTTTTATATCACAAGTAACCTTGTCCCCCAGTTTTTGCTGCAATTGATATTTGTAACGTATTTTGAAAACAACATATTAAAAGACATAAATTGTGCATAATTTATAACCAATTATGAGTTATTATCTATTTTGTATTTAATTTTAAAAATATAACGTTTTTTCCATATGTCCTGCGTAATTGAATCCTTTTTCAAATAAATATAAAAACACATTCACAACAAATTTTACTTTTCGTAGTGTAATAAAAGGGGCTTGTCAAAATACATACTCCTGCGCATGCGCCACTTTTCCTTGTCTTTCTTTCTAACCTATTTTACAGTTGTTTAAAATTTAATATAATATACGTCATCATCCCTCACTCCCTTCCTTGCGCCTCGTTGTAATACTGTTGTATTTTAATTTTGAACCCACAATAGCACGAGCCACATTAAATTTCATTCACATAAATATTTATGTTTTAAATGTATTTCATTTTATTTATTTTTTTGAGTAGAAAACCATTTGTAAAGCAATCAATTTAAGGTGCAACAACCTTAAAGTCGTTGATTTGCGTGTTTTTTCTATTATACTGTCAAATACAATTTAGAAACTTCTCATAATTGTATGCGTAGTAATATTAGAGTATTCATTTAAACAGTAAGTCAGTCAGACGTTTGGTTTACATATTGTGTTGGTGTCTCAGACGTTTGTGTTCAAAGCAACCCTTCTTTTCGTACCATATGCGCCAACATCAAATTTTCACCTATTTTTAAACAAGAGTTTAACGCCCTCACTTCAAGACATAGAACAAGAACGTCAAAAAATAAACGGCAAAATTGCAGTTTATGGAGTCTGTTTCGTAAAAAAAAAAAAAAAAATATGAACCCTTCTAGAATTAAAAAAGAAAAAAAACGAAATTAATTTTGGGAGGGGCTCGGCCCCGGAAAGCCAGTGGGCGGCAAAAAACGGTGGAAGATAGTAACATGCAAGTGTGGGTACTCAAATTAAAGGAAATTGTCTCACGATTCCAAAAATGTATTTTTTTCTTTTATCCATAAAACCTAGCCCCATCTAGAGCCATTTTTCGACCACTAGGGTGGGGGGTCGAAAAAAGTGAAAAAATAATATAAGCGCAAATAAAAAAACACAAAATATGCATTAGAAAGGCACCAAATATGCATTTAAGTCAAAATATGCAAAAACATGCAATTTTTTGTCATCGTTAAATACCGACGCAAAAAGTTATTTTTATCTCGCCGAAACAGCTCCAAACAGCTCTCAGAATTATCGACACGTTGTTGTTTTTGGTGCACTGTGAGCAAACGCGGCTCCCCTTTCGAGAACAGCTTTTTGAAGCACAAATGTTCATATAAAATAAAGCCGACACGTTACTTCGATATCTTTAAGGTATTAGCTATCTCCTGCAACTTCACTTTACGGTCTGCCAAAACTATTCTGTGAACTTTTTTGATGTTTTCCGGTATCCCCACCAGAGCGTTCCGCGTCATCGGTGTTTGTACGACCACGTTGAAAGCCAGCAAACCATTTTTCTATCATTTGTCTCCATGGACCAGAGTCCAAATAACACTTATCCAGCAAAGGTGTTTTTGCCATTAAAAAGCAATGATAAATCAACACACGAAATTGCTTTGAATCCATTGTTTTCAAAATTGCAAAAGTAGCGTCACTAAAACAGCTGTTCACTTGTTCACTAATGAACGAATTGTCATTAAAATTTGACAGGTATCATCTGAAGGTAGGTATTTCCAAAAAATCATATGGATTTTTCATTAGTGGCGCCACTTATATGTCATCCTATGGATTTTTCAGCCGATGTGTTCCCAGGTAGAAAAATACAAACGGCACAATGTTGGCACATCACAGATTTTTTTTATTTTTTTTTTTTTTTTTTGGCAATGTCTTGAGACTTGATGGAATTTCTTCAAATGTATTCTTTCGAAACTTCACAAGAAAAGAATGGCGATATCTCTCTTACATAAATAATTGTGTAATAGATGTAAAAATACGTAAAATTTATAAAATTGTTAATTTTAATAAATTAAAAAAAGCTCGTTAATTTTCAGAAAACAGTACTGGCAAAGAACATTTTAAGTAGTACCGGCATTTCGTAAAAAAACAGTGCTCTCCCAGTACAACTTTTGTTGTAACGTCGGCAATTTCTACCTGGGTTATTACATAATGCATTATTTCAAATTAAAAATAAATGACTGATAATTTTTTTATTCAAATTTTGTAACATTACCCAGCAAAACGTTATTAATGGGTGCGATTAATTTATACATTAACTTGTAATGATAAGTCGTTACCTTCTGCATTATTTTAAAACAGAAAGTAATGACTTAACAAATTTTGTTGGGTGTCCGTTAAGGTGTCTATTGTTACATGTATGTGTCAACTACAATTGTCTGGGCTAACAATCAGATACCAGGTTCTACTCTCAGCGTGACCACTAGACCGTACCTCAAAAAAAAGTTCGCCGTACACCCTCCAATATGAAATATTTTTGCAAGGCAATTTCCAAAAAAAATAAATTTTATTTTGCCGAACGTAGGGGTTGCCTTTTTCAATTTTTCGTTATAGCTTCGGCATTTAAAGTTGGATTTAAATGTGGAGGAGACCAGTGTTTTGCGATAGAGGAAAAATCCAATGAAAAAAAATTTAAAAAGCAACCACTACGTTCGGCAACCAATATATAAAAAAATTGCTACTGGGTTTATCGAAAAACTTCCTTAGCAAAAGTTTAATGATTTTTTGCGAGCTTTAATTTTCTGACATTAGGGTCGTACATTAGGGTCGTAGCAACTGAGATCTGGTGGTTAACTAGTAGAACGGGATACTTAAGGTCAATGGCCCTTAGAGCAAAATACTGGTCTCCTCGAGAGAAAAACATCGATGTATCATACTTTAAGATCCGACTGTAAATGACAAAGATATAACGAAAAATATAAAATAGCGACCCCTACGTTCGGCAAAAAAAAATAAAATTTTTTTTTTTGAAACCTTGGAAAAATACTTCATATTGAAGGGTGTACGGCGAACTTTTTTTTTGCCTGTACGCTCTAGTGACCACTAGACCCTACCACCCTCCTATATGAAATATTTTTGCAAGGCAATTTAAAAAAAAAAAATTTTTTGCCAAAAGTAGGGGTCGCCATTTTACATTTTTCGTTATATCTTTGGCATTTACAGTCGGATCTTAAAGTATGATACATCGATGTTTTTCTCTCGAGGAGACCAATGTTTTCCTTTAAGGACCATTGACCTCAAGTATCCCGTTCTAGTATTTACCCACTATATCTCAGTTGCGACTACCCTAATGTACCACCTTAATGTCAGAAAATTAAAGATTGCAAAAAATCATTTCACTTTTGCTAAGAAAGTTTTTCGATAAACCCAGCAGAATTTTTTTTTTATTTTTTTTTTTTTGTTCGCCTTTATAAATTTTTTTTCATTTAATTTTCTCTTTATAGCAAAACACTGGTTTCCTCGAGGCAAAAAATCGATATATCACACTTTAAAATCCGACTTTAAATGCCGAAGCTATAACGAAAAATTTAAAAAGGCGACCCCTACGTTCGGCCAAAAAAATCTAGTGACCACGTTATATATTTAACAAAAAAAATTTTGTAATTATTTTGTTTTTAATAAAAATTTGTTTTATGAAAATTTATTTTGGGACACATTACTTTTCCAATCCTTGTAACCATATAAGTAACTACTCAATTGATCACCTCCAAGGTAATGGATACATACATTACCTTGGGCTTATCACATGTAAAATTCATCTGTGAAGTAAGGTGTAAAGTAATGCACGAAACCCAATGGCTATACATTATTTATTGTAATGTGTGGTTTTGCTGACAAAATGTACACCATTAAGGAAACCATAATTTCGCTCTGAAAACCTAACTTCAATTGTAATCAACATAACATACTGTGAGTGTCAAAAGAAAATGTACACGTTGGTTTATTATATTTACAGTTTCATTTCACTATTGCAATTCTGCTCTATTTAGCATGTTATGTTTTTTCTGGATCTTGTCCAAATGATAATTTCCCAGCAAAACCTTGGTAATATATGGGTACTACTATGCATATTACCTGGTAATATATAAACCGCTTACCCTTGCGTTACTTGTAATACGAAATTCATACGTTTGAATGTTTTATTGGTATAAATAATTCGTTTTTCTAGAAAATTTTAGAAATTCTATTTTATGTTAAAAATCCGTGAATTGATATTCGGTTTAAAAAATTAAAATTTAAACAAAATGTTTTTGAAAACTCCTTACACGTAAGTTCAGAATAACATGTTATTAGGTAAGGAGTTACCTCGATGGACACATGCCCTTGTTAAAATAATAGCTTTGGTAATAGAAAAGTAAGAGTAAGAGGCTACCCTTATTTCTTCTTACCAAAGTCATTACCGGGTAATAGAAGGTTTTGCTGGGTTCTAATCAAAGTTAGATATTTCATCAGGAATTACAAATAATGCCATGTTTTTATTTCAATTCTTTTTAAAATTGCACAGACATTCAAACAATTTAATAATAAATCAAAATATTGAAAACTAAAAACGAACATTTGAAAAGAGTGAAAATGTAACTGCCTCCATTCAGAAGGCATTTAATGTGATCACACGTAAGTAGTATAATAAAAATGCTGGTTGTAACTGGTACTTTTTATCCATTTTTTAAATGGGATGTGAATGAAATAAGGTGAGATATTACAATATTTTGCATATTTTACACACTCAGAACTTTTGTTCAATCGATGTTTTTCTGACGTTTTATGCCGCACCCAGTGTACTCACATAAAAACTGTGAATTCCTGATAAGAAAAAACAAAAAATTATTTAAAACACAGTGATTTTTTTTTTCAGCAACATCCGTCCAATCTTCACACTTACCCTGCTGAGAGTGATGGCTTTCTTTTACAGCTTCTTGAATACAATTTTTTTTAAATTCTGGGTGCTGTTTTTTGTTTTACAAAAGGTGATCGTGAAATAAATTGTAAATGTGCGTGTGAAGATCTGCGATGATGAGGGTATTATTCAAATTTCTGATTTTTTTTTTTATTGATGTAAAATGATGATGAAGCAGTTGGTAGTGAAGCGTCAAAAAAGGGATGCTGCTAAACAAAAAATAACACTCTTACATTAAAGCCAAGAACCATGCTAGAGATACATTTGAAAAGTGCAACTACAATTACTTCTACATCCCATACAGATTTAAATGGCTGATTTTTCTTTTTACATTTCTAAACAAAAAAAAAAAAAAGCCGCGTTTGTTTTTGGAACAAGACATTCTTTAAGTTTATGACTTTACTTTGATGGTGAACAGTAGCAGTACTGACGTGTGAAATGGCTTTTTCAAACAACAATGAAGCTATTCTATTCAAGTCTATTATTTTTTCTTTTTATCCAATCTGAAGATAAAGCAATTTATTTTAAAAAATTTAATGAATAATAATTCATAATATTAGACCCACTGTGCTGAGCACCGAGTTTCATAAAAATAAGCACCCTGAATCACTATGATGATATTCGCTCTAAGACGCTTTTCTGAGGGTTGAGTTTAAGTTTATGGGTGATATTTTTTTTTTTCTAAATTCTAAAATGTCGTCTTGTAATTTTAAACCCTTTTTTAAATTTTTTTTTTTTTTTTAATTTCTATATAAATAACTTAAGCCAGAACATTTTGTAAGCATGTGGTTGCAACGTATTTGTACCAAAAAAAAAGGTTTTTTTTATTCCCACTGCGTTTTTTCTACTTATTTTAACTCTTTTTACCCCTGCCATGTTTTTTAGTTTTTTAAGGATTTGTGACACTTTTTTTTGTATTTATTGCAAAAAAAAATCTTTTATTTCCTTAAATTACATAATACTTGAAATATGATTTCGTTTTGTTTAATTTATTGTAAAAACTTTATTATATTTTATAGAATTTTGTAGTTTTTTTTTTTTTGGAAATTGCTTTGTAACCGATATATGAACACAGTTTTTCCCAAATCTTTTATTTTGTTTTTTAAATTAGCTAACAAAATTTTAATAATAAAAGATTTTCCAAAAAATCCTATGAATAATAAATGATTTAATGTAAATGATCCATTTTGTTTATCTGGGCGTTTATCATGTTGCGCAGTATGTTGTAATTGTAATGAATTTTATACTTTTAACCCTCTAATGATCAAGCTATATTATTTCAATTAAAAAGAGGGGGTCAATTCTTGCTCTAGATTAGGAAAATTACAGCAAACAAATAAGAGATTGAAGATTATTCTTTAATTTTTGAAATAGCCCAAAAATAGAGACAGGTAAATCTTACAAGGAATAATAAGGTTCAATGTCGAAATTACTAAAAAATATATTAAAATTCAAATACAAATAAAAAAATGTATTTCCTATATTATTTTCTATTGCTCTATCCACAGCTGGGTGTAATTGTGATTGGCCTTATAAATCGCCATCACCAATGATACCCCAAAAAAATATTTATAATCGTCTTATAGAATTCCCGGACCTGGGTTTTCAATCAAGATCGATTATGACGCCATCTTTTCGAAATACGAAAGAAAAAGTAATCTACATACTCAAAAATATTTTGAATTGTCTTTGGCTTCATTTTTTGAGTCGTTTAGGACAGAAATTTGATGTTATTGGTGAAAATTGATGAAAAAAGGAGAAAAAATGACAACTATTTGCAGATTTCACTCGATAAAATTAGTCCAGCTTGATTTTTTACATGGATGTATTAATAAAAATTATTTATTTAACCCTTAGCTACAATTTTGCTGAAGAATGAAATGAGAAATCATCAATGGTTCTTGGGTTATAGCTGAAAAACTAAGCAAACAAACATCAAGATAAGGAGAAAATATAAAAGGTCATAAAAAAGTTTGGCCTGAGAACGCCAAACCCTTTGGAGGTTTTACTATACTAGCCTAGTACTTTCACCCTGACTTGGAATTTCTCACCCCCCAAAATGGTTGTTGCACTTTGTTATTAATACCTTCGTTTGCCATAACAAACATTTCTAAAAATTCTAAAAGATCGTCTCCTGATGATTTTTGTAGGCAAGAATGGTTCCACCCTAAAGAGAATTATTTTTTAGAATTTGTTAAATAAATTTTACGGTTTTGACCAGGGACGTAACAGTTATAACTTTTATTCAAAAAAGTGATTGTTTTACAATTATTTCTTGTTTGAGTATTTTTAATTTTCTGTTTATTTGCTCTGTTTGATTTTTATTTTTAATTCAAACAAAAACAATCCAAACACGATTTTTATTTTTTCAAAAATAATAAAAGTTATTTTGTGATTTTTTTTCTTTTTTAAAAAATAACAATTAAGAATATAAATAAAAAGCCATAGAACCAATGACTTCACCAATTATAATATCCTGATGATGTCAACTAGTGTTAATAAAAGATTGAACAGTGATTTAAAGTGAGTAAATATGTATATTCCAGCAACTTCCGGCATTCCATTTAGGTCAATTTTTAATTTTTATTTTATTATCAAATAAAAAAGTTATTGCTTAATTTTTTCAAAAAAATCGTTCTGTAACTTTTATAAAAAGTTTTAAAATAAAAATCAAAAAACAACAGAAATTTATAGAGTAAAATATAAAAATTGAAAAAATTAAAATCTTTGCCAAACTTTGTGCTTTTTTTGAGCAATATGATTTATAAAATATAGTGCATTATTGAAATATTATAATTAAATAAATTTGGGTGGTGACTTTTTTAGAAATATAACAGTTATTTTGGGTCTCTGGTTTTGACACAATTAATTACATTATTAAAAAATAAATTTTTAACTTATTTTTTTTTTTATTTTAGTAATTTCGATTAATCGTATTAAATTATTCGTTATTCGAAATTTGTGCATTTGAAATTATTCGAACAGTCTTTGACGAAAATTGTTCGAAAAATCGATAAATTGTTCGAATCAATTGAATAGCCTAGCCTAGATACACCTTTTAGTATACCGGACAAGTCGGAATTACTTTTTGGTATGATTTAAAGATGTCCGTCTAAGGTCGCAAATACATATTAAGATATTTTGATGGAATTTGGTACACTGAGTTATACCGGCCCAAAGAACTATTGATTTTTGTTAAAATCGGTCCATGTGCCTAGTGCCCATATAATGATCCCGAAGATGTTTTAATGAAATTTGATATGCTAACTCGCATGTGCCCAAGGACACATCCAACGGATTCTAGATAGGAGCGGTTCATATTTGGACCTATTTTCCATATGGATTTTCCAATTTTCTTTTAAATACACCTAACATTAGGTAAATCAAAATTTCTCACTGTTTTTCTAATTTGTTATAATTTATTAGAGAATTTTTGACACAAGCCTATTTCAATCCATTCGAATTTCGGATTCAAACACTAGCTGACTAGACTGATGTATTGTATCGTACATATAGTCGACATTCTCAACTTTAGCTTCTTTACTCGTTTTAACATTTATATCCGATTAATAGAGCCATCTAAAAGCGGAAATAGGAGTTGTTCGCTTACCAAAGGATCCTGAGATCTCATTTCTTCAATTTCCATATTCCTAATTCCGGGATTTAAACGAAAACCATTCATCGTATCAAAGTAGTTTTTGTTTTCTATGAATATACCCAGCAAAAAAAGAGATGCCGAAGCAGTAGAAAAAGAACTACAATCGATGATCTAGACGTACTTCTTTTTTAACATAATCATCAATGATTTTAACATTGAGTTATCATAGGAGAGGAGTACCTACTCCGACTTCATCATTTTATCAGCACTTTTTGAACGAGTGCAAAAATAAGCTCTCTTTCACCAATTAAAAGTCAAAAAAAATCTTCCCAAAAAACATTGTATTTTTTTTATTTTACAAAAGTTTTTTATTGCCGCCACCGGGTATCAAAATTACGTCCTCATGATTGCTAGTCTAACTTTACCGCTGCGCTATTCTTTGATGTGAAAGTTGAAAATACAAAAAAAATTAATAAAATTAAAAATAATAAATTTTTTTTGTTCCCGCTGGGAATCGACCACGCGATAATCTATTTGGAAATACCAAATGATACCAAAATCACTTTTTAGGATCACTTCTAGAGCAATTGCGCTTTAGAAGCAATACTTAAGTGATTTTTTGCAAGTTGTTTAAAAGTAATTCTAAAAACGCTGAAAAATATATCAACGGATACTTTGGAAACAATGAAAGAAGTGATTTTTTGAAGTTGTTCATACTTACTTCTAAAAAAGCGGTAAAAATACACTAACGGATACTTGTTAAGTAGTGAAAGACGTAGTTTTTAAAGCATCACTTCCAATTTTTTTGCTGGTATAGTATTATTCTCATTATTCTTTAGTATGAGGCTCACATTTCTTCAACTAACATGGCGAATATATAAATTGCAAAAAAAAAAAAAAATCCCACATTACTGCTGAAAAAATTTAAATAATTTTTTCATAAGATAAACCAAAATCTAATCTACAAATAGAAATTTAATGAAGATTCTAATTTACATTTATTGTTTTTTTTTTTTTTGTTTAACATATTTCAAATTTTAATTAAAGCCTGCTGCACGATAAAGGTAATTTTCCTAAAAATTCTTGGAAGCTGCTTTATATCATGCATAAATTACAGGAGAGAAGATGAATATTGTGTTGTTTTGAAGATAGTCGCTTCTGCTACCCCCACCCCAAATTAACATCATGTAGTGAAATGCAGTGAGTTCATTGATATGACCCATAAGAAAATTAATTTTAACAACACTACATAATTTCTCCAGACAGTTGTCTACAAATTTCAAGGAAGCCTCCCTAATAAAAGGTACAATTTGTCTGTCCTACACACTTTTCTTAGATGAAATTGCTGAGTACTGCACAAACACGCATGTAAAACTATGAGTAAATATTATTGATCGATCGGGTGGTTGTATGTATGAACAACGTACATTATGGTTTTCAATAGTTTATTATTGGTGGTGGTTGGTTGGTAACAGAGCTTTGAAGAATTAATTCCTTAATTCAATTTTTCAATTCTGTATTAAAAATTCGATGAATTAATTCACTAAGCAATATATATTGAATGGAATTAATTCATATTTGCTTTCGTTCGATTTATTTTGTTACGAATTAATTCAATTGCAATAGTTCTTTTTATTAAATCAAAAGAATTAATTCACTGGTGAATTAATTCCTTATTGAATTAATTCACTACTGAATTCGTTCAATTTCATTTTCGTTCAGTGAATTAAAAATAATAAAATTACGTTCAGTGAATTAAAAAAAAATAAAATTACGTTCAGTGAATTAAAAAAAAAAATAATAAGTTCACTGAATTGAAAAAAAAATAAAATAAGTTCACTGAATTGAAAAAAAAATAAAATAAGTTCACTGAATTCAAAGCCTGTGTTCTGCCGTTCAGTAGAAGAAAACAATAATCTACAAATAAATTTTTTAAATAAGCAATTTTACAGCGTGTGCTAGTAAAAATAAACAAAATAGAAACCGGATGCTGTTTATCAACCTACATGATTCAAAAATAAATCCTTTTACTATTAAATATAAAAACTTTACAGATATAGATAAATTTGGAAAAAAAATATAACTATTAATTTTTCAAACTAGTTATATAGTTATATTTTTTTTCCAAATTTATCTATATCTGTAAAGTTTTTATTTTTAATAGTAAAAGGCTTTATTTTTGAATCATGTAGGTTGGTAAACAGCATCCGGTTTCTAATTTGTTAATTTTTACTAGCACACGCTGTAAAATTGCTTATTTAAAAATTTTATTTGTACATTATTGTTTTCTTCTACTGAACGGCAGAAAACAGGCTTTGAATTCAGTGAACTTATTTTATTTTTTTTCAATTCAGTGAACTTATTTTATTTTTTTTCAATTCAGTGAACTTATTATTTTTTTTTTAATTCACTGAACGTAATTTTATTTTTTTTAATTCACTGAACGAAAATGAAATTGAACGAATTCAGTAGTGAATTAATTCAGTAAGGAATTAATTCACTTTTTTTCCGTTCGATTTATAAAATTGAACGCGTTCACCGGTGAATTAATTCATTTGATTTAATAAAAAGAACTATTGCAATTGAATTAATTCTTTGAATTTGTTGTTTGATGAACGCATTCAGTTGAACGAATTCAGTGAATTACTTAAGAAAAGGAATTCATTCAATTGTAGAGAAAATTGAATTCGATTGGTAGTGAATTCATTCAAAAAGGAATTAATTCTTCAAAGCTCTGGTTGGTAATCGTGCTTTAGTTGTACGTGCAGTAAGGAAGCTTCAAAGCAAAACCTGCACTTAAAAGTGCACAGCTGGCTTTCTCCCAAAATGAATTACATATAAAATCGATATTTTCATATATTTTTCTCCCGTGTATTGCTTTTATGCTCGTCGTCATCTTCCTCAAGGAGGAGAATAAAGTATGAGTAATGCTTTTCTCACATGTATATGTGTGTTCCCTACATTGAGGTCCGTGTTTGTTCTCCCTTTACAAATTTTTAAAATGTTTATTTATGTTTTGAACATTAGCACACGAAAATATCCTTCCCCGTACTCTTTGACTTAACTTATTTATTTCGTCCTTTCTTAAACCTAACGTGAATCCGTCAGAATAACTATTGCAGCAGACGTTAAGGAAATTTTATTTCGTCATAACCAAATGCCAGTGGCATATGCACATATTTCTCGCACATTTCTGTAGATTTTATACACTATCGCCAACAATTTTACAAAAAAAATTTATTGATGACACCCAAAAATCCATAGAAAATCACTACATTTTAAACAGCGCAAAAATTTAGCGACCTTATCGATAGATTATCAAAAAATGATACATAAAACCACTGAGACTAGGTAATTTTAAATGATGAAAAGTTTTACGATTGTCTTTTAAATTATTATCGATTTTCACTGAATATTTGTATTTAAAAAATCAGTAGAGGGCGTTGTGCGGGCGGTGTAAAACTGCATACCAATATTTGATCGAAATGTGGATTTTTTAGAAAGTTTTTATAAAAAATCGTTTAAATTTTTTTTTTATAATAAAAGAATAGAAATGTTAATTTTATGATATTACCCAGCAAAAAAAATTGGATGCTTTACAAACTACTTCTTTCACTGCTTTACAAGTATCCGTTAGTGTATTTTTACTGCTTTTTTAGAAGTAATTCTGAACAACTTCAAAAAATCACTCCTTTCATTGCTTCCGTTAGTATATTTTTACAGCTTTTTTAGAATTACTTCTGAAAAATATCCAAAAAATCACTCAAATATTGCTTCTAAAGCATAATTGCTCTAAAAGTGATCCTAAGAAGTGATTTTGGTATCATTTGGTTTTTCTAAACAGATGATCGCGGGTTCGATTTCTGGAGGGACCAATATTTTTTTAATTTTTTGTAATTTTTTTATCTTTTTTAATATTTATAATTAATTTGTTTAAATTCAATATTTTTAAAATTTTTAAAAATATATAAAATAAAAATGATGAAAAATTACTTTTTATGTGCTTATGAAAATAGTACTGAAAATAATACTGAATTGCAGCCAACCTCTTTCTCTGTTTAGAAAGTACTTTTATTGCAGAGAATAAAGCACAATATTTCGCAATGACAAAGTGGTGTTTTTATACCACTCAACTTTCTCAGCGGTAGAGAGCTAGACTAGCAATCATGAGGTCGCAAGTTCGATACCCAGTGGCGGCAATAAAAAAACCTTCGTAAAATAAAAAAAATATAATTTCTAGTACTGGAAAAATGTTGAAGTGGGAGTACTGCTCTCCTATGACAACTCAATTTTAAAATCATTAGTGTTTATGTTAAAAAAAATTACATCTAGATTATCAATTGTAGTGCTTTTTCTACTGCTTCGGCATCTCTTTTTTTGCTGGGTATCCAACATAAAACTGTTATTACTGCTGATAAAAAATGCCAGATTTTTGGCTAATAGCTACTCAAAAATTTTTCTCGCTATGGGCAAATATAAAATCTCTAGATCTGACAAGAAAATCGCCATTCTGGAAACAGTCATTGCATGAAAAGTTTAAAGCGAAAATAAATTTTCTATTAGGAAATATTATGCATGTTTTGACTGCAAAGTAGTACACCAAATCCAAAATTTTACTAAGACACCGATCCGCTGTACATTTTTTAAAAAATTTCGTCCTAGGCTTTCTCATTGTCCCTCATTTCGTCCCATGAATGACGAATTATTTTTGAATCGAGGACTCTTTAAGGGATAATGAGAACCAGATAGAAATTAAATTAGGTTTATTTTTTGAGATACATAAATCCCCTGCACTGAAAAATTATCGTATTTTTATAATAGCTGAATAATCGCGAAATTTTCAGCATTTGTAAAATCGGTGTATCTTGAAACGATACATTAAGTAGTGGAAATGTCATATTTTTTTTTTTATTTATTTATTTATTTTATACTGCAACTACTGTTTCTATAAAACTAACAAGCAATTTTTTGCATATATACATTGGTATCTTAATTAATTTTGTTTATATATATAAAGTCCGATCACTATTTGTCCTAACCAGGTCAGAGGGCTTTTTGCGTTTGAGTCTGCGCTCCATACCAGCTATATTAATGAGGGATGATGCCTCGGTGTTGACGTGTTTCTGCAGTCGTTCATGGTGTTTTGCTGCTATTTTTTGGATTTCTGTAGCTACCAAATCAACTCCTAGATCTCGATGAAGGTCAGCTATGCAGATATACCATGGTGCGTTGACAATACCTTTAAGCACCTTATTTTGAAAGCGTTGTATAACATTGATATTTTTGTTACTAGTACAACCCCAGAGTTGCACACCATAAGTCCATATGGGTTTAAGCATTTGGTTGTATATCAAAAGTTTATTTTCGGTAGCAAGAGATGACTTTCTCCCAATTAACCATTTAAGTTTCTTCCATTTTATTTCAAGTTCTGTAGATTTCATTTTAACGTGCTCATTCCATCTTAGCTTTGTATCCAAGGTCAAGCCGCCCAATATGAGAAGACAGACGCTGAGGGATTTAAGGGAAGTTCGTGGGTTCGTTCGGAAGGTCGTACTCCTCATGAGTGCCTCTGGCATGGGTGTCCCTTCTGAGAGTAATATGGTAACGCGATAAATTACTCCCTTCAGTACGGCCACAATGAGTCCTCGCACTTAAGCATGCACATTGCGTCAAGATGATCACACTATTCGCGGATGTGTTTTAGGGAAACGATACAAAAAATATTAAAAATATTTTTCATCGATTTATGTAAAAACGAGTAAAAAGGTTAAAGTCGGGCATGCCGACTATACAATACCCTACACCAGTCTGGGTAAAAGCCAACTAATGTTTGGATCCGAAATCCGAATGGGTTAAAATGGGGCTTATGTCAAAATTTTCTATAATGTGAGTCAGCGCACCATATTTCATTAAAATATCTTAATATTTGCGACCTGCAGTTTGTAACCAAGCCAATTTTGGGGGGACCCTTATATGGGCACTAGTTCTAAACATGGACCGATGTTCACCAAAATCAATAGGCTTCGTCCTTGGGCCAACATAGGTCTGTGTACCAAATTTCATCAAAATATCTTAATATTTGCGACCTGCAGCGTATAAACAATATGATTTTGGGGGGACCATTATATGGCCACTAGGTCTAAATTTGGACCGCTGTTAACCAAAATCAATAGGCTTCGTCCTTGGGCTGATATAGGTCGGTGTACCAAATTTCATCAATATATCTTAATATTTGCGACCTGCAGCGTATAAACAATATAATTTTGGTAGGACCCTTATATGGGCACTAGGTCTAAACATGGATCGATGTTCACCAAAATAAACAGGCTGCGTTACTGGGCCAACATAGGTCTGTGTACCAAATTTCATCAAAATATCTTAATATTTACGACGTGCAGCGTATAAACAATATAATTTTGGTAGGACCCTTATATAAGCACTAGGTCTAAACATGGACCGATTTTAACCAAAATCAATAGGCGTCGTCCTTGGGCCGACATAAGTCGGTGTACCAAGTTATATCTTAATATCTTAATATTTGCGACCTGTAGAGTGCGCACAAGAATGCATGGACAGACAGACAGACGGACGGACAGACGGACATCGTTAAATCGAAATAAAAAAAAATTCTGAGCCGATCGGTATACTATAAGGTGAGTCTAGGACCAATATTTTTTGGTGTTACAAACATCAGCACAAACTTATAATACACTGACCACATAGTGGTGTAGGGTATAAAAAGTTAATTACCATATTCTACGGTTAGAAAAGTGATAAGAAAAAACTTTAATGAACGTTTGTGAATCGACAGAAAACATGGAAGTGGTGGTGCGCGTGGCCAAAAAGTCCTTAAAGTGGATGTGACCCTTAACCCTGTATACATCCCCATACAAAACCACCTACAATTTTGATATTTTATATTATGCCATAAACAAATAAGGTTGCTTGAGCATGCTTTATACACGGTGTAGTGTTACTACCTACTAAAGTTGTTCAGATTATTTTTAAAATATCATAGGCCCATTGATTTTTCCATATGTGACCTTCTCCGAGAAAAGGGAATTTTTAAATTAAACATTAATGCGCTAATTCATAAAAAAAATTATTTGGTATTTGAAGCTTACTATAGTTAAAGTACATATTTCGCTTAATAAAGAGTTATTAGAAATCTTGATTCATAATCGTATTTTAACTATAAATTAATTTTTCAATTTGATACTGGCAACACTATTGTTTATTTTCTCTCTTCTCCCAAATAAGTCGTAAGTGATGTACAAATTTAGTAAACGATTGACTCGGTAATCGGGAGTGAAAATCTATTCTCTTAAATTAGAGAACTTATGATGTGCTAAGATAAACTTAAAAGCCATTAAAAATATTTTATTTTTATTTATAAAGCAAATCAATGGAAATGGGTGTAAAAAAGTAATTTTTTAGAACATATTATTCGAAGCATACAAAAGTAATCAAATTTCGAATAATGTTTTGACAGTCTACACATCACTATTGTTTTGTTTTTCTTTTTAATTTTATTTTTACATTTTTTTGGAAATTTTTTCGAAAAAGGTCATTGGCTACGCAATTGTTGTAGTTTTTTTCAGTTTGATGGATGCAAGTTGTTGGAAGCCACACATTCTAGGAATGGGATGGCTTTAATAAATCATTTCATGCCTGAAAATGAAATAATTAGCAATTAAATGGTGGCTTCCTCACTCCAAACTTTATAGAAGGTTTAAAGTTAGTGAGTACCAACTATAAAACTTTATTATTTTCTTCATTATTAAGTAAATATGAATACTGTTTTTCACAAATTAGCTTAAAATCCTGCAATAAGACTGTTGTAAAAGTTTATGAATTAGACCATAAAACTTTAATGTGTGAAAATGAAGTTTTAAATTAAACTTTAAAATTTTAATGTTTTTCTCATTTTTATCGATTTTCCCACTCTTAAGTCCAAACCCGTTTTTTGACACACTAGGTCCCTTTTCTCGGAGAAGGTCACATATAAAGGGTTTTCCAATAAGGACTTGATAACTTTTCTTGTTTTAAAATAAAACGCAAACCATTTGAGATATTTCCAAAATTTTATGATCGACTTGAAATACAATCAAAACATTTATGAATGGAACTAGACTTCGTCCATATGGCCACCGCACGTCGGCAGCGGTCGATTCGTTGGACCCAATTTTCGATGACTCGGTCACAAAATAATTTAAAACAGAAAGTGATATTAATTTATGATCTAGAGTCAAACTAAAATTTAATAAATTGTTAATAAAAAATCTTTGTGTTATCCCACACACGGGTAAATTTTGGTGTCATACCCCTATTGTTACTGTGGAACAAATATGGAATAAACCAAAAAAGAGAAAAATTGGGCCATTATTGACCCCATTTTTTAAACCTTAAATGTGAGATTGGGCAACTGAAAAAAGACGTGGCCTTTAAATTTTTCTGCTCTACAACATATCCGAAGCTCATTAAGATCTACCGGCCCTCGTTGGGCATATTTCCTTGTAAACTCAACAATTTTTATTCTAAGTTATTGACTGGGAATATTTCTTTTAAATTACAAACGCATCATTTTGAGAAAGCACTAATTGCTAATTCTATGATAAGATTTTCCTTTCAAAAAAACAACAATAACAAACAAAACAACACCTACTGTTTTTTAACACGTTTATAACAAAAGTCAAATTCAAAAACTTCAAACTTTCATAACTACAGTAAATGGAAATGAATGAAAATATTATAAAATATGCAAATATCATGAGCAATAAAAACGACTCTGTCTAATTAGGAGCTGTGAAAAACACAGCAAGGTTCCATTCAGACATGAACAAGAAAAAAAAAACACAAGCTAATCCGCTTGAAGCCATTCGGAAAATAATATAAATTAGTCAAAATTTTGCAAGAAGGAAAAACACTCAAGTGTGTCACAAATACCCTCTTAGGAAATAAGAAAAACCTTGAACATCAGTCCTATGGTGATAAGCTAAATAAGCTTTTCAAATAACAAACACACAAAAAACCGGCTGTTATTAAATTTATTGAATTTTCAAAAAAGTCAATCAAATTGGCAGCTTTTGATTTTGCTTTGTTTGTAAAAGTTTAACGAATTGGAAAATGCAAATTTGCTTTATAAAAGAAAATCACCATAAAATTCACTACAAAGCCTTCTTATACGATATATTGATAGTAAATATTAATCCTGTGCCCTTTCCATGCTAATGTTTGTTTCGAATGAATAATGAAACTATTTTCAATTTATAATCATATAACTGCATTAGCAGCAGCAGCATTTTCATAAAACATGGAAATTTAGTAAAGGGCAATAAAATTCATATTTTGCACAATTAACATGACAATGATTGCCAAATATTCAAAGGCTTGCACAAGACGTAAATCAATTTACGTTTTCTCTTTCTGACAACAGTTGAGGTAACGGTTGACATAAATATCAGTTAAACCAAGGGGGATTAGAAAAAAATTGTAACAAAAAAAGATCGATACATTTGATTAAGATTCGCTTGTCTTAAGCATGCAAGCAAGCAGTTGTATTTATTCTCACTTTCTTTTTTCTCGAAAGGGTTCTTCGTTCATTGAGTGAAAGGATCTTATATTACATGAGTCGCGTACTTAATGTGCATGTGCAAAATATGGGCAGGCAAGCGAAAAAATTTCAATTAAAGAAAATCTATTGATACATTTGTTTCTTTTCTTATAATTTTTGTTTTTTTTTTTTTTTTGCAATACATTTGCTTCAAGAAACCCTTTAACAATTTTTTTTTTTTTTTTTATAAATTTTTCATTGTGGTAAACATGTTTTCATCGTCATTATTTCTGAAAAAAGGGTAAAAAAGGTTAATATGTACATTTTCTTTTCCTTAATAAAAGCTGTTTGTTGTTTAGAGAATTGCAAATAAGGAAGAAGTAGAAAAATCAGAACTCCTATGGTTTTGTTTGTGTTTTTTTGCAATTGATTTGCGGAAAAATCATAAAGATTGCAAAAGAAAAGAAAATTACTCAATACAACAAATTTCTTTGGTAAAGTTAAATGAAATAGAAAAATATACAAAAAACTTTGAAGTGCTTTCAAAAGAAGTTTATGCAAGTTTCACTTAAAATTCGCCATTATAAAAAAAAGCAGCAGCTGTTAATGTTTTTTTTGGTTTATTTCCTTAAGATTTTCATGGACATTTTTTTATTTATTTTATAATGAAACAAAATTTGCATTATCTTTTGCCATCCTCCCCTTTTTTAAATGGTTGCTTGCAAATATCAATAAATTTTTCTTACAAATCAAAATCTTAAGATCAAAATTTGATGTGCTTTAGTTTCGTTTTTCTTTTCGTATGTACATGTCATATACAAAAGAAGGCTTTGCTGTCAAATAAATTTAAAATGGGTAAAATTTTCAATATAGATACAATACCTTTTTTCACCCAACAAAATTATTGCATACAAATATTATCTTATGTACTACGATACATTTGCCAAAAAAGGATTTATTGCAAATTTCTTATTATGCCCTATTAAATAAAGAAAATTTCTATGTACCTAATAAACGTTTTTTTTTTTTTGTAAGTTTTATCACATCCCAGAAGTTGCATCAAATTAGCACCACCAATAATTTTTCAAAGAAATTTTCCCAACATTTGATAGTCGGCAAACTCACCCTGTGTCGTTATTGATCGCTTAAAGATTTCTCATGTATTTACTCCAATTTCTTATAATTTACGAGACATTTGTTCAACATCTTCTTTATTTATTTTATTTTTGGGTGATATTTTACCTTTTTGGGCATTAATTTTTTACTATTATTTTTCTTTGTAGCTATAAAAATCAATTTGATTTCCTATTAAATCGTAGACTCATTAATTTTTATGGGAAAATTTTATGTGTTGGAATGTTAGAATTAAAAATAAAATCCCAAGGATTTAAGTATAATAAAGGTTCTTATTAAAGCTGTCGCGAATAGTATATTCGGCACTTTACAGAATACCGAATATTCGCCAAATAGTTTACTCATTTATTTTAAAATGTAATTTCGAATGTTATTTTTTTTTATTAAAAAGTGAATAATTTAGCGATAATAAAACACACAATTGAAAACAAGAACTAGTTTTGATTTGGAATTTTTGCCTGAATTAGTGATTTTAGCGGTTCTGGTGTTGGATTTACTGGTTATAAAACAGCCTTTTCTGGTGAACAACTAATCCTTGTGTTTTTGAGTCAAACAAAAATTGTATTTTTTTATCAATATATTTATTTGGCATGAGCTCACGGCACTACGAAATTAGCCCCAATGAAATAACCCCCAAGCAGCAGAAAAATAAAAGCCAAAAATGAAATTAAGCCCAAATATTGGCCTTTATTTCATAATGGAAGAACTCCCAAAAAGAAATATGAAATAACTCCCAATGAAATTGACCCCCAAAAAATAAAGAACAAAAATATTTCTTCAGAAATTCATTTTATTTTATACGAATATGCATATATGAATGCTTCAGTTGCCAAATCGATTAACTCCATAAATAAAACTGAATGAGTCTGAATGAGAAAAATTAGAAAATAGTATATCTCTCTCAGACCCAAGCAGCTTGCAAAAATTTATTGATTATATAATTTTAAGGTAAAATGGTTAAAATTTCCCAATCTCAATTCATATTTTATGAAAAATAATTTAGGTATAAACCATGGTCCTGATTAATGGCAATACCGGTTTTTAATGCAACAGATGGTGCTGACTGCTGTTTTGTTTTTTCTGGCAATACTGTTTCATTTTATTGGGAAGCAGTGTTGCCCAAAAACTTTTAGCTCGTTCCCATTTTGAATGTTTAAATCCCCAATGTTATACCCAATTCATTTTAATTTAAACAAAGACTCAATTTAAAAGAAAATTTCCAGAAAATTATTAAGAAATGATTCAGAAAAGTAAATAAAATTGAATATTTTACGAAGAAATATTTACTTTTTCACTCGAACTTTAAAGGACTCAAATTTTTGTTGAAATTGTGAAAGTAAAAAAATTTTATTATACGAAAGTCAAATCACAATTAAGCTGAAATTGTCACTGTTTCAAAATAAAAGTCGTACATTAAATTTTCGAGAGAAAAAATTCTACACAATTTTCACATGAATCTCATTATGGTGGAAAATATTTTTTTTTCTAAAATTTGTATGGAATTTGACAAGTAAATACGAGTAGTTTTCAAAAACTAATAGTTTTTGGTTAAGTGTAAATCTAGTAGGTGTAGGTTCTAGGGCTTGTAAACTCGTTAGAACATTAAGTATGCATAAGTCGAGTTTACACGATTCAGAAGGTACATAAGAGGTTATATGAAAACCCCTGGTACTTTTTGAACTTACCCAAAATTTAATTTTTCTGAGTTCTTTGCATGTAAATAACAATTTCAGTATTTTGAAAATAGAAATTTTTGTTATTAATTATTGGGTTTGGTTGCTTTTTGTTATTTCAAGATTTGTAAATATTTTGAGAACATATCTTCAAATATTTTGTAGAAATTTTCGTTTAACAGACCTAATTTGATCGACTTTAAAATAATACGCATATAATTTATCCGAAAATTCTTATTTTCGGCCTAAAACTAGATCTTTTAAAATTTACAGTTTTTGAATCTGTCCCCAAACCGAAGTCGAAATCTCTAATTTGAGCCTAAATCCCCTTAGCAGCTGAATTTACATTGGTATTAATATAACTGCAGTCATCCCAAGCACAGCTGTGCTCGCAAAGCTCAATGAAAACTGTACCGATCACCATTTTTAAACAATTACATTTGATTGGCATCAAACACTTGATCTCATTATCAAACAAATAAAAAAGGCGATTATAAATCATTAGACCTCAACCAAAAATTTCTAAACAAGTTTAATGAGCAGAAGAGATTTTCAAATTGATAATCAACAGCATTGTATGTTTTTGTCATAGAACAAAAAAAAGAACTTGAACAAAAGCCCGCATTATCATTATCCTTCCCAAAGACACTCTGCATTAATTGGCAACTTTTGTAATAAGCACGCGTTACAGATTTTCAGCTATCACCTGCCTTTTTCCGATATTTTTGACTGTTATGACTAAAAAAGCTGTTTTGTATAAATTATCCTTTAACATTATTTGGGGGTTGCTTTTTCACCACCACCAACCAACCAGCCATCAGTAAGCACCACTACCATTATAATTTCTAATGCATTAAATTACACCAGCGAAACGTCGACTATGACGACCACCACCCTCCAGAATTTTTAGCAATATTCATGTTGAGTGCACTGTACTTAATAAAATGTTGTTGCAAAGGAAGAATGGAAGGATGGCATGCGTAACAGCTGCCTTTGCTGTTTTTTTTTGTCGTCTTGCTCAACACTTGTTTTGATTTGTATTATTGTTGTCGTTGTAATTTCAATTCAGATATTTTTCCTCTATTATACAGTTCTTATATGTTTCATCTCCCCACTGTAAATATTTCATTAAATTTTATTTGTTTATTTTTATGATGGTGGTGTTTGAGAAATATTGTTATTTTATATATTCCAAGTCTAAAATAAGGGCTTTCTCTTCAGTTTAGATCCTTTTATTCTGCTTGTAATAAAATATCCTTTTGCAACACAAATATTTTTATGTTGTTGTATGAGTAAACACTTTTATGCAGTTGTTTTGTTTTTTTCGATTTCATACACCAGCAGCAGTAATTTTTGTAGTTTCCTTTTAATGTCACGTGCTATTGTTAATATTACTGCTCTTCTCTAATCAAATCGTTAAGGATACGTAGTGGGATTTACAGCTACCACCACCACAACATCATATCGTCAGCATCACCAGCAGCAACAACTCTACCATCATCAGAGTGAAGTCCTTAAAATTATTAAAATCATACAAAAACTTCAATATCATGAACGGGGATTTTATAATCGTTTTCTTTCTAGATTTGATTTACGCCTGCGCAGTGTATCCCTTTTTTTGTTTTGCTTAATATCCTTTGGTTAACAAATATGTACGTTAATTTCTTTGTGCTTATGGTTGAAATGATTTTCAAAAATTATTTTTCAATTTGATTAATTTTAACGGAACAGATGCATTTTTCTTGTCGCGTGTCTTTTGTCCATATGAATTTTAAATTTAGCAAATATTAATAACAAATAGCATTCTGGATATCGTTTTTTCTTTAGGTTTATTAAAGGAAAATTAGTTACGGTAACACTAATGGACAACCGACAAGTCAAAAAATTCAAGTCGATTATGCCGACTACATATATGAAATCCTACACAGCAGTATGATTTGGGCATAGATTACATAGATATCTTACTCTTTGACATTTGCTGTCAGTGAACGTATCTCATGAGAATGTATCGGAAAAACTGTGTGGAATGTGTGTGAAAAAATGTGTTAATTTGACAAAAGAAAAAGAGTAAGATATCTATGTAATCTATGGATTTGGGTCATATTCCGGGGACTTTACACTTTTTATGTCAAATTGTTTGCCGGCTCAGGCTAGAAGTGAATTGAATTTTTGTGACTCTGCTATCTTCCTGTTGATAGCGCCTCTAGAATATGTATATGAAATTTTTATTTTGTCCCTTCCATTCCTTGGCAAACGTGCTCCACGAAATACTAAAATCTAATTAAATTCTTACGAAAATAAAACTGTAGTTTTTAAAATCCTTTCCTTTGAAATTTAGATTGCCAATTTTTTACTGAAAAACATTTAGTTTCAAATGATTTTACTTTATGTCGAAAAACAGAATTTTATATTAAAATAACAGATTTTTTAATTTTATTTACAGAAGTATTATTTTAAGTTCACATTAGGGGCTTGTTGTGATTGTGACTTTCTTAGTCAAAGATTTTCAAAACCTGTAAAAATAGCAGAAAATGCTACAAAAAATTAGTTAAAAATTACCTTTAAAGTAAAACTGCTGGAATTAGCAGATTTTTTTGCTAAATACTATTAATATCAGAACTGCAAAAATTAAACAGCCCATCGAAAAAAGAGATGCCGAAGCAGTAGAAAAAGCACTACAATTGATGATCTAGATGTACTTCTTTTTTAACATAAACACTAATGATTTTAACATTGAGTTGTCATAGGAGAGGAGTTCTCCGACTTTAACATTTTTTCAGTACTTTTTGAACGCGTGCAAAGGAAGCTCTTTTTCACCAATTTAAAGTTAAAAAAAATTCTTCACAAAAAAAAATTATATTTTTTTTATTTAAAAAATTTTTTTTATTGCCGCCACCGGGTATCGAACTTGCGACCTCACGATTGCTAGTCGCCGAGCTCTACCGCTGAGCTATTCTTTGATATGAAAGTTGACTGGCATAAAAACACCACTTTGTTAATGCGAGATATTGTTCCTTATTCTCTTCAATAAAAGTACTTATTAAACAAGTGTAAAAGGTGCACTCCAATTCAATATTGGTTTCAGTACTATTTTTACAGGTACATAAAAATCAATTTCTCACCATTTTTTTAAATATACATATTAAAAATTTTAAAATTAAAAAAATATTGAATTTAAACAAATTAATTATAAATATTTAAAAAAAAATTAATAAAATAATAAAAAAAATAAAAAAAGATTGGTCCCGCCGGGAATCGAACCCGGGACCCTCTGTTTGAAAATGCCAAATGATACCAAAATCACTTTTTACGATCACTTTTAGAGCAGTTACTCTTTAGAAGCAATACTTAAGTGATTTTTTGGATGTGGTTCAGAAGTAATTCTTAAAAAGCTGTAAAAATGTAATAACAGCTACTTGGTAAGCAATGAAAGAAGTGGTTTTTTAAAGTTGTTCAGAATAACTTGTGAAGCATTAAAAGAAGTAGTTTGTTAAGCACTACTTGCAATTTTTTTTGCTGGGAGTTAAACAATTATTTTAAGTTTTAAAAAATACAAGAATTGTTTTTTCGGACTTTCAATATTTTCATATATTTAGTTAGAATATTGTTCTACCTCACTCAAGTCCAAATTCTAATATGATATTGTCGTATTAGATTTTATTTGTTGTTTC
This sequence comes from Leucophora obtusa, assembly GCA_949987735.1. Lineage (NCBI taxonomy): Eukaryota > Metazoa > Arthropoda > Insecta > Diptera > Anthomyiidae > Leucophora > Leucophora obtusa. The sequence continues at coordinate 9,078,911 of OX465295.1, forward strand.
GAAAAGGTTGATCATTTTCATGTTTTCACTTGTCCGCAATAAGAAAATGATGAATGGATAATACAAACCGAGACATTACATAAGGTACAAAAATTCAACGAGACGAGAATTTTGTACTTTTGTATATGAACTGTCTGATTTGGTAAAAACCAGTCATAAATCAAATCTTTTTGAAAAGCAACAATTTTACATAATAGTACTCTTTGGGTACTATTTATATGTGTGTTCGTTGTCAATAAGATTTGTAAAAACAACGCGATTTATCCCAAACAAAACTTATGTTTTGCATGAGACTTAGCCGTGGTTTGCTTTGTTCAACAATTATTTTAATTTTTGCATTAAAAAATACAAAAATTGTTTTTTTTTTTTTTTTTTCTTTTTAAAACATCAAATAAAATATAATATGATTGTCATATTAGATTTTATTAGAATTTGGATTTGAGGTAGAACAATATTCTAACTAAATTCATAAAGAATTAAATTTACAAAATTTTAGCAATATTTAATTTAACTTTTCGTTAATTGAAAATGACAAATTGGTAGTGTTTGACCGAATGCACTTTTTTGGGCCGAAATTTACAATGATTTCAAAAGGCTAGATTTTTTTCTAACTAAAATGTGAAAGAAGTAACTATGAAAATTTTAAATTTTTTTTATGATTTTATAGTATACTAATTATTTTGCAAAATTTTTTGCACGATAAGTTATTTTCTATTTGCTAAAATTTAATTCAAATGCAACTACAATTTAGTATATTTATTTTTGATGTTTTTACATTACTAAAATTTAGCAAAAATAATCTGCTAATTTCAGCAGTTTTTTCTGCAAGATAATTTTTAACTTATTCTTAATAGTTTTAACTTAAATTTTTTAATACTTTTTTCTATTAGTGCATGTAATTAAAAGCTATTAATATAAAATAAACGTTAATCCAATCCAAATATTCAGGTGGAAATTTTATATTTTTTGCGATCGTTTAATAATTAAAATGCTTTATAAATTGAACACTTTTGACACTCCAATGGATATTAGTGTTTAACATGGTTTCGAATATGTAAATGACATTTAAACAATTTTATGCTAATGCTTACATGAAATTGAAAGCTTTTTAATGAAATTATGATTATTGAATTGTTAACTATATTGAATAATTGAAAATCGATTTAATTAAAAGATTTATGGTGCTAAACGATATGACCAAAACAATTTTCAGCTGTGTGAATAAAAACGAAGAAATTCGTTTTCCAAAGGGGGAATTTAATATAAACTATTTCTAAAATAATGTTTTTCAACAAGTTGAAGTGGTGGGGGGTTTGCAGATGTTAATTTTCATATTGATTAATATTGAAAGCAAGGGGTTAAAATTGGTTTAATTTCAAGAATTGAGTTCATACATGGGAATTTTGCATTACCATTGAATTTTCATTACCATTAGTTCATACTAATGACAATGAAAAAAATTCCATTACCATTTAATGGTAATGGAATATTTTTCATTAGAAAAATCATTAGCAATGGTAATGAAATTACACTAATGTATAAAAAAACTAATTACAATTGATTAAAAACCATTTGTTTACAAAAAATTCAGACAAGTGAAAACGAACAACTGGTTTGGCCAGGGAAGTTATAAAACATAATTTATTAAGGAGGATCCATTTAATTCCGTTAAACTCTACCTGGATACAAATAACAACGGCATGCGCCTGAATGAGCATATTCCATCTTCGATTTCAGCGACTTTTACTCCATTTTTACGTTTTTCTGTCAATGGCAATTATTTTTTATAATTTATTCATTATCAATGGTAATGAAATTTAAAATCATTATCATTAATCAATGAAATTAAATTTAAGAATCATTACCATTAATTAAAAAAATGGTAATGAAAATAATTTCATTACAATTGATATCAATGTAATGGTAATGAAATCATCAATTAATTAGTCCACCTAATTAATTAGTCCCATGTATGATTGAGTTCAATATCATACAATTGACCAAATAAACCATATATGTACTTAAGCAATTGGAGCTTAATATAAGAAGTCTGTGAAGAAATAGGGGTTAAATAGAATTATATTTTGTAGTAGCTAGGATAGCTCTTAATAAATGATTAGTTTTAGTATGAACCGATTAAGGAAATACTAGCAAACAGCTGTTTGTGGTGGCGTCTCTTTGCAGAGAGTGCAGAAGCAAAGTAGAGCTTAACGGTGTTTCAAATTTGATTGTATAGTTTCTTTAGGAAACCCCTTGCTGCCCTACCAAGACTTTTGTCTGATTCTTTTAATGGCACGAGCTATAAATGTTACACATTTGTAGGGGTTGTTTAAAGGAAATGTGTCACATTCTTTTGGACAACAATAAGAAACTAGAGCGAGCACACACAAGATTCCAAACCAGGTGATCAAAAAAAAATATTAACAAAATATTGGCAAATATTATAGGTGGTAGATATTGATACTCTTCTTAGCCACCAATGTTTATGTGACATATCAATGGACTTGGTGGTGGACCGGTGTGTCTGTCAAACTTTTATTTTTGTTTTTTTTTTTTTTTGTTTATTTGCCAGTTATGTATGTTTATTATTAAAATTACAATTTATTTCACTACCAAAAGGCAACATCCCCTAAATATTGTATCAAAAATCATTAACACAATAAACGGAAGAAATCTTTAAGATTTTGTATTGTTGCCTGCAACTAATAATAAAAAAAAGAAGAAGACTGACTATAAGACAGCCGGAAGAATAGCCAAAAACATTAGGATGTTCATGAACTAGTGAGTGTGTTGGTGTGTGTTTACGAGATCGTAAGAGTACATTGGAAATCAATGATGTAGAAAGTCAAAAAACTGCAAGATGTTGCATTTTCAGCGCAATTTTTGCGTAATTTAAGGTATTGCTGTTGTAATATGTTATAAGTAGGACTTTGTTGCTGGTAATTTATTTGATTTTTGTATTTGCTTCTTATTGTTGTTGTTTTATCATTTAGCTCGTGCTCTTACATTTAGACCGGGTGTTTTTGTGATAAACTATAAAGGTGGCTTTTTCAGAGTGTATGTCCTGCTGATGCTGTGGTCAGTTTTTGATTTGTTTGAATATTTTATTAATGATTACAATGCAGCGTTCAAGATGTTTAAAAAATTTAATATAAAATTAGCCACAGTATTGAACACTTAGCCAGCTGTGCCATCTTGTCTAAATATAAATGTGTAATTGAATTTTTTTGAGGGGCCTACTAAAAGGACTTTAAGCGACCAGCTACAAAGTTAGCAGTGGTACTCCTGTATTAAGGACAAGAAGAGCAATATTTGAACAGATTAAATGTCTTATAAGGGAACTCTACTATTTGATAATTTCAGTTGCGCTTCAAACATTGATTTAAGCAAAGATTTTAGTTATTTTCATTTAACACAATACTAAAAATCCTCAGTACTTTAACTAATTTTGAGTATTCATTTTCAAAATTATTTTGAACTAATTTCTAAGAACCCATTCGTTAAATTTTACAAAATGTATTGTTAAAATATAATATTTTCATGTTACTGTTATTAACCGGTAGATGGCGCCACCAGATCATCTTTCGTGTCCTAAAATTGTACAGTAGACCGTATAGCAAAAAAAAATGGCGCTGTACCTACACCTTCAAATATAAAGAATTTTTGCAAGGCAATTCCAAAAAAAAAAATTTTCCCGAACGTAGGGGTCGCCTTTTTTAATTTTTCGTTATAGCTTCGGCATTTAAAGTCAGATTTTAAAGTGTGATATATCGATTTTCATTCCTCAAAGAAACTAGTGATTTGCTATAAAGGAAAAATCCAATGAAAAAAAATTTAAAAAGGGTCGCCTTTCGGTACGTTCGGTAACCAAAAAAATTAAAAAAATTTCTGCTGGATTTATCGAAAAATTTCCTTAGCAAAAGTTTAATGATTTTTTGCCAGCTTTAATTTTCTGACATTAACCACTGAGATCTGGTGGGTAAATACTAGAACGGGATACTTGAGGTCAATGGTCCTTAGAGCAAAACATTGATCCCCTCGCGAGAAAAACATCGATGTATCATACTTTAAGACATAGCCTGGCACTTCATAGCACAATTGTGCTTAAAGCTTAAGATCCGACTAAATACCAAAGATATAACGAACGAGTAAAAAGGTTAAAGTCGGGCATGCCGACTATACAATACCCTACACCAGTCTGGTTAAAAGCCAACTAATGTTTGGATCCGAAATTCGAATGGGTTAAAATGGGGCTTGTGTCAAAATTTTCTATAATGTGAGTCAGCGCACCAAATTTCATTAAAATATCTTAATATTTGCGACCTGCAGTTTGTAACCAAGACAATTTTGGGGGGACTCTTATATGGGCACTAGGTCTAAACATGGACCGATGTTCACCAAAATCAATAGGCTTCGTCCTTGGGCCAACATAGGTCTGTGTACCAAATTTCATCAAAATATCTTAATATTTGCGACCTGCAGCGTATAAACAATATAATTTTGGGGGGACCCTTATATGGGCACTAGGTCTAAACATGGACCGGTGTTAACCAAAATCAATAGGCTACGTTATTGGGCTAACATAGGTCTGTGTACCAAATTTCATTAAAATATCTTAATATTTACGACCTGCAGCGTATAAACAATATAATTTTGGTAGGACCCTTATATGGGCAGTAGGTCTAAACATGGACCGATGTTCACCAAAATCAATAGGCTACGTTATTGGGCTAACATAGGTCTGTGTACCAAATTTCATTAAAATATCTTAATATTTACGACCTGCAGCGTATAAACAATATAATTTTGGTAGGACCCTTATATGGGCACTAGGTCTAAACATGGACCGATTTCAACCACAATCAATAGGCGTCGTCCTTGGGCCGACATAAGTCGGTGTACCAATTTTCATCAAAATATCTTAATATTTGCGACCTGTACAGTGCTCACAAGAATGCATGGACAGACAGACAGACGGACGGACGGACAGACGGATATCGTTAAATCGAAATAAAAAAATTCTGAGCCGATCGGTATACTATAAGGTAGGTCTAGGACCAATATTTTTTGGTGTTACAAACATCAGCACAAACTTATAATACCCTGACCTCGTAGTGGTGTAGGGTATAAAAATGTAAAATAGCGACCCCTACCTTCGGCAAAAAAAAATTTTTTTTTTCAAACCTTTCAAAAATAATTTAAATTGGACGGTGTACGGCGAACTTACTTACAAACAATAATTTTTAACAAATTTTTAGTAGATTTAGCTAAATTTTTCACAGACTTTTCTATTAGTATACATTTGAAAATTCTTAGCTTTGTAAATAATTTTATTGCTTTAAAAGTCTGTTAAAATTGCTGACTTAGATGTTTATTTTTGAGTTTCACAAGGTATTTGCAAAAAGTTTTCAAATGATAAAATCAAATTCAGTATTTAACTCTTTAAAAGCTCTGATTTACTTAATATGCATGTGCACATACTATTTTAATAGTCTGTCACATCAATATCTTATGACATTGACGACAACCCTTTAACAGTCAAAAGAATATTCTATATAGCATTTTTCGTTGAGGTAATGAAAAAGGGGTTAAGATTTAATTAATTTCGATTAACTATTTGAAAGATGTGGACATGGCAAATTAAATTTTAATCCTAAGAAAAGGCCGCCATAAAATGAATTATAAATGCCTGTAAAACGGACACTGATCAGGCACGTTTTCCTTGTTTTCGAATTGTCCTTTTAAGAGTCCATTGTAATTTGTTGAATTTTCTTAAAAAAGTACTAAAGTGCTTGAGAATTTTAGTTAAATTTAAAACACAGCTTGATTTAAGTCTTTTTTTTAATTCATTCTATAATAATTTTGAATGAAGTGTTAGTTACAATAAATTCATTTAACAAAGCAGATAAAGAAAGAAAAAAATTACGCGCCAATTTTTTTTTTTCTCAATTGTTGGTTATCTATCTATCGATTTTTTGGAAAATAATTTTAACCTGCTGTGTTTGGGAACCCAAGTCAACAAGGCAATTGTTTTATCTTTTGTCAAAAAGGATATTTTTAACAAATATCACAACGTGTGTCAACATAGTTTTTAAATACTCAACACTTGTACAACATATTGTGTTTGCAAATTTTGTTTACAATTGTTTTAAAAGTTAGAAACTTTGTACATACTAGTATTTTTAAAACAATTAATACTAAATTGTTTTTCTATATAAATCTAAGAAACACTTGATAAATTTTTGATTTCGATATCATGATTCATATTGAGTTTAAAAATGGCCACCCCACCGTGTTAAACCACTTGAGAATAAATAAATTTTCTATTGCATTTTTATTTGCAACAAAAGCTATGAACGAACTAATAGTACATGAAGTACTTGAATTGGCTATTTTTTGGAATAAGAAATGTATCTCGCATATTTTAACAATATGCAAAAAATCTGCTCAGCATCTTGCATTTGTTTGCTTTGAATGGAACAAGTACAAAACAACACTTGACAGTTTCTATTGTCTACCATTGTATCGATTGTCTTAATGATATTGATTGTATATATATTTTTTATTATTATTCTTTATCCGAAAGCGAATTTCTATGAACTATTGATAAATGATTTCTTCTTTTTATGGATATTGTAAAAAATTTAATGAAATGAACCGAATCCTGCAAATTTAGTTTAAGTCTAAAATCTTGCCCATCTTACGGGTTATTATTTGAATTAGATTTCTAAGGATATTATGCAGGCATCGATCAAACCAAAAACTTTTAAGACCGTTATTTGTTTCGGCCAACCTTGAAAATGAAATTTATTTGGCTTTGAATATTGTAATAGCTAATATACAATTCAAATCTTTCAAATATATGCTCCAACATTAAATTAATTTTTTTAAGTAGAGAAATCTACATTAATAGATAAAGACTGCACACAGAATAAAACAGGTGTACCTTTAAAAAAAAGCCTGCTATGTAAAGTTTGCAAATACCTTGCAGAAAAACTTGCTAATATTAGCACATTATTTTTGCTAAGCATTAGTAAGATAAGAAAGATCAACAAAAAAAATGTTGAAAATATAAAATTTAAGTTTCATGTGAGTTCAAGTTTAGTTAATAGGAAAAGGCATTTTAGTCTGCTGAAATCTGCAAAAAAAATTGCTAAATAACACTGCATGACACTCAAAAATTAATGGAGATCTGACCATCAGTTTTATATATTTCGGACATGCTGATTTTTCGCTAAATGTCTTTAAAGTTTGGCGGTTGTCCTTTCCGAGTTTTATATAAAAAATTTTTCAAATTCAATTAATATGAATTTTTTTTGTGTTAAAATGTAAGCACATGACCTGTGGCCATATTTCGATATAAATGCGATGTGCTAATCTTGATATTTAAACCACTACTTAGCGATTTATATAGGTTTTTATGGTTTTTTGCTATTTCCGCGACTTTATTCGCCGAATGTACAATCGACCTCAATAAATGTAATGCCTTATAAAGGAAGCAATTAAAAGGAAAATATTTCAAGGTATTTGCTATTTCTTCAAATTTATTTCTGTGACTGTATTTTAAGAGTATAGCTTCAAGTAATTCATTCGTTGTTGTGAAAATTATGTAAATTAATTAAAATCTGTTGAAATATTCTTATGTCGAATAAAAGTCTGAAATATTCATAAATTTATAAATTCATTCAACAGGACATGGAAAATTTAAAGATGTCGTCAATCTTATCTTACTCATCAAAGATTCCCAGCCTTAAAAGAAGCACAGAAAAGAAGTGATGAGAAAATATAAAATAACATAGCCAGGGGACAGTATATAGACTACCTTTGGTATTTGTTTTTTTTTTTTTTTTGTTCTAAGAAAGCTGACAGTTTTCTTAAATCAAATCAAAGTTATGACATGACTTTGTCTATCAAAAGAAGGCTCAAATGTGTTCGCTTCTTCATTTTTCCTATATATGCCACATTAGGGGAGGTAGCCAGCCAAAGAAGAAAATCATACATTGTTGTTGTTAGTTTTTTATTATTATTAAACCGTAGGTGATTCAATTACAAATTTATGTGACAAGGGTTTTGCATTTTGTTATCGAACCTGAATTTCTTCCTCCTTTTTTTTTTTTTTTGTTTGTTTTGTTTTAATAAGATGCTGCCGTTGGGATGAAAAAATATGTCCCAGGTATGATAAAATTAAACATCTTGTATTTAGAATATAAAATGATCATGGGATGCTGCTGAAATTTTTGTTGAAATAACTAATAAAGTGGATTATATTCAAGACATTTTAAAGTATTAAGGATAAACATTTGTAAACATTTTGTAAATATTAGAGCAGCGAAATGAAGATAAAATATTCCCAGGATATATGTACATTTTCAAAATGAAAATAAACAAATTTTTTACTCTTTTTCTTAAAAATTGCTAGGTAAGTGAAAAACCAACATCTTCGTACTAAATCTGTCAGTGTAAATATCAGTAATTATAGCCTACACCACTACGTGAATAGGGTATATTTAGTTCGTGCTGAGTTTTGTAACATCAAAAAATCAACCTTTTAGTATACCGATCGACTCAGAATATCATTTTGATTCGATTTACGATGTTCGTCTGTCTGTCTGTCTGTCCATTCTTTGCAATTATTAAATTATATTGATAAAATTTAATACACCGATGTACATATATGTGACCTTCTCCGAGAAAAGGGACCTAGTGTGTCAAAAAACGGGTTTGGACTTAAGAGTGGATTATGGTACCTAAAAGGGTGTAGAATAAGATGAAATGAGTCGGCACTAGGGTTTTTCTTTTCCCGGACTTTTTCATTTCCCGGGACAGCGGGATTTTTTTCTGAATTTCCCGGAATCCCGGGAATTCCCGCTCATTCGAAAATAAATAAATCCGACATATGTTGTATTGGAAAAACTCGATTTCTATTACAACACCGTCCGACAAAGTTCATTTTTTGGTTGTACCTATGAGAAAATCTACTAATATATTCTGAAAGCAGGGCTAAATACAGGGTGGCCCAAAATTAATGAAGGGGTTTGAGTAAAAAGAGCCATTGTGTTCCTCGCAGTGTGCGCTGTGGCTCCATCCTGCTGGAACCATACTCGCGGATGGTTTTCCACGGCTGGCATTAAAAAATTTTCTAACATTATCCGATATCGAATACAGTGTTCATTTTCAAAAAAATATGGGCCAATTATATTTTCCGACGAAACACTGCACCAAACAGTACACTTAAGTGGGTGTAGTTGTCGCTGTCGAACTACTCTTGTATTTTCCGTAGCCCATATCCTGAAGTTTTGCCTATTAGCGAACCCATTTAATTGGAAATCGGCTTCGTCGCTCATAATTAAATTATGAATAAAATCATGATTTTCTTCTGCTTTTTGCCGGAAACGTTTCGGGCACGTTCTTCAATTGTGTACTGTTCCATTTTAAATTCCCCAAGTCTTCTTTACAAAATACTAAAAAAAACTGAAAAAAAAATAATATAATAAAAAAGTTATAAGGAATTCAAACCCCTTAGTTAATTTTGGGCCACCCTGTATAAAATATCCATGTCTTCCACTTTTTCTAGATCAATTCGTATAACAGTTTAAATCGCTAATTAATATTGAGGTAATATATTTATATGGAAGGCCGTCTTAATTTTAAAAAACTCTTAGAAATAACTGAATATTAATTCGCGTTTTAAATGGTTAAACGAATTAATATAGACAAAGTGAAACGGTATTTTATTTTCATCCCTTCTTTTAGGACATATTCGAATTGTTCATGGGTGCAAACTTGTGTCGGACCAGTTTTATAGTCAGAACTAAGATCGTTTTTTTGCTTAAACATTTCTTAAGTATGGAATCCAAAAATTTCTATTTCTAGATATTTTGTTTCTATGGAGATTTTCAGAAGAATTCGTCTAGAATTATTTTTATAAAAAAGTTTAAAAGGGATTATTTTTCACACAAATTTTTAGGCAAATTGGCTTAAATCTTTTTATAAAAATAGAAAATAAAATATTATTAAATAATCTTTTAACTTTAGTTGGTTTATAAATTTTTAAAAATAAATTCCCAGCCAGCAATTTCGGAGCGCTCATAAATAAGATTCTTAAATGGCTCATAGCAAAAAGTGGAAAAATATTTGTTTTTGGAGCTAATTTCTGAGTCATTAATGATCATTTTTCTTTGCCGGGTTATTTAATTTTCATAGTTGCATTTTAAATTAACATATATAAAATCCAAAATAATTTGAAAAAGCATCTGATGCATTATTTGAAAAATAAATAATTTTTAAAAAATACAATTAAAATAAATGAGTGGCAATTGAAATTTAAATGAAATTATTTGAAGTAAAAAACATTCAAATTATTTATATCAGCTGAAAATATGAAAATATTACTTATTTTTTAAATTTTAATGGACAGGCTTTTTGGAGATATTTGGAACAGAAATAATGATGTGGAAATGTTGTATATATTGCTTTACTTGAACAAAGATCATCGTTTTAAAGAAACCATTTTTTTCCCGAAGTACGAGTATTTTATTGGTAACTAAACCAAATTCAGCTGACATTCAAAAACAATTTGGCCTAAATAATATTTTTTTTATATTGTACTAATTCAGTTTATTAAATTTTAAATTGTATTTTTTATTTAAAATATTTTTATTTAAATTAATTTCAAAAAAATAAATGCTTTATATTTAAATAAAGCTTCCGAAATTGCAATATATAGTAGCTAGAACTTCTATAAAAGAATACAAAAAATCCCGGGAAATCCCGCATGAAATTCCCGGGATTGCGGGATTGAAAAAAGGGCATAAACCCTAGTCGGCACCCAATCATAACTAACCACACCAAATCGCATCTCCCAACTGAAGGTGTGTTCAAAGTGATAATGCGTTATGAAACTTTAAATGCGTTCTTCTCAAAACTTAATTTTCACATACCAGGTCCCTTTTCTCGGAGAAGGTCACATATATTTAGTCCTTCCTACTGATATCATCATTTTTTTTTAACAATTCATAGACAAACTTTGACACCATTCCTTGGATCCTTAGCTGACTTTCAGAATGACTGGTGTAGGGTATTATGTTGTCGGCATGCCCGTCTTTAGCTTTCTTTACTCGTTTTTTCTTTAATATGTATTCCGAAGAAATAAAGAGATTTATCACTTGTCAACCCCACAATTCCAGCAAGTGTTGAGATCTTGTTGAATTTGGTTTTTGCAATATTTCATGTTAAATTTGTAATTCTATTGTCTTTCAACTATATTTGGAGGCGTTTTTAGGTTTGATAGCAATTCTGGCACATAGACCACCTCTTGTAATTTTCTTTTTAATATTTTTTGTGTATATTTCTCTATTTTATACAGGTCCTTTCAAGTCTATTGTTTAGTTTGTGTATTTTTCACCAAAACATTGGTGAAAAGTCAATAAAAAGAATACGTGGAAGACAAGGATTAAAAAATATTAGAGAATATCCTCTTTTCTTGTCTGCCCTTTGTTAGTCGACAGGTATTACAAAAGCAGAACGTGATTTTTCTATTTTGCTTCTAAATATTATCAGTCTATTGTTCTAATGTTTAATTATAGGTTATCATAATTGCAAAGAAACAATAAATGTTGTTCAAATATGATGCATGATGTACAAATCTGCCAATCTTTGGCAATCGATCAAAAATAAGAGGTTTGAAATGTACTCATCGGTCGGTCATACTTTTAAATAGTTGTAAAAATGTGCAGGATAACGATGTTTTTATGAATATATGAGTAGACAGAAAATTAAGATTTTTTAATGATGAAATAATGGAGATATTAACGTGCTTGGCCGAAGTTACTGCATACGTCAGGATTAAAATTATTATGTAATTTGTCGGATTACACAAGATTATGGTAAAAGCCATATTATATATTTATATTATATATTTACACTCATAGAAATAAATCTGCAAAAATAGCAGAAAAGGTTACTAAAAATTAGTTGAAAATGATGCTGCAGAAAAAACTGCTAAAATAAGCAGATTTTTTTACTAAATACTAGTAAAATGAGAACAGCACAATTAAAACTGTTAAATTTACAGAATTTTAGTTATATTTAGGCTAACTTTTAGTTAACTGAAAATAGCAAATTGTACTGTAAAATCTGCAGAAAATTTTGCTAAATATTTGTGGACTAAAAATAGCAAAAATAAACTGTCAAATCTACAAAAATTTTGCTATTTTTAAGCTAAATTTAGTTGAATGCAATTAGCAGTCTATTCTGCTAAAATCAGCAGAAAAATTTGCTAAAAAATTGTAAACTGCTGTTTTCAAAAGGCTTAATTTTTATTTGCATTTAAAAAAAATCGAAAAAAAAACTTCGAAAATTTTTAATTTTTTGGTGATTTTTTAGGCTACTAAATATTTAGCAAATTTTTTGCTGATTTTAGCAGTTTAATTTGCTATTTTCCATTTACAAAAATTTGGCTTAAATATAACTTAAATTCTGTATATTTAACAGTTTTATATTTGCTATTCCTATATTACTAATATAGAGCAAAAATAATCTGCTAATTTAGCAGTTTTTTTCTGCAGCATCATTTTTAACTAATTTTTAGTAGTTTTATCTAAATTTTTTACGGACTTTTTTCTATTAGTGTACTACTATAATAAACCAAATTTTATTTCATATTTATTATAGGTTGGAAGCGGTAGCAGCCCTATGGACCCGTTTGTTGAAAAAATCTATTCAGAGCTGCCATATAAGAGCATGTTGGGAAGGGATTTTCGAATTTTACGAGCATTTTGAGAGTTTTACAATATTCAATTGAAAATCTATTTTTGTGACAGATTTTTAATGAAAAACTAATAGATTATGTTAAATTTTTCTAGGGACCCTGTCTTAAATATATGAATTAGTATTTTTTAATGTTGCCTCGCTTTTATTTTCCGGGACTCTTTTATTTCCCGGGACAGCTGGAATTTTTGTCGAAATTTCCGAGATCCTGAGATTTCACTTTTTACAAAAACAATCACATACACTATAAAGTTGTTTCGTTGGATTGTTGTTTACCTAAATATACCATTACTAGTAAAAAGTCTGACAGGCCTTTACCCCTAAAATATTGTTATAAAAATATTTGAAATACCATTACTCTAATTAATTTCAAATAAAAGTTTCAAGTTCTTGATACTAGCTAAAAGAATAACTAACTAACAAAAATCCCGCGAAATTCCACACAAAATTCCCGTGATTTCGGGATTGGAAAATATGCGAAATTCCCGGGAATTTACGGATCATACACCCTACTTACAGTGAATCTGACTCATAGAAAAACTAACAAAATAAATGGCTGCAGGCATTTTCATAAAGTTTCGCTAGTTTTCTATCCCAGTTAGATGTGCCTTAAGAGACTGATTATCAGGGCAAGGACTTTCATGCAAATGCATGTTTGTAGTCAGTGGCCCAAAAATTATTTTGACCAAATACTTTTCCGAATCAAAGAATTTGCAAAAAAAATGGCATCGATTTGTTGTTGCATATTTTTGCATATTTTGTTATAAATGCATATTTTTGCATATTTTGCTTTTAAGTGCATATTTTATTGCATATTTTATGATTTTTATTGCATATTTTTGCATATTTTGCACATTATTGCATATTTTTTAATATTTTTAAATATGAAATTCGATTTAAGAATTCATACTTTTAATCTAAGAAAAATTCTAAAGAATTAATTATTTGGAAGCTCTGTTGGTAATATAACACTACACTAGAAAGAGAATAACATAGTATACAATATGTTGTCACCCACTAACACTTTTTTATAGATGTAATTTTAAATTCACGTTTTCGGGTGTTATTGCTCACAAACAGAAAGTTGAAAAATTTTATAAAAATTATTTTAAGGAAACTTGTCCCCGAGCATTAATTTCTGCCACTTTTTTCTCTGAGTTACGAAAGTGAGTACGATTTTATAGTACACATATTTAAGTTCTATTTTATAATAAAGTTTCAGGTAAAATGCCACATACAAAAATATATTTAACTATGTGTATTTGAAGACATATTCAGTGAGTTCGTTTACTCGAATTCCTTACTACTTTTACTACAATTGCAAAGTTTTGTTTACTTTTTATATTGAATTTTTCCAGCTGTAGTAAATATAGTAACTTGTAGTAAGTAAACGAATAAGCTTATTGTAACCGATATTAATATATTAAAAACTATTCCCTCAATTCATAAATGCTTTGTAAGGTTATAGCAGGTTTATAAAACGTCATTTTCATACAAAATTTGTTCAATAAACCTCCTATAATTTTACAAAGCGTTTATGAATTTAGGGGTATATTTATTAAAAACTAACATAAAGTATATTTATTAAAAACTAACATACACAGAAAGAATTTACAAAATTCTAATTAAATTTTTAAACACGTTTCTCATACCAAATTTGTAAATACAAAAAAAAACTTTTTAAAAAGGCACCAACAAAAAAATTTGTAAATCCAAAAAAAAATTTCTTTCTTTTTTTGTAACTTTGAATTTTATTTTTAAACAATTTTTATATGAAAGATAACAATTTACAAATGAGTTACAAATATTTCAAACAACAAAATGTTTGGGAATAAAATTTCAGTTTTAAAGAAAATCTGATTGCTTTTACAATTTCCCATTGTTGGTGCCTACTGTTTTTTCTGTGTATTTATTAAAAACTAACATAAAGTTTTTAATAAATATAATTAAAAAAAAAACATTTATTTTTAATTGCATATTTTTTGGTTTTTAGTGCATATTTCGTTATAAAAGCATATTTAAGTACATATTTTCCATTTTATGGTGCATATTTTAGGCGCATATATTTGATTTTTTAGTGCATGAAAGTCCTTGCCCTGCTGATTATTATTCCGACAACAAAAACATGTATAAAAATGAATATCCTCCTGGATTCGAATTTTTATTAAACAATTTCGTTGCGCACGGCAAAAAAAAATATCCCTCCACTTTAAAGGAACATTATGCACTAAAAGGTTAATTTAAACGATGATTACAAACTTAAAGATGTGGGTCTGATTACTGAATGTTCAGTTAGCTACTAACTGGGTATTTAACTGACACATTTGTTCTTGTTTCTCTTATAAAATTTGAATTTAACTGTCGGCTTTTAACTGGAGGGTGAGTTACGCAGCCGTAAACGTAACTGTAATGAATCAGCTGTTTCGAAACCACAAGAAGAAGTGTATACAAATGGTTACCAACGCGTAAATGTAAACGTACTTGCCGGATCATTCTGTTGAAATCAGAATTTTAATATCCGTCATCGAAACAGCTGAATGATTTCAGTCGGAAAAAATATAAAATGGATAAAGAAAATAGGTTCAAACAACAAATAAGAATAAAAATTAACAATTAAATGGAAAAATTTAGAATAAAATATAAAATCACATGAAATAGATGCTAAATAATAATGTCGTTTACGGTATTCTATAAGTGTCCTTTTTAGTTACGGCACGGTACAGTTACATCACATTTACGTTTACTGTCCCATAATCCGCCATTTAGTTAGTAATTTGACTTTTTCACACAGACCAATGCGGCGCAGTATTAAGACTAAAGGCTGAGTTACCCAACCGTAAACGTATCTGTAACGAATCAGCTGTTTCGATACCACAAGAAGAAATGTATACGAATGGTTACTAACACGTAAATGTAAACGAACTTGCCGGATCATTCTGTTGAAATCAGAATTTTCTATCCGGCATCGAAACAGCTGACTGATTTTAGTCGGAAAAAATATGAAATGAATAAAGAAAAATGATTCAAACAACAAATAAGGAATAAAAATTAACAAATAAATGGAAAATTTAGAATAAAATATAAAACCACATGAAATAGATGCTAAATAGTAATGTCGTTTACGATAATCTATAAGTGTACTTTTTAGCTACGGCACGGTACAGTTACATCACATATACGTTTACGGTCCCATAATCCGCCCTTAATGCTGTGCAGTATTAAGACCAATGCGGTGCAGTATTATAGTCATCACTAGGGCAACCAAACAAAAGCCCTAAAAGCAATGTTTTAAGCTCTTAGAAAAAGCTCTGAAAAACAGTAAAATAAGCAGTTGAAATGTAAAAATAAGCCCTTAAACTTCATTATTTCTTTATTAAAATCCTCATCAAACTTAAATTTTTTATTCAATACATTGCTACATTCCTTGGAACTTCAGGAATCAAACAAAGTTGTGACATTCTTAAATTTATTTTCATCGGGAAATACTTTAATTTCATTAAAGAATTAAATGTGCTAAAATCCCAAAACTTTAACAAATTGTGAAAAATAATCTTTTGAAGGCATGGCCCTATCCGGATTTCATTCTTGCCTAAGAAATCTTCATTGTCATATTTGTACTATTAGAATTCAAGTTGAAAAAATAAAAAGTCTATTTTAACAATTTTTTAATTTTAAATTTAATTTTTTAATTTAAAATAAATTTTAAAAAACTAATTTAAAAAAAAAAAATTATGTCGACTTAATGTTAAAAATTACTGATTTTATGAAAAAAAAAGCTAAAATATGCTCTATTTTCGCATAAAAAAGCTAAAATAAGCTTATTTATTAAAGAAAATAGCAAAAATAAGCCAATATTTACAAAATAAGCAAAAACAAGCAAAATTAGATAAAATAAGCAAAAAAAAAAAAAGCTCTAACAAATATAGCTTAAAATTCTTATATTTTTAAGATCAGAACTTGTATTTAATCGAAATTGTTCTATCTTTTCAAATAAAAAACATGCTCTGGCTTCTTTTTGGTTGGCCTAGTCATCACTAAGTACGAACTTTAAAAAAGCCTTACCTGAGTAATAAATTTTCAAACAAAATTTCTCACTAAAGTAAAATTTAAGTTTAAACTCGTGCTTTGTGCTGACTATAAAACTCGCCCGCTCAACAAAAAAGTCTGTAATGGCTACTGAAAATGTTGATGTTATTACTGAAAATTTAACTATTTTGCGCGATTCGGTATATTTTGCTAATTTTACCAACTCCAACCTACTGATTAGTCATTGGCGGACTGAGGCGGGTCTGGGGTGGGCTAAGCCCACCCTAGACTGATTTTTGCCCACCCCAGAATTTTTAAAAAATCTACCTAGAATTCTTTTATATATGATTTTGATGGCGTAAAGTATCACAATATTACTTTTTTTTTAATATCAATCCTGAGTTTTTGGTTTGGGAACTACTGGTTTCCTAGGCAGATAATTTGTTGAAATCTAAGGTCAGTTCTATAGTCAGAACTAAGATCGATTTTTGTTTTAAAAATTTCTTAAATAAGAAATATTTAAGAAACAAATCTATCTTAGTTCTCATTATAAAATTGACTATAAAAGTTTTCTTTAAAAAAATTATTAGAACCGCATAGTTGTTCAATAATAGAAAAATAACGGAGAATCTTTTTGGTGAGTTAAATATCTTAGATTTCATAGTTTTCTAAACGAATAATTAGTTTATATCTAACAAGGAAGTTACTTCAAACTAAACACTACTATGTTATTTTAATGAAATTTCAATATTTTGTAGAAACAAAAATTGTAAGATGAACACCTCACTATTTTTGTCCACCTCGGTAATTTAAGTGGTCAGAATATGGGGTTAGATAGGGTTCGTCCGAGGTGGACGAATTAGACAGGTTGATCTTAGATTTATTTTCTCTATTAAATATCTAAATTTCATAATAATCTGCGTATATAGCTTGGAATACAATCCTTGTACCAGGTTTTCTTCAAAAAAATAAATGCACTATTCAGAGTTTTGTACAAAAACATGGCGAATTTGATAGGATAAGCTACCAGGATTATTTAATTTTGAAAATTATGAAAATTTTATTAGAAGGCAGGAATCATTTTTAAGATTTTTTGTTGTGTGAAAAAAATTGGAAGCATAATGCCGAAAGTGTTTCTTAAGATTAAGAGTGTGAGAATGGGCAAATAAACTGCAGAAAATTAATGGGTCGCTTGCCCACCCCAGAAAAATGGTCTAGATACGCCAATGTGATTAGTAGTATAATGAAATTGTAACCACTACTTAATTTTAATAAAATTATTGTAAACCGTAATTTAAAAGTTATTTAATAAAATTAGCAGCAACTTTTACGGAATATGCGGCCCACCGTTGGTCTATAGTATTAGTAACGGCTATTCTATTCTAATCTATTTCTAATCTGCATATAAGAAACAATTGATAAATTAGAAAAATGTTAAAAGTTTCTAGGAATTGCTCATATATTTGTAAAAATTGAAAAATTAAAAAAATATGTAATTTAAACAAATTGATTACACAGTACAACAAAATAAGAAAAATTTTATGCATCGGGATTGCGACACATCATTTCTAATTGGCATTGGGACGCAGATTACGGATATGGCCATAGAATTTTAAAGTTAGCTATAGTTTAAGAAATATTTGCAAAAACATTTTTGTAGGAAAATTAAATTTTTGAATAAACTTTTTGCAAAAAAATACAAAATTGAAAGTAATAACGCTATTTTTTGCAACATTTTAAAATGATGCAATATGCCCTTTACTCGTAATTTGATATATTGCACGTTTTGACAGCTGCGATAATATTCCCTATACGCGTATTTAAAGTTGAAATTTCCCTTTTTTCACGATTTCGTTAATAAATGATCTGCGATGGAAGAAGTATCAAATATTTGAATTTGTACCTTCAGTAAACATCTCATATTACTTAGTTTATCAAAAAAAAAGTCCGCATTTTCTGTTTTAATTTTAAGTTAAAATTGACTAAATCGGACAAATATATCGTCGAACGGCCTGCAAAATGTCATATGTGTTTTTTAATAGATTTTTAGGAGAGCGAAAAAACTTGCAAAATCTACTTTTAAGATATTTTATTGGCATCATATGCCTTAATGATGATTTTACTAAATGAGGTCGTGAATCTTTAAGACATATGATGCCAATAAAATATCTTAAAAGTAGATTTTGCAACAGTTTTTTCGCTCTCCTAAAAATCTATTAAAAAACACATATGACATTTTGCAGGCCGGTCGACAATATAATTTTATAATACCTAAAAATTAAGGAGCCTGTGATAAATCTTAAATTATAAAACTCAGATTAAACCATTCAGAAATGTAAAACATATAATTTCTAATCAATTTCAACAAAGTTTTAGATAATTGAAGCGTAAATTCCTAAAAAAAATTACGATTTGAAAACATGCATGTTCACAAATCTACTTTATTTTCTTTTGCCATAGTAAATTCATACAAAATTAATTTGAAATAAAATAGATAAAAATTTTGTATTTCAGATTGAATTTTCTGCAAATGTTGATACAAGAGTTGGGATTCCTTTGCTCAAATGAACTTAATGGATTATGAATTTATATTATTTTTAAAGATTTTGCAAATCCGATTAAGGGATTTTACTAAATTTGCATAATAAGAAAATAAGTGAAGTTTTCAATTTAATTGCAATTATATCCTAGATCCTTTACCTAATTAAAATAAGTTGATATGGTTCTAAAATGTGTGCTATATTTTTAAACCATATTAAAAATAATCCGTGGTTTAGTCAGGCCCGGGTAAAAAAAATAATATGATGTCAAATGTAATGATATCTTATTTAATATAATTGGAGATATGCTATGATCCGAAAAATGGTGGATAAAATTATATCGGATAAGATCTAAATATATTGAATCATATAGAATCTTATCCGGATTTTGACCCGATATAATTATATCTAATTTGATGTAGAAAGACATAATTATATATCGCTTCATACTTCAAGATCAAAACAAAAACTATTAAAAAGTACTGAAAAATAACACCCTTAAGCTAAGAATTAAAAATTTAAATAAAAATTTAGAAGAAGTTGTACATAATTCTAACCAAGCATTTTAAGCCTTCTCATATAAACATGTATTCTACCCGTAAACTGTGTAAACCTGGTATGTTTATGAGTTTAATGTCAAATTCCATACATAAAAATATGGCTTGTATTTATACAAGGTTTACAAGGAATTTAGAAGTTATAATGAGTACGCCTTTTATATTTTGAAATCATGCATAAATATATCTCAAAAAAACATAGAATTTTTTTACATTGCGCTAAACTTAAACATATCTAAAACAACTTAGAAAAAAATTTAACATTGAGCTATATAAAACTTTATATATTTTCCGATAAAGCCATTTTTAATTATATATGACGATGTATATTTATACTGATCTATATATGACATCATATAAGAAATTTTTTAAAAACTCAAAGCTATACATAATTATATCTGCAAAGATATAGTGTTACACTTGACTATATATAAACATATTAGTCCATATTAAATTATATAATTTCCTATATAACTATTTTTACTCGGGGGTATATGCAAAAATATGAAATTTTAACAAAAAAAACTGTCTTTTTGATATGTCGCATGCCCGAGGCATTTTTAGTGTTGTACTGTGTTATAAATATTTAAAAAAAAAATTAAAAAACAATTAAAAAAACAAGTTAAAAAATATTGGTCCCGCCGGGACGCGAACCCGCGATCGTCTGTTTAGAAATAAACTGTATCAAAATCATTTTTTAGGATCACTTTTAGAGCAGTTATGCATTAGAAGCCATAGTTAGTGATTTTTTGATATAAACTCATCGATTAATCGAGTTATTTGATACAAAATCATCGATTAATCGAGTAACGGTTAACCGATTGAATACCCTACTGTGTAGCTTAGTACAACCGAATTTCGATTAGAACATTATATTTTAAATAAGGCAAGAATACACTTGATTGCTACAACCAAATAATTCAGTTAATGCAACCAAACTGTGCAGTAGGCGAAATATGCGGTTATCAAAATAAATATTTTTAATCTGTATATACACACTCAATGCAACATAGTGTTCTTAAATTCTCACATTCACATTATGTTAAAATCTTTAACTGAAAACATAATAAAATATTAAAAAAATGTCTACAAAACAGCGACTGCGCGCGAAGAGAAATATAAATCTTTAATGCAAACAAAACTAAGAAATTTTTGTACTTTTTGAGGAAATGGTATACGTGACGTGGGTTTTGAAAATAAACTAATACTTGTATTGTTGATGTTTGCAGTTTTGGTGAGACACAAAAATCTATTGTAATCAAATATATTTTAAAAAACTTACTTAAAATATATTGAAATTTAAGAATATATATTTTTTTTACTACTAGAGGCATAAAGTTTACAAAAAATCCCTGAATTAGAACTTAATTACAGCTGTGTTTTCAACTTAACTATATCCGTTAACTTATAAAAACACTCAAAGTGCATAAAAACGCGTTTAATACGAAAACTAACACATTACTTTTCGTATGCACGTTAACTTTCAACACGGATAATTATCAACGCTGAAAACTCAACGTTTATCCATTTTCACATTTAGCGTAACTTATTCGCGTTACTTCCTAAAAACTTTTGCTGAAGTACGTTCGATTATAACGGAACAATTACAAACATAACCGGTTTAAATTTTTTTTATACTACAATCGGTTTAACGTAGATTTGCTTTAAATACTTAACGTTGATAGGCATACGATAAAATACAGCTTACATTAAATTTATAACAGAGGGGAGGAGTATGAGAAAGTCTTTATTTTCATTTGTTTATTTAAACTTCATAATTGTAATAATAATTTTATTATTATTTTCCGGAAGTTGGTGAGGGAGTACAAAAAGAACGATAGAAATAAAGCGGGTACATTTTAATTGTTTGGTGGTTTAAGTTCATTCATTATTTAATTCTTTATAAATTTAATTTTTGTATAACAATTCAATTGTAAAAAATCTTTCTCTTTATATTATATTAAAGCTTCCATTGTATTTTTTTTTTTCTTTCTTTTATTTATCAATTAGAGTAGATTGTATTTAGTGTGTAGAAGAAGAGAAAAATCATTTTTTTTCCAATGGGACTGCCTGACTGACCTATGACTTTAGACAATTGATTTTTGGTTGTCGTTTAGTTTGTTTGGGGGTCTTTTTTATATGCTTAAGTTGGGTTTTCTCTACACTATCTTGACTTAAATTTGGAGCTAAATTCCATTGATAATGTTGTTTTCTGTCGTTAAAGTGTCCCATATGTCTTTATTTGAATATTCCCCCCTCTTTCAGATTCAATTCTGAATGCTTGTAGTTTTTTCTTTAAATAATTGTATTATTAACTATTAAAATGGATCGTTTATTTTGACATTTATGTGCAAACTCAAAGAAATTTATGAAAATAAATTAATAAGTGAACTGAATGTCTACAGAAGTAGAAAAAAATATTATTTAGATGTGTTGTTAGCTCAGCAGTTACTCATAAAATAAAAAACAGATAAGAAAAAGGAAAACTCGCATTAATTGGAATTTTCATAATCTTGAAGACTCACACATTTTCCCAATAGTCTAAATTTTGTTTAAATTAAAGCACAAGAGTGAGTATCTTAGTATTTTCTTACTATTCTTCCACTACATAGATTTTTTTTTTTTTTGGCGCAATTTTCTTCTACATCTTGTTGCACTTGGTATCTCAACACTACCAATACTACCATGACATTCTCATATGTGTCTTATACAACAACAACCAGTATGTTGTCCCTTATGCCTCATGGTGTTGCACTGGTTGTTTAGTATATAAGAAACCTATAGAGCCTTAACACCCCTCCTGGCTTTAGATCTTCTTAAATTGTGTGTCCTTTAACCATATTGCTGCTACTCAATTTCGAATATTTTGCGCGCGCTATTAATTTAGTCCTTTTTTCCTTCGTTTTGCTTTCTTTATGTGTTTCTTATATCCTCGTGTCATCTATACAGGCACACTTTGTATGTTGTCTGGTCTTCTTTTCTGATTGTATTGTAGTGATTTTGTGTTTTTTCGTCCTTCTTGAACAGTTAGAACAAATCATGACACGAGATTTTGCTGGTTGCTGTTGTTGTTATTGTTTTTGTGTGTGTGTTCAAAGTTCCTTCAGATGAATTTTTTTCCCAATCAGCTGACTTAAGGTTGTCCTTTTTTGTTGTTCTGTTTTAGACATATTTTTTGTGGATTTTCTTCATTCTATTTAGGTACCTATATATTAAGAATTTGTTTTCTCGGTTTCTTATTTTGTTTTTTTTTTTTTTTTTTTTAACTTGTCCTTTGTTGTCTTATTGGTTATAGTAATACATAGTTAATAAATTTGATTAGTTCTAAATTTGTTATAAATTATTTTCTTGTACGGATGGAATCTGAACTATTACTCTCTGTGGTTCTAGGCCGAACAATTGTTTACAATGTTAGGAACAGATTTTTTTTATATCCAACACCACTCTAACCTACGGGTTATATTGAGTTTGTATTGATTGCTTTTTATAACTACCTAGGCCTACCATAGGCCTAGACCAGGGGAGCGCATTTCAAAGCACAGTTGTGCTTTTACTACTTCACACATATTCTTATGCTTTTTAATTTAGTCGTCAATGAGACAGCACATTTAAAGCACTTGAATTTTTTAAACCTATGTGCTTATTCATAATAGGGCTCTAATGCATAAACTTTTCTTAATTTTGCGTTAAGGAATACAATTGCTAAAGTATTCATTTTACTTATTAAACGTTTATTAAAATTTTTTTTTTATGTGTATTTAGTACTCGTAAAGCAACTCTTTAATTCACGCTGTATTTTGGTAATACAGAAAAACAATAAAAAAAATCAGTAATGAAGTAAAAACTATACTTATTAATTGTTAAAATTTCTGAAATGTTATTGCTCTTTCGTAGTCATTTAATTCTCCATTTATTTATATTAATTAAATACTCTTATAATAAGTTAATACGTTGATATACACAATTTATTAATTATATTTTTTTTTTTTTTACTTTTTAACAACATTTTGTGTTATATTTATACTAATTTCTTTTATTTTTCACATTTTCACAATAAAATTAATAAATACCCAGGTAGAAAATTACAAAGGGGCCAGCACTGGCAAATCACCGAAATGGGTGGTATGAGTGCTTGTTAACAGCGCTTTCCCAACGCCCAAATGATAACACCGTTCCACGGTGGTGCCAATGCTTTACCAAGTCCTGGGAGAGCACCCATAAACATAAAAATCCAATGCTTTGCCAACGATCAAATAAAAAAAATTAAAGTGCTTTCCTGACACCCAAATGATAACTCCGATCTATTTAATGCTTTGCAAAGTATTGAGATAGCACCAAGAAACATGAAAATCAAGTGTTTTCCCTGCCACCAAATTATGAGCCCTCATAACTGAAGAATTTTAAATTACTCTAAAAATCGTCGATTCTTGGAGTTATTGTATTGTGGAGTCAAAAATTATTTAAATATTCACTCTTTTGGAGTTTCTTTTTCAAAAACAAGATAATGTTATAGGAAAACAAGTGCTGGGAATTCACCCTTTTAAAGCGTTGGGAAGGCGTCCAACTGCTTTGCCAGTACTCCTTTTTGTAAGACCACGGTCTACTTGCGCTTGGCCAGTGCTTCTTTTTTGTTACCACACATAATTTCCACCTGGGTAGAAGGAAAAATATCACAAATTTTTCGAGTAGATGCAGTTTTGGAATTTTTTTTTTTTTTTTTGTTATAGAATAAATAAAAATCGCTGCAAACAACACAAATAATGCTCAAATTAGAAAAAGTTCTAAACAAGGTTATGGTCAAAAATGTTAAACTTTCTAATGGAAATATCAGCTAACGCCTAGCAATGTTAATAATTAACCTCGTAATTTTATTGAAGGTGCTAGACTCTTCGTTTCTGAATTTGTTAAGAAAATATTGAGCAAATCATACGCGTACCTCCTTTTGAGCTTCATTTAAAATTCGAGGAACCCATCGGGCTGATGGGTATTTAATATTCCCTATACTCTCATGGCATTCAAGCCCAGATCAATAGCAACCATTTCCTGTGTCACTATTGGGTATTCGTCAAATTTAAAAGACTGTGACAAATTTCATTTTTGGATTTGTTAAATATTTATAAAACTGACCTACTACGAATTATTGTTAGTCCCCTCGTAGTGCCACGGAATTGTGTTCGTATACTTATTTATTTTAACATCTCCCTGGAAGATGGTCAACGGCGATGGCTCGAAAAACTGGGACTTTAAATGAAAAAATTATAGAATATTTAAAAACTATTTTGTTTTCAATATAAGACTTTTTTCAATATAAGACCGATAATAACATTATCGAAAGTTGTATTAATGTTGTCGATTCTATCAAATATCCATAATTTAATAATATTTAAAGGAACACACAAAGCTTAGGTGGATCTACTTTCGCAAATTCCATAAGTTCGATAACCCTTTCTTTCTAATGTCACATATAAATTTTATTTATTTCCACAATATTGCACAACTTTTTATAGTTTCTCTTTTATTTTGAGCTTCGAACTCAATAAATTTGCAATTAAAATAAATATGTGGCATGTCTTCTGGTGTTAACAGTTGTGGTGTTTCTCTAAATGAAATATAGTAGTATGTTGTAGAGCTCTATGTCTGGTTAAATGTTTTACATATTTGGGACATTTATTGTATGGTGCCAGCTTGGAAACAAAACTAATCCCCCAAAGAAAACATACACATATTTTAAATACAAAGTTTAATTATTTTCTTCAATACACGCATTAATTTATATTTAACCCGTCAAAGTCTGATATAAGAACAAAATGTTTCTTTCAATGTTTTTTTTTTCTTTTTCAAAACAAATCTTCAATAATAACTTATAAATATTCAAAGACACACTATACTATAGTATGTGTTTCCCCCCCTTACCCATTCCCCTTCCATTTTAAACATAAAAATCAAGCCAAGGGAGCCTATCATTGATTTGGTATACGATATATTTTTATTCAACAGTCTGGTAGGCAGAGTTAGTAGATTCTGCCAGGCTTTACACTCACACATTTAAAGCGTTGTATTGGAATAACAAAAAAAGACATTTAACTCTTGCGTTTAGTATTTTTATACTTCGCGGAAATTATTTTGATTTTATTTTTTATTCTGTTTATTATTTTAGAAATATCGTTGATTTCTTTTAATGGTTTTGTCGGTCACACAGTATCGAATTAAAAATTTTTTCTTGTTCTATGGAGCAGAATTTGCATTATTTGTTGCTCTTGTTGCTATTTGGTAAAACAAAAAATAAATTATTAAACATTCTGAGTTAGTTCTCTTTTTATTCTTCTTTTCTTTAATATATCTCTTATGCAATTCGTACACTTACAAAAACTTTACCGTAAAAGTTCAATAGTTGTTTAAAAAGTAAATCTGTAAAGTTGTTTCAATTGAATAAGTAGTTAAATTGCAAAGAAATATATTTTTTAACTTTTTATACCAGTCATTCAATAAACAAAATACACAAAATACGGATTTTCGGTAGAATTTAAAATATTGAATAAAAATTTTCTGTTAAAAACAATCAATTAATTTTAAAATAAAGGAGAAATCTATTATTTTTACCGATTTTGCCAGTTAATTAATTAACAATAAAAAGCTTTTTACTAATCCTAAATTACAAATTGATTATGAGATTGAAATTACTCGTAATAACAGCATAAGAGTTTAATTTGAAAAGATATGAGTACTTAAGTCTTTGTAGTACCCAAGATATTCAGAATACAAAATAAAAACGACCCGAGTAAAAAAAGTTATATAGAAAATTATATAACTTAACATGGTTTATATATAGTCAAGTGTGACACTATATCTTTGCGGATATAATTATACAAATATAGCTTTTAGTTTTTCAAATATGATGTCATATATATATTAGTATGAATATGTATGCACAGCGCATACTGCGGGGACATATTTTCGATCTAAAGTTTACTCTGCAGACATTTGCTGAGTTTGGAGACTGTCCTTAAACTCTTCGTACTTCTACTGAATACTTTGAAGACATTCTAGACTAATACACCGCATAGTTTGGGCACTTTTTTGGCTGTGTCCCCGAAATGTGCGCGTACATACATATATGAATATATTTATATGTAACACATCTAGTTGCATATGCTATGACAGTTTTGATAGAGCGTCATAAATAAATAAAAATGGTTTTATCGGAAAACATATAAAGTTTTATATAGCTCAATTTTAATTTTTTTTTCTAAGTTGTTTTAGTTGTATCTCATGTGACAGTCTCCGGTCTTAATTAATCCCTCTTAATTTTAAGCGGACCCGTATTTTTTGTTTTTCGATATTCCGGTTACTTCGCGTTTTATCGGGTTTTCCCCGAAACCCTATATTTTACTTTACGGTGGCAACCCTACGATTCCAATATAGGCAATATGGGTATCAAACTTTTTCTTTTTGAGAGCACATTCCTGTTCTGTAAAAGTAATTTTAAAGTATGAAAGTTGGAGTTTTTACCAAATATATTACAGGTTTAAATTAGATCCAAATTTATCTCAAAATTTGAAGATCCATTAATATTAAATTGCGATCCTGATAGATCCCAAAATATCCCATGCGATTAATTTAGATCCAATTAGATACAAATGGATAAGCTAATTTTGGCAGATCGAATTGGATATTTTGAGATCAAAATTTATCCTATGATATATTTGGAATAATTTAAATTTTAATAAAATTTAAAAAATAACACAAAAAAAGATTTATTTATTAAAAAATTATTTATTTCACATAAAAAAACGCCGTCGGCAGGATTCGAACCAAGATTACTGGAGTTGTAGTCGGTCACTTAACTCTCTCAGCCGCACACTGCTATACAAAATGACTGGTTATATGAGACAACATTGTTCGAGTTATTGCGCGTTATATATAATTATATAAATTTATGTATATACATGACTTAGAAAAAATAAATTAATAATATTCTTGCAGAAAAACAAAAATTGAAATTCTATGTCTGTTCGAGGGTCTAGGCCCCGATTTATATAGCTCAAAAAGTCTAAATGCCAACAGTCTGTATTTGCGAATTTATTAGTTGGATAAGAACAATATACATGTTGTTGAAAAGATAATATAAGGTATGACATGTATAAACTTGGCAATTCTTTGTCTCATTTTAGAGGAATTTTTCTAGAGGGATTTTCAGAAAAAAAATTATTTTTGTTTAAAAATACTATCAAACACTTTTCCACAAGTTGTTTTGCTAGTATTAAAAGTAGGAGTAAAAAAGAAGAATATTGCAAAAATTTTATGTAAATATTAGTTTAGTTTGTTTTTTTGTTTCAGTGTTTAACAAATTCAACCATGGATAAGAGGTACACAATTGAGCAGCGCGTTAAGATTGTTGAAGCCTTTTACGAAAATGGGCGTTAAAATCAAAATGCATTTCATGCACTTCGTGATTTCTTTGGTCAGCATAATCGACCAAATGTGTCCACAATTGGGAGAATTGTGCGCAAATTTCAGTGGGCGCTGTGGTGTAATGGTTAGCGCGTTGGACTGTTACACGTGAGGTTGCGGGTTCAAGCCCCAACCAAGGCAACATCAATTTATGAAAAATAGTAATATGTATGAGTTTTTTCTATCCCTCATACATATCGCAGCGTCCTCCTTCGGTGTTCCCATAGCACTTAACCCCACCGAAGTAAAATAATATAACAGGGCTATGAACTAAAAGCTTCAACAAAGTTCGCCAATTACCATCAGATGGCGCGCAACAACTGTTCTAAAATACAACATCAATTGAACATCTCACGAACATCACTGACGTGAATTTTGAATAAAGATTTGGTTTTACACGCTTACAAGGTTCAATTGAGCTGAAGCCTACTGTCCATTTCAAGCGTCGTCAATACGCCGAATGGTTGGTTGAACAGACAGAAGTGAATGGTGACTTTACAAAGAAAATCATCTTCAGCGACGAGGCACCCTTTGACCTCAGTGGATTCGTTAACAAGCAGAATTGCCGCATTTGGGCAAATGAGAATCCACGAATGATTGTTGAAAAGCCAATGCATCCACAAAGAGTGACTGTTTGGTGCGGTTTATGGGCTGGCGGCGTCATCGGGCCGTACTTCTTCGAAAACGAGTGCGGCCAAGCAGTTACCGTGAATGGTGTTCGCTATCGCGAGATGATAACGGACTTCTTGTGGCCAGAAATTGAGGATATGGACTTGGACGATATGTGCTTCCAACAGGATGGTGCCACTTCCCACACAGCCAACGAAACAATGGCTCTTGCGCGAGAAATAAATGGCCGTGTTATCCCACGTCGTGCCGATGTTAATTGGCCACCACGATCATGTGATTTGACACCGTTGGACTTCTTTCTTTGGGGATATTTAAAAGAAAAAGTTTACGTCAATAAGCCAAGAACAAATCAAGAGCTAAAGGATGATATAATTTGGCACATTAACGACATTGTAGTTCAATTATGTCTCAGAGTCATTGAAAATATCGGATAGAGGTATGCCACCGAAGCCGTGGCAAGAATTTGGCCGATATTTTGTTTCACACATAATTGTCATAGATCCTTCTATCATAATAAAAAATATTAAGATAATTCTCTGAAAACTTTTTGTTTTATTTAGAATTAAAAACATGCGTTTTGGTTGGACCTTTACTAAAAGTTGTACTTTGGGGACATTTTGGAAAGCTATGCTGCCATATAAAATTTTTGAAAACTCGCGATTTTAACGTATAGGTCGCTATAGACGAATTCATTTCTTTTGTTGAAATATTTTCCTTTTAATTGCTTCTTTACTAAGCCATATCATTTATTAAGGCCGATTTTGCTTTCAGCAATTTACTTGGCTAAAACCTTAAAAACCCGTAAAAATCCATATAAAACGCGAACAGTGGTTTTAATATCAAGTTTTATGCATCAAATTTGAAGCCTAAATATAAATACAGGTCCTGTGCCTACATTTCACCACATAAAATTTATATGGATTGTATTTGAAAATTTTTGTATATAAAAAACTAAATGGAAAACCGCCAAACTTTAAAGACATTTAACGAAAAATATGTACCTTAGATCGAAAAATAAAGTACGCCATTGTAATCAGCATGTCCGAAAGATATAGAACTGATGTTCAGATCCCAATTTAATAAAAATCTGATAAATGTTATTCTGTAAATTTCCTAGTGGGTCTTTTTTTGTGAAAAGTGAGAACATTAACCCTATATGGATCAAGTTACTCAAAATAATAATTTTTATCAAGTGAAAAAAATATTTTGTTATTCATTTAAAATGATATTCTTCCGAAAATGATTAAATATGTTATTCTGTAAATTTCCTAGTGGGGCGTTTTTGGCCAAAAGTATAAAAGTTAACCCCACATGGATCATGTTACATAAAATAATTATTTTTATCCACTAGCAATCGTCATCTCCAAATTAGGCATTTTAAAAAATCTTTAAAATTAATTGAAAAAAAAACACGTTTTTGCATTTTTATCAAATTTGTGGGTCATTTTGGATTCCAGGCTAAAGTGGGTTAATGATATCCGATAAAGTCAAAATTCCAGGTCTGAATCATTTTGACTATATTAAATGAATAAACGAAACAAAATACAAAATTTTGGGAATTTTTATTAATAATACACTTTTTTTCCAAATTGGGCCATTTTCGGCCGCAACTCGGCACGGGTTAACGTTTTACAAAAAAAAATTAAAAAAAAAACGATTTTGTTAATTTGGGACCATTTGTAAAAAAATTGGGGGTAGCGTGTCGAAAATCGACCACTCACTTTATAAGGGACACCCTAATATGTGGTGTGCATAGTTCGGAGACATATCCAAAAATGTGCCCAAACTATGCTGTATATTAGTCAAAAATGTCTTAATACTATGCGCTAGACATAGGAAGAGTTTGAGGAAAGTCCCCAAACTAACCAAATGTCTTCATACTAAACTGTGGATCGAAAAAATTTCCCGTAGCATGCGCTATGCAAACAAATAAATATATGGGGTGATATCAAAAAATTTGATAAAAACTAATTTCTAATGCATGGATTACATTTAAGTTATATATTTCGATATATATCAGCGCATTGTCACCTGTTTTACAAAATTTATAACAATCTGACCAATTTTTCGATAATACATAAAATTTGTGACCAATTTTATAGGCCAAATGTAAACTCCGTAACCAGTAACTCATAAGGTTTTTTAACTTTAATAGCTTATATTTTAATAACCAATGAAGCTAAACACTAACTGTAAGAATTTTTATGAAGAGGAAAAGTAGCGTTTTTAGTAAAAATTAATAGATTTTACAAACTTTTCCGTATGTCTATGCTAACACGACTTCAACTCTGTAACGATTTTTCGTCATAATTTTTGATCAAAATGCATACACACGAATTTTGGAGTTATCTATTAATTATATTGCGAAGAGTAGGTATAATGTTATTTATTAGGGTTCGTCAAAAAAAAAATTCTTTGATTTTCGGATATTATCACGTTTTTTAAAGTTTTTGCATAGAAAAAAAGAATGGCGTTTTTTTTTTCTTTTTTATTCCAACTCCTTTCACTGGCGCAAGTCGGCCAAAAACGCTGATTTGTAGACCCATTTTCTGTAGAGCAAAAACGGCTGCATTTCTGGGAAATCTGACTTTACCATTCGATTCGACAGCAAAAATTAATATAAAAAACATTTTTTTGCGTTTTCTGAATACAGCAGATAGTCATTAGAGTTGTCCAAAAATCCACTTTTTTCAAAAATTTAAAAAAAGTTACTTTTTTATTACACACAATGAAAATGTATTCCCTGCTGAGAATATATATACCGCGACCCGGTAAAAAGTTATTTAGTAATCAAATATGTTTAGTAAAAAAAAATTTTTGTAATAAACTTACAAATTATTTTGTCATTACTAAAAAGTAAATTTATAATGCGGCAGCGAGTATTGAAAGCTGCATTTTAATTAGCTCAAACACTTCTTCATTGAATTTAAAAAAAAAATCCAAATTTGATTACCTAATAACTTTTTAACGGTTCGCGGTATATCCAAAATTTTTGTAGCCATGTACTCAGCCGGAAATACATTTTCATTGTGTGTAATAAAAAAATTACTTTTTTAGAAGTTTTTAAAAAAAGTGGATTTTTGAACTAGTCTAATGGCTATCTGGTGTATATTGAAAATGCAAAAATAATTTTGTGTATTAAATTTTGTTGTAGAATCGAATAGTAAAATCAGATTTCCTATAAATGCTGCTGTTTTTACTCTGGAGGAAAAGGGTCTTAAAATTAGCGTTTTAGGCCGACTTGCGCCAGTGGAAGGAGTTGAAATAAAAAAGAAAAAAAAATGCCATTCTTTTTTTCTATGCAAAAACTTTAAAAAAAGTGATGATATCCGAAAATCAAATTTTTGTGACGAACTCTATTATTTATACTCAAATGATCGTTGGACTGTAAATAATCATCTAGTATAATAGACTTGAAGTTTTCTGCAGCATGTAACATTCTCGAGATGAAAAAGGATGTCTTTAATAAGATTTGCGAAAATATTGTAAACTCCGTTCCTAATTTTTACACCAAATTATATAAAAAAAAAAAACGATGGCATATTTGGATTCACCTTGTAGGCATCATACGATTTTGTTTCGGAAAGAAAATTCGGACAAAGAGTTTCTGAAAGAAAACGAAAAAAGTAACCAAATGTAAACTCCGTAACTGTAAACTCCGTAATCAAAATTGTTTGCATCAGATTGCGTTCAAAAAGATGTAGTTAAATGTTTAAAATATTTTAAAATAACTATAAACAGAGGTGACTCAACTAGTATTTATGCGTCGAAAGACGATTCAACTAATAATTTTGCGTCAAATCAAAAAAAGTTATCAGTTTTTTACTCTAAACTGCGAAAAACGATTGATTTTGCATTTCATTGATTTGGAATCGATATTTCGAGCCATTACTGACATTAGCTTGACAAATTAAATTTGTTTCACACAATTTAAGAATTTTTTGATAGCGAAATGTTATATTTTTAATATATTATTTTGTAACTTCGCAACCGCTGATTGGATTTTAAAAAATTTTTATATTTTTGAAAAGCATTTAAAACGAGCAAAAATACAAAATTAAAAAAAAAATTTTAATTTTTTTTCGCGGATTGAATTCTATTTTTATTTGCGAAACCGCCAATTTGATAAACACAAATTGTATATTAATGAAAAGCATGTTGAAAACCCAAATACGAAAAACTAATAAATTGAAAAAAATTCATAGGCAATTTTTTTTATTATATCGTTTGCTTGAGAAAATGTAAACTCCGTTACCACAAAAAAAATTAAAATTGTGCAAAAAAAGTTATTGCGACAACTTGTAGAAGAGATTTTTTGCAATTAGGTTTTTAATGACTAAACTTACTGATTCCATTAAGAAAAAACCGAAATATTAACATTTTTGTTTCTCACAAATTTAGCCCAAAAACTTATCACATTTTTTGATTTCACCCATATCTTATAGCATTTAATGTAATACTACTATATAAAAATATTTTACATCGTACAACCAACAAATTTTTATAATAGGGCATATATCACTAGCTGTATTTTCGACTTAACTATATCCGTTAACTTTCAAAAAAGCACAAAGTGCATAAATACGTTTTTTGGACGAAAACTAACATATTACTTTTCGTATGCACGTTAACTTACAACGTGGATAATTATCAACGTTGAAAACTCAACGTTTATACATTTTCACACCTAGCGTAACTTCTTCGCGTTACTACCTAAAAAGTTTTGCTGACGCGCGTTCAATTATACCGGAACTATCATAAATACTCACTATTTAAAAAAATTTGATACTCCAATCAGTTTAACGTAGATTTGCTATAAATACTTAACGTTGATAGGTATGAACGAAAATACAGCTACTATATCTCAAAATATATGGCTTATATGTATTATATCATATCTCATTATTTATAGCATATAAGGTTGATATCTACACTCATAGAAAAAAGTTTGTAGAAGAGTTAGTAAAACTGTTAGTACTTTAACTTAACAAACTTTTAACTAATTTTTAGTTAAAATTTAATGTTTAGTTAATTTTTTTGCTACCTCCACATTACTAACTTACAAATTTTTTTGATATTTTTTTTGCTGAATTTAGTTACTAATTTTTAACAATTAATTTGCTAATTTTACAGTATTTTGCTGAATTTTAGTTACCAATTTTTAACAGAAGATTTGCTAATTTTACAAATTTTTTGTAAACTAAACCACCAATTTTGGAGTGCTTATAAACAGAATGTTAAGTGACTCATAAAAATTACTGCATATTTTTAACTCGCCAAAAATAATGCAAAAAGTTTTTAAATAAAGCTAAATTGAAATGGTTGAAAATTTGTCCTACTCATAAAATATCTAAATTATTAAAATTTATGAGAAAAGTTTCATTTATCGTAATACATTAATTTTCAAAGATCAAGGTTTATTTTGGACGAACCATTTTAATATGAAAATTGTGATTAAAATTATCTCTGGGGAGCAAGTGGAGTTTACGGGGCTGACCCTAATTTTTTTCCTCCAATATTGTACTTTTTAAGCTTATTTAACCTATATTCTCCTGAATTAAGAAATAACTGTTCTATTTGTTTAAAACTTACATGATTTGCTACTGTGGGTCCTAGGAACACGAAACTGAAGTTGAAATTATTTTGTCTTATATAGATCCGTAGTTATTGCCTGTCGTCATATGACGACGTTAGGAGTATATGTGTACAATTGTTACAAAAAAAATCAAAAAAATTTTTAAGAATAACAGGAATATTTATTAAAAACTACATTTTTTAATTGAAGGTATAGAAAATTAGCATTATTTTCCAAAATAAATTCAAATATACTTCAATTTCTTAAATAAACTAACATTATTTCATTGAATAGCGAGAGAAAATAAAAATTATAACTCTCATAAGTGGCATATATAAAAAGAAGATCCAGCATCGCATTTGGAACACTGCCCGACCTGTCGATTTGATATCGAGGCCTCGACATTGTCTTTGCTTATCGTTGTGGCTTCTTTTTAGGAAGTCTTCTATTCGACCATAACGTAGAGTATCTACTATGGGCAGTTAAAGGCTATTTTCCTGTCGATCTTGGTAGATTCCATACTGAGGTAAGGTACGAAGCTGTAAATCTTGTCAAAGACATCCCAAAATGACTATATTTAAAAAAAAAAAAATAAAAATTTTGTACATTTTGTACACATATTCTCCTAGCGTCGTCATATGACGGCACCCAAATTCATTACATTATATAATTTTTCCAAATCGCGATTAGAATATTGTAGTTTTACCAATATGGAGCAAATTTAGTCGACTTTTAGAAAAACCAAACAAGAAAAATATATTAATGTAATGAATTTAATTTTTTCCCTTATTTATTGAAAGAAATCATAATTTTTGAAGTTTTGGAATTTTTGTGATTTTCGGTCATTCACTATATCCAGAAACAATAACCAAAGTGGATAAAATAAACACGGAATGAATATTTGACATCTTTTGTTTACAAAACCCTTAACAGAAGTCCTGCCATGTTTAAAGCAACGGTATTATGCACATTTAAAAAGAGGCTTTTTCATGTTGTCATATGACGACGCTAGGATAATATGGGTTAAAGAATACAATATTTTTAATCGGCCACACCTTCTTTCCTGTGGGTGGAGCTTTATGGTTGAAAATGGAAACTCAAATAAATTCGGAAGTACATATCCGATTAGCAAACAATGAAAATCAAAAGAAGGGTCTCTGAAATACATTTTGTTATGGTTAACATCATGATACAACCATACTAGGTAGATGCATTAGGGAGAGTTTGACAGTTCAGGGTTTTATTATGACAGTTCAGGGATTTTTTCGTATGCTTTCGATATGTATCAAAAGTAGCCGATTACATTTTTTGTTGTTGTTTGTTGTGTTTGTTGTTCTAACGCATCTACCTAGTATGATTGTATCATGGGTTAACGTCCCTACGGAAAATTTTAACAAACTGTCACCGAACTGGCCCCTTTATATGAAATAGACTGGTCACTTTTACATTGCGTTGTCATAGAAGGAGGAAATTGACCCCTTGTGACATGTCAGCAGACAAATCCCAGGACAGGTCCCTTAACTTTGTTTTTTATGAGAGTCCAGTAACCTGTCCTAGGATTTGTCTTGTGACATGTCACAAGGGGTCAATTTTCCCCTCCTATGACAACGCCATGTAAAAGTGACCAGTATATTTCATATAAAGGGCCCAGTTCGGTGACAGTTTGTTAAAATTTCCCGTAGGGATATTATTGTCTATAAATATTACCACTTTTACAAAAAATCATTCTTGGGAAATTTTCATTGGCATTAATTTATCTCAATGTCAATGCCAAAAAATTTCATCACCATTCAATGCCAATGAAATTTTTTTTTAATTTGCATTGATGAAAACAATGGTAATGAAATGCACACATAATTGAAGAAAAAGCATTGTAATATAAAAAAATATAAGAAATACGCGAATTTTTAATTTTTTTTCTTAATTTATTCTTTTATTGAAACATGAAAACAAATACTTCTTTCATCAATTATAAATGGGCATTTAGGCATTGAACAATGACAATTGAAAAAAATTTCAATTAATTGACACATTCAATAAATTGGTCCCAAGCAGAGCTTTGAAGAATTAATTCCTTAATTCAATTTTTGAATTCTGAATTAAAAATTCGATGAATTAATTCAGTAAACACCATATATTGAATGGAATTAATTCATATTTGCATTCGTTCGATTTATTTTGTTACGAATTAATTCAATTACAATAGTTCTTTTTATTAAATCAAATGAGTTAATTCACTGTTGAACACGTTCAATTTTATAAATCGAACGGAAAAAAAGTGAATTAATTCCTTATTAATTTTAGCAGGTAAATTGTTATTTGTAATTAACAACAATTTAGCTCAAATATTACTAAAATTCTGTAAATTGAACAGTTTTTTTTTGCTGTTTTCATTTTATTAATATTTAGCAAACTGATTCTGCTAATATTAGCAGTTTTTTCTGCAGCATCTTTTTTAACTAATTTTTAGTAACTTTTTCTGCTATTTTTACGGACTTATTTGTATGAGTGTAATAGTTGAAAAACAAATAAGCTAAGAAATGGCATATACACACACATGTATACATAAATGGAAGAGTGTGCCATTTCTTACCTTATTTGTTTTTCAACTATTACCTACCAAAATAAAATAAAAGCGTAATTTCGATTTAAAAATTTTTCTGTGCTTCTTTTTTTTAAATTTTAAAATTGAAAAATTTGAAATTTTTTAATTTTTCAATATTTTTTTTTATATTTTTTTTTTAATATTCAAAAAATAACCTCGTAACAAAGCAAAAAATATAGAAAAATTATGACATTTTTGAAATTTTAAATATTGCATAACTTTTAAAAAAAATTTTGTAATTTTTTTCCTTTGGCAAAACTTCGTTATATGATGAAAGAAAAGTTCTGTCCAAAATTCATCCAAATCGAAGGGGTCGAGTCCAACCATTGGTCGATTTGAGATGGATGACCCATATACTTTTATAAATTAACTGTAAAAACAGTAGTTTTTACATATTTTGGCAGTTGCTTTAAAATTGTTGTAGTAAAAATGTATCATTTAATTTTACGAAATTTGTAGTTATTTTCAATGCAATTGTTGGTAATTAAGAGTGAAAAATAACTACACTTTTAAGGAATTAAATGTGCTAAAATCCCAAACGTATTTAACAAATTGTGAAAAATAATCTGTTGAAGGCATGTCCCTATCCGGATTTCATTCTTGTCGTCAGTGGACGACGTTTTTATAATTGCAATAATTTTTGTTAATTTTGCAGCTGAAATATTTTGTTATATGTATGTATTTTTGTGTAGTTAAATTCCTAAACATCGATTTAAGCTCTAAAACAAATATGTATATTTTAAATTTATGTTTATCGTTTTAGTTAATTCATGATTTCTTTAATCACTTTAAACACACACATTGACAGCAGACAGACAAATATATTCACTAAATAATATGGTTCTTGTACATACGAGTATATGTATTGTTCACAAGAAATATACAACAATAATAAAGTGCTCCACTGGCACATAACTTGTTTATTTCAAGTATCTTATTATGTTCGCCAACGAACAAGCGAACCCAACCAACCAACCTCCCATTGTCGTTTAACGAAATGCAAAAAATCCTTTGTTATTCTACAAAGTTTGCCGCCTTTTTCTTTATAATATTTTAGCAGAGATTCAGATTATTCACATACATGCACATAACACTAATACAATTACAAACAAGAGCTCCATTGTGTGTTTAAAAAAAGCACAAGAAGAATTTCTTTGTTCATATTTGTGAAAAAGGCAAACAAAATAATAACAACAATAATAAAAATAAAAGCTAAAGTATGAGGACAATTCCTTTTGCCGGTTGGTTACCTGAGCTCCAATCAGTGATGGGATTTGGGGTACAATTGAAGGTTGAATGCTTTTTTGCCACACATATATTAGCTATGTTTGTGCGGAAAGCTATCAATGTTGGCTTATGTCATTCCCATACAAATTTGACATAAGAAACGTTGAAAGTTAACATTAAACGTTTTCTAATGTCAAATTTATATGGGAATGACATAAGTCAACGTTGATAGCTTGCCGCACAAACACAGCTATTGTCTCTAAAAATATTATGGAAAATAGATTAACTTTAAAAATAAAAATTCTTTAAGAGCACATTCTTTAAAAATTCTTAGGGGGTTATTTTGTAAAACGCAACGTCTTGCGTTGCGTTGTTTACCATACAAATTGTTTTTGTAACAATAACAATTTACACACAATTCAACGCAACGCAAGGCGTTGCGTTTTACAAAATAACCTACTTAAATTTTTAGCTTCTGAGTATTAAAATTTCGATCTATAATACCCATGGTTGGCAACCGATTCATAAGGTTGGTGATAATAATTATTTCATAAATATTTCGTTAGGCTGTTAGGGAGGGTATCAACTATAGAACAAATTCGATTTTTCGATTTTTTTATATTTTATTTGGATTGAGCATAGTCTCCCCTATATGCAGGCTGGCCAGACTTGGGGTTTTGTCCCCAAATTTGGGGATAGTTTGTTGGTCTTGGGGACAAAAAATTTCATTTGATGAAATAACGAAAACAAAAATGCATAACATGTTCAAATCTCCGCAGACCCCAATAACAAATTTCAAACATTGAATGTTATTATTTCATGTAAAGAAATAAAATATAATAACTTAATTGAAATGTTTAGCAATAAAACGATCCCTACACTCATAAAAATAAATCTGTAAAAATAACAGAAAAAGTTACTAAAAATTAGTTAAAAATGATGCTGCAGAAAAAACTGCTAAAATTAGCAGATTTTTTTACTATATACTAGTAAAATGAGAACAGCAAAATTAAAACTGTTAAATTTACAGAATTTTAGTTATATTTAGGCTAACTTTTAGTTAATTGAAAATAGCAAATTGTACTGTAAAATCTGCAGAAAATTTTGCTAAATATTTGTAGACTAAAAATAGCAAAAATAAACTGTTAAATCTACAAAATTTTTACTATTTTTAAGTTAGTTGAATGCAAATGGCAGTCTATTCTGCCAAAATCAGCAGAAATATTTGCTAAAAAATTGAAAGTGCTGTTTTCAAGTCTCGATTTTTATTTGCATTTAAAAAAAAAATCGAAAAAAAAACTTCAAAAATTTTAAATTTTTTGGTGATTTTTTAGGCTACTAATTATTTAGCAAAATTTTTTGCTGATTTTAGCAGGTTAATTTGCTATTCTCCATTTACAAAAATTTAGCTCAAATATAACTAAAATTCTGTATATTTAAGAGTTTTATTTTTGCTGTTCCTATATTATTAATATATAGCAAAAATAATCTGCTAATTTAGCAGTTTTTTCTGCAGCATCATTTTGAACTAAGTTTTAGTAGTTTTAACTAAATTTTTTACGGACTTTTTTCTATTAGTGTATATATAATTGTTGGAACGTACAGAACAATTTCATCATCATTAGGTGGTATTAAGGTTACATCCTCTTTATGTTTGTGTCTTTAAAAAGTTTTGAAATGTTGTATAAAACGGCAGGAGACACGACTATATTTTTTGCAGTTTTAACATTTGTTTGTATCCCATTAAAACAAATACGAAATTTGTTTTTTAACTGTCCAAAAACTTTTTCAACAATATTTCTTGCTCTAAATAAATTGATAATTTCTGAAATACAATTGATAATTTCTAAAATACATTTGATTATTTCTGAAATACAATTGACGAATTCTGAAGTTCAATTGATAATTTCTGAAATACAATTGTTAGTTTCTGAAATACAATTGATAATTTTTGAAATACAATTGATAATTTTTGAAATACAATTGATAAAACTGAAATTCAATTGATTATTTCTGAAATACAATTGTTAAATCTGAAATAGAGTTGATAACTTCTGAAATAAAATGATAATTTCTGAAATACAATTGGAAATGGTGTAGTAGACTGAAAAAAACTCAAACAAATGTAGAGAAATTTTACTTTAGTTAATTTATTTGCTGAAAATTTAAATATAGAAATTGTGTAGAGTTGTTTTTCTTTTTTATCATTTCCGTTATCTGTACTACATCCAGACAAGCTGCGACATCTACATCTTGTCTATCTGGTTGTCGTCCACGCTATAAATGCGGTTATCCGCACAATTTTTGTAGCAAAATAAATTAGTAAAACATTAGTTCGAAATTAGTTTAGTGCAAAAAAAAATATAACTAAAACTTTTGCTGAAAACGGAATTTCAGGAAAAAAAATGCTGAAAACTATTACACTTCATATACAAGACGTTTTACTAATGTTTCTAACTTATTTTTTTGAGTCTTCATTCCTTGGAGGAGGGTTCCTTGGAGGTTTTTAATTTAAAATAAATTTTAAAAAACAAATTTTAAATAAAAAAATTTATGTCGACTTAAAATAATGTTTAAAATCACTGATTTTATGGGAAAAAAAAAGCAAAAATATGTTCTATTTTCGCATAAAAAAGTTATATTTTAAAAGAAAATAGCAAAAATAAGCCAATATTTACAAAAGCAAGCAAAATTAGATAAAATAAGCAAAACAAACTAACAAATATAGCTTAACCCTTAAATGGATGGTGTAGCCAATTGGCAACATACCGGTTTTTTAAGAAAAAAAACCCACTTGATGCACAAAACTGCATTTTTGGGCATTGGGGACCCCTTCTGTACATACACTCATAGAAAAAAGTTTGTAGAAAAGTTAGTAAAACTGTTAGTACTTCAACTTAACAAACTTTTAACTAATTTTTAGTTAAAATTTAATTTTTACTTAATTTTTTTGCTACCTCCACATTACTAACCTACAAACTTTTTTGCTATTTTTTTTTTGCTGGATTTAGTTACTAATTTTTAACAATAAATTTGCTAACTTTACAGTATTTTGCTGAATTTTAGTTACTAATTTTTAACAGAAGATTTGCTAATTTTACAAATATTTTGTAAACTAAACCACCAATTTTGGAGCGCTTATAAACAGTATGTTAAATGACTCATAAAAATTACTGCATATTTTTAACTCGACAAAAATAATGCAAAAAGTTTTTAAATAAAGCTAAATTGAAATGGTTGAAAATTTGTCCTACTCATAAAATATCTAAATTATTAAAATTTATGAGAAAAGTTTCTATTTATCGCAATACATTCATTTTCAAAGATCAAGGTTTATTTTGGACAAACCATTTTAATATGAAAATTGTGATTAAAAGTATCTCTGGGGAGCAAGTGGAGTTTACGGGGATGACCCTAATTTTTTCCCCCAATATTGTACTTTTTAAGCTTATTTAAAGTACACAATATTTTTAATCGGTCACACCTTTCCTGTGGGTGGAGCTTTAGAGGTGGAAATGGAAACTCAAATAAATTCGGAATTACATATCCGATCATCAAACAATGAAAATCAAAAGAAGGGTTTTTGAAATACATTTTGTTATGGTTAACATGCGGCCCTATGCTCCTTGCAGGAGTAAAAGGAACAAATATATATATATGGTTAACATCATGATACAACCATACTAGGTAGATGCATTGGGGAGAGTTTGACAGTTCAGGGTTTTATTATGACAGTTCAGGGATTTTTTCGTATGCTTTCGCTATGTATCAAAAGTAGCCGATTACATTTTTTGTTGTTGTTTGTTGTGTTTGTTGTTCTAATGCATCTACCGAGTATGGTTATATCATCGGTTAACATCCCAGCAAAAAAAGAGATGCCGAAGCAGTAGAAAAAGCACTACAATTGATGATCTAGATGTACTTCTTTTTTAACATAAACACTAATGATTTTAACATTGAGTTGTCATAGGAGAGGAGTACTCCCACTTCAACATTTTTTCAGTACTTTTTGAACGAGTGCAAAGGAAGCTCTTTTTCACCAATTAAAAGTTTAAAAAAAATTCTTTCCAAAAAAAAAATTATATTTTTTTTAATTTACAAAAGTTTTTTTATTGCCGCCACCGGGGATCGAACTTGCGACCTCACGATTGCTAGTCTAGCACACTACCGCTGAGCTATTCTTTGATATTAAAGTTGACTGGCATAAAAACACCACTTTGTTAATTCGAGATATTGTTCCTTATTCTCTTCAATAAAAGTACTTATTAAACAAGTGTAAAAGGTGCACTCCAATCCAATATTGGTCTCAGTACTATTTTACAGGTACATAAAAATCAATTTCTGGCCAGTTTTTTTATATAGACATATTTTTAAAAATTTTTGAATTTAAACATATTAATTATAAATATTAAAAAAAAAAAATTAATAGAATAAAAAAAATTTTAAAAAATTAAAAAAATATTTTACGATCACTTTTAGAGCAATTACTCTTTAGAAGCAATACTTAAGTGATTTTTTGGATATGGTTCCGAGGTAATTCTAAAAAAGCTGTAAAAATGTAATAACGGATACTTGGGAAGCAATGAAAGAAGTGATTTTTTGAAGTTGTATAGAATAACTTCTAAAAAAGCACTAAAAATACACTAACGGATACTTGTGAAGCATTGAAAGAAGTAGTTTGTAAAGCACTACTTGCAATTTTTTTTTGCTGGGGTATTATTGTCTATAAATATTACCACTTTTACAAAAAATCATTCTTGGGAAATTTTCATTGGCATTGAAATATAATTGGCATTACTTTATCTCAATGTCAATGCCAAAAAATTTAATCACCATTCAATGCCAATGAAAGTTTTTTCAATTTGCATTGATGAAAACAATGGAAATGAAATGTACACATAATTGAAGAAAAAGCATTGTAATATAAAAAAAATTTAAGAAATACGCGAATTTTTAATTTTTTTTCTTAATTTATTCTTTTATTAAAACATGAAAACAAATACTTCTTTCATCAATTATAAATGGGCATTTAGGCATTGAACAATGCCAATTGAAAAAAATTTCAATTAATTGACACATTCAATAAACTGGTTCCAAGTATGTTTTTAAATACACATTTATTTTTTATTTATTAATTTTCATTTCGTTTGCTCCTTTTTTACCTTTTTCCAGTCCACTAGTAATCTGCAAAAGTTTTGTTGGTTTCAGAAAATTTTAGCAAAAATTTTGTAGATTTAACAGTTTTTTTTTGCTATTTTCATTTTACTATTATTTAGCAATTTTTTTGCTGATTTCAAGTTAAATTGTTATTTGCAATTGAAAAAAATTGAGCTCAAATATTACTAAAATTCTGTAAATTTAACAGTTTTTTTTGCTATTTTTATTATACTATTATTCAGCAAT
This sequence comes from Leucophora obtusa, assembly GCA_949987735.1. Taxonomy (NCBI): domain Eukaryota; kingdom Metazoa; phylum Arthropoda; class Insecta; order Diptera; family Anthomyiidae; genus Leucophora; species Leucophora obtusa. The sequence goes on from OX465295.1 coordinate 9,122,693, forward strand.
TTTTTTTGCTAATTTTAGCAGGTTAAATTGTTATTTGCAATTAACAACAATTTAGCTCAAATATTACTAAAATTCTGTAAATTTAACATTTTTTTTTTGCTGTTTTCATTTTATTAATATTTAGCAAACTGATTGTGCTAATATTAGCAGTTTTTTCTGCAGCATCATTTTTAACTAATTTTTTGTAACTTTTTATGCTATTTTTACGGACTTATTTGTATGAGTTTAGTGTTCCTATATTTTAGCGCAGAATTTTTTAAGAGTTAGAGTAAAAATCTTGGTTTTGTTCTGTATATTTGTGAAAAATCTAAAACACGCGTTTTTTTTACAAAAAGTGTAATATTCCATAATATTTGTTTAAATATTTAAAGTGGTATTCTATAAATTTATAAATTATAGTTTATAGAATTTTTTTTTTGTTTTTTTTTTTTTTTTTTTTTTTTTTGATACACTTTAAAATAATCACAATTTAGCTATTTGACAAAAAACCATATTTTAAAAAAAAATAAAAATCACCTTTTTTTAAAAATAAATTTTTTTTGGTATTTTTCTTGAATGAATTGAAATCATATATAAAAAAAATGGTTAAAATCGAAGAGATCATGCATTTAAGGGTTAAAATTCTTATATTTTTAAGATCAGAACTTTATTTAATTGTTCTATCTTTTCAAATAAAAAACATGCTCTGACTTCTTTTTGGTTGGCTAGTGATAACATTGTGAAATTAAAAATATATTTGATGTTTTAATTTTTTTTTTTTTTGCATGGATAAAAATTCAATTGTTGAACAATGAGAACTGATTTGGCACATTTTAGTCATCGACTCGGCACAAAACAAAAACTATAAAATCTCATCACTGGCTCCAACATTGAGTTTTTGTTTGCTTGCATGCTCCCCATTTGCCTTGTGCTCTAAAGAGAGTAATTTTCTTAAATTTATTTTTTTTTTAGCTTTTTTAACGGGAGCTTGCCGGTATAAAAGCTTGCGCGCCAAAATTAAGTTTGGCATTAAATATACAGCCTCCAAAGTGTACAGAAGACAAGTATCGAAAACTTTTATTAAATATAAAAAAATGTTTCGTGGATTAAGACGTAAATTTTTCTTAAATATTAAAAAAAAAAATTAAAATCAATATTAAACCTGTTTAAATTAAAATTGTTCACACTCCCATTTGGTATTCAATTGAATGCCCCACCTAATGGTTTGGATTTTTAGAAAGGAATACTCGAATCAATAAAGGTTTAGGTACATACATATGTATATAAAAAGGGTTCCCCTACAGAGTTTTATATACTCGTACTTCGAAATAAAAAGACATGTTTTACATACATAGACTTTAGATGGGTTACTATTTAACACATCTAATAAAAAATTACAAAAAAATATTCCGAGATATTTTTATTTTTCTTCTTTGCTTTTTCTCAGCTGATGACTTGCCATGATTTTTATGTTATTTTAGATATCTTGGTTTGCTCAGGGTATATAAAACAAAATAAGAACGAAAAGAATTTAACAAGACCCCCGGTGTAGCTTGGAAAACAACAACAATTTTTGTGGAGTTTTGCTGAGATTTATTTTTCTTCTTGCTTTTTTTTAACAAATTCTCCTATTTTTTAAGTTTCTTTTTTCATACACTTGTTCTGTTCTCCTCAATAAGGTATAGACAACTAAAAGGATTCTTTAAATATTTCTTTTTAGAAATGGATGTATCCACAATCATACGTTTTCAAATCTCTTGTAATTACAATAACAAAAATCATATGTTTTTATTGTTATTTATTATGTTTTGGGAATACTATTTTAAAATTCTCTTCTTTATTGCTAAATATGAGAAGAAATATTTGTAAGATACAATTTATATCTTTAAATAAGCGCTGTTGTTTGTTTTTTATTTAGTTAAGCTATAAGATAATATTTCACTAGTTTCAAGATCCTTTTGTTTAAATTTTCTCTGTCTTTCTATCACTTTTGGGGTATAAACTCTTCTTACTTGCTACTACACAGCTGATTTCATATATTAAAAACTCTGCTAGCGTTAACAGAAGAGAGTTTTAGTGGTGGATTTTCTGTTATGAGCAGGAACATAACGTTTACATTGCAATTCCATGACGTTGACGTCGCATATATAAACTCAGTGTTCCTCAAGAAAGCCAGTCATTCGAGTTCTACTCTTCTCTTTGTCATCGTGTAGTAGCGGCAGTAGGGCAGCAATTGCTTTAAAGTACTACTGCTTAGAAAAATAGCTAAACAAAAATTTGGATTAATTAAAAAAAATAATAATAATTTGTACTTAATTACAAAAAAAAAACAACAAATATGAACAATTTGCAATATGATTTATAACTATAAATAAAAAACACTTTACCAAAAAAATAACATTTTACATATATTAAACTCATAACAAAAAAAATTGTGCATTATAACCAGGTGACAAAAAAAATTGTGTTTTAGCAATTTTTTTTATAACAAAATTAAAATCTTTTAACTTACACACATACACAATTCCTTCAAAATGATGTGGGAATCAATTATTGAAGAATCTGGAGATATTGCCATGGATTGCCAAAGGTAAATCTCAAAATTCTTTTGGTTGTAAAACAAAAAATATTTAATTATTGCAAACCTGTGGATTACCTGCAAAATTAAAAAATTATAAATAAAAAAATTATAACCTAAGTTTTTTTTACAAAAGAAAGATTCGAAAATGTAGAGCTTTATATAATTAATCACAAGAGAAGTTTCCTCGGAAGGACAACCGGGTCTTAGTAATGGGTATGTGATAGGGAGGACAAACATAAGAAACATTCCTAAATAAACCAATCTTTTAAGGCCTAAAATGAGTTTGAAGTTTGTTCGAAACTTTTCGTTTAGGAATTTAAGTTCTGAAAATCGAATATACATACATAAAATTACTAGTTTTTGTACAACAACAATACAAACTTTAGTGTGAAAACGAATAATTATATGTGAATTTCAGAACGACTCTGAATAATTGTTTTGTCCCACTGGATCTTTATAGCCAAATAAGTGGTTATATCAGGCTCTATGCAAGTCACTCAATTACTGTTAACTGCTCTCCCACTGGATCTCTCTGACATTTCAAGAAGTTAAGTTGCAGTTAATGGGATTAGTAATATATTTTTTCATATTTAATAAATTTTTAAGATTTTACCACAAAAATTAACCCATCACCCCCTACTAAAACTTCTTGAAATGTCGGACAGAGCCAGCTAACAGAGGATGAGATGCACACATACTCTTGAGATTCTATTTTTTGACTGTTTATCAGCATACGAAAAACCTATTTTGGTAACTTATTTTTATATTGTGCACAAATTTTATATGTACATATGTTTTTTCATGCAGCAAACACACAGAAATAAAGTAGGCACCAACAATGGAATTTTTAAAAACTAACACTTTTTTTAACTGAAATTTTATTTCCAAAAATTATTTTATTTGAATTGTTTGTAAATTGATATTTTTCGTGTATAAATAAATAAAAATTCAAAGTTACAAAAAGTAACAAACATTTTTTTTTGTTTACAAACTCCATGGTTAAAAAGTTTTATTTTTGTATTTACAAAAGCGGATACCGAAAGATGTTTAATAATTTAATATAAATTTTGTTAATTTTTTCTGTGTACAGAACAATGAGTTTTGGCACCAAATTATATGCAGTAAACCCTAATTCTACTGCTAATTACTTAGACATTAGTAATGAGCACCGATTACTGAAAATTTGCGAAAACGAAATCGGGGTGACTTTTGAGCCCACTTGTTAATCTCTAAATATTATGTGTTATTTTTTCTCCTCTACAGCAACCCAGGTTTCATTGATATATTGACCTTTAAATGCTCACTGTATCTTTAAAAATACAACCGTAGAAAAAATTTTTACGGCTTTGTTTTATATTAAAATAAAATGAAAACTACACGAACGCATTAAGAAAACTCAAGGCTGAATTGTAATATTCTATTTTAAAAAAATATTTTGAATTTTGAAACTTTAAATTTGAAAAAAACTTTAATTAGTGATTTAAAATCGCAATTAAAAAATTGGGTTTTTTTAAGATTTAAAAAAAGGTAAAATTAATTTAAAAGCGTTCTACTAAAAATATTTTTTCTCCTATATTGCAAAATTTTTGTGTATTTTAAATCCAAAGTTTTGGGTATTTTTTGTTTTTTTGTTTATAAAAAGTCTAAAAAAATTCAAAAACGTGATACGCAGTTATTATTTATTTATCATTTCATATTATAAAATAATATTTTTATCCAAATCGGCGTTCTTGATCATTTAAGGTAAAATGACCGCACCAGGTAAACTCTCTTATGAAGTGAATTTGTTAAATTTTTTTTGATACAGTTCACCAGTGTTTTACAAAATAGGGATGAACGTTTTTAAATTACTCAAAAACTAGAAAGTTGTGTGAAATTACAATACATAATTTATAAAAAAAAAACCTTTGGATGTTTTATGACTTAGAATTTTTCTACGTGTATGCCTTTGTTAACAAAATTGAACTTGAACTGTGATTTTCTTTTCGTACAGCAACCTTGAAACGAAAGCAAAAGTCAAAAAAAGCTTTTGCACATGCGCTCTTGAAAATAAATACAAAATGGGGAGCTTTACTCATTATGTTGTGGGGAATTTTATTCATTCATAAATATTGCACAAAAAAGCCGGTGTATTATTTTAACACCGTTGGTTTTATGTTTTTCTTCTGTCACTCTCGACCTGGCCCAATAATCTTGGTATTTTTTTTATATTTTGGCCATAAAGCAGCTAAGCGTAACATTTAACCAGCTGGCTATAAAGAATTCAATGAATGTATGTGTATGTCTTCTTTAAACTTCTTGCTTCAGCAATTTGTTTTTCTTTTTTCCTTCCCAAAAATACTTCCTTATTTCTTTAAATACAAATTTGACGAACTAACCTAGAATAAAAAAAGTTTTGTTTACATTTTTATAAGAGTTCTGTTAAACATCTGCATTATATTGTTTAGTTCCCACAGCACGAGGGTATAGAATTGAAAGCCCCTAGTTTTCTTATTTTTCTAATTTACAAAAAAAACAAACGAAAAAAATCCTATTCCAATTTTAACTACACTTCAAGCAGAGCTTCGAAAGAATTAATTCATTGAGGATAATTCCTGAAAAATCGAATTCAGCTCTAAATAATGTTCAGATGTTACTCCGTCAAACTACTCCTTATTTATCCATTTATAAGCTTCATTCCCACATTTAATTCTTAAGGTGAATGATTCAACATTTTACCAATCGAATGAAGATAGAGTGGATTTTGTTCCAGCCTTTTTCACATTAGCAGTTGTTAACTTAATCAGTTTTTTATTTAAAATTCATTATTCTTTAATTTTAAGACAAATTTATAATTTAATTAAAGCTATAAAAAATAATAGGAGTATTAGTGCACGGCTAAATTTTTAAAAATAAAAAGACATAAAAATTGGTAGTTATCTTACAAAAAGTTAAATACTTTTTGTATTTAGTTAAATATCCTCTATTTTTGATGACTTTAGCACATCTGCGAAGCATGGAGTCTTTAAAATCTTAGCATCGTTTTATCAGGATTAGTTGTAATGCTCTTGCTTTCCATAAGTCTTCTACATTTGGCGGTTTTTCTCTGCCACCCTTTTTTTAACGTCTCCCCATAGACGTTATATAGCGTCTAAGTCTGGGGTCTGCGCAGGCCACGAGATGACCTCAACCGCATTGACCCCAAAACCAATTCTTTGACAATTTACTAGTGTTTTAAATTGAAATTTGAGGCAAATTAAATTAATTTTAAATAATGAATGAATTAATTCTTTTTAATATTGGAATACAAAACACCATGTGCCGTATTTTTATTTTATGGTAAAACGCCAACGAACGAACACCAGCTAACCAACCCTATATGCAATAATAATTTCTCTAGTATGAGTTTAATGAACCTTCCTTATTCTCTACACAACAATTGCACAGAATATTTTTCAAGGAATTTTCTGTATCGAGCAACTATTCCTGCGCATTGTGTTTTACAACTTTAGTTGTATTTTTACCCTCATAATGTTCGTACAGTTATTGTTTGGTATTATTATGGAGAATCCTCTCAAATTTTTAATGTAATTGAATTTGAAATTTGTGTTTATTATTTTTAAATATTTTTTTTAAAATAATTTTTCTATTTTCTTTTCATTTTAGCTTCGATTTACAACGTTCTGATCGTAATCCTTTATCACGCCGTTTAAATTTGGATTCGTCCATGCCAGAAATGGCCGTGGAAGAATTATCCTTTTACGATGATGATCATCGACAACAACGTCATTTTACCGCTAGCCCGCAATTCATGGGTTTGCTATCTCCCGAAGGTCCACCACAACGTTTCCAGGTTGTGGAGAAATCGAAATTTTTGCAATCCCGCAAAAATTTTCCCTTGGCTACTAAAAATTTGTTACCACAAAATATTAACCACAGCACCATGCATAGTTCAAATACACCCTCCAAAGGTTTCCGCATTTTACATAGTCTGTCCTCCTCTGGCTCCATGGAATCCTCTATGGATGATGAGTATATGGAATTCTTTGATATGGAAAATTTGGAACAATCTCAGCAATCGTCGGGTTTTAATTTTCCCAGCGATTTGAATTCTTTGATATCGGGCCAAATTATAAAAAATTCACCCATCAAAACACCAGAAATGCGCCGGCCTTCAGTGAGACGTTGTTTAAGCATGACTGAAAATACCCAATTCCAGCCAAAGACACCCGAGACTGTAAACACCTCAAATGCCAATACCACCAACACACCCTTCAATACCCGTGTAAATGGCAATTGCTGCTTTAAACGCCCCGAGCCACCATCCACCACCTGCTCGCCCATACAATCGAAACGCCACCGAGGTGCTGAAAAGGAAAATTTCGATGCCACATATCATGCCACTAGCAAAACCACCTCGAATTCTCCTGCCGCTTCCTGCTCATCCACCAACATCATACTATCCCGCCCCCCTTTGCGTAAAAGCATGTCAATGAACGATGCTGAAATTATGTCTGCCTTAAATCGTTCTGAAAGTAAAGACGAACCCGATCTAATCGGTGATTTTAGTAAACCTTACGTTTTACCACTCATTGAAGGACGTCATCCTGATCTCAAATCCGTAACCAGCCATACTGTAGCTCGTTTATTGGAAGGTGAATTCAGTGATAAAATAAACAGCTATAGAATCGTTGATTGCCGTTATCCCTACGAATACGAAGGTGGCCATATTGAAGGCGCTCAAAATTTGTATACACAAGAACAAATTATCGAGGAATTCTTAAGCCAAAAAAAGACTGAACTGCAGCTAAAAAGCAGTGATTCACCGTCTGGCAAACGCAATATCATCATTTTCCATTGTGAATTCTCATCGGAACGTGGTCCAAAATTATCCCGTTTTTTGCGCAATTTTGATCGTGAGCGTAATACCAATGCCTATCCCGCCCTGGATTATCCTGAAATCTATTTGTTGCACAATGGTTACAAAGACTTCTTTGAAACTCACCTTGAACATTGTACACCTCATGGTTATCGTCCCATGTTGGAGCCCTCCTACAATGAAGAATATCGTCATTTTCGGGCCAAGTCAAAGTCATGGAATGGTGATGGTTTGGGTGGTGCTACTCAGCGCTTAAAAAAATCTCGTTCAAGACTTATGCTGTAAATTCGTAATGTGCTTGTGAACAAATTACTGCCTGCCTGCCCTCAAAACAAACAAAAAACATTTTATGTAAAAAGTATTGTCATTGTTATTGTCATTTTTAGTTATTATTTAATTATTAGTTCTTTTTGTTGATTTTTTATGTTTTGACCCCTCTGCCCCTACCCTCAGACTTATATTTTTGAACACTTATTATTTTTTTATAATTTATTGAATGTTAATGTTATCAGTTCTCTAGCCCAACTCCCACTCATTTACCAAAACATTTTATTCGACATTTGTAAAAAAAAAACCCCCCAAAAAAATTATTTAACGAAGGAAGCTTTTATAAAACTATACCTTAACAAATGGTCACCCCAATTTTATTTTTTAAGAATTATTATTTATTTTTTATAATTTAGTTAATTTATACATTTGTAGAACTTTCATTTATATTTTAGTATTTTTTCTCCCATTTTTAGTTGAATTTGTGGATAGTTTAAAATTTTTAAATTGTAATTTCTAAAAAAATTCTTCATTTTTTAAATTGTGTGCATTATATACTATAATAACTGTCTGCCCGTCTGCCATTGTAAAATGTGTCTGCATGTAATTGTATAAAAAATTGTGAACAGTTTTTTTTTCATCATTAACATCGCTTTTAAACCTTTTCTCAAAACTTATGGACAGACACACAATACCAAATCATTAACTTTTATAATTTTAAAAAAATTTTCGTAAAGTTGAAAACTTTTTACGCACAATTACGCTTATTTTTATGTTAATTTTATTTTTTATTTAATTTTAACTTTTTTTTTAAAGCAAAGCTTTTTTGTATCAAAAAATGCAATATAAGAAACTAAAAAATCGGAAAACCAATATAAAAAAATTTTAAAAATAAAAAAAAATGTTATGAAATTTAAACAAATGTCTTATTACTTTTTTATGCATACATATATTGTACATATTTTTTCTAAATTTTTAGCCTCAAAACAAAAACGCAACCCAGTGTAGAAACGGTATTGACATATCATTATTTTTTGGTCTACCAGTAATGACGCCGACTTACTTTCTGCATTATTTTAAAGTATACAATAATGAGTTAGTATTAAATACTTACTTTTTTCAGTATTTTAAAATAAAAAATAATGTATTATCAATAATTACTTATTATTGTCATTATTTCAAAAATAAAATAATGTTATAGATTTTTTTGTCAATTTTTTTTTAAATTTATTTTTATGCCCGTATTCTGGTAAAATTGTTATCTGTGACAATTTTTGGTCAGGTCTTAGAAGCACTGTATAAAAAAAATCAAGTTTCCGAAAGCTTTTATTGTTCTAAAATCATTTTTTTAATTTTGAATTTAAACAGCAAATTTTCAATACCTTAGTAGCGCAATTGGTAGAACTGTTGTGAACATAAATTTTGTTTCTTTACAGGCCTGGGTTCGAAACCCACTGAGGGCTATGACAATATTTTTTTTATTTTTATAACAATATTTGTTATATTCCACAAGGCACATGGCAATTTTTTCTTTGCAAAATATAATTTTAAAAGTTGTAGTTATAACATAGAATAATTGCAATTAAAATGGTGAAATAATTAAGAAAATGAAAAAATAAATGTTTTTATTGCCAAATTATTAACTCAGCATTTTGCAAAAAAATTTTGTTATTTCGCTAACTGAATTTTTATTTGCAAAATTACTTAAGTCTATAACAAATTAAAATGAGAATTATTTTTACACTCTAATAGCGTTTGCAAAATCTTTAAAATATTAATAATTTTTCAAAAAAAAAATGCTTTAAAACAAATAAAAAAATTTAATTTAAAAGCTTTTGCACCAAATAGTAAAAGGCTTTATTTTTGAATCATGTAGGTTGATAAAAAGCATCCGGTTTCTAATTTGTTTATTTTTACTAGCACACGCTGTAAAATTGCTTATTTAAAAATTTTATTTGTACATTATTGTTTTCTTCTACTGAACGGCAGAAAACCGGCTTTGAATTCAGTGAACTTATTTTATTTTTTTTCAATTCAGTGAACTTACTATTTTTTTTTTTATTCACTGAACGTAACTTTATTTTTTTTAATTCACTGAACGTAATTTTATTTTTTTTAACTCCCTTAACGTAATTTTATTTTTTTTAATTCACTGAACGAAAATGAAATTGAACGAATTCAGTAGTGAATTAAATTAGTAAGGAATTAATTCACTTTTTTTCCGTTCGATTTATAAAATTGAACGCGTTCACCGGTGAATTTGATGAACGCGTTCAATTGAACGAATTCAGTGAAACTGACAAATTTTTACTACAAAAATTTCAAAACAACTGACAAAATCGGTAAAAACTACTGTTTTTACAGTCAATTCTTTTTGTATAGTATATTTTAATTTAAAAAAATAATTTTTTTTTTTCGATTACAAAAATATGTGTAATTACTGCACCCTATTTAAAATTCGAAGTAAAAATTCCAAACCATTCTCCAGTTATTATGCTTTTATGCACTAGAGAAACAATACAAGTTTCTGATTTTTATTTGCAAACTAGAAATATATCAATAATAACAAATATAAACTAAACAAGAATTTTTAAAATTCAAAAATCTTCAACGAAATTTTTTATTTTTATAAACTACCAAAAACAACTGTTTACTGTAAAATTACTGTTAGGTTAGGTTCCTGAGGCAGCCGCCATAAAGGCCAGCTAACTTGGGTCCTTTTAAATCGTGTTTCCGTTGTGATACCCATAAAGCCGTTAAACGACCACATCAGGGTCCGAACCAAACCAGTTAGACACCCTGATGAACAGACTCATCCTGCCTACGTCGGCAGCAGACAGGTCCGTCAGGTCATCCAGAAACGGGTGACCAAAGAGAACAGCCCTCCTGTTCGGAAACGCAGGACACTGGCACAGCAGATGGAATTGAGTCTCCTCCTCTTCCTCATCGTGACAGCTCCTGCAGAAATCATTATATAGCAGTCCCAACCTGCGCGAATGCACGCCAAAAGCGCCATGTCCCGTTACCACCGCCAGCATGTTGCGCAAGTGAGAACGGGGTAACCCAATTACCGCCCCAGTACGGCGGCGGTCATATACTGTTGTTAGTTGTTTATTATGATATTAAAAATAACTGATTTAAACAACTGTTACGAAATTACAACCGTCATAAAGGTTGTTTTGTATTTTTCTATAGAAAAAGAATTCTAATTTCTGTTAAAAACAACAACTACTGATTACTACATAAACAACTGTCAAAATTTTTTGAGTGGACTCACAAAAGTTTGTCGGTAGAATCTACTGAAATTGACAGTTAAAACAAAGGTATATGCAGTTAAAAAGGCGACAAACGTATTTACCTTTAAAATAACTAAAACTTTTCTTATTTTTAACTGTTGAAAAATAACTAACAAATGCATTAAAAATAACTACCAATGTCGTAAAATTAACTGATAAATTTTTACTACAAAAATATCAAAACAACTGACGAAATCAGTAAAAAGTACTGTTTTTTACAGTCAATATTCTTTTTGTTTATAAAAGTTATATTTTAATAAAATAGAATAACCCCTAAATTCATAAACGCTTTGTAAAATTATAGGAGATTTATTGAACAAATTTTGTATGAAATTTACGTTTTGTAAACCTGCTATAATTTTACATTTATTTTTACTTCTTATGCTTTTATGCATTGGAGATACAATACAAGTTTCTGATTTTTATTTGCAAACTAGAAATATATCAATTATATAAACTAAACAAGAATTTTTAAAATTCAAAAATCGTCAACGAAATTTTTTATTTTTTAAATAACTACCAGAAATAACTGTTTAGTGTAAAATTACTTTTTTGGTAGTTGTTTATTATGATATTAAAAATAACTGCTTTAAACAACTGTTACGAAATTACAGTAGGTACTTTTCGTTAGTTCTTATCTTAAATAGCCGTCATAAAGGTTGTTTTGTATTTTTCTATAGAAAAACAACTGTAATTTCTGTTCAAAACAACAACTACTGATTACTACACAAACAACTGTCATGTAGTAACTGTCAAACTTTTTTGAGTGTAATATTGTAATTAATATGCATTTTTATTAATTATAATTTAGTAGGTTTGAGGTCAAGAAGAAAAATAAACACTTTTTTTCCAAAGTTATAAACACATTAATTTGCAAATCAGACTAGATCTATTTTTATTATATTATTCTATTAATTTTTGTGAATACCTTCGACGGTATTTTGTCAAAATAACATCACATCAAATAAAACGTCAAAATACATAGAAATGTACTAAACATATTTCAACTATCTCATAGGTGAAATACCCCTAACTAATATATAGTTGAATTGATTTCAACTTAGTTCATTAAATACCAACAATTCAGCTACGGGTGTAGCTACTGGTAACGATTTTCTAGTAAAAATTAAATATTTTTTAATAATGATCGACATCAACTAAAATTAAATAATTTTTTATTGCAAATAAATAAAAATTCACCAAATTCACTTATTCTTGATAACTTTACATTTTAATTTACGACTATAACAAATTTATGTTATACATATGTATGTCACAATACATGAAATATAAAGTGTTATTATTGACGAACAAAAAGTGTATAAATTTTTAATATTTCCAAGGGCATTATACCTTGACGCTTCATTTTTTACAACCTCTTGTCCATTCTTGGCTTTCGAATTGCGTATATTTAGAAGAACCCTTAAACAATTAAAAAGAAAATGTTCTATCAGTAAATTAACAAATTGTTTAAAAAGGTCAAGTTATTACAACTTACCACAAATAGTTTTCAATTCTTGATCCCATTACACCTATATAAAAAATTGATATATGCTTTTGTGTTTTAAATAATTTTGTTAAGCGGGCCATACATTTGCAATATTATGGTACAACTTGCCAAGTGATGCAAGCATATTGACTGTGTATGTATTAAATTGAAGGTTGAGCAATATTATGTAGTGAATCAAAATACTTTTGATTTTTATTGGACAACTTGAAATATTGCATGATCTATTGGCAACACTGCAATTTTGTTTTTGCGCTGTTTATGTTTGTGTGCATTTTGAGGTCATGTTGAATTCATATATTGCATAAAATATTGTGGCGATCTTTTGTTACATATATGTTGCAATTTATTGTATGGTGTATGGCAAAGCGAGAAAAATACTGGACATAATATTGCAACTGTATGGGCTACTTTAGAATTTTTTTTTGCTGACAATTAAATACTTATTGTAAAACTTTTGCAACCATTTCAAATTTGATAACACAGGGTAAATCCAAAATTGTATTTTTTACCAATATCTGTAGTTGTTATTGATTAAGATAGCTGAATTATAAAAAATTAAAATTGACTATAGATTTTGTTAACTTGTTACTACAACTAAAAAATAGCTTATTGACTACTAAATTTTCAACTGAGCTTCAGGTGAAATACCCCTTACTAAGTCTCAGTTATTTAAATTAATTGAAAATAACTAATATTTTTTTAAGAAACAAAGCAATTAAGGCTCAATTGAAAACAACTAATTTGTTAATCATTTTAAAATAACCATTGAATTCATTTAATTAAAACCGATTTCAAAGTACATAATAAAATTGTCATTTATAATTTTTTCTTGGTCTTTGTGATACTCTAATTTAATCTTGAACTTTATTTTGAATTTTTTCAACAAAATTAAGAACTGAATTCAATGTCTAGATTTACGGTTATTTTCATACTTTTTTCCACAATGATTTATAATCCCATAAGCATAAATCATTGCACATGCAAAATTTTCCATTTGCGATCTATAAAAAAATAAATCCGATTTATTAAATTTCATCAAATCTATAATGAAAAAACTTACCATCGTTCTATTCGGAAGTCTTTTAGGAATCATAATTTCCGAGTGCTCTAAACTTTGTTGGCTGGAAAATCCATTTTTCTTTAAAAATTAATTTTTCTCTAAATTATATAATCAATATACGTATTCAACAATTTTTGGGAGATTTCATCTTACAAAATGGGAAGATGAGCTAGAACTGTTCTGGCAACTCTGATTGCAATGTTTTCTAAACATAGACGATCTTTGAAAAAAGATCTGGCAATACTTTATTTTTCGCCGAATTTGATAGGATTCAAAGTGCCGTTATTAATCGAGACGCTTCCAATTCATTGGGTGCCGGCACGTTGAAAAGTTTTATTTCGTATAAAAAAGAACAAAAATTAAAAAATGAATGAATTAATGTGTCCGAAGTGCGGACAGCCAGCACAATTTAAATGTGAACGCTGCCTAGAACCCTATTGCAGTTCCGAGTGCCAAATAAACGATTGGCAGGATCATAAAGCAAAATGTTACAAGTTTCCGTAAGTTCCAAAAAGCTTTTATTTATAAAAATAAATAAAACATTTTTTGTTGATTGTAGTAATTTAATTCCTATGAATATGTTAAAGTCTGCGGTCAGTAATCTTAACTTAAATAAACATGATTGTAGTGGAAATCTGCGTCGTAGCCATGGTTCTACGTTTAGTGTTAATGACACGCGTCGTAATAATTTAACAGCGTCTAGATCCCGCAACCCAATAGAAAATGGTGAATGTAATGGAGCTAAACCTAAAAAGTTATTGGATGATGATCATTTTTCATTGACGTCCAAAACAAGCACGGCACCAGAAACTAAAACATCTCAAGGTGGCTCAGTTGTAAATGCAGATAAACCTTCCAATTGGCGTGTGGCTTATCCTCCACCAAATGATTTCTTTGATGTCACGGTACAATTTATAGAAGAGGTACAAAACGGCAAACGTATTATATGGGTAACTGATCTTAAATATGATAGTCCTCTACGTAAACTATTGGCTGAAATTAATAAAAATATAAATCAAAATATGCCCTGTAATCCGGATGAGATATATGCCGGTGCATTGGTGGCAGCTCCATTATGCAAAATTCTGTATAGAGCAGAAGTTTTAGATGCAACTCCTGAATCACAGCGTGCCACTATACGATTAATTGATTATGGTAATGAATTGAGAATTCCGTATTCACAGATTTTTTCACCAATACCAATTATGGCTAATTTGAATGCATATACTTTTCGTGTTTGTGTACCAAATGAATGTGGTCCTCTTGAAATTGAAAGTATGTTAACTATACGAGTTGTGGGTGAAAAAGATCCACAAGGTTTTTATAATGTCGAGTGCAAAACTAAATCGATTCCTCTGCATTTACCTGTTGATTTGCTGGGCATGGAGCCGGCTTTAACAGTTGCTAAATGTTTTTCCGATGGTCGCAATGCTTTACTGCGTTTGTGTAATGGTGGTGGCATAGAAGATCTTGATTTAGATGCTATTCTCAATTCGGCACAAACTATAAGTTTTGATTTTGAATCTATACCTAATGAAGGTGCTTTTGTGGCAGCTCGTACTGTTCATGGCTGGAGGCGTGCACGTCTTTTAGGTTTCTATGAGAAGCAACATCAATTCTTAGTTTATACGATTGATGAGGGTACTATTGGCCTTTCGCCACAAATCAAACGTGTACCGGACTCTTTTATTACACAACCTATGAGGGTTTTTGCCATATCCACCAATTCGCCTGATTATATGCTTTCCGATGCTATGTTGACTACAGCCAAAAAGTTGTCATTGCAATTGTTGCCTGCAACAAATTCGATGACAAACAAGGATGCTAAAGCCCACTTGCCCTGTGCTCTGTTCGATGATTCACGTAGAATTGTAGATGTTGTAACTGCTTCTGTATTCACGGGTTCCCTATCCGAGTTGGGACTTAAATTGTGGCATGAACGCATACTCGAGGGTAGTAATGTTTTCGTATCGCATGTTTTAACCTATAAGGAAATTTATGTAGCTTCGCATCAAACTCAAGAATATCCCGAAATATTTATGTCTGAATATCAGAAGTGTGTAGCATATGCAGCAGATGATAATATTGAAAAGAATAGTATCGTTCTGTTTTGCGATACGGAACGACGAAAACAATATAATCGTGGAGAGGTAAGTTTTATTCTGATTTTAGGAAAAAGAGCTGAAGGTCATTGTACTCCAAAATTTTAATAATTTGATTCTATTGATACAAAAAAAATGGCTAGTGCCGGTTGTTAGATGGTTACCACCCGTTATAAAACTGTTTATTTTCAAAGTTTGATTCAATTGTATATATAGTTACGAGCAAATAAATAATAGTTTCACATTTTTATAATATGTGCGTTCCCGTACGTTACCGCGGGTACCCGCGGGAACCCAAACAACAATTTACACGCAATTTTGAGTACTGGAACGCTATTGGGCTAGTTTGGGTAACTGCGGTAAAGTACAGGAACAGACAATATAATTACCAGAATAAATAAAACAAACGCCGTTAAATTTTCCAAATACATATACAGTGGTGGCCACGAATTTAACAAAATTCAAGTTTTTTCTAATTTTATTGTTGTTGCCTTTATTTTAAAGATTAAAATAGGGGCTAAATTCGCCGCGAAAGGCAAGGAGATGGTTCAGAAAATTGTACAGAATTTTAACGTAATGATTGTTTTTTTTTATTTTGTCACTTGTTTTATGTGGGCGTGGCTTTTAACGAAAAATTAGCGATATCAACTTTTAATCAAATTACATAGTTAAATTTAGGCAGTACTGATCGGTTCTGTACAAACTGTATATTTTTGGAAATCCTATAAAATTTCCCTAAGTCTTGCATTATTTTTATCTACAAATAGTCGCCAGACTTAAAAGTGCAATACTTTAAACATGACCAAATTTTTCTTTGTTCTTAGCGATTTTTAATAAAGTTAATAGCACTGAAATTTTAAATTGAATAATTTTATGCTTTTCTTACCACAATATAAAAAATCAGTCAAGATTTTTTTTACGTTATAAAGTGTGTTTGGGTACCCAAAAATTTGTACAAATTTGTACAAGTTTTTACTGGAAGGTGTTTATTTACACAATTACTCAGTAACGAGAGAGGAAAAATAGAGAGTAAAGTGACAGTTCAATACCAGAGAACTTACAAGTTTTTACTGGATGAATTTTTTCTAGTAAGAATTTGTAAGAAAAAAAACATGATTGAAAACATATGAGGTGTGTTTGGGTACTTTTCCAGTAAAGTCCAGTAAAAATTACTCAGTAACAAATTTACAGAGAGTAAGGCAAAATTTACTCTCAAAAAGAAAAATATCTAAAAATGTACGCAAACAGAAAAATTGTAAGAATTAGTAAAATACTGCTGCCAACTTCTTCCGTAAAAATATCGCTAAATCAAACTAAAAAATCACTAGAAAATATCTAAATTATAAAAAAAATTAAATAGCGATAAATCCCTAAATTGCACGAACTTTTTAGGTTCTGTTGAAAAATTTCACAAAAATAGCTATATTTTTCAAACTTCTTAAAACTTTCTTAAAAAATTATTGATACATCGCCAAATTTTTCGAACTTTTTTGTTTTCCATAAAAATTTACCGATAAATCGCTGAATAATAATGATTCAAAAATTCTGTCAAGGAAATAAATGTAAAAAAATGCTAAGAAAATGTGAAGACTGTCTTAAAAAGAAAAATCGCTAGTTTTCCCGCTAATAGCTAAATTATATTTTATCCCCCTAAACGAGTAGAAGTATCGCTAGATTTGCCGAGAAAATAGCTAAATTGGCAACAGTTATTAAAATAGCTGATTGCGAAATAAACCTTTTCAAATTATTGGATTAATAAATAAAACCTAATAAAATGATCACTTACTCCTTCCATCGTAAATAAGCTTATATTTAAATATTTTTTATTTTTACAAAAAATTATTTCAAAATTATTTAGACAATGTTTTGTTTCTTCAATCATATGTTTTAAATCATGTTTTTTTTCTTACAAATTCTTACTAGCAAAAATTCATCCAGTAAAAACTTGTAAGTTCTCTGGTATTGAGCTGTCACTTTACCCTCTATTTTCCTCTCTCCTTACTGAGTAATTGTGTAAACAAACACCTTCCAGTAAAAACTTGTATAATTTTTTGTAAAAATAAAAGATATTTAAATATAAGCTTATTTACGATGGAAGGAGTAAGTAAGTGATCATTTTATTAGGTTTTATTTATTAATCCAATAATTTGAATAGGTTTATTTCGCAATCAGATCTATTAATAACTGTTGCCAATTTAGCTATTTTGTCGGCAAATCTATCGATATTTCAACTCGTTTAGTGGGATAAAATATAATTTAGCTATTAGCGGAAAAACTAGCGATTTTTCTTTTTAATACAGTCTAGACATTTTCTTAAGGCACATCTACACGAGAGAGAAAACTACTAGAGATAGAGCAAAAAACACCTCTAAATAGCTTAAATCATTCACAATAGAGCTAATTAGAGGTGTTTTTTGCTCTATCTCTAGCAGTTTTCTCTCTCGTGTAGATGTGCCTTTAGCATTTTTTTACATTTATTTTTTTGACAACATTTTTAAATCATTATTATTCAGCGATTTATCGTTAAATTTTTATGGAAAACAAAAAAGTTCGAAAAGTTGGGAGGGCGATGTATCAATAATTTTTTAAAGGCACATCTACACGGTATAGAAATCTCGTAGAGTTTACGCTAAATTTGTCATCTCTAATATTGTTGGCACTAATTTTTATCGTAGAAGTACCATCGCTAGTTGTCAAGTATTTGTTTTTATTTAAATTGTTGTATTTCAAAGAATAATTTTTTCTTAAAATACCAATAGGTGAGTTTAATAAATTGAAATGTTCAATTATGTTGCAAGACATTTTAAAAATTGTTAATAATTAAAGAAATTGTATATGACAGCAATTGTCAACGGTCTAGAGATTACATTTCGTAGACTTATACAGAGCTGCATTTTCATAAAGTCTAGCGAGTTTTCTATCTATATAGTTTTCAATTATCTATATAGAAAATTGCTAGAGATAGAGCAAAAAACACCTCTAAAAAGCTTATATCATTCACAATAAAGCTAATTAGAGGTGTTTTTTGCTCTATCTCTAGAAGTTTTCTCTCTCGTGTAGATGTGCCTTAAGAGAGTTTTAAGAAGTTTGAAAAATATAGCTATTTTTGTGAAATTTTTCAACAGGACCTAAAAAGTTCGTGAAATTTAGAGATTTATCGCTTTTTAATTTTTTTTTATAATTTAGATATTTTCTAGTGATTTTTTAGTTTGATTTAGAGTTATTTTTAGGAAAGTAGTTGGCAGCAGTATTTTACTAATTCTTACAATAGGTTTGTTCCACGTAATTCTGGGTAAAGTCTGGTAAAATGAGACCCAGGAAAAATTTTTACAATCGGTAGCCAACCACACCCATTCTACAACTGGTTCCACTGCAACCGATTCCATGGAACTGGTTCCGGAACCAGTTCCTTGGATCCTATATGGAAGGTGTGGGTGACGTAGAATCAATTCCAGAACTAGTTCCAGAACTGATTCTAGAGCAACCGGTTCTACTTTGGAGCCATAGAAGGGGTTGCTTTTGGGACAATTTCAAACAAAAAGAATCGGTGTTAGAATCGACAGTAGAAGGGGTTGTGAATGAAAAGTAGCTATTGTACAACCGATTCTTTGGAACAGAAAATTTTCCTGGGGAGTAAACAAATAATTATCTCAAAAAATGGTAAAATTGTTCACAATACCTGGAACGCACAAAACCACATTTCAAGCCCAAAAATTAACGTCAAAGTTATTCATATAAACAAAAACTATTTTTAAGAATAAAATATCGAAGGGAATAGAGAAAAATTGTTATAACGTGGTATTTGTTAACGATATTAATTATTGTTTACAAGTTTTTTTAATATTTTAATTATTTTTACAAATTTAAAACAGCTGATTTATAAAAAACTAGTGATTTGACAGTTTTACCATTTTACCCGCAAAAAAAGTACGGGTAACTTCTGGTAAAAAGAGAAAAATTATTCTCTAATCAACGCTCTCATTTACCCAATTTTTAACAATAGAAACGCTTTTTGGTAAGATTGGGTTCCCGCGGGTACCCGCGGTAACGTACGTGGAACAGAGCTAATTTTTCTGTTTGCGTACATTTTTAGATATTTTTCTTTTTCAGAGTAAATTTTGCCTTACTCTCTGTAAATTTGTTACTGAGTAATTTTTACTGGACTTTACTGGAAAAGTACCCAAACACACCTATAGTAAAAAGCATTTCATGTTAAAATTTCAGTGTTGTTAACTTTCTTTTAAAATCGCTAAAAACAAAGAAAAATATGGTCATGTTTAAAGTGATGCAATTTTAAGTCTGGTGACTATTTGTAGATAAAAATAATGCAAGACTTAAGGAAATTTTATAGGATTTCCAAAATTATACAGTTTGTACAGAACCGATCAGTACTGCCTAAATTTTACTATGTAATTTGATTAAAGGTTGATATCGGTAATTTTTCGTTAAAAGCCACGCCCACTTAAAACAAGTGACAAAATGAAAAAAACAAACATTACGTTAAAATTCTGTACAATTTTCTGAACTATCTCCTTGCCTTTCGTGGCGAATTTAGCCACTATTTTAGTCTTTAAAAATAAAGGCAACAACAATAAAATTAGAAAAAACTTGAATTGTGTTAAATTCGTGGCCACCACTGTATATTTTTTGTTAAAGTCGACTTTGGTTATAATTTTGGGTGGCGTATGATTTGACTTGCCCAGCCAGCAAAATTTGGATACTTTTTTGAGGGTTTTTATTCTATGAGTCAAAACTTACTCAAATTAAACACATTTTTTTTTTCAATTTTCTATTTTTTTTTTTTTGTCAAAAATTGCGCATATTTTGCGGGAAAATATGAGCCTTCTAAAATGAATCATAAAAGACACAAAAATTTGAGCCAAATTATTAAATCCAAAAGATGGTTCAGAAATAATAACAAATTTGACTATTTTGTGAACAATTCAAAAAAGTCTCAAAAAAAGATTAACATGGGGTTTCTAGAAGACGTTCGTTGTCACACGAATGAGTGACTGCATGTATTTTGTTTTTGCATTGCATGTATTTTGTTATTATATTTTCGTTTGTGTGAAACAAAACGTTATCTAGAAACCCCATGTAATTTTTGAGCCTTTTGATTTTTTTTTTTTTGAGTCATTTTCTAATCAAAACAGAAGGCTTCCGATTTCCAAGTCATACAACACTCGTATGACGTCGTAATGATAAGAATCCACCGAAAAAATTTCTCAGTTGCTCAGTCAAAGAATTTCTCAGTTAAACCCCAACGACTTCAAATCAACTGAAATACCCGTTATCAACTAATGTTTCAGTAACATGTAACTTTTCTTTATTGCCTTGTAAATCTGAAAAAAATTGTCATTTATTTTTTATAAGTTTAAAAGAAAACGACAAATTTTAACAATAATTAAAAACTGCGAATAATTTTAAATCAATTGCTACACAGAACGAATTTACAAAATTCTAATTAAATTTTTAAACACCTTTCTCATACCAAATTTGTAAATACAAAAAAAAAAACTTTTTAAAAAGGCACCAACAAAGAAATTTGTAAATCCAAAAAAAAAATTCTTTTATTTTTTGTAACTTTGAATTTTTATTTTTAAACAATTTTTAAATGAAAGATAACAATTTACAGACGAGTTACAAATATTTCAAACAAAAAAATTGTTGGGAATAAAATTTCAACTTAAAAGAAAATGTGATTGCTTTTACAAATTCCCATTGTTGGTGCCTACTGTTTTTTCTCTGTAATTGAAGAAGGAATTAAATATAAGTTTTGAATATCAAAGATACGTCTTGACAAAAATAAATCAATATAATAAATATAAGTTTTGAATATCAAAGATGATACGTCTTGACAAAAATAAATCAATATATCTACAAAGGGGAAGCATATATACAGTTGTGGCCAAGCATTTAAGTCAATTCAAGTTTTTTTCTAATTTTATAGTTGTTGCCTTTATTTTTAAAGATCAAAATAGTGGCCAAATTCGCCACGAAAGGCTAGGAGATGGTTCAGAAAATTGTACAGAATTTTATCGTAAGGTTTGTTTTTTCATTTTGTCACTTGTTTTAAGTGGGCGTGGCTTTTAACGAAAAATTAGCGATATAAACCTCTTATCAAATTACATAGTAAAATTTAGGCAGTACTGATCGGTTCTGTACAAACTGTATGTTTTTGGAAATTCTATAAAATTTCCTTAAGTCCTGCATTATTTTTATCTACAAATAGTCGCCAGACTTAAAAGTACAGCACCTTAAACATGACCAAATTTTTCTTTCTTTTTAGCGATTTTTAATAAAGTTAACAGCACTAAAATTTTAAAGTGAATAGTTTTATGCTTTTCTTACCACAATATGGCAAATCAGTCAAGATTTTTTTTACGTTATAGTTAAAAGCATTTCATGTTAAAATTTCAGTGTTGTTAACTTTCTTTTAAAATCGCTAAAAACAAAGAAAAATTTGGTCATGTTTAAAGTGCTGCAATTTTAAGTCTAGTGACTATTTGTAGTTAAAGATAATGCAAGACTTTAGGAAATTTTATAGGATTTTCAAAAATATACAGTTTGTACAGAACCGATCAGTACTGCCTAAATTTTACTATGTAATTTGAGAAGAGGTTTATATCGCTAATTTTTCGTTAAAAGCCACGCCCACTTAAAACAAGTGACAAAATGAAAAAACAAACATTACGTTAAAAATTCTGTACAATTTTCTGAACCATCTCCTTGCCTTTCGGGGCGAATTTAGCCACTATTTTGATCTTTAAAAATAAAGGCAACAACAATAAAATTAGAAGAAAACTTGAATTGACTTAAATGCTTGGCCACAACTGTATATATTAGAGTGGTCCAAAAAAACATGAAAGTTAGAGTTCGCGATCTCCACAATGTTGCCCCTATTCCTTAATGTCTAAAAACTCTATGTGCCAAGTTTCAGCTAAATCCGCTTTTATTTAGAGGTAGCAGAAAAAGTTATCTTTTAAGAATTAGTAATTTGTCTCTAGAGTAATTTATACAAAAAGTAGGGTTGACTTTAAATTGAATTATTTCTTAACCTGTACGATATTATTTAACAATATTTTTTAAATCTGGTCTTAATGTGAACAAAAAGAATTTGAAATCAAAACTTAAAAAAATTAAGTAACTTTTAAGTAATTCGCGGTTTTTTTAAATTTATACAAAAAAATACATATTTTAGTCAAATTTTCTGAAAAGATGTAATTAAAAATTCAACTTGTTTTTGCCTTGTATGCGCAAATTTCTCAAATCTGATCTTTATTTTAACGAAGATTATGAATCAGCAATCGAAATTTAAAAAAAAATTTGTAGTTTATGAATTATTCGCGGTTTTTGATAATTCAAAAAAACTCAAGTTTTTTTTTAGATATTTTCCTAATTACCTGTAAACGGTGTTATCGAAAAATCCAATTTGTTATACTTTTGCAATTTACTTACCAAGGGCCTTCATTATATATAACACTGATTTTAATTTTAAAAAGGATAACAGATATCCTTGCAAATTAACTTAAAATTTGACTTTTTTAAATATTTCGCTATTATTTAGCTTGCTATAATTTTATTGCTACCAAAAGCCCTATCTCACATAATAGGACATTCCACATATACATATGTATATATTAATGCAAAAACGAAATTTTCATATTGGTAAATATAAGAAAAGATCCTGATCAAAGTTGAATATTTTTTGTATGAAATTTTAAAATTTCGCGAAATCCGCGACTCCGATTTCAATTTTGATTTCATATTCGTAATGTACACCTAAAAATATATTAGATTTGATATGTCGCGATCATAATAATTATATTTAATTTTTCTCATTTTTTCCATTATTTTTAATTAATTAAAAATAATAGAACAAGTACTACCTCGAAACTTCAATTGCGATGTGCTACCTCTATTTTTTTGATCAGACCACATTTTTTTTCTAAGTGTCATATTTGTAGGGTGTGGAGTAGAGTGGTTTTAAAAAATCGATGTCGAATTTTTTTTGGGGGCACCCCTCTAAAATGTTTCATTTTGTTAGATTTTAAGATTGCCAAAGTTTGAGCACAATTGGAAGATGTTAACCCGTGCCACAAGTTTTGAAAATCTCGATTTTTTGCCAGTTTGGCGACTTCAGCGACCCATATCTATAGTGGCACGGGTTAACATCTTCCAATTGTGCTCAAACTTTGGCAATCTTAAAATCTAACAAAATGAAATATTTTAGGGTGGTGCCCCCAAAAAAATTTTGACTTTTTTTTTACCCTATGAGATAAAACCTAGGGTGGTTTTATGGAGCGTGAAAATTCCAACTTTTTTTTTTTTTTTTTTTTTTTGGACTAGTCTAATGTATACAGTTGTGGCCAACCATTTAAGTCAATTCAAGTTTTTTCTAATTTTATTGTTGTTGCCTTTATTTTTAAAGATCAAAATGGTGGCTAAATTCGCCACGAAAGGCAAGGAGATGGTTCAGAATATTGTACAGAATTTGAACGTAAAGTTTGTTTTTTTATTTTGTCACTTGTTTTAAGTAGGCGTGGCTTTTAACGAAAAATTAGCGATATCAACCTTTTATCAAATTACATAGTAAAATTTAGGCAGTACTGATAGGTTCTGTACAAACTGTATATTTTTGGTAATCCTAAAAAATTTTTAGAAGGCAATAATTTAACTTAAATCGGGACAAAAAAGTTTAAATTAAATAAATAAGAATTTTCTCAATTGCAACAGCTGTTGTCAAAATGACACCAATTGTTTATGAGATGAGCAGGGTTTGTGCGTCGTTTAGTAAAAAGTGTTATGAATAAGAAAACCTTATTAAGCGGATATGCAGTACCTAAATTTTGCTTATGAATACCGCTGTTATTAATCTTTAATACAATACCACTAAAAGCATTCTGTCTTATATTTTTATAGACTATTTGGACCTTGCAGTTTTTCTTGAGACAAGAAAGCAGAAGATATTAATGAGCAACATGAAGTACTTGTGTTTTTTTTCTGAAATAAAGGGTGCAATTTAACTAAAATCCATTGTTTATTTTTATTGACAAAAATTTATAAAATTATTTGAAACCGAAAAATCGGTTATTAGCTACTAATCCCAAATGAAATTTAATTTTAACGGAAATTTTGTTTTCAGTAACAGAAAGCTCAGTTAAAATAATTATTTTAGTTATTTCAGTTACCAGCAACTAAATCAAACAACTGAGCCTCAGTAAGGGGTATTTCACCTGAAACTGAGTTGAAAATTTAGTAGCAGGTAACTGAGAAATTTTTTCGGTGTGGAGAACAGTTGGCAAATCATTGGCATTTTAAAAATTCAGTGCCTTCCTAGTACTTTAAATTCAATCAAATCGGTGATTTTTTATACTGCTTTGCCAGTTCATTCCAACAGTAATATATATATTTTTTTTTTATTTGAAATTAATTTTATTATGATAAAAAAACATAAAAAAGTTAAATACACAAACAAGAAAAAAACTTAAAAAATAAAAAAATACTGGGAACAACACCAGCGAATAACGTCATTTCAACGTCCTCCGCTGTTATCATTTCGACACACTCACATTACCATAAAAGCAGAAAACATGGTGTTGCGCCAGTATCTTATTTTTTGTACCGTTGGCAATTTCTGACTGTGTGATTCGATTTTCAATTCAATTTCAATTTATATTCTTTTTTTTAATTTTTAACCAAATTGATCGATTTTTATAACGTACAGTTTAACTTTGTAAGATATTTCTAATCTTTTACATTCTTACAGATAATTTCTTGTGAAAATGATGTTTACAAGATATTAAATATAGACAGTGGTTCAGAACAATCAGTTCCTCGAAAATATCTTCGTAAACCTACTCAACTGATACGTTCGTTACCAGTTCGATGTACTCTTGTGAAGCTAATGTTTTTGGAGAGTATTCCCACACCTGTGGCGAATAATAAAGCATTAGAGGCTTTGGAAACTTGTATGGAAAATCGCACTGAATTTGATGTCACTTATAGTGACAACAGCAATAATACAATAGATTTACTTTTCCGTACTCCACAAAAACAATCGTTGTGTAAAAAGTTATTACCAATGGTGTTCGAACCAAGACAATTGTTACCAATTTCAACAGCAGCTCAACCAATATCCACACCTAGGTGTGGACAAGTGCCTGAAAATATGTCATTACCACAATCGCCGCCCAATACACCAATAACAGCCCAACCATCTTTGGAAGTAAATCAGCCTGTTACTAAAAAGTCTGAGCCGTTAGGAGCAGCCGCTATTGCTACTAATAAAACCTATACTCTAGACGATCTGGAAGTTATACCAATTGTGTGTGGTGACACAGTTCCCTTGTATGTTTTGGATCCCACCACCATTATGAATTTGGAAAGTCCTCATATAACGGCAGCAGATTACAACAACAAACAATTTTTAGCCGAAATGGAGGGTTATTTAAGAATGGTTGGAGAATATTGTACTAGTTCTAATGCTCCTCAAGGGGGTTATGCTCCCAAGTAAGTTTATTTCAATATTTAAATTACAAATATTGGAATATAACCCTGTTCTGAGTTCCGAAACTTTTGAATTAGAGTTTGTAAAATCACACGGAATTAAAAATGTCGCAAATTGCGGTTTCGAACAAATTTTAGAATTTATAGACAAATTTTAAAATATTAATTGTTGCAAAAAATATACAGTAATTCCTCGATTTACGTCGTCTCTACTTACGTTGTTTGCGATTTGCGTCGTAAAATTGTTCCTTCCAGCTTCGATTAAGTCCCTATTTGATTTACGTCGCCTCAGGGGAATCCCAGTTTTTTATTTCATATGTTTTTGTACATATGTAATTATACCCTACACCACTACGTGGAGAGTGAATAATAAGTTTGTGCTGATGTTTGTAACACCGAAAAATATTGGACCTAGACCCACCCACCTTATAGTATACCGATCGACTCAGAATCACTTTTTATTTCGATTTAATGATGTCCGTCGATCTGTATGTCCATGCATTCTTGTGCGCACTCTACAGGTCGCAAATATTAAGATATTTTGATGAAAGTTGGTACACCGAACTACTTCGGCACAAGGACGAAGCCTATTGGTTAAAATCGGTCTATGTTTAGACCTAGTGCCCATATAAGGGTCCCCACCCCCCAAAATTGGCTTGTTTACACGCTGCAGGTCGCAAATACGAATATATTTCAATGAAATTCGATACACAGACCTTTGTCGACCCAAGGACGAAGCCTATTGATTTTTGGTTAAAATCGGTCCATGTTTCTAGTACCCATATAAGGTTCCCCCAAAATTGGCTTGTTTACACGCTGCAGGTCGCAAATACGAAGATATTTCAATGAAATTTGGTTCGCTAAATCACATGGTCCCAAGGATTCTAGATAGGATCGGTCCATATTTGGACATATCGCCCATATGGGCTATATTTCCTGTTTTTTTTTTATTTTATCATTTTATAGAAAATTTTGACACGAGTCCATTTTAAAATTCGGATCCAAACCTCAGGTGGGTTTTTACCCAGACTGGTGTAGAGTATTAATTATATAGTCGGCATGCCCGACTTTAACTACTTTACGTAGTTTCGATTAACGAGGGATTACTGTATGTGTATTTGTTTTACTTTCATCAAGCTTTTTCAACACGAAGTAAAACGTAAAAATAATTCGGATGTGAATCGCAGAACACCAAAAATATTTGCAATGTTTCACTTTAGATTTTTTTATGTGGATTCGGAACTCAGAACAGCGCCGTATATTATCAAACGTCTATTGTGTATTACAGGAAAATGGAAATTTGTTTATCAGTTTTTGCCGAAGATCGGGAATGGTATCGTGCTTTATGTATCGATCAAAAACCAAATGATACCTTTGTTGTGATGTTTTTAGATTATGGCAATGTATCAAAAGTTAGCAAAAATGATATCATGCCTATGGCTCCTGAACTTATGTTTCCATCTAATGCTAATATGGTGTATGTAAAAGGTAAATGTGTTTTATGCTCTCTAACTTCATTATGTAGTCTAATTGATTTAATATTTACATTTTTAGATATAACCAGCAAAGAACAAGCCATTAAATTTATAAAGCAAGTAGAAGCTAATCCAGTTATACATGCCAAAGTCGATAAATTAGATGATGATGCGTACATAGCCAAGATTCACAATTTTAGTTAGACGTTATTGTTTTAATTGCTTTTTAGCCCTGGAGGTATTAATTTAAATGTGTTTTTTTTTTATTTAATTTTATGCCAACTGAATTTGCATTTAGTTTATTTTTTTAGTTAATAGTTTTATTTGATTTTTCCTTAGTTTACAAAATACTATGTAGTTTATTTTACCAATTTAAAAATTTCAAAATCTTGACAATAAATATGAATGAAAATTATATAATCATATGGTTAGACTATAATTATCTTTACATTTGTTTAAAAAATCTTTAACCCTTAGTGCCCTGAGGTCAGAAAAGACCCATGAAACTTAATATTAATTATGACTACGAGATTGTAGAGATTGTAAAAAATCTCAACTCGATAAAAATAATTATTTTATGTAACGTGATCCATATGTGGATAATTTTTATACTTTTGGCCAAAAACGCCCCACTAGGAAATTTACAGAATAACACCTTTCATAATTTTCGGAAAAATATCACTGAATGGATAAAAGAAAATTTTTTTCCACTTGATAAAAATTATTATTTTGAGTAACTTGATCCATATAGGGTTAATGTTCTCACTTTTCACAAAAAAAGATCCACTATGAAATTTACAGAATAACATTTTTTATCAGATTTTTATTAAATTGGGATATGCGATAGAGGGTATAAAACTAACGAACAAGCGCAATTTTCTCTATAGGCCCTATCTTATTTTTAAGGGTTAAAAAGATGGGGTCAAAAGTATGTTAATAGCAATTTTAGTTTTGTAATCGTATTAGATTCTAATTAAAAGCTTTTGTTTATTATGCATTTATTGCTTTCCATTTGGAAAGACGTTATTCTGAAAATTTCTAAGTCGGCTTTTTTTTGCCGAAAAGTGAAAACATTAACCCTATGTGGATCAAGTTACACAAAATAATAATTTTTATCAAATGGAAAAAAGATTTTCTTATCCATTTGAAGTGATATTTTTCCGAAAGTTATGAAAGATGTTATTCTGTAAATTTCCTAGTGGGGCGTTTATGGCGTTTTGTATAAGTTTAGAACTTGTTTAAACCAAAAAAATTATACATATTTATACTTTAAAGCCACATTCAGAATGATGGAGTACAAAAAATATGTAAGTGCGAAAAAGAAAGGAACAAAATCCACTCTCTACACTCAAAAAAAGATTGACTGTTACTACATGACAGTTGTTTGTGTAGTAATCAGTAGTTGTTTTTAATAGTAATTACAGTTGTTTTTCTATAGAAAAAGGTAAAACAACTTTTCTAACGGTTATTTAAGAAAACAACGAAAAGTACCGTAATTTCGTAACAGTTGTTGAAATCAGTTATTTTTAATATCATAATTTACAACTACCAAAACAGTATTTTTACAGTAAACAGTAGTTTTCGTTAGTTATTTAAAAAATAAAAAATTTCGTTGAATTTTTTTGAATTCTAAAAATTCTTGTTTAGTTTATATTTGTTATTATTGATATATTTCTACCCCCAACTTTATAAACGCTTTGTAAAATTATAGGAGGTTTATTGAACAAAATTTGTATGAAAATGACGTTTTGTAAACCTGCTATAACTCTACAAAGCATTTATGAATTGAGGGGCTAGTTTGTAAATAAAAATCAGAAACTTGTATTGTATCTCCAATGCATAAAAGCATTATAACTGGAGAACGGTTTGGAATTTTTACTTCAAATTTTACATAGGCTGAAGTAATACCACATATTTTTGTAATCGAAAGAAAAAACATTATTTTTTTTTATTAAAATATACTCTTATAAACAAAAATAATTGACTGTAAAAAACAGTAGTTTTTACCGATTTTGTCATTTGTTTTGAAATTTTTGTAGTAAAAATTTACCAGTTAATTTTTCGACATTGGTAGTTATTTTTAATACATTTGTTAGTTATTTTTCAACAGTTAAAAATAACAAAAAATTTAGTTATTTTAAAGGTAAATACCTTTGTCGCCTTTTTAACTGCATATAACTTTCTTTTAACTGGCATTTTCAGTAGATTCTATCGACAAACTTTTGTGAGTGTAGAGTAGAGTACTCCACCATTGTGAACTGACTTAACTGTGAAAACAATAGGGGTTTTCATATAAACTCGTAAATTCCATGTAAACCTTGTATAAATACAAACCATTTTTTTATGTATGGAGTTTGACATTAAACTCATAAACACACCAGGTTTTCACCGTTTACGAGTAGAATACGAGTTTATATGAAAACCCCTAATATTTTTTTTTCTTCCTTTGTAAGAAATCGTTTTTTACTAAGGTTAGTACCGTACTAAAGACATTTGCACGCGGGCAACTCACTCACACCTACATACGCTCACACATTGAATAAAAACAAACAAATTAATTCAGTGTCGCAAGCGGGCTTTAGCCCGCTTATTATATTAAAAAACTGATTTAAACAAAAAAAAAAAAAAAACTGATTTAAACAACTGTTACGAAATTAAAGTGCTTTTCGTTAGTTGTTTTCTTAAATAACCG
This sequence comes from Leucophora obtusa, assembly GCA_949987735.1. NCBI lineage: Eukaryota > Metazoa > Arthropoda > Insecta > Diptera > Anthomyiidae > Leucophora > Leucophora obtusa. Next base: position 9,153,022 of record OX465295.1, read on the forward strand.
TCATTACAGTTGTTTTGCATTTTTCTATAGAAAAACAACTGTAATTACTGTTAAAAACAACAACTACTGATTACTACACAAACAAATGTCATGTAGTAACTGTTAAACTTTTTTGAGTGTAGCTAAAGTTAAGTTTTGTGTAGTAAAATTACAACATTTGTGGTGAATTACATTGAAATCGTAGATCGTACAGGTGAAGGGCTGGTGGTTTGACATGGATTCTTCCATCCGCAACATATTTTAGAATAGAAACAAAGAACTGCGTTAAATCTCTAATATTTATGTTAGCAATTTCATGATTTTAAATCTCATAAATATTTTTAATTTTGCTTAAATTATTTGTCAGACATTGAAAGTATATAAATGTAAAATTATTAATATAACAAAAAGCATTCTTTAAAATTCAAAAAAAAAAGAATTGCATACCAAATTCAACACAAAATATAGGATTAGAAATGTTATATATGTGTATATATATATAATAAATATACATATACAATTTAAATAAGTTTCTCCTCATGCAATACTTTTAACAATTCTTTTGATTCAACAAATGTAATGCCTTCTTCAATTTTAACCCGATCAATAGTTAATTTTTGGAAATCATATTTCTTTCTTATGAACTTGATTGCTTCATCACAGAGATCTACTGGTAAACCTATAATATAAATTGTCTGTGTTAAATAGAATTAACCAATCAATAATGTATTCTTCTTACCTTCAATTGCACATAGACTTGTACAACATGGTAGTGTTAGAGACATTGGATAACGTCGTATTCGTTCACTGGTCAATTGTAATTCATTGCTAAAATCTATATAGACCACCTGATATTCATCCTCTCCAAGTACTTCAATAACTTTTGCACGATACCATTCATTCTCATATTGTGCTAAACAATATTCGTTAAGTCTAGAAACAAAAATATCGAATTTGTGATATTGTAAATATTAATGGTTTTATATGTCAAAACTTACTTTGGTTTATAAGATTGGCCATTGTCAATATACTCATTTAAAAATTTTGTAATAGATTTTAAGTTGTCGCAGTATTTCTCCAGTAAACATCCGATGTAACCATGGTCAATATAAGCGCAGTCTACTACGTAAACCATAAAATTGCGGTCTTTTGTATCTAAAGGAATGGTCTCAAATGGCTAAATAAAAAAATAACGCAAAATTGTTTAGGTAATATAAAAAATATATATTTTCTTTATAAGTAAATATTAGATATTAAGGCGGTAACTTCTATTTCTCGTTTGAATGAAAATAATCAAGTAGTATTTTGAAATTGTGTTCCCTTTATCTTTTGCCATAATTATATAATAGGAATACAAAACACGTAGGAAAACAGCAACATTATAACATTTTCGCGCCGTTTCATTATATCTAATGTCAAACAACAACAACAAGATGTATTTGATCTCTATATTGGGAAAAACAAAAATTATAGATGTATGTACATTAGATGTTGGAATTTTCACGCTCCACAACCCAACAAATATGCCACTTTGAAAAAAAAATGTGGTCTGATCAAAAAAATCACCAAAAAAGTTTTGTTTAGAGGTAGCACATCGCAATTGAAGTTTCGAGGTTGTACTTGTTCTATTATTTTTAATTAATTAAAAATAATGAAAAAAATGAGAAAAATTAAATATAATTATTATGATCGCGACATATCAAATCTTTTTGCATTAATATATACATATATGTGGAATGTCCTATTATGTGAGATAGGGCTTTTGGTAGCAATAAAATTATAGCAAGCTAAATAATAGCGAAATATTAAAAAAGTCAAATTTTAAGTTAATTTGCAAGGATATCTGTTATCTGTTTTAAAATTAAAATCAGTGTTATATATATTGAAGGCCCTTGGTAAGTAAATTGCAAAAGTATAACAACTTGGATTTTTCGATACACCGTTTACAGGTAATTAGGAAAATATCTCAAAAAACTTGATTTTTTTTGAATTATCAAAAACCGCGAATAATTCATAAACTACAAATTTTTTTTAAATTTCGATTCATAATCTTCGTTAAAATAAAGATCAGATTTGAGAAATTTGCGCATACAAGGCAAAAAAAAGTTGAATTTTTAATTACATCTTTTCGGAAAATTTGTAAAATTTTACTGAAATATGTATTTTTTTGTATAAATTTTAAAAAAACCGCGAATTACTTAAAAGTTACTTAATTTATTTAAGTTTTGATTTCAAATTCCATTTGTTCACATTAATTAAGACCAGATTTAAAAAAAAATTGTTAAATAATATCGAACAGGGTAAGAAATAATTCAATTTAAAGTCAACCCTACTTTTTGTATAAATTACTTTAGAGACAAATTCCTAATTCTTAAAAGATAACTTTTTCTGCTTCCTCTAAATAAAAGCGGATTTAGCTTAAACTTAGCACAGAGAGTTTTTAGACATTAAGGAATAGGGGCAATATTGTGGAGATCGCGAATTCCAACTTTCATGTTTTTTTGGACAACTGTAATGTACATACATTAGACCGACTCACGAAAAAAGTAAAAAAAGTGCCCCTCAAAATAAACCTTGGTTTGTTTTATGATTCCCAAAATATTTCGATTCTAGCAACGAAATCTCACGAGCTGGACCATTTTTAAAAAAAGGTCTTTGACTCTTTTGTACGTAGATGTTTGTTATGGAAATGTCAAACTTACATATCATAATCTGTAGTCGATTTAAGTGATCACGTGATTTTTCGCGTTTTATTAGAAATTCAATGTGGAAGAAAAAATGTGTTCTAAATAGGGCAATATGGATACCAAAACTTTTCTTTTGATAAGTAAATCATCGCAAAGTGGTTATAGCTCGGAATTTTGCAAATTTCATATATTTTGCGTGATGCTGTGGACCAAATTTTGTTAAAATTTTCGAGTTACTGCAATCTGCATTTGAATTCAGTATCTAGTTGACGTAAGATAAAAATGCAATTTAACAGAAAAAAATCCAGCACTCGCTTTTTTTTGGCAGAATATCTTTTTTTCGCGAAAAAAATTAATATAAAATTTTAATAATAATTTTAATTCAGTTTCTAGTAGATGTAAAGATAAAAATGGAACTTAACAGAAAAAAACCAATACGCGCTTTTTTTTTTGGAATGTCTTTTTTTCGCGAAAAAAAAATTATTATAAAATTTTATTTAGGGTCAGCATATATTTAGATTTTTCTTAAAAAAATTACAGACACGCGTATTTTAATAAAATATTTTATTTAATAATAAACCTACAAAAAATTTCATAATTTTTTTTTATTGAATTGGGGTAACTCCAAATTTTATCAAAATTTGTTCCAGAGCACCGTGAAAAATGTATTAAATTAGCAAAATTTTAAACTGTATCCACTTAGCGATTATTTATTTATCAAAAGGAAAGTTTTTATATCCATATTGCCCATACATACGCGAATTTCAAAAAAATCTGAAACACATGTTCACTTAAATCGACTAGAGATTAAGATATGTAAGATTAACATTTAAATCACAAAAGTCTTCATACAAGAGTCAAAAACTTGTTTTTTTGTAGAATATCCTTACAAACAGGACATTTCTGGGAATGATTGAACATGTTATATATATCGCTGGACGCGCCTCAAAAAAGCCTTTCATATAATACCAATATTGTGTATATTGTCTTTAGCTAAATACCAAAATTCTGCCAAAAACTAAAAAAAAAAATACCTTTTTGAAAACGGTTCAGCTCGTGAGATCTCATTCCTAGACCCGAAATATTTTGGGAATCATCATAAAACAAACCAAGGTTTATTTTGAGGGGGGCACTTTTTTTGCTTTTTTCTGTCTATATAAGGTGAGTCGGTCTAATGTACATTAGACCGAGATCTCACGAGCTGGACCGTTTTTAAAAAAGGCATTTTTTTTTAGTTTTTGGCAGAATTTTGGAATTTTGCTAAAGACAATATACACAATATTGGTATCATATGAAAGGTTTTTTTAAGGTGCGTCCATTCCATGTTCAATCATTCCTAGAAATGTCCTGTTTGCAAGGATATTATACAAAAAAAACAAGTTTTTGCCTCTTTTGTATGAAGAATTTTGTGATTTAAATGTCAATCTTACATATCTTAATCTCCAGTCGATTTAAGTGAACACGTGTTTCAGGTTTTTTTGAAATTCGCGATTGTACAAAAGATTAAAAAATTTGTTTTTTTATAGAATATCCTTGAAAATAGGACATGTCTGGATACGCTTGAACATGTTCTATATACCGGTGGACGCGCCTCAAAAAAACCTTTCATATGATATCCATATTGAGTATGTTGTCTACAGCTAAAATGCAAATTTCTTACAAAAACTAAAAAAAATACCTTTTTCAAAAATGGTCCAGCTCGTGAGATCTCGTTGCTAGACCCGAAATATTTTGGGAATCATCATAAAACAAACCAAGGTTTATTTTGAGGGGGGCACTTTTTTTACTTTTTTTCGTGAGTCATACATGTACATACATTAGAGCGATAGAGCGATACATTATACATTTTTTTTGAAAACTTTTTTTTCCCAAATTCTGCAAATTCTAACAAAACAGAAATATTGAATAACGAATCTTATCTCATTCAGTAACATTTTAAAGAAAATATACCAATCATAAGAGCTATCTACAAATTTTTATATCAACATAGAACATATCCGAAGGCAATAAGTAGAAAAAATATGTATTAGTAGACATATTTTATAAATCATTTAGAAGATTAAGTAAAAAAAATAATCATAAAACGTGAACTAAACGGGGTTTTAGCTTTCCTGATGAATTGTATATTTGTAGATAGCACTTATTGAATATAAGCCCTCCATATCGTAATTTTTTTTTTACATTTTCAAACAAATCTCCTTTAAAAAATGTTTTTTTGTTTTTATTTTTTCCAAATAAATCGTGTAAAAATATTTTTGAAAAAAGAATAGGTCTGCCCAATTGCGAAGAAAACAAAAATCGCAATGCAGGAAAGTGTTTGGTTTGACATTGAGTGATTCATTTATCACTTTAGAATTATTTTTATGTGAATTTGAAACTCAGAACAGAGCCGATTAAGACAATACGATGTCCAAAGCGTAACGATATTCAAGTATTTTGAATAAGAGTTTACTCTTTAAATATAAATTGATTTGTTTTTTCGCGGGAAAGTATTTATTTGGTAAGTTTATAAAAATAAATCTATAAAACCTAAACTTTGTTAACTTACCGGTTCAAAACAAGGTTTTTGAATCTGTATTTGTCTTGGGGCCGATGACATATTTCTTTTTTTAGTGGTAACAGGAGAAATTGCTGAATTAGTTTTATCTATAACTTTTCCACTCTCATATTTAATATCTTCATTAGTACTAGCTCTGGTGGAAGATATCTTCGCAATTTCCGATTTATCAGTACCGCCATTTGATTTGTGTGATTTAGAAATAGTTTTTGACAAATTAACATCATTGTTAGATAATGAGGACGAGGTGGATACCATTTCATATTCTTTGCCATTCGAATCACAGCATAAACTTGAAATTTCAGAATTTAGCAACTTTTCAGTACCCCAGTGATAGAGTTTTACATTGCGTTTGAATTCATCTTCTTTCACAAATTGAATTTTAAATTCTTTATCAAGAAATTGGGAAAATTTCTGTAGTAAATTTGTTTCTTTGGAATATTTAGTTATTCCATGTAAATGTACCATATTAACATAACATGGCAAAACCACCATTTCTTGTGAAATTTTTCGCAACTCTTTAGGACTGCGTGTACTGATAACGCCAAAATCAATCAACTGGACACGTATACGATTTTCTGGCTTTGCGAATAGTATTTGTACTCGACACCATTTATCATTTTTCCGAGTGATGGCAAAGGTATTCGATTTTGGTCTGAAACTTAAATCGTTGGAGCTTTTGCCAAAATTATCAATTCTCTTCAGAACTTTTTGATATTCTTCGGTAATGGTAGGATTTGATGAACGAATAAAACAGCGATCAGAGGATTGGAAACCAGTTAAAATAACACAACTGCCACTTTCAGGCACTGGGGTAGATATTGGACTAAATCCCAATTGACGTGCTTTAGAGGATTTTCTATTTTCTTCTTTAACACTGGTTAGTTTAATTTCTGTTTTCAAATTGGGCACATCGTTATCTTTACAATCATCTCTTTGCTGCTCCCCAGCTTTAACCAAACGCCTTAAAAATATTTTTAATAGAAATCACATTTTTATACTTTACAAAAAAAAAATATATATATATACTTACGGTATAGGGAAACATATAAAACGATGGTTGGGCCAATCTTTACGTTGACAAAAGGGGGAACAATAAAAATCTCCACAGCGTTCACATTTACAAACTGAATTTTTGCCACACAGAGTACAAAACCCGGTTTCATTTACAGTAACGCCATCAAGACTTGAAGTTTCACCATTTTCTTTGTCGCCATTGATTTGTTGCTCTAATTCAGGTTCATCAGTCATTGTCACTAAAAACGTTTTTGTTGAACTTCTTATAAAACAAAAATTGATTTATTTTAGATTGATTTGACACAATTCTAATTCAATATATAATAACGCAAACTTCTAACCAGTAGAGTTGTGTCGTTCATGAACGAACTAGTTCATTTGAACGGTTCAGTCCATTGAACGATATGACATCGTTCACCATTATTCGTTCTTTTCGTTCATCGTTCATTTCGTTCTTTTTTGTAGTCATAAAAAGTTTGTATACCTTTCTTATTAATTTTATTACATAATTAAATATTTTTCTTAATAATTTCAAATTTTTAATAAAATTGTAATTTTCTGACACTATTAGTCTATGCACAATAAAATTAATATAAACATGTAACATGTAGTGCGCCAATAAATTGTCGAATGAACGACACCGTTCACGAATCACTGTTCAGACACAGCTAATGACAAAAAAGAACGATAACAAAAAAGAACGCTTGAACGATTTGAACGAACTAGTTCAATGAATTTTATTGAACGATATGACCGAGTCACCAAAAAGATCGATTAAGCCCAACTCTACTAACCAGTGATGCAAGTTCAGTGTAGAGTTGTAAAAGTATTGAGTATTCCGGTACTGAGTACTCAATATTGACTGTTTTTTGGAGTACTCAATACTGAAACGGTGCTACTCAATACTTTTAAAGATGCAATTTTCGGTAAAAATGTGTATTTTTCGTATGAAAATACAACTCTAAAAATATTACTCTAAAAATACAACTTTGAAAATACAACTCTATTTATGCAAAGAAATTTGTAACGAATTTTTGGGAAAAATTATTTAATTAATTTATTTAAATTGTTTTAAATTAATTAACATGTAAGTAAAAGTAATTATTTAACACGTGTATGTGAATTGTTATTATTTTTCCTATTAAATAAGAATTAGTGGGGTATTTTGTAAAACGCAACGCCTTGCGTTGCGTTGATTTGTGTGTAAATTGTTATTGTTACAAAAACAATTTATATGGAAAACAACGCAACGCAAGGCGTTGCGATTTACAAAATAACCTCCTTAATAACATTTTTATTTTTAAATTCAAAAGAACCGTTAAAAGTATTGAGTAGTATCGAGTACTGAATTGAAAAGTATTGAGTAGAATTGAGTACTCAAAAAGTACCGAAATTTCACAACTCTAGTTCAGTGACGCAAAGTCAATGCGCCGCCGACTTTTTTGGGAGTCTAAACGCCGCCGAAGTGAGCGACTAGTTTCGACTTCTAATTGTTAGCTTGTAGTGGCAGCTAAGCCAATACTTTTTCAATTTTGCAATTATCAGTTTGAATTTAATTTTAAAGTATTTTTGCTCTAAAATTTTTTTGAACTTATTTTGTTTTTTTAACATTAGTTTCAGCAAATCTTTCAAGCAGGGCTGCCAGATAATTTTTATGAGAAATCGGCTCTTTTCCCAAAAAAAAAAAAACGGCATTTTCGGCATTTTGATTTAAAAAAATCGACACAATTAAAAACTACTCATTTAAGTAATACTTAATTTACTTTTCTTAAAAAATATATAAAAAAAAAAATCACATTTCAGTGTAAAATAATATGATTTAAACTGAAAATAAATTAAATTAAACAATTAAATTAACGGTTTTTGAGATAAATTAAATAATAACAAACAAAATGTTAATTCAAATATTTGCGTCCTATAGACGGTCAAGCATGCTGTACAACATGTACAGCATTTAATCGTGTAATGCCTCGATTGATGGAAATTACAAAAACAAATACACGGAACCATCAAGCCAAGCAGTACAGCATGCTTGATCATCTATAGGCCCTTATTAACTTATGTCAATACTATATAAATAAGTGATAAATAAGTTCCACAATTTTTAAAGATATTTTTTCTCTGAACTCTGGTATATGGGTAACCAGAGTGTGAAAAAGATAATTCTATTTTCAATCAATTCACATAACAAAGTTTTGTTTTTACGAATCAGTGAATAATTTATAAAGTGAGGTAATGATTTAGTATAATTTATATTGATTTAATTTTGATTCGATTAAAAAATTAGCCATTTTTAGTTGAAATGATTTCTTAAAATTGAATGAATTTGCTAGATTCTATAAAATGAGTCAACGAAAATCTAACTGACTTTTTGATAAGATATTGAATAAAGTAGGATATAATTTAATCAATAAAATTATTAAATGATGCGAATGGAATTAAGGAATTATGTTTTTAAAAGTCTGCCATACACCCTGCAATAATAAGCAAATATTATTACCAATAGCTGTGTTTTCGACCTTACTATATCCGTTTAGTGCTGATAAACTCGGTTACTTTTCAATACTCGATACTACTCGATATTTTTGATTTGGATACTCGATACTACTCGATACTTTTAAAGGTTTTTAAACTTGAAATTTTTTAAATTTTTTAGTAAAATTCTTTTTTAAACTTTTTAATCAACTATCCATTGCGTTTTTCAGAGTTTTTTGAAAATATAATTTTAAATATTTTACATCTGATTTTTTCTTATAACAGAGTTGTAGTTTTGTGACAAATATTTTAGAAGTCACATTTTTGTGGTAAATATTTTAGCGGAGTTACCTAGTGTCTTCAAATGCAATGAAATGTGCAAAGAAATTTGAAAATAACACACAAAACAACAACGAAAATAATGTTGTTGCTTTGTGTGTTATTTTCAAATTTCTTTGCACATTTCATTGTATTTGAAGACACTAGGTCACATTTTTATATATTTTGTCTGTCCAAAATGCAACTCTGAAAATATCGATTAGTAGTTTCGAGTATCAAGTACCAAAAAAAAAACAAATACTCGATACCCACTACTCATATTTTTACCAGCACTATATCCGTTAACTCATAAAAAAAACTCAAAGTACATAAAAACGCATTTAAGACGAAAACTAATATATTACTTTTCGTATGCACGTTAATTTTCAACGCGGAAAATTATCGATGTTAAAAACTCAACATCCAACATCACTCACATCTAACGTAACTTCTTTGCGTTACTTCCTAAAAAGTTTTGCTGACGTACGTTCGATTATACCGGAACTATTATAAACACAAACCTTTTTAAAAAAAATTTATACTACAATCGCTTTAACGTAGATTTGCTTTAAATACTTAACGTTGATAGGCATGAGAGAAAATATAGCTATTATATCTTCCTCTTGCTTTCATATTGCAATAAGTTTTATAACACAAAAATTTCAATATGACATACAATCAAATGAATTTTTGCACGATGTTAAAATTTGTATAAAAATATTGCGTGGGGTACATTTAGCTTCCAATTATTGAATTTCAGATTCATTTAGTAAAATAGAAAATTCTTTAAGATTTCAAAGATAGAATTGTTTTCTTATTTATTAATATGCATAATAAATCCCTAAAAATTAAATTTTCCTATTTTTGAATTACAAAAAAAGAAAAAAATCGGCATTTTTCGACTAAAAATCGGCATTTTTCATATTTTTCAACAAAAAAATCGGCAAACTGCCGAAAAATTGGTAATTCTGGCAGCCCTGATTTCAAGCCGAAATCCTTCAGCAGCCGCTGTTAATTTTTTTCTTAGCTGACGCTGACTATTTTGCGTCGACATGTATATCTGAGGGGCAATTCTGTAACTTTTTAACGACAAAATTCGGTAGTTAAATTGACAAGTTTTCATAGTAAACTGACAACTTAACTACCGCATTTTGTCGTTAAAAAGTTAGAGAATCCCACTACTGGTCGTTCCATGAAATATATATGTGTTGCCACAAAAAAAAGTTGTATAAAAACAGAGTTATGAATGCAATTACACTTAATTTTTTTTTTTCAATTTTATTTTTCACTATCAAGATATTGTTGTAGATGTCCGTCTGTGAGGGATGAAATATGCTGTTGTTTGGCTTCCTTTTTTTCTCCAGGTAGAAAGGGATGAAAATGTAAAAGAACTGAAAGAAAATAAATACAATATTTTTTAACACTCCCGTAAATAAATTTATATTATAAAACTTACCTTATTATTTTAATAAAAAATATATAACCTTTTCCGTATTACGCGTCTTCAACAAGTTCTTCTCATATTCTTTCACTAGAAATTTCTAAACAAGCGCTTCGTACACATGCTCCTGTTTGCTTCGTTTGTGTGCACACACACTTGAAAATTTAAGTATTTGTAAATAAATTCAAAATAATTGCATAAAATAAATGTTACAGTATTTGTAGCAGTATTTGTAGTTTATTTAAAATAAAAATACAACTGTAGTTAAAATAACTACAACCGCATTACTACACAAATAACTGTCATGTAGTAACTGCAGAACTTTTCTGAGTGTATATTTTTCTGCATGACCAACTATTTCACAATGTAGAGTAACCACTTATTTCCTAACTTCTAAGTAACAACTTATTCATTATGAGTAACCATGCTGGTAACTCGAACAAAAGTATTGTAATTAAGCGAGTAAATAGTCTGGTAAGTAGTGAAACCCTTTGTGTGCTACTTGCTTAATTACTCGGTAATGTCTGTTTTTGCTGGATATGAGTGCTTTATTCAAAATTGAATATATAAAAGATTTCCTTTCCTTTAGGGTGGCGAATATTGAAGTCTTGGGATTCCGGTATAAATGTAAGCGCAGCTTTAGATAAATTTAAAACGATTTCAAACGAAGTCACCCACCCACCTGTAACAACACTTTTCCTTTTTTGCGAAATAAGGCGCCCAACGTTGAATACTAGGGCAAGGAATTCCATGCAAATGCATGTTTTATCTCAATAGTCCTAAACTAATAGGGACTAAATATTTATCCGAAAATGGCATCGATTTGTAATTGCATATTTTAACTTTAAATGCATATTTGTGCTTTTTAATGCATATTTGTGCATATTTTTTATTTTAAGGAGCCTTTTTTATTTCGTAAAAAAATATAAACAATTGATACGTTTTCATATTTTCATTCAATCAAAATAAACATTCTTAAAAACCTTATTGACCTACGGAAAATCTTCGAGATCTGTGTCTGTTTGAAAATAACGAACTTAAATATATTTTTAAGTTTTAAAGTGCATTATTTTGGCAAAAATAATAGTTTTTAGTGTATATTTCTAATATTTTTAATGCATATTTTTATTTTTTAGCCGCATATTTTAGGCACATATTTTTAAGTGCATGAAATTCTTTGCCCTATTGAATACCAATCAACTAAAAACTAATATTTTTTAACTTTTATTTAAACAGCTGCATAACACATATTTTCTATAATTCATTAAATTTGTTTTAACCAAATATTATTTTTAACTGTCGTCTGTGTAGTCTCGGATAGTCTTTTTATTATTTTCCTACAGTAAAGTATTACGAGAAATGTTAGTCCATTTTATTTTAATTGTTTTAAGTCTGTCAATAAATCCATCGGAACTCACACCTGTTGTAGGTGGAGAAATTGTAAGACAAGCGGGTAAATGAATAAAATTATAAATTTGCAATTGTAATATATTTACTTTATTTTTTCCCCAAATTAAAGATGTGACAAAATATCCATATATGGTTTCATTGCAACAAAAATTTAATAAATCGGGAAATAACGAATTTTATTATAAACATTTTTGTGGTGGTAGTTTGTTAAATTCAAAATGGATATTATCGGCTGGTCATTGTTTGTGGCATAAGTGAGTCAAAATAAATTTAAACCTCTATGATCTACTTATAATTTTTTACGCAGCACAGTGGTGTAAAATAATTAAAAAGTGGTAATAAGTATGGAACTTCTAAAGTACTGAATGTATTTCCCTGAAAATTGTAAAGATTGTATAGTAGGCGTCAATTTTACAGAATCATTTCTTAACACGTCTGTAGCTGAATCAGGAATTGATCTACAGGGAGCGAAAGTTGACAGCCTCGGGTGTGAAAAACTTTGTGCGGCTTGTAACTTTCTTAAATACTGACCGATTTTAAAGATTTTCAGTGTTAAAAATTCTGTTGGGCAGGGCAATAAAAAATTCTACCAAAAGTGTTTTTGTATCTCTTATAGTTTAAAAGATATTTCACTTGGAAAATAAAATTTTTAATTTTTTGCCTTGACTCTTTTTGGTTTTTAATTCGCGTTCGATTTTATCACCATTAAATTTTTGAAAAAATTCGAAGTAAATATAAAGAAAAAAAACTTTGAAATATCTCTTTCGTGAAGTCGTGAAAAAGGTCTGAATTCAAAACTTCGAATTTTAAATAAAAAACTGTTAATTTTTCTAAAAAAAATTGTCTTGGTAAAATTAATTAACTTTGTAATAAAGTTACAAGCCGCAAAATAGAGTTGTGAAATTTCGGTACTTTTTGAGTACTCAATTCTACTCAATACTTTTCAATTCAGTACTCGATACTACTCAATACTTTTAACGGTTTTTTTGAATTTAAAAATAAAAATGTTATTAAGGAGGTTATCTTGTAAATCGCAACGCCTTGCGTTGCGTTGTTTTCCATATAAATTTTTTTTGTAACAATAACAATTTACACACAAATCAACGCAACGCAAGGCGTTGCGTTTTACAAAATACCCCACTAATTCTTATTTAATAGGAAAAATAATAACAATTCACATACACGTGTTAAATAATTACTTTTACTTACATGTTAATTAATTTAAAACAATTTAAATAAATTAATTAAATAATTTTTCACAAAAATTCGTTACAAATTTCTTTGCATAAATAGAGTTGTATTTTCAAAGTTGTATTTTTAGAGTAATATTTTTAGAGTTGTATTTTCATACGAAAAATACACATTTCTACCGAAAATTGCATCTTTAAAAGTATTGAGTAGCACCGTTTCAGTATTGAGTACTCAAAAAAACAGTCAATATTGAGTACTCAGTACCGGAATACTCAATACTTTTACAACTCTACCGCAAAACGTTTTTCACACCCGATGTATTTAACTTTCGTACCCTGAGCTCCGTCCCTGCTTCAGCTACAGACTTAACCCTCTAATGCTCTATCTTCTGATTACAATAATATTTAAACCATATATTTGGCGTTGAAAATCTACTATGGAACAAATATTAAAATTTTAATTTATCGCTTTATTTAGGCGATATAGCACAATAAAGGTTGAAGACGTATCTTGAAACACAGTGGTCAAATAATTTCGGTTCTTGTTATAAATAACACTATCAGTAAAATAAAATTATGTACCGAAAATTGTTGATCAATTGTTGTAACTTCAAAAGTTATGGCGATTTTCGCTATTTGAAAATTACGAAATTTGGCGAATTTGGCACTAAACATCAATAAATTTTGACGAAATTAGTTCTGCTTACAACTACCTCTAAGTATATAATCTGTGTTTAATTTTAAGAAAATCTGCTGTTTTTGAGTTAGAGAGATATTTGTAAAACGTATCCTGGCGTTATGCTGTAAATCCTGGAGAAAAATTTTTAACTGATTTTACAATTAAAAACTTTAAACTAGCTCTGTTATACGGTAATGTACGCCAGATCGTAAATATATTTTTGGCAACTTTTCAAATATTTTTTTCTGTTTTAAAGTTGATTTTTTCAAATTTTCTAAATTTTCAATTTACATGCTTCTCGCTTGAAAACCGTTCCTTATACAAAAAAAAGTTTGAAGGCAAAAAAGTAGATAGTTAAGTTTTCTATAGATATAATACAATTTGTTTAATAAAATATTGTTATTTAGCCAAAAACTATTTAAAATCTGAAGACCGCCTTTAGGCGGCCTTGTGCATTAGAGGGTTAATAAGAGAAAGGAAGACATGTTATATACAGGTAAAATGGGGAGTTTCCCACATTTACCAATTATACTACGAGTACACTCACAAAAGTTTGTCGGTAGAATCTACTGAAAATAACAGTTAAACAAAGGTATATGCAGTTAAAAAAGCGACAAAGGTATTTAACTTTAAAATAACTAAAACTTTTGTTATTTTTAACTGTTGAAAAATAACTAACAAATGCATTAAAAATAACTAACAATGTCGTAAAATTAACTGATAAATTTTTACTACAAAAATTTCAAAACAACTGACAAAATCGTTTTTTACAGTCAATTCTTTTTATTTGGAAAATAATATTTTAATGAAAAAAAAATATTTTTTTTTCTTTCGATTACAAAAATATGTGTTATTACTTCAGCCTATTTAAAATTCGAAGTAAAAATTCCAAACGGTTCTTCAGTCATTATGCTTTTATGCATTGGAGACACAATACAAGTTTCTGATTTTTATTTGCAAACTAGAAATATGTATATTAATAATAACAAATATAAACTAAACAAGAATTTGAAAAATTCAAAAAAAATTCAACGAAATTTTTTATTTTTTTAATAACTACCAAAAATAACTGTTTACTGTTTTGGTAGTTGTTTATTATATTACAAATAACTGCTTTAAACAAATGTTACGAAATTACAGTACTTTTTGCTAGTTGTTTTCTAGATAACCGTCATAAAAGTTATTTTGCATTTTTCTAAAGAACAACATCTGTAATTTCTGTTAAAAACGACAACTACTGATTACTACACAAACAACTGTCAAACTTTTTTGAGTGTACAACTTGAATATCTCGAGATCGGCAAAAATTATATCAATAATTTTTTAATACATACACTCATAGAAATAAATCTGTAAAAATAGCAGAGAAAGTTACTAAAAATTAGTTAAAAATGATGCTGCAGAAAAAACTGCTAAAATTAGCAGATTTTTTTACTAAATAGTAGTAAAATGCGAACAGCAAAATAAAACTGTTAAATTTACAGAATTTTAGTTATATTTAGGCTTGATTGAAAATAGCAAATTGTACTGTAAAAATCTGCAGAAAGTTTTGCTAAATATTTGTAGACTAAAAATAGCAGAAATAAACTGAATTTAGTTGAATGCAAATAACAGTCTATTCTGCTAAAATCAGCAGAAATATTTGCTAAAAAATTGTAAACTGCTGTTTTCAAAAGGCTCGATTTTTATTTGCATTAAAAAAAATCGAAAAAAAAACTTCTAAAATTTTTAATTTTTTGGTGATTTTTTATAGGCTACTAATTATTTAGCAAAATTTTTTGCCGAATTTTGCTGTTCTCCATTTATAACTAAAATTCTGTATATTTAACAGTTTTATTTTTGCTGTTCCTATATTACTAATATATAGCAAAAATAATCTGCTAATTTAGCAGTTTTTTTTCTGCAGCATCATTTTGAACTAATTTTTAGTAGTTTTAACTAAATTTTTTACGGAATTTTTTCTTTTAGTGTAGTTTAACAATGTATTTAGAATTCAGAATACAAATTTTAGAAAAAAATAATTTTTAGTTAATTTTTTTAATGCACTCAGATAAAAAAGTTAGTAAAAAAAATTTTTAAACAGTTATCAATCGCACTTTACTGCTTTTTAGTACAATTTCTTTTTTAGTAATAGTTTTTGCTATTCTCTTATTACAAATTACGGATTTTTTTACTAATTTTCGTTGCTGATTTCAGAAAACATTTTACTAATTTTTCAAAATCGAGTGCTAAACTTAGTAAAAAAATATAGTAATTTAACAACAAGTGGATACTTTAAGGAAATTTATTTACAAGAATTCGTTAATTTTTTAGAATTATTGTTTAGTTTATATTTGTTATTATTGATATATTCTTAGTTTGAAAATAAAACTCAGAAAATTTTATTGTATCTCCAATGCATGTAATAATGTAATAACTGGAGAACCGTTTGCAATTTATACTCTAAATTTCAAGTGTGTTGAAGTAATTATACATATTTTACAACTGAAAGAAAGAAATTTTTTTTATTAAATTTGGTTTTAATTTTTTTTTAGATTTTACAGTTTTTTTATTTTTTAGTACACTTTTATGTTAATTTCAGCAGATTGATTTTAAATTACAATTTACAACAATTTACTGAAATTTAGTAGCGTGTACTTATTATTATTTATAGTAATTTCATTGTACTAAAACTATTGATATTTAGTAAATTTTTTAACTGATTTTAGCAAATCGATTTCGAATTGCAGTTTACAACAATTGTGCTAAAATTAGTAGCGGCTACTAAATTTTTATACTAATTTTGTCGTACTACAGATCAGCAGACATGTGTTGCTAAAATTAGCAAAAACTACCGTTGGGCTCAAAACAGTTAATTTTCCCGTAATAACAGCAAAATTTTCAGTAGCCATTACAGACTTTTTGGGTTGAGTGTGGTATACAAATTTTCTTCCCGAAATTTGAGTTTTTTTTTTTACTAATTTTACTCTAGCGGCCACATTTATAGCCAGGGTGTCTAATTTTGAAGCAAGAACATTTCTAACCATCCATCTTATAAAACACAATTCATGGACTTTTAACACCCGCTGTGCAAAATTTTTTACAGGCCTACAAACTCAAAAATTATTTTGTAAATTGATGAATTTCGACCACTGCCAAATGTAGAGTACATGTCCAAAATGAATATAAAATTGGCGTTCAACACAACCTTGTCAATAATTGAATGGTGTGGTTTAAATTAAAATCTAACGCGTATTAAAAATGTTAGAAGCAAAAAACCAAAAAGAGTCGAGGCAAAAAATTAAAAATTTTATATTCCAAGTGAAATATCTTCGAAACTATAAGAGATACAAAAACACTTATGGTAGAATTTTTCTTACCCTGAAAATCTTTAAAATCGGTCAATATTTAAGAAAGTTACAAGCCTCACAAAGTTTTTCACAACCGAGGTCGTTAAAATTCGCCCTCTGTAGCTCCGTCCCTGGTTCAGCTACAGACTTGATAAGACATGATTCTGAAAAACTGACTCCTCCCTATATAATCACTTCAATTTTCAGAGAAATACATTCAGTACTTTAGAAGTTCCATACTTATTACCTACCACTTTGTTTTATTTAAACGACTGGTTTTCTTACTGATGGTTTATGAGTTGACTATTAGTTAATATAAAAATTTTATGTTGGTTTGTATATAATTTTTGGACATTTTCTTTTGTTTAATAGTTAAGTTAAAGTTAACTCTTCAGTATGAGACCCATCGTTAAGAAACAAAGCTATATTCACAGTAATATCAAAACTTTTTAAAGCATGGAACGAACAGCTTTTTACCATTTTTAACATGTTTTCATTCGACAAATACCATTCGATAACTAAATTTCTTGTAGGCTATTAAGGCACATGTACACGTGAGAGAAAACTGCTAGAGATAGAGCAAAAAGCAACCCTAAATATCCTAAATCATTCACAATAGAGCTATTTAGAGGTGTTTTTACTCTATCTCTAGCAGTTTTCTCTCGCGTGTAAATGTGCCTTTACAGCTAAAGCACCGTAAGTTGTTTTTCACGGGGAGATATTTCACTCGAACTTTAAAGGCTTCAAACTGCAATTTAAATTATAAAAATTTTTTAATTTTATAACAAAGATGCAATCACAATATACACAAAATGTCACTTTTTCACCAGAAAAATAATAGTCTTATACATTAAATTTGAGTGAAAACAAACTCTACACACTTTTCACGTGAAACTGAAAAATAATTTTTTTTATATGTAGTATAACAGTTTTTTCACGTGAAATCGAAACAACTTACGGTGCTTAACGAGCATATAATCTCAAAAATACACTCAAAATAATAAGTCTGTTGGCTGAACAGAAAAATTTGTTACTTTAACAAAATTTATTCCTGTTTTTTTACTTAAAATAAAATTTGTTGATTTTAATAAATTCTTTTGTTAAATTTAACAAATCTAAATATAAATAAAAAATTTGTAATTATACTGATTTATCCAAATTTAGGGTCTCGGGACCCTCACCGGGCCTAGTCCGTATCATGTGAGGGCATATAAGGGCACTCCAATGGAGCAAACATTTTCTCCGTTTTGCTCTATCTCGCTTAGTTTTCGAGATATGGACCATTTTATGAATTGCAAAATTTTTATTAAAAATTTCCGAGGGTCCAAGTCCCCGCCAAGGTCCATTTTTGGATAGAGATAACCCCTTTCGCTGGGGTATTGTACGGTCAGGCGTAGTTGAAATTTTCATCAATTTTGCTCTATCTCTCTTAGTTTTCGAGATATGGACCATTTTAAAAAAATCGGGAGGGAAAGAAATAGCGCCATCTGTAAAACTTCGGATACATTGGTGGCGCCATCTACCGGGTAATAACAGTAACATGAAAATATTATATTTTAACAATAAATTTTGTTAAATTTAACGAATGGGTTCTTAAAGTTTAGTTTTAAATAATTTTGAAAACTAACACTCAAAACTAGGTTAATTACTAAGGATCTTTATATATATTCCCTCGGTTCCTATAAGGAGCATAGGGCCCCAGCAAAAAAAAATCGTCAAAAGAAGAGAAAAAGAAGCAGTGATTTGGATTCGATATTGTGAAAATTTGGATCGGAACCAATGAATTTTACATAGGGTTGTCATAGGGTGGAAGTTTTCTTTTATAATCCTTTTGATGTTCTTTTTAATTGGTGAAAAGGAATTAATTTTTGTTCGTAAAAAATTTAAGCAAATCACTTGGACCTGACAACTTAACTCAAAATAATTAAAGTTAAGTGCTTAACCACAGTTATAAATGTTAAATTTATATGGAAATATCTGTAGTTAGATAGATTTGGAAAGACTTAATTTCCTTCAAAATCACATTTTCGGAAGTTGTGAAAAACAACTGCTTTAGAAGCGGAAAATCAGAACTTAATGATACTTTGGAATCAATGAAAAATTGATTTCTTAAGATCACTTCCACGTTTTTTGCTGGGGCCTTACTAAGGATCTTTAGTATTGTGTTAAATGAATATAACTAAAATCTTTGCTTAAATCAGTGTTTCAGTGTTTGTGAAAATATTTGCTTCATTTTATTTCTTTTTTTCGCTATTATTTACAACTGTCAAACATTGTCGAAAAATATTTCATTTCATACAGGAAAATTCCAAATTTTTTCACCATAGAACAAACGTTTTTTCGCAATGGCACTTTGCTATCGTTTCACACACACCCTTAATAGTAAAAGGCTTTGTTTTTTAATCATGTAGGTTTATAAACTGCATCGGGTTTCTCTAACACTTAATATATATTTTGTTTATTTTTACCATCAACGCTGTAAAATTGCTTAGTACTCGTATTAC
Source organism: Leucophora obtusa (assembly GCA_949987735.1). Classification (NCBI taxonomy): domain Eukaryota; kingdom Metazoa; phylum Arthropoda; class Insecta; order Diptera; family Anthomyiidae; genus Leucophora; species Leucophora obtusa. The sequence continues at coordinate 9,172,608 of OX465295.1, forward strand.
AAATTTAATTTATAAATTAATGTTTTCATCTACTGAACGGCAGAAAACAGGATTTGAATTCAGTGAACGTAATTTTTGTTTTTCAATTCAGTTAACGTATTTTTTTTTTCAATTCAGTGAACTATTTTTTTTTTTCAATTCAGTGAACGTATTTTTTTTTAATTTACTGAACGTAATTTTATTTATTTTTTATTCACTGAACGAAAATGAAATTGAACGAATTCAGTGGTGAATTAATTTATTAAGGAATTAATGCATTTTTTTCCGTTCGATTTATAAAATTGAACGCGTTCACTAGTGAATTAATTCATTTGATTTAATAAAAAGAACTATAGCAATTGAATTCATTCGTAACAAAATAAATCGAACGAAAACAAATATGTATTAATTCCATTCAATATATGGTACTTTGTGAATTAATTCATCGAATTTTTAACTCAGAATTGAAAAATTAAATTAAGGAATTAATTCTTGAAAGCTCTGTTCATACTTAACCCAAAACTATTAGTTTTCAAATATATTTTGTTTTCGATTGTAAAATCCCATACAAATTTCAAATCGAAAACTTAAAAAACGAAAACTTCTAGTTTTAGGTTCAGTATGAATGAGGTGTATTTGGCTAAAAAATTTAAAAATAATTAAATATTTTATTACTTTTTAGAAATGTTGAAAACATTGTTGCTATTATCGGTCATGAAAATATTACAAACATTTTGCCACAATATCGTCTTCCCATCGAACGTACAGAGTTTATTTATTTTCAGCCGTAAGTATACTAACTCTTTTTTACTGTACACTCCAAATAGTTTGACAGTTACTACACGACAGTTGTTTGTGTAGTAATTCATAGAAAACAATCTCTACAACCATTATTGGTAACAATTATTAGTTATCACAGTTATTTAAAAAACCAACTAACGAGAATTTTGTAGTACTTTTCCTGATTTAGTAAAACCAGCCATAAATTAACACTTTTGTTTGTTGTCAATAATATTTGTAAAAACAACAAAATTTATCCCAAAACAAAATAAATATTTTGATTGAGAATTAGGCGTGGTATGCTTTTGTTCAACAATTATTTTAATTTTAGCATTAAAAAATACAAAAAATTGCTTTTTCGGACTTTCTATATTTTCATATGCATATTTAGTTAGAATATTGTTCTACCTCAAGTCCAATTGTATTGTCTATCATGAAAATGGTCAACCTTTTTGAAACATCTAATATGACAATATCATATTAGAATTTGTACTTGAGGTAGAAAAATATTCTAACTAAATATATTAAATTCTTTTTTATTGTTGTCATTTTTGTTTTTTGCTTGTTAAACCGTTTTTATTAATTTTTTTTATTTCCCCGACTTCCTTTATTTTATCTCAATCACTGTTAAATTTCTTCTAATTCCTTGTGTTTCTTCTCATTCGTGTGTGAAGTTTTTTAGGAAACTACGTGCTCTTAAAACACCTTAATGGATACTCCCTGGTTTGACTAGGCTCTATGAAATTCGCTCAATTACTGTTATCCGCTCTCTCACTGGCTCTGACAGACATTTCAATTTTAAAACAACTGATAAATTTGTTAAAAACTACTGTTTTTTACAGTTAATGATTTTTATTATAAAAATATATGTTGATAAAAAAACACAATTTATTTCTTTGATGTTAATTACAAAAAATGGGTTAATATTTCTTCCTACTTAAAATTATAATTCAAAATTCCATTGCATTGGACAATTTTCTGATTTTAATTTGCAAACTAAGAATATATCAGTAATAACAAATATAAACTAATAACAAAAATTTAACTAACGAAAATAACTGTTTACTGCAAAAATACTGATTTAAACAACTGTTATGAAATACAGTACTTTCCTTTAGCTTTTTTTTAAATAACTGTCATAAAAGTTGTTTTGTATTTTTACATTGAAAAACAACTATAATTGCAGTTAAAAACAACTAGTGATTACTACACAAACTACTGTCGTGTAGTTACTTCGAAACTTTTTTGAGTGTGAGTGAGTGAGGTTCGTTTTATAAGAAAAAAATATATTTATTTACATAAATTTTATTTTGTATTAGGGTCCTAATTATAACTCTTAAATACCTTGTAAACATTGTAGCAATACAATACATATTTTTATGTATTTTTAAACTCATAAATATACCAGGTTTGTAGCATTTACGGGTAGAATACGAACTTATATGAAAACCCCTATTGTATTTCATTTCCTTAATATTTTTATCTCAAAACTGCCTGTAGAAAAAAAGGAGAACAATATTTCATCCCTTACAATGCTGAAGTACTCCACACTTTTTGGTACAATGGACAATTTATGGCCTGAGTGCCATGGACTTGCCAACACACCCAAACTCAACTCCAACTTTAATAATGAAAGAAATAAAAAACAATTAATTTTAAAATTTTAATTATTTTTTTTGTTCCAACTTTTGTTTTTTGGTTGTAAAAACGATTATAATAGCTTTTTATTTTACAGATACCGCCAATTTATTTTTCAACAGTCAGAAAATTAAATTGTTTTTATTTTTCCTATTTCCCTCATTGATTGTCATTCGCTGTTAAATTTCTTCATACTCTTTGTGTTTTTCTCTCATTTGCGTGTGAAACATCGACAGGGAAATTAAGCATTTGAAAATCAACATGACGGATACCCCCTGCTTAAACTAACAAAAGCAGTAGTTTTTACAGTTTTACAATAATTTTTATGTTTGTTCTTTTAACTGCATTTGTAGTTGTTTGTAGAGTTTTACAATAATTTTCATGTAGTTTTAATTGCATTTGTAGTCGTTTTTACTACATTTGTTAGTTCATTTTTAATAGTTAAAAATAACTAGGTATTGCAGTTGATTTATATGCAAATGTAGTGTACACCTTTTCAATTGCAGTTCAATCTATCAACATAATTTCCTGAGTGTATACCGTATTTTACCTACATAATTTTCTGCGTGTACACTGCCTATTGCCGCAGGTATCTCACCCTGAGAGACCAGTTCACTTCACAGTATGGCTACTGCTAGCGATGGCCCTTCTTGCCAATTCATCCGCTACCTCATTACCATCATGACGACTGTGCCCCGATATCCAATAAAGAGTTACCCTACTCCGCGCACCCAAAAGCTGCAAACTAACCATCATGACAGCGCCGCCTGGCTATAAAAAAAAAGATGGCAATATGACTGTCCCTTAGGCCCCTGCCAATAATGACGTGTAGTTTGGTTACTCGTAAATGGTTTACATGAACAGACGTTCGGACGGTCATAGCTATATCGATATAGAAAGCGATTTAGAGTCGGTTGCTGTACTGGTTCTAGGTCCAGTATTTTTGGTAGTTTCAAACGTCTGCACAAACTTGGAGAAGTTTTAGAGTTTCAAAAATACTTAAAATTTCATTCTGAAATTTTAATATATTTTGGCCCTGTGCGAGGTGGCTAAATAAATTCTAAACTAAATACAAATTGACAAAATGTTTTAAAATTTCTTTGAAAAAATTTTTTAAACTTGGAAACCTGAATTTAGTTTAGGTTTTATTTAGCCAGTTTGCACCCACCCTTTGTAGATAGTAAATAGATTTATGCAAAAAAAAAAAAAGATTGCTTCGATATTTTTAAGGCTTTGAGTGTGTGTGAAACGGTAGCAAAGAATTCTTTATGGTAAATTTTTGACAGTTTTGAGGTAAATAAAATTTCACTAGACCATAGGGCTAGAAGAATTTTTGGTAGAAGCATAGAAATATTTGACATTTTAAAATGTGAAAGTTTCTTAAGCCGAGCACACACGGTCAATACGAATAATTTATTTCAATTTTATTGATCTTTTCGCACACACTTTCAATGTTAGGTTTGTTTTTTTTTCGAATTTTATATATATATCTATAAATTCTTGTAAAAAAAAACGACTATCCGTACTTACGTGAATTGTTTTTATTTTTTGTAAACAAATAAAATTTAAACATTTGGGGCTGCCTTTGGACGAAATCTGTTTTCGTATATGGGCTTGGCCGGAACGCGAAATAGAGCAATTACCTTAAGTGACATGCTCTCCCTTTACTAACAACCACATAATTCATTTGTTAGCATTTGTTGTTTTTAATATTTTATCAATTTTAAAATACTAAAATTCCCAAAAATTCTGTGACAAATATTTTTGTTTTCATTTGAAAGAGAAAAGCCAAGCATTTTCAAGACTTGGCAGCATTTTTATAACTACTTAATTTTTAAGAAGCTTTTTTATAAATGCTTAAATTTGTATGGAATATTTATATAAAATTCGAAAAAAACAAACCTGTTATTAGAAAAATATAAGTTAAAAATAAATTGATCAATATTTTCCATCCTATGAAAAATTGAAAATTTTTGCAGATTTTAAAATAAAACCACGTTTAAAGCGATTACTATTTCATTTTGCAATAATTTATATGCTTTTTTAATTTTATTTATTTATTTTTCAACAACAAAAAACAAATTAAAAAACTAACATTTCAATATTGGCCACACACTTTTCAATAATATGAAATTGAAAAACAAAAATCCAAAACAATTTGAATTTTTCAATTTAATTGATACACATTCAATATAGGGTACAGACCTTCAATTAATTTGTATCAATCAAAAATTGATCATGAATTGATTGAATGTTTATCAATTAAATTGAAAAATTCAAAATGCTTTGAATTTTTTTTTTCAATTTCATATTATTGAAAAGTGTGTGGCCAATATTTAAATGTTAGTTTTTTTTTAATTTGTTTTTTGTTGTTGAAAAATAAATTAAATTAAAAAGCATATAAATTATTGCAAAATAAAAACGTAATCACTTTAAACGTGGCTTTATTTTAAAATATGCAAAATTTTGAAATTTTTCATAGGATGGAAAATATTGATCAATTTAATTTTAACTTATATTTTTCTAATAACATTGAAAGTGTGTGTAAAAAGATCAATAAAATTTAAATAAATTATATAGACAGTGTGTGCTCGGCTTTAAAGAAACAATAGCTGTGTTTGTGCGGCAAGCTATGAACGTTGGCTTATGTCATATCCCATATAAATTTGGCATTAGCTAACCTTTAGTGTTAATATCAAATTTGTTTGGGAATGACATAAGCCAACATTGATAGCTTGCCGCACAAACACATCTAATATATACAAATGAAAAATTCGGAACAAAAACAAGAGACTTACTCCTAAATTCATAAACGCTTTGTAAAATTATGGGAGGTTTATTGAACAAATTTTGTATGAAAATGACGTTTTGTAAACCTGCTATAACTTTACAAAGCATTTATGAATTGAGGGGTTTAAATTTACGTACCAGAAAAGAGGCAGAAAAAATTAAAATATATGTAGGTGACCATTTTTACTTCTCGGCTTCGTCTATTTTGTTAGCAAAACTAAATCCTCTATTAATTGCAATGATCTGGTTGTAGGAGAATTGCATTTAGCAAACGCATATATTTCCTACAAGTATTTGTTTCCTTTTATTCCTTTTTTCAATATTATTTACAATTGGTATAAATTTTAAATTGTCGAAAAAGATTTTATTTCACACAGGAAAATTCCAAATTTTTTCACCATAGAACAGATATTTTTCACCATGGCACTTTGCTATCGTTTCACACACACCTTTTTATTAAAATTTTTGAAATGTTCTGTTTTCTTTTAGCACAAACTTACAAAATGATATTGCTTTATTACGATTACAAAAATCTTATAAGATATCGTCCTTTGCAAACCTGAACAATGTTTATGGAAAAGTGCCCAGATATGGCATGAGGGCATATAGAAAAAGTAAGTTTTAAATTATTACAACTTTGTACATATGCATTTTTGCAAAAAATTTTGTGTTCCTATATTTTAATTTTAACCCTCCAATAGGCACTGTTAACCTTTTAAAATTTAGTACGAACGAAGTTTGATTATTTAAATACACACAGAAAAAAACAGGGGGAATATTACCTAAGAGCTATGTAATTATCAGAGAAGATAAAATTGCTGTTTTTTGCTTTTTATTGCTTGTTTTACTCATATTTGCTAGTTTTTGCTTTTTTGGATTTTCCGTTTTTAAGCTTTAAAATAGCTTTTTCTTAAGATTTTTGAGCTTTGAATTGCTTTTTTAACACTTTTTTCCCAAAAATACTTTTTTTGCTCACAAAAAAAATATTTTTTCTCTTAACTTTGATTTAAAAAAAAACTGTTGTTTTCCCAAGTTTTTTTACTTTTGCTTTTTTATTGCTTTTTTACAATATTTTTTGCTTTAAACACATCGGATTTTGCTTTTTTCTGTCTTCTCTGGTAATTATACAACTACATAATTTTCAAGTTAGTTTTACAAAGTTCTAGTAAAATATGCAATTTTTTTTGTAAAATATATACAATCCTTGAAAAATATATAGGTACATGTGTAGCGGAAAAAATCATAAAAATTACATGTATTTTGCTAGAAAATTGTAAAACTTACTTCGAACTTATGTAGTTGTATAATTACATAGCACTGTTTTTTCTCTGCGTGTATAAAACATAATTTCCCCGCAAAACCTCTTAAAACAATCCAAAAAGTTGTCACTACAGTCAAAAAGCTGTCTCAAATTGAGTATTAATTTTCAGACTAATAAAATACTTCAAAATTACTTGAATTTATGGGGAAAAATTCGATTTTACATGTTCTTTTTCCTACCATGGAAGTTATCCAACCCATTTCCGATTTAAATGAAATTTGGATATCTGATATAGGAGCAAAAATAAGAGACATTTATATTTTTAGCGTTTAAAGCACCGTAAGTTGTTTGAGTTTCACGTGGAAAAACTGTTATACTCTATATAAAAAAATATTTTTTCACGACAATGAGTTTCACGTGAAAATTGTGTAGACTTTGTTTTCACGCAAATTTAATGTACAAGACTATTATTTTTCTGGTGATATTTTGTGTTTATTGCGATTGTGGCTTTGTTATAAAATTAAAAAATTCTTAATTTTTATAACTTTAATTGCAATTTGGGGCATTTAAAGTTTGAGTAAAATTTTTCGATTTTAATGAAATTTGGATATCTGATATAGGAGCAAAAATAAGAGACATTTATCTTTTTAGCGTTTAAAGCACCGTAATTTGTTTAAGTTTCACGTGAAAAAACTGTTATACTCCATATAAAAAAAATAATTTTTCACGAGAATGAATTTCACGTGAAAATTGGGTAGAGTTTGTTTCCACGCAAATTTAATGTACAAGACTATTATTTTTCTTGGGAAAAAGTAACAGTTTGTGTTTATTGTGATTGTCTTTGTCATAAAATAAAAAAATTTTTAAATTTTATAAATTAAATTGCAATTTGAGGCCTTTAAAGTTCGAGTGAAAATTTTCCACGTGAAAAACAACTTACGGTGCTTTAAGGGCTAAAAAGTGGTCAAAAACCAGTTTTGTTTTCTATGAAAACATGTCTGAAATTTTCGAAATTACACAGCGTTAAAGTACTCGAGAAAATAAAAATTTTGATACCCATATTGCCCATTTCGCACAATGGTGTAAAATAAAAAAGTGGTAATAAGTATGGAGCTTCTAAAGTACTGAACGAACGTATTTGTCTGAAAATTGAAATGATTATAGGGGAGGAGTTAAATTTTCAAAATCACATTTATTACCCAGAAAAACCTTCTATTACCCGGTAATGACTTTGGTAAGAAGAAATAAGGGTATGTCCATCGACGTAACTCCTTACCTAGTAATGTTATTTTTTTTTTGAAATTGCCTTGCAAAAATACTTCATATTGGAGGGAGTACGGCGAACTTTTATTTTGAGGTACGGTCTACTGTACATAGTCCGTATTTATCCTAGTCTAGTTCCAAAAAGTATATACTTACTAGAATATTTTGCTTACTAATGATTTTTTGTTGTTGTGTATGTTGCTTGGAAAAGCAAATTAAAACATTTTTTACATAGAAAAAATTTCATTGCAACATGTTAACTAATTGTTGCTTTCAACACGAACTTTTATTCTGCTTTTGTTGTGTTATTTTCTATAAAAATTTAATATTTTTAATTTTATTTTAATTATTTGTTCGTTGAAATACTGACGGTGTGTCTCATACTTCTGGTTTAAACTTTAGTTAATAGTTAACCCAAAAATTTGTTGTTGTTTTGTGTAAATTTTTTTTTGACATTTTCTTTTGTTTTTAGTTAAGTTAAAGTTAAACCTACAGTATGAGACCCACCGTGAATATTTAAATGTGTTAAAATATTATTAAAAAATATGAAAAAAGTGAATTAAGAGAGTAATTTTTTACACTCAATATTTTTATTTGCTTTGCCCGACTTCACGAACAAATAAAGAGAGAAGGTTGAGCGAGGAAGAGAGGTATAGAAGGCCACTGCTATTTTTATGCATGAATTGCATTGATCCTTTCTAGGTTAAATGAAATCGAGTAATTTTCTTCTTTTACTAATTGCGCAAAAAAACAATATCTAAAGCTATACACAAATATATGCAGGTCCATGTAAAATTATTGGCTTTGGATCGAAACAACATGCCGGTATACCACAAGAACAATTGCAGGAAGGAGAAGTTTATGTTATAAGTAACAAACATTGTCGCCTATTATTGGGTTATGTATGGGCACCACAAAAAGGAGATAATACAGTATGTGCTTTGGGCAACGAGCAAGATACATGTCAGGTAAGTTACATATATACATATAATCCTCTTATGAAGTTAAAATTCATGAATGATAATTTAGGGAGATTCTGGCGGTCCTTTGATTTGTAAATATAATGATATAGACTATATTTATGGTATAGTTTCTTATGGCTTGACTTGCGGTGTTAAGGGAATGCCCAGTATTTATACCATAACTGGTCCTTATAGTGAATGGATTAATTTGGTCATCAACATTTGATATAGTAGATAAAACAATTCAAGTTTAAATGTCTTAATATCACTTGTGAACAGTAATGTTTTTTAATAATAATAAATTACAATCACAATAAATAGAACAGAACAATAAATTTGTTTACTATTTAGTAGTGATAAACTTATATAAATAATAGAAAATTTAAACTATGTAACGTATGTCTGTAGTTGTATTAGAAATTTAAATGCTACGAAATTAAAATAAAGGAAATATTTTTTATACATACGAAAAATTACATGATACTATAATTTAGTAACAAAACTAACTATCTATGTAGTTAACTGTGAATTATTTTTTAACTTCTTCACATTGTGAATTCATATTGTCTTTATCCAGAGTATCTGCTTCGGAGGGAACATCTATAACACGATCGATTATTTTTCCAGTACCAGTTTCAGGTAAAGTAAGTGTTAATATACCAGCTACTAAAACGCAGCAACCGCATATGGTGGTGGGAATATACCAACCTAGAGGTCCCTAAAAAAAGAAAAGAATATGTTTAAAACAAAATATTAATATTTAATAATATTTTTAAATTGGATTTTAGATGAACTTTAAGCTATTCCGAAATACCTACATTCTTGATACACTTAAAATAATATGTCAGTAAAAAATTTGTTAAACGGTGTTCAAATCAGTTTGACAAATTTTTAACAAATTTTTAGTTGAAATTTTGATATTTGCAAAAAAAATTAAAAATTTATAGGCCTAATGGTGCATTTGTTAACTTACTAATACATCAACAGCATATGGTGCCGATATGGAACCAACATGAGCCCAGGTGGAACAAGTCCCCAAAGCTGAACTACGTATTTCAGTAGGATATAATTCGGCAGTGTATAATGTTACTACGGAATAAGTAGCACTTATACCAAAACGTCCCAGCATGGCAAATGAAACAATCCATGTTGTGCTATCTATAATAAAAAAGGTAATATTAAACATATACCCCTCAATTCATAAATGATTTGTGAAGTTATAGCAGGTTTATAAAACGTCATTTTCATACAAAATTTGTTCAATAAACCTCCTATAATTTTACAAAGCGTTTATGAATTTAGGGGATAATTTGCAATTATTAGTTAATACATTATGTATACCTTCTGGTACTGCCAACACTAATAGTAAAGCTATGCCAGTTAAAAAGAACAAGGACATTGTTGTTATTCTACGTCCTGTATAACGTAACATTATCACTGGTACTAGATATGAAGGCAAATCAACAAGTCCTGTTATGGCAACGTATAAGAAACGACTAACCGCTAAATTTGAGGCATTTAAAGCTATAATTAAAAAAAATAATAAATCAATTACACTTTCTTGTATTTGTATTGAAACTGAGTTTCTTATTTACCAGTTACATAATAACACAAAGATGTTACACAAAACATAAAATAAGAGGTTAATATTAGTTTTCGTACTTTGGATGTTGCAAAAAGTTCAGTGACTTGTTTCAGAGGACCATCTTTAATCTTTTGCCATGGTGAAAATGGTAACACTGGTTGCTCTTCCTAAAAGAAGATAATTCAAATAATGGGGTTTTACTAACCTCAAAAAAGCTTGCCGGTAGAATCTACTGAAAATGACAGTTAAAACAAAGGTCAATGTACCCTACGGAAAATTTTAACAAACTGTCACCGAACTGGCCCCTTTATATGAAATAAACTGGTCACTTTTACATGGCGTTGTCATAGGAGGGGGAAATTGACCCCTTGTGACATGTCACAAGACAAACCCTAGGACAGGTTACTGAACTCTCATAAAAAACAAAGTTCAGGGACCTGTCCTGGGATTTGTCTTGTGACATGTCACAAGGGGTCAATTTCCCCCTCCTATGACAATGCCATGTAAAAGTGACCGGTCTATTTCATATAAAGGGGCCAGTTCGGTGACAGTTTGTTAAAATTTCCCGTGGGGTAGTTACAACGGCGACAAACCAAAAATATTGTTATCTTTAACCGTTGAAAAGTAACTAATAAATACATTAAAAATAACTAACAATGTCATAAAATTAACTGACAAATTTTTACTAAAAAACATTAATAACAGCTGTCAAATTGCTAAAAACTATTATTTTTTACTACACTCAAAAAAAAAAAGTCAGTAAAGTCAGCAAAAAATGTCGCTGTGTCAGCAAATTTTTAGTCAGGAGCGTGCTTGCAAAAAAGTTGTTAATTTAGCGAAAGGTTTGCTGAAAATCAGCGAGCTGATTTTTACCAAAAAAAAATAGTTATCTTCAGCAAAAGTTTTGCTAACACTTAGTCGATTGCAATTAAAAAAAATCCTTGCTAAAATCACTAAACTTTTTGCTGAATATTAGTAGACTGAAAAAAACTCAAAAAACTTGTAGCGAAATTTTACTTTAGTTAATTTATTTGCTGAAAATTTAAATATAGAATATGTGTAGAGTTGTTTTTCTTTTTTTTGTCATTTCCGTTTCCAGACAAGCTGCAACATCTACATCTATTCTATCTGGTTGTCGTCCACGCTATTAATGCGGTTATCAGCACAATTTTTGTAGCAAAATAAATTAGTAAAACATTAGTTCAAAATTAGTTTAGTGCTAAAAAAATATAACTAAAATTTTTGCTGAAAACGGACTTTCATCAAAAAAATTGCTGAAAACTAGTACACTTGATATACAAGACGTTTTACAAATTTTTTACTAACTTATTTTTTTGAGTGTAGCTGTATTTGCCTTCATGCCTTCAACGTTAAGTGTTTAAAGCAAATCGACGTTAAACTGATCAGAGAATAAAAAAATGTTAAGCATCTACTGTTTATTACAAGGTTGGTTACCGTTACCGTTACCGTTACCAATATCTCCAAAAAAAATCCAAATACCGTTATCGTTACCGATACCGTTATTTTTATGGGTAGTTACCGGTATTTAACCGGCATTTATTAATTTATATAAAAATGACAATTTTATATTTTATAATCTCGAGTTTTTTTACAATGTTTTTAATCAGTGTTTCTAACACTTAACCCTCTAACCGGCCTAAGCTTTTTTGCAATGAAATTTATACCATGTGTTCCTCGCGAAAAATAAACAATAAGTTCTTCTACAAAATTTTTTTTCGTTGCCTACTTTAGGCGATATGGGCCAAAATAGTTTAAGGGTGAATCTTGAAAACTAGCGCATAAAAATTACTAGGTTTAGGCACAAATTACTTCTCTTACCAAGATGTAATTGCAATAAAAAAATTACATTTTTTGTGCTGTTACTTAAGAGGATGAAGCGATTTTCGTTTTTCGAAAAACGCGAAATTGAGCGAAAACCCACCAAAACTTTAATATATATTATTCAAACTTATAAACTTTGCTACCTATACCAAATATATTCTTTCTACCAAATTTCAGAAAAATCCGTCCATTCATTTTGAAGTTAAGGCCATGTCCTTTAAACGTATCCTTATGTAATCCTGTGCGTCCTTGGACCAAAGTAAGGAACTTTTTGAAAAACTTAAGCTCCAATCTTCGTGGTCACTATCAATTGTTTCAGTCAATTTAAATATGTTTTTAAGATTTTTGAAAATTTTGGTTGATTTAAAATATTTAATTTTTTAAATTTTACGAAATTTTATCTTTGACAATTTCTTGCTTCCAAACCGTGCATTGTGTACCAAATAATTCTTCACAAAAAATTTAATAAATTTAGTTTTCTGTTGAAAAAGCATAATTTCTTATTATAAAATACTCCTTTGGCGGGCTTGCCGGTTAGAGGCTTAAGGTGCGTTTACAATGATGGAGTACTCCAATCTGCAGCAAATTTAGTTGTTTTCTCTTTCTTGCTAACACATTTTTGTATTTGGCTATCTTTTTTTATTCCACTCCAGAGTTAAATTTGTTTGACTCTGGAGTACAGATTTGTTGCACTCTAGAGTTAACATCACTCTGTTAACTGTTTAACATGACAAATATAACTAAAAAAAGACATCACTAATTTGTTCACATCTCTAATTGTCAACAAATTATAAAAAAATATTGAAAAATAAAAGCCAATAGTTTCAATTTGTAATAATATATAAAATAAAAAATTATTTTATAATAATAGCAGTGAAAGCCATGCCAAGATATTCGCAAAAACTGCGTATACTCATACAAATAAGTCTGTAAAAATAGCAGAAAAAGTTACTAAAAATTAGTTAAAAATGATGCTGCAGAAAAAACTGCTAATATTAGCAGAATCAGTTTGCTAAATATTAATAAAATGAAAACAGCAAAAAAAAACTGTTAAATTTACAGAATATTTAGTAATATTTGAGCTAAATTTTTGTAAACTGCAAATAACAATTTAACTTGCTGAAATCAGCAAAAAAAATTGCTAAATAATAGTAGAATGAAAATAGCAAAAAAAAAACTGTTAAATCTACAAAATTTTTGCTAAAATTTTCTGAAATCAACAAAACTTTTGCAGATTACTAGTGGACTGGAAAAAAAGGAGCAAATGAAATGGAAATTAATAAATAAAAAATAAATGTGTATTTAAAAACATACTTGGGATCAGTTTATTGAATGTGTCAATTAATTGAAATTTTTTCAATTGGCATTGTTCAATGCCTAAATGCACATTTATAATCATGGATGGTAACCGAAACGAATGCGGTTATCGTAACGATATTTTAGGTTATTTCGGTAACGGTATTTTAAGGGTAACGCTTTTTCATTTATTTCGGTATCGGTATTTTAAGGATAACGGTATTTGAGTTATTTCGGTAACGGTATTTTAAAGATAACGATATTTGGGTTATTTCGGTAACGGTATTTTGAGGTTAACGGTATGTCAATTATATCGGTATCGGTTTTTAAGGGTAACGGTAGTCAGTTATTTCGATGCATCCCGCAATTTTTTTACAAAAAACAAACGAGATTAAAAACAGAACCAATTTATCAACTTAATTTTTAAAAAGTACTTAATAACCACGTGAATTACCAAAAGCAGAAAATTAAAAATAACGGTAACGGTATTTTAGGGATAGCGGTATTTCATTTGTTTCGCTAACGATATTTTAAGGATAACGGTATTCCGGGTATTTCGGTAACGTTATTTTAGGGGTAACGGTAGTCAGTTGAAAGGGTTTTGAATCGATAACGGTATTTTAGCGGTATTGCCTGCCAACCCTGTTTATAATTGATGAAAGAAGTATTTGTTTTCATGTTTTAATAAAAGAATAAATAAAGAAAAAAAACGAGTAAAAAGGTTAGTCGGGCATGCCGACTATACAATACCCTACACCAGTCTGGTTAAGAGCCAACTAATGTTTGGATCCGAAATTCGAATTGGTTAAAATGGGACTTGTGTCAAAATTTTCTATAAAATTATAAAAGAAGAGAAAATCGTAAATAAAGCCCATATGGGCGATAGGTCCAAATATGGACCGATTCTATCTAGAAACTATCGGCTTTTTTCTCTGGACCATGCGAGTCAGCAAACCAAATTTCGTTAAAATATCTTAATATTTGCGATCTGCAGCGTGTAACCAAGCCAATTTTGGGGGGACCCTTATATGGGCACTAGGTCTAAACATGGACCGGTGTTAACCAAAATCAATAGGCTTCGTCCTTGGGCCGCCGCCGGTGTACCAAATTTCATCAAAATATGTTAATATTTGCGACCTGCAGAGTGCGCACAAGAATGCATGGACAGACAGACGGACGGAGGGAGCGACGGACGAACATCGTTAAATCGAAATAAAAAAAATACTGAGCCGATCGGTATTCTAAAAGGTGGGTCTACGACCATTATTTTTTGGTGTTACAAACATCAGCAAAAAACTTATAATACCCTCTCCACGTACTGGTGTAGGGTATAATTAAAAATTCGCGTATTTCTTATATTTTTTTTAAATTACAATGCTTTTTCTTCAAATTGAAAAAAATTTCATTGGCATTGAATGGTGATGAAATTGGTTGGCTTTGACATTGAGATAAAGTAATGCCAATTATATTTAAATGCCAATAAAAATTTCCCAAGAATGATTTTTTGTAAAAGTGGTAATATTTATAGACAATGATATGTTAACCATAACAAAATGTATTTCAGAGACCCTTCTTTTGATTTTCATTGTTTGCTGATCGGATATGTACATCCGAATTTATTTGAGTTTCCATTTTCACCTCTAAAGCTCCACCCACAGGAAATAAGGTGTGGCCGATTAAAAATATCGTATTCTTTAAATAAGCTTAATAACTACAATATTGGGGGAAAAAATTAGTGTCATCCCCGTAAACTCCACTTGCTCCCCAGCATGCGCGGTTTCAAGGCGAAATCGAAAAAGAAAAAAAGGGGAAAGAAAAGAAAAAAAGGAAAAAGAAATGAAAAAAGGGAAAGAAATAGCGGAAAAGGTAAAAGGAAAAAAGAAAAAAAAAACGAAAAAAAAATTATAACAGGAAGCAAGATGGAAACAAAATTTTTCCGAAGTTCAAAACAGTTCTAAAGCAATTTAACAAAAAGTCTCCCCTATACTCAGATGTATCAGATCTTAAAAAAAAATACAAAATATTTAATCAAATACGAAAAAAGGAATACACAAATAACGAAGTACTCAAGTTAATTCTTTTTCTGGCAACTTTTCTTAAGAAAAAAACTACAAATAAATACGATTATGCAAATTTTCCTAAAGAAAATTTGGGATATTTTTCGTTTGAGAAGTTTTTTTTATAAAAATTTTATCAAACTATAAAAATAATCTTTTTAAGAATTAACTTTAATTAATAATTAATTGAGATATTTTTTTCGTAAGGACATTTTTTTTTTATAGAAGATTATATAGTTGTAAAAATCAAAGATTCTTTATTTAAGGCGAAGGCTTCAAAAACTGTATTTTTACAGGAACCTTAGAAATTTTTCCTCTTTTCCCCTGAAAAAACTTCACTCGAACTTCAACTTTAAAGGACTCAAATGGTTATTTAAATTGTGAATGAAAACATTTTTTATTTTATAAAGATGTTATTCCAACAAACACGTAAATTTTTCACCAGATAAATAATAGTCTTATATATTAAATTTGCTGAAAAAAAAAAATTTGCTGTGAAAAACATTTTGTTTAATGCAAAATCGAAACAAATTAATGAGCTTTCAGTAAGAAATTTTTAAAAATTTGTTAAAGAAACATTTTCGCAAATCAATTTTTTTAGGTGAGGACTCTTATTTTGCAGACTCTACAATTGTTTCTCTTTTAAAATTATCGTATGTAGGTACACTGAAACTTCAAAATATAGTCATAATTTTTTATGATTATAATTTGCGCGAAAAAAAAATCGACCCAAATTTTTTACAAGAAATTGATTATTGTGAAAAATAATTCTGTTTTTATGGAGCATAACAGTTTCATGGTTCTCGAAGTTAGTGTGTTGTGTCAAAAAATGACATATGAGAGCTCTCAGTAATCAATTAATTTTAATTTAGACAAGCCTCGTGCTGCATATCATAGCTGCATATAACAAAAAAGTCTTAGATTGTTCTCTCCTACACAGAGAGAAATTTAAGTTTTAATGAACATTTTAACTAAGCTAAAGAAGTTTTTTTCTTGAAGTGAAAGAAAAATTTCTTAAATTATACACTCAAAATATTATGTCTGTTGGCTGAACAGAAAAATTTGTTAATTTAACAAAATTTATTCCTATTTCTTAAAATAAAATCTGTTGATTTTAAAATCTTTTTTATATAAATTTAAGTAAAAAATTAATAAAGCTACAGTTTTATTTGCAATTGTACTGAGTCGCAAAATTTGGTAAAATTTAGGGTCTCGGGTCCTTCCCCGGGCCTAGTCCATAATATCTACGGGCACTCCTAAGGAGCAAATATTTTATCCGTTTTGCTCTATCTCGCTTAGTTTTCGAGATATGGGCAATTTTAAGAAGTGGACAATTTTAGTAAAAAATTTCCGAGGGCCCAAAGCCCCATCAAGTTCCCTTCTTCTAGAGATAACCTTTCACCGGGGTATTATATGGTTAGTGGAAGTCGAATTTTCATCAATTGTACTCTCTCTTAGTTTTAGAGATATGGGCCATTTTAAAAAATCAGTGTGGCCATTTACCGGGTAATAATACTCAAAATTAGTTAAAATACTGAGGATTTTTAGTATGAAGATAACTAAATCTTTGCCTAA
This sequence comes from Leucophora obtusa, assembly GCA_949987735.1. NCBI lineage: Eukaryota > Metazoa > Arthropoda > Insecta > Diptera > Anthomyiidae > Leucophora > Leucophora obtusa. The sequence goes on from OX465295.1 coordinate 9,189,636, forward strand.
ATCAGTGTTTCAACTAAAAATTCGTTAAAAATTAGTCAATTTGATTTGAAACCCGTTTGACAGATTTTTTTACTGACGTATTATTTTAAGTGTATGAAAAGCTTCGTAATTTTTATGAACCCTTTTTAAATGAAACTTTTTTATTGGCTGTATGAAATTTTTAATAAATATTTTGAAACTGCTGTTAAAACTTTATGAAAAACTGCATAAAATCAATAAAAAGTTTCAACGGACGAATTCCAGCGAAATTTCATTGATTTAATGTAGCAATTCATAGAGGAATTTTATATAGAAAAATAGATGGAGGATTTCTTATACGGTAACGTTGCCATAATTAAACGAGTTCTTTAAAATAAATATCCAGGAAATATAAGTGGTTTTCTATGGAAGAGTCCTCACAATTCGAGTAATATTTCTATAAAAGAGTCTTTTGAATGTTAGGGATGAATTTCTCAAAATCTAAAATTTATCGTAATAAATTGCTGTTAGAATCTTAAAATTTTTTAAAGAAATTGTTAGAGATTTTATTATGAAACAGTCCTCAGAATCCGCAATATTTTTTATAAAAGTAAATCCTTATAATCTTAAAATTACACATGTTGTAAAATATAATTCGGCAAATATTTTCAATATATATATATATATATATATATATATATATATATATATATATATATTGAGATAAATACACACAGGGAATTTTACTGGACGAGTTTTTATGGAATTTTTCAGCAAACCAATGAAGTTTTCTTTACAAAGTAAATGGAAAATTTCTTAAATTTGATGAAAAAGTTTTATATATTTTGTGAATTCCGAATTATTAAAACTTTTTCAAGTTTTTCACAACATCTTTGAAAAATTCTTTAATGCAATCAAAAGATTCAATGGAAAAGTTCAAGTGCAACATCATTGGTTTTATGCAAAAATTCATTAATATCATGCATATAATACTTGTGTTGTACTGAAGGATCAGAATAAATTTGAGGTTTTTCTTCGGATATGTTTACTTTTGCATTTTTTTGTTTTTTAAAAAGAAGCAAAACTTAAGAAATTCGTCACATTAATTAATTTGCTACTTTCTTTCAAAAGAAGATAGATGACAAATAAAAATTGGTGAGAGATGAAGAGCTTCCAAAATATATAATAATATTTATATATTAAAATAAAAGTATAATGTAAGTTTTCTAAATCTATCCAATAAAAGGAATATTTTGATAATCAGAACTAAAAACGACTTTTATGTTAAATATAACTTAGGTATGTAAGAAATTTTGTTTGAAAATTTTTTACTTAAGTGAAATTTTAGAACAAATTAATTCTTAGTTCTGGCACATAATCGTTTGTTCTCAAGAAACTACGAAAGGTTTTCGTTACTTCTGTAAAATTACTCAATTTCTGTCTAAGCCGAATTTTTCACACTAACATGAATTTTTTCACACAAAGGTAATCAATACGAAGGTAGTCACAATATTCTCAGTGGAACAATAAGTGGGCAAAAATGGCTTGACAAGTGGTTAATGATAAATGTTTCGGCAGATATAGCAACCCTATTGATTACACGTGACGTATGAGTAATAAACAAAATTTTAAAATTTAATTATTACTCAAATTATTACCCCCCCCCCCCCCCCAAAATCGAAAGCTGGAACTGCCACTGCTCCCCAGAAATACTTTTAATCACAATTTTCATATTAAAATGGTTCGTCCAAAATAAACCTTGATCTTTGAAAATTAATGTATTACGATAAATAGAAACTTTTCTCATAAATTTTAATAATTTAGATATTCTATGAGTAGGACAAATTTTCAACCATTTCAATTTAGTTTTATTTAAAAACTTTTTGCATTATTTTTGGCGATCTAAAAATATGCAGTAATTTTTATGAGTCATTTAACATTCTGTTTATAAGCGCTCCAAAATCGGTCGTTTAGTTTACAAAAAATTTTTAAAATTATCAAATCTTCCGTTAAAAATTAGTAACTAAAATTCAGCAAAATACTGTAAAGTTAGCAAATTTATTGTTAAAAAATTAGTAACTAAATTCAGCAAAAAAAAAAATAGCAAAAAAATTTGTAGGTTAGTAATGTGGAGGTAGCAAAAAAAATTAACTAAAAATTAAATTTTAACTAAAAATTAGTTAAAAATTTGTTAAGTTGAAGTACCTTTACTAACTTTTCTACAAACTTTTTTCTATGAGTGTACGTACTGAAACGTCACATATTTTTTTGAAGTAACTCTACTGTCCATTGTGAACAGTTAACATTTGAATCTGAGCTGCAGAGTAGAGCCACTCCACCATTGTGAGAGCACCTTTAAAATTAAAAATAGGCTTCACATATATTTATTTTTATATGTTTTTAATGTAATTTATTATACCGGTACGCACCGGTATTGCTGTTTCGATAACGGTATACCGTTACCGAAATAGTCTTAAATACCGTTACCTTTACCGTTACCGAAACAAACAAAATTCTATACCGTTACCCTTACCGTTATTCGTTTCGGTAACCAACCTTGGTTTAGCAAAACTTTTTAGGAAGTAAAGCGAAAAAGTTACGTTGGATGTGAAAATGTATAAACGTTGAATTTTCAACGTTGATAATTATCCATGTTGAAAGTTAACGTGCATACGAAAAGTAATCTGTTAGTTTTTTTTTTATTAAACGCGTTTTAATGTACTTTGAGTTTTTCTATGAGTTAACGGATATAGTTAAGTCGAAAACACAGCTACTGTTAGCTTTGTTTATATTATAAAAGTATATTTTAATAAAAAACTTTTTTTCTTTCGATTACAAAAAATGTGTAATTACTTCTGCCTACTTGAAGTTTGATGTAATAATTCCGAACGAAATGGATTTTATGCATTGGAGATACAATAAAATGTTCAGATTTTTATTTGCAAACGGGGAATATATCAATAGTAACAAATACAAACTACTCAAGAGTTTTCAAAAATCCAACGAAGTTTTTTATTTTTAAAATAACTAACCAAGACAACTGGTTACTGTAAAAATACTGTTTGGTATTTGTGTGTTATAGAATTAAAAACAACTTCTCTAAACAAATTTAACTTATTTTTTAATAAATATCAAAATAGTTGTTTTGCATTTTTCAATAAAAAACAATTGAAATTACAGTTAAAACAACAACAACCGATTATTACACAAATAACTGCCATGTGGTAACTGTAAACTTTTTTTGAGTGTGCTACAAATGGTTTCATTAGCTAAAAAATATTCTAAATATAACTATTTATTAAGCCCGTATGATACTTGCTAGTTTCAGTATTAATAATCCAAAATAGAAGAGAGCACGAATTTCCTTATGTGAGAAATAATGTGTGTGAAGCGAACAACTATATCGAAAAACTATCAAACTGTCAAATTGATGTTGGTAATGCAGTACCCTTCATATGATTTGCATTGATGGTGCAAAAAACTAGAATCTAGAAACTAGCAAGTGTCATATAGGCTTTACCCTACACCCAGGCTTGCCATTTTAGCACTTTAGGTGCTAAATCTAGCACTTTTTTTTGGGAGTTAGCACCCAAAAATTAAAAAAAAAGTGCTAGGTGCTAGTTTAGCACTTTTTTAAAAATATTGAAATTTTTGAGCACTTTTTTAAATAAATCAATATCTATATGAAAAATATCTTGAAACACTTCTCGAGTTCAAGAAATAACAGGATTTACAAATATCACAGTCCACACACAAATATACAGCTTCTCTGAATTCGGTTAAAGTTGCATAGTGAATAAATAGCCGTTTTTTCTAATCACTTGGATTTAATAAATCCAAAAAGTATTTCTAAAAGTGCTCAACAGATGGGGTTATATTTTTCCTATTTTAAAAAAATGTTCTGTCCTACACTTCTTTTACCCTAATTTTTAATACCGAATTCGATGATGAAGGATTCTACTTTAACTTTTAATTCATAATTATATTTTACATAAAACAGCGATAAACAGTCTGCCTTTTCAGTTTTATCACTTCAATTTATATTTTTACACAATTGAAAAATTCCATTGCAATATTTAATATTCACTAATTGGATTTAATTAAATTACTTACTGTAGAGTGAAAAATTGCCATCTCTATTTGAGCTATTTCTTCATGTCCAAGATGAAAAATATGTATTTGGTGAGGTGTAGTTTTATTTTCTTAACATATTTCATAAAAAAAAATTTAAGAAAAAGCTTTTATTTGTTAGTTTTTCAATTTTTTTGTTTCTCTTTTAATTTTCATTCGTATTTTTTTCTGACATTAAATTAATAGGCTGTTTCATATATTTGTGCTTTTATTGTGGATTTATTAAATCCAGCTTTTTTTGGATTTAATAAATCAATTTTTTGTATGAAAAATTCTAAATCCAGGTGATTAAAAAACACGCTAAATATCTTTACCAGTCATGCCAACTTTTTGTTAAATATTGGCATAGCAATATTTACGAATTTCTAAAAAGAAGAAATAAGAAAAGTTAGTTTGGCATTTCTGACTTAAGTTCACACTAGATCACTTCCAAAAGAGTTCCAATTTGAAAACCAACATCTGATTGTTAACGGCAATCGAAATGAGCTTAAAGTACAGCCCGAGGTTGTTAGCAGATTTTTAAACTTTTGGAAAGAATGGTAAAAATCTGTTTCGAAAAGAAATATTGCTAAGACTCTGGTGCTCCTGCATGTATATTACAAAAGTATAGGACTAACAAAAAATATGGTTCAGTAAAAATTTTCTGAATCTTAAATAGTTTTTCTACAGCAGGAAGAATTTAAAATTAGATGGTTTCTCTATATAAATATAATTTTCTTCAACGCAAAAGGCATTAGAATCTGAAGATTTATCAATATAAAAAAATATTTTCAAAATCTGAAGGCATTTCTGTGAAAAAATTTCACATAATTGATGATTTTTCTAACGAAATAGTTAACAAAACCTACAATATTTCGTATAATAGGTAAACTTTCTGTAGAATCTGATATGTTTTAGCTTCAAAATCTGAAATTATATCTATGGAGAACGTTTCTAATTTATCTCCAAATTATGATTTTTTAATTTTTTTACTGATTTAAAGCCAGCAATAAATGATGACCCTTTGAAATGGCGACTGTATGAAATGCATAGTTTTTTTTTATTAATAATTCAATATATCAATAAAACCCATGGTTTGTCAACACTAACCCCAAAACATCAATAACGATTTAAAATGAATTCAAATAACTACAATTAACCTAAAAATACCATTAACGAAATAACTTAGTTAGTTAAGTTAGTTTGGCATTTCTGACTTAAGTTCACACTAGATCACTTCCAAAAGAGTTCCAATTTGAAAACCAACATCTGATTGTTAACGGCAATCGAAATGAGCTTAAAGTACAGCCCGAGGTTGTTAGCAGATTTTTAAACTTTTGGAAAGAATGGTAAAAATCTGTTTCGAAAAGAAATATTGCTAAGACTCTGGTGCTCCTGCATGTATATTACAAAAGTATAGGACTAACAAAAAATATGGTTCAGTAAAAATTTTCTGAATCTTAAATAGTTTTTCTACAGCAGGAAGAATTTAAAATTAGATGGTTTCTCTATATAAATATAATTTTCTTCAACGCAAAAGGCATTAGAATCTGAAGATTTATCAATATAAAAAAATATTTTCAAAATCTGAAGGCATTTCTGTGAAAAAATTTCACATAATTGATGATTTTTCTAACGAAATAGTTAACAAAACCTACAATATTTCGTATAATAGGTAAACTTTCTGTAGAATCTGATATGTTTTAGCTTCAAAATCTGAAATTATATCTATGGAGAACGTTTCTAATTTATCTCCAAATTATGATTTTTTAATTTTTTTACTGATTTAAAGCCAGCAATAAATGATGACCCTTTGAAATGGCGACTGTATGAAATGCATAGTTTTTTTTTATTAATAATTCAATATATCAATAAAACCCATGGTTTGTCAACACTAACCCCAAAACATCAATAACGATTTAAAATGAATTCAAATAACTACAATTAACCTAAAAATACCATTAACGAAATAACTTAAAATATCACTAACCGCAAAATACTTTAACGAAATTATTTAAAATACCGTTTAACCTAACAGACCCTAACTCAAAAATTTTAAATATCTAGGGACCATCATTTACCTTAAAATACCACTAAAGGCTGGTTTACACTATAAGATTTTTGGAAAGATTTGGTAACCTTGCCTATATGTTTTGCATGTGTACTAAAGCAAAATCATACCAAAAATCGTACAGTGTAAACTAGCCATAACGAAATAACTTAAAGAGCCTTAAAATAATCAAACGAAATAACTTTTAATACCGGTAACTCTAAAACAACTTAACGAAATAACTTATTATACCGATAACCTTAAAATACCCTAACGAAATATTTATGAAATAACGTTATCCATTAACACTAAAGACTGGTTTACACTATAAGATTTTCGGAAAGATTTTGCAACCTTGTCTATATGTTTTGAATGTGTACTAAAGGAAAATACTACCGAAAATCTTATAATGTAAACTGGCCTTAACCTTATGAATCGGTTGCCAACTCTGATAAAAACCCATAATGCATGTTAAAAACAAAAAAAAAATCTAGCACCTTTTTTAGCACTTTTTATTTTGAATCTAGCACTTTCTAGCACTTTTTTTTCGACGATCTAGCAGCTTTTCGCATTTGTCTTATGGTAACACTGCATACACCACTACGTGGTCAGCAGTGTTGCCATAACGGCGATTTTCTCGTCAGATCTAGCGATTTTAGTTTGCCCCTAGCGGGAAAAATTGTCCTGTAGCTATTAGCCAAAAAACTAGCGATTTTTTATCAGCCGTAACACAATTTTTAAAAATCGGTTTTATGTTGAAAAGTATTATAAAATTCGCATATTGGTACTCTTTTATTACAAAAAAGAACTTCTTAAACGATTTAATTAGTAAAATTTTCTAAAAATGGACATTTCTATAAAGTATGAGTATTTTAAATACTAATATTAATTCAATGAAAATCAGGATTCATTTTTTGAAGCTTAGTCGTAAAATTTTTCATTATTTCAAAGTTTAGAACACTTTTTATGAACATATTAAAGAAAATTTTGGGTAAAAACTCCTTTAAGTACCATTTTTCAACAATCTAGCGATAAAATCGCTAAATTTTTCCATGGTTTGTAATCCAGTGATTTTCTAGCGATTTTTTGGGTTGATCTAGCCATTTATTTTGAAAATTTGTTGGCAACACTGGTGGTCCGGGTATAATAAGATTTTTTAATGATGTTGTTTTTTTTTTGTTTATGCTCTCTTTTAAACATAGATTCAATGTTGCCATGTTAATGGGGCACAGAATCGTCAAATATTTTTGAAAAAATCGTCAAAATCGTCATTGCGTTTTGAAATATCGTCAAAATATTGTTAAAAATCGTCAAAACTTTAATAATCAAATATTTTTATTATTATAACCCTAAAATCATAATATAAAATTTAAAAAATCACCTGGTTTTCGGTGTCAGCTGTAATTTAAGAAAAATCCTAAAAATTTATATTTTTATTTGCTTGGTTGAAGTGAAGGAAACTTTTAATGTAAATTGATCTTGTAACAAAAAGAATTTCTATAGAAATAACGCAACACTTCATCGAAGTGTTTTAGAAAATTTTTTTATTTATGTATTGAAAATTTACCATATGCTGAAATTAATTGTTCGAAAGAAAAAGTTCACTTTAAAAAAAAATAATATCGAAAAAACTTAAGATTTTAATGTACTTAGTCTAGAGATATTTCACAGGTACCTACTAAAGAATTTACATGAAAAAAAAGAGTTTGATAAGACATATACATCCCTTCGAAAAAAACGTTACATTTATTAGAGATTTAGGAAAAACTATTTAAAATAAAAATAATTACCAGATAATGTGTTAGTTTTCCTACAAAAAATCATCAGATTCTAAAATGACTCTTAAATAAAAATTTTATGATAAATATTTATAAATTACCTAAATAAATTTTCAGATTTATTGATTTAGATAATGGAAAAATAACGTATTTTTGAACAATTGTTACATACTATATTTCCTATTAAAAAAATCGTCATTTTGAAGAGGAAAATTGGCAAATCGTCATTTGGCTATTTTCGATAGTAAAAATCGTCAAAATGGCGAGAAATCGTCAAAACTGGCAAAATTGCATAGATTATGTCTTAAGCCCAGGGCTGCCAGAATTGCCGATTTTTCATCATTTTGCCGATTTTTTATTAAAAAATATGCAAAATGCCGATTTTTGGTCGAAAAATGCCGATTTTTTGTTAAAACTCAAAAACACGAAATTTTAAATTTTGGTGATTTACAATACATTAATAAATAAGAAAATAATTCTATCTTTGACATTTCGAAAGTTCATGTAAATTCACGTTTGTTATCGTTAGCTGAAAAAGAATGCTAACAAAATGCGAAATTTTCAGCAAAATGGCATCGATTTGTTAATGCTTGTTTTTTTCATATTTTGCTGAAAATGCATGTTTTTAAAATAGTTTGTTGCATATTGTGGTATAAATACATATTTTTTGCATTATTTGCTGAAAACGAATATTTTTAGCATACTATTTTGTATTTACTTTAAAACTGTGTTTTTGCCTATACACTGTACAAAAAAAATATTTCTAAAATTTCTAAATATCATGTTAGGATTTGCACTTTAAGTAGAACAATATTCTATTCTGATTTCTAAATATTTTTCAAAATTTTTTTGATCCCGAATACAAAAATATCAAACATAAATCAATTTCTGACGATGATTAATGTCAATTTTCCATGTTTAAACTAGTTTTAAAGACAAATACACAAATATGTAATACTAAAGCCCAAATTAGTTTGGTAGTATCGTAAAAAAAGTAAAGTAGCACTCTTACAATGAATAAAGAGTATTAAAAATATAAATATCGTTTTTTTATCTTTTTCTTGTGCATAGAATTAATTGTCAAGTAAAACAATATAAAATTTCTATTTTCAATAGAACTTTTTTACGATTTGACTTGACAACAGTTTCAATACATAGAAAAAATACAGAAATATATTTCTATATTATTTTAACATATTGAATTGAATATCAAAAACGTTGGAAAAATCAATAATAGATGCATACCCAGGTAGAAAAATACAAACGGCAAAACGTTGGCAAATCACTGTATATGGTGGAACAAGCGCTGGCAGAGCGTCCGTTTTTCGAAAATTAAAGTAGTGGGTCAACCTTGAAATGATAACGTCGATCTTCGGTTGGCCGTTTATCTTTCCGAACGCTGGCAAAGCATTGGTAACAATGGTAAAATAACGTTCTGAAAAGTACTATTACAATGGACTAAAAAGTGGTTTTCAAGCTAGGTTTCAAGCATTTTAAATGCCGAAAGAGATGCCTATATTACACATTAGTAAAACCCAATTGATTGAAGTTTTAGATTTTTTTTTATTTGATTATAGATTAAATTATGAAATAACATAAAATGAAAAAACAAAACAAAAAATTATAATTACATTCTGAGTATTTTTTGTAATATTAAACGATTTTCAATTGAAATTGATAAAATTTAAAGATTTTTCTTAGAAAATTCATTGAAATATTGGAAATTAGGATAATTTGAAAAGAATCAACATTAATTAATAGTTTTTATTTGAAATAAAGAAAAATTTAACTGAAATTATTGTTTTTTACTTTAAATTGAGAATATTAGGTGTGAAAACGATATTTTTACAAAAAAGTTTTTCGAAAAAAAGTAATCTTAAAATATAAATCCTTTTTCTGAGTATAAAGCCTGGATTAAAATAAAATGGTTGCAAAACATTTTTTCTGTATATAAAAAATACGTGTTTTGAGCACATTGATTTTTTGTATTAAAATACTGATAATTTCAATAATAAAATGATTTATTTTATTTTGATAGAAAATCCACATTTTGTTTTTTAATTTTCAAAATTTAATATTTTTATCCAAATTCTACACTTATTCGCTAATATAATGTGAAAGAAAAATTTTAATTTTTCGAAAAACGGATTTATTTTATTTATAAATCTATTTTGGATTTACTTTAATTCAATCCCGGTGTTCACATTTTTACAAAATTTAATGATTTTCTTTCACATTATATTAGCGAATAAGTATTAGATTTTGATAAATATATTAAATTTTGAAAATAAAAAAAAACAAAATGTGAATATTTAAAAGAAATAAAATAAATCCAGTGATTAAAAAAAGGGCCAATATTTGCGTAATATTTCAAGGTGTAAGATAATATCTGAATATGTATCATAAAAATATTCATAAAAAAAGCTGAAAAATTAATTTATGTACATACCCAGCAAAATCTTTCATTACCAAATAAGTGGTTATATAATAGAAATTCATAGCTCCGCACAACTTATTTTTTGGCGTCTAAACTCATTATTTTTGTTTGGCGTGGTCGTTTTTATAAGTAGTCACGCTTACCCGCTCGCTTACGAAAAAATGAGAAATAAGTAGTTATGAGATTTTGAATAATAAGTGGTTACACGTATGCTTACAAAAAGTTGAATTATAAGTGGTTATCGGATTGTTTGCTTGATTCTTAAAAATAAGGAGTTAAGCAAATATTATTAGCTTAAGGAAATACATTCAGAAAAATTTAAGTTTTCTCTAGTGTGTAATTTTAGGACTCGTCATAAAAATTTAAACATAAAACATATTTACATATAATAAATAAAAATGTATAAAATTTAACTGCCCGAGTAAAAAAGTTTTGATATAATCACATATTATTTTATCTAATTGCATATAGTAACTTATAGTTACATATGGCCACATATGCTTTTAAATTCAAGCATTTATACTTTTATATAGTCATATATTAGATATTTTTTCCTCAAAGGTTTTAATATGGAGACATATGTGATTTTATATTATTATATATATATATACATATATATGTATATGCTATATGTAAGTACATAAAGTAACATATAAAAGATATAATTACATATACGTTTATATATAATTTAGTATGATACTATACATAATAATATAAAACTATGTGGATCCATATAAAAAATATTTTATAATTTGTGTTAGTTATGATTATATATTGACGAATATGAACCCATATATAACTTATAACGTTCTTTATAAAATCATCTATAATTATATATCATCCCACATAGGCAATTTTTTCAAAGTGATTTTATATAATAATATATAAGGTCCATATAAAACCGCATTATATTATATTATATTTGGTTCCATGTTATCAATGATTTTGAACTAGTTTGAGATTTAGTAATTACTAGGGATTGGCGCGTGACACGAAATGTTCGTGAGTCACGTTATTCACATGTGATCGTGAGTAATAATTACTATACTTAAGTGATTGGTGCGTGAGCGTGAGTAAGAATAATCCGTGCATGATTCGTGTGTGAGTTTATTTTTTGCATCATATGTTTTTAGTAATTTTTACTGTTTTGCGTGAGAATTTTCTGATTGTAAGTTTTTAATATACTCATGTGTGCTGAGTAAGAAAAGAAATGCTCGTGCGTGAGTAATTTCTTTTTGTTTAGGAGCATGAGTCAAAAATGGCTTACGCACCCATAACATTAACAACACTGAAGCTCTAATACGAAATTCTCTATTCTATAACTTACACTTGACTGATTTTTTATATTATATCTTGGTTGTATATAGGGTTTTTCTTTTCCCGGGACAGCGGGATTTTTTTCTGAATTTCCCGGGATCCCGGGAATTCCCGCTCAATAGAAAATAAATAAATCCGACATATGTTGTACTTGAAAAACTCGATTTCTATTAAAACACCGTCCGACAAAGTTCATCTTTGGTTGTACAAATGACAAAATCTACTTAATATATTCTGAAAGAAGGGCTAAATATAAAACATCCATGACTTCCACTTTTTCTAGAACAGTTCGTTTAACAGTTTAAATCGCGAACTACTATCTAGGAAATATTTTCGTTGTCGTTCTCTGTGCTTTATAAGTTGTCGATCAGAGTTGAATTCCATAGGAAGCAGCAAAAACTAAAACAAAATAACAGCAAAAACAGTAATAACAGAAGATAAAAATAGCATTGTTAGAATTTCGTTGATGTTAGCCTAATTGAGTTATTTTCTTTCAATTTGCTATTACATTTTGTAATTAATTACACATGCAATTACTCAATTACATGTAATTGTAATTGAAAAAAACTCAACTACAATTAATTGTAATTGCAATTCAGAAAAGAACAATTACAATTACAAGTAATTGAACTTTTTTTTTTATTTAAAAAAATAATTTTTGTATATTGTTAGATATGGTCCTATATAATATGATAAAAAGTATAAGGTTAATATTTAGATATAATTGTATCAAACTATGTCCACTTTTATAACATTTTATATAATTTTATACAAAAAGATATAATTTGATGTAATTGGATGAGGACAAAATTCGGATACAATTGTATCGAACTGCATAAAATTGTATCAAATTGTACCAAATTGTATACAATTGTATCAAATTGTACCAAATTGTATACAATTGTATATAATTCGATACAATATGATACAATAAGACGTTCTCATTTTTCGGATATAATTATATCTAATTACATAAAAGATTATTTATAATTAAATATAACTTCATATGGCTCCATATCAATTTTTTTTACTTGGGTGTGTAAAAACTACTTATTTAAACTATTACGAGTAAGTCATTATTTTATATTTAGAAACAATGAATACAAAAGGCCGTTATTAGGAAGTCATTATTTTATATTATAAAATAATGCAAAAGGTAATGATGTATCATTTTTGGTAATGCAGATAGTAATGAGGTGTCATTACCAATATTTTGCTGGGTAGTATTGGTCAGATAAGATAATATCTGAATATGTATCATAAAAATATTCATAAAATTACAACTAACATTTTTTTATTATCATTTCATTTATCTCTTAAGCCTTTATTTTTATTTAATTGTTAAATTTCGAAATGTGTTTTTCACATATTTTTTATGTAAAGTAACCTAAATATTACATAAATGAGTATTTTTGAAAGTGCTGATTTTTGCCGATTTTTTAAAATCAAAGTGCCGAAAATGCCGATTTTTTTGGGAAAAAGTGCCGATTTTTCATCAAAATCATCTGGCAGCCCTGCTTAAGCCTGGATTAGCCAGACGAAAACGTATCTCAGCGTAGCTGAATTAATGAGTTAAATAAGAACAGAAGATGTGTTGTGTTTTTTGTTTCATTCTTATGCATTCAATATAGAGCAGGTATGGGCACATAAATGGCTTGAAGGGCCAATTTTGGGATTTCACGATTTCAGCATACTGCTCTTTTTTGAGTATTTTGGTTTCCTAAGCCCCGATCTAAAGCCAAAAAAGGTGCATTGAATAGCCTTCGAGGGTCTTTCTTTTTTATCCCCTTACCCAGGGAAATACTTTGCGAATCCAAATTGCGGAGAAGTACATCAAAATCTTTTATATTTTTTATGACTTTTTACATTTTTGATTAAAATATATTTAAAAATATAGTAGGTACTATTAACTATTTTTAAAATATTTTACCCTCCTTAATACGAATCTGAAATCAAAAAACTTTGCCGAATTAAACTTCAAAAATATAGTTTTCGTTATTTCAAAAAATTTAGTTTAACGTTTTCACCAATTTTTCAAATACTTTTTATTTACGTTATGGATTTTGACCAATTGTTTTATTTATTAAAATGTGTAACATGAATTACATGACAAACGAAATTTTGATACAAAATGTAAAAAATTATAATTTTTATAGAAAATCTGAATGTAAATGAAATTTAAAACTCATAGGTCTTCAACATTTTCGTATCGAAAATTTATAACAAATCGTCGTCGAAAATCCAAAAGTACGTAACAACACTTATTTTAATTATACAGAAGAAGTAGAAAACGTTATAAAATGAAAAATATTTCAGATATAAAAACAAATTATCGAATATGGGCATAAACACAACAATTTTTAGACTTGGTCACAGAAGTCTAAAAATTGGTAGAGTCATGTAGTTTAACCTAATGTATCAGAATCAATCAAAAAACCATTTTGATTTTTTTTGATGACGAAATATTAACCTTTCTGATTGCATTAAATTAATTCTTAAATTTTAAAAATTCAATCACAAGACTGATAACCCAGCCAGAAAATTTGGATACTTTCAAGAGAGTTCTTATTCAGTAAGTCAAAAATTATTCAAACAAAAGACATACAAGTTAAAGTTTAATAATAGCTGTATTTTGTCTCATGCCTATCAACGTTAAGTATTTAAAGCAAATATGTGTTAAACCGGTTGTAGTATAAAAAAATTTAAACAGGTTATGTTTATAATTGTTCCGTTATAATCCAACGCACGTCAGCAAACGTTTTTAGAAAGTAACGCGAATAAGTTACGTTAGATGTGAAAATGTATAAATGTTGAGTTTTCAACGTTGATAGTTATCAGTGTTGAAAGTTAACGTGCATACGAAAAGTAATGTGTTAGTTTTCGTCTTAAACGCGTTTTTATGCCCTTTCAGTTTTTTTATGAGTTAACGGATATAGTTAAGTCGAAAACACGGCTAATATGTATATTTTGAGCACTTTTCGGATTCATTTTTGGTCTTGTTTGCTGGATGGGAACTCTAGAAAAAATAAATTATGAAAACTTTATTCAAAAGTTTAATATCATTATAAAAAAAATGGGATAAGGCGGAATTATTTGCTGTAAAAGCAGGATAAAAATTTAAGGTTGCACAAGCTTTTAAAAAGCGGTATAATCCTGTCAAAAGTGGTATGGATGGTCAGATTAAGTACACTAATAGAAAACAGCCTGTAAAAAAGTTTGCTAAAGCTGCTAAAAATTAGTTAAAAATTACCTTGCTTAAAAAACTGCTGAAATAAACAGATGTTCTTTGCTAAATATTAGTAAGATAAAAATAGCAAAAATGAAGCTGATAAATTTACAGAATTTTAGTTGTATTTGAGCTAAATTTTAGTTAATTGAAATAAAAATTTACTCTTCTAAAATCAGTAACAATGTTTACTGAATATTAGTAGAATAAAAAACACAGACAAATGTAAAATTGCTTTAAGAGGATAAAAATATATTTTTGTGGAATCAGTCTACTACTATTTTTCATCATATATCCCTATTGGTTTTAGCAGAATGACTATTATTAGGGCAGCGACTTTCTTGCACTTAAAAATCGAAAATATGCGCTAAAATATGCAGTAAAAAATGCAAAATATGCACTTAAATGGAAATATGCACTAAAAACCAAAAAATATGCATTAAAGATGCAAAAATAAACTCTTAAAACCAAAAAATTCATCGATTTTCTAAAATCATATTTATTACTCGAGAGCGTTTGGTTAAAAATTAAATCCAATATAAATGTCTAAGTAGATGACAACTTAATGTTTTCCTTCTAGTTAAGTACCTACTGCGTTAAGGCCTGCAAATTCTTACTTTTCTTTATTTTTCATTAAATCTTATTTTTATATACGCAAAAATATTCAATTTATTTAAAAATATGCAATAAAAATCATAAAATATGCAAAAATAATCAACAACAAATCGATGCCATTTTGTTGCAAATTCTTTGATTCGGAAAATTATTTGGTCAAAATCATTTTTGGATTAATGACTACAAATATGCATTTACATGAAAATCGCTGCCCTGATTATTATATTTAACATATTTTTTTTGCTCTTCTAATCTTACTAATATTTAGCAAACATCGGCAAAAAATTTTCTGCAAAATCACTTTTAAATAATAAACCTGTAAAAATAGCAGAAAAACCTACTTATTGATTTGATATTTTCACAGGTGTATTTCTATGAGTGTATGAATAAAATTTTATTATGTCCAACTGCTTTACCAAATTTAAGTGCTTCAAGGACAATTCTGAAAAGTAGATCTAAGAGATCCTTACGACGTCCGTAGTACAGCCTTGAACATTTCCTAAAATGAAAGGTTTTTTTTAAATCAAAATCCTAAAAAATAAATACTTCTAGGTCATTTTTCCCAGGCTTAAGGTTTAAATAAAGAAGAAATTTTTCACTTAATATTCGTATGTACATAGGAGGCGAAAAAACTTCAAAAAGTTTTAGAGGAAGTCTGTGCAAAAAAGTCGTTATTTGTTGATCGGTGTTATGTTTTTGAGGGCCCAATGGATGTTTATTTTGTTATTGCTGTTTTCTGTATTATGTATATTTTTAAATTCTGACTTAAAGTTTTCTAATTTAGTTTATTTTTTTTTAATTTTGTTAAAAATTTAAAAATTTTTTTTATTGTTTTAAAATGAATGAAATTGAGGCTGCATTTGCCCATGTATGATATAGAGCAATCGTAAATACATCACGAAAATATGTTGTGCATTGTCACTTGACAGGGGTAACCTTAGGACCCTGACGGGATACTTAACTGGGCACTGTAGGCTCAGGTACCAGCTTCACAAACAGGGCCGGTCAGACACTGATGTTTGCAGGTTTTGTGAGCTGGAAAATGAGACATCGGAGCATGTTCTCTGCGAATGTCCGAGACTGTGCGACAGGAGACTCAGATTTCTGGGTGACCGCTTTGTGTCATCTTCGGACGTTTGGGGAAATTCTCCTAACAGGATTATTGGCTTTATTGGTAGCCTGAATCTCTAGGGAACTCTAGGCAGCACAAAAGATCTATATTGGTCGCGGTGCGTAGTGCCTTCGTATCTAATCTAAATGTTGTGCAAAAATTGGGCAGAATTTTAACATAACGTCTGTTTTTTCTTATTTTGTCACTTGTTTGAAGTAGGCGTGGCTCTTAATAAAAAATAAGCGATATCGACATTCTATCAAATTACATAAAAATTTAATAGCTCTATTGGATCTATACAAACTGTATATTTTTGGAAATCCTATAAAATTTCCTTAAATCTTTCGTTATTTTTATCCAAAAATAGTCCCCAGACTTGCCATGACAGTGCCTTAGACATGAACTAATTTTTCTTTGTTTTAGAGATTTTAAAATAAAGTTAACAACACTGAAATTTTAATGCAAAATGCTTTATAGGTACTTAACGTAGAAAAAAACTTGACTTGACTTGGCTTCATTAAGCTCAAATTAGTTTGGAAGTAAAGTGCGGCGAAATGAGGTATCGTGAAGTAGAAATCAATTTTCAATAGATTTTCTTACCTCAAATGTACTTCCAAACTAAGTAGTTGTGTATACTGTCATTAACTAAAAGTAAACAGCTGACACGATACTTTACGACACTACCAGACTAATGGAGCCTTTAAGGCTTCATTAGTCTAATCGTAAAGTAAAAAAACGTATCTGTAATCAATTCAATGTGTTAAAATTATATAGAAATATATTTTTATCTTTTTTGTATGCATTGAAACTGTTGTCAAGTAAAATCGTAAAAAAGTTCTGTTGAAAATAGAAATTTTCTATTTTATTACTTGACATTTAATTCTATGCACAAGAAAAAGATAAAAAATACAATATTTTTATTTTTTATACTCTTTTTATTCATTATGTGAATGATACGTTACTTTTTTTACGATACTTCCAAACTAATTTGGGCTTTAGTCTGGTAGTATCGTAAAGTATCGTGTTAGCTGTTTACTTTTGAGTGTTGATATTATACAAAACTCTTTAGTTTGGAAGTAGATTTGACGTAGAAAAATCTATTGGGCTTAAAGCTCAAATTAGTTTAGAAGTAAAGTGCGGCGGAATGAGGTATCGTGAGGTAGAAATTTATTTTCAATAGATTTTCTTACGTCAAATGTACTTTCAAACTAAGTTATTGTGTATAATGTCAATAACTAAAAGTAAACAGCCGACACGATACTTTACGATACTACTAGACTAAAGGCTCCATTTGTAAATGTAACCCAATTTCAATGGAATTCTAGTTGAAATAAAGTTCAATTCCAGCCCTGTTTTCCAGTTTGAATTATTAACCAAGGTTTTAGGCGATATCCTTTTATGTTGAAAAAGTTATGCCCAAAAAGAGTTGAAAAACTTAAGTTATAAGCAAAATTAGGGTAGTTTTTAATTGAGTACAGCACATTAATAGTATAATATTCACCTGATTAAATTCGTTGCCTGGAAAATACTCATACCACCAAAAATATTATACATATATTGTTCTTAAAATGGTTTAAAGCCTGAGTTACAGGCAGGAACCGTACGGTTCTGTATATTTTCCCATATATTTATACCAAGTATATATTACGTTTGTTTAGTTTTTATTGATTGCTTTTAATGCATTTAGTAGTTATTTTTCAAAAGTTAAAAATAACTATATTTCCAGTTATTTTAAAGGTAAATAAATACCTTTGTCGCCTTTTTAACTGCATATACCAACTTTTTTTGAGTGTATGAATAAAACTTACGATTTTCTTATCTGAAATAATTGTGGATTCAATGGCCGGCTTGACAATTTCATAATGACTTTGATGTTTAAACAATATCCTATATGCACGATCATAACGTTTCTTTGTTATAAGCCAACGGGGTGATTCATCCATTAAACTGAAAAATAATAGAAACACTTATTAAAATAATAGTACTTTTTATTAAGCTATTGTTATTATTTAAACATACAAGCAATTTAGAATTAGCAACAAAGCTGGTATCGTTAATGAAAGTTGTAAATATCTCCAGGGTTCTACCAAATAAGCAGCCACAGCTAATAACACCATACCAATAGGATAAGAACCAGAAAAAGCTATTGACATCCATGAACGATGTTTTAAACAAACATTTTCTACAACTGTAATAAAAAATTTTTTGTTGGAACCCAGGTGAAAATAGGATAATATGAGTGGCCTTTATTTTGTCAACTTTCGAATTTTGGCCGTAACTCTCCCTATAAATGTTCCATTGTACATGAGAAACATAGTGTGGAAAAAATAAGGAAGATCGCACGTCGCGAAGGCGAATACTTCCTGAAGTTAGAAAAAGGGATTATATGTGACCTTCTCCGAGAAAAAAACGGGAACTTGGAAAAAACTTCATTTTCACACACTAGGTCCCTTTTCTCGGAGAAGGTCACATATGGGGAAAAAATATCCTTTTATCTAATTTTTATGAAAATTGTATAATTTTTTGATGTGGTTTTAACCATGCAATACAAAAAACGGAAATTAATTAAATTGCCTTTCATACACTAATCTAGTGATGGCTTAGACCACAAATTTTTAGGATATATATATTAAATGTATGATCGAACAGTTCGGCCAAAAAATGTATTTGATCGCTATTCGGTACGTTGAAGAACTATGTATGTACAAATTTAAGGAAAAGTCCGATGACAAGCAACGCATTCACTATTCGGCTGCCGAAAGTTCGGCCAATTTGGAAAAAGTCCGGCCGCCGAATAGTTAACTTTACAGCAAAATACGGTATTTCTTAAATTTAACACTCAAAATCCACTCAGAAAAAATGTTCCCAGTCCCTACTAAAAAAAATTGTATGACTTTTGATATTATATACATATAATTATATCCGAAAAATGAGAACATCTAATTGTATCAAATTAGATTATATTATGATCATATTAGATCTAATTTGACACAATTAGATCTAATTTGATGGAATAAGGTATGGTTTGATACAATATTATCCGGATTTTGTCCTCATCCAAATGTATCAAATATAATCTATGCAACTAGATATAATGGTACATAATTCGATAAAATTATACATAATTATATGAGGCATATGTAACTATATATGGGTCTATATGTAATTGGATATTGTAATATGTTGCACTATATATTGTGCAATATATAACCAGATATAGTTATATATTTAGGATATAATTTCGTAAAATTTTATATAATTATATCTTGGTATATATGTTCCAATATATAATTATACAAAATTTAATATGATAATATATGACTATATCAAAACTTTTTTACTTGGGGTATCAAATTTTTTCCCTAATGCCTCCAAATACAAAAAAAAACGACAGGCATTTTTTTGCCGAACTGTTCGGTCGGTTACTATAATTGATTTTAAAATTTATTGTTTCAACACCTTTTTTTGTAAAAGTTTTTCCATCTACGTTATCGTTAAGCTATTCAAAAATAATACCAAACAGGGCATAGTATACTATAGTAGCTTTATCTGTCATTTGAAAAAATTAAGTAGTGTTTGTATCTTTACTTGTACATATGGTTCTTAATACCACTACAACTACATGAGATAGGGACAAGCTCTCAATTTTTTAATGAGTGGAGCTACTATAGTATACTATGAAACAGGGTTCATATATTTGAACAATTTAAATTTTCTGAAAATTTTCACAAACAAAATTAAAAAATTTCAAGATTGCGCTTTTAAGGGTTTTAAGTATCTACATATCACTAATAAAAAATAAATATTTGGCAGGTGCCACGATTAAATTTCAGCAAATTTCGAGGAAAATGTTATTTATGTTAACCATTTATTTATTAGGGCGAAAAGTTATTATTCTTTTAAACCAAAATAAACTTGGTCTAAATATTATGACACAAGATGCAATACTTCAATTCTGAAAATTCCGTAGAAGCTAAAGACGTTGTTAGCCTGTTCCTCTTGTGGTCAAAATTCAAATTTGTGATAATTTTTTTTTTATAAAAATTAGTTTTTTACCAAAAAGCGTTTTTATTTACAAAGGAGGATTTCTGAGAAGAGTTACGGTCAAAATTCGCAAGTTGACAAAATAAGAAACACTCTACCTAAAAGTTTATTATTTGAATTTTTTATAAAAAAATTTATTGGCAAGTAATAATCATAAAAGTTGCGTTCGAAAACTTGATAATTTATACAAATTTTTACTGGATGGTGTTGGTTAACACAAATACTCAGTAAACAAAACAAAAACAGAGAGAAAAGTGACAGTTCGATGATGAGAGGTCTTCTTTAAGTGACGGCGCACTGAGGCACATATATAGAGAAGGCGACGAAAAATCCATCAGATTTAGAAACTATGTGGCTCGTATTAAAGAGAATTCTTTATAACCTCAGGAGCGAAATTTAAATCTCTGCATAAATTATATAACTGGGAAAATAGATTTTTAAAGATTTTATTATAAATTGTGAAACTTAACGGTGGGTCTCATACTGCAGGTTTAAGCCTTAACTGATAGTTAACCCAAAAATTTGTTGTTGTATTATATACAATTTTTTGACATTGCGTCAAAAAATCTAATAGTTTCATGTAAGGACATAGTTTATAAAAAGCTAAATTTACCCCATGTTTTTATAAAGCGAGTGGAATAATTCCGCCTGAGGAATGTATGTATTTTGTTATTGTAATACGAACAAAACACACACAATTCATCTGGAGGAATGATTCCGTTCGCTTTATAAAAACAGGAGGTTAATACCTAATATAGAGATCAGCATGTCATAGGAAATTTTGTTTTATCGATTTTGTTATTTACGTGAATCAAGCGTGATCACGCATGAGTGTGAGTGAAAACTAATTTCACTTGAGTGAGAGTAATCAGAGTGAGTAATTGTGTGTGATTGGAATTTTGGCTGATGTTTACTTTTTCGAGCACCTCTCAAAAGAAAAAAAAGAAATAAAAAACTGGATTTTATGTTTTATGTTTTATTACGTTATGTAATGTCTTGGCTTGTGTGATCCAATCATCATTTTCTAATTGCGGAGAACTGATGAGTTGGGATAATGCCCACGAAATAATTGTATTATCTATCATGAAAATGGTCAATATTTTTGAAACAACAAATAAAATTTAATACGACAATAGCTATATTTTCGCTCATACCTATCAACGTTAAGTATTTACAGCAGATATACGTTTAACCGATTAAAGTATAAAACTATTTTAAACAGTTAATGTTTATAATATTCGCGGCACGTACGAAAACAAAACTTTATAGGAAGCAACGCGAAAAAGTTATGTTAGGTGTGAAAATCTATAACGTTGAGTTTTCATTGTTGATAATACTGCATGACACTCAAAAAATTAATGGAGATCTGACCATTAGTTCTATATATTTCGGACATGCTGATTACAATGGCGTACTTTATTCAATCTAAGGTACAGATTTTTCGCTAAATGTCTTTAAAGTTTGGCGGTTTTCCATTTAGTTTTTTTTTTTATATACAAACATTTTCAAATGCAATCAATATAAATTTTTTGTGGTGAAATGTAGGCACAGGTCCTGTATTCATATTTAGTCTTAAAATTTGATGCATAAAACTTGATATTAAAACGAGTAAAAAGGTTAAAGTCGGGCATGCCGACTATACAATACCCTACACCAGTTTGGTTAAAAGCCAACTAATGTTTGGATCCGAAATTCGATTGGGTTAAAATGGGGCTTGTGTCAAAATTTTCTATAATGTGAGTCAGCGCACCAAATTTCATTAAAATATCTTAATATTTGCGACCTGCAGTTTGTAACCAAGCCAATTTTGGGGGGACCCTTATATGGGCACTAGGTCTAAACATGGACCGGTGTTAACCAAAATCAATAGGCTTCATCATTGGGATGATCATCAAAATATCTTAATATTTGCGACCTGCAGCGTATAAACAGTATAATTTTGGTAGGACCCTTATATGGGCACTAGGTCTAAACATGGACCGATGTTCACCAAAATCAATAGGCTTTGTTAGTGGGCCAATATAGGTCTGTGTACCAAATTTCATCAAAATATCTTAACATTTGCGACCTGCAGCGTATAAACAGTATAATTTTGGTAGGACCCTTATATGGGCACTAGGTCTAAACATGGACCGATGTTCACCAAAATCAATAGGCTGCGTTATTGGGCCAACATAGGTCTGTGTACCAAATTTCATCAAAATATCTTAATATTTGCGACCTGCAGCGTATAAACAGTATAATTTTGGTAGGACCCTTATATGGGCACTAGGTCTAAACATGGACCGATGTTCACCAAAATCAATAGGCTGCGTTATTGGGCCAATATAGGTCTGTGTACCAAATGTCATCAAAATATCTTAATATTTGCGACCTGCAGCGTATAAACAGTATAATTTTGGTAGGACCCTTATATGGGCACTAGGTCTAAACATGGACCGATGTTCACCAAAATCAGTAGGCTACGTTATTGGGCTAACATAGGTCTGTGTACCAAATTTCATCAAAATATCTTAATATTTACGACCTGCACCGTATAAACAATATAATTTTGGTAGGACCCTTATATGGGCACTAGGTCTAAACATGGACCGATGTTCACCAAAATCAATAGACTCCGTTAGTGGGCTAACATAGGTCTGTGTACCAAATTTCATTAAAATATCTTAATATTTACGACCTGCAGCGTATAAACAATATAATTTTGGTAGGACCCTTATATGGGCACTAGGTCTAAACATGGACCGATTTCAACCACAATCAATAGGCGTCGTCCTTGGGCCGACATAAGTCGGTGTACCAATTTTCATCAAAATATCTTAATATTTGCGACCTGTAGAGTGCGCACAAGAATGCATGGACAGACAGACGGACGGACGGACAGACGGACATCGTTAAATCGAAATTAAAACGAGTAAAAAGGTTAAAGTCGGGCATGCCGACTATACAATACCCTACACCAGTCTGGTGTATTATTTGGATCCGAAATTCGAATGGGTTAAAATGGGGCTTATGTCAAAATTTTCTATAATCAGTCAGCGCACCAAATTTCATTAAAATATCTTAATATTTGCGACCTGCAGTTTGTAACCAAGCCAATTTTGGGGGGACCCTTATATGGGCACTAGTTCTAAACATGGACCGATGTTCACCAAAATCAATAGGCTTCGTCCTTGGGCCAACATAGGTCTATGTACCAAATTTCATCAAAATATCTTAATATTTGCGACCTGCAGCGTATAAACAATATAATTTTGGGGGACCCTTATATGGGCACTAGTTCTAAACATGGGCCGATGTTCACCAAAATCAATAGGCTGCGTTATTGGGCCAATGTAGGTCTGTGTACCAAATTTCATCAAAATATCTTAATATTTGCGACCTGCAGCGTATAAACAGTATAATTTTGGTAGGACCCTTATATGGGCACTAGGTCTAAACATGGACCGATGTTCACCAAAATCAATAGGCTGCGTTATTGGGCCAATGTAGGTCTGTGTACCAAATTTCATCAAAATATCTTAATATTTACGACCTGCAGCGTATAAACAGTATAATTTTGGTAGGACCGTTATATGGGCACTAGGTCTAAACATGGACCGATGTTCACCAAAATCAATAGGCTGCGTTATTGGGCCAATATAGGTCTGTGTACCAAATTTCATCAAAATATCTTAATATTTACGACCTGCAGCGTATAAACAATATAATTTTGGTAGGACCCTTATATGGGCACTAGGTCTAAACATGGACCGATGTTCACCAAAATCAATAGGCTGCGTTATTGGGCCAATATAGGTCTGTGCACCAAATTTCATCAAAATATCTTAATATTTACGACCTGCAGCGTATAAACAATATAATTTTGGAAGGACCCTTATATGGGCACTAGGTCTAAACATTGACCGATGTTCACCAAAATCAAACTTGTTCGTCCTTGGGCCAACATAGGTCTGCGTACCAAATTTCATCAAAATATCTTAATAGTTGCGACCTGTAGAGTGCGCACAAGATTGCATGGACAGACAGACAGACGGACGGACAGACGGACATCGTTAAATCGAAATAAAAAAAAAATTCTGAACCGATCGGTATACTATAAGGTGGGTCTACGACCAATATTTTTTGGTGTTACAAACATCAGCACAATACCCTGACCACACAGTGGTGTAGGGTATAATGATATTAAAACCACTGTTCGCGTTTTATATGGTTTTTACGGTTTTTTAAGGTTTTAGCCAATTGAATCGCTGAAAGCAAAATCGGACTTAATAAATGATATGGCTTAGTAAAGAAGCAATTAAAAGGAAAATTTTTCAACAAATAAATGTATTTATCTATAGCGGTCTATATGTTAAACTCGAAAATTTTATATGGCAGCATAGCTTTCCAATATGTTCCCAAAGACCAACTTTTAGTACAGGGTGCGGCTACAGTAACTATATGATTTGTTTTTTATTTTGTACTTATTCAGATCCGATATTTCATAGAGTCTAACGAGTTTTCTACCCTGTAGATGCGCCTTTAAACTCTTTAATGAAACTTTTTCAGTGGGTGTATACAATTTTTAATAACACAGTACAACAATATAAGAAAAATTTGATGCATCGGGATTGCGATATGTCATTTCTAATAGATTTTGGGACGAAGCTCACGAATATGGCCCTAGAATTTTGAAGTTAGCTATAGTTTAAGAAATATTTGCAAAAACGTTTTTGTAGGAAAATTAAATTTTTTATTAAACTTTTTGCAAAAAAATATAAAATTGAAGGGTAATAATACTATTTTTTGCAACATTTTAAAATGATGAAATATGCCCTTTAATTTAATATATTGCATGTTTTAACAGCTGCGATAATATTCCCTATATATGCATTTAAAATTTAAATTTCTCTTTTTTCACGATTTCGTTAATAAATAATCTGCGATGAAAGGAATATATAATATCTGAATTTGTACCTTTAGTAAACATCTCATGTTACTTAATTTAGCAAAAAAATTCGCATTTCCTGTTTTATTTTTAAGTTAGTATTGACTAAACCTGAAAAAGACTGACTTTTTTAATACCTAAAAATTAAGGAGTCTGTGACAAATCTTAAAATATGAAACCCAGATAAAACCATTCAGAAATATAAAACATATATTTTCTAATCAATTTCAACAAAGTTTTAGAAAATCGAAATTCAAATTTCGAAAAAATAACGATTTTAAAATATGCGTGTTCAAAAATGTACTTTATTTCTTTTTGCCATAGTAATTCATATAAAATTTATTTGAAATAAAAAAGATGTAAAATGTGTATTTCAGATTGAATTTTCTGCAAATCTTGATGCAGAAGTTGTGATTCTTTTGAGAAAAAGAATTTAGTGGAATATGAATTTACGTCATATGTAAAGATTTTGCAAATCCGATTAAGGGATTTTATTAAATTTGCAAAATAGGAAAATAAGTGAAGTTTTCACTTTAATTGAAATTATATCCTAGATCCTCTACCTAATCAAAATAAGTTGATATGTTTCTAATAGCCCAAAGTCTATATTTTTAAACCATATTAAAAATTATTCGTGGTTTAGTCAGGTATATGAATAAATAAGAAATCTTAACAAAAAAACTGTATTTTTGCTAAAAGTTAAATTTGCAAATATTTCAAAAACTAGAGCTAATTTTGAAATTTGGTGTTCACATTCGTGATATTCATCCTAAAATCTATCATAATTGATATATCGCATGCCCGATGCATTTTTAGTGTTAAAATAGAAGAAATAAAATAGATTAAAGGCCGAGTTACCCAACCGTAAACGTATCTGTAACGAATCAGCTGTTTCGAAACCACAAGAAGAAATGTATACGAAGGGTTACTAACACGTAAATGTAGACGTAGGTACTTGCCGGATCATTCTGTTGAAATCAGAATTTTCTATCCGGCATCGAAACAGCTGAATGATTTTAGTCGGAAAAAATATGAAATGAATAAAGAAAATTGATTCAAACAACAAATAAGAAATAGAAATTAACAAATAAATGGAAAAATTTACCCCTCAATTCATAAATGATTTGTAAAGTTATAGCAGGTTTACAAAACGTCATTTTCATACAAAATTTGTTCAATAAACCTCCTATAATTTTACAAAGCGTTTATGAATTTAGGGGTTAGAATATAATATAAAACCACATGAAATAGATGCTAAATAGTAATGTCGTTTACGGTAATCTATAAGTGTACTTTTTAGCTACGGCACGGTACAGCTACATCACATTTACATTTACGGTCCCATAATCCACCCTTAACTGTTTGTACTTGAGCACTTGTAAAAGTCCTACAGAAGAGTAAGGAAAGGAATGAAATATCTCATTTTATGTACATCGCTTGGTAGCGTTTAGTGTTAAACTAGTTTACACAGTTTACACCGTAAATAACCTTTACATTAATTCGCTAATTAAACGGCGTAAGGTCATAAATTGTTAAACAGTTTTAACAAAAAGGCAAGTGTTAAAATTATTAAGATTTATTCAACGGTTCAATGAATTAACGGCCTTAAAATTTTTGAATCTTAACACTTGTGTTTTTATTTTTTATAAAAATCAATGTCAGTTAGAAACGTCATTCCAGTAAACCTGTCATATTTCATAATTTAAAACCATCTGAAACATTTAAAATTTATATTATATTTTTACCGTTAAATTCTATTTTTAAAATACTAACTCATAGCAAAAGCTGGATAAAATAAACCAGATGAAGCTGCACCCAAACCAAAGCGACCAATTAAAAATAATGAATACCATGGCGAAAATGTACAGAAGAAACTGGAGATTATGAAGAATGTTGCACCTAAAGAGAAGGATGATTTACGACCAAATCTGTTAAAAAAAGAAATGAAAATATAATATCATGAAAATACGCATTAAAAAATTCATTGCCTATGTTGATACTTACTTATCCGAAAATATTCCAAATGAGAATGAACCAAAAAATTTTCCCAGTGAAATAAAAACTTGTGCCGAAGTCCGCTGAATAGCATGATCACACACAAGATCCCAATCAGCAACAAATGTGCTCTCTGGCGATGAATACTCATATGAACCTTTAGCTTTGCATGAGATCTCGGTTGGCAAATTAATTTCGAACATGGAAGATGTATAATTGACAGCGTCTTCGTAGGACATTTTGCTCAAGTGTCGATAGTCCCAATCCCATATTGTACATCCTTTGGTGTTTAAATCTTTTTGCGAAATACTACGAATTTCTTCAACTGACCAATTTGTGTCCTTTAAATCACTTATACCACACCATTGATCATCAGGTAAATGACCCAACATTGTGTAGGAATTAACATGAAAACCATTCAGAATATTTGGTAAAACGCAGAGGAAAAAAAGGGACCTAATTTGGGGAAAAAGTAAGAAAAAAGTCACATAAAGATAACAACAATTATTCAATATAAAAATATTAATTAAGCTATAATTTTATACAATTAAAATACATTATAATGACAATGTGAGTACATTGCTGAAAAAATTAAAACAAATTCCTATTTGTATTAAATCATAGATAATACAAAGTGCTGAGTAAACATTATTTAAAAAAAACTTACTTAAACACACACATATGGTACGAATGAGTGAATTAAAAAAACTTTATTTAATTTTAGACACACATTTTAAATTCGAACAACGTTTTTTAAGTTTATACTTATTGTTTATAAACAATTCGCATTTCAAGTTCAATGTTAATGTTTTATTTACTTCGTATATCTAAAACATAGTGACAAACAACAAATAGGTAAAGAGGAAACGAATGTACAGTGGTCGGCCACGCATTTAACACAATTCAAGTTTTTTCTAATTTTATTGTTGTTGTCTTTTTTTTTTTTAAAGAGAAGCAACACTCAGGAAATTTTTCCTATTAATTAACGTGTTACTTCCTTTGGAACGGAGATAGAGAAGAAGTGAAAGGTGGTGAAAGATGAAGGGCTTCAAATATGGCAATACTGTAATTGCGCGAGATGTTGAATTTTAGAACAGTTGTTGCGCGCCATCGGATGGTGAATTGGCGAACTTTGTTGAAGTTTTTTTTAGTTTATAGCCCTGTTATATTATTTTACTTCGGTGGGGTTAAGTGCTATGGGAACACCGAAGGAGTACGCTGCGATATGTATGAGGAATAGAAAAAACTCATACATATTTATTACTATTTTTCATAAATTGATGTTGACTTGGTTGGGGCTCGAACCCGCAACCTCACGTGTAACAGTCCAACGCGCTTACCATTTAGCCACAATGGTGGCTAAATTCGCCACGAAAGGCAAGGAGATGGTACAGAAAATTGTACAGAATTTTAACGTAATGTTTGTTTTTTCATTTTGTCACTTGTTTTAAGTGGGCGTGGCTTTTAACGAAAAGTTAGCGATATCAACCTTTTATCAAAATATATAGTAAAATTTAGGTAGTACTGATCGGTTCTGTGCAAACTGTATATTTTTGGAAATCCTATAAAATTTCCTTAAGTCTTGCATTATTTTTATCTACTAATAGTCGCCAGACTTTAAATTGCAGCACTTTAAACTTGTTCAAATTTTTCTTTGTTTTTAGCGATTCAGTGGACAAAAACAAGATATTAATCAATTATTTATAAATTTGAATTTATTTAAGTTTGATTAATCGATTTATCGCACATCACTGAAGAAAACCCATAAAAAAAATGAAGAAATGTCATATGGGCTTAAGCATATCATTGTAAAAATTTTCAAGTGTCAAAATTACTCATTATTTTAAACGGTTTGTGTTTTAGTAGAGTTTGGCTTAATCAAAGAGTATACTGTAAAAAGAGATTGAGGGACTCTCTATCAGTGAGAAAGCTTTTATTTTATAATGTGGCTTCAAACAGGAACAAACTCAAACCAATACTAATGTACTAATAAAACCCAAATATTTATATCAAACATTAATTGTAAACATGGATGGAAAAAAGCTCGAGGGAGCCATCCAAAATGGTTTAGTAATTATAAAAATTAAGAATGAAACCTTAATTACACTATATCCAACAGTATTATAGCCCTAGATTATAAATTAAAAAAATACGCACTTAAAAAACTGCAAAATAATAGCGGAATGCTAAAAAAGACCTTATGGTACAAAAATTGAATTAAAAAACTTAATCAGCGATTTACATTCTGTAAACAAATATATTAATGCAATTTTCTTTTTGTAATTTTTTTTCGCGAATTTTTTGCAACCAACCACCAACCTTTATTGTATGTAATGGGTATTATAATCCCTTGATTATAAATTTTAAGAAATCGCACTTATAAAATTGCAAAATAACGGCGGAATGCGAAACGGAAAGTGCAGAAAATGACTTAATGCGACGTTCACACATACGTGTTTAACTCGATTTTATTTGTTTAAGCGTCAAACATGTTTAAGTTAGATGTTTTACAGTAGAGATAGATGGGCGCGTGAGTGAATTTTGACTCACGCTCACGCGTGCTCACGAAATAAAAATAATAACCACGCACGAACTTTTTTTATAATCACGCTCACGTGATTAATTTTAATTTGAATCATAATTGAATCATAAATAAATATTACTGACACTTTAGAAAACATATTAGGTGTGTTTCTTTACTTTTTGGGTAAAGTTCGGTAAAATGAGAGTAAGCACAAAATCCTCTCACAAAATGACAAAATTACCCAATAGTACAGGAACGCAAAAAACCACTTTTCTAGCCCAAAAACTTATTTCAAAGAATAATGTTAAACAGTGATGGGACTTGAAAGATTTTGTTTTGTGCCAAGTGTGTGACTAAAATGTGCCAAGTGGGCCTTTATTGTGCCAAAACTCAATTTTCACTTAGAACCCGTGTTTTCAACTTTCATTTTGTAAATGCATTCTTATGGAATTAATTCTATCTTGAATTCTTATGGACTTAATTATATTTGAATGAATTAAAATTTTTTTTCAATTAAAAGGTGAATGATAAATTAAATTCATCCGATTCTTATTAAAGATTTGGGAATGCAGCCAATGAACGAATTCTTTAGGAATGGTTGCACGGAATGGTATACATTAGACCGTACCTCAAAAAAAAGTTTGCCGTACACCCTCCAATATGAAGTATCTGATCTGATATAAATTTATAGCATTTGAATTTTTAAAATTCTATGGATTAAGCACCGTAAGTTGTTCAGTTTTCACGTGAAAAAACTGTTATACTCCATATAAAAAAAAAATATTTTTCACGCCAATGAGTTTCACGTGAAAATTTTGCAAACTTAGTTTTCACGCAAATTTAATGTACAAAACTATTATTTTTCTGGTGAAAAAGTGACATTTTGTGTTAATTGTGATTGTGGCTTTGTTATAAAATTAAAATATTGTTAATTTTTTTTAACTTAAATTGCAATTTAAAGCATTTAAAGTCTGAGAGAAATTTTTTCACGTGAAAAACAACTTACGGTGCTTTATTCGGTAATATCTTCGATGCCATTTTTTAGTTTTCCTTTATTCGAAAAGGTATTTTAATACCAATAAACGCTTAGAAACTAAAAATTAAAGAATTGTTTTTTTTTTTAAATTCATTTTCTATTAAATTTTGTAGATAACCAAAATGTGCCAAAATAGTATCGGTTGTGCCATTGTACCAATCAATCTTAGATTGTGCCAAAAATCCCATCACTGATGTGAAAATACGTATAATTTCAGTTTGCAAATCGGCACAAATAGACATATTTATTCGCATTTAAAAGTTTTTGATTTTATTCAATTAATTTTAACAAAAAACCAAGTTTCTTTTGCTTATTTCTTTATTTAATTACAATTTTTAATTTAATTTCACAATTGTTTTTTGTTTATATTTGCATCAGCTCTTTTACCAAAGTTTACCCGAAGAAAAAGTCTGGGTAAATTTTGGTAAAAAGAGAAGCACTAATAAACTCTCATTAGCGCTCTCATTTACCCAATTCTCGAGTACGGGAACGCTTTTGGGTAAATTTCGGTAACTTTGGGTAAATTTCGGTAACTTTGGGAACGTACGGGAACACACTGATTATTTTCTTTTTACCATTACAATCTCTGCACACTTCCATTGTGAGGAAGTAATTTAATATCAATGTAGAGTTATACAACAATGTGAGAAATACATAGTCAAAGCCCCTCTTGTGCAGGGCTTTGACTACTTTTCCATCTATGCTGTCGTAACCAGGAGATTTTTTGCAATTAAGTTTTTTTATCTCTTCTTCTTATTCACGAGGAGGAATATGTCTAATAGGCCAATCGACCGGACAAGGGCTATCTAAATACTCAAGTATTTCATCAGCATAAGGGTTATTATATGTATGAGGCTGGAACGTCGTTTGAAGATAAAGAGCAAATGTTTCAGCCTTAGATTTATTTGTTTTAGTAGGTCTTTTTGTGTATATTGTTGCCTTCCACAAGCTAAACTCATCGTTCCTACTATTTACCGGATTTAGATTACTAAGAAAGTTTCCAAGCTCTTCATTTTTCATTTCAAATAGAGATATTTTAAGATCTTTAGACGCTTTATTAAATATCCGCTTATCATTTGGATTCCTGCTGTTTTGCCAAACTTTTCTAAGTCTTCTTTTATTTCTGACGTTATAAAAACTTTGTTTTGATTACGGTTTGTTGGTAAATTTGGTGTTGTGAGAAAACCAGCTTCATGAATTAAATGATTAAAGGTTTCAACAGCGTCATCTAATTCTGTTGGGGATGTTATTGGGATGTTAAGATTCACATTTCTTTCAATCCAAGTTTCAAACGATTTAATATCAGTTTTGGCCGTAAGAATTTTTTGTTTTTGTAACTTTGACTGCAAGATTAGGTTAAAACAAACTATAACGGGAGCGTGGTCAGAACTTAGTTCATCCACTTCAGTTATATTTAACAATTGACTAGAAATTTCAGAGTAGACGGAAAAACAAGCACATCAGGAATCTTTCTTGGAGCCGTTGACCAATATGTACGTTGGGTTGCCTGTTGATAAAACTGCCCAGCAAAAATGTAGAAGCAGTAAAAACGTTTACTGCTTCCTTACTGCTACTTTTACCACCTCCAAAAATGTATAGCTTCGTAAACAGCACTAATGAAAGGCTTAAGTTGATTAATTGTTTACATCGCTTTTTGCTGTGCTTTTCAAAAAGGCATGAAATGAGCAATACATTTTGATTGCTTAAATATTTTTGCGGTTCTTTTATCAACATTTTTTTAAATGCGGAGAAAAGTTATTTTAATATAAATAAGAGGTTATGCTGAAAAGAAGAGGCATTTTCTCTTCACGGAAAAATATGCAGGAATATTGTGCTTTTGAGAAGGCATGATTTTAAATAGTTGAAAAGCTTTATAATATGGACTTCCGAGGAGGCATGAATTATCGACATTTTAAAAGAAAAACAGGAGCACTAATTAAAAGCGGTGAATTCATGCCTTTTCGGATCTCGAAACAAGTGCTTTCACGCGAGCTTTCTCGAACAAAAATCAGGCATGATATCATCAATAATGCAATCGCTTCACTGCTCAACTTTCCCTGACAAAACTGCTTCCAAGCAAGCAGTAATTTCTGCTGGGTGTGTATTTATTGTTAACTATGCACTTATGCAGTTCGCTTCCCTTAGGATTTAATAATCTTGACCCCAACAATGAACGCTTACAATCAAATAAAATAAGTTAGTAGAAAAATTAGTAAAAAGTCTGGTATATCAAGTGTACTAGTTTTCAGCAATTTTTTTTTGCTGAAATTCCGTTTTCAGCAAAAGTTTTAGTTATATTTTTTTAGCACTAAACTAATTTTGAGCTAATGTTTTACTAATTTATTTTTCTACAAAAATTGTGCTGATAACCGCTTTTATAGCGTGGAAGGCAACCAGATAGACAAGAAATAGATGTCGTAGCTTGTCTGGATGTAGTACAGACAACGGAAATGATAAAAAAGAAAAACAACTCCACATAATTTCTATATTTAAATTTTCAGCAAACAAATTAACTAAAGTAAAATTTCGCTACAAGTGTTTTGAGTTTTTTTAAATCTACTAATATTCAGCAAAAAGTTTAGTGATTTTAGCAAGGATTTTTTTTCATTTGCAATCGACTAAGTGTTTTGCTGAAGATAACTATTTTTTTGGTAAAAATTAGCTCGCTGATTTTCAGCAAACCTTTTGCTGAAATTACCAACTTTTTTGCAAGCACGCTCCTGACTAAAAATTTGCTGACACAGCAAATTTTTTTGCTGACTTTACTGACTTTTTTTTGAGTGTAGCATTGTAGTCACCCGCAGTGAAAAATCTTGGCCCCAAACTATTAAAAAAGCTTTGAAATTCTTGGCATTTAACTGAAAATCTCGGGGGAAAATAGATGGCAGAGAAAGTTATGCTTTGTGAATCGCATTTAACTTTGATACAAGTAGCTTGCAGATAAGATTTACTTATTTCATCAACAGCTTCAAATTTTATTGTTGATTTGATCAGTATTGCAGCACCAGCATGAGCTCTATCATCTGGATGGTTTGCTGTTATCAGTTCAAATCCTTTTATTTTAAAAAAAGTGCTGCTGGTAAAAAGCCTTTCTGACACTAATAAAATATCAATATAATGTAATTTAAGAAATAACTCCAGTTCCTGTGTGTGATTGGAAAGCCCGTTAGCATTCCATATTGCAATATTAAAATTTAGTTGCATAGTTTTGCTACTAATACTGTCATCATGCTTAAAAGCTTGTTTGTTAACTCAGTAAGAGACCAACCGTTAAAAGATAAAAACTAAAATAATATGAAAATAAAATACTATTTGCCACTCGTAGACTCAAAATAAAAACGAGTAAAAAGGTTAAAGTCGGGCATGCCGACTATACAATACCCTACACCAGTCTGGGTAAAAGCCAACTAATGTTTGGATCCGAAATTCGAATGGGTTACAATGGGGCTTGTGTCAAAATTTTCTATAATGTGAGTCAGCGCACCAAATTTCATTAAAATATCTCAATATTTGCGATCTGCAGTTTGTAACCAAGCCAATTTTGGGGGGACCCTTATATGGGCTCTAGGTCTAAACATGGACCGATGTTCACCAAAATCAATAGGCTTTGTCCTTGGGCTGACATAGGTCGGTGTAACAAATTTCATCCAAATATCTTAATACTTTCGACCTGTAGCGTATAAACAATATAAACTTGGACCGAAAATTTCACCAAAAATCAATAGGCTGCGTTATTGGGCCAACATAGGTCTGTGTACCAAATTTCATCAAAATATCTTAATATTTACGACCTGCAACGTATAAACAATATAATTTTGGTAGGACCCTTATATGGGCACTAGGTCTAAACATGGACCGATTTTAACCAAAATCAATAGGCTTCGTCCTTGGGCCGACATAAGTCGGTGTACCAAGTTTCATCAAAATATCTTAATATTTGCGACCTGTAGAGTGCGCACAAGAATGCATGGACAGACAGACAGACGGACGGACATCGTTAAATCGAAATAAAAAAAAAATCTGAGCCGATCGGTATACTATAAGGTGGGTCTAGGACCAATATTTTTTGGTGTTACAAACATCAGCACAAACTTTTAATACCCTGACCACGTAGTGGGGTAGGGTATAAACATTTATCTGTTGGGGGTTTCGACAAAATTAAAATTTTTAAGAATGAGCAACACGCCAAGATCCAAACTACATAGAATTATTGTCCCTAAAGGATAATGCAAGTTGTCTTTATATTTACAGCTGAACCCCGATTTGCGACCCTTTTGCGACAGACATAAAATTGAGAGTATTCATGGCAATCGATTTTTTAATTAGAAAAGATTTAAAAGCATCGTTTGAAAATTTTTGTTATAAATTCACTGGTCCAGGACTTCCGTCTGTCCCAAAACGGGCACAAGCTGTCTATCGCCTGTATTTCGGTTACCCAAGCCATTTGTTTGATTGCTACAACTTAAATTAAATTATTGAAATTTTAGTTAGTCGGCAACAATTAAAAATATATTATTGTAAAATCCACTTTTCGCAATATTTGGAATAACTGGTTTATTGAATTTAAGCATTTAATAAGTTTTAAAGCAAATAATAAATTATCGTGTTTATTGAATTTAAGCATTTAATAAGTTTTAAAACAAATAATAATTTGTTCTACTCGTAAACTAAATATAAATTTACGATGGTATATAAATTCCCAATATACTAAGAAACGATGCTGTATCGTTAGTGATATCAATCTCAAATAAATTAACGATATTATTTACGATACATAAGTACGTATTTTGTTTTGAAATAAACTTCAAAAATATATTACAAAAATTAAATTGATGCTACGAGTCATAGCCTGTGCAGAGGGCTGCCGGTTCAATCCCCGGTCATGGAAATACACAAAAAGTTTTTCATATAGAGACAAATTAACAATTAAAAATTACTTTGATAAGTTGACACATAAACTAACCACTGACGATTCTTTGGGTGAGACGAAACTGCGGCAGTCTGGTGATTCCCTTGTGTCTGTTAAATTTTTCAATAAAAATGTTTTCTTCTTCTTCCTATAAATCAGCTCTAGAAAAAATTCTTTAGTAATAATTTTCTAATATTAATTACAATTGTCCTATGCGACGGTTACAAACACTTAACTAAAAAAAAAAACTTGGGAATTTTTTGAAATTTTGCTCTTCAAACTGATTTGCAATTGCCCAATAAACCAAACGATATCGTTTCGAATTCGTAACGATATCATTTCGATGAAAAGTTTGTCCGAGAATGATATCATTAGCGATTCATAAGTAATAGGTACTGTGAAGAAAAATCCAGATTCGTAAACGATATCGTTTTTCCATTAAATAACGATATCGTTATGATATCGAAAATATCATGCAGCGCGATAATATTTTAGCCATATTAAAAAAATATTGTGATAAAACTTTTCCATACAAATATGATATCATTAATGATATCGAAATAAATAAAAAATATGATAATTTTAACGATAAAACAACAATATATTGCATCTTTATAATTACAATTACATATATTAAAATACAAACTAAATAATTAAACAAATACATGAAATAAAAACCATTTCCATAATGCGATAGCCCATTTTTCGTCCGCGTTTGATGGTGATTTTCAGCAGATTTCCTATAAAAATATAAATTGTGTGTATTAGTTTGCTTTTAATTCAAAAATTTACATGTTAATACATACCAAACTGTCAAACAAGGTGTTTAGCTTTAAAGCATGATAATTTTAAGTGTTTAAGGGAAGAAAACTGTACTATAAAACACTTAAACACTGTTCAAAATTAGAGCGAACAACAAATTTACACGCAAACAAAATTTGTTCTGCACCAAACTATTAATTCGTTGGGATATGTTTTAGTGTAAATCCGTTAAATATTAAAAACCATATCAAACTGCACTGGAGAAAATAAATTTAAGACCAAAATTTGATTATGAATTATTCGAAAAGTTTAAACCTGCACTTGATAATATTTGGTATAAAGTTTAGTTAATCTTAGGAAGAAAGAAAAAATAAAATTTAATTCACGTAAAGATAACAACAAATTAACATTATGTTCAAATTAAATAATAATAAAACCAAAATTGAACATTTTTCATAAATAAATTAAAAGCAACAAAATATAATAATTATCTTAATACTAATGATTTGTGAGAGAACCACGGTTGATTAGAACTCCGTCATTAAATTTATGAACCTTTTATATCATTTTTGTTTGTTTGCATTCTTTAAAAATTTCATTTTAGGCTTTTTACGTTTTGGTATTGTTCCCATTGGAAAAATTTTAAAAACTGGCGCATATTTCATAACGAAATAAATCCTCAAATTTGGTGTATAAGCGTAATAGAAACGTAAACGTATTGCCTCTTTTTGCATTGAAATAAACAAAACAATTTCCTTAATTACACATCAAATTAACCTTGTAATTCCACTAATATATTCCTTTAGGAATTTGTTGACATCATACTGTGCGAGTACTGTTACGATGTTATTATAGTGAAATTTTGATAATATTAAGTAAATTTAATTATTCAAAACAGGTATTAAAATTGTTATTATTTAATAAATTTAAAAAGAATTCGCAAACAAATAAAAGTGATTACTTAATTCAGAGTGAAACAGAAATTTACTTTTTTACCCCTCAATTCATAAATGCTTTGTAAAGTTATAGCAGGTTTACAAAACGTCATTTTCATACAAAATTTGTTCAATAAACCTCCTATAATTTTACAAAGCGTTTATGAATTTAGGGGTTAATATGTAACTTTTTACGTGTACAAAATTATAGATGATTTGCAAAAAATATTTTGTTTTGTTTCGGATGTTAATAGTCGAACCGAATTTACTCGTATATAAATCTATATGAGTTTTATTCATGTAAGCAGAGATTCAAAGCATTATTTCCTTATTTAAAATTTATCATTCTGCATTTATAAATAACAATTTATGAAGTTATTTTCTATTGGCCACTACCAGGCCAAGTTTAAAATGGCACAAGAAAGTTATAATTGGTTGGCAAAGTGACACGAAAAATGTAAAAATATGATTTGTTTTTAGGGATTAAATAAGTATTTTACAGTTAAGTGCTAAAGTGTTACCATTGTAAATTACAATAGAACACTCAAAATAATACGTCTGTTGGCTGGACAGAAAAATGTGTTACTTTAACAAAATGTATTCCTGTTTTTTTGGCTTAAAATAAAATTTGTTGATTTTAACAAATTCTTTTGTTAAATTTAAATTAACTACAGTTTTATCTGTAATTATACTGAGTTGTAGAATTTATCCAAATTTAGGGTCTCGGGACCCTCCCCGGGCTTAGTCCATATCATGTGAGGGCATATAAAGGCACTCCAGTGGAGCAAACATTTTGTCCGTCTTGCTCTATCTCTATGTATGAAGAGGAAAATTTTTATTAAAAATTTCCGAGGGTCCAAGGCCCCGCCAAGGTCCATTTTTGGATAGAGATAACCCCTTTCACTGGGGTATTATACGGCTAGGGGTAGTCGAAATTTTCATCAATTTTGCTCTGTCTCCCTTAGTTTTCGAGATATGGGCCATTTTAGAAAATCGGGAGGGAACGAAATAGCGCCATCTTTAAAACTTGGGATACATTGGCGGCGCCATCTACCGAGCAATAACAGTAATATGAAAATATTATATTTTAACAATAAATTTTGTAAAATTTAACGAATGTGTTCTTAATTTTTTTTTTTTAATAATTTTGAAAATTAACACTCGAAATTAGTTAAAGTACTGAGGATTTTTAGTATTGTGTTAAACGAAGATAACAAAAATCTTTGCTTAAATCAGTGTTTCAACTAAAAAATTGTTAAATAGTCAAATCGATTTGAAACCCGTTTGACAGATGTCTCTACTGACGTATTATTTTAAGTGTAGTAATCAAAAAATATATACAGTTTTTAAGCACAAAGTTTGTAATTTTAACTAGTCAAATACAAAAAACAAAATGTGTAAAAAATTTGACTAAAGTATGGTTACAAAATCGACAATAACTTAAAAACGATTCAAAGTATAAAATTTGTTTTTTGGTATTATTTATTAGGTAAGATTGTGCCCTTTAAAATGGTATGCATATCGATTTTTTTAATGGAAGGGTCAAAGGTCATTTATTGGGGTTTTGATTACAAATTCTAGTTGCTCGAAATGCGCATTTTTTAAAATTCTTAAAAAAAGATATGATTATTGTCAAATTCTCTTATCATTGTCGTACCTAGACCATTTTTCTGGGGTGGGCAAGTGACCCATTAATTTTCTGCTGTTTATTTGCCCATTCTCACACTCTTAATCCCAACAAACACTTTCGGCATTATGCTTACAATTTTTTCACAAAAAAAAAAAACTTAAAAATGATTCCTTGCCTTCTAATAAAATGTTCATACATTTTCCTATCAAAATCGCCATATTTTTATACAAAACTCTGAAAAGTGCATCTATTTTCTGAAGAAAACCTCGTACAATGAATGTGTTCCAAGCTATATTTTCAGATTATTATGATAGAGAAAAGAAATCTACCTGTCTAATTCATCTACCTCGGACGAATCCTTTCTAACCCCATATTCTGATCACTTAAATTACCGAGGTGGTCAAAAACAGTGAGATGTTCATCTTACAATTTATTTTTCTACAAAATATTGAAATTTCATAGTAATGTTTAGTTTGAAGAAACTTCCTAGTTAGATATTAACTAATTATTCATTTAGAAAACTATGAAATCTAAGACATTTAACTCACCAAAAAAGATTATGCGTTATATTTCAATTATTGAACAACTTTGCGATTCTAATAATTTTTCTTAAAGAAAAACTCTTATGGTCAACTTTATAATCAGAACTAAGACCGATTTGTTTCTTAAATATTTCTTAGGTAAGAATTTTTCAAACAACTTTCTTATTTAAAAAATATTTAAAACAAAAATCGATCTTAGTTCTGACTATAGAACTGACCCTTACATTTCAACAACTTAGCTGCCTAGGAATCTAGTAGAGATTTTCCCAAACCAAAAACACAGGATTAATTGATATAAAAAAAAGTAATATTGTGATACTTTTTGCCATCAAAATTATAGATAAAAGAATTGTAGGTAGATTTTTTTTAAAATTCTGGGGTGGGAAAAAATCAGTCTAGGGTGGGCTTAGGCCACCCCAGACCGGCCTAAGTCCGCCCATGTCTCTTATACATTTGTGTGAACAATTTAAGGTGGTATCTCGATTCGTTTCTGAGTTATAGCCAAAAACATTGTCATTGGTATTTTATTTTGTGAATTAATACATCGCACTTGATCTACAAGAGGGTATTAACAAAAAATTTTAAATTTCACTTTTTGCAAGAAATCAACTAACAACATCAATATCTATCTACTGTAAACATTTCAACGCAATCCGATTACTCTTTCATCTCGAAAACCACATTTGAGACAATTTTCGATAGTGTAGTGACTAACTTTATATCAACAAAAAGGTATTATTTTGAGTTAACACAAAAGTTGAAATAGAAATGCATCGTATGTTTTCATAAAAAAGGTATAAAAAGGTACCTTAAAAGTAATCAAATTGTTTTATTTAAATTTGGTTGTATTTTGAGTTGATACTGTTTTGTTGATAAAATTTATTTTATTTTATGATTTTAATTCGAAATGTAACTCTTTTTATGATAAAATTGTTCACATTTTTTTTGAGTTGTGACCCTTTTATGAAATAATTCGATCCTTCTTCTTTTGTCAACAAACACATTTTTTCACACAAATTCAAATATTTGTTGTATAGGTATAGGCCGTATGTCCAACGTACAATATAAAGGTCATGATTTAAAGCATGATAGATTTTATGATCTTAAGAGCTTACAAGAGCAATGGGGCAAAAATTATTAAAAATGATCCCAATGAAAAAGTTAACTGGCATAATATCATTGGCGGACTTAGGCCGGTCTGGCTTTGCCCACCCCAGAATTTAAAGAAATCTACATATAATTCTTTTATCTATGATTTTGATGGCAAAAAGTATCACAACATTATTTTTTTTAAATATCAATTAATCCTGTACTTTTAGTTGGAAGATAATTTGTTTGAAAAATTCTTACACAAGGAATATTTAAGAAACAAATCGATCTTAGTTCTGATTATAAAACTGGACCTAACCCCCAGTCTAGACTAGCAATAAATATGTTGACATATATTGCAGCAAATGTCAAATTTATGTTATCCTCAGTGTAGACCCCCAAATTGCGTACATATTTATTGCTGGCAATACATGTCGCAATAATTGTTAACGCATCTTCGTTAACAATTATTGCCGACATATTGCTGAGATAAAATGTCAAACTCAGATGACATTTTAGTTTGACATTTATAAAAAAGGACGCCACTAATAAAATAAAAGAAAAAACAGCAAGAAAAACAAAAAAACTAATTAAATTAAGAAGAATTAAATATAATTCAACTAATTATAAATAAAAAACAAAAAAATTTATCGATTTTGGATTTTTACAAGGGTATTTACTAGTAAGTGTCGCATAACCTTCTTCGTTGAATTATTTCCTTTTACGAGATTTTCGTCAGAAAAATAGATGAACTTTCCAGAGTTTTCTATAAAAACATGGCGATTTTGCTAAGGGAATTTTATGAGAGGGGAGGGAGCCACTTTTAAAAGTTTTTTTGTATGAAAAAATTGTAAGCATAATGTCGAAAGTATTTTTCAAGGTTAAGAGATTGAGAATTGCAAATAAACAGCCGAACATTAATGGGTCCCTTGCCCACCCCAGAAAAATGGTATAGGTACGCCTATGCATAATATCAAAGTTTTGCGTGTAGAATACGAAAATCTCAATTCATTTTTTTATAAAGATTCCTATAAAGATAAAGATTTTTCAAAAGTAACTGTCCAGAAAAACAAATTCAAATGCACCAGCAATTGGGAAAATCTTAAGTAAGTTTGTAATTCATTCATTTCTTTATGTTTTTCTGCTATAATTATAATTATAATGTGACTCTTAGTTATGACTGTATTCCCCATGTTTTTGTTGTTGCAAAGTCTTAATAAATTATACCCAGCAAAATCATTCATTACCAAATAAGTGGTTATATAATAGAAATTCATAGCTCCGCACAACTTATTTTTTGGCGTTTAAACTCATTATTTTTGTTTGGCGTGGTCGTTTTTATAAGTAGTCACGCTTACCGGCTCGCTTACGAAAAAATGAGAAGTAAGTAGTTATGAGATTCTGAATAATAAGTGGTTACAAACATGCTTACAAAAAGTTGAATTATAAGTGGTTATCCGACTTCTTACTTGATTCTTAAAAATAAGTAGTTACACAGGAAATACAATCAGAGAAATTAAAGTTTTTGCTAGTGTGTAATTTTAGTACTCGTCATAAAAATTTTAACACAAAACATATTTACATGTAATAAATATAAATGTATAAAATTTAACTTTGTAAAAAGTACTTATTTAAACTATTGCTAGTAAGTCATTATTTTATATTTAAAAGCAATGACTACAATAGGCCGTTATTAGGAAGTCATTATTTTATATTACAAAATAATGCAAAAGGTAATGATATATCATTTCCCAGCAAAATATTGGTAATGACACCTCATTACTATCTGCATTACCAAAAATGATATATCATTACCTTTTGCATTATTTTATAATATAAAATAATGACTTGCTAATAACGGCCTATTGTATGTATTGTTTCTAAATATAAAATAATGACTTACTCGTATTAGTTTAAATAATTACTTTTTACACAGTTAAATTTTTTTATTATATGTAAATATGTTTTGTTTAAGTTTTTATGACGAGTCCCAAAATTACACACCAGAGAAAACTTAAATTTTTTTGAATGTATTTCCTTAAGCTAACAGTATTTGCTTAACTCCTTATTTTTAAGAATCAAGTAAGCAATCGGATAACCACTTATAATTCAACTTTTTGTAGGCATGTGTGTAACCACTTATTATTCAAAATCTCATAACTACTTATTTCTCATTTTTTCGTAAGCGAGCGTGTAAGCGTGACTACTTATAAAAACGACCATGCCAAACAAAAATAATGAGTTTAGACGCCAAAAAATAAGTTGTGCGGAGCAATGAATTTCTATTATATAACCACTTATTTGGTAATGAAAGATTTTGCTGGGTATTGGTAATGCAGACAGCAAAGGGGTGTCATTACCAATATTTTGCTGGGTATTTATTAAAATTTTTGTTTGAAAACTTCAAAAAAATTAAGACCTGGTATCGACACAATCATAAACAAATAAAATTTAAATTTTTTGAATTTTATTGCAGGGTTGGCAGGCAATACCGCTAAAATACCGTTTCCGAAATACCGTTATCCTTAAAATACCGTTACCGAAATACCGATATCCTTAAAATACCGAAACCGAAATAAATGAAATATCGATAACCTTAAAATACCTTTACCGTTATTTTTAGTTCTCTACTCTTGGTTATTGCACGTGGTTATTGCGTATTTTACATAAATTAAGTCAATTAATTCGTTTTGTTTTTACTTTAGTGTGGTATGTACCGAAATACCTGACTACCGTTATCCTTAAAATACAGTTACCGATATAACTGAAATACCGTTAACCTTAAAATACCTTTACCGAAATAACCCAAATATCGTTATCCTTAAAATACCGTTACCGAAATAACTCAAATACCGTTATCCTTAAAATACCGAAATAAATGAAATAGCGTTACCCTTAAAATATCGTTACCCTAATGATAACCGCATTCGTTTCGGTTACCATCCATGTTTTATTCTTGTTTTGTATGAAAAGTTATGACTCTCAGTCTTAGAAATAGGCTTAAGACGGTCACAATGAGTCACAAGTAGGAATAGGCACCTTAATTTAAACACATAATAATTGTTGGCTTTTTTAACTTTGTACATCATTTAATAAAGACTACTCGTAGTAGTATATCTGAAATTAAGGGGGTAATTTTTTAAAACACTTCGGTGAAGTGTTGGGTTATTTCTATAGAAATTGTTTTTGTTACAAAAACAATTTACATTGAAAGTTCCCTTCACTTCACCCAAGTGTTTTACGAAATTAGGTAGTTAGAAAAAAAATGTTCGAGTTAATACCCTTTTGTTGAAAAAAAATTTGGAAACTTTATTAAAATTTCAACTAAAGCATAACAACTCAAAATAATACCAAAAAAAATATCGAGAAGTTTCAGAAAAATGGTATTAACTCAAAAAATAGATTTTTTTGCAATAATTGCAATAATTTAAGAGAGTATTTTCAAAAAATGACAAAAAAAAAGTAATTTTTTCCCCTTG
Source organism: Leucophora obtusa (assembly GCA_949987735.1). Lineage (NCBI taxonomy): Eukaryota > Metazoa > Arthropoda > Insecta > Diptera > Anthomyiidae > Leucophora > Leucophora obtusa. Next base: position 9,234,113 of record OX465295.1, read on the forward strand.
TAAATCGTACACCCTAAAAATTTCATAGTTGCTGATCACTATATTTTCAACTATATCATAGGGGAAATAACCCTCACTATAGCATAGTCAATACGAAGTAGTGAATAATAAGCGAACAATAAACCTATGGAAGAAGTTACTCCCAATGATGTTGTAGTAAAAATACGGAAACTTCTGAAAATAGTAAATATCCACTATATTTAATTATAAATTGGTGATAGATGCTACGAATTCATTTAAAAAATCACGGTTTTAATTAGAAATATTATTTAATGGGGAATTTTTTTTTTATTTAAGATGAGGTACATTATATAATTTTTTTTTAATAAAAATTTGGTCCATCAACAATTTCATCGACATTCTTCGTTATAACTTTGTTTTTCTTCAAATTTGGGGTGAAATTAGCTTTGCTGCTTGTAATGTTCTTTATGTCCTGTAAGAAAGAAATGTTTCATTATTTTTCGTAAAATACTTGAAATCAAACATTTTTGTCTTACCATACAAATTACAGATTCTTCCACGCTATATGCATATGGCTATACTAGTGTCAATTCTGTTTTCCATTGACTTGTAGTCTATTGATTAATATTACAGCATTTTTCTTTTGACGTTGATATTTTGTGAAAGTAATAAAAAGTTGGTGTAAATTTAAAATTATTTAAAATATCATTTACAGGGTAGCTTGAAAATAGCTTTTGTTGGTTCAAGACATAGTTATTAACGATTACCTATAGTTATTTAAAAGTAATTTAAATTCAACTACGTAATTTGTTCACTATGTGACTGGGGAATTTTAAGGGTGTATTAAAAATTTTTTAAGGGCGAGGGATAGCTCTAAAATTATTCTATTTCGCTGGAATTTTTTCTGGATTAGTATTTCCACTAACCAACCCCCGAGGAGCAGTATTCGGGACAACTTTTCAAATAAGGGCCAGTCTAATAAAGGGTTCTTCAATAAGAGCGCTACAAAAGTTTTTTTAAATAAAACAAAAACGGTTTTGGATATCAATGAAATTCTTTATTCCTGTGAAAGTACGTTCGATGCCATTATGTATGGAAATCTATCTCTTTTGCATGGCCACCACGGGCACGCTTGCAGAAGTCCAGACGCTGAACCCAATTTTCGACGGTTTTCAAGCATAAATCGGCCGATATTCGTACGAAGTTCATCAATCGTCGCTGGCTTGTTGGCATAGACCATAGATTTGACGTAGCCCCACAGGAAATAGTCCAACGGCGTCAAATCGCACGACCGAGGCGGCCAATCGAATGGACAATTTCGTAAGATAACACGTTCTCCAAACTTGATTTGCAATAAATTGATTGTGACATTCGCTGTGTGGCTTGTGGCGCCGTCCTGTTGGAACCACATGTCCTCCAAGTCCATATCATCCAATTGGGGCCAAAAATATTCGGTTATCATTGAACGGTAGCGATTCCCATTCACAGTAACGTGCCGGTCTTGATCATCATGGAAGAAGTACGGCCCAATGACGCCGCCGGCCCATAAACCGCACCAAACCGTAATTTTTTGAGGATGCAATGATGACTCATGGAGTACGCTGTCTGACCAGTAACGCATATTTTGTTTATTGACGAAGCCATTCATTATGACGACCATAAATTGGACGTAGCGCTCTTAACGTTGAGGCCACTGACTCCGAATGTCGGTAGTAAATTTTAATAATTTCGACTCGTTGTTGGCTCGTATATCTTTCCATCATGAAATGGCAAACCTTACTGAAGAGAAATGTCAAAAGAGCGGCAAGAAATATGGCGTCGTTGGCTGTCCCTGTCTTTCTACTTTTGTAGCGTCCCTGTTGAAGAACCCTTTATATACTATACAAAATATAAATAAAATAACTAAGAAAAATGAGTCGCCAGCTCCCGGACTAATAGAATGATTTCAATATTCAATTATATATTCTTTGAAAAGTCTATATGCATTCCAATCTGTGGTTAAGCTAATTTAATTCACTTGTACTTTTTTTAGAACCGATGATAATCTCTGATCTCACTGACATTAATGTTAAGATTGATCATTTAAAAAAAATATGTATGCAATTCCTGAATCGCAATAGGTAAAACTTACAAAAGATTATTCAAATATGTATTAAAATATCGTATATATTAAAAATTAAATGGAATATTACCATACAAATTTTCCACCACTTCCAACACGTTCCAATTCATTTGTGACAATTTCTTTATACGCATCTTCTGTTAAAGTTGATTTAGATTTTTCACCTTGATCCTGTGTCATTTCGGATTAGAGTTTTAATTTTGACAGACAATAACGAATATTTAAACTTTAATTACTATTTTGGTAATAACTTAAACACGCAATACAATTAACTTTATTTAAAATTACACACATTGTTTTTTATTAAATACATTTTTAAAATCTATTTATTGTATTTTAGTTTTTTTATTTTCTTAAGTCAACCACACGACTAGAGACTAATAACTGAATCGGCCAAATGACATTGACTTTTACCGATATGTTTATAGTTATTTGAAACATAAATTGAAGAGATCCTCTTTTTCCTTCCTTTCTATATATCAATTATGCATTTAAACTCTCTTTTGGTCTCTGTGTTTTTTTTTTAGTACTTTCACTTTTTGTCAAAGACCCTTGCAATCTCTAGTGCAGTCAATGTGTTAATGCGTGCGTATGTTTTATGATTTGTCAAAAATATAATTTTCAAATTAGTTTTTAGAACTTTTGTACATATATTCAATAAGACTATTTTAAATTTAAATAGTTGCAACACTTTGCCTTTAAATTTTTTATTTAAATGTGTATTTTTTTACTTTCTCTATATTTTCTTAAGTATTGGTCTTTTTTTTAAATATATTGCACATTGTATATTCTTTTTGAATGGAGATTATAACCGATCGCTGTGAATGCGTTTTACTAACTAAATCCACCATACATGGATCACTTCATATTATACGATAATTTTGTGTATGAAAAGCAAGTGTTGTATTGACTACATACAGTGTGTATAGTTAGTACACAAAACACACGGTGAGAGTAATGTCCGTCCATTCGTCCGATCATCCATCCATTCATCAGTATTAGTACAAGTGACAATAAAAAGTACATTAGAGCGGCATTTTTTTAAACCTTAGATTTTTATCAATAATTGTTTGGATTATTGTATCATTAATTGTAAAACTTATGTGGTGAGAATTTGAGAAACATCGGAAAGCTTAACCCTCAGCGACCAGCGACCAAAGTTTTCCATTTTTAATTTTTTTTTTTAAATTCCGATAACAAAAATATGACTAATTTTGGCATGCTGAACACGAATATTTTAAAATTTCTGAAATCGCACCCATTTGACCCATTTTTGTTGCAAAAAGTCATTTTTCAAACATTCCAGAATGAATTTTTTTATTGGTATTCAATTAAGAACACATCAAAGCAAATAACGGCAAGTTTTGTTTTTGTAAAAAATTAACAACGACTGCTTAGCTAGTGGTCAAGTCATTGTTTGTGAGCAAAGTGTTGAACGCAGTGTATACAGTGCAATTTGGTCCAATTTTTAAATTTCTTTAAATAGTTAAAAAAAACACAAATTTAAACTAAATATGGAAAACAAAAGTGATAGTAAGTGCTTAATAGTTTAAAAGAAAAAATTTATTAAAACAAATTTTTTTGGCGAAAAAACTCATACTTTTGACATAACTTTTAATTCAAGTTTTTTTTCTGAAAAATTAACTTTGGATAAGCTTTTAAAAAGTTGGCCGAATTTGGCTGTGTTTAAACAATCAGAAACGTGATAAATGAAGAGTTTTGAGTTTAATTTGTCAATTTCATGTTGCGATTTTTTGCGTTTTTTGAGAAATATCATTTTTGGTAGGAACCCTCCGCTTGCAAAATAGCGAACTTGCGGAAATTTGGTTGGATGAGCAAAAGAAAGAGGAGAAGAATACTACCGTTTACAATTTTATTGTTGGTAAAGCTGAATGCGGCAATGTTTTGAATGAGGAATCGGCTTATGGGAAGGAGAAAGTGCGAATTTTTTGTAAGAATATCTTAGTTAGATGGGAGAGTTCTCATAGGAAGAGAAACATAATTTTTTACAAAAATTAAAAAAAAAGTAAATAATAAATAGAAATATAGAATTTTTTTAAATTTATTTTCAAAAGCATTGAAAAGTGTGGTGCTAAATATGAATAATAATTTTAAATATCGTTTGAAGTGCGTTATCTAAATTTCAATAAAATAGTAAAAAATCAATAATAATGGGTCATATGAATAAAACTTAGCAATTACTTCGAAGTAATTACTTTGGGCTTAGGAATGGCTTTTAACTCCAAATTTACCAATTGGCTGGTAGAATAGGATGAAATGTAAACGAAAAGTTAAAAATCTAATTTCTAGTCTACTCCCAAGTAGACTAGATTTGTGAAGTAATTGCTTAAAAAACCCTGTATTTCCCCCTATTAGTAATATCTATTTTTTATTCATATGAGCCAATGAATTCAAAACTGTTGTGGATTTTACTTGGAAAAAGGTTTGTTGGAAGAACGGACAAATTTTTAAATTTCTGAACAAGAATGATTTAAACAACTAAATCCATTCATGCTTTAAGAAACTTTAAAATAAAAAGTAGTTTTCTGAATAACTTTTTAAGAATTGGTTATCAGAAAAAAGTAAAATTGTGTGGATATTTGATAAAATAGTGCATTTTTTCTTCAAACGAAAGCAATTTTGTTATCGTTCGTTTTTGACAAAATTGTTGCAGTTTCGTTATTTAAACGAACGAAAGCCTGATTTTCGTTATCCATAAACAGGCCGTTAAGTAAAATATTTGTAAAACTGCAGTTTTATCTGTAATTATACAGAGTCATAGAATTTATTAAAATTTAGGGTCTCGGGACTCTCTCCGGGCATAGTCCATATCATGTGAGGGTATATAAGGGCACTCCAGTGGAGCAAACATTTTGTCCGTTTTGCTCTATCTCGCTTAGTTTTCGAGATAAAATTATGAAGTGGGAAATTTTTATTAAAAATTTTCAAGGGTCCAAGGCCCCGCCAAGGTCCATTTTTGGATAGAGATAACCCCTTTCGCTGGAGTATTATCTGCTTAGGGGAAGTTAAAATTTTCATAAATTTTGCTTTAAATTTCTTAGTTTTCGAGACATTTTTAAAAATTGAGGGGGAAAGAAATAGCGCCATCTTTAAAACTTCGGATATATTGGTAGCGCCACCTACCGGGTAATAACAGTAGCATGAAAATATTATATTTTAACAATTAATTTTGTTAAATTTAACGAATGGTTCTTGACAATTAGTTTTAAATAATTTAAAAAAAATTAACACTCGAAATTAGTTAAAGTACTGAGTATTTTTAGTATTGTGTTAAATGAAGATAACTAAAATCATTGCAATTGGTGTTATCTATCACCTTTATTAAAAAAATTTCAATATTCGAAAGTGGTACCTACAAATACGGGTATCCTAATCAAATAAGACCTTAAAGTCGAGTTTCTGTAGAACCAACCAAATTGTGGATTGTATTGATAACACACTCAACTATTAATTGGTATTGGTAAACGAAGTATATACTATATTTGTTTTCCAAACTAAACATATAAATTCAAAATTAGACATTAAAATTAAAAAGTGTTTGTGGTTTAGTGGGTGAGGAGTTGGCCTAGTACTCCAGATTTCCGGGGTCGATTTCCGGAAAAGACAAAAATTTAGATGTTGTTTTTTTAATAAAAATAAAATATTCTTAAGTATAAAAAGTAAATATGGCTAAGAAAATTAAAAGTAGTTGTGGTGCAATGGGTAAGAGTGTGGATTATTAATCAAAATGAGCGGGTTCAATACCGGAGAATTGAAAAAAAGTTTTTTAATTTCAATAAAATTTTGTGGAACATAATAATATTTATGTGGAATATAATATTGAATTAGACAACCGAATTCACGACGAAAAAATATAATTTAATATAAAAATAGTTGTCGTAACCGTACGAATTCGATTGGCAACAAATTCGGTGGCCACAACTGAGACTGTTTCTGGGTGTATGAATTAGCCACACTATAATCAAGGCCTTACCGTTGGTTGGATGGCTAAGCTGTCGAACTCTAGTATAGTTACGTTTGTAATGTAGGAGTGCATGGCTTCGATTCCTACAGCCTACAGGTTGTTGAAAAAATTATTATGTAGAGACAATCTGACAATAAAACATAAACAGTAATATAATTTAATGGAAAATCACTGATGAAGCCTGTCCATAAAAAAAAGACAGAAACTAGATCTAGTCTGATTTGCAAATTAATAATGTGTTTATAACTTTTGAAAAAATGTATATTCTTCTTCTTAGCCTCAAACCTACTAGAAAAGTATTTTAATTAAAGGTGAAAAAAGTTATTGAGAAAAATGTGTCCAAAAAAAATATTTTTATTAAAGCAATTTTAAAAAAATTTCCAGAAAACGAAAAATTTGGTTGCAGTGCGGCAAGGGTTACTTAACCCGATTTTTTTCAAATTCGCACCACATACGTTCTAGACGCAGTCTGCAATAACCCGAACAATTCATACAAAAAATGCCGCTCTAATGTACGATACATGTTGTTTATGTTGAATAAATCACTACGCTCAGAATTGTTTTGTACACATTTAAATACTCGTACAGTAAACACCGCACAAGTGCACACAGGAAAAATTAAAAACGAACTTCCATTACGAAATCGATAATAATAACACTGTGCACGAAAAGGAGACTTTTTTTCCTGACAGATGGGAGACTCAGTGGGTAAAACTAATTCGGGTACGCTGAATCTAGTGGTGCTAGCCGTTTTTCTAGGTTAGCTCTTAAAAAAAAAGATATTTGAGTTTGAAAATTACGGTTTGAAGCACCCCTAAACACTTGATTTTTTAATGTGTTTGTTACTCTACCAAGAAGCTTTGTGTTAAAAATAATCAAAATCAGTCTTGCGGTTCAAAAGTTGTGATTGAAAATGTGAGGACACTATAAAAACCTTTATGCAAATTTTTACTTCTATACAAATTTCAGTACATTTAACGAAGCAATAAAATGTACAATTTTATATGGAAAATTTCGAAGTGTCGTCACATTTTCACTCAGAACTTTTGAACCACTGCACCGATTCTGATCATTTTTAACCCAAAGTTGACTGGGGGAATAACAAATAATCTGAGCAAAAATAAATGGTCAAAAAGTTAGATAAATCGCGTTTTTGGGGTCCTTGGACCCACAATTTTTAAACACAAATATCTTTTTTTCAAGAGCTAATCTAGAAAAACGGATAGCACCACTGGATTCAGCGTACTCGAATTAGTTTTAGCCATCGGGTCACCGGCTTGTTGGATTTTTCAACTAGCACAGTGTAATTAATATTTTAACTGATGCTATAGGTCAGTCAGAAATCGGAACTTGGCAGAACTTCATTTGCGACGCTTTACCAGCGTTTAAAAAAAGCATTTTGCCAGTATTTCTTTTAGAAAAATTTCAGTGATTTACAAACAAAAAAACACTGGCAAATTATTGGCTTAGATTACGATTGCAGAAAGTGGTTATCCAGTATTTCCATTCAGAAATTGCCAACGGTACAAAATCAATGCACTGGTATAGTAATAATTTTATAAAAATGATGACGCTTCGATAAAAAAGTTCTGCACTCAAAACGTTCCGAACTCAAATCCGGTTGTAGGCAAAAAAAAGTTTTTTTATTTTGATTTTGTTAATTAAAAAGTTTTGTTATGCCAATTGGAAACCAATCAGTAAAGTCAGCAAAAATTTCAAATCATCAATTAATTGGTCCATTCAATATACTAGCATGCTTGTCAACGCTATTCCGTTTGTATTTTTCTGACTGGATGTAAGGCTGCATTCACACCTAATTCTTAAACACGTCTTTAGCTAAAACACATATTTTAGCTCTTTATTCTACTACAACTTTTGTAATAGAATAAAGAGCTAAAATACGTGTTTTAGCTAAACACGTGTTTAAGATTTAGGTGTGAATGCCGTTTAACATACATACAGTTGCGAGTATAAAAAATGCAACGCTATGCTAAATCATCTAAGTATGCTTTGAATTCATCTAATGGTTTTTTATTAATTTTTATCTTTTGTTAATATATTCGTTGATGTGTAATTTCATATTTTAAGTCGTTTGATTTGCATTTATTTGTGTGAATTAGTTTTTACGAACTTTTTTTGAAACTAGTGCAAAAAAATGCAACTTTTATGTATTTTACATTTAATCGATTTTATTTGTTACAAAATTCAGCATATTAATTAGGTTTTTATTATTTAGTGGAATATCCATTATTTTTAATTACTCCTTTCATTCGTGAAGGCATGGAATCCACGAGGGCAACCAATTTCGTGAAGGTATGCCTTGATACACCTGTTTGGCAACAATTTCGAAATCCCTTAACTTTAAAAGCTTTTTCTTTCATATTTCGCTGTCTACCAGCTCCCATAGATTCTCTATGGGGTTTAAATCGGGTGACTGTGCTGGCCGCTGTAAAAATTCCACACCGTTGTTACTTAGAAATTGCCTAGCTAAGCGACTGGTGTGCTTAAGATCATTGTCGTATTGGAATATGCTTCCAACAGCCATTTTTCCTGCATGTGAGGAAGCATGTGCTCTTCTAGTAACCGTCTGCGTTTAATCTGTCATCAATTTCGACTTCTGGTCCAACACCATCACGGGAGAATGCACCTTAAAATAAAAATTTAAACAAGTGTGTTATATTTAAGAAAACGAGTTCATACCCCAGAGCATAAGGAATCCTCCGCCGTGTTTAACACGTTATTTCTAGTATCTAAGAGAGTACCGTTTATTTGGTGGTCTGTGGATGAACTTCAATCCATAGGATCCAATATATTTGATTTAGTTTCGTCACTAAATGAAACCTTTGCCCATTTTTCTTTTGCCCAGTGCCTATGACGCTTTCCAAAATCGAGACGCTTCTTTGTATTCACTTTACTTATGAAGGGTTATGAAGGACGTTTTGCTAACAAGTTTGCTTCCTTTAAGCGTCTATGTGCAGTATGAACTGCGACGGTTGCGCCCAAATGTTAGTTCTACGGCGGTCTTATTGGGGTCGCTTTAACAATAGAAATTATATTTCTGTCCTATCTTTTAATTGTTTTTCGGGGTCTTCCACTTCCTATTTTTATATAAATATAACCGCGAGCCTAATACCGAGATCCAATTCGTGACACATTGGACTTGTTTCCTTGAAACATATTTCCGATTTCAAGTAAAGGATTGTCCTCCCAAAGCGCTGTAATAATAGCAGCACAGCTATCACTTGATAGTTGTTTTTTGTAAATAATAAGCAATTTAGTTAATTTTGGTTAATTCAGTTCAAATTTCGTGAATAAATTAAATTTTTATACTTACCTGATACATATTATTCTTTCGTTGCATTTTTTTTTGCTCGCAAAAAATAGGCACTAATTTAAAAAAAAGTTCGTAAATACTAATTCACATAAATAAATGCAAATCGAACGACTTAAAATATGAAAATACACATCAACAAATATATTAACAAAAGATAAGCGTAAATAAAAAACCATTAGAAGAAATCAAAGAATACTTAGATGATTTAGCGTAGCGTTGCATTTTTTATGCTCGCAACTGTATATGTACACATAAAAAAATACTTTAGTAAAAAAAATCAGTCAAACGTTTTTACTAATTTTTAACAAATTTTTAGTTGAAACACTGATTTAAATAAAGATTTTAGTTAATTAAAAATCCTCAGTATTTTAACTAATTTTGAGTGTTAATTTTCAAAATTATTTGTATTTTATGTTAGAACCCGATTGTTAAATTTTTCACAATTTATTGTTAAAGTATAATATTTTGATGTTTCTGCACCCAGAAAACAGATTAGTGCTTACAACCGAATTTATTGCCAATCGAATGCTTCGGTTGTGACAACTGAATTTTTCAGTTGTGACTACCGAATTATTGTTGAGGCAGTAGAAATTCTGTTGCCACTATCAAATGACTATTGACTCTACTGATATTCAGTTGTCACAAACGGAAAATTCGGTTACCACAACCGAACCATTCGATTGGCAACAAATTCGGTTGTAAGCACGATTCTGTTTTCTCTGGGTGCTATTTATTATCCGGTAGATGGCGCCACCAGTGTAGCCGTAGATGGCTGTAGTTTTAAAGATGGCTTTATTTCTTTCCCTCCCGATTATCGCCATTACCGCCATTATCTCAAAAACTAAGAGAAGAGCAAAATTGGCGAAAATTTCGACTGCCTATAACTGTATAATACCCCCGTGGTTATCTCTATCCAAAAATGGACCTTGGTGGAGCCTTGGACCCTTGGAAATTTTTAATAAAAATTTTCAACTTCAAAAACGGGCAAAACGTTTGCTTCTTTGGAGTATCCTCACATAGCCTTATGATGATATGGACCAGGTCCGGGGAAGAGACCCTATAATTTGAACAAATTTTACACTCAGTATAATTACAAATAAAATTGTGGTTTTACTAATTTTTAACTTAAATTTAGAACTGTTTGAATTTAAAAGAAAAAAATTTGTTAAAATCAACAAATTTTATTTTAACCCTTTCGACACCAAAGTTGCCTACAAGCAACTTCATTATGTGCCTATAACTCCCGTTATATTTATTTTTTTTTTCTAACAAATTTTTTACTCAGTAGCATTTCAGTTCTATAATACCTGAGTATAATTTCATATAGCAGCCCAGGTAGAAAAATACAAACGGCACAATGTCGGCCCGGTATTGGAGACGGTAGTAAATGTACAGGCAATGCGTCGGATTTTCAACTTTCAATGTACTGGTATGTTGTCGAAATGATAACACCAATAAACGCTTGGCCGTAGTTGTTTCCCAACGTTGGCGCAGGCCTGGGATTTTATTTTTTTGGTATTATCCCAGTACATTTAATAACAAATTTAGTAGTTTGCTAGTACTTTACTGTCCTTTTAGTGTACATCACAGATTTTTAATGCATTCTTTTGAAACTTCACAAGAAAAGAATGGCTATGTCTGTCTTACATAAATAATTGTGTAATAGATGCAAAAATACATAAAATTTATAAAATTCTTAATTTTCATAAATAAAAAAAAAACTCGTTGATTTTCAGAAAAAGAGTACTGGCAAAGCACGTTTTAAGTAGTACCGGCAATTTGAAAAAAACAGTGCTCTCCCAGTACAATTTTTGTTGCAACGTCGGCAATTTCTACCTGGGAGTCTTTGGTAGTGTTCATTTGCGAGCTATTTTTCATAGTGTCAACACACATTTTTTCTCACAGCAAAATTTAAAGAAAAATAAAATTAAATTAGTCTCAAAAATTGTGTGATGAATAAAATTAAAAAAATCAAAATTTTTAATGTAGATTTTAGTAATAGAAAAAATATAAAATTAAAATTTTTCAAAAATCTTAACCCGTTCGGGACCGGCAGCATATTAATTTTTGAACTTTAATTCCGAATATCTCTGCTGGGGGGTGCTGCAAAGCTAAAAAAGTAATAAAAAAATATTTCCTTGGCATAGATCTGCATTTACAAGAAATTTGGTGGGAAAATTCCCAGCCATTTAAAGTTGGGGTCGAAAGGGTTAACCAAAAAAAAAAGTAAAGTTAAAGTAAAAAATTTGTCTGTTGTTATTATAATATAAATCCAACTTTTTTTTGGATTTAATAAATCCACTTTTTGTATGAAAAAATCTAAATCCAGGTGATTAAAAAATGCGCTTATTATATTGAGTGCAGTGAGATTAAAAAAAATTCTATAGGCTCAAGAAATTTATCTTTTTTCTTCGAGCCTTTTTCGATTTATTCAAAAAATATTAAAATTTATTTGTATTTCTGAGTCATTTTTGAAATTGCTTAATGCAAACGATGTATTTAGCAATTTGCCTCAAAATTTTATGGCTTTTATGATTCGTTTTAGGACACTCATGTTTTCGTACAAAAAATCAGTAATTTTTGACAAAAAATTTCTCATCAGGGAACCTTAAATTTATTTATGTTAAAAAATTACTAGAGTTTGCTGTTCGGTTTTATTCGAAACCGAAACCGCGGTTTTTTTAGCCTCAAAACCGAAACCGAAAACCGACAAAAATAAGTCGGTTTTCGGTTTCGGTTTTTAAATTTTTCTTAAATACTTTAACAAATTAAAATAATTTAATAAATTGCAAAGATTCATAAAAGAGCTCTAACACCTTCTGATGCAGCCTCCGAATAATGGAAATTATTGGAAAGTTTATAATTTTCTGAGCCATTATGAGTTATTTATTATTAATTTTGATGCACTCATAAATACGAGTCCAATATGTTTCATTTATAAATCTAAAATTTGAGCACTCTGAACAATTTTTAATGAACTCATAAATACGAGTCTAACATGCTTATTTGTAACTCCAAAATTTGAGTCTTCTACGAATAAAAATTTCAGAGCGCTCAGTAAAATGTCGGCTGGGATATTATTGAATCTTGAATTTCAAAAAGGGCTCAGCTCCTATTTTTCAAAATTTTGTATTTAATTGTAATTAAAATTTATATTTAGATATTTAGTTTCACATATTCCGTTCAGATTTTAACCCTGTATTTTTCAAAAAGTCCTTTTTCGTAGTCTGCGAAATTTATAAATTTTATATTTATATTGTTTTAAATAAATTGCTAAAATTTAAATTTATACTCTTGAAAATACAGATTTAGTTGCGGACAAAAGAATAAAAAAAATTTTATTCATAATAGTTTTCCGCGTTTTTTCCCGCAAAGCCCTCGAAACGGCGTTATTGCATATATTTGAGTGAGAAATTCAATGAAATTTTAAGTAATAAGTATATTGTGCGTTTTAAACTATTTACTTTTTATACTTATTTAATTATTTAAAAAAAATTCTATTATTAGCACAAGAAAACCGAAAATTAACCGAAACCGCGGTTTTTATAATTTTGAAAAACCGAAACCGCGGTTTTCAGATTTTTCGGTTTTTAGCAAACTCTAAAAATTACATATTTATTGCAAAAATCTACGTTTTTCAGGACTGAATCGACTCATTTGAAATTAGTGTTTTAATTTACTAAACTTGTGCGTAGAAAAGCATGTTTTCCATGTAATTGTAGGCATAAAATACGTAAAAATCCACAAAAATGCGTTTATTTACTACAGCTGTGTATAAAGTTAAAACACATAAAGCCAATTTTTTTTAAAATAAAACAAATTCATTTTTAGTAAGTATTAATCATGAGTTATATACTCATACTAATATACAATATATAAAATTAAATGAAAATAAATTAAAGTCGGGCATGCCAACTATATAATACCCTACACCAGTGTGGTTAAAAGCCAACTATTGTTTGGATCCGAAATTCGAATGGGTTTACATGGACAGCATTTTGTAATGAAGGGGGTAAGCTCTTACTTTTCTATTACAAGACCTATTATTTTAACAACGGCATGTACATCGACGTAACTCCTTACCTAGTAAAATTATTCTCAACTTACAGGTAGCGACTTTTCAAACACCTTTTGTACAAATTTAAAATTTTTTAAACCGAATATCAATTTCAAATTCACAGATTTTAACAAAAAATTTAATTACTAAAATTTTATAGAAAAACAAATTATTTATACCAATAAAATATCCAAACGTATGAATTTGGAATTACAAGTAATGCAAGGCTAAGCCGCAAGGGTCCAAAGTAATGCAAAGGTAAGTGGTTTGTAGAGTTTCCTAAAAACCGAAAAATTTGAAAACCGCGGTTTCGGTTTTTCAAAATTATAAAAACCGCGGTTTCGGTTATTTTTCGGTTATCATGTGATATTAATAGAATTGTTTTAAAATAATTAAATATAACAATATTCTACCTAAATATATGATAATTAAATATGCAGAAAAATTAAACAGTTTAATACATCCAAGATATCTTTTAGAATTCGATTGAATTTCTCACTCGAATATTTAAAGGCAATAACGCCATTTCAAAACCTTTCCGGGAGAAGAAATATACGCGGAAACCCGTTATAAATGATTTTTGTTTTCTTTTTTCGGCAATTAATTATAGATTAAATTTTTGCAATTTGTTTAAAACAATAAAAAGTTAAAATTTTTATAAATTTCCCGGAATACGAAATAAGGCTTTTTGAAAAATCGGCGAAAATCGTAACTGAATATGTGAAACTCAATGGTCCTTACTATAAAAAGAGTATTTTAAATTTAAAGTCGACTTTGTTTTTAATCATTCGGTTTTGTCCATTTTGTGTATGAAAACCCTACAAAAATATTCATATTTCCACACATTTTGATTGGTTGAAAATAAATTAACCAATCAGAATTCTCCAAAAATAAATCGGGTCAAGGCATACTGCCACCCAATATTTTAAATAAAGTCGACTTTAACTAAAATATAAATTTGAAAATTTTAGATAGAAAGGGCGAATATCTCTTTAACCACTTGACTTTTTGGTGCAATTTTTTACTTAAATTTTAAGCTTCAGTTTATGTTATCCGTAATAACAAAAACAAAAAATTCTTTAAAGCAGTTTTTAATGTAGAAAATGTTCATTACAATTAAATACAATATTTTGTAAAATAGAAGCTGTCTTTTCGAAATTCAAGATTCAATAATATGCAAATTAATTAATTATTTTAATTGGTTAAAGTATTTGTTAAAAACCGACTTATTTTTGTCGGTTTTCGGTTTCGGTTTTGAGGCTTGAAAAACCGCGGTTTCGGTTTCGATTAAAACCGAAAAGCAAACTCTAGTGGTTTGATATATTACCAGGTAATATGCATAGTAATACCCACATATTACCAACCCAGTGTAGAAATGGTAATGACATACATATCATTATTTTTTGGCTACCAGTAATTACACCGAAAGAAAATCGTAAAATATACGAAATCTATAAAATTTTTGCCAACACTTTTCTATACTACGAAACAATTATGTAAAATGCAATTAAGTTTCTTATATTTACCAAAATATTTTTGTTGCTTTAAGAAAAAGTTAATTTTTTAAAATAATAAGGGTTTTCACAAGGGGTGTACTATTTGTTGTATCGTTGTATCGTCCTAACAAAAAACAGAGTTGTTAAAAACTAAATTGAAAAAATACAACATTTGAAAATAGCACGATACAATATTTTTACGTATGTTTAGTGTCCTATGTTTGAGTGTGCTAACCGATAGAAAACTGAATAGAAAATCGTTGTTAAACACAAATAAAAATTTTAACAACTCTGTTTTTTGTTATGACGATACAACGATACAACAGATAGCACACCCCTTATGAACAACCTAAATATATTTTTAACAAAGTAAGATTAACTTTAAAAATACATTTTAAACTTGTTTTTACTGTAAATATTCTTATACGATTATTTGTACGAATTTGGTAAAATTAGATTCAAACACAATATTACATTCATATGAATTAATTTCATTTATTCATTAACGGTTAATTGTGAAAAAGAACTTAAAAGTTAATTAAAATGAATTCAGTTTTAACAAAGAGGTTAGAAAATAAAGATAATGCAAACCTCTCATTTGTTGAGAAAAAATGTATAAAATGTGGCTGAAAATAGGAAATTGAAATTTTTTCGCACATTTTAATTGATAAATTTATATTTTTTATTGTTACTACTGATAGGTTGCGTCATATTTATTATAATTTAAAGATAAAATTTGGTTTTCCTTAAAAATTATCGGTTTCCTGCTTACAGGCACAGGTTGTTAGTATAGGGTGATGGTTGGTTTTAAACATAAATTATTTTAAAAATGTTTTTAATCTGAATATTATTATATTATGAATTTATTAGCTGTATTCAAATTAATTAGTTTTATAAGAATAAGAGTCAAAAATAAGTAAATAAATACAAAATAAATATATTGTATATGTTTAGTCAATTAGAAACTTCCATTGTAGTGTTTTCTCCACATTCGGTAAACAAACAAAAAAAGATGTATAGTTTACATACGATTTTACTGAGGTATTTACAATCAGTTTCATTTACCTTTAATAGTTTTGATGAGAATTTGAATGGCAGGAATAACAACACGTTTGTCTCTGTTTATTTTTTAAATTTATCTATTCCTACGAAAAGTCTGTGGTTCTTTGTTGTCACTGTATTTCCCTTGTGTGTGTTCTTGCAAAGTCGCAATTAATAAAATTTATTAAAATTTTTGCTTGAAAACTTAAAAAAAGTTAAGAACTTTAGCGCGATTGTCTAACTTTTAAACAACACAATTCGGTAGTTAAGTTGTCGTTTTCGTAGTAAACTGACAACTTTACTACGAATTTTGTCGTTAAAAAGATAGCGAATTGCCCCTCTATAGTGGGATTCTCTAACTTTTTAACGACAAATGGTATCTGGTATTGACAAATAAAATTTGAATTTGTTGAATTTTATTGTTTGCTGTTCTTTTTCTACTAGTATTTAGCAGAAAAATATCTGCCAATTTAACAGTTTTTTCTGTTCATTTTTAACTAATTTTTAGTTGCTTTTTCTGCTATTTTTACAGATTTATTTCTATGAGTGTAGGTAACCAAATTAAATTTGGTCTTTAAAAAATTCGCTATCTAACTGGTACTCACCAAAATTACAAATTCCACAAGCATAAGCAAAATTGTATCCACTTTAAAATCCGTTGATTTTTATAAAACTGGAAAACAAACATTGTTACACTCACAGAAAACAGTTGGTAGAAAAATTGATAAAACAGTTAAATTTGGCTCATGCGAGGGTTCGGCAATAAAAAGTAAGTTGGGTCGGGCGGACTCCAATGAAGATCGTGAATGGTGGAAACTTTTTCGCTTCCTAAGTTGACTTACAGAGCTTTTAAAGTATCTGGCAGCTATCCATAAATACATACATTGACCTTCAAATATCCTTTTATTAAATTTAACAAATACATAAAATATGTTCATAATAACAACTACTGTATATCTCAACAAAATATTAATTCAAATTATCCACACAGGTCTCATTCAATTTAATAAATAAAAGACCATAACAAATAAAAATATGTGTAGGTATTAATTTAACAAAAATATACACTCACAAGGAAGGTACCCTCCCGTCACCCGCCGATTGTGCTGATATTTGGATATATGATATTGGGGACAAAATAAACGAATATTCTACTTTTTGAGCGGTCCCCGTCAGGTGAAATAATATTTTTGGGGTCTTCACGTTCTTATCATGATTGCCAATATTAATTATATGTAAATTCGGTATGACAAAAATTATTTGTTAGATCAATTGTATGATACATTAAATCGTTTAAAAATTTCAGAAACAAAATGATTTTTGTATCCCATTGTTCACCTCCTAGATTTGAGAGTGAGTCGCTAAAAATGTATAAATATTTGCTAGTTTTCTCTACTCTATCACACATCAAAATTTCATCGCAATGGGTGGTACTCCCCAGGGATACCTTTCTTGTTAGTAAAAGTACAGCAAATGTTATAAATTGCGTAAATCGCTGATTATACGAGTATGTTTAAATTCAGAAAGCCGTTAAATTGAAGACGCACACGATTCAGTCATGATGACCACAGAGTAAGTAACACCTAGAAACGAATATTGAAATAGTTTGGATACCAAAGAAAAGTTTCGATTAAAAAAGCTTGTGATGAGAGTTGTAAAATGTCGATACTTTTGAATACTCAATACTTTTTAAATATTGACTCGTTACTACTCATTATATTCATACTTCTTAAGCCCGCCACATATTCTGGTATTGTGGAAAAAATTGGCAGTTTGTATGTCATATTGGAAGGTTGTACAATGCACAACCACGAAAAGTGAAAAATATTTTGTAATGTGTAGGTCATATTGTACCATTTTTATATAGAAGAAAACAGTGGTGCCATATCTTGTGCAAGAGTACTGCACATCTTATTGTATGGTGCATGGCAAAACGACAATAATATTGGCAATGATATTGCGTAGTATATAGCTAGCTTTATATTCATAAAAAATGGTTGTATTTTCATACTAAAAGCAGGATTGTATTTTCATATTTTTTATATAAAAATTACGCTTTTATACAGAATATACATACTCGTATATCTCTGGAAGTAGTGATTAGGTATTTTTAAATACCTTGAGTATTGAAAAAAACTGCCGGTATTCAGTACCCAAATACCCAATACTTTTACTACACTACTCTTGATATTTTAAAATCCATTTTGAAAATAAACCAAAGAATCTTTTACAATTGGCTTAAGTGACCAATTTGCTAAAATCATGAAAGATTAATGTCTTGTGTAAGCTTTACTTAAAACTAAAACTAGGCCACACATAGATATTGTATATGCAGTGACATTATATAAATTCCATGTGCTTAGCCATAATGAGGTCCATGTCGTTTCCCTATTTTGTAAATAATCATGACATTGTACTTCAGCAATATCTTGCCAAGTGACTATTTGTGGCCTGACTACAAGAAGTGCGTTCATGGCAGCTCTAATACCACTTTGTACAGCTCCTCCTAAACAGCCACGATAACATGTACCGGCAGCTGCAGATGAAGACCAAATTACTCGATTCCAAGGAGTTGTTAAGGGTATATGAGCCAAAGATTGCAATTCGTAACTATGTTGCTGAAATTCTATTGGTATAAGCATCTCCTCACCGAACTTCTCAGCCAATTCATGAAGAATTATCGAACGTGTCAAAGGTTCAATACCTTCTTCATGTACTATATATCCGCTATATATTGTAGGACGATATTCATAGGCGACCAAAAGTGGTTGATGTTTAACAAAATGCCCAGATAATCCCTTAATACGCCAATGAGCATCATTATAGCTGGCTAAAAAACTTGTTATAATAAATTTTGCCTTATCCGCTGGTAAGGGAGGAGCTTGTAATTCCATTGGCATTGGTGGCCAAAAATTTAATTCCTGTAAAGCATTCCATGGTACCGCTAGTATTACGGCATCAGCAATATGATATATATTTTGAGAATCTTTTACTTCCACATGATCGCGATATTGAGTAATTTCAACAGCTTTGTGCCATAATAAAATTTCAGTGGACGTTAAATAAGCAAACATTTTATTCAAAAGATCCTTACTTGAAAACTCCAACATGGTATAATTTGGCGCTTCAATTAATCTGTCAATAGTAAGAAATGTAACGATTAGCCATTTACCATTGTTGTAAATATAAATTCTTACAAATCGATCAATCTTTTAACGCCACCACAGGTATAACAAATTCCCATGAAGTCGTTATAACAAATATCTCGAGCATCTACACCAGATATCAATAGTACCAAATTCATCATATATTTTCGTGAGTTTTTAAAAAACAAGCGATTGCGTATGTGATAATCCATAGTTAAGTGCTTAGACCTTGAGAATAAAAGACAGAAGAAATAAATTTCACATTTGTTATCCTTTAATGCCGGCATCTCTTACTTTATGTACTCGTACCCTGGCCTAAAGTATCCTGTTTTTAGCTCTAATTCTCGTATATAACGCGCGAGTTCATACTTTGCCAATCTGGCGAAAATACCTTCATCCACTTCGCGATAGCTCTTGAGATCCGGCCCCATTATAATTCGTTTAAGTATTGGAACTTTTAAAGTTGTTAATAAACGATAGATATGACATTGATCTTCTGTCATCCATTTGGCACCAATTTCTCCTAAACGAGTTGCCGCAAGTTGACCACCAACATTACTGGAAGCATCTAACACTCTCACCTTTAAACTAGGTTCATTTTGTTTTATCTTTAAAGCAGATGTTAGACCAGATAATCCTGCTCCTATTATTATAATATCTACTTTGCTCGGAGAATTTGTTGCATTTGAAAGTGTCGTATCCATTATTAGAGTAAAAAAACACAATTTGATATTTAAAATATTTCTTTCCGTTCGTTAATATGTTTAAAATTTCAAGGGCAAGCCTTAGAGAAATTTCGAATTTCTATTTGATACCGACTATTTTTCTACATACACTCATAAAAAAACCCGTACAAATAGTTCAAAATTCTGCTAAGATAACTGGAAATATTAAGCGGAGAATACATGAAGGAACATTATCTGGGAACAAAACATATCAAAAAATTTTGTAAACCCATTAACATACACAAATGAACATTCGTAAAAAAATGGGAATTTTTCACGAATGTTCCTTATTGTATTCTCAATGGCCTTGCAACTCTCTCAATATTTTTTATTTGAAAAAATATTATGCGGCTTGGAACAGGAACGAACTCCGACTGGTTAATCAGTGATGGAAAAGGCTCACTTAATCGGGCTCTTATACCAAAAAATGTTAGATCGCTCTTACATATTTAAAAATGTAAGTAACTAAAAAATAGCTTCCTCTTTGGCTCGTTAAAAAATTAAAATTAAATATTTAGATATTAGCAAATATTAGCACAAATTGCGAAAAAAAAACATTTGCAAAAAGCGAAATTTTTGCAACAATATATTCGTTTGCAGAATGTCGATCGCTGATTACCTCTTTTAATTCATTTTCTGTACCATAAAGCCTTTTTCGAATTCCGCCGTTATTTTGCAATTTTTAAGTGCTGTTTTTTTAAATATATAACCTAGGGATTAAATTTTTGTACCATAAAGTCTTTTTTCAAATTACGCTATTATTTTGCAATTCTTTACGTGCGTTTTTTTTTTATTTATAATCTACGGGCTATAATACACATTTCAGACAACAAAGTTTGGTGGCTACCCAAGTAGAAATTGCCGACGTTACAACAAAAATTGTACAGGGGGGGCACTGTTTTTTACGAAATGCCGGTACTACTTAAAACGTGCTTTGCCAGTACTGTTTTCTGAAAATTAACGAGCTTTTTTTAATTTATTAAAATTAACAGTTTTATAAATTTTAGTTATTTTTACATATATTACACAATTATTTATGTAAGAGAAACATAGCCATTCTTTTCTTGTGAAGTTTCGAAAGAATACATTAAAAATCTGTGATGTATACTAAAACGACCGTAAAGTACTAGCAAACTACTAAATTTGTTATTAAATGTACTGGGATAATACCAAAAAAATAAAATCCCAAGCCTGCGCCAACATTGGGAAATAACTACGGCCAAGCGTTTATTGGTGTTATCATTTCGACAACATGCCAGTACAGTGAAAGTTGAAAATCCGACGCATTGCCAGTAAATGTACTACCGTCTCCAATACCGGGCCGACATTGTGCCGTTTGTATTTTTCTACTTGGGTAGTTGAAAAAAAAATCGCGAAAAATAAAATTTGAAAAAAGCAAAATTTTTGCATCAATATATTTGTTTGCAGAATCTAAATCGCTGATTACGTTTCCTAATTAATTTTTTGTACCACAAAGTCTTTTTTCGCGTTCCGCTTTTATTTTGCAATTTTTTAAGTACGTTTCTTTTTAATTTATAATCTAGGGACTATAATACACATTTCATACAACAAAGTTTGGTGGCTAGTTGCAAAAAAAATCGCGAAAAATAAAATTTGCGAAAAAGGAAAACATTTTTCATCAATATATTTGTTTGCAGAATGTAAATCGCTGATTAAGTTTTTTAATTAATTTTTTGTACCATAAAGCCTTTTTTCGCTTTCCGCGATTATTTTGCAATTTTTAAGTGCGGTTTTTTTAAATTTATAATCGGTCTATAGTACCAATTTTATACACAAAAGTTTGGTGTTTAGTTTGCAAAAAAAATAAATCGCGAAAAAAATATTTGCAAAAAGGAAAATTTTTGCGTCATTGAATTCATTTGCAGATTGTTAATCGCTGATTGAGTTTTTTAATTATTTTTTCTACCACAAAGTATTTTTTCGCGTTCCTCTTTTAT
Organism: Leucophora obtusa; assembly: GCA_949987735.1. Taxonomy (NCBI): domain Eukaryota; kingdom Metazoa; phylum Arthropoda; class Insecta; order Diptera; family Anthomyiidae; genus Leucophora; species Leucophora obtusa. The sequence goes on from OX465295.1 coordinate 9,255,938, forward strand.
TTGCAATTTTTTAAGTGCGGTTTTTTAAATTTATAATCTAAGGAGTATAATGCCCATTTCATAAAACAAAGTTTGGTGGTTAGTTGCAAAAAAAGAAAATGTTGGCATCGTTTGCAGAATGTAAATCTTTTAATTAATTGTTTGAACCCCAAAGCCTTTTTTCGAATTCCGATATTATTTTGCAATTTTTTACGTATGGTTTTTTAAAATTCATAATCTAGGGCTATAATACTGTTGGAATAGTATAATTCCATAGTATAGTTCCATTCTTGATTTTTATAACTAAATTATTATTTTCCATCCCTGGTTACAATCGATGTTTTGAGTCATACAAAGAGCGCACATAATGACCCTGCAAACATTAAAAAGATACCTTCCAAGAAGATATTAAAGCCATATCTTCTTATTGTCATTTGAATGAAAATAATCAAGTAGTATTTACTTTGGAATTGTCTTCCTTTTATCACTTGGAAGATAATTCGACGATATTTGGAAAAAAATAATTCAAAAATTTTGTCTTTTGTCATAACTTTTTATGACAATATTTCGGCAATATCATCTTTGTATCATTTGGAAGATAAAGCAAATTTGTTTGAAATCTTTTATCAATTTGGAAGAAATTAAAACTAAATTTGTACTAAAATAATCAAAAGATATATCGGAAATAAACTCGTGAAAAGTTAAGATTAATTGCGCGGTAAAAATCGGCTAAGATGAAATCAAAATAATTTATAAGTTGGTGAATTGATTAGGTATGCAGATATTGTTTTTCCGTTTTTTTTTATTGTACTGGGAGTTTGTTTAGCGATATCCCTTTTATCTTCCATATGAGTTATTGCTTTCATATTGCCTGGAAGTATTGTTTTAGTGTAACAGTTGTTTCCGACGGAGGAAACTTCCGGAATACGAAATTGATATTGCCGGCAATAAATGTTTTCTTCCTGGCGATATGTTCGGAGAATCTTCTTCGTATTGCTATGTTTGCTGGGTGATATTGGTTTGAGTATGTTCCTGTTCCAAGGCACATAATAGAACAAATGCTTTCTCAGTGATAGAGAGTCCCCTAATCTCTTTATTATGTATACTCTTTGCTGTTACCCAAACGCAATAATTCCAGGCAATATCGCTTGGTCAATATTATTGACGAGAAGATAAATCCGCTACATTTTTAGTCATTTTTTATCGTCAAATTATCGCCAGAATGATAAATCCGCGACAATTTAAATAATTTTTATCGCCAAATTATCGCCTTGAAGATAAATCGGTTACACTTCAAAACATTTATTATGTCGATAAAAAGAAGATATTGCCACAATAGCTTCTTGGCAACATATCTTCCAAATGTTTGCAGGCAAGCTGAATGATTTTAGTCGGAAAAAATATGAAATTAATAAAGAAAATTGATTCAAACAACAAATAAGGAATAAAAATTAACAAATAAATGGAAAAATTTAGAATAAAATATAAAACCACATGAAATAGATGCTAAATAGTAATATCGTTTACGGTAATCTATAAGTGTACTTTTTAGCTACGGCACGGTACAGTTACATCACATTTACGTTTACGGTCCCATAATCAGCCCTTTAATTTTAGTGCTGCCGTTTTGTTTTTTTTAATGTGGCTCTTTATGGTTTAGATCTCCACTTCAGTGCTGCCACTTTTTAGTGCTGCCAAGTTTTATTTTATTTAAAATATGGCTCTTTGTGGTTTAGGTCTGTACTTCAGTGCTGGCACTTTTTTTTGAATATTGTTAGGTAGAGATGAGCGATATTTTCATACCGGTGATTTAATCACAGTTATTGATAAATCACTGGTAACGGCAGTGATCAAATATTTCAAGTCGCAGTTACTCGGAATGTCGTTCTTTTAATATTTTTGTACTACTCTTTCTTGCAAACTTCATTGTGCACAGTAATAGATGTTTTTTTTTCAATAACAGTGACTTGCTTTCACACTCTTCTGAATAAAATGTCTCCTTCTATCATGTCTTTGTTACCGGTCGCAACTATTCTTCTTTTAATGCCCAGTTTTTAGGAAGTGGATTATCTTTAAACTTAGTTTAACGAAGTTTGAAACTGGAATACTGCTTTTAAAATGTGATTTATTTTGTTTTATTTCAATAAAGAAATAAATTATACTCAAGAAAAAGTTTTTCCGGCAAATTTTTATTAATATACTTTGAAATGGCTGACAAAATTCGTTTTCGGTTTAACTAAACCAAGTTTAACTGATATCTTAAAAACTCGGCATAAATATTATTTCGTTTATTTATCAGAAAATCGCAGTCTTTTCCATAGAAAAACCGTGATCACGATCACATTTTAAAAGAACAACGATTTGCAAATCACATTTACTGAGAACAATGTTACTGAAAAATCGCCGGATCGCCCATCTCTATTACAAAACCGTGATCACGGTCACTTTTTAAAAGAACGGTGATTTGAAAATCACGATCACTGGTAGCAGCGTTATTCAAAAATCACCGGATCGCTCATCTCTATTGTTAGGGTTTCTAATAGAGATGAGCGATATTTTCATACCGGTGATTTAATCACAGTTATTGATAAATCACTGGTAACGGCTAGAGATGAGCGATATTTTCATACCGGTGAAATATCATATATTTTAATATTAAAAAATATATGTTATATATACTCTTTTTTACTCGGGCATACAATTAAATTTTTTTTTCATTTTGGAATTAAAGGCTAAAAAAAACTATATTCATTTTTAAATTAAAAAAAAAATGGACAAATAAATATATGTTAAAATAAGTTGAAGTTCAATTGTTTTTTCCGTGAAAAAAAATTTTTTCAAAACAACATTTTCTCGTTTTGAATTTTCGTCTTATTGAAATACAACAAAATAAACCACATTTCAAAAGAGGGATTTCAGTTTCTAAGTCCTAAAAACGACCTAAACCAGGCGTTAAGGCTGGTTTACATTATAAGATTTTCGGAAAGATTTTGCAACCTAGCCTATATGTTTTGAATATGTATTAAAAAAAAATCATACCGAAAATCTTATATTTGATACTTAATAAACTTAGGCAATTTTGACATGTTAAAATTAGTTGATTATACACTTTTTTCTTTGCGTTTACTAATATTTAAATAAAAATTTTCACCTGTATGAAAAATGTTTAAAATCTTTTTAATAAGTCGTCGGAAATTTTAAATCCTTCTTTTTAAAACCTCAAGGGTGTGGTAAATTTCAATATTCGAACTACAGAAATTTCTTACAATGAACGATTTGGCTGCTTATTATCTGGAATTTTTTAATTGATTGAAGGTTTTCTTTTTTACAATATGACTAACTACCAAAAATTAACTTTACCACACACGTAAAAATGTATTACAATTATCAGAAATAGTTCTTTTCCATTAATACACAGAAAAACAACTACAGTTGCAGTTAAAAATAATACTATTACCGCTGAAAATGTCCCACTTGTCCTGTAATATCGGATTGCGCATTTAATTCAAAAAATAGTAAAGGTAAAAAAACACTAACAACAAACAATATTTTTTTTTTATTTACAAACAAATTAAAAGCATTTTTGATACGATGGAAACATTTGCGCAGCCCTGTATAAGTATTTTCCAAATCATTTAAAAGTGGATTTAAATAAACAACCCCATAAATTCGCAATCAGTATTACAATTATTTAGATTAATCTATTTAAACATTCGATTATGCTCCATTAAAGAACTTTTGTAAATATAAATGAAATAAAAACTAATTACTTAATCAATTTATTTAAGAAAGACAAAGTCTAATAAAACATTTTGTTGTGCAAAACTAATTCTCTAATAAAATACACTAAAAAAGTTTAGGTAAATAATTTCTAAAAAGTCGTACACTCAAAATAATATGTCTGTTGGTTCAACAAAAGATTTTGTTAAATTTAATAAAATTATTCTTGTTTTTTTTTTGGCTTAAAACCGATTTGTTGATTTTAACAACATTTTTTGTAAATTTAACAAATGTAAATCTAAGAACTAAATAAGTCAAATTACAGTTTCAATTGTACTTTTATGAGTACAAACTTCCCAGAAAAAAGTTATTTTAAAAAAACACTAGAGATAAGACATCAGATCTTAAACTACTAATAACACATCATTATAAAAATCTGCCAAACGGATTCCAAACCGATTTGAGAAGTTTTGAACAAAGTTTTAGTTGAAACAATGATTTAAACAAAAATTTTGGTTAAATTCATTTAACGCAATACTAAAAACCCTCAGTACTTTAACTAACAATTAGTGTTCATTTTCAAAATTATTTATAAGTAATTTTTAAGAACCCATTTGTTAAATTTTACACAATTTATTGTTAAAATATATTTTCATGTCTATGCTATTACCAGTATATCCGAAGCTTACACATGGCGCTATTTCTTGCCCTCCCGGTTTTTAAATGACCCAAATGTAGAACAAGGAAAGACTCCCAACGCGGACCGGCAGATCTTAATGAGCTTCGAACATGTTGTAGAGGGGAAAAACATAAAGGACACGTATTTTTTTTCTAGCTGTCCAAACTCATATTTAAGGGTTTTTCCGTTTTATTTCATATTTCTTCCAAAGTAATATTTGGGGTCAAACGAAAGCCTTTTCAACTACATGAACTTACTGGGTTAACGTTTTACACATTTTTGGACTATACTCCTGTACTTAAAGGAAACATGTAACAAATATATAAGCTAAAAAATTTGTTGAACATTTTTGTCAAAAAATTAAAAAATAACATTTATGCATATTATTATTCTTCAAATTGAAAGATATTCGAATTTTCCAGCTCCTTAAGGCCCCATCAATGTTACTACCTTTTAGAAGTCTACACTCAACCAAAAAAGTATGTAATGGCTACTGAAAATGTTGCTGTTATTACCGGAAATTTAACTGTTTTGAGCCCAGCGGTATTTTTTTGCTAATTTTAGTAACACATGTCTGCAGATCTGTACTACAACAAAATTAGTAGTCGCTACACTCAAAAAAAGTCAGTAAAGTCAGCAACAAATGTTGATGTCAGCAAATTTTTAGTCAGGAGCGTGCTTGCAAAAAAGTTGGTAATTTCAGCAAAAGGTTTGCTGAAAATCAGCGAGCTGATTTTTACCAAAAAATAGTAATCTTCAGCAAAAGTTTTGCTAACACTTAGTCGACTGCAAATGAAAAAAATCCTTGCTAAAATCACTAAACTTTTTGCTGAATATTAGTAGACTGAAAATAACTCAAAAAACTTGTAGCGAAATTTTACTTTAGTTAATTTATTTGCTGAAAATTTAAATATAAAATATGTGTAGAGTTGTTTTTCTTTTTTTGTCATTTCCGTCTCCAGACAAGCTGCGACATCTACATATTGTCTATCTGGATGTCGTCCACGCTATGAATGCGGTTATCAGCACAATTTTTGTAGCAAAATAAATTAGAAAAACATTAGTTCAAAATTAGTTTAGTGCTAAAAAAATATAACTAAAATTTTTGCTGAAAACGGAATTTCAGCAAAAAAATTGCTGAAAACTAGTACACTTGATATACAAGACGTTTTACTAATTTTTCTACTAACTTATTTTTTTGAGTGTACTAAATTTGAGCAAAATTGTTGTAAACTGCAATTCAAATCGATTTGCTAAAATTAGTTAAAAAACTTACTAAATATCAATAATTTTAGTACAATGAAATTAGTATAAATAATTAGTTGCAGCTACTAAATTTCAGTAAACTACTAAATTTCAGTAAACTGTAATTTAAAATCAATCTGCTGAAATTAGCAAAAAAGTGTACTAAAAATAAAAAACTGTAAAATCTAAAAAGATAACTTTTTTTCTTTCGATTGTAAAGATACAATAAAATTTTCTGAGTGTTATTTCCAAACTAAGAATATATCAATAGTAACAAATATAAACTAAACACGAATTGTAAAAAAAAAATTTTAAATTAGTATATTTTTCTGCTAAATTTAGCACTTGGTTTTGAGAAATTAGTAAAATGTTTTGCTGAAATCAGCAGCGAGAATTAGTAAAAAAATCTGTAATTTGTAATAAGAGAATAGCAAAAATGATTACTAAAAAAAAGAATTGTAGTAAAAATCAGTATAAAAATAGTACAGTGCGATTGGAAACTGTTTACAAATTTTTTTACTAACTTTTTTATTTGAGTGTATACAATCAAAAAAGTTAAAAAAGTTTTCACCTTAAGCCCTAAATGGCTAAAAGTTACGGATATATGTACACTCATACAAATAAGTCCGTAAAAATAGCAGAAAAAGTTACTAAAAATTAGTTAAAAATTATGCTGCAGAAAAAACTGCTATTATTAGCAGAATCAGTTTGCTAAATATTAATAAAATGAAAACAGCAAAAAAACTGTTAAATTTACAGAATTTTAGTAATATTTGCGCTGAATTTTTGTTAATTGCAAATAACAATTTAACTTGCTGAAATCAGCAAAACAAATTGCTAAATAATAGTAGAATGAAAATAGCAAAAACAAAAACTGTTAAATCTACAAAATTTTTGCTAAAATTTTCTGAAATCACAAAACTTTTGCAGATTACTAGTGGACTGGAAAAATGTAAAAAAGAAGCAAATGAAATGAAAATTAATAAATAAAAAATAAATGTGTATTTAAAAACATACTTGGGACCAGTTTATTCAATGTGTCAATTAATTAAAATTTTTTCAATTGGTATTGTTCAATGCCTAAATGCCCATTTATAATTGATGAAAAAAGTATTTGTTTTCATGTCTTAATAAAAGAATAAATTAAGAAAAAACAATAAAAATTCGTGTATTTCTTACATTTTTTTTACATTACAATGCTTTTTCTTCAATTATGTGTACATTTCATTACCATTGTTTTCATCAATGCTAATTGAAAAAAATTTCATTGGCATTGAATGGTGATGAAATTTGTGGGCATTGATATTGAGATAAAGTAATGCCAATTATATTTCAATGCCAATGAAAATTTCCCAAGAATGATTTTTTGTAAAAGTGGTAATATTTATAGACAATAATAGGGGTTTTCATATAAACTCGTATTTTACTCGTAAACGGTGTAAACCTGGTATGTTTATGAGTTTAATGTCAAACTCCATACATAAAAATATGGGTTATATCAATGGCCTTGCAACTCTCTCAATAACTTTTATTTGAAAAAATATTAGGCGGCTTGGAACAGGAACGAACTCCGACTGGTTAATCAGGGATGGAAAAGGCTCACTTAATCGGGCTCTTATACCAAAAAAATGTTAGATCGCTCTTACATATTTAAAAATGTAAGTAACTAAAAAATAGCTTTCCTTTGGCTCGTTAAAAAACATAAAAATTAAATATTTAGATATTAGCAAATATTAGCACAAATTGCGAAAAAAAAACATTTGCAAAAAGCGAAATTTTTGCAACAACCCTACGGGAAATTTTAACAAACTGTCACCGAACTGGCCCCTTTATATGAAATAGACTGGTCACTTTTACATGGCGTTGTCATAGGAGGTGGAAATTGACCCCTTGTGACATGTCACAAGACAAATCCCAGGACAGGTCCCTGAAATTGAGAGTTCAGTAACCTGTCCTAGGATTTGTCTTGTGACATGTCACAAGGGGTCAATTTCCACCTCCTATGACAACGCCATGTAAAAGTGACCAGTCTATTTCATATAAAGGGGCCAGTTCGGTGACAGTTTGTTAAAATTTCCCGTAGGGAATATATTCGCTTGCAGAATGTCGATCGCTGATTACCTCTTTTAATTCATTTTCTGTACCATAAAGCCTTTTTCGAATTCCGCCGTTATTTTGCAACTTTTTAGGTGCGGTTTTTTTTAAATATATAACCTAGGGATTAAATTTTTGTACCATAAAGTCTTTTTTCAAATTCCTCTATTATTTTGCAATTCTTTACTAGCGTTTTTTTTTTAATTTATAATCTAGGGGCTACAATACACATTTCATACAACAAAGTTTGGTGGCTAGTTGCAAAAAAAACTCACGAAAAATAAAATATGCAAAAAGGAAAATTTTTGTATCAATATATTTGTTTGCAGAATCTAAATCGCTGATTACGTTTCCTAATTAATTTTTTGTACCACAAAGTCTTTTTTCGCGTTCCGCTTTTATTTTGCATTTTTTTAAGTACGTTTCTTTTTAATTTATAATCTAGGGACTATAATACACATTTCATACAACAAAGTTTGGTGGCTAGTTGCAAAAAAAAAATCGCGAAAAATAAAATTTGCAAAAAGGATAAATTTTTTCATCAATATATTTGTTTGCAGAATGTAAATCGCTGATTAAGTTTTTTAATTAATTTTTTGTACCATAAAGCCTTTTTTCGCTTTCCGCGATTATTTTGCAAATTTTTTAAGTGTGGTTTTTTTAAATTTATAATCTGTGGTCTATAGTACCAATTTTATACACAAAAGTTTGGTGCTTAGTTTGCAAAAAAAAAAAAAAAAATCGCGAAAAAAATATTTGCAAAAACGAAAATTTTTGCGTCATTGTATTCATTTGCAGACTGTTAATCGCTGATTGGGTTTTTTAATTATTTTTTTCTACCACAAAGTCTTTTTTCGCGTTCCTCTATTATTTTGCAATTTTTTTAGTGCGGTTTTTTAAATTTATAATTTACGGAGTATAATGCCCATTTCATAAAACAAAGTTTGGTGGTTAGTTGCAAAAAAAGAAAATTTTGGCATTGTTTGTAGAATGTAAATCTTTTAATTGATTTTTTGAACCCCAAAGCCTTTTTTCGCATTCCGATATTATTTTGCAATTTTTTACGTATGGGTTGTTTAAAACTCATAATATATGGCTATAATACTGTTGGAATAGTATAATTCCATATGTAGTTCCATTCTTGATTTTTATAACTAAATTATTATTTTCCATCCCTGGTTACAATCGATGTTTTGAGCATAGTATAATATAGTAGCTTTACTCATTTTCTGTCATTTAAAAAAATGAAGCAGTGTTCGTAATTTTACTTGTACATACCCACATAGCATTTGGAAGATTGTTTTGTCAAAAATCACCTAAGAGAGTCTTCTTCGAGTACTTTTGATGACCAAATACTGATTAATCACTTGCGCGCTTGAAAAAAGAATCGAAAATGATTCTCGCTTATGCTTAAAAGAGATTTATTGAAAATTATATTGCGCATTTAAAAAATGCTTGTTATGTTGTTTTTGTTTAAAAAGTGATTTATTAAAAATACAATAACAAAACCTACAGCAATCACAAATTGATCATACAGTTGCTTGAAATGTAACTGTTTTCAATGTTATTTTTGAATAATATTTTGCGCAGCTGAAAAAGTGCTTATTATGTTGTTGTTTTTGCTTATAACGGGACAATATTTTACTTGCTTTGAAGCAGACGTCCTATATTTGAATATTGTAAATTTTTGTTTATTTATCTCAGTGGATTCGTGGTATAAAATTGTGTAATTTTATAAAAGTAAATATAAGTAATTTAATATTATAATATTTATATATTATAATTTTAGTGAAAAGTGATTTTTAAATTAAAAAAGAAGAAAAAAAGAAGCCGAAAAATTAATAGAACCAAAAAATAAGTTCTCAGGAAATTTTCATTAACAAATATTTTTGCTATTTTATTATAATTTTGTTTATATTATTGTATATAGTTTAATAAACTCAATTAAATAACAATTTACATCAAATAAATATTTTGTTTTTTTAATGTAAACAATTAGAAATACGGCTAGAAAATGACACGAAAAAGACTCCCAAACGATCATAATCACGACCAAAAATGACTCGAAAAAGATTAGCAAATGATTAGAAAACGACTAAAATATGACTCGAAGAAGACTTACAAATAATTATAAATACGAGTCAGAAATGAGTCGAAACTGATCAGAAAAGCGAGTCATAAAAGACTCATCAAGAAGAGTCGCGGCTAGGGTACCATTTTCTTCCGACAAAACAGTCATTTATGATCAGAAAATGAGCTCAAATATGATCATTTTAATCGTCCAGAGGAGTCATAAATGACTCGAATGTGATCAAAAATTTCATAAAATGCTATGTGGGTATGGTTCTTAATAACACTACAACTATATGAGATAGGGACAAGCTCTCAATTTTTTAATGAGTGGGGCTACTAATGAGTGGGGCTACTATAGTATACTATGGTTTTGAGTACAAAGAGCGCACATAATGACCCTGCAAACATTAAAAAGATACCTTCCAAGAAGATATTAAAGCGATATCTTCTATTTGTCATTTGAATGAAAATAATCAAGTAGTATTTACTTTGGAATTTTCTTCCTTTTATCACTTGGAAGATAATTCGACGATATTTGGAAAAAAATAATTCAAAAATTTTATCTTTTGTCATAACTTTTTATGACAATATTTCGGCAATATCATCTTTGTATCATTTGGAAGATAAAGAAAATTTGTTTGAAATCTTTTATCAATTTGGAAAAAATTAAAACTAAATTTGTACAAAAATAATCAAAAGATATATAGGAAATAAACTCGTGAAAAGTTAAGATTAATTGCGCGGTAAAAATCGGCTAAGATGAAATCAAAATAATTTATAAGTTGGTCAATTGATTATGTATGCAGATATTGTTTTTCAGGCTTAAATTTAATAATGAAAAAATTAAATCGTTTTTTTTATTGTACTGGGAGTTTGTTTAGCGATATCCCTTTTATTTTCCATATGAGTTATTGCTTTCATATTGCCTGGAAGTATTGTTTTAGTGTAACAGTTGTTTCCGACGGAGGAAATTCCCGGAATACGAAATTAATATTGCCGGAAATAAATGTTTTCTTCCTGGCGATATGTTCGGAGAATCTTCTTCGTATTGCCATGTTTGCTGGGTGATATTGGTTTGAGTATGTTCCTGTTCCAAGGCACATAATAGAACAAATGCTTTCTCAGTGATAGAGAGTCCCCCAATCTCTTTATTATGTATACTCTTTGATATGGGCGATAAGTTTAAATATGGACCGATCCTATCTAGAATCAATAGTCTTTGTCCTTGGGACCAGCTTTAAGAAAATTTTCCTAAATTTTAGTCAAATTTTACTTAAATGGAGGAAAATTTTTGGGCTATTTTGAAGTTAATTTTTTATTAAATTTTAGTGCATGTCGTTTTTTGAGTGTAGAGTTTTGCAAATTTATAAAAAAAAAAATTCCATCTTTGGCCATGCCTGGGCCTAGGTTATCTTAACCCAAGGGAGACAAAAATTTATATCGGAATATTTGTGGATCTTAGAAATGAAGATCAAATATTACAATTTCCATAAAGGAAAGATCGACTCAGAAAATGATTCTGAGGCAACTGGTATTTGCGACCTGTGAGTGCAAACAAGAGTGCATTGACAAACGGACAGATTTATGCCCGATATATTTGTTACAAAAATTACCCCGGAGTAGGGCATAAATATTTACATACATTTATACTAAACATCAATTACAGTTTTATTCTTATATAAGTACAGAACACACTTTAGACACTGTCTAATAGACAGTTATCGTATACAATAGAATCACTTTTCACTATTGGCTTTGCCATTCATCATAGATGTAAGTTCTTCACCGCAAACATTAGGATCACTCAGCTGGGGCTTTTTACCAAAATTCTCGCCATCTTTGATTGTTTCAGGCATTGCTTTATTATGAGTTTCAGGAAGCATAAGTGACAAAAGGCCACCCAAAAAAGCTAAAGCACCACAAATAATTAAAGGTAAAGGACGCCATATTTGACCTAATAAATTTAGGTAAGGAGCTAAAATGCCACCAATACGCGCTACCATGGATGATGCACCCAAGGCCACGTTGCGAACTACAGTAGGGAATTGTTCCGCTGAGAAGATGTAAATGGTACCATACGAGGCAGTGATGGCTAATTTTCCAATCATAGCTAACGTTATTACTAACCAATTCATATGATCTGGAACAACCAGGGTTAGCAATAGAACAACGCCAGCCACCAGCATACAACCACACAAAATAGTACGACGACCCCATCGGTTGAGGGTTAGCAGTAAAAATGTATAGGCAGGAATTTCAACTGCTCCAGATATCATGAAATTGAGGAATACATTACCACCTAAATTATTGGTATTCCATGAGAGTCCATAATAAGTACCGCTATTAACAAACCAATCAAAAAAAATTATCAAAGTTTTACGTCTCAAATTTGGATAGCGCATTAAGTCAAAAACTGATGGTGCCTTTTCGTTGGGCTTCTTATTATCCTTGTCTTTTTTCTTGTCATTAATCTCTTCGATGAGATTCTCATAGACTTCTTGAGGTACAGTTACATTATTCACTTGTGCAGCTTTTTCAATAACCGAAATAGCTTCGTCTTTACGTCCTTTGGATAACAGCCAACGGGCAGATTCCGGAATGATCCAATGATAGCACATAAACAATAAACCAGGTAGAGTCAGAGCAGTTTGCAGCCATCTCCATTCACGAATAAAGTAGGCAAAACAGGCCGTAAGCATAAAGCCTACCGAAAAAAACATTTGACAGGCAACACCAGCAAAAAGACGATATGAAGGTCCTACCATTTCCATAGCTATAACATATGCTACCAAAAACACACCGGAAGTGGTAGCTCCTATTATCATTCTTGATATGGTGTACGTGAAGTATTCGGGAGCAACACCAGCCAATACACCAAACACCACTTGTATTACCAAAGAGGCAAAGAAAGTGGGCTTCCGGCCATATTTATCGGATAATTGACCAAATATAATACTCCCTAGTAAGACGCCCACCATAAATAGTGAATCACTTGTGGCACTCAATAAACTACGGCTGCAAATCATATTCCACTCGGTGACAGCACTAGTTTTATACTGTGACTGATCATATAGAAAGTGTTCACATTGTTTAGTGCCATTATTTACTTCGGCTATAGACCCACTCAAATACTCATCCGTATAGTTGATATTATAATATTCACATGTTTGCCATTTCTTCGTAATCGTGTCGAAAGGATATGTTAGATTCCAGTTATCCTTGGAAAAACTCTGATATGTGGTGGATTTTGTATCATTTTCAAATGGCAAAGCACATCGAAAGTCCGGACGTGCCAATAAAAATACTCCCGCTAATTTGTGAAAGGCACATGATATGGCTGGCAAACAAAGAAGAAAATAAATTTGCTTTTGATAACGACCAAAATCTCCTAGATACTTAATGACATCATCGTAACCCATAGTGACGTGGCGTTTGTCCTTTTTTATTTTTGCCAATACACAGCAAATTCTAGAGGTGAGCAAATGGAAACAAAAAAGTAAAATATACGTAACTATTTCAAGTTCAGAATGAAGATAAACATAAAGATGAACTCTTCTTTTAATTTTTTCTTCTTATTGTTATATTGTTTGTTGAACTCTTGAAGAGACCGGTTCTAATAAATTGTTGAATGTTTACTTCACAGGTGTACTTGTTGCAAAAGAAATTAACTGAGGGGAAAAAACAGTTTCCGCCAATGAAAATTACAAATCATGCGCACACTTTGAATAACTGCTCTTCTATTTCACCTTCACTCTGCTCGAATCTTTAAATTTGCTACGTGAATTTTCAAGTTTTTTTGTTATCAGCAAAATACATACATATGTGAGTTGTTAGTACGAATTGTGGCGTTTTATTTGTTGGTAATACACTATGTGTACCATTGCAAACGTTATTGAAGAAAGCTCAACTAGATGATACTATAATAGAAGGAGAATGACGAGTTGTTGTCTTTTTTCTAGCAGTTGCTGTGGTAATCACACCACAACTAGATACATGTTTGGTACCACTGGGAGCAAATATTATTTAAAATTTGTTTAAGCCATAAAATAGATGCAATTTATGTTTAGCCGAAAAAAATAATAATAATAATACGTAACACCTATACAACTTCGTATTATTTCAACTGTGTAGGTGGAAATGGTAAACAAAGTTTATTCACTGCAAAAATCGGGTAGTTTTTCTTCAGTCATATAGCTTAATAATTTCTATTTTAAATTTTCAAAAATTTATCCGCATTTCAAAGTGGCGACTACCATTCGTTTTAAAAGACTACGATCAACTGATTGTTTTTTCTATCGCCTGTTTATTTAGCCACCAGCAATATTTTCCGTCATTTTCATTAATATTTATTACCACTCAAAATGTTGATCTCTCAAGACTCAACTTGCAACTCAAAAGCCAAATTGTATTAAATTTATTTTCTCTCTCTCATCTATAAAATAAACAAAATCTTCTTGTTTACAATTGAGCATTCGATTCATATTATGAATGTGTACCTACTTTGAGAGGATCGTATTGTATAAAATATCTAACAAATATCTAATATGGGGTTTGTAGAAGACGTTATTGTTATTTTACTTTCGTTCTCTATGCCAAAACGTTATCTGGAAACACCATCTTACTCTTTGCGAAACGTGTGAACAGCAAATAGTACTCACAAGAAAAGTATCTCATGTGATAATCTCCGATCTTGATGAAATTCGGATATTTTATAGAGAAAAAAATTCTAGGGTTGGGGTGTCTGAGATTATCGGCCGTCCCGAGGATTTAGTGGGTTAAAACTGGGGCAAAAGTTACCCAAAAGAAACTATATACAAGCGTTATATTTTCGGAAAGGCATTTTTAAGAGCCGTGTTTTTTTGTTACCTTTCTTTGGTACAACTTTGTTGTTGTTGTAAAAAATTTCTCAATTTTAGGGAACTTTATTATATCTTTTTTCGATATGCCAGTTATTTTTGGTTTTTTTGCGTACTTATGGTAGCCACCCTATGAATCACATATAGGCACTATGGGTGTCAAACTTCATATTTTAAAGAGTGCTTTAAAGTTGGTTAAAAAAATTAATTAAGCCTAAACCACATAAGCGCAGTGTCGACCGCAGTGCGACGTTTTGTCGATAAAGCAGTTTTTGTATTTTCTTTAATTGTCACTGCCGAGAAATTAGAAAAGTTTCTAAATAAACAAAAGCTATTTCTAAACAAAACTCAATAAGAAATTTTAAAAAATTTTGAATCGTCTTCGCGAAATTCAAGAACAAAGTTTGACAGCACTGCCACTGTCCACTGGCACTTTCACGATGTGGTTTGGGCTTTAGTTCGCAAATTTAATGACAGCCTATATTAGGGCATTTAATCGATTAATCATTATTCGAATAATTTGGATAAAAATTGTTCGCAATGTAGTGTTATCTACTTACGAGTACGTATAACCAAACTGTTATTTTTTACGATTTTTAAATGTTGATATTAAACGAAAGCATTAATAACACAATACAACAAAATAAGAAAAATTTGACGCATCGGGATTGCGACACATCATTTCTAAAGCGGAGAATACACGAAGGAACATTGAGTAGGGAACAAAAAATATCAACAAATTTTGTAAACACGAATTGCACGATGTCAACACGCACACACACACAAACACACACACACATTCACAAAAAAAATGGTAATTTTTTTACAAATGTTCCCCCGTGTATTCTCCGTTTAATAGACTTTGGGAGGCAGATCACAAATATGAACCCAAATTCTTAAAGCAAGCTAAAGTTTAAGAAATATATGCAAATAAACTTTTTGGAAAAAAAATATACAAAATTTAAAATAAGAACGCTGCTTTTACAACATTTTAAACTGATGAAATATGCCCTTTAATTTGCTATATTGCACGTTTTAAAAGTTGAAATTTCTCTTTTTACACGATTTCGTAAATAAATAACTTAAGACGAAAGGAATACCCAATATTTTTATTCATACCTTAAGTAAACATCAGAGGTTACGTACTTAATTTATTCAAAAAATTCCGCATTTTCTTTTTTAATTTTAAGTAAAAATTGTCAAAAGCTGAAAAACGTTGTTCTTTTTAATACCTAAAAATTAAGGTGTAAGTGAGGAATCTTAAATTACAAAACTGAGATAAAACCATATGTAATACACATATTTTTCAATCCATTTTTTAAATAATTGAAGTGCAAATTCCTAAAAATAACGATTTTAAAATATGCATGTTGAAAAATTAGCTTTACTTCCTTTTCCTATAGTAAATTCATACAAAATTAATTTGAAATAAAAAAGAGACATAAAATTTATACTTCAAATTATTTTCTGAAAATGTTGAGGAAAACGATATTATTCTTTTGATAAAATGAATTTAGTGGAATATGTACTAATGTCATGTGTTAATGTTTTGCAAATAACACATATTTGGGGTTTTATTAAGTTAACAAAATAGGAAAATAAGTGAAGTTTTCACTTTAATTGCAACTCATTTAACGGATAATTAACCAAAATTTAACCGAAGTTATATCTCCGTTAATATCTCTGAAAACAAAAAAAAATATGAACATTTGAACTGTAAGAAAAATCTAAAAAATGCGTAACTTTCAGTAGTAAGCCAGTGCTTGGTTTTTTTTTACCACTGTCAATTTCTAACTGGGTATGAATTTAAACATTTTTTATCGGGGATTTAAAACATTATTTGTAATGTCTTTTGGGGTCCACAACTGTTACACTTCTCTCCGAAAGAAAAGGGCCAAAACGAGGCACACTAAAACCCCATAAAACTGATCTGCTATTGTAAAATATTAATTTTAAAGGTAATATGTATTAGTGTTCATATTTTTAGGTGCAATCTATTTTGCTTTAACTGTTCTTTCAGTTGATTTTACCAACAATCTCAAGAGGATGCATGCATCTCTTCCTCTGGTAACTGGCTCTGGTCGACATTTGAAGAATTTTTTTTAGAAGGTCATAGGTTAAGTTTTATGTTTAAATTTTAATAAATATTAAAAATTGTCCCAATAAATATGCATAATATGAAAAAATTAATAAAAAAAACTAAACGCGTGAACTGTAATTTAGCTTCTTGAAATCTCAGCCAGAGCCAGTGAGAGAGCGCGTAACATTACGTGAGCGCCTAGCATAGAGCCTGATCTTACCGACAAATATGTATGTACTAATCACTAAATTCATAAACGCTTTGTAAAATTATAGGAGGTTTATTGAACAAATTTTGTATGAAAACGACGTTTTGTAAACCTGCTATAACTTTACAAAGCATTTATGAATTGAGGGGTTAGTATACTAAAAACAGAATTCCATTTTGATTTTTATAAAAAAAAATTTTTAATTTTTATTTCGATAATAAAATATATTTGTTTTACAAAATGTACTAATTTATGTTATCTTTTGATTAATTTATTTTGATAAAAATGCATTAAGCTAAAGCAAATATTAAGTGTGTTCCCGTACGTTACCGCGGAAATACAAACTTACCCAAAAACATTCCCCTACTAAAAGTTGTTTATAATTTATTGTTGTTTGGACTGTTTTAGGTGTTTTTGGGTAACCGTGGTAAAGTACAAAAATTTTGTGAATATGAACTATAACGCTGAGTTTCATACTGAAGGTTTAATGCCCGTATCTATTGGTTGAAATTATGACCATATTAATTAAACCAAAATTTTGTTGTTGTTTTGTATTGTATATAATTTTTTGAAATTTTCTTTTGTTTAATAGTTAAGTTAAAGTTAACTCTACAATATGAAACCCACCGTTAGACTAATAAATAATTATAATAAATATAAATGAAAACTAACAAACCAATCTAAATGTAATAGGTTTGGGTTTGCATATAAACTCGTAAATTCCTTGTAAACCTTGTATAAATACAAACCATATTTTTTTATGTATGGCGTTTGACATTAAACTCACAAACATACCAGGTTTACACCGTTTACGAGTAGAATACGAGATTATATGAAACCCTCTAATTTGTTTTAATATTTACTTTGGCAATGTGTATCATTTCCTCACGCGTTTAAAGGGAGAGTTTCTGATTTATCTAAATGTTTTAATTCTTTGCCATTTTCTACTAGGTAATCCTCCACTTTTTCCAAAGTTTTGCCAAAATTTTCACCATCGGCTATAGTCTCTAGCGTAGGTTTGTCATGTGTTTCTGGTAGCATAAGAGAGATTAGACCACCAATAAATGCCATGGCACCGAAAACAATCAAAGGCAAAGGTTTCCAAATGTTAGCTAACATGTTGAAAAATGGTGCTAAGATACCTCCAATACGAGCTACCATGGAAGAAGCTCCCAAGCCAACATTACGCACTACTGTGGGAAATTGTTCCGCCGAGAATATATAGATGGTACCGTAAGATGCCGTTATAGCCAATTTACCTATCATGGCTAACGTTATAATCATCCAGTTGGCGTTGCTAGGAACTGCAATTGTCAACAGCAAACTTATGCCAGCCAATAACATACAACCGCACAATATGGAACGTCGTCCCCATTTATTGAGAGTAAATAAGAGAAACATATAGGCTGGAATTTCTACAGCTCCTGATATTACAAAATTAAGTAGAACATTGTCACCAAGATTATTTGTATTCCACGAGAGGCCATAGTAGGTTCCACTGTTAACAAACCAATCGAAAAATATTAACAAAGTTTTCTTCCTTAAATTAGGATAACGCAACAAATCCAATACACTTGGCTGTCTGGCCGTACGGTCTTCTGCATCATCTTTTTTCTCTTCAGTATTATCATCTAAAAGTTGATTTAAAACATCGGTTGTGATTTCTACCTTATTATAACGAGCAGCCTTTTGGATATTAGCAATGGCAGCTTCTTTCCGATTCTTCGATAATAACCACCTGGCCGACTCTGGTATAATCCAATAATAGCACATAAATAACAGACCTGGAAGTGTTAGAGCTATTTGTAGCCAACGCCAATCATGAACAAAATAAGCAAATACAGCTGTTAGCATAAAACCCACGGAGAAAAACATCATTACAAAGATGCCAGCAAAAAGACGTTTACTAGGTCCTACCATTTCCATGGCTATAACATAGGCCACCAAAAATACACCCGATGTAGTAGCTCCCACTATAAAACGTGATGCTGTATAGGTAATGAATTCCGGCGCCACACCAGCCAAGACACCAAACAATACTTGTATGACTAATGAAGCAAAAAATATCGGCTTACGACCATATTTGTCCGAAAGTTGTCCAAAAAGTATACTGCCTACCAAAACACCAAACATAAATATGGCATCACTGCTGGCGGCTAGGAAACTCCGACTACACACCATATTCCATTCGGTAACAGCACTGTTCAAGTACTTTGTTTTATCATACACATATTCTGTACATTCTATGATTCCACTATTCGTTATAGGTTCACTTCTATTCAAATATTCCGCCGTATAGTCGACATTGTAATATGCACAAGGTTGATAGTTAACATCCAATAAATCTTTAGGATATGCTAGCTTCCAATAATGTGGCGACAATTCATATGTAACCGTATCATTTGTGGCATCTTCAAATGGTAGTATACAACGGAAATCCGGTTTGGCTAACAGGAAGACACCGGCTAATTTATGAAATGCACACGTTATGGATGTTAAACAGATAAGAAAATAAATAATTTTTTGATATTTTCCAAAATCACCCAAATGTGTTAGAACATCGTCGTAACCCATGATGGCGAATGGAAGTGTAATTAAAATAACTCAGCAAATGGTATTAAAGAGTGTTTCCGATACTATCTTTTGATATAAATTTTTGCTGTGCTATGCTCTTTTTTATTTTGAATTTGTTTAAATATTGTAATATTTATGCTTTGAATATTTAAATTGTACAGATATATATATAGTTTGCGTTAATCAGCTTACTGGTTGGTTAGTTTGTCGACTGGCAAAGTTTATTTGAAAATGACGTGTGCGCTGCAATTCATGTTCCGAAATAACTGAAAAAACATACTCAAAAAGAGTCTAGCATTGATAGAGAGCAATGTTTTATGAAACCGAGAGTATGAGTAATGACTTTGTTGCAGCAGGAATTCCAAAGATGTTGCGATAAGGATTGCTCAGCGTTCTTTTTTTCAAAAGGAAATCCAATAATTATTGCTCAAAAATAATTTCCCACAAATTAAACGAACGTATTTTAAGCAATTTATTTTTTATATGCAAGGTTTTTTTATTAAATCTTTTAGATGAACAACAAATAATTTACAACAATATTTTTTTCTTGATTGACTAGAGAATATGTTAACACCGCCAGCAAATACTTCCACGACTAATTATTGGTGGTGAATCGTTTAAAAGAGTAGCGTCGCGTATTCAACATCTCGCTTAGACGACACACAATCTACAACTGCTCAATTAAAAAATTTTTTAAATTAATTTTGTAAGAAAACACTACTAAAGTTTCGTTTATTGAAAATATGCACATTTGTTTGTACCTACACATAAAATGTATCTCAATGTACACAATTTCAAACTACCACAATATCTACGATATTCAACTAAGAAAACAAAATTTGGGCAAAGTATTCATTCATATTGTGATGGTATAAATTAAGAGGCATATAACACTAGTAGATGCAATCACTATCGGATCGGACAGAACATTATGGCGTTGTCGTACAGTAGATGGAAAAATGAGGAAAATGTGGAAGTAAATTAGCAAAAACTAAAAATTACAATAAAAATCTAAGAGAAAAAAATATTAGAATTAAGAAATAAAATAATATAAAAAATATGAAAATATCGAAAATAAAAAATAAACAAATTAATGTTCAAATTTCATCGTCAAAAATTTTTAAATTCACATATTTCATAAATTATTTTACTTTTTTAATTTCTGATATTATCAATATTTTTCTTATTTTTTTCTCATAATTTAGAGATTTTTTTTCGCCCTTTTTACACAATTTTATTTTTTTTTTTTGCGACGTCATTTACGCACTTTTTTTTGGCCGATGTCCGGTCGGATCCGATAGCGATTGTATCTCCTAGTCTTATAACCTTCTTGGTATAACAATGTTCATACATTAGCCGTCAACATTTTTATGGTGTTTTTTCCTTTGTTTATTTTAATCGGTACATTTAAAAGATAACGATTTAACAATTAACTAAAGTAAATTATGTAGTAGTACTCGTATACGAAATGTTCTCTTATACTACACTCAATAAAATAAGTTAGCAGAAAAATTAGATAAACATCTACTAAAGAAATTTTCTACCCTCAAAAAAAGTCAGTAAAATCAGCTTGCTGACCCAGAAAAAAAGTTTGGTGAATAGTAGTTAATATGGGTAGACAGAGATTGAAAACGTGTGTAAAGCCCTTACACTCACAAGGAAGGTATCCCAATGGGTTTTCTCCGATCTTAATGAGATTCGGATATGTGATAAAGGAGAAAAAATAATGTATACGAATTTTTTTAGCGTCCCAAACTGTGCCGCTGTTAAATATACAAAATTTTTGTTTAATTTGAGTTAACTTCTAGTAAATTGAAAATGACAATGCTATATCTACACTTAAAATAATACGTCAGTTAAAAAATCTGTAAAATCAATCGGACTAATTTTTAACAAATTTTTAGTTGAAACACCGTTTGTTAAAACTTACACAATTTGTTGATAAAATAGAATATTGTATGTTTCGGCAGATGGCGCCACAAGTGTATCTGAAGTTTCAAGCATGGCACTATTTCTTCGCCTCCCTATTTTTTAAAATGGCCCATATCACGAAAACTAAGAGATATAGAGTAAAATGGAAGAATATTACCACTACCCCCAACCATACAATGTCCCCGCGAAAACATAAAATGCCTCTACCCAAAAATTGACCTTGGTGGAGCCTCGGAAATTTTTAATAAAAAAAAATTCCATTTAATGAAATTGCCCATTTCTAAAACTAGGCGAGATAGAGCAAAACGGAAAAAAACGTTTGCTCCTTGGCAGTAGCTTTACTACTCCTCGTCGGAATAAACTTTAACTGAGAGGTGCGATCACCAGAAATGTTTTTCTGGATTATAAATTTTATATTCCTCAGAACAATATTATAAAAATTGAAATCTTCGATCGAGCCGTTTTTACAAAAACTCCTTTCGAATTTGCAAAAATTTTAATTTTCCAAATTATTCAAAAACTATTCGAGATATGAAAAAACAAGTACAATAACATGAAAATTACTCCTCGGGAGGAATACAATTACATGGCGTAATCCGCAATTTTTATTGTAATATTGAAACCACCAAAAGTTTTAATTCCCGAAATATCATCAAATTATTATTGAGATGATTCGAATATTCTAAAAATAGTTACACAAAAAAAATTGTTTCCCAAATATCAAGTCATTTGAACTAAATTTAAAGAAATTTCGGAATGATTTGGTTCCAAGTTAATTTAACTTACATCAACCCAGTTGGAAATATCATTAAGACGTCTTCAAGATGCTGTCAATGCTGACTTGCTGATTCGGCCCATACAAAAACCTTAGGACACCTGATGACATTTTCATACAAATGAAAAAATGTCATCACGACAAATCATCAAGTGGTCTTTAACGGCCGGTTTCCGAATGCACCGTAATGGGCGCCGAAAACGAAATTCCATATATAGACCGCTATTTGCATTCAACTAAAATTAGCTTAAAAATAACAAAAATTTTGTAGATATGTATATGAGTTTATTTTTTCGATTTTTGGTTTACTAAAATTTTGCAAAATTTTCTGATTTTACAGATTTATTTCTATGAGTGTAGTTAATTTATAATAATTTTGTTTATTGAGTTTCAACAACACTTTATATTTTCACAGTTTTCATGTTCTTATCCACTTCAAAATGACAACTAAAGAAATAGAACACACTAATTTCGTTTCAATTTGTTTTACGCCGCAACGATCCCCACCGAAACGAAAACGAAACAGAAACGAAACGGCGACGAAGAGCAACGTTTTTCAGTTTTAGTTTTCGTTTTCGGCGCCGATTACGGTATATGCGGAAACCCGCCTTAAGCGGATTAAATGATGACATATCCTTAAGGCGTCTGGAGATATTATGAATAAGTCACTACTTGTTACGGACTGCTGAATAGTCATGAGGTGCCATCCGCTTTTTGTGGAAACAATTCCTCCAGACGTCTTAATGATAAGTCATCATTTAATTCCCGTAAAGACCACTTGCTGACTTGTCGTGATGACATTTTTACACTGTATGAAAATGTCATCAGGTGCCTTAAGGATTTTGTATGGGACCGGATCAGCAGTGACAGTGACATGTCACTAAGCCGCCTTGAAGATGTCTTGATGATATTTCCAACTGGGCGGTTTGACAGATTTTTGAACTGACATGCATATTATTTTAAGTGTATATGTATATAACATTGTCATTTTCAATTAACCAAAAGTTAACTCAAATTTAACAAAAATTTTGTACATTTAACAGTTTTATATTTGCTGTTCTTATTTTTGCTGCTCTGCCAATTTCAGCATTTTTTTCTGCAATATAATTTGTAACGAATTTTTAGTAACTTTTTCAGCTATTTTTACAGGTTTATTTTATGAGTGTACGTTATGGCATATTAGTTGCACTCAATTTTCGAACAAATATAGCCTCTTTTAATGGTGAGTTCTGTATTTATAAAACTACCCCAAAATAAGAATAACTTCAACCAAATGTGAAAAACTAAAATATTAGGTAGAGATAGAAAATGTATAAAATATGGTTCAAATAGACAGATGTTTGTAAAGTATGTAAGTTTCAAATCGTTTAAGATAGGTTCTGAGTTTTGTAAAATGATACAATTTTTTTTTTTTTTTTTGAGAGAAGGAAATGAAAAATTTAAAGATATTTTGTTAGAGTATTTTATTTCATTTCGTTAGAGTATTTTACGGTTTACGGTATTTGAATTAATTTCGTTAGGGTATTTTAAGGGTTCCGATGTCATTTGAAAGGGTTTAAAATCGTTATCGGTATTTTACGGTTAGTGTTTTCCAATCATGAAATAGATTACAATCTTTTTTCATATGTCATACATATTTGCTCTGTAAGAGGAGTTTCTAAATATATTTTTAGTATCTAACATTTTATTAAAAATCATTTCATTGCATCCAAGCAAAGTAATTTGGATGTCGTTCTTAAACAACCACTTTTACTTGGCATTTAAAGTATCAGTATACATATGTTCAATTTCCGTTTTCAAAGATGTTATTGTTAAAAACTATAAAAATGTAAGGTTAATATTATTTTGAATAAAATCCAGTAAACAGTAATTTATAAATTAAAAAATGCTTAATTAAAAGTTTTTATGTCAATTTTCATGTGAAATGGCACTTTTTTTTACATGCATGTGCGTACTTTTAGTTACTAAATTTTGTACCCCGACCTATGTCGGCCCAAGGACGAAGCCTATCGATTTTGGTTAAAATCGGTCCATGTTTAGACCTGCTATCATAGAAATAAATTCGTAAAAATTGCAGAAAAAATTACTAAAAATTATGCTCCAGAAAAAACTGCTAAAATTAGCAGATTTTTTTACTAAATACTAGTAAAATAAGAACAGCAAAATTAAAACTGTTAAATGTACAGAATTTTAGTAATATTTAAGTTAACTTTTAGTTAATTGAAAATATCAAATTGTACTGTAAAAACTGCAGAAAATTTTGCTAAATATTAGTAGACTGAAAATAGAAAAAATAAACTGTTATATCTACAAAATTTTTGCTATTTTTAAGCTAAATTTAGTTGAATATAAATATATACTGCTAAAATCAGCAGAAATACACATTTGCTAAAAAATTGAAAACTGCTGCTTTCAAAAGGCTCCATTTTTATTTGCATTTAAAAAAAATCGAAAAAAACTTCGAAAATTTTAATTTTTTTGGTGATTTTTTAGGCTACCAATTATTTAGCAAAATTTTGTGATGATTTTAGCAGGTTAATTTGCTATTTTCCATTAACAAAAATTTAGCTCAAATATAACTAAAATTCTGTATACATCCCAGCAAAACCTTGGTAATGGGTTGGACCTTTTTCACTCATTGCCTGGCAATGGGTACCCCTTTACCCTTGGTTTTACTAAGAAACTTAGAGTAATACGTTACTAATATTGTGATACATCAATACTTATATGGGAGGTATGAAATAATGAGTTACCGATATAGAGATATATCACTACTTACTTGGAGGCTTTAAAATAATATATTACTGATATTGTGTTATATAATAAGGGTAAAAATAATAAGTTCTTGGTATTGCATTATATAACTACTTATTATGCGAAAGCACGATTTAATAAAAATTTATAATCTAATTGCATTGCTCGGATCGGTGTACTTTTGAACAAAGTCATTACTGGTAACGCCTGATTTTATTCTCTATATGTAACCAATGAAATATGTATTAATGTGTAACGACTTATTTCACTCCATACAAGTATGTACTTATTTTAGCTAACTAGTGAATTTAATATTACAAGTAACGAATTATTTCAGTACTTCCTTCGTAATCACTTATTTTAGCCTATACCGGTACGATTTAGGCAACCATTTACCCCCAATGACACCCCCATGTTAAAATAATGTGTTATGCGACCAAAGTGTAAGTAGTTACAATTTTTGGTTTCTTATTCCATTTCCCTTTACCTGGTAATAGAAGGTTTTGCTGGGATATTTAACACTTTTATTTTTTGTCCCTATATTACTAATATATAGCTAAAATAATCTGCTAATTTAGCAGTTTTTTCTGCAGCATAATTTTTAACTAACTTTTAGTAGTTTTAACTAAATTTTTTACGGACTTTTTTCTATTAGCGTAGTGCCCATATAAGGGTCGCCCCAAAATTGGCTTGGTTACACTGACTCACGTGGTCCCAAGGACAAAGCATATTGATTCTAGATAGGATCGGTCCATATTTGGACCTATCGCCCATATGGGCTATATTTCCGATTTTCTCTTTTATCATTTTATAGAAAATTTTGACACAATTCCCATTTTAACCCATTCGAATTTCGGATCCAGACATTAGTTGACTTTTAACCAGACTGTTGTAGGGTATTATATAGTCAGCATACCCGACTAACTTTTTTACTCGTTTTTTTTCTAGATATAAAATTTGGTTTTAGCAGAGTTATTTAGACAACTTTCACCAGATTTCGCAAGAAACAACAAACTAGGTCGCTCGCATGACTAAAAAATTGATATTAAACTCATAGAAATAAATCTGTTAAAATAGCAGAAAAAGTTACTAAAAATTAGTAAAAAATAATGCTGCAAAAAAACTGCTAAAATTAGCAGATTATGTTTGCTATATATTAGTAATATAGGAACAGGAAAAATAAAACTGTTAAATATATGGTTCAAATCAAAAAATGTGATAAGTTTTTGGGCCAAATTTGTGAGAAGCAAAAAGTGTTAATATTTCGGTTTTTTCTTAATGGAATCAGTAAGTTTAGTCATTATAAACCTAATTGCAAAAAATCTCTTCTACAAGTTGTCGCAAAAACTTTTTTTGCACAATTTAATTTATTAGGTTTTCGTGTTTGGGTTTTCAACATGCTTTTCAATAATGCACAATTTGTGTTTATCAAATTGGCGGTTTCGCGAATAAAAATACAATTCATTCTGCGAAAAAAATTTTTTTGGTTTTTTTAATTTTGTATTTTTGGTCCTTTTAAATGCTTTTCAAAAATATAAAATTTTTTAAAATCCAGTCAGCGGTTGCGAAGTTACAAAATAATATATTAAAAACAGAACATTTCGCGATCTAAAAATTCTTAAATTGTGTGAAACAAATTTAATTTGTCAAGCTAATGTCAGTAATGGCTCGAAATATCGATTCCAAACATATAAAATGCAAAATCAATCGTTTTTCGCTCCAGCAGTTTAGGGTAAAAAACTGATAACTTTTTTTTGATTTGACGCAAGATTATTAATTGAATCGTCTTTTGACGCATAAATATTAGTTGAATCACCTCTGTTTATGGTTATTTTAAATTATTTTAAACATTTACCTAAATTTTTTTTAATGCAATCTGATGCAAACAATTTTGGTTACGGAGTTTAAAGTAACGGAGTTTACATTTGGTTACTTTTTTCGTTTTCTTTCAGAAACGCTTTATCAGAATTTGCTTTCCGAAACAAAATCGTATGACGCCTACAAGGTGAATCCAGATATGTCGTTGTTTTTCTTACTCGTTAAATAGTTTGGTGTAAAAATTAGGAACGGAGTTACATTTTTTTAAATCTTATTAAAGACATCCTTTTTCTTCTCGAGAATGTTACATGGTGCAGAAAAACTTCAAGTCTGTTATACTAGATAATTATTTACAGTCCAGCGATCATTTGAGTACAAATAACATTATACTTTTCGCAATGTAATTAATAGATAACTCCAAAATTCTGGTGTATGCATTTTTATCAAAAATTATGACGAAAAATCGTTACAGAGTTGAAGTCGTGTTAGCATAGATATGCAAAAAAGTTTGTAAAATCCCGAGTAAAAATAGTTATATAGGAAATTATATAATTTAATATGGACTAATATGTTTATATATAGTCTAGTGTGACACTATATCTTTGCGGATATAATTATGTATAGCTTTGAGTTTTTCAAAAATTTCTTATATGATGCCATATATAGATCAGTATAAATATATATGTCCGCATATATATTAATATGTACCATATCTAGTTACATATGCTATGACAATTTTAATACAGCGTCATATATAATTAAAAATCGCTTTATCGGAAAACATATAAAGTTTTATATAGCTCAATGTTAGATTTTGTTTCTAAGTTGTTTTAGATATGTTTAAGTATAGAACAATGTAAAAAAATTCTATGTTTTTTTGAGATATATTTATGTATGATTTCAAAATATAAAAGGCGTACTCATTATAACTCCTAAATTCCTTGTAAACCTTGTATAAATACAAGCCATATTTTTATGTATGGAATTTGACATTAAACTCATAAACATACCAGGTTTACACAGTTTACGGTTAGAATACAAGTTTATATGAGAAGGCTTAAAATGCTTGGTTACAATTATGTACAACTTCTTCTAAATACTGAAGTTTTTACTTAAATATTTAATTCTTAACTTAAGGGTGTTATTTTTCAGTACTTTTTGATAGTTTTTGTTTTGATCTTGAAATATGAAGCGTTATACAATTATGTCTTTCTACATCAAATTAGATATAATTATATCGGGTCAAAATCCGGATAAGATTCTATATGAATAAATATATTTAGATCTTATCCGATATAATTTTATCCACCATTTTTCGGATCATAGTATATCTCCAATTATATTAAATAAGATATCATTACATATGGCATCATATTATTTTTTTTACTCGGGATGTATTAATTTTTGTTAATATCGTAACTTTTCCTCTTCATATAAATTCTTACAGTTAGTGTTTATCTTCATTGGTTATTAAAATATAAGCTATTATAGTTGAAAAACCTTATGAGTTACTGGTTACGGAGTTTACATTAGGCCTATAAAATTGGTCACAAATTTTATATATTAACCAAAAATTGGTCAGATTGTTATAAATTTTGTAAAACAGGTGACAATGCGCTGATATATATCGAAATATATAATTCAAATGCAATCCATGCATTAGAAATTAGCTGGTTACATGATTTTTATCACATTTTTTGATATCACCCATATATAATATTTCATTTAAATTTTTGTTAATGGAAAATAGCAAATTAACTTTGCTAAAATCAGCAAAAACTTTTGCAAAATAATTTGTAGCCTAAAAAATTCCATTCGATATTTTTATACCCTACACCACTATGTGGTCAGGGTATTATAAGTTTGTGCTGATGTTTGTAACACCAAAAAATATTGGTCGTAGACCCACCTTATAGTATACCGATCGGTTCAGAATTTTTTTTTATTTCGATTTAACGATGTCCGTCTGTCCGTCCGTCCGTCTGTCTGTCTGTCCATGCAATCTTGTACGCACTCTACAGGTCGCACCTATTAAGATATTTCGATGAAATTTGGTACATAGACCTATGTTGGCCCAAGGACGAACAAGTTTGATTTTTTTGAACATCGGTCCATGTTTAGACCTAGTGCCCATATAAGGGTCCTACCAAAATTATATTGTTTATACGCTGCAGGTCGTAAATATTAAGATATTTTGATGAAATTTGGTACACAGACCTATATTGGCCCAATAACGCAGCCTATTGATTTTGGTGAACATCGGTCCATGTTTAGACCTAGTGCCCATATAAGGGTCCTACCAAAATTATACTGTTTATACGCTGCAGGTCGTAAATATTAAGATATTTTGATAAAATTTGGTATACAGACCTACATTGGCCCAGTAACGCAGCCTATTGATTTTGGTGAACATCGGTCCATGTTTAGACCTAGTGCCCATATAAGGGTCCTACTAAAATTATATGGTTTATACGCTGCAGGTCGCAAATATTAAGATATTTTGATAAAATTTGGTACACAGACCTACGTTGGCCCAAGGACAAAGCCTATTGATTTTGGTGAACATCGGTCCATGTTTAGACCTAGTGCCCATATAAGGGTCCTACCAAAATTATATTGTTTATACGCTGCAGGTCGCAAATATTAAGATATTTTGATGAAATTTGGTACACCGACTTATGGCAGCCGAAGGACGAAGCCTATTGATTTTGGTGAACATCGGTCTATGTTTAGACCTAGTGCCCATATAAGGGTCCCCCCAAAATTATATTGTTTATACGATGCACGTCGTAAATATTAAGATATTTTGACGAAATTTGGTACACAGACCTATTTTGGCCCACGGACGAAGCCTATTGATTTTGATTAACATCGGTCCATGTTTAGACCTAGTGCCCATATAAGGGTCCTACCAAAATTATACTGTTTATACGCTGCAGGTCGCAAATATTAAGATATTTTGATGAAATTTGGTACACAGACCTATATTGGCCCAATAACGCAGCCTATTGATTTTGGTGACATTAGTTGGCTTTTACCCAGACTGGTGTAGGGTATTCTATAGTCGGCATGCCCGACTTTAACCTTTTTACTCGTTTTTTAAAATACAAATAAAAATCGAACCTTTTGAAAACAGCAGTTTACAAATTTTTTAGCAAATATTTCTGCTGATTTTAGCAGGATAGACTGCTATTTGCATTCAACTAAATTTAGCTTAAAAATAGCAACAATTTTGTAGATATAACAGTTTATTTTTGCTATTTTTAGTCTACTAATATTTAACAAAAATTTTCTGCAGATTTTACAGTACACTTTGTTATTTTCAATTAACTAAAAGTTAGCTTAACTATAACTAAAATTCTGTAAATTTAACAGTTATAATTTTGCTGTTCTTATTTTACTAGTATTTAGCAAAAAAAATCTGCTAATTTCAATTTTTAGGAACTTTTTGTGCTATTTTTACAGATTTATTTCTATAAGTGTACTAGTAGGGGGAAATATAGAGTTTTTTAAGCAATTACTTCACAACTCTAGTCTGGTTGCAAGAAGACAAATTTTTTTATTTTCGTTTATATTTCGTGCTAATTGCTTCGAAGTAATTGCTTAGTTTTGTTCATATGACCCAATGTTTTGATATACATTCAGGAAAAACCAAAAGTTTTCAAAAATTTCACCTTTGACCATGGTAAAGTAAGGGTCAACGTTGTCGGAGTTTTACAAAATTTTCGCAAAACAATTTCTTTTACCTGAGTTAAAAAAAATCGGAAGTAATTTTGTTGCAGCTGGCTAAAAAACAAAAGTAAGTACTACACTAATAGAAAAAAGTCCGTAAAAAATTTAATTAAAACTACTAAAAATTAGTTAAAAATGATGCTGCAGGAAAAACTGCTAAATAAGCTGATTATTTTTGCTATATATTAGTAATATAGGAACAACAAAAATAAAACTGTCAAATATACAGAATTTTAGTTATATTTGAGCTAAATTTTTGTAAATGGAGAATAGCAAATTAACCTGCTAAAATCAGCAAAAAATTTTGCAAAATAATTAGCAGCCCAAAAAATTTTAAATTTTCGAAGTTTTTTTTCGATTTTTTTTAATGCAAATAAAAATCGAGCCTTTCGACAGCAGTACTTTACAATTTTTTTAGCAAATATTTCTGTTAATTTAACAGAATAGACTGGTATTTGAATTCAACTAAATTTAGCTTAAAAATAGCAAAAATTTTGTAGATATAACAGTTTATTTTTGCTATTTTCAGTCTACTAATATTTAGCAAAATTTTCTGCAGTTTTTACAGTACAATTTGATATTTTCAATTAACTAAAATTACTTTTTTGCTATTTATACAGATTTATTTCTATGAGTGCAGCTATTTAAGAGCCAGTATTTTCAAAAATTGCAAAACGTATTTCAAACTTCAGCTTTTTTTTGTACAGCAATTTTTATCGTTTTCATAAAAAGTTAAAAACATTTGGGACTAAACTTCATTTTTAGACAGTTGTACATATATATGAGTAACTTTGGTGCAGAGCAAAGTGTGTTTGACTACAACGCCGAAGATTATCAGTTCAATGCTTGCTGACACCTACAGGATTTTTTTGTATATCAAAAAACATCCCCAAGAGTGGCCTACACATTTTTATTAAATAAAATGTTATTATAAAAAATTAAAAAATTGTTGAGCTCGAGGACAGTTTTGTTTTTTTAATACTTCTTTTATTTCAATATTTCGCCTCCCAGTGAAATAGGCATCATCGGGAAAGGAAATGAATAACAATAAACAATAAAAACACGTCACTACACTCAAAAAAAAAAGTCAGTAAAGTCAGCAAAAAATGTTGCTGTGTCAGCAAATTTTTAGTCAGGAGCGTGCTTGCAAAAAAGTTGGTAATTTCAGCAAAAGGTTTGCTGAAAATCAGCGAGCTGATTTTTACCAAAAAAATAGTAATCTTCAGCAAAAGTTTTGCTAACATTTAGTCGACTGCAAATGAAAAAAATCCTTGTTAAAATCACTAAACTTTTTGCTGAATATTAGTAGACTGAAAAAAACTAAAAAAACTTGTAGCGAAATTTTACTTTAGTTAATTTATTTGCTGAAAATTTAAATATAGAATATGTGTAGAGTTGTTTTTCTTTTTTTGTCATTTCCGTTTCCAGACAAGCTGCGACATCTACATCTTGTCTATCTGGTTGTCGTCCACGCTATGCATGCGGTTATCAGCACAATTTTTGTAGCAAAATAAATTAGTAAAACATTAGTTCAAAATTAGTTTAGTGCTAAAAAAATATAACTAAATTTTTTGCTGAAAACGGAATTTCAGCAAAAAAATTGCTGAAAACTAGTACACTTGATATACAAGAAGTTTTACTAATTTTTCTACTAACTTATTTTTTTGAGTGTATGCTTTTACATTTAGAATTGCACTTTAAATGTTATTTGTTGTTTATTTATTATTCATTTCCTTTCCCGATGATGCCTATCCGACTGGGAGGCGAAATATTGAAATAAAAGAAATATTAAAAAAACAAAACTGACCTCGATCTCAAAATTTTTTTAATTTTTTTAAATTAAAACAAAAAGGTGGAAATAAAATTAACACATATTAAAATGTTAATAGTTGAAAAAGCAATATTTAAGATGCAAGTCAAGTACTCTTAAACGAACAACAACGTTCCAATAACACGCCAATGTTAAAATAATAAGTGATTCGCCTTAGATTGCACTACCTCGGGTTCAGTATATTTGGTGTTGTAACTACTTCTTCCTCAGCTCTTATTTTGCGGAGATGTATCATCACAACTACTGCTGTTTTTACTGAATTGTATTTTCAAATTGTGATTTACTGAAATTAATTTCTGGCGACAAAGATAATGGTCTGTTGGTGTACTGAGTTCAATTTCAACTCAAAACCGTTTATTTGCTCAATTAGAATCAATTAGTGCTAAAAAATGTTACAAAATTCTCTTGGAAACAAACAATTAAGCATTTTAAACTTTGTTTTTAGAAAACAAACATTTGATTTTTCGTTTTTATTGAGATCAATAATAACAAGCAAAAAAATTCAAGGCGGGCACGCCGGCAATATGATACCCTACACCAGGGATGGCAAGACTTTTACGTAAAAATGTCATCGTATCTTAAAAATATTATTTTATCGGAAAAAGATATTCGAATTCGTAAATTTTGCATCCTCTGTAAAAAGAAAATCTCTATAGCATTAATCTTTCTTTTTCAATTTTAAGTGCTTAAAAAAATACACAGAAAAAACTGTATGCACCAACAATGGAATTTGTAAAAACAAACACAATTCTTTTAAATTGAAATTTTATTTCCAACAATTTTTTTGTTTGAAATATTTGTAACACGTTTGTAAATTGTTATTTTTCGTATAAAAATTGTTTAAAAATAAAAATTCAAAGTTACAAAAAAAAAACAAAAATTTTTCCATTTATAAATTTCATTGTTGGTGCCTTTTGAAAAAGTTTTTTTTTATTTACGAAAACGGTATAAGATGTTTAAAAATTTAATTAGAATTTTGTAAATTCTTTCTGTGTTGTATTAAAATTTTTACTTTTTTTGTATTAGTAAAAAAATTTATTTATTGCCATAACTTTTGCAAATGGAAACTGTTTCGCTTAAAATTTTGCAAGAACAGTTTTTAGAGGTGACCCCATATTATACTAAAAGTTGGACTTTGGGGACATCTTGAAAAGTTATGCTGCCATATAAAATTTTTAAATAGTCGCGATTTTAACGTATAGGCCGCTATAGGTGAATACATTTTTTTTATTAAAATATTTTCCTTTTAATTGCTTCCTTAGGCATTACATTTACAAAAATTCGAAATAGCAAAAATCCATAAAAACCTATATAAAACGCTAAGTAGTGGTTTAAATATCAAGTTAAGATAATTATATCGTAAATATGGCCACAGGTCCTGTGCTTACATTTTACAACAAAAAAATTCATATTAATTGAATTTGAAAAATTTTTTATATAAAAAACTGAATGGACAACCGCCAAACTTTAAAGACATTTAGCGAAAAATCTGTACCATTGATCGAAAAGTAAAGTACGCCATTGTAATCAGCATGTCCAAAATATATAGAACCGATGATCAGATCTCAATTAATTTTTTGAGTGTCATGCAGTGCTATTAAAAAGTACTAAAAAATAACACCCTTAAGTTAAGAATTCAAAATTTAAATAAAAATTAAAGTCTTTAGGGGAAGTTGTACATTAGACCGTACCTCAAAAAAAAAGTTCGCCGTACACCATCCAAAAATTTTTATTTTGCCGAACGTAGGGGTCGCCTTCTTTAATTTTTCGTTATAGCTTTGGCATTTAAAGTCGGATTTTAAAGTGTGATATATCGATTTTTTTGCCTCGAGGAGACCAGTGTTTTGCTATATAGTAAAAATCCAATTAAAAAAAATTTAAAAAGGCGACCTCTACGTTCGGCAACCAATATATAAAAAAATTTCTACTGGGTTTATTGAAAAACTTCCTTAGCAAAAGTTTAATAATTTTTTGCGAGCTTTAATTTTCTGACATTGGGTGTTACAGTGTGGTAGCAACTGAGATCTGGTGGGTAACTACTAGAACGGGATACTTGAGGTCAAATTGCCCTTAAAAAAACACTGGTCTCCTCGAGAGAAAAACATCGATGTATCATACTTTAAGATCCGACTGTAAATGCCAAAGATATAACGAAAAATGTAAAATGGCGACCCCTACGTTCGGCAAAAAAAAAAAATTTTTTTTTGAAACCTCCTTGCAAAAATGCTTCATATTGGAGGGTGTACGGCGCACTTTTTTTTGCCTGTAAGGTGGTACGCTCTATTGTACACAGAGCTTTGAAGAATTAATTCCTTTTTGAATGAATTCACTACCAATCGAATTCAATTTTCTCTAGAATTGAATGAATTCCTTTTCTTAAGTAATTCACTGAATTCGTTCAACTGAACGCGATCATCAAACAACAAATTCAAAGAATTAATTCAATTGCAATAGTTCTTTTTATTAAATCAAATGAATTAGTTCCTTCCCGGTGAAAAATGCTCATATACGCTCAAACATGTTCATATATGGTTTATGTATGGACACATATGAACAAATATGGATGTTTTATGAACATATATGGATTTTATATGAACATATATGGAAGTATATGTGATGATATATGGAAAAAATTTTATATACAGACATATATGGAAGCATCTGTTATTTCATATATGGAAATGGCACTCATATATGGACAAATATGAAAGTATATGTTATTCAATTTATGCAAAAGGGAGTTGTATATGAACATATTTCGAAGAATACATTTTTCCATATATGTAAAGTTTTTATTTTTAATAGTAAAAGGCTTTATTTCTGAATCATGTAGGATGATCAACAGCATCCGGTTTCTAATTTGTTTATTTTTACTAGCACACGCTGTAAAATTGTTTATTTAAAAATTTTATTTCTACATTATTGTTTTCTTCTACTGAACGGCAGAAAACAGACTTTGAATTCAGTGAACTTATTTTATTTTTTTTCAATTCAGTGAACTTATTTTATTTATTTTCAATTCAGTGAACTTATTATTTTTTTTTTTTAATTCACTGAACGTAATTTTATTTTTTTTTTAATTTACTGAACGTAATTTTATTTTTTTTAATTCACTGAACGAAAATAAAATTGAACGAATTCAGTAGTGAATTAATTCAGTAGGGAATTAATTCACTTTTTTTCCGTTCGATTTATAAAATTGAACGTGTTCACTAGTGAATTAATTCATTTGATTTAATAAAAAGAACTATTGCAATTGAATTAATTCGTAACAAAATAAATCGAACGAAAGCAAATATGAATTAATTCCATTCAATATATGGTGCTTAGTGAATTAATTCATCGAATTTCTAATTCAGAATTGAAAAATTGAATTATCGAATTAATTCTTCAAAGCTCTGATTGTACATAATTGGAACCTCCCGAGTAAAAATGGTTGTATATATTATGTTATATTATATACCCATATATGTTTTTGCACGCCAGTCAATATAACCGGGCATAATTATGTGTATGCATATATAATTTTTTCTGTCTTTCATTACCAAATAAGTGGTTATATAATGAAACTAAATTTTTTTACTATTTATAATTCGGCGTCAGTACTAGTTATTTTTGTTAGGCTAAGCCGTTTTTATAAGCAGTCTAGCTTACGCGCGACTATTTATTTATAAAGATAATGGGAATTTGGTAACTACTTATTTTATAACCACTAGTAAGTATATAAGTAAGTCGTATTATTTAACAACTTGTAACCACTTATTTTTTAACTGCGTATAAGCACACGAATAACTACTTATTTTGGTGACTACTTATTTTATATACTTTTGTAATGCAGCGGGTAAGCGGATGCACAAATTTTGTGCGTTTTTTCATGCAGCGAATATAGACAACTACTTACTAAAACGACTTTGTCGAACAAAAATTCTGATTTTTGACACCGAATTATAAGCAGTATACCCTAAGTCTACTGATTATTATTTAGATATTAGTAATGAGCAACCATTACTGAGATTTTGCTGGGATATTAAGTTAGAGATTATTACATATCGATCAATATGTAATTGTATATTACATTTATATTTCAATACTGTTAATCAAATTATATATGACGTTATATGTACATACATACTTATTTAGTATATGATCCAAAATAATATATATTTTTATACAATGTCATATTTAAAAAAACACAATTTCGTTTTTATAAAATTATTTATTACCCCATTCAGCCTCACTAGAATATTTGTCAATGGTCTTTTGGATATATAATTATATATTACATCAAACACCAGACAAAGTTTCTGTCTCATTTTGTATATAGTATAGCGATCCCGAAAATTCTAAATCCCGAAAATCCCGGGACCTAAATCACTTAAATCTAATATCTTATTAAATGTTATTAAAGTATTTACTAATTTTTCCCATTCATAAATAATAGATTAAAATAGATTACGGATTAAATAGATCTGAATAAAAACCTTAATAATTTAAAAACTTTTATACAGCTTTCAAACTTTTAAAAATCGTAATTCAACTTTCAATTAGTGGTTTTAGATATGTCTAAAATAGACTTTCAAGGTCAAACTTTATTTAATCTTTTAACGGACTTGTTTTTATTTATTTTATGCAACATAATTTTGTCTACTAAAAACAGCAAATTTTTGTTAAATTAGAAAAATCTAACAATCTGCCTTTCTGAAATCAGCAGAGATATGTATGTATGTGCTTAATGTTTTATGTTAGTTGATTTAAAAAAATATTTCTGGTGATTTTAGCAGAATAGTTAATTTGCATTCAATTAATTTTAGCCAAATATAACTAAAAATTTGTAGATATAGCAGTGTTTTAGCTACTTTTGGTTAAAAAGTTTCTTCAGAGGTAAATTGTAATTTGGAATTTGCTTAAATTTAACTCATAAGTATATTTCTTATATTTCGGAAATTTAACAATTATTTAGCAAACAATTTCAGTAGTTTTAATCGCGGAACCTTTTTTGCTAATTTTTAGTGGCTTTTCTGCACTCCACTCTGCAGCGTGGAGTACTCCAGCATTGTGAATCCGGCTTAATTTGTTTATTTCTTCATACCACAAGAAATAATAAGTAGATTTATAATGAATTATTTTAATTTGTAGGGTTTATTTCAGCTATTTATTTTTAAAATTTAAAATATGATGAAACAAGAAAATCCCGAAATCCCGAAAAATCCCTGGATCCCGATAAATCCCGGGATCCCGAAAAATCCAGCAATCCCGGGATTTGTAAAAACCAGTCCCGTTCGGCATCCCTACTAGGGACTTTTGACAAAACAATTTAAGTCGACTTAAGAGCATTCTCCGAGATTTTTGTACACGCAGAAAAAAACTGGTGGAACTTTATCGAAGTAAGTTTTACAAATTTCTGGCAAAATATATGTAATTTTTCGGATATTTTCCACTACACATGTATATATTTTGCAAGGATTGTATATATTTTACATAAAAATGTGGATATTTTACTAGAACTTTGTAAAACTAACTTGAAAATTATGTAGTTGTATAATTACTAGGGTTCGTCAAAAAAAAATTCTTTGATTTTCGGATATCATCACTTTTTTTTAAAGTTTTCGCATAGAAAAAAAGAATGGCGTTTTTTTTTATTTTTTATTTCAACTCCTTCCACTGGCGCAAGTCGGCCAAAAACGCTGATTTGGAAACCCATTTTCTGCAGAGCAAAAACGGCTGCATTTCTGGGAAATCTGACTTTACCATTCGATTCGACAGCAAAAATTAATACAAAAAACATTTTTTTTGCGTTTTCTGAATACAGCAGATAGTCATTGGAGTGGTCCAAAAATCCACTTACACTAAAGATATTTAGTAAAAAATGTATTTATTGCGATAACTTTTGCAAATGGAAACTGTATTGCTTGAAATTTTGCAAAAACAGATTTTAGAGGTCACCCCATATTATACTAAAAATTGGACTTTGGGGACAACTTGGAAAGCTATGCTGCCATATAAAATTTTTTAAAAGTCGCGATTTTAGCGTGTAGGATACATTTGAATACAAATGAATACATTTTTTATGTTGAAATATGTATATCCTTTTAATTGCTTCTTTACTAAGCAATATCATTTATTAAGGCCGATTTTGTTTTCAGCGATTTAATTGGCTAAAACCATGGATGGTAACCGAAACGAATGCGGTTATCGTTAGGGTAACGATATTTTATGTTATTTCGGTAACGGTATTTTAAGGGTAACGCTATTTCATTTATTTCGGTATCGGTATTTTAAGGATAACGGTATTTGAGTTAATTCGGTAACGGTATTTTAAAGATAACGATATTTGGGTTATTTCGGTAACGGTATTTTAAGG
Organism: Leucophora obtusa; assembly: GCA_949987735.1. Classification (NCBI taxonomy): domain Eukaryota; kingdom Metazoa; phylum Arthropoda; class Insecta; order Diptera; family Anthomyiidae; genus Leucophora; species Leucophora obtusa. Next base: position 9,294,649 of record OX465295.1, read on the forward strand.
TTAACGGTATTTTAGTTATATCGGTAACGGTATTTTAAGGGTAACGGTAGTCAGTTATTTCGATGCATCCCGCAATTTTTTTTACAAAAAACAAACGAGATTAAAAACAGAACCAATTTATGAACTTAATGTACAAAAAATACTCAATAACCACGTGAAATTAGCAAAAGCAGAAAATTAAAAATAACGGTAACAGTATTTTAGCGATAACAATATTTCATTTGTTTCGTTAACGGTATTTTAAGGCTATTGATATTTCATTTATTTCGGTATCGGTATTTTAAGGATAACGGTATTTCAGTATTCCGGGTATTTCGGTAACGGTATTTTAGGGGTAACGGTAGTCAGTTGAAAGGGTTTTGAATCGATAACGGTATTTTAGCAGTATTACATGCCAACCCTGGCTAAAACCTTAAAAGCCCGTAAAAATCAATATAAAACGCGAACATTGGTTTTAATATTCAGTTTTATGCATCAGAGTTTAAGCCTAAATATGAATACAGGTCCTGTGCCTACATTTTACCACAAAAAATTTATATTGATTGCATTTCAAAATTTTGGTTTATAAAAAACTAAATGGAAAACCGCTAAACTTTAAAGCCATTTCGCGAAAAATATGTACCTTATATCGAAAAAGAAAGTACGCCATTGTAATCAGAATGCCCAAACTATATAGAATTGATGCTCAGAGCTCTATTAATGTTTAAAAGTCAAGATTTTGTCTTGCAGCTTATGTTTATTTGTGAAAATTCAAAAAACTTTGTTAAAAACGAGTAAAAAGGTTAAAGTCGGGCATGCCGACTATACAATACCCTACACCAGTCTGGTGTATTGTTTGGATCCGAAATTCGAATGGGTTAAAATGGGGCTTGTGTCAAAATTTTCTATAATGTGAGTCAGCGCACCAAATTTCATTAAAATATCTTAACATTTGCGACCTGCAGTTTGTAACCAAGCCAATTTTGGGAGGACCCTTATATGGGCACTAGTTCTAAACATGGACCGATGTTGACCAAAATCAATAGGCTTCGTCTTTGGGCCAACATAGGTCTATGTACCAAATTTCATCAAAATATCTTTATATTTGGGACCTGCAGCGTATAAACAATATAATTTTGGTGGGACCCTTATATGGGCACTAGGTCTAAACATGGACCGATGTTCACCAAAATCAATAGGCTGCGTTATTGGGCCAATATAGGTCTGTGTACCAAATTTCATCAAAATATCTTAATATTTACGACCTGCAGCGTATAAACAATATAATTTTGGTAGGACCCTTATATGGGCACTAGGTCTAAACATGGACCGATGTTCACCAAACTTGTTCGTCCTTGGGCCAACATAGGTCTGCGTACCAAATTTCATCAAAATATCTTAATATTTGCGACCTGTATAGTGCGCACAAGATTGCATGGACAGACAGACAGACGGACGGACGGACAGACGGACAAATCGAAATAAAAAAACATTCTGAACCGATCGGTATACTATAAGGTGGGTCTACAACCAATATTTTTTGGTGTTACAAACATCAGCACAAACTTATAATACCCTGACCACATAGTGGTGTAGGGTATAAATAGCGTTTTTCTTTGGCGTTCCAATTTGAAATTTGCACAGTCTGTAGCTGAAATATTGAGTTATCTGCTTCAATAATTTAAAGAAAATTAAAGGTGGGTTTTTTGAGATATTTGCAAATTAGGAATAATTTTCAAATTGTATTATCCTTTTTCCACTACACATTTTATTTTTGCAATTTATTTTAAAAGTAGATTATATAAGCATATCTAGGTGACAATCGGATAACGCGTTCAAAAGTTGTAATCATTTGAACATCATGTATTTTTCACAAACTTACTGAAAAAAATCAGCTTAAAACAGCGATAGAACGCGTACCAAAATGAATTTGGAAAAAAAATTTATGTTTAATATCGTGACTAGGGTTTGGGGAAAAGTTTGCCGGGAATATATTTTTTTTGGGAATACGGGAAATTTTAAAATTTTTAAATTTTTTAAATTGTTTTTGTTTGGAATAGGATTTTTAAAATTTTTCAAATGTATATTTTAGTTAAAGTCGACTTTAGTTAAAATATTGGGTGACAGTATATCTTGATTTGGTTTATTTTTCGAGGATTCCAATTGGTTAATTTATTTTCTAACAATCAAAATGTTTGAAAATATAAATATTTTTGTAAGGTTTTCATTCACAAAATGAACAAAACCGTATGAGTATAAATAAAGTCGACTTTAAATTTAAAATACTCCTTTATATTTAGGGCCAATAATTTTATAAGTAACGTTTTCATTAATAAATGTGATATTTTCAAGTAAGTTTACTTTATTTTAATCAGAGACATATAATATAGAGATGCAACATGGATAATTTTGTAAACACACTGTAGATGTCGCTAGCATGTGGGAAATTTTGTCAAACGAGGATTTTATTTTGGGAAATTTTCTCAAGGGAGGATTTTTTTATGTCAAATGAGGTTTTACAGAGTTGTTGGGTAAGGGGATTTAGGTCCAAATTAGGGATTTCGACTTTGTTTTGGGGACAGATTAAAAAATTTGTAAATTTTAAAAGATTTAGTTTTAGGCCCAAAATAAGAAGAATTTTGGTATAAATTATATGCGTATTATTTCAAATTAAAGTCGATCAAATCAGGTCTGTTAAAAAATTTAATTTCAAATTTCTACAAAATATTTGAATTATTGAAGAAATGTTCTCCAAATATTTATAAATCTTGAAATAACAAAAAGCAACCAAGCTCAATAATTAATCAAAAAATTTTCTATTTTCCAAATACTAAAATTGTTACATGCAATGGACTCAGAAAAAATAAATTTTGTGTAGGCTCAAAAAGTACCAGGGGTTTTCATATAACCTCTTATGTACCTTCTGAATCGTGTAAACTCGACTTACGCAAACTTAATGTTCAAAAGAGTTTACGAGCCCTAGAACTTACACCTTACTAGATTTCCAAAAAAAAGACTTTTCACCATAATGAACTTCGTGTGAAAATTGTGTGGAATTTTTTCTCTCGAAAATTTAATATACGACTTTTATTTTGAAACGGTGACATTTCAGCTTAATTGTGATTTCTCTTTCGTATAATAAAATTTTTTAGTTTCACAATTTTAACAAAGATTTGAGGCCTTTAAAGTTCGAGTGAAAACGTAAATATTTCTTCGTAAAATAATCAATTTTATTTAACTTGCTTACTCATTTCTTAATAATTTTCTGAACTTAAGAGCGATGCTAACTTAGCTCCTTTTTTTGAGTTTTTGTTTAAATTAAAATGAATTGGGTATAACATTGGGGATTTAAACATTTAAAATGGGAATAAGCTAAAAATTTTTGGGCAACACCTGCTCCCCAGTAAAATGAAACTGTATTGCCAGAAAAACAAAACAGCAGTCAGCGCCATCTGTTGCATTAAAAACCGGTGTTGCCATTCATCAGGACCATGGGAGACCCCTGATTTTAATACACCTGCTTTCAAACTAATATATTCTTTTATATTAAACAATAAAATGTCAGGAGTATGGAAATACTTCACAAAAAAGGACAATGCAGCGCAGTGCAATATTTGCCCTAAAAGACTAATGGTTAACGGACTAATGTTATCTAAATTTGGTTATCCGACATCTAAATTTGGTTCACAAAAAAAAACTTTTCTTGAAGAACACAACAACAAAAATAACGTTCCAGCTAAAATTAGCCAAGTACCCGAAAAAAAGTGTAAGCTGAATAGGCATTGAACGCTTTATGGGTAGGACAAACATTTCCTGAAGTGGTATCCAAATTAGCCGCAGTCGACGGAATGTCAATCCGCACCATAACTAGATCTTCGTTTATTCGAGAAAGTTTTTGTAATAAAAACCTGGCATTGCCAAAAAATTTTACAATCATCTAAAAGATATCATGATAAAAGAAATATCGAGCAATATTTCTAGCAATAGGAGATTTACTATAATCTTAGATGAATGGACAAGAATATCACAAAAGAGATATTTGAACATATGTATAAACGGAAATAATGCATTTTATAATCTGGGGTTGGTTTACATATCAGGAAGATGTAATGCTGATGAAATAAGAAGAATTGTAGAAATAAGCCTAGAAGAGTTTTATTTGTCTTTGGAAAATAACATTGTGGCCACCATATCTATTGGGCCAAATTTGATGAAACGGTTTGTTTCCGACAGTCCAGTAGTGGGTGCTTTCTGATGGAATCATGCAATTCATTTGGCAGTGCTTAGAGTAATTTATGTGAAATCAAATGTTCAACATTCTGATATTTTTCTATGAATTCTCACTACACAGACTGAATTTGTACTGAAATAGTGTTTTATTTTTTAACAAAAATTACTTATATAGGTGGTTTTCATTAACAATTTTGTTCAAAAATATTTCCCGGGATTCCCGGGAATCAAATTATTTTATTCCCGTTTCCCGGGAAATAAAAAAGTCCGGGAAATCCCAAACCCTAATCGTGACACTTAGCAGAATGTACACGGAGGAAAAAGACGTTTTTGTATATGTTTGGAGGTAATCAACGTATGTTTACAAACTACCATATATGTATGTATTTGCCGTGTGCTTCCAATTATATTGTTTTTATAGTTACTATACACATATTTCCCGGTAATAATTATATTTGTGGGATACAATTAACATATATTTGGAAAAACGGATAATTTCCATTCTTGATACATATAAAGTTGTATGTAGCCATTATAACTTTTGTAGTTGGTAATAATCGTTTAGTTTAGCTAGACTGCATCTAGTCAGAAAATTTAGTGATATTTTTCCTTTATTTATTAATTTTATTGTGAAAGATGTGAAAAAATAAAATAAAATAGTATAAATAAAACATAAAATTGTGTTAAAAAGAAAAATAAAAATATTTAATTGTGTATATTAAAGTAAAGGGTTGTTCAACAGGGACGCTACAAAAGTAGAAAGATAGGGACAGCAAACGACGCCATATTTCTTGCCGCTCTTTTGACATTTCTCTTCAGTAAGGTTTGCCATTTCATGATGGAAAGATATACGAGCCAACGAGTCGAAATTATTAAAATTTACTACCGAAATTCGGAGTCAGTGGCCTCAACGTTAAGAGCGCTACGTCCAATTTATGGTCGTCATAATCGTCCTAGCAGATCAACAATTGAACGTGGGGCTACGTCAAATCTATGGTCTATGCCAACAAGCCAGCGACGATTGATGAACTTCGTACGAATATCGAACGTGAAATTGCAGCAGTATCGGCCGATTTATGCTTGAAAACCGTCGAAAATTGGGTTCAGCGTCTGGACTTCTGCAAGCGTGCCCGTGGTGGCCATGCAAAAGAGATCGATTTCCAACATAATGGCATCGAACGTACTTTCACAGGAATAAAGAATTTCATTGATATCCAAAACCGTTTTTGTTTTATTTAAACTTTTTTACTTTTGTAGCGCTCTTATTGAAAAACTCTTTATTAACTTGTTATAAGAGTTTTTAATTAATATTTGTTAATAAAAATAAATAAAAAATAAATGAAGAGATTCTAGTTATTGTTTTTCAATGAATGTATTAGATGTAAAATTCAATATGATTTATAATATATTTAGTTATTAAATAATCGCCAATTTCCTTATTATGAATTAACATAATAAGTACTTTTTTCAAAAACTGCTATTTTTCTTCATCAGGATATTCTCCTAACAAATACTTCACAGAGTTTTTGCTTTCAAAAACCTCTCACATTTTCAGGAATGAACTGAATTAATAAATTTCTAATTAATCAATAAAAAGGTCGAAAAACAATTTTTATTTTTATTTTTTTTTTTGAATAAAAATTAAAAACCAACATTTTGACAACACTCGCAGTCCGGAGAAATGTTTTTTGCCTCTTCTTTGTATTGACAAAGAAGTGGGTAAAAAGAAAATTTGTATTTTATTTGTACCGACGGTAGAAATACAAAAACAAAAAACTTTCATAATATTTCTATTGTTGGTTATATGGCTTTGCAGAGACTTCGAAAACATATTTTATTGTTTGCTCCATTCTCATTTCGTTGATGTAATAGACTACGTTTAATATGAAATTTTGATGTTCAATTTGCATTGCACTATTGCCACCACTTTCTAAAGAAAACTGAAGAAGGGGACTTGGAAAATCCCCGAAACGATCGTCTTTTCATTCCTGAAAAGTGTTAGAGGTTTTTGAAAGCAAAAACTCTGTGAAGTATTTGTTAGGAGAATATCCTGATGAAGAAAAATAGCAGTTTTTGAAAAAAGTATTTATAATGTTAATTCATAATAAGGAAATTGGCCTCGAACTGAATTAATAAATTTCTAATTAATCAATAAAATGTAGGAAATGCAAAATCCCGCACTTTTTGATTTTCCGGGAAAGCGGGAAATTTATCTTGAATTCCCGGGATCCCGGAATCCCGCAAGGGACATAAATTAGAAAATATTTTATAGTAATTTAAAAATTTTTATTAATAAAATGTCTTTAAGACCTCAAATTTTCATGATCGTGAAAAAGCTCCGGTGGTTTTTCTTGGAATTTTCGTAGTGGGAAAGAATTACTGGGTGTTTTTATAAAAATAATCAAACGAATTCGTTAACAAATTTGTGTGAGAAACACTAATTTAAAAACGTTTTTCCTTCCAAATTTTTTCACAAATTGTTAGGACTTCTATGTAGAACAAATGAGGCTAAAAAAATTTCAAGACAAATCTTTTTAAGTTTGTGTTTTTCACACAAACGATTTAACGAATTTCTCCGATTCTTTTTATAAAAACAGGCAGTTAATTTTATATTAGAAATTATATAAGTTTAATTATATATGTGTTTTTAAAAATTGAATAAACTCAAACTAATTTTTAGACTAAAACACTTGTCCGTAAAAGAAAATAAATAAAAAAAATTAAGATTGAAAATAATTTTAGAAAATTGGAAACATTTTTAAAAATTATGGGAACAAATTCTAACTTACTTAAAAATTTTTAAAAGTCAATGGATAAATTTGTCTTTAATTCTGTACAGAATAAGTGCGATCCAAATTTTTTCTATACAAACACTATTTAGTTGAGCGGTTTTTTAAAAAAGTATATTTTTTAAGTTCCTTTTATTGCCTGTTAAAAAAAAAAGTAACTTAAAAAGTTCGATCAAGTACACAAATTATTCAGTGTGTGCGTTTACTCGAAAATCTTACTACTTTTACTACAATTTTGTAAGTAAATGAGCAAGCCTAATGTAAGATTTTTACTATTTTCAAAACGTTGGAAAATTTTGCATAAGTAAATTTGAAATAATTACCTTTATTATATTAAATTGCATTTTTTGAAATCCCGGGATTCCCGGTCCAAATTCCCGGGAATGCGGGAATTGAAAAATGCATAATTTCCCGGGAATACCGGGACGGGAAATCCCGGGATGCATTCCCTAATAAAAAGGTCGAAAAAACAATTTTTATTTTTTTTGAATAAAAATTAAAAACCAACATTTTGATAATATATTTGCTTGCAAACATAATATATTTGCATGCAAATATATATTGTTTCTAGTAAAAACACGGCGAATATGTTTAACAATTTCTCCAAATATATATATACATATATTACCAGCAAAAATATGTTTGGGACAGGCCGTTTTTTTTCAGCGTGTATGTACCAAGTTTTGTAAAAATCGAAAGGGGTCATGTCCAAAATCTTCTATTTTTGTACCCATTTAATATGGAATGATACTATTATAAGGAGTGAGATCATAAAAATGTTAACACACATTTTTGCCTATAACTTTGGTTTAAAGCTTCTCATATTTTTTTTTCGGCAGTTTACATTTTAAAAATATGTCAGTTAATAAATTAATTTACATCATGAGTTTTAATTAGCAATTTTTTACAGAATGGACGATGAAAGAAAAGTGCGTTCAAAAATAATTAAATATTTTCAACAAAACCAAACATGGACATAAAATAATCGCCAAAGAAACTAATGTATGCCGCCAAACAGTTTCAAAAGTGGTAAAAAGGTATCTAAAACACCTAACAATTGAAAGGAAGCCGGCAACAGGAACAACGTCTGGTTATCTTAACATTGGTAACCCAGCAAAATATTGGTAATGACACCTCATTACTATCTGCATTACCAAAAACGATATATCATTACCTTTTGCATTATTTTATTATATAAAATAATGACTTCCTAATAACAATAATATAATAATATAAAATAATGACTTACGCGTAATAGTTTAAATAAGTACTTTTATACATTAAATTTTATACATTTTTATTTATTATATGTAAAGATGTTTTATGTTCAAATTTTTATGACGAGTTATAAGATTACACACTAGAGAAAACTTAACTTTTTCTGAATATATTTCCTTAAGCTAATAGTATTTGCCTAACTCCTTATTTTTAAGAATCAAGTAAGCAGTCGGATAACTACTTATAATTCAACTTTTTGTAAGCATGTGTGTAACCACTTATTATTCAAAATCTCATTACTACTTATTTCTCATTTTATCGTAAGCGAGCGGGTAAGCGTGACTACTTATAAAAACGACCATGCCAAACAAAAATAATGAGTTTAGACACCAAAAAATAAGTTGTGCGGTGCTATGAATTTCTATTATATAACCACTTATTAGGTAATGAAAGATTTTGCTGGGAAGGCATATAAAGTTAAAAGCATCCTTTAGAGAGCTCCCAACACATCTGGCAGAAATACAGCTCGGTTAGCCCAATGCTCGGACTTTTTTGTACGTAAATGAAACGTAAGGCAGGACTAAAGTCCTACAAAGTTCAAAAAGATCCCGATAGAAAAGCTTTTAAAAATCTGGAGGCCAAAACCAGAGCTCGAAAATTGAAATCAAATTTTATACAAAAATACAACTGTTGTGTAATGGACGACGAAACTTATGTCCTGGCTGATTTTTCGCAGCTCCCTGGTCAAGAATTTTATGTTTCCGATGTTCGAGGAAATGTTGCGGAAAAATTTAGGTCGAAAAAGCAAACGAAATTCCCTAAAAAATTCCTAGTATAAGCCATATGTAGCTGCGGCCAAAGAAGCCAGTCATTTGTGACATCTGGCTCTATAAATAGCGAAATTTATATCAAGGAGTGTTTGCAGAGGGACTTCTTCCATTTTTGAGTCAGCACAATGTATCCACTTACTATTGGCCCGATTTAGCATATTGTCACTACAGCAAGAAAGCGCTGGAGTGGTATAATGATAATAATGTGGTTTTTGTACCAAGAGAGGCAAATCCACCAAACTGCCACAGCTCAGGCCAGTGGAGAGATATTGGGCTCTTGTTAAAAGAGAATTAAAGGGCACAAAAATATTTCAAACGTAGATGGACCACCTGCTCTAAAAAGGTGACAGGAACTACTATAAAAGCTTTAATGGGAGGGTTTCCGGAAAAAGTGGATAACTTTATTCGTAGTGGTTAGAATTACATCCGGTTTTTTTTTTTTTTTTGTTTGATTTTGTATTAAATTTCATTTAATAAAAATTTAGTTTGAAGTCTTAAAATTCAGTGGTTTGTTTTTTATTTAACTTTTCTCACTCCTTAGTCCCAAGATTATAAATAAAAAAAACACACTTAAAAAATTGCAAAACAATCGCAGAAAAGGGTGGAAAAAGGCTTAATGGTACAAAAAATGAATTTAAAAAATTAATCAGCGATTTTCATTCTGCAAACAAATATATAGATGCAAAAATTTTGCTTTTTGCAAATTTTATTTTTCGCGATTTTTTTTGCAACTAACCACCAAACTTTGTTTTATGTAATGTGCATTATAGTCCCTAGAATATAAATTTAAAAACCGCACTTAAAAATTTGCAAAATAATAGCGGAACGCGAAAAAAAGGCTTTATGGTACAAATATTTAATTAAAAAACTTAGCGATTTACATTCTGTAAACAAATATATTAATGCAAAAAATTTCCATTTTGCAATTTTTTTTCGCGATTTTTTTTGCAATCAACCACCAAACGCTCTTGTATGAAATTGGTATTATAGTCCCTAGATTATAAATTTTTAGCACTTAAAAATTGCTAAATAGCGGCGGAATGCGAAAAAGGGCAGAAACTGACTTATAAGTGCTAATCAACGATTGACTTTCTGCAAACGAATATATTGGTGTAAAATTTTCCTTTTCGCAAAATTTTTTTCGCATTATTTTTTTTTTTTTTTTTTGCAAATTAACCACCAAACTTTGGGCAAGCTAGTGTTATTAGTTCAAATCAACTATACAAAATGGTGTATATAATAAAGAGAAAAACTTAAAAAATAATAGAAAATTATGTATAGATAGGTATTTTTTATTTCAACATTCTTTAGGTTTGAAATTTAAACAAAAACGCAATTCACTAATATTTTTTCGCACATAAAAACGACAGAAAATTTAAATGTGAACTTAATTTTGGAAATCTATACAAAAGAAAACAACAAATAAAGGAAAAGAAAACATAACACACAAAATACAAGTTAACAAAATAATAATAACGGGCGTGAGTATTTTAATTCTCTTTTAAATTTTTTTAAGTTTGTTAAAGAAAACTATAAGCTAGTGGTAATTGGAGGTGATTTAAAGTCAAAAAAGAAAAGGAAAAGTTAAGAAATATTTTAAAGGCATTCAGTTTTTGGGATAACAATCTTATAATTAAAAAAATTAAGTTTGATCAATAAATTATAGTTTACACAGTAGTATTTTTACTCTATAGTTTACACCATTTTCAATTAAATTTCAATAGTTATTGTAGTTTTTTGTGATTAATTTTTTTCTTTTGGGAAAAAATTTGTATACTCTCCACAATTTATTAAAGTAAAAGTAATATCTAATGAATTTATCATTTAAATTGTTGTAATTGTTTTCTTTTTGCAAGTAATATAAAGTAAATAGTTTTTAGATTATTTGTTTATATTTAGTCGTGATGTTGTTCTTAAATTTTAATCTTACTTTTTCTTACGTCCTCTTTTAGCTGTTGGTTCTAAAGTAGCCGATGTTGTAGAATCTGCATCTTTTTTATCAACTGATAGAGCCGATTTTGTATCATCTTCTTTTGCAGGTGTTTCATCACCATTTGTTGTGGTTTCTTCCGTTATTGTGACAGATTTTTCAGACTCTTCAACAGATTTTGTAGAATCATATTTCAAAACTTCTTTATCCTTGGCGTTAAGAACTTTTTCCTTTGCCGCAACTTTTGTGGTTTTCTTTTTATCTTGTATAGCGACTTTTTTTGTTTCTTTTACCTCTTCCACAATAGCTGGTTGATTTCCATCTTCTATTAAAAATATACTATGTTGTCCATCACTAGCTGCTCGAATTATACCGAAGGTTGTTTGCTTACAATTAATACCGGTTCTAAGGCATCATCTTCCGAACCTGTACCTAATTGATGATTGGAACCCATACCCCATGAATATAGTTTGCCATCGTCGGTAAGAGCAAATGATACTGCTTCACCACATGAAACACTTATAATCGCTTTACCTATAAGTGTGTTTATAGGTTGTAGTGTAGCAACATCATCGGTGACATTACCCAAACCCAGCCGTCCATAGTCTTTACGTCCTATAACATATACAGAACCATCTTCTTTAAGTACTAATGTATGATGTTGACCACCAGCAATTTGTTTAATATTTTCGAATTGAGTATTTATAGGATTTATAATAGTTTCCATGTCTTTGGCATAAGCCAATTGTTTGTAATTATTTAAACCAAATGCCCAAATATTACCCGTCTAGGATTCACGTAGAAAAGTGCAATAATTTGTAGCCCATATTGCTTCTATAGGTTTACCACGTTTAACAGTTACCAAACCTGAACGTAATAGTTCTGTTTTACCTCTTCTTCCCTCACCGGATGCGGATCTTAAGGATAATCTACCAAGTTGTCCTTGTTCACCACAACTAACGGTATAGACTTTGCCTTGACAAGTTAATATTACTAAATGATCAGAACCAGACGCTATATCACAGCATAAAAATTAGAAATTTTTAACTTATAAACTAATTACAATTGATAAATAAAAACCGTTAATATTAGAAATTTTTAACTTAAAAACTAATTACAATTGATCAAAAAAACAAAAAGAAAATATATGTAACATATGTACTAATTAATTAAACAATCATATTGAAAACTATTAAGAGCATCAAACTAATTAATTACCTAGCATTTTGTAATATAATCAGTGTGTGAAAAAATTAATAATGTTTTCCTTAAACTGTTGTGCGTTACATATTAGTTGAGTGTCATGAGGAAGTGAATTCCAGAGAGGAATGGCATGAATATAGAACTGCCATATGGATATTAGGCTATTGTGTTCGATTGATATTAGCCTTTTGCCTCTGCTAGAGAAGTTTGAGAAATTTAGTTTTTCAAATAGATGTTTAGGCTAGCGCGTATAAATAATTTTATGTAGAAATAATAAGATGCGCGTTTTTAGCAAATCGTCAAAGCTAATGCCGTATAGTTTAATAGCAAACAAATATAATGATGCAAACTTTTTCGTTTTCGGAAAGTTTTTTTCGTTTTTTTTTCCAAACTAACCATTAATTTTTTGAATAAGATATGGGTATAATAGTCCTTGATTTATTAATTTCAGAGAACCGAACGGGCGAGCCTTTTCCATCCCTGAATAACAATTCTGTGTTCGTTCCTGTTTGAAGGCACATAATATTGTTTTCTACAAAAAGTATTGAGAGATTTACAGGGCCATTGGTCCCTAATAATGCATATTTTTATATTTATCATAACTACATATCTGCTAGTATTATCATAAAATTATATTTCAGAACTCTATATCTACATTAGCGACGTAAATATTATTATTAAAACTTTCAAAGATTGGCTTTCATTCGGAAATGTTAAGTTGGTTTCGTTATTATTTAATTGGTAGATATGCTTCAGTTTCCATTGATGGTGTGTACTCTAATTGGTTTATTCCGACCTCTGGCATACCTCAGGGTAGTATTTTGGGTCCTTTATTATTTAATATTTTCATTAATGATATTTGCCGCTGTTTTAGAAATTCGCAGTATCTTTTGTATGCCGATGACCTAAAAATTTTTAAGACTATTTCTTCATTTAGTGATTATTCTGATCTTCAGGAAGATTTAGATAGGGTAACTTTGTGGTCTAATCGTAATGGTTTGCCATTCAATATTGGGAAATGCTTCTACATGACATATCATAGATGTCGTCATGTATTACTTTCTCAATATAGAATGATTGGCCAAATTTTATCATCTGTTGATGAAATTGTAGATTTAGGTGTAGTCTTTGATGCTAATTTATCATTTAGTAATCATCTAAACCTTATAATACCTAAAGCCTACTCTTTATTGGCTTTTATCAAAGAGTATACATAATAAAGAGATTGGGAGCCTCTCTATCACTGAGAAAGCATTTGTTCTATTATGTGCCTTGGAACAGGTACATACTCAAACCAATATCACCCAGCAAACACGGCAATACGAAGAAGATTCTCCGAACATATCGCCAGGAAGAAAACATTTATTGCCGGCAATATCAATTTCGTAATCCGGAAGTTTCCTCCGTCGGAAACAACTGTTACACTAAAACAATATTTCCAGGCAATATGAAAGCAATAACTCATATGGAAGATAAAAGGGATATCGCTAAATAAACTCCCAGTACAATAAAAAAAAAACGATTTAATTTTTTCATTATTAAATTTAAGCCTGAAAAACAATATCTGCATACATAATCAATTGACCAACTTATAATTTATTTTGATTTCATCTTAGCCGATTTTTCCCGCGCAATTAATCTTAACTTTTCACGAGTTTATTTCCTATATATCTTTTGATTGTTTTTGTACAAATTTAGTTTTAATTTTTTCCAAATTAATAAAAGATTTCAAACAAATTTGCTTTATCTTCCAAATGATACAAAGATGATATTGCCGAAATATTGTCATAAAAAGTTATGACAAAAGATAAAATTTTTGAATTATTTTTTTCCAAATATCGTCGAATTATCTTCCAAGTGATAAAAGGAAGACAATTCCGAAGTAAATACTACTTGATTATTTTCATTTAAATGACAAATAGAAGATATCGCTTTAATATCTTCTTGGAAGGTATCTTTTTAATGTTTGCAGGGTCATTATGTGCGCTCTTTGTATGACTCAAAACATCGATTGTAACCAGGGATGGAAAATAATAATTTATTTATAAAAATCAAGACTGGAACTATACTATGGAATTATACTATTCCAACAGTATTATAGCCCTAGATTATGAATTTTCAAAAACTATACGTAAAAATTGCAAAATAATATCGGAAAGCGAAAAAAGGCTTTGGGGTTTCAAAAAATTAATTAAAAGATTTACATTCTGCAAACGATGCCAAAATTTTCTTTTTTTGCAACTAACCACCAAACTTTGTTTTATGAAATGGGCATTATACTCCGTAGATTATAAATTTAAAAAACCGCACTTAAAAAATTGCAAAATAATAGAGGAACGCGAAAAAAGACTTTGTGGTAGAAAAAAATAATTAAAAAACTCAATCAGCGATTAACAATCTGCAAATGAATTCAATGACGCAAAAATTTTCCTTTTTGCAAATATTTTTTTCGCGATTTATTTTTTTTTGCAAACTAAGCACCAAACTTTTGTATATAAAATTGGTACTATAGACCGATTATAAATTTTAAAAAACCGCACTTAAAAAATTGCAAAATAATCGGGGAAAGCGAAAAAAGGCTTTATGGTACAAAAAATTAATTAAAAAACTTAATCAGCGATTTACATTCTGCAAACAAATATATTGATGAAAAAATTTTTCCTTTTTCGCAAATTTTATTTTTCGCGATTTTTTTTTTGCAACTAGCCACCAAACTTTGTTGTATGAAATGTGTATTATAGTCCCTAGATTATAAATTAAAAAGAAACGTACTTAAAAAATTGCAAAATAAAAGCGGAACGCGAAAAAAGACTTTGTGGTACAAAAAATTAATCCCTAGGTTATATATTTAAAAAAACCGCACTTAAAAATTGCAAAATAACGGCGGAATTCGAAAAAGGCTTTATGGTACAGAAAATGAATTAAAAGAGGTAATCAGCGATCGACATTCTGCAAGCGAATATATTATTGCAAAAATTTCGCTTTTTGCAAATGTTTTTTTTTCGCAATTAGTGCTAATATTTGCTAATATCTAAATATTTAATTTTTATGTTTTTTATCGAGCCAAAGAGGAAGCTATTTTTTAGTTACTTACATTTTTAAATATGTAAGAGCGATCTAACATTTTTAGGTATAAGAGCCCGATTAAGTGAGCCTTTTCTTCCCTGATTAACCAGTCGGAGTTCGTTCCTGTTCCAAGCCGCCTAATATTTTTTCAAATAAAAAATATTGAGAGAGTTGCAAGGCCATTGCTTTTATTCGACGTAATGCTGGTGGAAATTTTGATTATTTTACAAAAAAAGTTTTATTTACTTCTTTGGTAAGATCAAAATTAGAATATGCTTCTTTTATATGGAGTCCCACCGCTGCAATTCATATAAATCGTATTGAGAAAATTCAAGTAAAATTTATAAAGTTTGCACTCCCATTTTTTAAATCTACAATTGCTATTCAAGCAGTCTCTGCTGCTACTTTTTGTATCCCTAACTATAAAGATAAATGTATTTTTCTTTATATAAAAACTCTAGAAGCTCGAAGGAATATATACTCATTAGTTTTCCTACACGGTATTATTTGTGGAGTAATTGATTCCCCAAAATTATTAGAATTAATTACAATATATGTCCCTTCAAGGCCATTAAGAAATATTGATAAGTTTTTTCATATTGATATACACAGCACTGAATATGCATTAAATGAACCGCTTACTAAAGCTATGCGATTATTCAATAAGTATTGTAATCATTTAGACATAAGCATTTCCCATTCTCAGTTTAAAGCTCTATTAAATAATTTACTGTAACTTATTTATATTTCTAAATATACATTGCTAGTCTGTAAGGATAATATTGTATCCATAGACTTAAATAAATAAATAAATAAATAACGCAAATAATTTCAAAATATGTATACGTGGCAGAGCTTCGAACGGCTTAATTCAATTTAAGCTTAAATCACCAAAAATTGAATTTAGAATTTAAAGATGTTCATATACCATTCCGTTAAACCATTCGTAAAGAATTCGTTCATAAGCTTCATTCCCAAAACTTGAACAAGTATTGAATGAATTCCCAATTTGAATCATTCAAATCGGATGTTCATTCACCATTTTACTAATAGAATGAAGAAATTTTATTATCATTCACTTAGTGTAGTGTAGTTTGAAACTAACACATAATCAAAACCAAAGCATACAAACTATAATAAAGCATACAATACTATTTATTTATGTTAGATGAATTTTAAACGTTTTTAATTTGTATTATGCTAATATTTCAGCATGTAGTTGCAAATTAAAGTTTTTCATTTGACTAAATGAATGAAAAAAAAATCATTTTTCATTCACCTTTTTACTAAATGAATTCAAGTAAATTCGGTTTCATTCAGTTAGAATTCAATAAAAATAGAATTAATTCATATAATTTAAAGCTTTCGTGAATGAAGCTATCAAATTAATTCCATAAGAATGCTATTACGGAATGAAATTTAACTCAAATTACATTAATTTGTAGAAAGTGAATTAAAGAATTAAGCCTTTTAAACCTTTGATACGTGGGAATAAGTTGCCATTTTTAAATAATATTCTAGAAGACAGATTGATTGATTGAAAAAAATATTATAAGCAAGTGAATCAGATTTATTGCTCTCCTTAACAATTGTATTTTTGCAGATATAGAGTATTGCATCTAGGGTATCGATCTATTTCATGTGGTTTTTATTTAGTTCTAAATTTTTCCATTTATTTATTAATTTTTTGTTGTTTGAATCTATTTTTTTTATTCATTTTATATTTTTTTCGACTAAAATCATTCAGCTGTTGCGATGACGGATAGAAAAATCTGATTTCAACAGAATGATCCGGCATGTACGTTTACATTTACGCGTTGGTAACCATTTGTATACACTTCTTCTTGTGGTTTCAAACAGCTGATTCGTTGCAGTTACGTTTACAGTTGGATAACTCACCCTTAAATCAATAGTTGATATTGATCGCTCCGTTTACGTAGGCCAAGTGGCTGTAGCTATTTTCCACAAATTAGACCAGATATGAATCAGCTGATTTGGGCAATATGGCACAAAATGAGCAAAACAAAACGGAAAAATTTAAGAAAAAATTAAAAAAAAAGATAAAGCACAATAATCTAAAAAGAGACAGATATATACAAAAAATGCGTAATACAAAATGTATTGAGATTTTATATTGTTATCTCCCTCTTAACTTGACTTCCATGTAAACAAAACCATACGGTTCGAGAATACTTTTTTGACACCTGTCATTAGTTTCACATCTGGTATTAAAATGGTATTTTCTATAAGTTCAACTGATTCTCCACGTTACGTTTACGTATAACGAAATTCTACCCTTAGCTGAACCCTGGCTTTTTAAAACAAAATTTTAACAATATGGCAAGGTTTAAACTTTGTCAACTATTTTTTTATTTTGGTCCGCTGTTTCGCTTTCACTTCATTTTTTTTTTTTTTTTCAATAAGAAAGTGCACGAGCAGGTCGTGCATTTTTTTAACTTATCCAATTGGCATATTTTGCCATTGCCTACAATAGAAACCTTTAACTGTTAAACAGTATTCCTCGAAAGAATATAGCATTTAAAAAATGTTAACATTACGAGTAAAACGAGTTTCGGGTGAGTAATCTATGTTAATTGAAAACCAATAGTGATTTAGCACATTTATTTTTGTATGTTTAAAGGTCTTTCAAAGACATTTACAAATTGGGTCAATTTTTCAACAACTGCCCGTAGAGATGTTAATCCTAAAACCGCAGTTCTCATGTTAAACATGGGTGGTCCACAGACTACTGACCAGGTACATGATTATTTACTACGTATAATGACCGATCGCGATATGATACAATTGCCGGTACAAAGTAAATTGGGGCCATGGATTGCAAAAAGACGTACACCGGAAGTACAAAAGAAATATCAAGAGATAGGCGGTGGTTCGCCCATATTAAAATGGACTGACTTGCAGGGTGCATTAATGTGCAAACAATTGGATCTTTTATCACCCGAAACAGCACCACATAAACATTATGTGGGTTTTCGTTATGTCAATCCCTTAACCGAAGATACATTGGAAAAAATTGAAAAGTATATTGAATAGAATGTGATGAAATATATAATTAACTATTTTTTTATAGAGATGAACCAGAACGAGTGATATTATTTTCACAATACCCACAATATTGTTGTGCAACATCCGGTTCCAGTTTCAATTCAATTTATACATATTATCGTCAAAGGTTGTATACAGGTTTATAAATTTTAAAATTCCTTAATTTGTATGTATTTAATTTCTAGAACTATGCCACCAAATATAAAATGGAGCGTTATTGACCGGTGGGGTTCACACCCTTTATTGATAAAAACTTTTGCCGATCGTATTCGTGAGGAGTTGGATAAATTTGTTGAAACTAAACGTAAAGATGTGGTCATTTTATTTACTGCTCATTCCATACCTTTAAAGGCAGTCAATCGTGGCGATCCTTATCCATCGGAAATCGGAGCTAGTGTTCATTTGGTAATGCAAGAATTGGGATTTTGTAATCCTTACAGTTTGGCCTGGCAATCAAAAGTGGGACCACTACCGTGGCTAGCACCTGCTACAGACGATGCCATTAAGGTAGGTAAAGAATTTCTTTATGGTGAATCCCTACTCTAAATTTAATTTTAGGGTTTTGTTAAGCAAGGCTTAAAGAATTTCATCTTGGTACCAATAGCATTTGTAAATGAACATATTGAAACTTTGCATGAATTGGATATAGAATACTGTGATGAACTGGCCAAGGAGGTACTTATATAAATAATATTACTTTACAGATATAAAGTAGAATTAAGTTTCCATGGCGATGCTATCTATCTAGCACCCTTATTCTAAACTTTATAACAAAACCAGTGTTGGTGCAATTTTGTTATTGTTATAAAGGTTAGAATAAGGATGGAGGACTCTTAAAATAATTTAACATACCATTTTTACAGGTGGGTGTTGAAGAAATACGACGTGCTGCTACTCCAAATGATCATCCCTTGTTCATAAAGGCTTTAAGTAGCATAGTGGCCGATCATTTGGCACGAGATCAAAATGTTAATCCGAAGTTTTTACTGCGCTGTCCGATGTGCGTCAATAACCGGTGTCGTGATAGCAAAAAATGGTATCAACAAATTTGTTCACGTTAAACTTACATATATAATCTACGGTGGATTTTATTAACATTTATTAAAAAAGCATTGGTATTAAATGGTTTTATTAGAATATTCAATTTTTCGCACTTGAAAAAATACGAACCGGCGAAAATAAACTTATAAGAGCGGCAATATTTTTTTATTGTATTTTTGAAGAGCTGCCAGACCAAAATTTTATTAAAACCAATTACTACGGTTAACAAAAAAAATTCCCATATATTTTGTATGAAACTCTGATTCATCGGGCTACTATTACCCAGTGTCTACAAATAGCACACAAATTACCTAGTGTCTTGACATGCAATAAAATGATAGCAAGCAATTGTCAAAATGCTCTCATCTCATCTTATTGCAATATCATGATATGGCTGACATGCCATCGGATCTTGCAATGATGCCAGAGATCAAATGTCACTTTTAGTTTTCATTTAATTTTGTAATAGAAAAACAACAAAAAATTTGGTAAAAAGGAATGGAAAAGTGTTTAGTTTTTTATTATTTGTCGGTAAACATTAATGTTTCATAAAATTTGGTTTTTTTCGAAGAAAAATCTATGATATTTCTTATCCATGAAATGGTCAAGTGTTCTCCACCACTCTGCAATTGATATCATTTTGACGTTTCGCTGCCATGGTTTTGACATTTCATATATAATTTATTGCATTTGAAGACACCGGGTTAAGTACAAAACACACGTCAACTACACATACACGCAGACAAAAAGCAGGAAGAATTATACAACTAAATAAGTTCCAAATTAGTTTTACAATTTTCTAGTAATACTGAATTTAGACTGAGCAAAAACTACCTAGTTTTTGTACAAAACTGGGTTTTGTTTGTTTTTTATGTATGCGTTTTGACAAGTAAAAACTAACAACGGCCAAAAACTAGGTAGTTTTTACTTAGTCTAAATGCAGTATAAAATATATCTGCTTTTTAGACATTTTACAAGTTTTGTATACATATACTTTACAAAAAAAATTTGCATATGAGCATTTTCGCAGAAAGGTCCACTGAGATCGAAAAATCAGAAGCCGGAAAAAATTCCTTGGCCTGTATTAATAAAAAAAATTCTTAAATATAATTAAATTACAGAGTCCAAATCTTATATTATAAAACGGACTGCAAAGTCGGGTTCAGGTTTCGGTTATCTTTTTCGTTTTTAATAACATTTTCTCCTTAATATTTACTTCTTTTGAGTGATGATTAAAAAAGCCCGGCGCAATGCGCAGACTTTTGCATTTTTGTAAAAAAAAGAAGAAACTAAGTTCTATTTTTGTCACGTGACGTCGCTAATTGTTTATATTTAAGGACCATGCAGTTCGATTGTTTTCTTAGCAGTTAATAAATATAGAGCTACTTACGTACTATGTAAGAATGTAAAGTTGAAAAAATTAAGTTTTTTGAAATGTACGACTATTACGTACCCTATAAACAATTTCACTGGAATTCAAGTTGAAATATAGTTTAAATCCAGCCCTGTTTTCCAGTTTCAAGGCTTGAATACAACTTTTATTACATTTTGTTTCAATAGCATACTCCAGCAAAAGCATACTCAATAGCATACTCCAAAAATTCAAGTTTGAAATATTTTTGTTAAATATTCACGGTGGGTCTCATACTGTAGGTTTAACTTTAACTTAACTAAAAACAAAATAAAATGTCAAAAAAAATGTACACAAAACAACAACAAATTTTTGGGTTAACTATTAACCTAAGTTTAAACCTGCAGTATGAGACCCACCGTTAAATGCTAGAATTTGAAATTTACTTTACTTCAAGCAAAATTTAGAGCACTTGAATTTTTAAAACCTATGTGCTTATTGGGGTATGTGACCATTAAAATACCCATATTTTACCAGAAAATTTTAAAACTTGGAAATTTTGTAGTTATATAATTACATAGCTCTTAGGTATTATTCACCAGTCTTTTTTTCTCCGTATTGGGCATATGAATTGTCAAATTTTTGTAAATTCTCTTTTGAAAATAAAATTTCGTATCCCCAATACTGGGAAATAGTAAATGACGATGAAAACACAAAATCAACATAGTGGATGATAACCCAACAAACAATTCGTTCCGTTTACGCACCGTTTTCGGTCCGTCATAAACGGAATCCAACTCCGTTTACGTACCGTTTTCTGGATCCGTATACGGACCAGAAAACGGAACTTAAGGAACATCGAAACTGATTCGAATCCGTTGAAAGTCCGTCAATGACGGACCGTTTACGGACCGTTGTGTCGTGTGAAAAACGGACAAGTCCGTTGAAAGTCCGTCAATGACGGACCGTTTACGGACCGTTACGTCGTGTAAAAAACGGACAGGTCCGTTGAAAGTCCGTCAATGACGGACCATTTACGGACTGTTATGTCATGTATAAACGGAGTAACTCCGGACTTATATCTACCTAAATTGACCATATGTTTACTAATGTTGAGCAGTAATTTTTATGCTTTTTTATAAATTTATTGATAACGAAATATTGAGAATATATTTTTAAATAAATAAAGAATTAATGAAAACAGACCTCGAGCTTGAAGAATTATTTAATTAAATCTACAATATATATTAGTACATCCCGCTCAGTTTAGCTCTATCCAGCGAATCAATACGCAATAGGACCCCATAATAAAATCGATCATCTACATGCAAAGGGAAAAATAAATTAGCTATGGTTTAACTGATTGTATTTAAAATGGTATTTTGCATACGATTCAAATTCGCACACTTTAGGCTTGTTCCACGTCGTTACCGCAGGTTCCCAATTTACTCGAAACAACAACAATTTACGCATAATTTTGACAAAGGAAACGCTTTTTGGAAAAATTGGGTAGACGCGTTAATGTACGTGGAACAGAGCTTTTGTTACAAAAACAAACCATCTTACGAAAACCACTGTGAAACATGCACTAACTTTCATAAATCTTACCATCTAATGTATCTATGCGACTTGAAGTTATTTGGCTGATGATGTGCTGCATATATTCCCGCCATCGCGACTAATTTCTCGCCACAAAAATACTTTTATATCGACTGAAGGGTTGAGATTCACATTTTTTTTTAAATTTAATTGTTTTTATTTTGAACACAAATTAAAATCAACTCAGTCCGTATTTTACGGTACGGAAACGGAGTTAAAACGTATTATGTTCGAAAATCCGATTACACGGTCCGTTAATGTTCCGTATACGTACAATCTTTGACGGATACGTGTATTACGGACCGTTAATGTGCCGTAAAAGCCGGATTCATGATTCCGTACGTGCCGGAGAGTCCGTAAAAATGTTTCTTGGGTAATGATGAAATTTTTTTTATTAATTTTTTTCTTTTTTTAATTTCTGTTTTTGCATTTTTTAGTTTATTTATTAACTTATAGTCTTGGATTTGTGCGAACATGAAACAAATCACACGTGAAACAACAACAAATTTTATTTGTTGTTTTTGTTTTGCATGTAATTCGTTTCATGTTCGCAACAAATTCATGGGTGTACAATTTCTTGTTCACCCATGAATTTGTCTCGTGTGGACCACTCTTGTTCAACGTTGTCAGCACAATTGTTCTCACAACTATGTGCGACATCAACCACAATGCCAGATCTAATTTTTACTTAGTGGCATTACTAAAAACTAAAGAAAATGAATAAAATGTTAAGAAAAAGTAAATAATTTGCATTATTATTGAATTTAATGCAATTTAGTTTTTATTATAATTATTGGAAAAAGATTAGTAAAAAACACATTGAAAACAAATAGTTTCATTTGTGACCTACTCCAACAAAAAACAAAAAATGAATTGTCTGACATTACGTATTCTCCAACCAAAACAAATGGACAAATTTTTTCCCGTTATTCTGCCGACGATTAGTTTTTGGGCAAACAAATCAATGTCTCGTCAAGACTCAGAGTAAGTAACGTTATCATACTTCTGTAACACAAAAAAACTAATTAAAAATGTAGAATTCTTCAATGTTTAATGAATTTTTTCAAACCTGCCAAAAAATCAAAAAAAATTGTTTCTCGTCCAACATGATTGCCAAGTCTTAAAATTAGACACTACATGATAGAATTCATACAGCCGTACACCATGCTGTACAGCATGCTTGGTCATCCATAGCCTGCTTCACAGAACATACATAGGATCGTAAGTTAACGTGTGAATTGTAATCTTCTTTTGAAAGAAGAATTCATTCAATTCAAAATAAATCTGAATTCGATTTTTATGAATTCATTCGAGAGGGAATTAATTCTTCAAAGCTGGATAAAAGAAATAAGATCTGACTAGTCAAATTTCATGCAAACTTTACTGCATTAGAGGACACAGGGTTACAAATAGAAATTCAATTGCTGGCAACCATAAGTTTATTTTTATATTTTGTTTTGGTTACGTCTGCAAATATAATTAAAAAGAAATGAAATTTTATGCAAAATAAACAAAAAAATATCTAATTAAAAAAGTTTTGTAAAATATACTTTAGAAAGTTATTAAAGAATTTCAACGATTGTTCAGTTTAGCAAATGTAGCAGAAATAAAACTGAAATTCGATAAAAAAGCAAAACGGTAATTTAAGTAACGGTCATTGAATTACTAGTAAAGTAACAAATTGAAAATAAATTTAAAAAATGTTTATTGTTAAATCTTTTATGAATAAAAAATAGAATAAACTGCAGTTTTAAAGTTATTTAAACTATTTTTAAAAAGTATGCAACATATGCAAAAGTCTAACTGCAAGTGTTATGAAATCAAAACCACACATCGATGTTTGTTGCAATTGAAGCATTTGATACGAGTATTGAATACAATTTTCCATTTTTTATAGATTTCTGTACAGTTGTCTTAGACAATTCCCTTATAAGACTGAAGTGAAATTACTGAAATACAAATTTTAAAGCTAGAGAGATTATAGAATATTGGTAATCTTATCGCTCCCACCACACTTATCTAATTTTAACGGTCTGTAGTTTAGTAATCTCGATTCTGCAGATATCGAGTATTAAATTAAAAAGCATTTTTTGCTCATGGAATCTAACAATACAAACAGAAACAATAATGACAATAACATTTATAATAACTCCAATCAACAAGAGCAGCAAATACAAATTAGTTTAAGCGATACCTCACGCCGTCAAAACAATGGTTATAATAAAAATCATTCAACAGTCTACTCTGTACCGTCATCGTCTTCGATCAGCAATTCTGCAACATCTCATACAACGTTGTCTATAAAACATTTTCAAAACAGGTAAGTTTTGTTTATTTCTAATATTAGTGTATTTATATACATATATTCTGCATTAAAATCTTAGCCCCTGTTTATGTAAACATAAAATTTAATTTTTTCCTCCTACTCCTTTCCGCTTCTCAGTGAAAACTTACGTAAGAACAAATTGTTTATTTTGCATTAAATTATTAAATTGATTCAATAAAAGTAAGCAATCATGTTCAATTAACTTTACAACGTGTCGCTTTTTAATGATATTGAAATTAAATTAAAGACCTTTTCATCAAACAAATGTGTTATAGCCATTATGTCTGTTCCCGTACTTTACCGCAGTTACCCAAACTAGCACAAAGGCGTTCCCGTACTCAAAATTGCGTGTAAATTGTGTTTGGGCTGTTTTGGGTTCCCGCGGTAACGTACGGGAATGCATATATTGTTTTATATATATGGATATGTATTTGTTTTCCCATAAAAATCTTGCAGCCAAAATTTGTGAAGAGTTTTTAAAAATACAACAGTTTTGTATACTTTTTTAACCCTTTTGTTAATGAATATAAAATATTATGGGACGTAACTATAATTCTGATCATTTTTTAATTTAAATAACCGATTATAACCTTTATAAAAGTTTTGTTTTTAATTTGTTTGAAGTCCCCTGTGAGTCTTATTTTGAATTCAAAGAAAAACAAAAGCGCGACTTATAAATAAATATTTATACCAGTTAAGCCCGAACTAGATAAAAGCCCAAACCTGATAGGAAAAGTGCCATTGAACAGTGGCAGAATTTCTTATTAAATTTTAAGACAGTTCTTGTTTATTTAGAAAATTTCTAAATTCATAATTAATTAAAGTGACAAATAAACAAAATACAAAAATCTGCTTTAAGCCACAACTACACGAGATGGAAAACTCATAGAGTATGCGTTCAATTTGTCATCTCTAATATTTTTGGCACTAATTTTTATTATAAAATTACCATCTCTAGTTGTCAAATATCTGTTTTTATTAAAATTGTTGTATTTCAAAGAATATTTTTTTCTTCAAATACCAAAACGTGCATTTAACAAACTGAAATGTTTAGTAATGTTACAAGAGATTTTAAAAATTGTTACTAATTAAAAAAATTGTGTTTGACAGCAATTGTCAATGGTCTAGAGATTACATTTCGTAGACTTATACAGAGCTGCATTTTCGTAAAGTCTCGCGAGTTTTCTATCCCGTGTAGATGTGCCTTTACAGGCAAAACGTCTCACTGAGGCTTTGTGTATTTTTTATTTTTTGATAAATTCAGGTTAATGGATACCCAGCCAGCAATTTTGGAGCGCTCATAAATAATATTATTAAATAGCTCATAGAAATGATTATTGTTTTTTTGAAAACACTCTTTTTTTATAGAAAATATGAACCCTCAGAAAACAATCCAAAAAGTTGTCTCTACAATCTAAAAAGCTGTCTCAAAATGAGGGTTCATTTTTCGGACTCAAAGAAGATTCCAAAATTATTTAAATTTTTGAGGAAAATTTCGATTTTATACGTTCTTTTTTCTGAGTCATTTCTGAGTACACAGGGGACTCTTTTCGAAGGACCACTTTCATAGGAAAAAGTGGAAAAATGGTATGTTTTTGGAGCTCATTTCTGAGTCATTAATGATCATCTTTGTTTTCTGGGTAGTTATAATCAATTAACTCAGGGTATCTGGGTAGTATAAATGCTATGTAAACAAGCATGTAAACAATCTAAGGGTCATATGCATAGTCAGTTTTAAAATATATAAGTGACTTATAAAACAAATTTTCCATACAAAATTCATTTTATAAATGTGTTATAAGGTTTTCAAATTATTATGCTGCCTATGCCTTTATTGTCTGTCGCTATGAATAAGGCATATACGACCTAATAAACACACAAATCGACTTTACAAATGCTCTTTAGGTTTTTAAGATTACCAATTAAAATATAATTTTTGTTTTCATATTGAAATTCCTATAATGTTTTTGCTATACTACGAAAGGATATTAAAAAAATTTTTAAATTTCCAAACAAAAATAATGTAGTGTGAACCTAAGTCGTAAAGCTGAACAAAACTAACTTATTTTTTTCTGGATATTCGAAAACATTTCTTAAATAGAGCCATTCGTTGACTTTTCTCAATCAAGTTCATTAAGAATTCCTCAGTACAAACTTAAGAGCGTAAGACACAATTTACTCTTACAATAAAATTTTCCCAAAAATGTAAGCAAATAGAAAATTTGCAACAATTTGCAAGTTTGCAGACACAGCTGATTGCAACCAACACCAAATATGTAAAAATGCAATCAGAGCCTGAGAGGTTTGATATTTGTTATACATTTTCGATACGAAAATATTGTTGACCTATGAGTTTTAAATATCATTTACATTCACATTTTCGATAAAAATTATATTTTTCCACGTTTTGTATCAAAATTATGTTCGCCACTTAATTCTTGTTACACATTCCAATAAATAAAACTAGGGATCAAAATCCATTAAGTAAATTTAAAAATATTTAAAAATTGAAAACTATATTTTCGAAGATTAATTCGACAAAGTTTTTTGACTTCAGAGGGGTTACCGCGTAACTCGATTCGAATAAAAATTGTCGAATTCGTAAATTTTCTACCTTTCGTAAAAAGAAAAGTTTAAGCAAAAATCTTACCTTTTGAATTTTTATGTGTAGTGTAAAAGTTTTAGGATAAAAATAAATTAAAAAGTAGAATTTTTATACAAAATTATATTTTTAACAATATTTGCAAGATTTACGAATTCGAAAATTTTTTCGAATCGAGTTATGCGGTTACCCCCAGATTCCTATTAAGAAGGGCAATATATTTGGATCCAAAATCATAAAAATATAAAAGATTTTGATGTAAATACTTCTCCGCAATATTGACTCATAAAGTATTTCCCTGGGTGAGGGAATAAAAAAAGAAAGACCCACAACTCGAAGGCTATTCGGTGGACCTTTTTTGACTTTAGATCCGGGCTTAGGAAACCAAAATACTCAAAAAAAGGTTTTAGCAGAAGGCTGTACAGAAAAATAATTTTTGTCGAGTAATATATTAATTGGTGCGGCCCTCAGTAAGTTTGTGAAATCCCAAATTTGGCCCTTCAAGCCATTTATGTGCCCATACCTGGTATATAAGTTGATCTTGATCTTAACGCATTTTACAATCTTATCTAAAAAAATCGTAATACGATAGTTATTAAAATAGTTTCCCTTTAAACACATTAAAGTTATTTCCGTAGCAATCTACATTCAATGCAAAGAATTATACGACATTTTTTATTTTCCAAGTACATATAAAAAATTAAAATAATTTTAATTAACTAAAAATTGTTAACATTGGTTTTTGTTTTAGGTCAACAGAAGAACCCTCAGAAGCCAGTACTTTGTTAAGTGGCAGAGAAAATCAAGCACACAAAATGAGAGATAGACTAGATCACAAATTTGATAAGATTTTTAAAGAACGTAGCGTCATTGTTGATATATTGGCTATATTCTTTGGCATTGGTACATGGATAGGTATTAATGGTACATTCATACAATTACCTCTATTGGTGGCGGTAGCTCCAGAAGGCTGGAGTTTACCTTCATACTTAAGTGTAATGGTACAAATTGGTAACTTGGGACCTTTAACCTACACGCTGCTGCAAAAGTTTTCGAAGCAGAATGATGCCTACATGATATATGGCTTATTGGTAATGGGAACTGTATCAGCAATTTTAACAGCATTTTTCTATAGCAAAACTGCAATATTATTTGGATCTGAACATAGTGTGGCCCTATTTGCCTTAACAATTTTTACGGCTATTACGGCTTGTACGAGTTCCGTGTTATTTATGCCTTATATGGGACGTTTCAAAGAAATCTATTTGGTTACGTATTTTATTGGAGAAGGTTTAAGTGGTCTATTGCCCAGTGTGGTAGCTCTTATTCAGGGTATTGGTGGTACCTCCGAGTGTAGGTTAACTAATAATACTGAAACTGGTGAAGAAATATACGAGAAATATGTACCACCGCCACGTTTTGGTACAAGAGAATTTTTCATATTCGTGTTTGCCATGATGGTATTGAGTTGTGTGGGCTTTTTGCTACTGGATCGCTTGAAATTGGCTAAAAACCAATACGCTGCTGTGCAAGTTGTTCATGGCAATAACTATGTCTATGAAAGAGATAATAAATCCACACTGTCAACAAATGCAATAGTGGAAACGAATGGAGAAACATTTGTAACTGGTTATACAAAAAAAGAAAATTTAAACTCGGATTTAACGCCAGAAATATCATCTAGTCTCTATACATTTCTATTATTATTAATGGGTATAGTGAGTTTTTTTGCCAATGGCATTTTCAATAGCATACAATCATATTCTTGCCTTCCCTATGGCAGTCAGGCCTATCATTTATCCGCTACCTTAAGTGTTATAGCAAATCCAGTGGCCTGCTTTTTGGCAATATTTTTACCACACACCTCCTTGCGCAGCATTTTAACACTGACGGGTTTAGCAAGTTTATTAACAGTCTATGTATTTGTTACAGCTGCTATGAGTCCGTTTCCACCTCTCTACGATGCTACGGCGGGTGCAGTATTAGTGGTATGTTTAAGTCAAATTGTTTTTGAATAAAATTTTAATTAATTTCTCTTAGATTATAGCCTGGACCCTACTCATAGGTTTGGTGAGCTACATTAAACTTAGCATAACTACTGTAATGCGATCTCAAGGCGGTAAATCACTGGTGTGGACTGGTGCATTAACACAACTAGGTTCCACAGTTGGATCAGTACTTATTTTCGTTTTAATAAATTATACAAATAGTTTTACGGCTGCTTATGATGAATGCTGATAAAAGTAGCATGTTTTGTAATTCTTATTTTTTAAGAAGTATAATTAATGGTTTTTGTAAATGCATATTAGTTTTGATATTAAAAATATATTAGTTTTATTGATTATTTGTAATTTTTAAACAATTTTAAAAATTTCTGAAAAAATAATATCATCAGTAGTGAAAAAGTTAATTAGAGAAAAGTTAGTTAAATAAACTTTTCTCTAAACTTTTTAACGACAAAAATCGATAGTTAAGTTGTCAAGTTTCAAAAAACTTTTTCATACCACATAGCAATAATTTTAATCAAAACCGAACTCTAGTTGGATTATTTACTGTAATTTGTGATTTTTTATTCGTAAATCGCTGTTAATGGAAACAAAAACCAAGAAAATTCAGCACATAAATCGTTTTTATATAATTGTATTTATTGGGATAACTTTTGAAAATGGAAACTGTTTTGCTTGAAATTTTGCAAGAACAGTTTTTATACATTATATATGCATTATGTTCTCCATACATTAATGTATGGAGATTTATGTATCCATGTATGGAAAAGCATTCATGTTTATGATCAGGTACGAACATATATTAAACTTGTATGAATCCATATATGTATATTTTTAGCCGGGTTATTATTTTTTACTGCTTTTTTGTTTTTTTTGGTATGTACTGTATGAATACAAGTGTTATTTTGTGTTAAAAGTAAAAATAAATGAATAATTTTTTTTTTTAATTTTTTATTCAATAGTTCTTTTTTATTCAATAGTTCTTTTTTATTCAATAGTTCTATTTTAGTTCAATTTTCTCATCTTATTTTAAAGTTATTCGGTTTTTGAAATGTTCGGAACGCATCTCCCATTTTTGTATGGAAGTAGAGTTCTTTTATATGCGGATTTATTTTATGCGGTTTTTTTTGGAATTTAGATGATTTTTTAATTCGTTTTAGAATTTTCAAGAAACTACTAATTTCAAACGCTATTTTCATGTATGTAAGTATACAGAGAACAATTTCAAAAAATTTTTACTATCAACTTATTACTAACTACCAATCTATTTACTAACTACAGTAGACGCTCGAAAATTAGAACCGCTTTGTTTTTGAGGCAATTCTAATTTCTGAATTATTCTAATTTCTGGACGTTTTTTTTCGTTTCGTTTCCAATGATAAAGAGTTTTTTTACGTTTATTTAACATTTTAAATGATACACTTTCACTATTTAATAGAGACTGCCAAATAATATGTACACGCGTATCAAATTTCAGAAATAAACTAGCCAAAATGTACATAAATGCGACAAAAAAAAAACAAATAGGGAAAAACATATATAATTTGGTGATTCCCCTTTTTAGTTTTACTTTATTCAAACAGAATAAAAATAAATTGGGGATTTCCTGTGTATTCAAATAACCAAAAACAAAAAAACGCTCAGAAATTAGAATTTTAAATTCGAATTTCAAAGCGTTTAATGTATTGCAAACATTGATTCTAATTTCTGGACGTTCGAATTACTGAAAGCTCTAATTTGCGAGCGTCTACTGTACCAATCTTATTATTAAGTGTTAAACAAATATTTGAAAGAAGTTTTTTGCGTGGTATACGGATTTTCAAAAACTATGAAAACAGGAATTTCAAACGCGATTTTCTCAAAATTGTGACGTGATAGCAAAATTTTTAAAATTGATTTATAATCAGTGAGTTAAAATCCACAATAACTCGCAAACCGTATTCGAAAATATCTCATATTTTATTTTCTTGGTTTTAAGAAATGAAATGAAATTTGAGTAGATAGCCCATATAACATGCATAAAAAATTGTTTCGTACACTCAAAAAAGTTTGTCGGTAGAATCTACTGAAGATGACAGTTAAAACAAAGGTATATGCAATTAAAAAGGCCAAAAAGGTAAAAAGGCCACCTTTAAAATAACTAAAACTTTTGTTATATTTAACTGTTAAAAAATAACTAACAAACGCATTAACAATAACTAACAATGTCGAAAAATTAACTGACAAATTTTTACTACAAAAATTTTAAAACAACTGAAAAATTGGTAAAACCTATGATTTTTTTTATATTAATATCTTTTGGAATTATAAAAGTATGTTTTAATAAAAAAACAATTTTTTTTCTTTCGATTACAAAAATATGTGTAATTAGTTCAGCTTATTTAAAATTTGAAGTAAAAATTCCAAACGGTTCTCCAGTTATTATGCTTTTATGCATTGCAGATACAAGTTTCTGATTTTTATTTGCAAACAAGAAATATATGTAGGTATCAATAATAACAAATATAAACTAAACAAGAATTTTTCAAATTCAAAGAAATTCAACGAAATTTTTTATTTTTTACTGTAACTGTGCTGTTTTAGTACTTGTTTATGATATAAAAATAACGGTTTTAAACGACTGTTACGAAATTACAGTACTTTCCGTTAGTTATTTTCTTAAATAACCGTCATAACAGTTGTTTTGCATTTTCCTATAGAAAAACAACTGCAGTTACTGTTAAAAACAATAACTGCTGATTAGAACAAAACCAAGCTGTCATGCAGTAACTGTTAAACTTTTGAGTGTATATAGCAAATTAACTAAAATATAAAAAAAGTGGGTCTAGACATATTTTTTTTATTAATTAATTAAGACCATAGATAACAGTGGTACAACTGAAGCGTTTGCCATTAAAACCTCATTTTCTTCAAAACCGCGGATGACCCCTATTGAAAATAACCATCGATATGAAAAAATGAACTGTAAAAAGAAGTAGTTCTTACCTATTTTGTCAGTAGTTTGAAAATTTTTGTAGTAAAAATTTGTCAGTTATTTTTACGGCATTGTTGGTTATTTTTAATATATTTGTTAGTTATTTTGTTGCCTTTTTAACTGCACATTCCTTAGTTTTAACTGCCATTTTCAGTAGATTCTTGCGCCAATTTTTTTTGAGTGTGTTTATATTTAGTAACTGATATTTTAAATCAATTTTTATAAAATTTTATTAATCTTATTAAGTTTATTATTTTTTTTTAGCTAAAAATTGTAGTTTTGGCATATTACATCCAAATATTCATTTTTTCTAATCATTATTATAAAATAACGTAAAAGGTCGCAAATATTAAGGTATTTTGATAAAATTTGGTACACCGACCTATGTCGGCCAAAGGACGAAGCCTATTTGGTTAAAATCGGTCCATGTTTAGACCTAGTGCCCATATAAGGCCCATCCCAGAATTATGTGAAAAAAATATTTATTACTAAAATATTTTAAAGTCAATATTTAACTAAATATTTGTTTAAAAATAAATTTTATTTTAAGCTAATCTTTAATTTAATTGCGGCCCTATGTTCCACTGGGAATTAAAGGATTAAATATATATATAAGTGCCTATGCATAATAATTTTGAAAACCTTATAACACTTTTATAAAATGAATTTTGTATGGAAATTTTGTTTTATAAGTCACTTATAAATTTTAGAAGTGATTGTGCATATGACCCTAAATTTTTAATTAGATATTTTAGCTTAATATTTCACAACTTTCCCTTACGGGAATTTGTGTGTAAAAAAGTAACTGGTTTGTCCCCTACTAAAATTATAAAATAACAAAATCATAAATTATAAAAATATAAAATTATAAATTTATAAAATTATATAACAAACAATGCATATCACTTAATTTATTATAAACAAATTGTCGAATTTAAAATTTCTTCGAATAGTGAAATTTTTTTAAAAGTCATAGAAACTTGTAAACCTGAATTTAGCAAACATTTAGTTTAACCAGATATATTTCTCATTCAAATTTTATATTGACGAACTTAAAAATTTGTAAGCTATGTATAATGATGTGCAATATATATATAGTTCGTAATTTAACAAATTATAAATTGGGTTTTAATTTTACTCCAACATATTAAATTTTGTGTTATTTTTCTTTTTAGTTACTGATAAATCGTATTCACTATCATCATTATCACCTTCATAACCGGTAAGAGAAATGCTGTATTTACTGGCTGACATGTTCAATACACCTTCCATAGTGTTAAATCTTTGTATACTACCCACACTACTACAGCAAGAGACATAATAAGAAGATGCTTCCTTTAACTCATCGTCCTTATATAAAATCTTCATCTCGTTTTCCTTGATCGACTCTGCTACAACATTTTCTGATGCAGAGTTTTTTTTAATAGAATGAGCTTTTGTTACATTTGCAGATGTTGTTGGAATTGATTCTATTTGTTTATAATATAGTTTACTAATTTTATCTCGTATACTCTCACTCATATTTAATTTCTTGTAATCTATGTTATTGAGTCTCGGTAGCTTTAAACGGCTTTCAAAGTAGGTATTAATCTTGTCCAAGGATTCTTTTGCTTTACAAAATAGCATTAAACTATCCGCTAGAACATGACTTTCATTTAATTTTTCAAAATTTTCTACAATTTGTCGCATGTCCACTTGATTTTCAATACTCTTTGGATCACTACTGAAATTTTTCTCTTTGTTCATTTCGAATTCTTGTATAAGCTTTTGTATTCTGTTCGTACGATCTTCATTCTCATCCTGAGCCAATAGCAAAGTTGAAGAAACTTCATCAATTTCTTTAATAATAGCTACTGAATTTTGTATTACTTCTTTATGTCGTAGTTGCAGTCCCTTAAGACGATCCTTGAGATCTTGTAAATATATTTCAACACGTTGGGTACGTAACGTCTCTTCGGGAACTTAAAACATCAATTTTTCGTTTATGTAATTATAAATTTACATTTTAAATACTTACGAAATGGCATTTTTAAATTGTCCATATTTAATTTAGTGTAAAATTTTGAAAATATTTTTTAAATTAAGGTAAATGGTGGTTTTAAATTCAATTATTTTTTTTTTGTTATTTTTAATAATATTCAATAAAAAAAAACATATTTTGCTTGCGTTCTTTCAAATGCTTAGATATGGTTTTAATTAAAAATTTCGATAACATTTACTGACAGCACACACGTTTTCAATTCGAAAAAAACGCTTGATAAGGGACATCTACACGGGATAGAAAACTCGCGAGACTTTGTGAAAATGCAGCTCTGTATAAGTCTACGAATTATAATCTCTAGACTATTGACAATTGCTGTCATATACAATTTCTTTAATAATAACAGTTTTTAAAATGTCTTGTAACATTATTGAACCTTTCTGTTTATTAAATTCACCTTTTGATATTTTGAGAAAAAATTATTGTTTGAAATACAACAATTTTAATAAAAACAAATACTTGACAACTAGAGATGCTACTTTTACGATAAAAATTAGTGCCAACAATATTAGAGATGACAAATTTAGCGCAAACTCTACGAGATTTCTATACCGTGTAGATGTGCCTATAATAGAACTAAATTTTAATCTCGAAGAAAATTTACGGTGGGTCTCATACTGAAGGTTTTAGAGTTGTTTTGTTTACAATTTTTTGACATTTTCTTTTGTTTAATAGTTAAGTTAAAGTTAAACCAGTGGATATCTATCCACCTCATCTCGCTCAACCCTCGCTTTATTTATTTGGTCGCATTTTTTATAAATAGTTTTTCTTATGCATTTTTCTCTTTGCCCCAGTTTTCTAATTATCGAGAGAACCGTGAGTAGCATAGTTAACCTATAAAATATATAATCTTCGCTCATAACTACAGTATGAGACCCACCGTAACAAGCTTGTTCGTTTAGGTTCATTAGGTCCATTCGTTTCTTTTCTCAGTCAAGTTCAGTAAGAAATACTCAGTACAAACTTAAGGCACATCTACACTGGATAGAAATCTCGTAGAGTTTAAGCTAAATTTGTCGTCTCTAATATAATGTGCGTTCCCGTACGTTACCGCGGGTACCCGCGGGAACCCAAAACAGCACAAACAAAAACAATTTACACGCAATTTTGAGTACAGGAACGCCTTTGGGCTAGTTTGTGTAACTTCGGTAAAGTACGGGAACAGACATATAGTTGGCACTAATTTTTATCGTAAAAGTATCATCTCTAATTGACAAGTATTTGTTTTTATTGAAATTGTTGTATTTTAAACAATATTTTTTTCTCCAAATACCAAAAGGTGCAATTAATAAACTGAAATGTTCAATAATGTTACAAGACATCTTAAAAATTGTTACTAATAAAAGAAATTATGTCTGTTCCCGTACTTTACCGAAGTTACACAAACTAGCCCAAAGGCGGTAACCACAGATTAATACCAGATGTGAAACTAATGACAGGTGTCAAAAAAGTATTCTCTAACCGTATGGTTTTGTTTACATGGAAGTCAAGTCAAGAGGGAGATAACAATATAAAATCTCCATACATTTTGTATTGCACATTTTTTGTATATATCTGTCTCTTTTTAGATTATTGTGCTTTATCTTTTGTGTTTTTCTTAAATTTTTGCGTTTTGTTTTGCTCATTTTCTGTCGGCCATATTGCCCAAATCAGCTGATTCATATCTGGTATAATTTGTGGCGGTAACGTTCGGGAACGCACATATTATGTCTGTTCCCGTACTTTACCGAAGTTACACAAACTAGCCCAAAGGCGTTCCCGTACTCAAAATTGCGTGTAAATTGTTGTTGTTTGGGCTGTTTTGGGTTCGCGTGGGTACCCGCGGTAACGTACGGGAACGCACATATTATGTCTGTTCCCGTACTTTACCGAATTTACACAAACTAGCCCAAAGGCGTTCCCGTACTCAAAATTGCGTGTAAATTGTTGTTGTTTGGGCTGTTTTGGGTTCCC
This sequence comes from Leucophora obtusa, assembly GCA_949987735.1. Taxonomy (NCBI): domain Eukaryota; kingdom Metazoa; phylum Arthropoda; class Insecta; order Diptera; family Anthomyiidae; genus Leucophora; species Leucophora obtusa. The sequence goes on from OX465295.1 coordinate 9,330,853, forward strand.
GGGGGTACCCGCGGTAACGTACGGGAACGCATATATTATTTGCACATGATGAAAAAAAGCTCAGACTGTTATTAGCATTATCTCAGCCTTGGATAGTTAAACGATGCAAACTGTGTTTTTTTGCATTGTGTGCAAAATACCATCGTGAGCAGCCTCATTATTACTTTTCTTATGATTAGAATTCTAAGGACGTTTTTCTAGAATATCAGAATAGTAAGGCTTGCAATAATTAGTTTTAACTTACATATGTTCTTGAGTATTTTTCTTTAAACTTTGCTATATTAACAATTAATCATCCTTTCACTTTCAACAGCATAACCTGATAAGTACCACTGAGCTAAACGCTAACCCTATAACCGGCCTACGCTTTTTTGTAATGAAATTTATTCCATGTGTTTGTCACGAAAAGGAAACAATGAGTTATTCTAAAAAACTTTTTTCGTTGCCTACTTTAGGCGATATGTGCCAAAATATAATAAGAGTGAATCTCGAAAACTAGAGCGTAAAAATGAGTAAGGTCATTCCTTTTACCAACACACAAAATAGTTTGTAGTTTAAATTAACTAAAAATGTAATTTAAAATAAATGAAAAATCACTTGAAAACCGGTCTACTAACTTTTCATTTAAATCAAAAGAACTTTTCATTTATTTTTAAATGCTAATAAATTAACTACAAAGTCCTTAAAAAATGATTTTTCATTTATTTCCTTTTTTAAATTACAAAAAATTAACTACAAAATCCGTAAAAATAAATAATAACGCCCTTAGTTTATTTGGTTTTTTTAATTGACCTAGAAATCTAAAGGGTTTTTTTTAACAAAACATTTTAAATGAAAATATTAACTGCAACAGAAAATCCGTATTTATATGTATTTTTTTAAATAAAAGACAAAAACAGTTGAAAATATATTTCTTTTCCGTTTAACTGTATAATGATTTAAAAATAAATGTACGGATAACTTTTTCAGTGTATAGTCCTGGGTTATGAACTTCAAAAAACCGCACTTAAAAAAAAAATTGCAAAATAATGGCGGAATGTGAAAGAAGGCTTTGTGGTGCAGAAAATAAATTAAAAGGCTTAATTAGCGATTAACATTCTGCAAACGAATATGTTAATGTAAAGATTTTCCTTTTTGGAATGTGTTTTTTGCAAACAACCACCATACTTTGTATAAAATTTGGGTATTTTAGTCCCTTACATATGTATGTATACAATTTTTAATATTTCTTTTGAAATTCTATTAGAAATGCTATATTTAATATCTAAGGGGCATATGCATAATCACTTTTTATATTTATAAAATTATTTTTAACACAAAATTCATTTTCTAAACGTGTTATAAGGTTTTCAAATTATTATGCATAAGCACTTAAATATTTAATTTTATTTTTTTTTTGCAAAAAAGCCAAAAGAGTTTTCAAATTTACTTGAAAAGAGCTTACGTTTTCATAATACTCGATTTATTTTTTGGAAAAGAGCCTTTTTTGTGAAGATCTTTTTAATTTTGTGAGCGTAATTATGGAGCTCGTTTGTTTTAAAAAAGTGTGGAAGCTATATTTTTTAGCTACTTACGATTTTATAAGAGCGAGCTAACATTTTTTGGCTCGTTTTAAAAAAGAAAGAGCGAGCTTTTTTTGGGCTCGCTCTTTTTTTAAAAAGAGTAAGAGCCGAGCGAACGATTTTTCCATCCCTGTTATTGATATATTCCTAGTTTGAAAAGAAAAATCAGAAACTTGTATTGTGTCATAGTAGCTGTGTTCGGGTACTCAACATTGGGATCCCGTGGGATCCCAATTTTACCAAAAAGCGTTTTCTTACTACACAATTGGGTAAATGAGAGCTGTCATGAGAGAGTAATATTCTTGTTCTTCTTGCACGAAAAAGCCCAGACTTTTTTTCGTGTAAATTTGGGTGAATTGTTTTTATCAGCTGTTATATCATCAGTTGGGTACAACTAGTTCAATTGAACTATTCACTAATTTGAACCAAATACCTAGTTCACAACTAATAATCAATCGCTCATTTCATTCATTCAGAAAATTTGTTTATCATTTACAAAAATTGGTATAATAGTTGCAAAAGCCTATCGGTGATTTTACAACTCCATAAAATTACCGACAATTTTTTGAAGACGCTTGTTTAAATGTGTTAAAGAGATAAATATGTAAATAAATCGAAGCTTTTGTTTAACATTAAAATCTTTTCCAAATTTAATAAACTATGTATTCCTTTTTGTAAATAGAAATGCCTAAAAAGGAAATGTTTATTTAATTTTTGATATAAATTTTGATATATAAAAGGGGTTTAACTAGAAAAGCTATCTACAACAAATTGAACAAGAACTAGAAAGAGCGCTCACCAAAACGAACTATAATGCACAAATCTATTGACGTTTGTTTTTCGGGCTTCAAATATGGTTTTTCGCGTTCGTTTACTTTTGTGCATTTTTGTCATTTCGGGAGAGTATTTCTTGTTAACTCTCATTTTACCGAACTTTACCCAAAAAGTAAAGAAACAGACCTAGTATACTATAGTAGCCCCACTGATTAAAAAATTGAGGGCTTGTCCATATCTCATGTAGTTATAAAGTTTAAAAAGCTTAATTCTTTAATTCACTTTCTAAAAATTAATGTAATTTGAGTTAAATTTCATTCCGTAATAGCATTCTTATGGAATTAATTCGATAGCTTCATTCACAAAGGCTTTAAATTATATGAATTAATTATATTTTTATTGAATTCTAACTGAATGAAACCAAATTTACTTGAATTCATTTAGTAAAAAGGTGAATTAAAAATGATTTTTTTTCATTCACTTAGTCAAATGAAAAACTTTAATTTAAAAACGTTTAAAATTCATCTAACATAAATAAATAGTATTGTATGCTTTATTATAGTTTGTATGCTTTGGTTTTGATTATGTGTTAGTTTCAAACTACACTACACTAAGTGAATGATAATAAAATTTCTTCATTCAATTAGTAAAATGGTGAACGAACATCAATATTTGTTCATTCAATACTTGTTCAAGTTTTGGGAATGAAGCTTATGAATGAATTCTTTACGAATGGTTTAACGGAATGGTATATGAACATTTTTAAATTCTGATTTCAATTTTTTGTGATTAAGCTTAAATTGAATTAAGTCCTTCGTAGCTCTGCCATATATACAAGTAAAATTACAATCACTACCTCATTTCTTCAAGTGACAGAAAAAGAGTAAAGGCTGAGTTACCCAACCGTAAATGTATCTGTAACGAATCAGCTGTTTCGATACCACAAGAAGAAATGTATACGAATGGTTACTAACACGTAAATGTAAACGAACTTGCCGGATCATTCTGTTGAAATCAGAATTTTCTATCCGGCATCGAAACAGCTGACTGATTTTAGTCGGAAAAAATATGAAATGAATAAAGAAAAATGATTCAAACAACAAATAAGGAATATAATAATAATATATATATAGATATAATAATAGATGCTAAATAGTAATGTCGTTTACGATAATCTATAAGTGTACTTTTTAGCTACGGCACGGTACAGTTACATCACATATACGTTTACGGTCCCATAATCCGCCCTTAAAGCTACTATATTATACTATGTATTGTGTCTCCAATGCATAAAAGCGTAATAACTGGAGAACCGTTTGGAATTTTTACTTCAAATTTTAAATAGGCTGAAGTAATTACAGACATTTTTGCAATGGAAAGAAAATTTTTTTTTTATTAAAATATACTTTTATAATACCTAAAGAATTAACTGTAAAAAAACAGAAGTTTTTACCGATTTTGTCAGTTGTTTTAAAATTTTTGTAGTAAAAATTTGTCAGTTAATTTTACCGCATTGTTAGTTATTTTTAATGCATTTGTTAGTTATTTTTCAACAGTTAAAAATAAGAAAAATTTTAGTTATTTTAAAGATAAATACCTTTGTCGCCCTTTTAACTGCATGTACATTTGTTTTAACTGTCATTTTCGGTAGATATGGTTGATCCTATAAATTGAGGTTTAATATACAATTAGATATTACCCAATACATAATCACGTGTAAATCTAAATCGAAGAAATTCGCCAAGTCATTTTAGATATAATTTAATATAACTGTATATGCAGCTAAAAAGGCAACAAAGGTGTTTACCTTTAAAATAACTAAAACTTTTGTTATTTTGAAATGTTGATAATTATCTAACAAATGCATTAAAAACAACTACCAATGTCGTAAAATTAACTGATAAATTTTGACTACAAAAATTTTAAAACAACTGACAAAATCGGTAAAAACTACTGTTTTTACAGTAAATTGTTTTTATTTATAAAAGTATATTTTAATAAAAAAAAAATAATTTTTTTTCTTTCGATTACAAAAATATGTGTTATTACTTCAGCCTATTTAAAATTCGAAGTAAAAATTTCTAACCTTTCTCCAGTTATTATGCTTTTATGCATTGGAAATACAATACAAGTTTCTGATTTTTATTTTCAAACTAGAAATATATCAATAATAACAAATATAAACTAAACAAGAATAATATAAACAATAATACAATTTAAAGGAAAATCACTGATGAATCTTGTCCATAAAAAAGACAGAAACTGGATCTAGTCTGATTTGCAAATTTAATGTGTTTATAACTTTTGAAGTAAATGTTTATTCTTCTTCTTAACCTCAAACCTACTAAATTAGAATTAATAAAAATACATATTAATTACAATATTAATTGTATTTGGTCTATACGACGAGTTTGAAAAAACACCACTTAACTAAGAAAATAATAAAAGGCCCTGTTGGCTGTCCGTCTCCAATATGCACAAATTGCCTGCACTTGTACATAAAAACCATACGTCAGTGTGGCTACATTTGTGAAAAGGTAACACGGAGGAAATAAGAAGATAAACAGGAAATCTAAAGTAGAATGTTTGTATATGTCTGTTTGATCACTTCTGAAAGTATTCATATAGAGACAATCTGACAATAAAAATATAAACAATCCCGGTGAAAAATCTCCATATATGAACATTTATGGTTCAACCATATATGTATGGATCCGAAAAATGAGGTAACACCTAAGTATATGTTAATATATGGACATATATGAACATATACATTTATTAAATATATGCGAATACATGCGGACGTTGCTGTCCTTTATTATAAGGTTGTACGATAGATATAAATTTATGTATGACATTCAAATTAGGCGCTACATATGTTCCTTTTTTTATTTATGGCATTAAATATAATTCCATATTTATCCAAATATGAGTTCCTTTTACATATATGGAAAAATGTATTCTTCGAAATATGTTCATATACAAGTCCCTTTTGCATAAATTGAATAACATATACTTTCATATTTGTCCATATATGAGTGCCATTTCCATATATGAAATAACAGATGCTTCCATATATGTCTGTATATGAAATTTTTTCCATATATGGAATCACATATACTTCCATATATGTTCATATAAAATCCATATATGTTCATAAAAAATCCATATTTGTTCATATGTGTCCATACATAAACCATATATGAACATGTTTGAGCGTATATGAACATTTTTCACCGGGATAATACAATTTAATGGAAAATCACTGATGAATCCTGTCCATAAAAAGGCAAAAACTGGATCTAGTCTGATTTGCAAATTTAATGTGTACCCGGTGAAAAATGATCATATACGCTCAAACATGTTCATATATGGTTTATGTATGGACACATATGAACAAATATGGATTTTTTATGAACATATATGGATTTTATGTGAACATATATGGAAGTATATGTGATTCCATATATGGAATAAATTTCATATACAGACATATATGGAAGCATCTGTTATTTCATATATGGAAATGGCACTCATATATGGACAAATATGAAAGTATATGTTATTCAATTTATGCAAAAGGGACTTGTATATGAACATATTTCGAAGAATACATTTTTCCATATATGTAAAAGGAACTCATATTTGGATAAATATGGAATTATATTTAATGCCATGAATAAAAAAAAGGAACATATGTAGCGTCTAATTTGAATGTCATACATAAATTTATATCTATCGTACAACCTTATAATAAAGGACAGCAACGTTCGCATGTATTCGCATATATTTAATAAATGTATATGTTCATATATGAACATATACTTAGGTGTTACCTCATTTTTCGGATCCATACATATATGGTTGAACCATCAATGTTCATATATGGACATTTTTCACCGGGTATATAACTTTTGAAGAAAATGTTTATTCTTCTTCTTAACCTCAAACCTACTAAATTAGAATTTTTAAAATTCAAAAAAATTCAACGAGATTTTTTATTTTTTTAATAACTACCAAAAATAACTGTTTACTGTAAAATTACTGTTTTGGTAGTTGTTCATGATGATATTAAAAATAACTACTTTAAACAACTGTTACGAAATTACAGTACTTTTCGTTAGTTGTTTTCTTAAATAACCGTCATAAAAGTTGGTTTTCATTTTTCTTTAGAAAAACAACTGTAATTTCTGTTAAAAACAACAACTCCTGATTACTACACAAACAACTGTCATGTAGTACCTAACTGTCAAACTTTTTTGAGTGCGGTATTTCATTTTTTTCGGTAAGGGTATTTTGTGTTTAACGATATTTCGGTATTTTGAGGACAACGGTATTTCAGTTATTTCTGTAACGGTATTCTAAGGATAACGGTATTTAAATTATTTTGGTAACGGTATTTTAAGGGTAACAATAGTCAGTTTAAAGGGTTTTGAATCGATAACAGTATTTTAGCGGTATTGCCTGCCAATCCTGGTATTAACCGAACAATTTTGTTGGAGCAACTGAACCATTCGATTGGCACAAATTCATTTGGCAATACAATTCTTTTTTTTTTTTTAGTGATTATATTTTAAAATTTCGTTTATGATTTCAAGTGAGAAAACATGGTAACCCTAGATAAGATGAAAAAAATCCGACAACCCCTAAAACACTTTGAAAAACTTCCAAAAATTATATTTTTACTTTTCTTTCTGTAATGTCCACACTAAAAGCGATGTTAAAAATTGACATATATTAGGACCACATAGGACCGGCGATGCACTCAGAGAAAAAAGTTGCTAAAGTTGAAAATTTAATAAAAAAAATTGTAAAATTCTGAATGGTCTGGTGGAGGAAAAATTGACAAGTGGAGAATATTTTTCCATTAGGCCCATCTAAATATTTAATCTGGAGGCAAAAGAGTCTTAGTACCTTTTTGACAAAAAATTATTTAATTTAAGTTTTTTTTTTTAAATTTTCAATTTTAAAAGTTGCAAACTCTCAAAGTTATCATATGCTCCCGCTGGGTCTATGGAATCGACCGTCAAAACTTATGTTCTAAAAATAACTAATTAAAAACGTAAAATCCCCCAATGTTTGATTATTTTTTTTTTTAGACGGTAAAGCGTGTTTGTCAAACCTGCCGAAAAATTAAAAAATTTTGTTTTTCATCCAACATGCATGACAAACCGTCAAACTAGACATTACATGATCAAATTCATAAAGCCATACCGCATGTCGTCGGTCGTATATAGGTCGCTTAAGAAATGGCTGAATTATTTGAAAATATTTTGAAAAGACTCGACTGTGTACTGAACGGCAGTAAATAGGTTTTGAATTCAGTGAACGTAATTTTGTTTCTCTTGAAGTGAACGAAAACGAAATTGAACAATTTCAGTGGTGAATTAATTCAGTAAGGAATTAATTTTTTATCCGTTATATTTATAAAATGAAACGCGTTCACCAGTGAATTCATTTGATTTAATAAATAGAACTATAGCAATTGAATTAATTCTTTGAATTTGTTTTTTGTTGAACGAATTCATTGAATTATTTAAGAAAATGAATTCATTCAATTCTAAAGAAAATTGAATTCAATTAGTAGTGAATTCATTCAAAAACGAATAAATTCTTCAAAGCTCTGGTCAAACTAAATCTAAGCTGCTGATCCGACACTTGTGTCTGAGCAGTCGGTGCCTCGATTACCAAACAACTAAAAAGGAAAAAATTAATAAGATTGGTAACCCTGCATACAACCAATACAAGTTGTACATCATATTGTACATTTTCAATTGTATTTTTGTTTAATATCGACTGTTTCTCGCTCATTATTATCTTCGGTGTTAAAAATTGTGGAAAAAATACCATTAAATTAACTTGGATAAAGTGTTTTCTTTAAATTCTTTAAATCATCAAAAGATTAATATACTTTTAAACCAGTGGAATAAATATAAAATAGCTTAAAAATATACATTATTTTGTGCTAAGAAGAGTGGAGCCGTGGAGTAGCATAAGTTGATTATACCTACAATATATACCTGCTGCTTCTTACGACGACATTTTATTTTTTTCCGTAAAGGGAGACAATATTTTTGTCTGATTTTGTGAACAACTTTTTCTATATCTGCCCAGGATTTTGAAACAAAATCTCTCGAAAAATACATTTGAAATTTAAAGGTATGATGATGACATGGATTTATTGCAAAAAATAGGTTTTTTGTTTTTGCATTTACCCCCTTTTGTTTTCGTTAATCTGTTCTTAACATAAAATCATCTTTGGCTTTTAACAACAAAAACTTTGTTTATACATAAATAGTTTTTATTTTCCATGCAAAACTAATTAAAAAATCATAATAATCATGCAAATCGATGTATTGTATATATATGTTTGTATGTACGTACAAATACATACTTAAGTCAACATACATATATCCAAGTGCATAGTATACAAAATTTTTAAACATATGATATACAGTGATGGTATTAATAATTATGATACCATACAATCCATTCAATGAAAAATGAACAAGGCATGTGTGTGGTTAACTCGTATGAATAAAATTTGGCTAAGGTCCACTTGATCGGGCGTTCCACAAAAAAAATTGGAATAAATAAGTGAACAAGTTGAGTTTAGGTGCGATTCTCCGAATATTTTAATTTTTTTATTATTGGGCTAAAGTTGAGTTTAGAGGCATCTAAAGCGGCCAATATACGATCAAGCATGCTTATTAATTTTTTCTTTGAATTTCTTGTCACAAAATCAAGGTTGGCAACCGAAACGAATAACGGTATTATTATCGTTAACGGTATTTAATTGGTTTTGGTATTACCGATACCGAAACATCAATACCGATACGTACCGGTATTATTAAAGAATTGTGTTTTCACAATAAATTATGTGTTGTTGTAAAGAAAACAATGTTGCTAAACTAAATTAAAAAAATAACAGTAGTACGCCTGGTAGCAATACGATTTTTTATTAAAAACACAGTGTTTAATTAATTTTACATTTTGTATATTTTGTATGAAAAAATTTATATTTTTTTGCGAAAAACTTAAAAAAAATGTTTTATTAGAAACCGATCCAATACCGGTACGATACCGGTATTAAGAGAAAAGGTTTTTGAATACCGGTATTTTTTTAAATTAAGAGTTTCGGTATTGGTATCGGTTATCAGTTTGAAAGGGATTTGAAATGGATAACGGTATTATAAAGGTATCGGTTGCCATCCTTGCACAAAATGACTAATTAAAAATGTAAAATTCTCCAATGTTTGATGATTTTTTTCATTACACGATAAGCGGCCTGTATACGACCAAGTATGCTGTACAGCACGCTGGACGGCTGTATGAATTTGACCATGTAATGTCTCATTCGACGGTTTGTCAAGCTTGTTGGACGAAAAACAAAATTTTTTGATTTTTCGGCAAGTTTGACAAACACGCTAATGAAAAAAATCATCAATGAGAATTTTTCATTTTTAATAAGTTATTTTGTGACAAGAAGGGATAACGTTAATAGATAAACTAAAAAATGCAAAAACAGAAATTCAAAAATGAAATTCCAAGAAAAAAATTAATAAAAATAATTTTGTTATTATCCGCCGTGTTGATTTTGTGGTTTTCAAGTCGAATTTTACAGCATGCTTGCCCGTGTATTTCCAAAACAAGCTGGACAGCATGCTTGCCGCAATAAAGTGCGATTGTCAAACCAGCCGAAAAATCAAAAAATTTTGTTTTTCGTCCAACATGCTTGACAAGCCGTCAAATTAGGCATTACATGATCAAATTCATACACCCGTCCAGCATGCTTGGTCGTATATAGCAGGGGTACCCGATTGACTCCAAACTTTTACACTGATAGGTTTTTTTTTTTGGGTCTTAAGCGGCCCATACAATAAGGAAAATTCCCATTTTTTGTGAATGTGTGTGCGTGTTGACATCGTGCAATTCGTGTTTACAAAATTTTTTGATATTTTTTGTTCCCTAACCAAGTACTTGGCTACATCTTCGTCGTTTATAGGCGGATTAGGACAATATGTACACTAGGGAGGGTCAATTTCTGGGACAAAAAATCGTTGGGGGGAAATGATTCTACGAATAATTCTAAGCAACTTTGCCCTAGAAACCATAGTTCTAAAATGGATTTCGAGCTTTCAGAAATTCCAAAATATGTTGTAGTGGTGCTTTATGAGTTTGAATAATGAGTTTTATTAATTATACCCTACACCAGTACATGGACAGGGTATAATAAGTATGTGCTGATGTTTATAATTCCAAAAAATTGAAATCTTTAAGTAAAGCGATTGACCCAGAATAACATCTTGTTTCGATATAACGATATTCGTCTGTCCGTCCGTCTGTATATTCACATACTTTTGTGCGCATGGTAAAGGTCGCAAATATTAAGATATTTCTAAAAAATTTGGTATACCGACTAATTTCGGCCCAAGGACAAAGCTTGTTAATTTTGGTTCAAATCGGTCCATGGTTAGACCTAGTGCCTATATAAAGGTTTACCCAAAATTATATTGTTTGCACACTACTTACAGGTCGCAAATACGAAGATAGTCAACAAACAATTCGTTCCGTTTACGCACCGTTTTCGGTCCGTCATAAACGGAATCCAACTCCGTATACGTTTTCCGGATCCGTATACGGACCGTTTTCTGGATCCGTATACGGACCAGAAAACGGAACATAAGCAACATCGAAACTGATTCGAATCCGTTAAAAATCCGTCAATGACGGACCGTTTACGGACCGTTATGTCGTGTTAAAAACTGACAAGTCTGTTTAAAGTCCGTCAATGACGGACCGTTTACGGACCGTTATGTCATGTAAAAAACGGACTAGTCCGCTGAAAGTCCGTCAATGCCGGACCGTTTCCGGACCGTTATGGCGTGTAAATAACGGAGTGACTCCGTTTTTAGAATGCCGTTTTCGGACTTTTATATCTACCTAAATTGACACATTACTAAATTTAATATTGTATGATTTTTAATAGATTTATTAAATAATTTATTAACTTCATTAATCGGCAAAATTCAAATCGGCTAAATCAAAATTGGCAAAATTGACCCACAACTAGATCCAATATATATCTACAAGCAAAAGAAACAATTTATTAATTGAGGTTTAATTAAATGTATTCACGATTAAGGGTTTCGATACGATGACAATTCGCAAACTTTTTTACTAAAACTGTTTAAGCGGGGTTTACATTATAGAATCTGGCCAGAAAGAGATGCAGATAGCCAAAATCCTATAGTTTAAACAAATTATGACTGAAAAGTGCAGAAAATCCGATTGAAATTTTGAGTCAGATTTTTTTAATTATTTCATAACATAAGAATTCAATGTTAACATCTCTTTTCATCTGATTTCATAGTGTAAACACATATACAATTTTTTTTTGACAATCACATCAGACGCAAAATCAGATAAATAAATCAGTTAATGTAAACCCAGCCTTATAATACGAGTACCATAAAATAATTATATTAACTTAATTGCATTCGGTTACACAAATTATCGTGAAAAAAACATAAAATTTCATAAACACTTACTATTTAATGATTCTATGTGAATTGAGGTAATTTGGCTTCTGCGGCAACGGCCAAGACAGGATGCTCATTTTTTGCGACATCCAGAAACTTTTTTAACCGACATTACCGCGCGACCCGTATTAAATTATTTAAAAAAATTCACGAATAAACTGAAGAAAGATGACACCATTAGCTCTGGAGTTCAAACTGATGAAAATTGGTGAAGTCCGTATTTAATGGTGCAGAAACGGATGCACGAAAACAGATTCAAAACGTATTATATTCGAAAATCCGAAAGTACGGTCCGTTATTGTTCCGTATACGTACAAGCTTTTACGGATACCTGTTTTACGGACCGATAATGTTCCGTAAAAGCCGGATTGATGATTCCGTACATGCCGGAGAGTCCGTAAAAATGTTTCTTGGGTATTTTAATGAAATTTTATACACGGATTCAAATGGGCTCATGAATAAAGGCTATTGATTTTATATGGAATCGGTCCATTTTTAGACCTAGTGCCCATATAAAGGTCCCCCAAAAATGGGCATTTCCGCTCGCTAAAGGTCGCACATAATAAGATACTTTGATAAAATTTGGTTGATAAAATTTGGCCTGACATGGACTTGTGTCAAAATTTGTCTATAAAATGATAAAAAAATTAGAAAAACGGTAACATTTCCAACCTGTAGCGTGCGCTCATTTTTAGGCTGATTTATGTCATCAGCTTAACAGTTTGCCCGACCACCAATTTGGGTTTCGACAAGATCATGGAACTCCTGAACAATGCCATAGGGTTGTTCAAACTATAAGAGTGGCCTTGGAAAACAAACTTTACTGTTCATCAGTATTTTTAGATGTCAAGCAAGCTTTCTATAGAGTGTGGCATAACGGACTGTTATTTAAATTGAAAAATATGTTACCCTCACCGTTTTATCTCCTGTTTAAGTCATATTTAACTGCACGCAGTTTCTATGTTAACATAAACGATGAAGATTCAGCAATAGGTACTATTATGTCTGGTGTCCCACAGCGGAGTGTGTTGGGTCCTGTGTTGTATACTTTATTTACTTCTGATTTACCTACGAACAATGATGTGGTGATTGCGACCTATGCAGATGATACTGTAATATTGGCTTCGAGACAAACTGCTACTGAAGCCTCTAATGTAGTTCAGAGGCATCTTAAGTCTATTCAAAATTGGTTAAATAAGTGAATATTAAAGTGAACGCTGAAAAATCTACCCATGTTACGTATACTCTTAAAGACGGCGACTGCCCCCCATTATCTTTAAATGGAATCACTATTCCTACATCTAATTGCGCGAAGTACTTGGGATTACACATAGATAGACGGTTAACGTGGAAAAGTAACATAGTATCTAAAAGAAAGCAACTTAATATAAAAACGAGTAAAAAGGTTAAAGTCGGGCATGCCGACTATACAATACCCTTCACCAGTCTGGTTAAAAGCCAACTAATGTTTGGATCCGAAATTCGAATGGGTTAAAATGGGACTTGTGTCAAAAGTTTCTATAATGTGAGTCAGCGAACCAAATTTCATTAAAATATCTTAATATTTGCGACCTGCAGTTTGTAACCAAGCCAATTTTGGGGGGACCCTTATATGGGCACTAGGTCTAAACATGGACCGGTGTTAACCAAAATCAATAGGCTTCGTCCTTGGGCTGATATAGGTCGGTATACCAAATTTCATCAAAATATCTTAATATTTGCGACCTGCAGCGTATAAACAATATAATTTTGGGGGGACCCTAATATGGGCACTAGGTCTAAACATGGACCGATTTCAACCAAAATCAATAAGTCGGTGTACCAAATTTCATCAAAATATGTTAATATTTGCGACCTGTATAGTGCGCACAAGAATGCATGGACAGACAGACGGAGGGACGGACGGACGTCGTCCTTGGGCCAACATAGGTCGGTGTACCAAGTTTCATCAAAATATCTTAATATTTGCGACCTATAGAGTGCGCACAAGAATGCATGGATGGACAGACAGACAGACGGACGGACGGACAGACGGACATCGTTAAATCGAAATAAAAAAAAATTCTGAGCCGATCGGTATACTATAGGGTCTAGGACCAATATTTTTTGGTGTTACAAACATCAGCACAAACTTATAATACCCTGACCACATAGTGGTGTAGGGTATAAAAAGTTGAGCAAAATTTTTAATTGATATATTTTATGTTAAAATAAATTTTTATTTGATACATTTTATGTTGAAATAAATTTTTATTTGATACATTTCGTTAGAAAAATAAAATATTATTTGAACAAAATTTGAGGAAAATATTTTTTTTTATTTACTAGATTTTGGTTCAAATAAAATTTCAAAATATTTTATTCGAATTATATTTTGTTTTATATTTTTACGAATTAAAATATTTTAATATAATAATAAAATTTTTAAAGAAATAAATTTTAATTGAAATTTGATGAAGAGATGTTTCAATTAAAAAAAGTATTTGAGTTGTGCTCAAATAAAAATAACAATTAAAAAAATATTTCTATCTATGCAAATATCGTATCAGGTAAGAAAGATCTCAATGTTGAGCAGTTACCACAGACTTCTGAGCAACAAACGATTCTGTCTCATGAAATAAATGTTTCGGAACTGGATGAAGTAATGACAACATTAAAAGGCGCAACACCAGCACGTGACAAAATAACTTATTCAATGATAAAAAAATCTCCAATACAGTTTAGATCCCGACTTTGCAAGCTTTATAACAACATATTGGCAAATGGCATATTTCCTAATAGTTGGAAAACTGCAATCTTAACGCCAATCCCCAAATCTGGAAAAGATCCCAACAGTTTAGACGTATACCGACCTATATCATTATTACCAGTGCTTTCCAAAATTTTGGATAAAATTTTGGCCAAACGTTTCTGGAAATTTTCAATCGAAAATGTTTCAAAGATACAACACGCTTTCATACCAAAACATGGTGTTCATAGCATATGCCACCAGATGGAAGAAGTATTAAGAACAAATCTAAAGAAACGTGTACATAGCATGGTCATATCTGAGGATATAGAGAAAGCTTTCGATAAAGTTGTGTTTACTTTTATAATTATTGAAATGAACGAGTGGGGTATACCAAAAAAACATGCTAAGGCTACTGAGATCATTTCTTATAAATCGAAAGGTGACTGTCAGAGTGGATGGCTATTTTTCATCGACATACCCCCTGGATAATGGTGTGCCACAAGGATCACCTTTATCAGTGGTTTTATATACAATATATGTCAACTCTTTAGCGAAGGCTATTGAACATATTCCTGGAATAGATTTCGTTGGTATTTATGCGGATAATATATTTGCAATTACATCTGGTAATCATGATGAAGTATGTACATTAGGCCGGGTCGATTTGTGGGGAGGCAAAAAAATCGCCCATGGCTCAGGAAAAATCGTATTCTAGGGATCAAAATAAGAAACTTTGCCGAAGGACCCATACCTCTAAAACGAATTCTACTACCCCCCAACTGTTGACTTTTGTCCCGTAGGATCAAGTTTTGAAAAATCACACTTTGACCCATTTAGAGTGCCCCAATCGAGTCCAAATGTATGACCGACCCCCACTAACTTTGGAGGGCCGATCCACCCATGCCAGTGGCACACCCCCTGGAACTCCCCTGGGGGGTTCCCCATACAAACATTTTAAAAAATCTCCATTTTTGGCAATTTATTTTATTATTTTTTATTTATCAACAATTATTTTAATTTTTGCATTAAAAAATACAAAAATTGTTTTTTCGGACTTTCTATATTTTCATATATTTAGTTAGAATATTCTTCTACCTCAAGTCCAAATTCTAATATGATATTGTCATATTAGATTTTTATTTGTTGTTTCAAAAAGGGTTGATCATTTTCATGATAGACAATACAATTGTTTCGTAGACATCACTCTACTCTTCAGTTGTCCGCTAAGAAAATGATAACTTTCCTACTCAAACCGAGACATTACATAAGGTACAAAAAACCAACGGGATGAGAATTTTGTACTTTCGTATATGAACTGTCTGATTTGGTAAAACCAGTTATAAATCAACTCCTTTTTGAAAGCAACAATTACATAAAAGTACCCTTTGGGTACTATTTATATGTATGTCTGTTGTCAATACATTTTGTAAAAACAACTAATTTTAAACTCAAAACAAAATAAATATTTGAATGAGATTTTAGCTTTTTGAAACAACAAATAAAAATCTAATATGACAATATCATATTAGAATTTGGACTTGAGGTAGAAGAATATTCTAACTAAATTTTTTATTTATTTTATTTATTTTTATTATTTTATTTATTTTTTCTCCTTAGAAATTTATTTAGTCAGAACATATGTAAATGAAAAAATTAATTTAACTTAGTAATAGAAAAGAAAAAATAAAAAATTACTATTTGAAGTCTTTTTTGCTTTCAAGTCTGGGCAATTTCGCACGGCTCTCTAATGTCGTCGCCATAACAGCCTCTACATTTTCCGGTATAACTCGTTTGGAAACGCTAGCTAGCAATTGAACGTGTCGTTCTGTTTCTTGTATGTGTGATGGAATTTTTGGATCATTAAACGGTGGATCATCTTGATTTAAATATTCTTTCAAAGTATCGTATGGAATGCTTCGCGTGAATGGTGGTTCAAATACGTCATTTATGTCATTCATATTGATCATTTCCGTGTAACTTGTGCAATAAAAGTTTATATCTGGTTTTTTATAAGCTCTAAGTCCCGTTGGGTCGTCAACATCGGTTCGATAGCGTAGAATTATCTTGATAGCACAGTCGCGCTTTTCTTTGCTATCATCAAACAACATTGATAACAAGATATTTTCCGAATGCGCATAATATGAATTATCTGTAATTACTTTATTGACAATTTTGCGTAAACGAGGTTCTAGAAATCTTGACCAACTAATGAATTTGAAAAATAATCTACTACCGTACACGACAGAGCTGTAATACTTGATATTGAAGTACATTGGCACATAACATGTAATTATAAATTCAACCAGTATTCTTAAATTTGCATCTGGATTTTCCGTTGTCACATATAATCGTAATAGTCTAGCGGCCTTGGTGAGCCACCGAGAATGTACAATTTTCCATGGTTTGATGTTTGCCAGATCCACTGAAACCATGCCGCTAGAAATTGCATGGGCCATGTCGTATAAGTACGTGTCGTATAAGTTTACGACATGCAGCTGTGTCTTGTGGTGGCTTAAAAAACCCACACAACCTATTTTACGACCTGCAACAGAACGACACGTTCAATTGCTAGCTAGCGTTTCCAAACGAGTTATACCGGAAAATGTAGAGGCTGTTATGGTGACGACATTAGAGAGCCGTGCGAAATTGCCCAGACTTGAAAGCAAAAAAGACTTCAAACAGTAATTTTTTTTATTTTCTTTTCTATTACTAAGTTAAATAAATTTTTTCATTTACATATGTTCTGACTAAATAAATTTCTAAAGAGAAAAAATAAATAAAATAATAAAAATAAATAAAATAAATAAAAAATAATAAAATAAAGTGCCAAAAATGGTGATTTTTTAAAATGTTTGTATGGGGAACCCCCCAGGGGAGTTCCAGGGGGTGTGCCACTGGCATGGGTGGATCGGCCCTCCAAAGTTAGTGGGGGTCGGTCATACATTTGGACTCGATTGGGGCACTCTAAATGGGTCAAAGTGGGATTTTTCAAAACTTGACCCTACGGGACAAAAGTCAACAGTTGGGGGGTAGTAGAATTCGTTTTAGAGGTATGGTTCCTTCGGCAAAGTTTCTTATTTTGATCCCTAGAATACGATTTTCACTGAGCCATGAGCGATTATTAAATCGACCCGCCCTAATGTACATATCTAAACAATATAGACCAAACGATGCATCAATGGGCGGTTAGTAGAGGAGCTGTGATACCAGCCGAGAAAACAGAAATTCTTCATGTCTGTAGAAAAAGGGAGTGCAACAACAATACAATTAGCATAAGGAATGTTGAAATAGTCATTACGGAACGGATGAGAGTGTTGGGGATATTATTTACTAGAAACTTATTATGGAACGTTCATGTCAAATATTTAATTTCCAAATTAAGCAAAATAAACAATCTCCTGAAGCTTATATGTTCACGCAATAAAGGACCACATATCGATACTGCTCTTGAAATTTGTCGATCATTGGTCACTGGTGTTCTACAACATGGTATTACAATTTATGGTTGGACTTCAAGAAATAACGTTAAAAAATTAAACACTGCTATTAATAACTGTTATAGAACTGCTTCCGGTCTACTGAGATCAACACCACTGGAACTACTAAGACTTGAGGCTGGATACAAAGAATTTCGGTTTATTTTGGAAAAATGTGCAGCAAGAATGGCGTCTAGATCAATAACAATCCCATCTGATGGTCTTCACGACGTTTTTTGGAATCATCTTCAACTTGAAAACATTAGCCCACAATCTGCAATTACACAAATCATTATACTTCTAAATACACACAACATTACTATTCCTGAAAAGCCTTATGTCACTAATTACGATAACTCTTATGCTATAACGGATACAAGTTTAAGTTGCTACAATAAAAACAACATAAATCCAATCGTATTTAAAAGAAATTTACGTGAAATAATATCCTTCTTTGGCCCAGATATGATACTATACACAGATGGTTCATTTCAAAATGGTATAACATCGTATTCAATTGTTGAGGAAATTAATCCAGCACAATTTGAACCGGTTGAGGAAGTACGTATACCGAATGATACAGGAGTATTTTCAGCCGAGTTAGCGGCCATTCAAAAAGCAATTTCTTATGCTATTCAAAGGGGAGTCAAAACTATTATTTGTACAGACAGCCTAAGTGCAACTAAGGCACTAAAGAAGAACCACAATGGATTATATAACAATGTCATCACACTACCAAATGGAAACCAACCGATATTGTTTTTATGGGTTCCTTCGCATATTGGCATAGAGGGAAATGAATGCGCCGATAGGGCAGCAAAAAAAGCACAAAATCTAACGCTGATAACGGAAACTCCTTGTTTTCCGAAAGTTATATTAAACCAATTCCGAGCTGCACATAGAAGACTTTATCCCACTCAGCCGAGGCTTAAGTACAATACTAATTTAACAAGAAGTGAATGCATTTTGTTATGTCGTCTAAGGGTTGGCAAAACTCTTTTCAATACACAACACTATTATAATCAAACAGACCCGTCAAAATGTACCTCCTGCGATGTCTTACTATCTGTTCCAATTGAGGATAACCTGGAGAAAATCATTGACTGCACTACACTCGTAAATCTACCATCTATAAAAAGAAGTCTTCAAAGACATGGTATTCAAGATGTATAAATAAGTCCATTATTCAATATTGTTTTTGTTTTAAATAGATAAATATTATGTATAATTATTTTTTTTTATCTTACTAATTTTTTCTGTTTGTGCGCATATGGTCTAGTCACCTGGCGCCTTTTGTATATTTTGTAAATTAATTTATGGAATATATTTCAAATAAATAAATAAATAAATAAATATTTCTATCTTATACCAAATAAATAATAAGGTTATTAATATTTTTATTTGAAAACAATCAAATTAAAAATAATTTAAATTTTTTGGAAATAAATAAAAAACATTTAATTTTTTCTGTAAAATTCATGTATAATTATTTTTTCTAATTTTATTTTTTACTTTCAGATTTGAAATACAAAAAACTACAAATATGAAAAATTTTAATCGATATTTGAAAGAAAACAATTTTGGGTGGTAAACCTCTGATGATTGAAAACTTTTGAATGTGATTCTTTGTAACTGTCAGTAAAAGAAAAAAAAAAATTGGAAAAAATTCAATTATTTATTATAAACGACAGAGACTAAGCAAGAATTGATATACAAGATGAACAATATGTTTACTAGCTCGGAGGCAACAACTAATGTGAGTCATCAAATAATACAACGTGAAACGAATTGTAGTAAATACCAGGGAAATCCACATGGGTTTTCGGGAAATATATTTCGTGAACGTTTTCGTATAGCTAAAAATCTATATAAAACTGATTTGAGGGGACATTTTGGATGTGTCAATGCTATTGAATTTTCTCATGGAGGACAATATTTGGCCTCAGGTAAGTATATGTTTTCGATTTTAACTTATAGCTAAATCTAATGATGAATTTATTCCTCATAACTAGGGGGAGATGATAAACGTGTATTGGTTTGGGATGTGGAAAAATCCTTATCTGGTACGTCGACACCACGGGCTCTAGCTACTGAACAAGCCAGTAATATTTTCTGTTTGGGATTTGATAGTAAAAATCGTAAATTAATATCTGGTGGAAATGATGCTTTAGCCATTTCTCATGATTTTGAAACGTAATTGAATATCTGCTTCAATCGATTCATTAGACATTATTTAAATTCTATAATTTTATTAAATTTTTAGCGGAAAATTGGATAATGTTTTCAAACATGAAGAGCCAGTTTATGGTCTCTCAATTGATCCACAAAATGATAGTGTTTTTGCAACTGCTTCTGAAAATGGTGTAATTCTGTTATTTGATCAACGTACCGATCCAGCAGATCCTTTAATAGTTGCTTCAGTGCCATCATCTTTTCATGCAGTAGAATTTCATCCTACCATGAGCAATCTATTGGTAACAGCCAATTCAAAACGTGGAGCTACTTTGTACGATATACGTAAACCCAAACAGTGAGTGGATATTTGTGGTATTTTTTTTTCAAAACTACTTTTAATATTATTGTGCTTATTGTATGTGGTTTTAGACCTGTTATATTATATGGAGATTTGTGCAATCCTCGCAGTTGTATGAGTGTACGTTTTAATCGTTCGGGCAAATTAATATTGGGTTTACGACGGCGTCTACCTCCCATACTATATGATGTTAATTCTCCCGAACCGATTTGTACATTTTATCATAGTAATTATTATAATTCATGTACCATGAAAAGTTGTACTTTCGCGGGCGAAGATGATGAAATGGTTATATCTGGATCAGATGATTTTAATCTATATGTTTGGCGTTTATCTGATATTGATTGTAATTATACACATATTTCTTTTTGATTTTTCTCTATTTACTGATATTTTTTGTGCATTTTTTCAGTGGAAGGTACTGAACAATGGGTGGAAACTACACAAATGGTTTTATATGGTCACCGTTCGATTGTAAATCAAGTACGATATAACCGCCAAAAGTGTTTATTGGCTTCTTCAGGCGTAGAGAAAATTATAAAGGTAACTTCTATCTTTGGCCTTCTAATGCTCTTTCTTCTGATTACAATAATATTTAAGCCATATATTTGGCGTTGAAAATCTACTATGGAATAAATATTAAAATTTTAATTTATCGCTTTATTTAGGCGATATAGCACAACAAAGGTTGAAGACGTATCTTGCAACCCAGTGGTCAAATAATTTCGGTTTTTGTTGTAAATAACACTATCAATAAAATAAAATTACGTACCCGAGTAAAAATAGTTATATAGGAAATTATATAATTTAATATGGACTAATATGTTTATATATAGTCAAGTGTAACACTATATCTTTGCGGATATAATTATGTATAGCTTTGAGTTTTTCAAAAATTTCTTATATGATGTCATATATAGATCAGTATAAATATGCATGTCCCCATATATATTTGTATGTGTCATATGCTATGACAATTTTAATACATCGTCATATATAATTAAAAATTGCTTTATCGGAAAATATATAAAGTTTTATATAGCTCAATGTTAAATTTTTTTCTAAGTTGTTTTAGATATGTTTAAGTACAGCGCAATGTAAAAAAAATTCTATGTTTTTTTGAGATATATTTATGTATGATTTCAAAATATAAAAGGCGTACTCATTATAACTCCTAAATTCCTTGTAAACCTTGTATAAATACAAGCCTTATTTTTATGTATGGAATTTGACATTAAACTCATAAACATACCAGGTTTACACAGTTTACGGGTAGAATATCCCTACGGGAAATTTTAACAAACTGTCACCGAACTGGCCCCTTTATATGAAATAGACTGGCCACTTTTACATGGCGTTGTCATAGGAGGTGGAAATTGACCCCTTGTGACATGTCACAAGACAAATCCCAGGACAGGTCCCTGAAATTGAGAGTTCAGTAACCTGTCCTTGGATTTGTCTTGTGACATGTCACAAGGGGTCAATTTCCACCTCCTATGACAACGCCATGTAAAAGTGACCAGTCTATTTCATATAAAGGGGCCAGTTCGGTGACAGTTTGTTAAAATTTCCCGTAGGGATATGTTTATATGAGAAGGCTTAAAATGCTTGGTTAGAATTATATACAACTTCATTTAAATTTTTATTTAAATTTTTAATTCTTAACTTAAGGGTGTTATTTTTCAATACTTTTTAATAGTTTTGGTTTTAATCTTGAAGTATGAAGCCTTATATAATTATGTCTTTCTACATCAAATTAGATATAATTATATCGGGTCAAAATCCGGATAAGATTCTATATGATTCAATATATTTAGATCTTATCCGATATAATTTTATCCACCATTTTGCGGATCATAGCATATCTCCAATTATATTAAATAAGATATCATAACATATGACATCATACTATTTTTTTTACCTATTTTGGGTACCGAAAATTGTGGATCAATTGTTCTTATTTCAAAAGTTATGGCAATTTTCGCTTTTTGAAAATTACGAAATTTGGCGAATTTGGCACTAAACATCAATACGAAACGACGAAACGAGTTCTGCTTACTACTACCTCTAAGTATATAATCTGTGTTTAATTTTAAGAAAATCTGTTGGCTAGTTTTTGAGTTAGAGAGATATTTGTAAAACGTATCCTGGCGTTATCCTGTGAGTCTTGAAGAAAAATTTTTAACTGATTTTACAATTAGAGACTCTAAACTAGCTTTGTTATTATCGATAATGTACGCCAGATCGTAAATGTATTTTTGGCAATTTTTCAAATATTTATTTTCTGTTTTAAAAAGTTAATTTTTTCAAATTTTCTAAATTTTCACTTTACATGCTTCTCGCTTGAAAACCGTTCCTTATACAAAAAAAAGTTTGAAAGCAAAAAAGTAGATAGTTAAGTTTTCTATGGATATAATAGAACTTGTTTAATAAAATATTGTTATTTAGCCAAAAACTATTTAAAATCTGAAGACCGCATTTAGGCGGCCTTGTGCATTAGAGGATTAAACACATTTTCAAACTAATTTTAGTGTTGGTAATTGACACTTTCTGAAATATCATTGGTTTTGCTCTGAAATATAGTTGATAATTTTTCAATAAAATTTATTTACAATTCTTAAGAAGCAATTGCATTTTCTGAATTACATTCTGTAATTACGAAATTGTTATCCATTCGTTTTAAAACAATAAATTATTGACACGTTCTTTAAGGTATGGAGCCCATTCTCTCAACATAATTGGACTGGTTCCCTAACTGAGGAGGCATCCTCTTCGGATAATCCCCGAGAACTATATTCACCATATAATTTATTTACCATGGCATTACCAGAGAATTGGCATCACTTGTCCCATGATTACAGCAGTGAAAATACCAATGAAGATCCACGCATGATGGCTTTTTTTGATTCATTGATACAACAAGAAATCGAAGAATGGGAAACAAATAGTTCTACTGAGGCCTCACAAGAAGATGATCGTAGCATTAGTTCATTTTTCAGTTGTGGCAGTAGCAGCAGTAGTAGTAGCAGTAGTAGTGATAGTAGCAACAGTAGTTCCAGCAGTAGCAGTTCAAATAGTAGTTCTTCTGATAGTGACAGTGATAACGATAAAAATGCTAGACATAGCAATAGCAGAAGACGTAGTAGTACTAAACGGCAAATGATAACACGTAGAAAAGTGCGACAACTGGAGCGGAAAAAACGTAATAAAAGCAAAACGAAAATTGCTAAAGTCAAAACTAATCAACAATTGCAAAAGCCAACAAATCGCATAGCGTACTTAATTGCGAAGAAACGCAATACTTTAAGACGTTTGGCCATAAAGGGAGCTTCACTTAATAATAGGCGTTCCAGTAAAATAGTTGTGGTTGTTAATGGGCGTACACGTACAACAAAAAAATCTAATCATCATCACCGGCGTCAACATTCTGTTAGACGCAACAAACGTGTTAACAATTTAAATGCACACAGCAGTAGCAATAATCAAATGGAGAGACCGACAACATCAGCAGCAGCTGCTGCAGCTTTAGCTGCTTCGTCCGGCAACCATTATCGCCGCCATAAAGTTCAAAAGAAAAAATCTCAAAGTAAAAATGGTAAGTATCAATTTTATTTTTATATTTCACATGTTTGGCAATCTACATACATATAACCGTAAAAAATCAATACCAATAAACCCTTTCAAATGACTAACGTTATCCTTAAAATACCACTAACGAAATACCCGCACGAAATTACTTAAAATACCATTAACCCTAACGAATTAATTTAAAATACCGTTAACCATTAATATTCTAACAATTATTTTCTTTCTCTCAAAACATCATAAATGAAGTATTGACTTTCAGCTAGGGATGGGAAACATGGTACAATTGTACTTTTTTTTGGTATATTTTGACCTTCGTTGGTACCGTGGTACTTCCGCGATCCATTTGGTACAATTTAAAATTTTTGTATTAAATGAACTTGTACTTTAAAGCTCTCAACAAATATTCGAACTGTAGAAGTTGACGAAAGTCATTCTAACAAAGACTTGTAACTGATAACTTTTGGGCGCAATGTTGTAAAAAAAATTAAACGAAACCATATATCATTATTTCCCGTAATTAGCTTTCCAGTACGCTAATTCCCTTTAATTCACTTTTTAAAAATTAATGAAATTTTGGTTAAATTTTATTCCGTAATATTATTCTTATGGAATTAATTCGGTAGCTTAATTCTCTATAGCTTAAAATTACATAATTAATTCTATTTTTATTGCATTCGAATTGAATGAAACCAAAATTACCTGAATTCATTTAGTAAAAATGTGAATCATAAATGATTTTTTTTTCATTCATTTAGGTAAATAAAAAATTTTAATTTGCAATTACAATCTGAAATATTAGCATAATACAAATTAAAAACATTTAAAATTCATCTAACATAAATAAATAGTATTGTATGCTTTGTTATAGCTTGTGTGCTTTGGTTTTGATTATGGCTTTCAGACCTGGCTATACCGATTGTGAGATCTGGTTTAATTTGCTTAAAATACAGATAAAAAAATTTGTTTGTTGCTTTTTTTACAAGTATGGAGTAATTGTGAGTTCTCTTGTGTTTTCTATGCTCAAAAGAGAATTAAAAAAAAGAAACATCCCTACGGGAAATTTTAACAAACTGTCACCGAACTGGCTCCTTTATATGAAATAGACTGGTCACTTTTACATGGCGTTGTCATAGGAGGGGGAAATTGACCCCTTGTGACATGTCACAAGACAAAACCCAGGACAGGTCCCTGAACTTTGTTTTTTATTAACCTGTCCTAGGATTTGTCTTGTGACATGTCACAAGGGGTCAATTTCCCCCTCATATGACAACGCCATGTAAAAGTGACCAGTCTATTTCATATAAAGGAGCCAGTTCGATGACAGTTTGTTAAAATTTCCCGTAGGGATGTTATAAAATTAAATTTTTTACAATTTGTAAAATACGTTTGGAATTTTAGCATATTTAATTCCTTTAATGCAATTAATGTATGTCCCGATAAAAATAAAAATAAAAAAACTAATATGCAAGTGCTTGTACAAATTTGAATGTTACTGACACTTTAGAAAACATTGTTTTCTATTGGCTTTTATACATGAATGGATGTCACTACATTGCTAGATCTGTCAAAACAACAGAGTAGTATATTGGAAGATGACAAAGCAAATTGTGGCAAATTCTTTGTTGTTGTTTTTGATTTTTCTTTGATATTTTGAATGTTTAATAACGCTCCTAGACGAGAACAAGAAATTCTCATTGAGTTTTAATTTTTAATTTCAATTTCTTTATTTATTACAATAACCTAACCGAAAGGCCATAATCGGTTACAAATACTACTAAAAGTTTGCAAAGCAAACGATAAAATTTAATACAAATAAAATAAAGTGTTAAATAAAATTTAATTTAAATATAATAATCTTAAAAATAAAAAAAAAATAAAAAACAATATAAATAATAAATAAGAGTGATAACAGATTTCTATTCAATTCCCGGGTCTTTGAAAAAATTTGAGAGAAAAAATGAAAAATAAAATAAAAATAATGGCCAAAATTAATAATAAATTAACCCCTCAATTCACAAATGCTTTGTAAAGTTATAGCAGGTTTACAAAACGTCATTTTCATACAAAATTTGCTTAATAAACCTCCTATAATTTTACAAAGCGTTTATGAATTTAGGGGTAAGTATTTGAAAATATTTGAAAAAGTTTTTCTTTGTATGTTTTTATAGAAAAATCAAATGTCTTTATGGTAATTTGTTGTATTTATGAGCAACCCTTTCAAGAAAAGATCGCCCCAAAAGCGGAGTCAGTTTCGGAATAACTAATTGTCTATTTCTAATAGATCTGCCAAACTTAAAAATATCAAATAAATACTGAGGTGTTTGCAATTTATACACTTTATAAAAAAGCAAAATACTTTTAATATTAACAAATTTATCAAACGAACATCCTAAAAATTTTAAAACATAAGACGAAATGTGATGAGGTATTCTAAGAGAGTATAAATATCTCATAACTCGATTGAAAGCTAATCTTATCTTCTTCATAACATAACCTAAAGCCCCAGAATAAACTTCTAAGCAGTATAAAATTATTGGCATTACTAGCCCATGAGCAACCTTAAGCTTAACATTAAAAGGTAGCACAATATCTAAGCTATATAATTTTCTCAATGTGAAATTAATTTTAGAAACAACAGTGTTGACATGTTCCTCAAAACTAAGTTTGTTGTCTAGAATCACACCCAGACATTTAAGTTTATCTACAAACTCAACTGAATTGTTATTTACATTAATAGAAAAGTTATAAATACCTCCATTACTAAACAACATTGCCTTAGATTTACTAGAGTTGACATGAAGATAATTAGAAGACATCCAACTATCGAGTAAATCTACAGTATAATTTATTATACTTTGCATAACATCAGGGAATTGCTTATCCCCTTTAAACAATATCTGAACATCATCTGCAAACGCAAATGGAAGGCTCATACTATTAGATAAAATATCAAAAAGATCATTAATGAACATAATAAAAAGTAGAGGCCCAAGTACAGATCCTTGGGGTAGGTACACCACTATAAACAGGAAGCATTCCAGAACAAGAACCATTACTGAACACATGTTGCATTCTATCTGTAAGATAAGAAGAAATCAATTTGCATGCAGAGCTAGAAAAATTAAAAAGTCTATTTAGCTTTTGTATTAAAAGAGAGAGATTTACTCTACCAAAGGCCTTTGCCAAGTCCAAGTCCAAAGACAATAAAACACAAAATCCATTGTTAGCAAATTTCTGCTTTATGTTGTCCGTCAAACCAACAAGCAACGCTGTAGTACTACGGTCACATCTAAACCCAGATTGACAATCATGGAGCAAACGGTAATGATTAATGTGTTTCATTAATTGATCTTTTATAAGGTACTCAACCATTTTCGATAAAATAGGTAACATTGAGATCGGCCGTAAATTATCAGTACTACTACCATTATTCTTTCCTATAGGAATAATCTTAGCAACCTTCCACAACATGGGAAAAAACGAGGTTGTTAATATTGTATTAACAATATGTAAAATAAAATCACCAATCAACGGAATCAATAATTTAATGAACTTAAGTGCAAAGCCATCATAACCAACAGCTTTTGATTTAATCATGTTAAAAGCTAATATCATTTCAAACTTATCTACTGATCGAAAAGAAAACTCATCATTATCTAAATAAGGGATATCCTCAACACTAATACTATTTGCAGCTTGATTTGAAGAAAATACATTATTTAAATCATCAGGGTCAACTACTTCAAAAGTATCAGTATCGTTAACTACACCCTTCTTATTCAAAATTGACCAAATCTCCTTGATAGACTTATCTTGAAAAATTAATCCATGAGCTTCCCTCTTCTTTTTTCTAATCACATTCGTTGCACGATTTCTGCAGCGACAAAAAACTCGCCAGTTGTTATCGCTTTTATCATTCAAATAAGTACTATATGCAATATCTCTAAGTGACTGAAAGTATTGTATCTCAGGAGCTTTGATCCAGTTGTTATCATAATTTCGAATCATTTGCCTCTTAAAGGGAACAAAAGTGTGCAACCATTGCAGATTATTATTCAAAATCAGCAACTGTTCATCTACATTATTAGTCAAAAATATATCACCCAAATTACCCTCAATTATTGCAGATTCCAAAGATGATATATTAACCGCATCATAATCATAGTACTCATAAAATGTTTTAACAACCGGTGGCGAAATTATAAGAGATATAAAAATATAGGAATGACGAGTAATGCCAGGGCATTGAAATTGATTAGAATACTTAATCAATTCAGGGGACGATACCAAAAAATAATCCAGCAAGGAAGTGGAATTACAAGCATTATGTGTGGGCATAGAATTGTGAACAAGGGATAGGTTCGGCCATACTACAAATATTTCTCACTCTTAAAGACTTAGTTGGATCAAATAGGCTATTGTTTAAATCACCCATAATTACAATATTCAAATATTGAACAAGCAAATCAGAGATTTCCTTTTCAAAACATTCAAAATCACCATGGGGTAAATATGCAACTCCAACCAAAATTTTAACATCATTATAAGTTAATTCCACAAACAAGCATTCGGCTACTCTATAATTTACGCCAATATGCACAACCTTCTATTCTATATTTTCAGAAATAAAAAGAGCTACACCACCACCATTGCCACACGGACGATCATTCCTATGACAAACATACCCAGAAATATTAATGACATTAGTAGAGATTGAATTCTTCAACCATGTTTCACTGAAACCAACAACCTGCAAGAAATTACCATCCAATAAGTTCTTAATTTCACTGAATTTAGAAGAATTAGGCTTCAAATTGAAGCTTGTACAATTTAAATGGCCGAAATTAAGATTTCGTTTGAATTTAAATAATTGGGATTGGAAAAAGCTGTTATCACTAATAACATTTCCAAGATTTTGTCTTAAATCCATTACAAAAAAAAAAAAAATGGCGGAATATAACAATTTCTATGAAAATGTCATAAGAAAATATAAGAAAATATCCAAAAAAATAAAAAATAGAAAAAAATATAGAATCAGTTCTAGAACTAGTTCCAGAACTAGAACTAGTTCCAGAACTGATTCTAGGGCAACCGGTTCCACTTTGGAGCTATAGAAGTGGTTGCTTTTGGGACAATTTCAAACAAATATAATCGGTGTTAGAGTCGACAGTAGAAGGGGTTGTGAATGAAAAGTAGCTATTGTACAACCCATTCTTTGGAACAGAAAATTTTCCTGGGAGTGTTTGTAATTTTACTTGTACATATGGTTCTTAATACCACTACAACTACATGAGATAGGGACAAGCTCTCAATTTTTTAATGAGTGGGGCTACTATAGTATACTATGCCCTAAAGCATCCACTCAAACACCCTAGGAAATACGAACAGACAATATGAAATTCTGAATTATTGAAAATATTGAAAATATTCCGAAAAAATAGCCAACATCATAATAGTTTTATACTCCTACTAGGATGTATCTCAAAAATTAGTAATACTACATTTCATTCAATTAATTATGCGCAATGCGTATGTATAATACAAATATAATATACAGGGGTGTGACGAAAATCGCAAACAAAAACGAACAGTTTTTCAATCTAGAATAATAGTTTCGCGAAAATAAAACTTCTAAATTAGGAAATAAAAAATAATTTTAATTATACAGATCATAAAATATTAACCATTGAAAAACCAAATCGTTTCGATATTCATCACACGCCTGATGAACTGCCTACAAAAACCAAATCTAATGCAAATCTTTAATTTACAAACATTTTGAGATCAACTACCCAGGAAAATTTTGTACAATCGGTAGCCAACCACACCCATTCTACAACTGGTTCCACTGCAACCGATTCCATGGAAATGGTTCCGGAACCAGTTCCTGGTATCCCATATCGAAGGTGTGGGTGACGTAGAATCAGTTCCAGAACTGATTCTAGAGCACCCGGTTCCACTTTGGAGCTATAGAAGGGGTTGCTTTTGGGACAATTTCAAACAAAAAGAATCGGTGTTAGAATCGACAGTAGAAGGGGTTGTGAATGAAAAGTAGCTATTCTACAACCGATTCTATGGAACAGAAAATTTTCCTGGGTAATTAAATTGTTCCTTTTTTAATATATGTAAGAATTAGGGTTCGTCAAAAAAAATAAATTTCTTTGATTTTCGGATATCATCACTTTTTTTAAAGATTTTGCATAGAAAAAAAGAATGGCGTTTTTTTTTCTTTTTTATTTCAACTGGCGCAAGTCGGCCAAATACGCTGATTTGGAGACCCATTTTCTGCAGAACAAAAACGGCTACATTTCTGGGAAATCTGACTACCATTCGATTCGACAGCAAAAACTAATATAAAAAACATTTTTTTTGCGTTTTCTGAATACAGCAGATAGTCATTAGAGTGGTCCAAAAATCCACTTTTTTCAAAAATTTCAAAAAAGTTACTTTTACTCATTACACACAATGAAAATGTATTCCCTGCTGAGAATATTGGTACAAAAATTTTTGATATACCGCGACCCGTTAAAAAGTTATTTAGTAATGAAATATATTTAGTAAAAAAAATCTTTGTAATAAATATTATAAAACTTACAAATTATTTTGTCATTACTAAAAAATAAATTTATAATGCGGCAGCGAGTATTGAAAGCTGCATTTTATTTAGCTGAAATACGTTTTCATTGAATTAAAAAAAAAATCCAAATTTGATTAGCTAATAACTTTTTAACGGTTCGCGGTATATCCAAAATTTTTGTACGCATGTTCTCCGCCGGAAATACATTTTCATTATGTGTAATAAAAAAATTACTTTTTAGAAGCTTTTGAAAAAAGCTGATTTTCGAACCACTCTATTGGCTATCTGGTGTATTTTGAAAATGCAAAAAAAAAGTTGTGTGTATTAATTTTTTTTTAGAATCGAATGGTAAAATCAGATTTCCTATAAATGCAGCTGTTTTTGCTCTGGAGGAAAAGGGTCTTAAAATTAGCGTTTTTAGCCTACTTGCGCCAGTGGAAGGAGTTGAAATAAAAAAGAAAAAAACGGCATTCTTTTTTTCTATGCAAAAACTTTAAAAAAGTGATGATATCCGAAAATCAAATTTTTCTGACGAACTCTAGTAAGTATATCTAAAATACTTAAGTATTCAAACCATATCCAGGTCTTGCAGTATGCGGAGAGGAAAATGAACAGTCACTTAAATCAGCACGACCATCACGCAAATCTACACATTGCTCATATGAAAATACTTTAACCTTATGATTCATCATTGTTATTTTGGCTTTAGGGACATCATAATTCATAAATTTGTATCTTGCAATCTTTCAATCATTCTTAAGCGTTCTACAAACCGCAATCAACTTTTTTGAAGCATCAGTTAAGTTGTCATGCAACATAATTTTGCTTCGATTAAAGTCATAAAAGGCAACAAAGTACCTAAATATGAATAGGGATATATTGTTTTTGTTTTCTTATTACTTATTTGTTATTTAATTACTAAAAAGTGAAAGAAACGCAATGAAGCAATAAAATTTGTTTTCCATTCATCAAAATTATATTTCAGCTTATAACCCAGCCCACACAATCGTGCTTTGTCCTTTTTCAAAAAAAGGACATTACAAAAATTTAGCACACGCTTATCTTGGTAGACTTTGCTAAAAAGAAATTTTATATTGATGATTTTGCAATGACTACAACCGTTTTACTACACAGGTCTGAAATGGTTATGTGTTAGTTTCAAACTACACTGCACTAAGTGAATGATAACAAAATTTCTTCATTCAATTAGTAAAATAATGAATGAATATGCGATTTGAATGACTCAAGTTGGGAATTCATTCAATACTTATTAAAGCTTTGGGAATGAAGCTTATGAATGAATTCTTTACGAATGGTTTAACGGAATGGTATATGAACATTTTTAAATTCTGAATTAAATTTTTCGTGATTTAAGCTTAAATTGAATTAAGTACTTTGAAGCTCTGTTGCTAGTACATAAAATTAGAGAATGGTTTTTAAATGTATTTAAATATTTTGTATAATTACACGCTGAATCCAAGGGTTAGCTCTTAAAAAAAAAGAAGATATTTATGTTTGAAAATTATGGTTCCAAGGATCCCAAAAAACAATCAATATCGGTGTAGCGGTTCAAAAGTTGTGAGTGAAAATGTGAGGGCATTTCGAAATTTTCTATACAAAATGGTACATGTTATTACTTTGTTATATGGTTTTAAAATGTACTGCAATTTGTATTGAAATAAAAATTTTTTTTGTTATATTTTAGATCATACAAGTAAGCTTAAGAAAATAATAATTGAAAAAATTCGATAAGGCTAGCAGGATGGAATACGTATTTTCCGGTCCCGCTACGGACCAATTCAGAATCCATGCCTTTGATGATGGTCTACTTATATTGAATTCGAAACAAATAAGCTACCGTATACACAACTCAATTGGACTAACATCAACGAAATTTTAACAGTGGTATTTTTATCCTCTGTTATTACTACTTTTGCTTTGAACTTTAATTCTTAAAGTATCGCAGCTGGTTCTACCAGGCTCTATGCAAGATGCTCACGTACTATTACGCGCTCTCTAACTGGCTCTGGCTGAGATTTGAAGAAGTTAAATTGCAGCTAACGGGTTTATTTTTTTTTTATTATATTTTTTCATATTACGCATATTTATTGAAACAATTTTTAATATTTATTAAAATTTAACAATAAAACTTAACCTATCATCTTCTAAAAAAATTTCTTCAAATGCCTGCCAGAGCCAGTTAACAGAGAAAGAGACACATGCATTCTCTTGAGATTCTATGCTCGTTGGTTCTACTCAACTCGGAATCACAGATTTATTGAACAACGATGAACCGTTAATTTTTTTTTTAATTTTAAATGCATATTCTAATTATTTTTAACCTACAACATAAATCCATGTTAATAGTAAACATTAGGCATATTAACCCATATTATCCTAGCGTCGTCATATGACGACATGAAAAGGCCTCTCTTTAAATGTGCATATACCGCTACATTTAACATGCAAGGAGATCTGTTAAGAGTCTTGTAAACAAAAAATGTCAAATATTCATTCTGTCTTTATTTTATCCACTTTGCTTGTTGTTTCTGTGAATGACCGAAAATCACGAAAATTTCAAAACTGCAAAAATTATGATTTCTTTCAATAAAGAAGGAAAAAATCGAAATTTATTACATTATTATATTGTTATTTCGTTTTTATAAAAGCCAGCTAAATTTGCTCCATATTATTAAAACTGCAATGACCTCATCGCAATTTGTAAAAATTTTATAACCTACCCAGGAAAATTTTCTGTTCCAAAGAATCGGTTGTAGAATAGCTAATTTTCATTCACAACCCCTTCTACTGTCGATTCTAACACCGGTTCTTTTTGTTTGAAGTTGTGCCAAAAGCAATCCCTTCTATAGCTCCAAAGTGGAACCGGTTGCTCTAGAATCAGTTCTGGAACTGATTCTACGTCACCCACACCTTCCATATAAGATTCCAGGAACTGGTTCCGGAACCAGTTCCATGGAATCGGTTGCAGTGGAACCAGTTGTAGAATGGGTATGGTTGGCTACTGATTGTAAAAAATTTTCCTGGGTAAGACTTCCCGCAGTAGATACCTTACGTTATGGTCGAATAGATCAATTCCTAAAAAGAACCTACATACAACGTTCAGCAAAGACAAATTCCAGGCCTCGATATCAAATAGTCAGTGCGGGCAGAGTTTCCCAAATGTGATGCCGGAATTTCCTTTTATATATGCCACTTACGAAAGTTATAATTTTTATTTTCTATCGCTATAAAATGAAATAATGTTAGTTTTTTTAAGAAATTGAAGTATATTTTAATTTAATTTGGAAAATAATGCTAATTTTCTATACCTTTAATGGAATAATGTTATTGTTAATAAATATTCCTTTTATTGTTAAGAATTTTTTAGATTTTTTTGTAACAATTGTACACATATTCTCCTAGCGTCGTCATAAGACGACAGGCAATAACTATCAGATGAAATGGCTCTGCGAAACACGATCAAAACCCAATTTCAAATTCCATTAAATTTATTTTCAGCCTTTATTTCATTGAGGGTTATTTCGTAGCACCTATTTACTTTAAAAAAACTTAATTTTTTAGATCCAATTTTATTACAAGTTGTTTTCCATTTTTGTGCAATTTTCTGGTACTTTTTATTTCTGCGATTATGAGGCATTTTCTCATCAAAACATTTAAACTTCTTTCAGTCTAGAATTTTAGAAAATTTCCCAGAATTTTCTGATAATCGAATTTGCGAGTTCTGTATTAACGATATTTCTTTAACCCTCTAACCGACCTAAGCTTTTTTGCAATGAAATTTATACCAAGTGTTCCTCACGAAAAATAAACAATATGTTCTTTTACAACATTATTTTTCGTTGCCTACTTAAGGCGATATGGACCAAAAGAGGTTAAGAGTGAATCTCGAAAACTAGCGCATAAAAATTACTAGGTTTAAGCAAAAATTATTGCTCTTACCAAGATGTAATTACAATAAAAAAATTACATTTTTTGTGCTGTTACTTAAAAGGATGTACGATTTTCGTTTTTCGAAAAATGCGAAATTGAGCGAAAATGCACCACAAATTCAATATATATTATTGAAGCTTATAAGTTTTGCTACTTATTGTAAATATATTCTTTTTACCAAATTTCAGAAAAATCCGTCCATTCGTTTTTAAGTTAAGGCAATGTCCTTTAAAGGTATCCTTATGGAATCCTGTACGTCCTTGGACCAAAGTAAGGAATTTTTTAGTAGTTCAAGCTTTAATCTTACTTCGTGGTCATTATGACTTGTTTTAGTCAATTTAAATATGTTTTTAATATTTTTGAAAATTTTGTTTGTTTTAAAATATTTATTTTTCGAAATTTTACGAAATTTTATTGTTGACACTTTCTCGCTTTAAACCCGTGTACTGTATACAAAAAAATTCTTCACAAAAATTTCATAAATTTTGTTTTCTATTGAAAAAGCTTAATTTGTTAGTATAAAATATTCATTTGGCGCATTTGTGGTCAATTTAATATACCCTGCCTGCAGGCGGGCTTGCTGGTTAGAGGGTTAAACAAAAAATTGTGGCAATACAGAGTTTTAATCATTTTAAAAGACGATTTACAAGCTGTATGAAAAATTTCACCATTATGGAGTTAAATCACAAATTTTTATAGCGAAATTTAACATTTAACTGAATTTTTTGCTGGTCTTCTAATAGTTTAAATTTTTTGAAAATATCCAACAAAACGTCGCGTGCCACCTAAAATCCACTCGCGTGCCACTCCTGACACGCGTGTCATAGTTTTGCCAGCCCTGGTATATAGTGTGTTGAAGGTATGTATAGTTGATCTTTTAATTGGTAAATGACTTTTTTTGTTAGATTTTAGATCATACAAGTAAACTACAGAGAATAAAAATTGAAAAAATTCGATAAGGCCAGCAGGATGGAATATATAATCGCCAAATCAACATCAAATGGCGCCAAACAACTGTTCTAAAAAAATTCAACATCTCGCGCAATTACAGTGTAGCCATATTTCATCTTTCGCCACCTTTCATCCCTTCTCTATCCGCTTTCCAAAGACAGCAACACATTAATTTTCCTATTAATAATTTTCTGAGTGTTGCTTCTCTTTATAAAAAAAATATACATACATATATGTATATTTGTGTGCAAATAATTTTCTTTGGAATATTTGCTGTTGTAACAACATAATTTGTATGAAAATAAAATAAATTTGCAAATCACTTTTTAAACTTAATACAATGTGAAGACTGGTTGCCGGATACATTGGTAGCATTCGGCAGAGAAACCTTAAACTGATACCGGTGACTTGTAGCGCTTTGTGATTACTTACTCCGCTGAACGATGTTTTCTTTGTTTTGTTTTTAAATACATTTTTTCAAAATTTTCTTTTGATTTTTTAAATTTTTTGTTTTTGAATTATATTTGTATGTTTTTATTTGTCATTCTTACAAAACAATTTTTATTGTAAATAAACAACAACAAATGTATCACTTATTGATCAAAAGCAGCAAACATTTTTAACGCTACCAAAATATGACAGCGCTACCTGAGCGCTCGGACTGAGCGGTTAGTGATCAGGTCGTTCAGCAGATAGTTGTACAACTGTTGTAGAACTGTTGACTATTAAATTGTATCTGCCGAACGCACCCATTTTTTCTAAACTTAAAGGTGCTTTCACAATGGCAGAGTAGAGTACTCGTTTTGTACTGATTTTTAGTACAATTTTTTTTTTAGTAATCATTTTTGCTATTCTCTTATTACAAATTACGGATTTTTTTACTAATTCTCGCTGCTGGTTTCAGCAAAACATTTTACTAATTTTTCAAAGCCGAGTGCTAAATTTAGCCGAAAAATATACTAATTAAAAAAAGTTTTTTTTTTGATTTTTTACAATTCTTGTCTAGTTTATATTTGTTACTATTGATATATTCTTAGTTTGGAAATAACACTCAGAAAATTTTATTGTATCTCCAATGCATAAAAAGGTAATAACTGGAGAACCGTTTGCAATTTTGACTCCAAATTTCAAGTACGATGAAGTAATTATACGCTTGTTACAATCGAAAGAAAAAAAGTTTTTTTTTATAAATTTTTTTTTAGATTTTACAGTTTTTTTTTATTTTTCACTACACTTTTTTGCTAATTTCAGCAGATTGATTTTAAATTACAGTTTACAACAATTTACTGAAATTTAGTAGCTGCAACTAATTATTTATACCAATTTAATTGTACTAAAATTATTGCTAGTTAAGTTTTTTAAATGATTTTACCAAGTCGATTTTGAATTGCAGTTTACAACAATATGCTTAAATTTAGTAGCGACTACTAAATTTTTCTACTAATTTTGTTGTACTATAGATCAGCAGACATGTGTTGGTAAAATTAGCGAAAAATACCGCTGGGCTCAAAACAGTTCAATTTCCCGTAATAACAGCAAAATTTTCAGTAGCCATTACAGACTTTTTTGGTTGAGTGTAATTTCAAAATAATATTTGACATTTTAATATATACACAGTTTTTAGTGAATACAGTAGACGCTCGCAAATTAGAACCGCTTTGTTTTTGAGGCAATTCTAATTTCTGAATTATTCTAATTTCTGGACGTTTTTTTTCGTTTCGTTTCCAATGATAAAGTGTTTTTTTATGTTTATTTAACATTTTAAATGATACACTTTCACTATTTAATAGAGACTGCCAAATAAAATGTACACGCGTATCAAATTTCACAAATAAACTAGCCAAAAATGTACATAAATGCGACAAAAAAAAAAACAAATAGGGAAAAACATATATAATTTGGTGATTCCCCTTTTTAGTTTTACTTTATTCAAACAGAATAAAAATAAATTGGGGATTTCCTGTGTATTCAAATAACCAAAAAAAAAAACGCTCAGAAATTAGAATTTTAAATTCGAATTTCAGAGCGTTTAATGTATTGCAAACATTGATTCTAATTTCTGGACGTTCGAATTACTGAAAGCTCTAATTTGCGAGCGTCTACTGTACCTTGACCCGACTTCTACTGCATTTAATATAAAATATTTTTTTTATTTTATACATACATATATTACTTTTAATTGAAACAATTTGTTTTTATAAAAACAAAAAAAAAATATGTATATGTATATCTATTTTTATTTTCAATATTTTTTTTTTAATTTGTTGACAATTGTGGAAAATGTGGAAAAATTAGAAATGTGTTTTTTATGTATATTTGTCATCTTAAACAGGGGGGTTATTATGTAATTCGATTCGAAACGGAAATGCTTTCGAACAGAATTTTCACATTGAAAATAAAGTACCAAAAAACAGATTTTAATGGGGTAACATATTGAAAACGTGTATGAGATTGTCCAGCATACACTTTTTTAATGTTTTCCCCCATTAAAAACTGGGTTTTGGTACTTGATTTTCAATGTGAAAATTCTGTTCTGTTAACTCTAGAGTGGAATAAATCTGTACTCTAAAGTCAAACAGAGTCAACTGGAGTGGAATAAAAAAATATAGCAAAATACAAAAATGTATTAGTAAGAAAGAGAAAAGAACTAAATTTGCTACAGATTGGAGTACTCCATCACTGTAAACGCACCTTGAGTGCAACAAATCCGTACACCAGCGTCAAACAAGCAGGGTTGGCAGGAAATACCAATAAAATACCGTTATCGATTAAAAACCCTTTCAACTGACTACCGTTACCCCTAAAATACCGTTACCGAAATAACCGAAATACCGTTATCCTTAAAATACCGATACCGAAATAAATGAAATAGCGTTACCCTTAAAATACCATTACCGAAATAATCTAAAATAGCGTTACCCTAACGTTACCGATAATCGCATCATTTCGGTTACCATCCATGCAATCAAGTTTGACTCTGGGGTGGAATAAAAAAAGATATCAAAATACAAAAATGTCTTAATATGAAAGAGAAAAGAACTAAATTTGCAACAGATTGGAGTACTCCATTATTGTAAACTCACCTTTAAACCACCCAGCAAAAACATGGTCTCAACTAGAGATGGGAGCGTGAGTAAATTTTAACTCAAGCTCACGAAGGAAAATAATAATCACGCGCGACTTACGCCCGAATAATTTTTTATAATCACGCTCACGTGTTTGATTTTAATTTGAATCTCGCTCACGAAATACTCACGCAAAATACGAAATTGTTTTTTTTAGGGACCTTTATTGAACGTTAGACTGTACCGCAAAAACAAAGTTCGCCGTACACCCTCCAATATTTTTGCAAGGTAATTAAAAAAAAATTTTTTTTGCCGAATGTAGGGGTTGCCTTTTTATACCCTACACCTTCTACTTTTTAGATATTTTATTGGCATCATATGCCTTAACGATTTACGACCTCATTTAGTAAAATCGTCATTAAGGCATATGATGCCAATAAAATATCTTAAAAGTAGATTTTTTAACAGTTTTTGCGATCTCCTCAAAATCTATTAATAAACACATGTGACATTTTGCAGCTCGGTCGACGATATGCATTCCTTTCCAAGCAAATTCTGAACCTCTACAAAAGGAGTGTTGACCTCAGCAATATTTGATTCGGAAAACATGTCTATATCATTTAGTTGATCCAACAAACTGAAACTATTGCGTGAAGATGTCGTCATTTTGAGATCGACACTGATCGGCAAAAATTGTGACATGACGTTGCACTAAGAGAAAATTGTAGAATAGAAATTAATAAATTTATTAATTCACACAGATATCTTGAGTTTATGCCTGGTATTTATCAACGAATATTCAAACATGTCTTTTGTTTTTAGATACAAACCGTTCATCAGAAGAAGATTCTGGAAACTTTGCTATAAGCAATTCTAGTCGTTCCAATGCTGCAAACACTTCCCCTTCTTCCACTAATCATAGCAACAATAATGCAAATGTACCAAGTACTAGCACAGGCATAACATCGAACTTTAGAGGTAAGTTGCATTAAAGACACTACATTTTTTTGTATTATTTGCAAATGTTTATTCTTTTAAATAACTTAAAATGTATAATATATTCCCCTATAAATATTAATACTGCTAAGACATTACCAGTGCTCAAAACATAAAATGCCAATTCTAAATCAGTTATTTGAAAAGCTTTCCATCGATGACTGGTTTCGGCTACATAGTCTTTGAAATTATGTGTTTTGCATTTAGCCTCGTGTTTTTTTTCATTAATCCAGTGATCTATTAAACCACCTGCCAGGAACTTTAATAATGCAACGTTCACCGTTTCTTCGTACGGTGAATGTTTTGTAAATAAATAGGCAATATGATAGGTTTTTGGGCATTCGGGTATCATGTGTATTTTCTTGGTAACAAAGTAATAGGTATCCACTAATTCTAAAGAAAATGCTCTCGTAATAGCAACAAAACCACCACGTTTAGACATGACACTAATTAAACGTTCTTCGGGTTCTCCCACCAACATTAAACGTTTATCTAGACTAGCGAATACCTTTGAACCGTGACCCTTAAATAAGTCATCTTGCATGGCAGCATGTTTAAAAAAAAATTTCAATTTTGTATTTTCCAGTTCTTGCAAAGTATTAATATCTTTGTAGTAGCGTGGCCGTATATAAACTGTGGCCAAACTTGATTCCAAAAGAGCACCAATGATAACGCTCACTAAACATAAAGAAATAGCAAATATTCGTTCGGCATTGAATGGTGGAAAACGTACTATAATCATACGCACCCATAGGACCCAGGTATCTATGAAGATATGCATATATTGATAGCGAGATACTGATGATAATTTTATTATGATTTGTTCTTCACCAGCATTTGATGCTCTAAGTCAGAGGTTAAAACATCTTAAAATCATCCAAACAAATGATGATAATATTCCAACGGCCATATAAACAGCCCAAACATTTTCATTGAACACATAGAGTGGTAATACCGATTGTGGTATACGTTTAGCTTTCATAACATAACAACATAATTTGTCCATATACACAGGCATGGAAAATTCTAATTCTCGTGTTAGATAGTCCTTGACAAAAAATCCAGCTAATGTTATGTCAGTTTCTCTACGAATCATACGTCCTAGACCACCGTTATATGAACCATTTTCTAAACGTGCTCTGAAAAAAAGATAAAAAAAATTTATAAAAATAATTAATCTCAGAATATTAACTATAAACTATTTCTTTACAAATTAAATAATTAAATAAATGTCGAGAATGCAAGAGTAGGAACGGTCATCGCGTCTGTTGATGACAACTCTAAGGGAAGCATCTTTTAATTTTTGTCCTGAGCTCTTGCCATCAAAGAAAATTCTGCAATTGTGGTGAGCACCGAAGCTTAGGCTACTTAGAAATGAGAGCAGAAAACTGTTCAGTACGGCAAAGAATGACAATAAATCATAAATTTCTTTCCAGCGCCCATAGCTCATCAGGATTTCTTATGAAGCCTGATGGTATAGTCGGGAAATCTTTGAACTTTTAGTGGGTATTCATTCTCCGGGTTGCAAAAATGAGATACCATATTCCTTGGATGTACTCATCAACCGCAATTCAGGTAACCCTACCTAGATAACAGTTGTTTGTGTAATAATCAGAATTCGGTATTTTTAACTGTAATTCAGTTATTTGTCTATGGAAAAATATGAAAAACTATTATGACAGTTATTAAAAAAGCAGCAAACGAAAAGTACTGTATATCGTAACTACACTCAAAAAAGTTTGACGGTTTTGCTACATGACAGTTGTTTATAAAGTAATCAGTAGTCGTTTATCTGTACAGTGTATTTCTATGGAAAAACATAAAACAACTGCTGTGACAGTTATTTATAAAAACAACTAACGCATACTACTCTATTTCGTAAGACTTGTTTAAAGCAGTTATTTTTAGTACTATAATAAACAACAGTAAACAGTAACAGAAACAGTATTTTTGCAGTAAACAGTTGATTTTGTCGATTATTTTAAAATTAAAAATTTCGTTGAATTTTAAAAAATTATTGTTTAGTTTATATTTGTTATTATTGATATATTCTTAGTTTTGAAATAAAAATCAGAAAATGATAACACCAATAAACGCTTGGCCGTAGATATTTCGCAACGTTGGCGCAGGCTTGGGATTTTATTTTTTTGGTATTATCCCAGTACATTTAATAACAAATTTAATAGTTTGCTAGTACTTTATTGTCCTCTTGGTGTACATCACAGATTTTTAATGTATTCTTTCGAAACTTCACAGGAAAATAATGGCGATGTCTCTTTTACATAAATAATTGTGTAATAGATGCAAAAATACATAAAATTTATAAAATTGTTAATTTTAATAAATTAAAAAAAAGCTTGTAAAAATTGTATCATCTATCTATGATTTGAAAATAATTTAAACAGAAAGTGATATTAATTTATGATCTTGAGTCAAACTAAGATAACATTCATTTACTTAAAATAACAGATCAACTAAGAAAAGGAAAAACATTTCCCCCATTCAGCTCGCTAATTTTCAGAAAACAGTACTGGCGAAGCACGTTTTAAGTAGTACCGCCATTTCGTAAAAAACAGTGCTCTCCCAGTACAATTTTTGTTGCAACGTCGGCAATTTCTACCTGGGTATCGTTAACTTTAAAACTACCCAGCCAGAAATTGCCGATGGAAATAAAAATAAAGCACTGGCAAAGCGCTAATTGCCAATGGTACAACCACCCAGCAAAAAACAAACGAATACATTCTACAAGAATGCCTTTTTCATTGCATAAAAAGTAGCTATATATGCTGATTTCTTACTTCCAATAAACGTATTTTAAATGACTTCCAAAATGCCATTATTTAAAAACTTTTCTCCAGCAAAAAAATACCTAACCAAGATCCGTAAAAGCACTGTTCGGCACAAATGCGTTCAAATTGAGGTGAAAAACGCATTTTTTTTAACATTGTGTTTACGCTACTTTAAGTCTGCTTTGCTCATATAAGGGGGACCCTTATATGAGCAAAGCAGGGGGACCCTTATATGAGCAAAGCAGACTTAAAGCATATATCGCCTTATATGCGCCCATATCGCCTATCGCCGATATGGGCGATAGGTCCAAATATGGACCGATTCTATCTAGAATCTATTGGTTTTGTTCTCGAGACCATGTGAGTCAGCAAACCAAATTTCATTAAAATATCTTAATATTTGCGACCTGCAGCGTGTAACCAAGCCAATTTTGGGGGGGACCCTTATATGGGCACTAGGTCTAAACATGGACCGGTGTTAACCAAAATCAATAGGCTTCGTCCTTGAGCCGACATATGTGGGTGTACCAAATTTCATCAAAATATCTTAATATTTGAGACCTGTAGCGTATAAACAATATAATTTTGGTAGGACCCTTATATGGGCACTAGGTCTAAACATGGACCGGTGTTAACCAAAATCAATAGGCTTCGTCCTTGGGCCGACATAGGTGGGTGTACCAAATTTCATCAAAATATCTTAATATTTGCGACCTGCAGCGTATAAACAATATAATTTTGGGGCGACCCTAATATGGGCACTAGGTCTAAACATGGGCCGATTTCAACCAAAATCAATAGGCGTCGTCCTTGGGCCGACATAAGTCGGTGTACCAAATTTCATCAAAATATATTAATATTTGCGACCTGTAGAGTGCGCACAAGAATGCATGGACAGACAGACGGACGGACGGACGGACGGAGGGACGGACGGACATCGTTAAATCGAAATAAAAAAAATTCTGAGCCGATCGGTATACTATATGGTGGGTCTACGACCATTATTTTTTGGTATTACAAACATCAGCACAAACTTATAATACCCTCTCCACGTAGTGGTGAGGGAATACCCTCTCCACGTAGTGGTGAGGGTATAAAAAGCTCGTTAATTTTCAGGAAACAGTACCTACTGGCAAAGCATGTTTTAAGTAGTAACGGCATTTCGTAAAAAACAGTGCTCTCCCAGTACAATTTTTTTTGTAACGTCGGCAATTTCTACCTGGGGGCTCATATCTCGAAAACTAAGGGAGATATAGCAAAACGGACAAAATGTTTGCTCCGTTGGAGTGCCCTTATATGCCCTCACATGATATGGATTAGGCCAGGGGAGGGTCCCGAGACCCTAGATTTGAATAAATTCTATGACTCAGTATAATTACAGATCAAACTGTAGTTTTCGAAATTTTTTACTTAAATTGATTTGTTAAATTTAACAAAAAAAAAAAAAAGTGTTGAAATCAACAAATTTTATTTTAAGCCGAAAACAGGAATAAATTTTGTTAAAGTAACAAATTTTTCTGTTTTCCGAATTTATAAAAATTGAATTTATATTTCACAATGTCGATAAAATTATAAAATTTAAAATTAAATAAATTTTACACAATTTATTCTTAAAATATAAGATTTTCATCTCTCTGCCATCACTTATTAGATGGCCTCACTAGTATATCCGATGTTTTAAAGATAGCCCTATTTCTTTCCCTCCCGGTTTTTTAAAATGGTACATATCTACTAAACTAAGAGAGGTAGACCAAAATGGAAATGAAATCGACTATTCCTAGCTTTACCTCACCCAGAGCTTTGAAGAATTATTTCTTTAATTCAGTTTTTGAATTCTGAGTTAAAAATTCACAAAAGACTATTTATTGAATGGAATTAATTCATATTTGTTTTCGTTCAGTTGCTATAGTTCTTTTATTTAAATCAAATTAATTAATTCACTGGTGAACGCGTTCAATTTTATAAATATAATAAAAAGTGAATTAATTCAGCAAGGAATTAATGAACTCCTTCAATTTCATTTTGTTCAGTGAATTTAAAAAAAAAAAAAAATAAGTCACAGAATTAAAAAAAAAATGATTTCAGCAAATATGTACGTGCACTGAAAAGCTCTTTTCTGCCGTTCAGTACACAGTGG
Source organism: Leucophora obtusa (assembly GCA_949987735.1). NCBI lineage: Eukaryota > Metazoa > Arthropoda > Insecta > Diptera > Anthomyiidae > Leucophora > Leucophora obtusa. The sequence goes on from OX465295.1 coordinate 9,375,525, forward strand.
GGTGTTTTCAAAATATTTTGGAAATAATTCAGAAATTTCACACGCCCAAAGCAAGACTTTTGCCTCCATATTAAAAATTTCTTTAAGAACACATATAGTATTTATATTTTTCTGAAAGCATACTTCTTTTAGATGGACATGATGGAAAAAATATTCTCCACTTGTCAATTTTTCTTCCCCCAGACCATTCCGAATTCGAGGAGAAAATCCCAGTTTTGGAAAATTTTCACAGTGTTTTGGGAGTTGTGAAATTTTTTTCATCTTATCTCAATTTATTTTTTCTATTTTTATATAAAGAATAGTAACCAATAAGAAATACCTGAATTATTGGCAAAATATTTTGAAAACAGTCCACTGTGTACTGACCCTACGGGAAATTTTAACAAACTGTCACCGAACTGGCCCCTTTATATGAAATAGAGTGGTCACTTTTACATGGCGTTGTCATAGGAGGGGGAAATTAACGCCTTGTGAACGTAGGGGAACAGCAAAAACAGCTTTATAATAGTAGTTTTATAATAATCTTAAAAAACACGGTTATAAAATAGTTTTAATTTTTAAAATTGAATGACGGTTTCATCAGTTTTTTTTTTATTTTTTATTTTGTAATGGACATTTTTGTCAAACGCAGTCCCTATAATGCAGAAACCTGTACCGCCAGTTTGATGCAAAACATTTTAAAAATCAACGATATCTCAAAACAAGAAAATTTTAGTTTTCAAATAATTATGTATATTTAAACAAATTTTATAAATTTTCAAAAAAATTTATATTTTAGCATTTTTCTATCGGCTTTAGCCGATTATTGTCGGCGGCTGAATCGGCTTGGCAAAGGTGTCGGCTGGCGGCGGCTGACCGGCTAAAGTCGGCTGGCTTGTATCTCTGGTGTGCACAAGAATGCATGGACAGACAGACGGACATCGTGTTGCAGACATCAGCACAAACTTATTATACCCTCTCCACGTCAGTGACGTTCCCTCTAATGTGCGGAGTGTTCTCAGCATACCTTAAAAATATTTCACGTGTTTGTAAATTTAAAATTACAAACACTACTATTATTACTACTGATATACATAGTAGTAGTAGTAGTAACATGCAAGAGAAACATTTGTTCAACAAAACAAACAGCACAGACCTGCTAGGAAAAAATATTTGTTGAGCAACATAGTTTAAACACAAATATATGTTAGAAATATGCGGAAATTTGTTTCGAACATATTAATAAAAAAACACACAATGTTGCAGAGAAAACAAGCATACATACAAAAACATATTGTGCAAAGAAAAGAACTGCACATTACTAATAAATAAGACTAGAGCTTGCATCAATTCGTATAATTTATTAATCAAAATATAGGAAATCAAAATAGCAAACAAATTAAATTGTATTGCCTCATTGCATAGATAAAATTTTTGCTATTAATTTGTTATTAATTAATTTAATTTTTTAAAAATTTTTCTTCATTTTGCGGAAAAGTAAATGCTAAATACTTAAGAATTAAATAAAAGGAAATATTTCAAACAAAAATTAACTTCATAATTTTTCATCTCTGTTCTATTGTAACTGAAAAAACCTAAAAATAATACACTACTTGTTATCCAAAAAATAACAATAAATTTCAAAATGGAAATCAAACTCAAATGATTCTTTTTGCAAATTAAAAAATTGCAATTTCTTTTTAAAGATTTATTTGAAATTAATAAAATATACATAATAACCAAAGAACAGCTTTTGTATTTTGTAACTAGCAATTTTAAATGAAAAAATGTTTTTTGTTGTTCAAAAAATACCAAATTGAAATTAAAAAATATTATTTCAAATTCAAAAAACAACATTTGAAATTAAAAAAAAATACAGAATAAAAAACACAAATGAAATTTAAAAAATACAAATTGTTATTCACAAAATTTTAAATAAAATAAAAAAGACCAACACTATTTAATATTAAAAAAATATCAATTCGAAATCAAAAAACACGATTTGCTATTAAAAAAATACCAATTGAAATTAAAAAAAATATATCAATTAAAAAGCAAAAAATCAAATAAAATTGAAAAATATCGATTGCAATTCAAAAATACCAAATAAATTAAAAAATATAAATTTAAATTCAAAACATACAAAATGAAATAAAAAAATATCAATTGAAATTTAATAAATGTAAACTGAATTTAATTTGGTATTTTTTGAGCTTTATTTCGATTTTTTTTAATGTCAATTGGAATTTTTTTGGCTTTATTTGGTAGTTTTTACCTTTAAATTTTATTTGATATTTCTTGAATTTCAAACGGTAGCTTTTGAATTTTATGAATTTCAGGTTTTCAATTTTAAAAATTTCATTAAAAAATCGTACTTTTTGTAATGTAAAAAAAGATAACCCAGCAAACAAAGATTATCATTAATGACTCAGAAATGAGCTCCAAAAACATAAACATTTTTCCACTTTTTCCTATGAAAGTGGTTCGTCTAAAAGAGCCCCCTGTGTAATCAGAAATGAAAAAAAAATGGAAGGTAAAAAATAAAACAAAACAATAAAAATAAATTAAAAGAAGAACAAAAAAACGGCACCCCATTATAACGATCTGGTATTGGTATTGGAAGAAACCAAGAATAGACTTATTTAAACCCGTATGACACTTGCGTAATTTTGTATTGAATGGATATAGGATTGATGAAATGAAACAATAAATATTAGAGAGAGTAAAAAATATAATTTATAAACAAAGTTTTTTCGAACGGAAAATCACTAAAAATTATTAAAAATCGTTAAAAACACGGAAAAAACGCTAGAAACAGAGAAAAACTTAGAAAATTTACAATATTCTCAACAATCAATTACTGATCCCCTGTTTTTCTAAAGCGAAAGGAAATATTCTTCCAGAGGAATGTATGTTATTTTTGTTACAATAAAAAAATACACACATTCCTCTGGCTGAATTATTCCGCTCGCTTTATAAAAACAAGGGGGTAAATGCAATTTTAAGTTGCATTTACATCTGCACCCAAATCCCGAGTTTTCGACTAAAATTTAGACTTCAATCAAAATCTCATACAAATGAAATCCCGTAAATTCGCAAGATATGTAAATCTCACAAATGTTTAGACTTTCATATAATACAAAATACTGCATCTGGCTTGTCGTCCTTACAAAAAAACGCATTTACTAACATAATTGGCGTTAGATCTTTACATAGAATAATGTAAATTGTACTCCGCCAATGAATAAAATGGTTTTCAGTAATATTTTTAATTTAAGGTTATTTTTTATGGTATTTTATTTACAAAAAAAAAATGCGGTTGTCAAATAGAAATCTCGCTACTGTCATAAAGTGCAGATGTAAACGGTCAAGAATTCCGGTCGAGATTTCCATTGAAATCTCGGGATTTAAAAATATAAAAGAACGCAGCATTAAAGTTAAAATTTTTTAATTTTTTTACCGTTTATCATTGATTTCCCTGATATGCAAGTATGGTTGTACTTTTTGCACTTGTTCTCAAATATTTGTGGAGAACACCCAATTAAAAACTTCACCGCACGTCCCTGCTCCACGTAGTGGTGTAGGGTACACAAATATGGTTGTATTTATACAAGGATTACAAGGAATTTACGAGTTTATATGAAAACCCCTATTATTTTTGAACAAATATAATAGGGGTTTTCATATAAACTCTTAAATGCCTTGTAAACCTTGTATAAATACAAACCATAATTTTTATGTATGGAGTTTGATATTTAACTCATAAACATACCAGGTTTACACCGTTTACGAGTACAATACGCGTTTTTATGAAAACCCCTAATAAATAGTATATTAAAATATATTCGGTGTTTGTTATTCCAAGTCCTAACAAATAAATGTTTTTTATTTACTGGTTACTGCATTTAGAAAATTTGGTGTCAATATCTCTAAGATTAAGATAGATGCGAAAAATCTTTTAATGCAGAAATATTAGTGTTAGTACTTATTCCTATAGATTGCAAATAATAAAGACTTTAATAATTTTTATACATTTTAAGAAATTATGATTTTTTTTAGAAAATTGAAAAATGGAACACTTTTTTATAAATTGACGTGTACCTTGCAACCCGTTAAAAATAAAGGGAATTTCGTAAAAGAGATACTGCCCCATAATGAAATTTATTGCATTATTTGCAGTAAAGTTGATATCTACTTGAAATTAGAAATGCAATTTAATATTTGCATAAAAAAATTAATTTTTAAGAAAAGACGAAAATGTTAATGTTCAAAAAGCACAATTACCCTGTGGTGCTTTAACTAATCATGTACTGAAATTTGTTGGAAGAAGAATTATTCAAAAACTTCCAAGGTGCACGCATTGTAATTTTTGCAAAAAAAGATAATTTTTTCTTATTGGTATAATGTAGTAAAGAAATTCACTGGTTACTGCATTTATAAATTGACAAACTTTAAACTGATCTAAGCCCGAAAACTTGAAATATCTGCCTTATTTAAAAAGAAAAAAATTGTTTAAATTTTTTGTAAAAACTTACATTTGTCGTTCCATGGTACACGCACCCAATTTTGGGGTACCCTATAGACTTACCTGAAACTTTGTGTAGTTTAAAATGATCATTAAGCAAAATAAAAAACTTCATAGAAAAAGACTTTACAATAACACATTAACCAATAGGGGTTAAAGTTCCAAGGTACACGCGATGCTAGGTACACGACATTCCCCTACTTTGTTTAAAATCCATGGAATTTATCACACAACAGGTCAAAACACCGAATATATTTTATTATACTATTTATTATATTTGTTTAAAAAATAATGAAATTATTTGTAACTAAAAAATATAGGCTTCTTTATAAAAAAATGTCTGATACTTATTAAAAATATTCATAAATAAAAAAACGTAAATATTGTCATAGGTTGACAACTTGTAACTAAAATGCGCTAAAAACATGCCAAGCGCTTAAAACTTCCCAACCACTATTTTCTAAATAGTTTTTAATCGGTCTTGCAACATTTGGCCGAGCGTTGTCATGATGGAATTTCATGTCTGGTCGCATATTCCGGGCGTTTTTCGGCCAATCCTCGGTTCAGACAAATCAATTATGTCCGAGAAATCCATAAAAGAATTTGTAAATGTGGTACCCATTTTAGGACCTTTTAAAAAAACATACAATCTTGTGAGAAGGAAGCGTGCTAATTGTTAAAAATTAGTAATTTAAATTGCTGGAAGTATATTTATTTCTTTCAGTATGTATTTAATTTGAAAATAATTGTTTTTGTTTTTTTTTTTTTTTTTTTTCTTTGATATGTTGAATAACGCTCTTAAACGAGAACAACAAATTCTCATTGAGTTTGTAATTTAACCCAATAAATGACTGAAAATTATTTTTATTGGATGCCTAAGGCTCTAATGCATAAACTTTTCTTGATTTTTCGTAAAGATATACAATTGCTAATGTATTCATTTTCCTTATTAAACGTTTATTTTTTAATGCATTATTTTTTTCATGCATAATCGTTAAATAACAGTTTGTTAATTTCTCGTTTCATACTGGCAACACTCTTATTTAATTTCTCTCCACTTTAAAATAAATTGTTAGTGATTCATAAACTTAGTAAACGATTGACTCGTTAATATATACAGTGGCGACCAATAATTTAAAACAATTCAAGTTGTTTCTAATTTTATTGTTGTTGCCTTTATTTTTAAAGCTTAAAATAGTGGCCAAATTCGCCACGAGAGGTTCAGAAAATTGTACAGAATTTCAACGTAATGTTTGTTTTTTCATTTTGTCACTTGTTTTTAGTGGGCGTTGCTTTTAACGGAAAATTAGCGATATCAACCTTTTATCAAATTACATAGTAAAATTTAGGCAGTACTGATCGGTTCTGTACAAACTGTATATTTTTGGAAATCCTATAAAACTTCCTTAAGTCTTGCATTATTTTTATCTACAAATAGTCACCAGACTTAAAATTGCAGCACTTTAAACATGATCAAATTTTTCTTTGTTTTTAGCGATTTTAAAGAAAGTTAACAGCACTGACATTTTAAAGTGAATAGTTTCATGCTTTTCTTACCACAATATAACAAATCAGTCAAGATTTTTTTTACGTTAAGCACTGTAAGTTGTTTTTCACGTGGAAAAATTATACTCGAACTTGAAAGGCCTCAAATTATAATTTAATTTATAAAAATGAACAAGTTTTTAATTTTATAACAAAGACACAATTACAATAAACACAAAATGTCAGTTTTTCTCAAGAAAAATAATAGTCTTGTATATTAAATTTGCGTGAAAACAAGCTCTACTCATTATCGGGAAAAATTATTTTTTTTATACAGTTTTTTCACGTGAAACTCAAACAACTTACGGCGCTTTATAGTAAAAAGCATTTCATGTTAAAATTTCTGTGTTGTTAACTTTCTTTTAAAATCGCTAAAAACAAAGAAAAATTTGGTCATGTTTAAAGTGCTGCAATTTTAAGTCTGGTGACTATTTGTAGATAAAAATATGGCAAGACCCTTGTGTCTGTTAAATTTTTCAATAAAAATGTTTTCTTTCTTCCTATAAATCAGCTCTAGTAAAAAAAATCGGTTTTGTTTTTAATAAAGTGTTATTAAAAAAATAGTTTTTGATGATTGTTTTACTTACCCAAAAAAATAATCTTTTGGCCATTGTAATTCCATTGTAAAATTTAATATTTTTTCCAATAAATATGCAACTTTGGCATCTACTCCATCTACCCGGGTTACAGTTAAAGTATCTGGATTTGCCGTAACATTTGAAAATACCGAATCAAATATATAAATACGTAATGGATAACCATTAAGATTGTAAAATATATCATTGATATTATATTCTCTGGTATCTACCATAGCACCATATTTATCATTTCTTAACAAAAATGGGTGATAAAATTCGGATTTTGTATGCTTTACATAGAAAACTTTGTATATTCCCTGTGTTAACCAATACTTCTCGGCAATAAAAGAAATATCACCTCCATTCTCTTCCAAGTTTGTATTTGGCGTAATTATAATAAAAAGAAAACCTTTTCTGGCAGTATAATTTCCAAGTACATAATGTAAATTTTCTGTAGAATTTAACTCTACTATTAAATTCGGACATACGGAATTGGCCATATTTAATATGTGAACTGAATTTGAAATCTGTATAGGCATATGTAAATTATAAATAAAATTTGTTACGAAATTATCCATATTCTCAAGATGAACTTGTATACAACCCATTTTAAAAACGTCTGCTATTGTATTTAGAGACGAGTTGTTATTATCGAAACTTTGACATTTGGTTTTATGAAGAGATGTTGTTAATAATATAAATATTTCAAATAATCGTTTATTCATAGCGTTTGTTATACTACTGTCGTTGGAATCACTGTGGATTTTTTATATTTCTAGATGGCTTTTTATAACTTATGAACAGCCAGATCTTAATTTCTTATTCACATGTCAATAAGCAAATATGTTTTAACTATATCAACTAAGTCTGGCTGTCAGGTCACAAAATTTTTGTCTACATGTCAAGAAATACAACACCTCCTTAGTATAGTTGATGTCTAAATAGATTTTATCTATTCATTGTATTTATTCTATTTTTATTTGACTTGTCCAATATAACATTCGTTGCGTTTGGCAGAAAAACCTGCTTTACAACAGTTGACATATAGTAGTGTATCAAGATACATTTTCAGATACAGAATTAGGTTATTCACAAGGGTTGTGCTATCTGTTGTATCGTTGTATCGTCCTAATAAAAAATCGAGTTATTAAAGTTTTTATTTGAGTTTAACAACGATTTTTTATTGGGTTTTCTATCTGTTAGCACACTCAAATATAGGACACTAAACATACGTAAAAATGTTGTATTTTTTCAATTTAATATTTAACAACTCTGTTTTTGTTAGGATGATACAACGATACAACAAATAGCACACCCCTTGTGAACAACCTTAATGTGTTTATAACATGGTTGGCAAACACTAACCGTAAAATACCGTTAACGATTCAAAACCCTTTCAACGAACTATTTTTAACCCTAAAACACCACTAACGAAATAACTTAAAATACCGTTAACCTTAAAATACCCTAACGAAATAAATTAAAATATCGATAACCTTAAAATACCTTAACGATATAACTTAAAATACCGTTAACCCTAAAATACCCTAACGTAATAGAATTACGTTAGGTTTTTTTTCTCTAAAAAACATAAAAATTAAATTAAAAAAAAAATAAGTTTATATGAGTTTGTTTTGATTAATTGCAAATGGTATTGTTAACTATACGTACGGTCGTAATATTAAGTTTGTTGGACGTAATTTTTGCTAAAGTCTGGTAAAATGAGAATAAACAAATAATTACTTAAAACGAGTAAAAAGGTTAAAGTCGGGCATGCCGACTATACAATACCCTACACCAGTCTGGGTAAAAGCCAACTAATGTTTGGATCCGAAATCCGAATGGGTTAAAATGGGGCTTGTGTCAAAATTTTCTATAATGTGAGTCAGCGCACCAAATTTCATTAAAATATCTTAATATTTGCGACCTGTAGTTTGTAACCAAGCCAATTTTGGGGGGACCCTTATATGGGCACTAGGTCTAAACATGGACCGATGTTCACCAAAATCAATATGCTTCGTCCTTGGGCTGATATAGGTCGGTGTACCAAATTTCATCAAAATATCTTAATATTTGCGACCTGCACCGTATAAACAATATAATTTTGGGGGGCTCTTATATGGGCACTAGGTCTAAACATGGACCGCTGTTCACCAAAATCAATAGGCTTCGTCCTTGGGCCAACATAGGTCTGTGTACCAAATTTCATCAAAATATCTTAATATTTGCGACCTGCAGCGTATAAACAATATAATTTTGGGGGGACCCTTATATGGGCACTAGGTCTAAACATGGACCGCTGTTCACCAAAATCAATAGGCTTCGTCCTTGGGCCAACATAGGTCTGTGTACTAAATTTCATCAAAATATCTTAATATTTGCGACCTGCAGCGTATAAACAATATAATTGGTGGGGGGGGGGGGGACCCTTATATGGGCACAAGGTCTAAACATGGACCGCTGTTAACCAAAATTAATAGGCTTCGTTCTTGGGCTGATATAGGTCGGTGTACCAAATTTCATCAAAATATCTTAATATTTGCGACCTGCAGCGTATAAACAATATAATTTTGGTAGGACCCTTATATAAGATAAGATCAATTTATTTAATTTATGAAAACAAAATTAACAAAAAAAATAATAATATTAAGCCACATCTATACGAGGCAATAAAACGGCTAATAATTACACAGTACAACAAAATAAGAAAAATTTGATGCATCGGGATTGCGACACATCATTTCTAATAGTCTTTGGGACACAGATCACGAATATGGCCCCAGAATTTTAAAGTTAGCTGTAGTTTAAGAAATGTTTGCAAAAACGTTCTTGTAGGAAAATAAAATTTTGTAATAAACTTTTTACAAAAAAAATTCAAAATTGAAAGTAAGAACGCTATTTTTTTCAACATCTTAAAATGATGAAATATGCCATCATATAGAATATGATGTATTCCACGTTTTGTTTATACTAATATTTTAATTTATATCTTCAGTAAACATTACAGGTAGGGTTTGGGATTTCCCGGACTATTTTATTTCCCGGGAAACGGGAATGAAAAAATTTGATTCCCGGGATTCCCGGGAAATATTTTTAAACAAAATTGTTATTGAAAACCACCTATATAAGAAATTTTTGTTAAAAAAAAAACACTATTTCAGTACAAATGCAGTCTGTGTAGTGAGAATTCAAAGTAAAATATATCAGAATGTTGAACATTTGATTTGACATAAATTACTCGCAGCACTGCCAAATGAATTGCATGATTCGGAAACAAACCGTTTCATCACACTTGGCCCATTAGATATGGTGGACACAATGTTATTTTCCAAACACAAATAAAACTCTTCTAGTCTTATTTCTACAATTCTTCTTATTTCATCACCATAACATCTTCCTGATATATAAACCAACCCCAGGTTATAAAATGAATTATTTCCGTTTATACATATGTTCAAATATATCTTTTGTGATATTCTTGTCCATTCATCTAAGATTATAGTAAATCTGCTACTGTTAGAAATATTGGTCAATATTTCTTTTATCATGATATCTTTTACATGATTGTAGTAATTTAATATAATGTTCTTTACATCGGTTTCGTTTTTTGGCAATGCCAGGTTTTTATTATAAAAACTTTCTTGAATAAACGAAGATCTAGTTATGGTGCGGATTGACTGCGGCTAGTTTGGATACCATTTCAGGAAATGTTTGCCCTACCATAAAACCTTTAATGCCTATTCAGCTTATACTTTTTTCTTCGGGTATTTTGCTAATTTTAGCTGAAACGTTATTCTTGTTGTTGTTTTCTTCAAGAGAAGTTGCATGACCATCATTTTTTTTTTTTTTTTGTGAACCAAATTTAGATGCCGGATAACCAAATTTAGATACCACCGTTAACCATTAGTCTTTTCTTTTCACATTTATTAATGAAAACGTTACTTAAAAAATTATTGACCCTTATTATAAAGGAGTATTTTAAATTTAAAGTCGACTTTCTTTATAATCAAACGGTTTTGTTTATTTTGTGTATGAAAACCTTACAAAAATATTTATATTTTCAAATATTTTGATTGGTTGAAAATAAATTAACCAATCAGAATGCTCCAAAAATAAACCAAGTCAAGGTATACTGCCACCCAATATTTTAACTAAAGTCGACTTTACCTAAATTATACATTTGAATAATTTAGATAGTAAGGGCGATTATTTGTAAGAAACAAAGCTTTTTTTCATATTTCTTTTAAACATTTTACCAAGTTTTTAGGTTTTACTACTTAAATTTTGAATAAGTTATGTGAAAAATCTTTATTAGTTGAAATGCTCCTAATTACTTGGCAAAGATTTTATTTGCGTGTCAAATAAATGTATTCCCTTTTAAAAGATTTTAACAATGAAATTTTTGTTTTGGTATTTAAAATGTTTTTTATGACTAAAATTGAAAAATTCTATTCGAAACAAAAACAATTTAAAAAATTTAATATTTTTAAAATTTCCCGTTTTCCCGGGAAAAATATATTATTTTCCCGGGAATTCCCGACAAACTTTTCCCGGGATTTCCAGGGAATTCCCGCCCGGGAATTCCCGAACCCCAAACCCTAATTACAGGTTACTTTATTTACCAACAAAATTTTAATAAAAAATTACCTAAAGCTAAAAACATTGATTGTTTAATACCTAAATTTAAGGAGTCTGTTGCATATCTTAAATTATAAAACTCAGATACAACCATTCAAAAATGTAAACACATATTTTCTATTCAATTTCAATGAAGTTTTAGATAATTGAAGTGCAAATTCCTAAATTAAATTAAGATTTTAGAATAGGCATGTTCAAAAATTTACTTTATTTCCTTTTTCTCATAGGAAATTCATATAAAATTAATATGAAATAAAAACGATATAAAATTTGTATTTCAGATTGAATTTTTTTTGAAAATATTGATATAAAAGTTGTAATTCTTTTGATAAAATGAATATAGTGGAATACGAATTTATGTGAAGCGTTAAGAACAGTTCGGCCAGAAAATGTATTTGGTCGAAATTTGGTATGTTGTAGCATTATGGACAAATTTTGTTATGGAAAAATTTTTTTGGGCCGATTAGAATGCATTTTAAGTGTAAAAATTAAGGAAAAGTCAGAAGTTAACTAATAAATTCACTGTTCTGCCAAATTGAAAAAACTTCGGCAGCCGAACAGTTAGTTTTATGGCTAAACTACGGAGTTTTCCTTAAATTTGACACTCAAAATCGAATTAAATCGACTGAACAAAAATTTTAGCAGAATGAAAATTTTCAAATAACAGAGCTTCCAAATAACAGAAAATTGACCAAATCTCACTTTTTGGCCGAACTGTTCGGTCGGATACTAGCGTTCAGATTTTGCAATTCCGATTAGGAGATTTTACCAGAAGTTTTCACTTTAATTGCAATGATTTCCTAGATCATTCGCATAAGCCAAAATCAGTTGCTATGGTTCTAAACGCCAAAAGTCTATACATTTAAGCCATATTAAAAATTATCCGTGGTTTAGTCAGGTATATGAATAAATAAGAAATTGGGGGAAATGTTTTTAGTTGATCTGTTATTTTAAAGAAAAAATTATCTTTTTGCTAAAAGGTAAATTTGCGAATATTTCAAAAAGTAGGAGCTAATACTAAAATTTGGTGTTTGATATTCACGCATGTCCGATACATTTTTAGTGTTGTACTAACTACGTATATTTACGCCAAGCTAAATTTGCTAAAAGGAACTTAATGTCGTCTAGCATTTATTTTAGTTTTCTTCTTAATAGCACGACATTTTCTTTCCACTAATAACGATGTTAAAGCCATTAAGGAGCCTATTAAAACAACATAAAATGCTAGTTGTAAATCTTCTATGGTCATGACTTTAAATCCTCCTTCAATTTCAAACAAATGTTGCTTCATTATTTGTATATCGACATTGGCTTGCATTTCGGCAATATATTTCTTAATAAGGCCAGCATTTTGTATTCTCAATAACAACTGATTAGCAGTTTCATCCCAGGGTGCATCTTTCGGCCATACATAAGATATAGTGTAATATTTTGGACATTCTGGTACTATCCAGATACGTTTAGACACGATAAAATGTAAAGATTCCATTACGAGGGTAGTATATCTGGTGACACCTGCTTTATCACCGCGTTGAGCAACATCCAATAGAACATCAGCGTTGAGATCGTTAAGATGACGTAGTTTTTTATTTAAACTTGCAAACAGCGGAGAAGTTTCACTAAAAAATAAATCATCTGCCATAGAAGTGTATTTATATATTACAAAAAGACCACTTTGATCTAATTCCTCCAGAGTATGTATATCATTATAATAAATTGGATGTATAAAGACGGTAGCCAAACTTGATTCAAATATCGCACCAAATATTACACTCACCAGACAAAGGGAAGCTATGAAAACTCGTTCAGAATTAAATGGTGGATAGCGTACTACATTAACGCGTACCCATACTACCCATGTATCGATAAGTATTCTTATATATTGCCGGGAAATGGTTTTATCTAAATTTCCTCCTTTGATTTGTTTGATTTTCAAACTTAAATTAAATCCTCTTAAAATAGCCCATACCAACGAACAGACAAAAGCCATTAATATAAAGCCCAGCCATAAATCATATCTCACTGCAAATATCGGTAGTATGGATTCAGGTATTTGCTTAGCTTTTGGCGTATAAATACATAATTGATCATCATATACTGCTACTGAAAAATCCATTTCTGGTACCATATAATCCTTAATGAAAAATCCAGTTACACATAAGTCCACTTCATTTTTGATAATAGAACCAATTACACCATTATATGTTCCATTTGCATTACGTTCTCTAAAAAACAAAATGGAGAAAAAAAGCAATACAACTTTAAAGCTTAGTATTATTTCAGTTTAAAGTATAATAATTTTTTTTCGCTTGCAAATATTTCACTCGAACTCTAACCCTCTAAAATCACTATTTGAAATCCGAAACTAAAAATTTTTTAATTTTATAAGAAATCTTATATTAAATCAATATAAGTATAAAACGAGTAAAAAGATTAAAGTCGGGCATGCCGACTATACATTACCCTACACCAGTCTGGTTAAAAGCCAACTAATGTTTGGATCCGAAATTCGAATGGGTTAAAATGGGACTTGTGTCAAAATTTTCTGTAATGTGAGTCAGCGGACCAAATTTCATTAAAATATGTTAATATTTGCGACCTGCAGTTTGTAACCAAGCCAATTTTGGGGGGACCCTTATATGGGCACTAGGTCTAAACATGGACCGGTGTTAACCAAAATCAATAGGCTTCGTCCTTGGGCTGATATAGGTCGGTATACCAAATTTCATCAAAATATCTTAATATTTGCGACCTGCAGCGTATAAACAATATAATTTTGGTAGGACCCTTATATGGGCACTAGGTCTAAACATGGACCGATGTTCACCAAAATCAATAGGCTTCGTCCTTGGGTCAACGTAGGTCTGTGTACCAAATTTCATCAAAATATCTTAATATTTGCGACCTGCAGCGTATAAACAATATAATTTTGGGGGGACCCTTATATGGGTAGTAGGTCTAAACATGGACCGCTGTTAACCAAAATCAATAGGCTTCGTTCTTGGGCTGATATAGGTCGGTGTACCAAATTTCATCAAAATATATTAATATTTGCGACCTGCAGCGTATAAACAATATAATTTTGGGGGGACCCTTATATGGGCACTAGGTCTAAACATGGACCGGTGTTAACCAAAATTAATAGGCTTCGTCCTTGGGCTGATATAGGTCGGTGTACCAAATTTCATCAAAATATCTTAATATTTGCGACCTGCAGCGTATAAACAATATAATTTTTGTAGGACCCTGAATTTCGGATCCAAACATTAGTTGGCTTTCAACCAGACTGGTGTTGGGTATTGTATAGTCGGCATGCCCGACTTTAACCTTTTTACTCGTTTTGTACTGATTTTTAGTACAATTTTTTTAGAAATGATTTTTGCTTTTCTCTTATTACAAATTAATGATTTTTTTTTTACTAATTTTCGTTGCTGATTTCAGCAAAACGTTTTACTAATTTTTCAAAACCGAGTGCTAAACTTAGCAAAATAATATACAAATTTAACAAAAAGTGGATACATAAGAAAATTTTATTTATAAGAATTCGTTGATTTTTTAGATATCATGTTTGGTTTATATTTGTTATTATTGATATATTCTTCGTTTACAAATAAAACTCAGAAAATTTTATTTTTATCCAATGCATAAAAAGGTAATAACTGGAGAAGCGTTTGCAATTTTCACTCCAAAATTCTAGTACGATGAAGTAGTTATACATTTTTTACAATAGATTTTTTTATTAAATTTGATTTTACTTTTGTTTTTTAGATTTTACTATTTGTTTTGTTTTTAACTACACTTTGTGCTAATTTCAGCAGATTGATTTTGAATTGCAGTTTACAAAAATTTACTGAAATATTGTTGCGTCTATTAATTATTTATACTAATTTCATTGTACTAAAATTATTGATATTTTGTAACTGATTTTAGCAAAATTTGTTAAAATTTAGTAGCGGCTACTAATTTCTTCTACTAATTTTATTCTACTACAGATCAGTAGAAATGTGTTGCTAAAATTACCAAAAAAAAAAATAGCGCAGGGCTCAAAACTGTAATAAAAGTAAAATTTTCAGTAGCCATTACAGGCTTTTTTGGTTGTGTGCAAGTAATTGTTTTTTGATTGAGGAAAAAACAAAATAAAACGTTTTAAATGTATTAATATCAGGTGCCTAGTCGTTTTTATAGTTCATATTTAAATGGAATTAGTACTATAATATTGAGGCCGATTTTATTGGATGAAATCATGCCAGATTTGCTCACATGTGGTCATGAAAATCACGCAGTTTTCCAGATCATTTTATGTATGAACAGATCTGGCCATAAACAGTATCACATATGCAATATCTGACCATATATGATCAGATCTGGCACCATATCTAATTTGATTCAATCATATCTGTTTACATCTAAACAGATCTGGTCAGATCTAATTTTTTTTACACGGGCATCCAAATAATCTTAAATATATAGAAACTCTGCCATTAGAAATATAAACTAAAAAATTGTCCCTTATTCGTTTCGGTTGCCAACCGTGATCCTAACGCTGGGTTTTATACCCATACTTTTTTGTGGAGCTTAACTATTGAATATGAAATACACCGTAAAGGTTGAAATTTAATATCTTAATTACCCAAAATAGTCCGGATCGGGTTCTTGTAAATTCATAGTGAAATTCATATGTTTTTCCAGCAAATCGGCTACTCGACCATCAACACCATAAACACTTTTCACTTTCTTAGTTATCGGATCAATTTCAGGTTTTGAATAGACCGATTTAAAAATTTGTACTCTTAATGGATAACCACGCATATTATAAAATATTGTACGTTCTATGGATTTTTCGCCAGTATATTTAATAATTTTTCCAAAATTTCCAAATTTATCTATAGCAAATGGATCATAAATCCAAACACCCATGTCAGTTAACATAAAGTTTTTGAAAGTTTGATATTTTTGCCAACCAATATGAAATATATCATGCAATTCCTTAAGATCAATATCGCCATTTACAATAAAAAAGAATACGCCTGCTTTTTGTCCAAATTGTCGTGCTGTAGTTCGTAAATTCTGCATGCTGGTAACAATAACATAATTTTCTCGATTCGAGTTGGCCTCCATTTCATCGAATTTTGTGTCAATCAGATGATAAACGCTCACGGATATGGGAACACGAGGATGTTCTAACAACCATTGAGTATATGAATTTTCCACATCTTTCAAATAATTGGTAGAACGTAACATTAAATGTAGGTATGAAACATCCTTTAGAGGTTCTGTTAACCATGAATCAATAAGATTTGTTGGTATTTTGATGTTAGTAGATGTTAAAAAACTTATATTCAACTGAAATGCTTTAGAGTTTTGAACAAAAACTATGAATATAAATAATTTTCTAAACATTTTGTATTATCCTTCAAATCTAATATTCAATTACCAACTACTGAGCTTAACAGGTTCTTATCATCTTTTATAGGTTTCAATTTCTATAAGTTTATTTTGGATGTCCCTTATGTGAGGTAATTTTTGTTAAAGATGTTTACTTTAATAACGACAGGTTGAAATTGTTTGGATAGCATTTTTGCTAAGTCACAAAACATTAGAGGAATTCACAGTTTATGTATATGCTAATGTACTATCATTGTAAAGCAGCATGATTTTTGAAGTTAAGCCCTTACAAAATTGTCAAATTTACGATAAATGCTAATTAATACTTAAAAAAATAGTACGAACTGTCAACTCCATCATTATTTTTTCAATATTGACCTTGTTTTGTTGCTCACACTTACACTGAGAGAATTATCTGCATGATAATAATGAATTTTTTGCATAAAACCAGTGAAGTTTCACTAGAACTCGTCCATTAAAACTTTTCTTTGAATTAATAGAATTTTTCATAAAATTTTGTAAAAATTTCATTTTATTTATTAAAAGTTTCATACATTCAATGAAAAAGTTTCATTAAAACTAGATTCATAAAATATATGGAGCTTTTTCATTAAAATTTTCATTCACTTTGTGAAGAAATTTCATTAGTTTACTGAAAAATTTCATTAAAACTCGTCCAGCTAAATTCTCTCTGTGTACCATGAATACGAAAAAAAACAACAACATATTTTTGTATACAATCTTACAGTTGCCCGTACATTATCGACGTTGAAAAAAATTGAAAGAATTAACACTTAACATGCCCAATGTCAAAATTTATATGGGATTTCGAGTTCCAATGAAGAGTCACTGGAACTCGTCCATTGAAACTTTTCATTGAATGTTGTGAAAAATTTTTTTTTATTAAAAGTGTTATATAGTAAATGATAAAGTTTCATTAAAACTAGATTCATAAAATATATGAAGCTTTTTCATCAAATTTTCCTTTACTTTGCGAAGAAAACTTCATTAGTTTACTAAAAAAAATTCCATTAAAACTCGTGCAGCAAAATTCTCTGTGTGTGAAGTTTGAATACACTGTCCGAAAAATTTGTAAAGCCATATACATTTTCATGGATTTTTTATAAATGCGAATAGATTTTTTTTTACCATTTTGCAAAGCTTACTTGCAATCATTGTTTATGGAAAATAAATCACCTTAATTCAAAAATCTCTTTAAGTTAATTGGAATTTTGTTCGTCAAATTTGCAAGTAAGCATCCCTTCTTGATAACCCAGATAGGTTTTTGGAGTATGGAAAAATGTTAGTATTCGCAAAAAAACTGTTAAAATTTTGTTTAATAACTCCTTATCTTTCTCCTGCGTACCAGCGACATTTTTAGCGACTTGGTTTGATTATATGTTAATGAACTTAATTTTGAGAGATTTTTGAATTAAGGCCACTTATAATAATTTCGCATGAACAATAATTACATGTTTGAAATTTCCAGCTAAGCGGAATGGTAGAACCTTAAATGTAACACTCAAAGTTGTAATTTTGCATATCGTATACTGCCTATAAACAGTATTTTGCATGGTTGGCAAATACTCACCCTAAAATACCAATAAGATAAAAACCTTTTGGAATGACTACCGTTAACCTTCAAATACAACTAACGAAATAAAATGCCATAAAGCTTAAAATACCCTAACGAAATTTTTTAAAATACCGTTGTCCTTGAAATATCATAACAAAATAATAATTTGAAATACCATTAACTTTAAAGTATCCTGGATTTTCTATTTCTTTCTCTCAAAAAGATCACAAACGCATAGGGTTTCATAAAGTTCTCAAATTTCTGAACTAAAAACAAATTGACAAAAGGGTTTAAAATTTCTTTTACAAATTTTTGAAAATTTTTTCAAATTTGATAGCAATTTGGAAACCTGAATTTAGTTTAGATTGTATTTAGCCAGTTCGCACCAACCCTTAAAACCAAAAAAATATGAATTTAAAATTTTAAAAATATGCACTTATCGATTTTTTGTTAACGTTTTCAATATTATTATTTAATTCAATTTCAGTATTATTTGCCTTTGAAAGTAGCTTAAACATTGAAAATTACGGTTAGTCATCATCAGAAAGTTAATAACTTTTTATAATATCGTAGTTTTCGTGAAAAAAAATTGAAAAAATATATAAAAATTTTAAAAATAATTTATTTTATACAAAATATATAGTGTGCGATAAAATATCTAAAAGTATGCTTAAAAACATGCATATTTTGCATATTGTGCAAATAAAGCAAAATATACAACAAAGTATGTGAAAATATGCATTAAAATGGGCATTTATAGCAAAATAAGTAAAAATATGCATTTACAGCAAAAATATGCATTAAATAATCGATGTCATTTTCATAATTGGTCGCCAACACTGGTATTTTGTTAAAAAGTCTATTCGCATTTGCGAAAATCAATGAAAATTTATTTTTCTTGATAATAATAAGGATAATAAAAATGTACGGATAATGTACAAAATACACACAAAATAATGCATCTGTGATTTTACAGAAATACTTCGAATTTCAGTCCTAAAATATAATTTCTTAAAATAAAAAATATGTTGAAATAAAATTCGGCTGTAATTTGTTGAGCTTTAAGTTCTTTTGAAAAGTTATTGGTATTACGATAAATTAATCAGGTTTTGCTTATGCCTCTAAATATAAAACTATTATTGTTATATTAAACATCTTGTTGTGATTCAGGATTTAAAATCGAAATTTGAGGTTTATTAAGGGAAGTATTTTTTTGTATGTAATTCTTATGTGTTGGAATCACATATTAAGTGTGTTTGTTTATATGATATTTTTTACTAGTTTTTACTAGATCTACCATTTTTACCAGTTGTACTCAAAAATCTGTTCGTGTACAAAAAAAAATAGTAAGAACTAGTAAAAAATTTAAGGGCAAAGTTTACTAGTTTTTATTTGAAAAATTTCTTCCAAGAAAAACTAGAACATAATAGAGGTTTTCATATAAACTCATATTCTACTCGTAAACGCTGTAAACCTGGTATGTTTATGAGTGTAATGTCAAACTCCATACATAAAAAATATTGTTTGTATTTATACAAGATTTACAAGAAATTTACGAGTTTATATGAAAACCCCTAATATGTTTTTTTGTTTAACAAACGATAAAATTGAACACATTTTTATGTGAATCGTTATTAAATTAATTAACTATTATGATTCGCATTAAAGTTTTTATGCGACTATCGTAAATTTTTTTTTGTTAGTTTACTATTCCTACCATTTTTTTGTTTGATTACTTTTGAATATTTTGACAACTTTTTCAATACTTTTGCTCTTTTACTAGTTTTACTAGAAATGTAATCGTACAAACATATTATTTGTAAAACTAGTAATTACAGTTTATATTACACAAAATCAATTGACACTCTATTAAGAGTTAAATTAGACAATTGTGTCAAAACAAGGAGGGCTAAAATGAAGAATTTGTTATTGTAACAACAACAACAAAACATGGATTAATAATATGTTTCATAAAGCACATATTAAATCGATGTATACTATCAGGCAAAATAAAGTATAAAAATATTGCTGTTGTGTTTCATAATGAAAAAATTATTGAAAATAGGATTCAGGTTGGGTGCGGACTGGCTAAACTAAATCTAAACTAAATTTGTATTTGGTTTAGAACAAATTTAGCAGCACAGGGCCTCAATACTGAAAACATTACTTGGACCTGATTATCTTATAATAAACTGAATTTAGTGGTTAACCATAGTTATGAATGTCAAATTTATATGGAAATATCTATGGATAACTTTTATCCTTGATTATGCTGGAAATAAGTTACTCTCGCATAATTTATTTTATACACAATACACTCAGAAAAAAAGCAGGGGAACATTAACTAAGGACTATGTAATTATACAACTAGATAAGCTTATAGCTAGTTTTACAATTTTATATACTCAAAAGATTAAATATGTAGTTAGAAAAATTAGTAAAACGCCTTGAATATCAGATGTATATCAGAAATTTAAAAATATTTGAGGTATTCATTTAAAGTATTTACGCCTCGTATACTGTGTATATGTTGTAAGTTTACTCAATTAATGTCAAAACTAGTTTACGAGCCCTGGTAACTATACGCTTACATTTTTGTGCGTAAACTTTTTCGTATTTATACATACATTTGAATATTGTCAAAAATTAGATTATTTTGAATTTTTTTGTGTCTTGTGTTTTATTTTCTGTTTTATTTGTTTTTAAATAATACAAATTTAAAAAATTCTTTGTTTAATTTATGAAAAGATCGAAAAATTGAAATGTGAATAGTTTTAAAAGGTGCGTTCATTCAAATGAACAGGTAAAGTTATAAATATACGCGATTACAAAAATACACGGTTTACGAGGGCATAAATCCAGTTAGATGAATACCACTATTATATTAGCTACATAAATGGACGTAAAATTACAAAATGTATCCATTGAGATACACATAAAACTGGAAACGTTTGTGTCAATTTTTATCAAAATCGAAGCAAGGACACTTAGTCCTACCGTATATCCTTTATCTTAAAATCTTTATAAAACCTGCATAAATTATCCGATTGCTATGAAATTTAGCACGTAAATTGATATAAGGTCAAGCCATATGCCAAATTTGAGTAAAATCGATTCATTAATAAAACAAATGCCTCATAAAAAATAAAAAACGCTTAAAATGATTTTCTAAAACAAAAAAAAATTAAAGAGGATTAAAATAGGAAACCATGTGAATCCTCCATTTTAGGTATATATATATATATATATATATATACGAGGAATATTTTTGTGGAGCATTTTAACCTTCTAACTCTTCAATTAAAGGGACGTTTTTGGCCCCATTTTAAAACGGACAAAAACGACCCGTAAGTGGAAGAGTTAGAGGGTTAAAATGTTCCGCAAAAATATTTGTCATGAAATTCTACTATAAGTCTTTTAAGACATCAGCGTTGAAAATTTAACTTCAGTGCCAGTAATAAGTAAAAACTTAAAATGTGTTTAAGGGTTAATTTCGTACTTATTCAGAATTGGCGCTCAAATGTCCCAAAAACCTGGATTTTAGGGGAAACCCATGGGAATCTTCCATTTTAGGTATAGGATGTGTTCAGCGAACTTATGTAGAACACTGCGAGGAACATTTTTGTGGAACGTTTTAACCCTCTAACTCTTCAACTTACGGGTTTTTTTGTCCCTTTTTAAAAAGGGGCCAAAACATCCCTTTCATTGAAGAGTTAGAGGGTTAGAATGTTCTACAAAAATGTTCCTCATAGTGCTTTTAGCGGTGATACTTTAGTGAATTTGCTCCCAAAGTTCAAAGATAGATTTTTTTATCAGCTGGTAATTTAATTAAAAAATTAAATATACATATGTAGCTTTTATTACGTGAATGAGGTATAAAAAAAGAGTTAAAAAAATTTTTTTTTTTTCATTTCTATAGAAAAATTGGTAGATATTTTTTTAATACACTAATAGTTCTAAAATTGTCACCTACTTTAAATGTCGGTGTGCTTTAATTGTCCAAATGTGGACCGATCCTATCTAGAATCAATAGGCTTTTTCCTTGGGATCATGTGAGTCAGCGAACCAAATTTCATTGAAATATCTTCGTATTTCCGACATGCAGCGTGTAACCACGCCAATTTTGGAGGGACCCTTATATGGGAACTAGGTCTAAACATGGACCGATTTTAACCAAAATTAATAGGCCTATGTCCTTGGGCCGACATAGGTCTGGGTACCAAATTTCATTAAAATATCTTCGTATTTGCGATCTGCAGCATGTAAACAAGCCAATTTTTGGGGGTACCCTTAAATGGGCACTAAGTCTAAACATAGACCGATTGCAACCAAAATTAATAGGCTCCGTTCTTGGGCCGACATAGGTGTACCAAATTTCATTGAAATATCTTCGTATTTGCGTGTAAAAAATACAATTTTGGGGGGTACCCTTATATGGGCACTAGGTCTAAACATGGACAGATTTCAACCAAAATCAATAGGCGTCGTCCTTGGGCCGACGTAAGTCGGTGTACGAAATGTCATAATATCTTATATTTGCGACCTGTAGAGTGCGCACAAAAATGCATGGAGACACAGACGGACGGACGGGCAGACGGACATCGTTAAATCGAAATAAAAAGTGATTCTGAGCCGATCGGAACCTAGACCCACCTTATACTATAAGGTGGGTCTAGGTTCCTAACATCAGCACTAACTCCACGTAATGGTGTAGGGTATAAATTTTTTCGTCGAAATCGGAGACATAATTTTTTTTTTATTGTTGCCTATGGGACAAAGCAATGTCGCCGGTTGCAGCAATAAAAAAAAATTTTTTTAATTTTTTTTGAATTTCCTTTGGACTCGTTCAAAAAGTACTGAAAAATTGTTGAAGTTGGAGTTATCCTCTCCTATGACAACTCAATGTTAAAACTATTTGTGTTTCTGTTAAAAGAAAAGTACATCTAAATCATTAATTGTAGTGCTTTTTCTACAGCTTTGGCATCTCCTTTTTTGCTGGGATGTTTTTGGTTAAAAAATGTTAGAATTTTTAATAGTTTGCATTGTTTTTGCGAGAACTATAAATATAATTCAATTTATAAGCTAATATCTAGTTATTTATGAAATATTAATGGCATACAATCGACCATGGTCAAATTTCTTGATTTTGAAATCTTATTGTTCTGAGTAACTTCACAAGGAACAGATCTTGGTAATTATCATTTAATTCTTCTCAAAAACTTTTATTGTAACGTAAATGTAAAATTTATATGTCTATCAAATTAAATCATAATGTTAATTTTTTTTTTTAAATTAAATATACAGCTATGCACATATAAATGGCACATTTTACCATGAAGTCTTTCTTATGCTACTATATTGCAAATACTATTAACAACAAACAAGTTTTTGTTTTTTTCAAAAGGTTTATTATGCACATTTAATATTACTGTAAACTGTAGTTGAAATTCATTAATATAAATAAAAACTTATCATTATGAAAAAAACCCATTGAAATGAGCTGGACACATACACTCATAAAAAAAGCCCGTACAAATAGTTAAAAATTCTGCTAAAATAACAGGAAATAGTACCTGAATTTGCGCCAGCAGAAATTTCAATGATGTTGAGAATCATGGTCTGCTAAATTTAGGTGACCTAAATTTTAGGTAAAAAAGTTAGTTCAAATACAATAATTTATAAGAAATGTTGTTTAATGGAAATGAAAATTACTCAGCTGAAATCAGCATATGTTTTCTGCTAAATTTTAGTTGGTAAAAAATTTAGTTAACATTCAAAAATTTAGAAGAATTTTCGTTTAATAGAAATGAAAGTGGGTCAGTTGAAATCTGCAAAACATGCTGCTAAAATTACAATCACTTTTTGTTATTAATTGAATGAAAACAAATTAATGTAAATATTGTTAATTTTATTTTCAAATAAATTACACAATCCAAAAGCACTATTTGCACTTTTATTTTCTTGCCAAACTTCCGCTGGAGTTGTATTATTTGGTTCCCTTTTTTCGTCTACCTGCGGATCGAATTTAGATGAAAATGTTAAAGGGCTGAAATAAAAGAAAAAAAAAATAACATATTTAATAGTACATATTCCCTTAAATATAGTTTATATTATAAAACAAACCTCTATTATTTAATTTTTTAAATACAATTTTAACTGCGAAATGTTAATGTCCAGTATACCTCCGTTTTCTTTTGCGTTCGTTTGCTGACTAACAGAAACAAAAGAAAACATGCTCTTATCATATTATTTTATTTACTAGAACTTTCTAAACAAGCGCATGTTATTTTTATTTGCATTGGTAAGCGTCATCAGTGATAACTCATCACACACATTAAAATACACTTACTAGAAATTTTCTAATTTGTATTGGTCGGCAAACTCACCAATACACACTTCACCATCAAGCACCGTCAATCACTATACACTAGCGCCCCTATCGTTTTCTTTTGAAAACACAAATATTAAAAAGTTGCCAATAAATTTATCTATATTAGCTGATAACATTGTCAAATTCATTTATAAAAAAATAACTAAATATCAGGAGGAAAAATTAGTTCAAGTACAGCAGAAATATTTTTGTGGTGAAATTTGATAACTAACAACTTTAGCTAAACAACGGATTTAAACGAGAACAACAGGAAAAATTAGTTCAATTGAATTAGAACGCGCTTAACAGACTTTTGTACTAACTTTTTTTTATGAGTGTAAATGGCACAATCTTCAAAAAAGAGAAGAAATGGTTTTAATATTGCATTTGTTAAATTTTTTGGTATGTACAAATATTTTACCGTTAATATTTAGTGCTGTGGCCTTTTTTCTGATGACAGCTTTGCACCTGCGACCCATACTTTCCACTAGTTTTTGGCATTTTGGCATACCAAGCTTCCTGTGCGGCCGACCACAGTTCGTCCATATTTTTGTAATTTTTCTTGGCGATTTCAACCTTGACTTCGTTTAACAGGTTCTCTATTGGATTTAAGTCAGGGCTCTGGGCTGGCCAATCCAAAACATCAATCTTCTCCGCACAAAACTAGTTTGGAGGAGTGTTTGGGGTCATTATCTTGCATGAATTTCCATTTTATTGGCATGGAGTTGAAGGCATATGGCTCCATATGGTTTTTTAAAATATTTAACTACTGAAACTTGTCCATTTTTCCATTGATTTTTATAAGCGGACCTACGCCATGCCAAGAAAATGCACCCCAAACCATAATACTGCCACCTCCATGTTTTACCGTCTTCTAAGTGAACCGAGGATTAAACTCTTGCCCTTTAGGACGACGAACAAAGATTCTGCCATCTGGTCCTATCCGCTTAATTTTTGTTTCGTCACTCCATAACACGTTTTTCCAAAAATTAATGGGATTTTCCTTATGGGTTCTGGCGAAGGTTAGTCGTTTTGAAATATTTTTTTTTTGGGAGCAGGGGCTTTTTTCAGGAAATGCGCCCAAACAAATTTGCCTCGTTTAGTCTTCTTCTAACAAGTCTGTTTGATATTTCCATGTTAAAATTTTCATTAATATCCGATGCTATCTACCTTGATGACTTGAATGGATCAATTTTCACCATTCGTACTATAGCTGCATCAGTACGCTCATCTGTTTTTCGTGGTCTTGGATTCCGAATTTTATCCTTAGTCAATATATCGGGATCCTCAACACAAGAATTAATTGCATTGTAGACTTTTTTGCGAGAAATTTGCATTATCTCAGCAATTTCCGCTACTTTTTTCCATCTTCATACATTTTCCATATGATCCGCCTTTCCTCACCTGTGGTATGTTTTCCTGATCCCATTTTCAAAATTTTTTAACTTTTTATATTTATTTTTGAACTACGAAAAATATTTATTGCTTTGAATTAAATCTACACGACTACTGCCTATTTTAAGTGAATTGTGCCATTTATATGTCCACTTTAAATCAGCATTGTTAACGCAAAAATGATAACGGTAAATAATAAGCAAAACATAATGGAACATTTGAGCACTATTAAGACAAGCATCTTTTTCAACAACAATCAGAAGATATAAAACTTGCATTTTTAAATATATTTAGTTGGAAAATACTCAAATTTATGCGCAATTTAAATTGGTGCCATTTATGTGTCCATAGCTGTAACTTAACTTTTTCATGTGTGCCGTAAATCGGCGATTTTTTTGCAAAAAGTGTCGATTTACAAAAATGGCCTTACAAAAGAAACTGCTTAGATTAGCAGATTTTTTTTTTATATATTTTTCATATTTAATGAAAACTCGCAATGGTCATTACAAAGTAATTAATTACTCCCATCTCTGTAAAAAACTTGCATTGACTTAAATGGTTGGCCACAACTGTAGGTCGGTGTACCAAATTTCATCAAAATATCTTAATATTTGCGACCTGCAGCGTATAAACAATATAATTTTGGGGGGACCCTTATATGGGCACTAGGTCTAAACATGGACCGGTGTTAACCAAAATCAATAGGCTTCGTC
Organism: Leucophora obtusa; assembly: GCA_949987735.1. NCBI lineage: Eukaryota > Metazoa > Arthropoda > Insecta > Diptera > Anthomyiidae > Leucophora > Leucophora obtusa. Next base: position 9,402,229 of record OX465295.1, read on the forward strand.
CTTGGGCCAACATAGGTCTGTGTACCAAATTTCATCAAAATATCATAATATTTGCGACCTGCAGCGTATAAACAATATAATTTTGGGGGACCCTTATATGGGCACTAGGTCTAAACATGGACCGATTTTATCCAAAACCAATAGGCTTCGTCCTTGCGCCGACATAAGTCGGTTTACCAAGTTTCATCAAAATATCTTAATGGACAGACAGACGGACGGACGGACAGACGGACATCGTTAAATCGAAATATAAAAAAAATTCTGAGCCGATCGGTATACTATAAGGTGGGTCTAGGGCCAATATTTTTTGGTGTTACAAACATCAGCACAAACTTATAATACCCTGACCACGTAGTGGTGTAGGGTATAAATATTTTGGTACTATAGAGGTCGAAAAAGTACTATTTTTTAAGCTGTTTAGTACTATTTTACAAATCCCATTTATCATCCCTGATCTGCACATACAAAAACCAAGAGAACGATTTTTGCAGCGTGAGCGGGAATGTCAGCCTGTGGCAGTGTTGCCATTTTAGCATATTTTCTGCTAGATTTAGCAGATTGAGTTGGGCAATTGCATATTTTTTTTGTAAAAATATGCTAACTGCTTTTTAGCATATTCTGTTGGACAAAAGCAGATTTTTTAGCATATTTTGTTTTACTTAATAAAAGAACATTTTTAGCATATTTTTTAACAAAATAATTTTTTCCGTTACAATATTTATAACAATAACAATTAGCGTTTTTTTAATCACATGGATTTAAAATTTTTCATACAAAAAGGGGATTTATTAAATCCAAAAAAGCTGGATTTAATAAATCCACAATAAAAGCACAAATATATGAAACGGCCTATTAATTTAATGTCAGAAAAAAATACGAATGAAAATTAAAAGAAAAACAAAAAAATTTAAAAACTAACAAATAAAAGATTTTTATTAAATTTTTTTATGAAATATGTTGAGAAAAAAACTACACCTCTCCAAATACATATTTTTCATATTGGACATGGAGAAATAGCTGAAATAAAAATGGCAATTTTTCACGCTACTGTAAGTGATTTAATTACATCCAATTAGTGAATGTTAAATATTGCAATGGAATTTTTCAATTGTGTAAAAATATAAATTGAAGTGATAAAACTGAAAAGGCAGACTGTCTATCGCTGTTTTATATAAAATATAATTAAAACTTAAAAGTTAAAGTAAAATCCTTCATCTTCGAATTCGGTATTAAAAATTAGGGTGAAAGAAGAGTCGGACAGAAAATTCTTTTTAAAATAGGGAGAATCTAACCCCATCTGTTGCGCACTTTTAGAACTACTTTTTGGATTTATTAAATCCAAGTGATTAGAAAAAGCGGCTAATATTTTCATAACTTTTTATTTCATGCGTAATTATTCAATTCTTTTTTGAATGTAAACTTTTTTAGTAGTATTGTATAATTTGAAAATGCTACAAAAACCATAAAAAAATCTTGCAAAAATTTAAAATCAGTTATGTTTATTGTGAAAAAATTAAATGAGAAAGTTTATTTTTTTAGTCTCAAAGAAAGATTAAAAAGTATTTACAAAAAAATTATCTTTTCACACTTTTATAAAATATCTTAGAATAAATGTAAAACCTTACCTCTCAATTCATAAACACTCTGCAAAGTTCTAGGAGGTTTACAAAACAAATTCTTCACATTAAATTTGTTTGATAAACCTCCTAAACCTTTTAAAAGCATTTATGAATTAAGGGGTAAACTTTTATATTTATTCTAAGATAGTTTAAAAAAGTATTAAAATATAATTCTTTAAAAAAAGTATTTTTCCATTAATAAGACTTCATTAGATAATACTAAAAAAACTATTTAGCAGATTTTCAGCATATTTTTTGTATTAAATTTAGCAGATCTTTAGCATAATGAATATAATAAAAAATTGCGATTTTTTAATTTAGCATATTCTAAGCATATATTTTTCATTTTAGGATTTAGCAAATTTTAGCAGAAATTTTTCAGGAATCTAGCATATTTCCATCTAAGAGTTATGGCAACACTGGCCTGTGGTATAAAGCTGCCTACACACTAGGGAACATGGTTGAGGGAACAAAAAATATCAAAATTTTTTAAACACGAAATGCACGCTCTCAACACGCACACACACACAAACGCACTCACACATTCACAAAAAATGTTCTCTTTTTTTGAGTATGTTCCCTAGTGTGTAGGCAGCTTAATATACCTTAATTTCAATATGTTAGCCAATAATATGGTATGAAGGGTTGGGGTGTAAGTGACAAGTAATCGTTGTAAAAGTTATTTGATTTCGTTCTAACTATAAATTGTTATTCTTGAATATTAAATAAAACAAAAAATGTTTTCTTTACTACTAAAGGAACTTTGGTTGAAACAAAAAAAAAATAACATGTGATTTTCGTTGTTAGCAAAAATAACTGGCAAATGTTTGATATGATTCTTATTTCGAACATCGTTGTACTTGAAAATGAATTAATTGTCAATTATTGGTTCTAGGAAAGTTTTTTCAGATTATTTTGTTTTTTTCTATTTGTTGTAAATTCTATTTGGAATTTGTGAAAATATTCGCCCTTATTACTGTTGTCGTAATCGAATTGGAGAGTAAAGGGCGGATTATGGGACCGTAAACGTAAATGTGATGTAACTGTACCGTGCCGTAGCTAAAAAGTACACTTATAGAAAACCGTAAACGACATTACTATATAGCATCTATTTCGTATGTTTTTTTTTTATGTTTTTCTAAATTTTTCCCTTTATTTGTTAATTTTTATTCTTTATTTGTTGTTTGAATCAATTTTCTTTATTCATTTCATATTTTTTCCGACTAAAATCATTCAGCTGTTTCGATGCCGGATAGAAAATTCTGATTTCAACAGAATGATCCGGCAAGTTCGTTTACATTTACGTGTTAGTAACCATTCGTATACATTTCTTCTTGTGGTATCGAAACAGCTGATTGGTTACAGATACGTTTACGGTTGGGTAACTCAGCCTTAAGTCAAATTTGCTGAAAATTCATTAAAAATACAACTTTTAAACCATTCTGCGATTGGATTTACCATAATTAGCGATAAGATTTTAAAAACTGCATCATCAGAGTTTAATTTCTTTATTATTTCCGATTATATTAAAAGGAAATGTCATAAAAAAAACGAAAATAAGGGTAAAAGCAGGTCAACATGAGTTTTTGTCTTCTATAACATTGTTAGTAAATACATAGATAAAATCCAAAGAACAGATTACATAACATTAGCTGTGTTTTCGACTTAACATAACTACACTCACAATATATTTTCCATAACCGATTGAGGTTTATTTAAAAAGTAATAGGTAAAGTTTGTTTTCAATTGAAGAATCAATTAAAATACATTGAAACCAGGGACGTAACAGTTATAACTTTTATTCAAAAAAGTGATTGTTTTACAATTATTTCCTGTTTGAGTATTTTTAATTTTCTGTTTATTTGCTCTGTTTGATTTATATTTTTAATTCAAACAAAAACAATCCAAACACGATTTTTATTTTTTCAAAAATAATAAAAGTTATTTTGTGATTTTTTTTCTTTATCAAAAAATAACAATTAAGAATATAAATCAAAAGCCATGGAACCAATGACTTCACCAATTATAATATCCTGATGATGTCAACTAGTGTTAATAAAAGATTGAAAGGTGATTTAAAGTGAGTAAATATGTATATTCCAGCAACTTCCGGCATTCAATTTAGGTCAATTTTTAATTTTTATTTTATTATCAAATAAAAAAGTTAGTGCTTAATTTTTTCAAAAAAATCATTCTGTAACTTTTATAAAAAGTTTTAAAATAAAAATCAAAAAACAACAGAAATTTATAGAGTAAAATATAAAAATTGAAAAAATTAAAATCTTTGCCAAAATTTGTGATTTTTTTGTGCAATATGATTTATAAAATATAGTGCATTATTGAAATATTATAATTAAATAAATTTGGGTGGTGACTTTTTTAGAAATATAACAGTTATTTTGGGTCTCTGATTGAAACATATTGTTTAACTTTTTTATCAATCAATAAAAAACAAACCAGAAAAAAATATGTATCGTCTGTAGGAATTGTTATTTTCAGTCAAATATTCTATTTTTAGATTTCTATTTTTAGAAAAAATAATTTAAATTATTTCGTTGTTTTCTGTTTTAAAACAAAAAATTCAAATATTTTCGGTTTTCTTTTTTGTTAAAATAGTTTCTTTATATACAAAATTATTTCAATTCAAAGTACAAGAAATTCTTTACTCATACACACAAACATAGCCAATAAAAATATGAAAGTGTGTGTTATGTATGGTGTAGTGTTTTGAAAATTAAACAAAAAAAAACTTTCAAATATGAAAAAGCAAACCACAAAATCGTTTTTTTTTTACGTTTTGTCAGTTAAAAATTGATGATTATTTTAATAGACTTTTCAATTATTTTTATTTCTTTTATGGATTGTTTAAACAATTTTTGAAAATAAACAGCAAAATGGTTTGAATATAATGAAAAATCAGTAGTCCTTTTTTAATTGTGTTTTCAATTAATTTAATATGTATTTTAGGTAGTTTTTAAGGATAAAATATTGTGAGTGTATATCCGTTAACTCACAAAAAACTCAAAGTGCATAAAAACGCGTTTAAGATGAAAACTAACATATCACTTTTCGTATGCACGTTAACTTTCAACACCGATAATTATCAACATTGAAAACTCAACGTTTATACATTTTCACATCTAACGTAACTTATTCGCGTTACTTCCTAAAAAGTTTTGCTGACGTACATTCGATTATAACGGAACAATTATAAACATAACCTGTTTAAAGTTTTTTTCTACTACAATCGGTTTAACGTAGATTTGCTTTAAATACTTAACGTTGATAGGCATGAGACAAAATACAGCTACACTCAAAAAAATAAGTTAGTAGAAAAATTAGTAAAACTTCTTGTATATCAAGTGTACTAGTTTTCAGCAATTTTTTTGCTGAAATTCCGTTTTCAGCAAAAAATTTAGTTATATTTTTTTAGCACTAAACTAATTTTGAACTAATGTTTTACTAATTTATTTTGCTACAAAAATTTTGCTGATAACCATAGATAATGCATAGCGTGGACGACAACCAGATAGACAAGATGTAGATGTCGCAGCTTGTCTGGAAACGGAAATGACAAAAAAAGAAAAACAACTCTACACATATTCTATATTTAAATTTTCAGCAAATAAATTAACTAAAGTAAAATTTCGCTACAAGTTTTTTGAGTTTTTTTCAGTCTACTAATATTCAGCAAAAAGTTTAGTGATTTTAACAAGGATTTTTTTCATTTGCAGTTGACTAAATGTTAGCAAAACTTTTGCTGAAGATTACTATTTTTTTGGTAAAAATCAGCTCGCTGATTTTCAGCAAACCTTTTGCTGAAATTACCAACTTTTTTGCAAGCACGCTCCTGACTAAAAATTTGCTGACACAGCAACATTTTTTGCTGACTTTACTGACTTTTTTTTTTGAGTGTACTGTTTGTACACCCAGAAAAAAACAGGGGGAATATTACCTAAGAGCTTTGTAATTATACAACTACATAATTGTCAAGGTAGTTTTACAAAGTTCTAGTAAAATATGCAAATTTTTTGTAAAATATATACAATCATTGCAAAATATATACATGTGTAGCGGAAAATATCCGAAAATGTACATATATTTTGCTAGAAAATTGTAAAACTTACTTCGAACTTATGTACATAGTTGTATAATTACATAGCACTTAGATAAATTTCCACCTGTTTTTTTTCTGCGTGTAGTTTGACCTGCAGCTATGAACATGGAAATAGGACACTTTTATGTGTTAAGAAACATAATTATTTATTTTGAAAAATAAAACAAAAATAAAATTTTTTATTTCATATACGGGAAGTGTTATTATTGATGATTGTAATTCATTCTTTATTTAAATAAAAATCCTTCAACTATTTTATATACATATGTATAAACTAATAAAAATACCTGGACTTCTAAATAGGACACATTTTATATTTTTACAAATAACTGTACATTTTTTGGGTTTTTAAAACAATTATTATTTTTTTAGCGTTATTACACTAATATTTTGTGCTGTATCGATTATTATCAATAACCGCTTCGCATCTTTGCATACTCTCAACTAATCTCTGGCATCTTTCTATTGGTATAGAATACCAGGCTTCTTGAATACCAGCCCAAAGTTCGGTGGAATTTTTGTAATTGTTTTGGAAACTTTTGTTTTTACATCATTCCATAGATTTTCTATTGGATTAAGGTCCGGACTTTGGGCTGCTCAGTCCAAAACCTTAATTTGTCCTTGTAAAAACCAATCCTTCAGTATGTTTGACGAATGCTTCGGATCATTGTCATGCATAAATGTCCACTTAACTGGCATATTTTTATAGGCAAATGGCTCCATAACATTTTTAAGAATACTCAAATATTGAAACCTGTCCATTTTGTCCTTACGATAGGCCCAACACCACGCCAGGAAAAAGCCCCCATACCATAATATTACCCCCACCGTGTTTCAAGGTCTTCTGAGTGTACTTAATGTTTAAAGCCTGGTTTTTTGGGCGGTGTACAAATGTTCTACCATCTGGTCCGACTCGATTTACATTCGTTTCATCGCTCCAAAGCACATTTTTCCAAAAGGACAACTCATTTCCTTTGTGGGTTTTGGCAAAATCAGTACATTTCTTAATATTTTTTTTTAAAGAAGAAGCTTCTTTCTACTTATTCGTCCAAATAAGTTTGCTTCATTCAGTCTTCTTACTAACCTGTCTGACACTTGAACGTTGAATTCTTCCTTGATTTCATTATTTAGTTGACGGAAGGACATAAAAGGGTTGAGTTTGCTTTTGCGTACTATAGTCCTGTCCATATAAGTTGTAGTATTACGACGGATTGGCTTACGTTCTTTATTTTGCGTATGATATTTCTTGTGGGCAGCACATAAACGAATAGCATTGTATACCATATTTCGCGAACACTTTAGTATTTTAGCAATTTCGGTTGGAGATTTCATCTCGTTGTGGAATTGAGATATAAGTAGGGAATGCAAAATCCCGCACATTTTGATTTCCCGGGAAAGCGGGAAATTTATCTTGAATTCCCGGTATCCCGCAAGGGACATAAATTAGAAATTATTTTATAGTAATTTAAAAATTTTTATTAATGAAATGTCTTAAAGACCTCAAATTTTTATGATCGTGAAAAAGCTCAGGTGGTATTTCTTGGAATTTTCGTAGAGGGAAAGAATTAATTTTATATTAGAAATTATATAAGACTAATTATATATGTATTTTTAAAAACTGAATAAACTAAAACCAATTTTTAGAATAAAACACTTGTCCGTAAAAAAAATAAATAAAAAAATTAAGTGAAAAAATAATTATAGAAAATTGGAAAAAATTTTAAAAATTATGGGAATAAATTCTAACTTAATGAAAATTTTTAAAAATCAATGGAGTTTGTCATTAATTCTGTACATAATAAGTTCGATTAAAAAATTTTTATACAAACACTATTTAGTTGAGTGGTTTTCTTAAAAAATATATTTTTTAAGTTCCTTTTAGTGCCTGTTTAAAAAAAAGGAACTTAAAAAGTTCGATCAATTACACAAATTAAACAGTGTGTTCGTTTACTCGAAAATCTTACTACTTTTACTACAATTTTGTAAGTAAATGAGCAAGCCTAACGAAAGATTTTTACTATTTTCAAAACGTTGGAAAATTTTGTATAATTAAATTTGAAATAATTAACTTTATTATTTTAAACTGCATTTTTTGAAATCCCGGGATTCCCGGTCCAAATTCCCGGGAATGCGGGAATTGAAAAATTCCTAATTTCCCGGGAATCCCGGGACGGGGAAATCCCGGGATGCATTCCCTAGATATAAGTCTTCGTTTTACTGGATTACAATGTTTTCCACGTCCCATATTGGTACAATTAGAAAAGAATTTACTTATACAACGAAATAGCTTAAAATGCCATATTAACTCTAAAATAACTTAACGGAATGCCTTAAAATTATTTAAAAAACAAATACGTTGTCCATTTTCACTAACCGTGCACTAAAAAACAAGTCAATAAAGGCAGTAAAAAATCCTGCTGGCTCAGCAAAATTTTAGTCAGGAGAATGTTAGCAGAAAAGTTGCTAATGTCAGCAAAATTGTTTTGCTGAAATTCAGTGGTCGGATTTTTAGCAAAAAAATAGTAAATTCAGCAAAAGATTTGCTAACACTTAGTCAGTTGCAAATGAAAAAATATCATTGCTAAAATCAATAAGACTTTTTACTAAACATTAATAGACTCAAGAAAACTCAAAAAATTTGTGGAGAAATTATACTTTAGTTAGTTAATTTGTGAAAATCTTTATGAAATTATTTAGAAAACTTCGTAAAATCAAAAATGTCAGGACTTCCATATTGTCAACATGATTTAATTAAAATCTAAAAATACAAAAACCTCCACCTTTCATTCCTGAAAGTGTAGAGGTTTTTGCCCAGCAAAAACAGACATTACCGAGTAATTAAGCGAGTAAGTAGCACACAAAGGGTTTCACTACTTACCAGGCTATTTACTCGCAACATTACTTTTGTTCGCGATGTCCAAAAATTCATGGGTGGTCATTACCCTCTCGCTTACAAAAAAGTGCGAATAACGAGTTACCAATAGTGAAAGAATAAGTAGTTACTCACAAATATAGAATAAGTGGTTACTTAGAAGTTAGGAAATAAGTGGTTACCCTACATTGTAAAATAGTTGGCCATATTGGCAAAAAAAAATGTTTACGTTGGAAAATTTCCTATTAAGTTCAAAACAAATTTATAAATAAAATACTAATATTAAAAAGACTTAATCAGTACATATTTAATCAATTACCAGTAAGTGATTACGTTGCAGGAAAATATAAGTACTTCTATAACTTATTATCGGTAAGTCATTATTTTGTATGAAATGAAATCTGATGTTTTTAGAAAAAAAAAAATTCTGTGATAGTACAGTAGATTTTTAGTACAGTAAAATATTTTTTTTTTTTCATTTTAAGTCTAACTTTAATTACAAAAGGCTCGAAAACTACATATAATTTGTTAAAGCAATATGACACATATATAAATTTTGGACGTTTTTCTTTCCAAATTGGCTTTGATATTTAAAATTGGACTTCGTCTTATACTTAAATTTTTTTGTTTAAAAAAACCTTAAAAAATTTTGAAATTTTGACCTTCAGCGACTATATTTAGAAAAGTTGAGATACTGATACACACTTAAGTTTGAAAAATAGGGCACGGAATTAAGCTTAAACTATGTAAAGCGTTTTCTTTCCGAAGCTATAGTTACTAAATTATAAATTTTTTATTGACAAAATTGACTAAAAAATTTAAAAAATTTAAATCGGGAATTGCGCGAAACCTAGAACCAATTTGAATAAACTGGTTGCAGATTCGAAATCAGCAGCCCCTAATTATACTAAAACCACTGCAATAACATTCACCTTTTTTTTGTAGAGCAGTGTAATTATAAATAAAATATAAACAAAATTGTATGTCAATTACTTATACTTACATATATTGTTGGCAGGCTGTAGATAATTCTAAAAAAAAACAAAAAGGAAATAACAAAATATCGCTTCTATACCACTAAAAACGTTTTCTTTAAAAAGCGAAAGAGACACAAAATAGCCCAATGTGTGTATCAGCACAATTTTGGTAGTAAAATAAATTAGTTAAACATTTGTTTAAAATTATTTAATTCTGAAAAAATGTAACTAAATATTTTTCTGAAAACATAGTTTCAACAAAAAAAATTCTTGAAAACTAGTGCACTTGATATACAAGTCGTTTTACTAATTTTTCTACTAACTTATTTTTTTGACTGTATGAATCGGTTGTAGGGTTTTTCTTTTCCCGGACTTTTTCATTTCCCGGGACACCGGGATTTTTTTTAGAATTTCCCGGGATCCCGGGAATTCCCGCTCGTTAGAAAATAAATAAATCCGACATATGTTGTACTTGAAAAACTCAATTTCTATTACAACACCGCCCGAAAAAGTCCATTTTTTGGTTGTAACCATGAGAAAATCTACTTAATATATTCTGAAAGAAGTTCTAAATTTAAAATATCCATATCTTCTACTTTTTCTAGATCAATTCGTTTAATAGTTTAAATCGCGAATTAATATTAAGGTAATATATTTGTATGGAAGGACGTCTTTGAAATATATTATCTAAACATTAATTCTCCTTTCAAACGGTAAACGAATTGATTTAGAAAGAGTGAAAGGCATGGGCATTTTATTTTTATCCCTTCTTCCTGGATATATTGGAATTGTTAATGGGTGCAAACTTGTGTCGGACGGTGAAATAACAAATTTATTGAAATGAAGTTTTAAAGAGATTTAAAAAAATATTTTTAGACTGTTCTTGTTCTTATTCTTTATTTTCCCTTTTGCGTTTATGAAAATTTTAAATTTTAGCCCTGGTTTATATATTCAGAACTAAGATAGATTTTTTGCTTAAATGTTTCTTAAATATGGAATCCAAAAATTTATATTTCTAGATATTTTGTTTCTAAGCAGATTCTCAGAAATATTCATCTAGAATTATTTTTATAAAAAAAATTTTAAATGTGAGTATTTTTCACACAAATTTTTAGGCAAAGTCGCCTAAATCTTTTTATAAAAATAGACACTAAAATATTATTAAATAGTTTTATAACTTATACTGTTATTTTTTGAATAGAAATTTTTTATGCCACAACTACTTAAAAAGAAATCATTTAATTTTCATAGTTGCATTTCAAATTAACATATAAACAAATCCAAAATAATTTAAAAAAGCATTTGTTGCATTATTTTAAAAATAAATAAAATTTAAAAAATACAATTGAAATAACAATCGATTTAAATGAAATTATTTGAAGTAAAAAAATACTTATATCAATCAAAAATACGAAAATATTACTAATTTTGGAGGTATTTTGAACTGAAATACTGATTATGAAATGTAGTGTAATTGATTTATTTGAACAAAGATCATCATTTTAAATAACAAATTTTATCTGAGTTACGAAAAATTTTGTTGGTAACCTTCGTAATGGCTAATAAAATTTGTTTTCGGTTTAACTAAACCAAATTCAACTGATATCAAAAAAATATTGAATTTGAAATCGCTTTTTTTAATTTTAAATATATTTTATTCAAATTAATTTAAAAAAAGTCAATGCTTTAAATTTAAATTAAGCTTCCAAAATTGTAATATACTACTAAAACTTCTGTAAAAGAATAAAAAAAATAATCCCGGGAAATCCCGCACAAAATTCCCAGGATTGCGGGATTGAAAAAAGGCCGGGATTCCCGGGAATCCCGTCCCAGGAATTCCCGGGACATAAACCCTAATCGGTTGCCAACCCTGGTTTTTTGTTAATAAATAAGTTTTTATTAGGAAAAAAGTACATTCTATTTACTTTCGACAAGGTTGTTCTGGACAAAATAAAACGAAAGTATAAAAATTAAATTGTTCTGTTTGAAAATTCCAAAACACCAAAAACAATCTAATGAGTAAATTCATAAATGCTTTATAAAGTTATAGGAGGCTTACAAACTAAATATTCATACAAAATTTGTTTCATAAGCCTCCTATAATTTTTTAAAGCATTTATGAATTTACACATAAATGTTTAACTTTAGATTTTTTATTCCAAAGTTAAAATGGGAACAGGCCCAAGAAACATTTTTACGGACTCTCCGGCACGTACGGAATCATGAATCCGGCTTTTACGGCACATTAACGGTCCGTAATACACGTATCCGTCAAAGCTTGTACGTATACGGAACATTAACGGACCGTGTAATCGGATTTTCGAACATAATACGTTTTAACTCCGTTTCCGTACCGTAAAATACGGACTGAGTTGATTTTAATTTGTGTTCAAAATAAAAACAATTAAATTTAAAAAAAAATATGAATCTCAACCCTTCAGTCGATATAAAAGTATTTTTGTGGCGAGAAATTAGTCGCGATGGCGGGAATATATGCAGCACATCATCAGCCAAATAACTTCAAGTCGCATAGATACATTAGATGGTAAGATTTATGAAATTTAGTGCATGTTTCACAATGGTTTTCGTAAGATGGTTTGTTTTTGTAACAAAAGCTCTGTTCCACGTACATTAACGCGTCTACCCAATTTTTCTAAAAAGCGTTTCCATTGTCAAAATTATGCGTAAATTGTTGTTGTTTCGGGAACCCGCGGTAACGACGTGGAACAAGCCTAAAGTGTGCGAATTTGAATCGTATGCAAAATACCATTTTAAATACAATCAGTTAAACCATAGCTAATTTATTTTTCCCTTTGCATGTAGATGATCGATTTTATTATGGGTCCCTATTGCGTATTGATTCGCTGGATAGAGCTAAACTGAGCGGGATGTACTAATATATATTGTAGATTTAATTAAATAATTCTTCAAGCTCGAGGTCTGTTTTCATTAATTCTTTATTTATTTAAAAATATATTCTCAATATTTCGTTATCAATAAATTAATAAAAAAAAGTATAAAAATTACTGCTCAACATTAGTAAGCATATGGTCAATTTAGGTAGATATATAAGTCCGGAGTTACTCCGTTTATACATGACATAACGGTCCGTAAATGGTCCGTCATTGACGGACTTTCAACGGACCTGTCCGTTTTTTACACGGCGTAACGGTCCGTAAACGGTCCGTCATTGACGGACTTTCAACGGACTTGTCCGTTTTTCACACGACACAACGGTCCGTAAACGGTCCGTCATTGACGGACTTTCAACGGACTTGTCCGTTTTTCACACGACACAACGGTCCGTAAACGGTCCGTCATTGACGGACTTTCAACGGATTCGAATCAGTTTCGATGTTCCTTAAGTTCCGTTTTCTGGTCCGTATACGGATCCAGAAAACGGTACGTAAACGGAGTTGGATTCCGTTTATGACGGACCGAAAACGGTGCGTAAACGGAACGAATTGTTTGTTGGGGGGGGGGGGGGGGGGGGGGTGTTTTTGATTAACATTAGTAAAATAAGAACAGCACAAATAAAACTAGTAAATATACAAAATCTTACTTTTATTTGGCTTAAATTTTAATAGAAAATAAAATGAATGGGGGAAATGTTTTTAGTTGATCTGTTATTTTAAGTAAATGAATGTTATTTTAGTTTGACTCAAGATCATAAATTAATATCACTTTCTGTTTAAATTATTTTCAAATCAAAGAAAGATGATACAATTTTTACAAGTAAATTACAAAGAATAAAAGTTATTGAAAAAATTCGATAAGACCAGCAAGGCAGAATGCGCATTTTCGGCTTTCGCTACAAAGCCATCATCAGTGCCTTTCGCCTTTGAGTGGGTTAATATTTTGATAATCGTCTACTTATGTGGATTTTGAAAGCAAATCGGGTTTGTTATCAACAACTACTATTTTTTATATAAAATTCAATTAATATAAAAAGTAAAAACTTTACCCAAAATAATTTGGATCAGGATCTTGTAAAATTAAAGTGAAATTTGGCCGATCTTTCATTAAGTTTGCCACTCTGCCATCAACACCCTTGACGCTTTTAATTCCATTTGTTTCCAAATCAAATTCCAGCTGAGCAAAAACTGATTGAAAAATTTGCACTCTCAAAGGATAACCACGCATATTTGAAAACACAGTACGTTCCATTGAATTCTCACCCTGATATTGAACAATTTTACCATATTCATTATATTCATTTAAAGCAAATGGATCATATATCATAACACCATCCATAGTAAATAGAAAATTTTTAAATACTAAATATCTATTCCACATGATGTTAAAAATATCACGCATTTCTTCCATGTCTGTATCACCAAAAACAACAAAGAAAAATACTCCAGCTTTTTGTACAAATTGTCGCGCTGCCATATGTAAATTATACATAGCTGTTACTATCACATAATTATCACGGCTATTATAATAGCTCTAGGATCCATTCATTATCGGTACTGTTAAATTTAATTGTTCATAAGTACTTAAAGTTATGGGAAGTTTAGTTTGTTTCAAAAACCATTTGTGGATAAAAATTTTCAATATTCTCGTTAAAATTGTCAGCACTTAGTTGCAAATGTAAATGTGGCAAATCTGTTAAAGGATTTTCAAACCACACTCTCAAAACAATTCCGTTGTGGCAACATAATTTTTTCCAACCGAATTCGTTCGGTTGCTGCAACCTCGTAATTCGGTTGCTACAACTGAATTCGGTTGCCACAACGGAATTGTTCTGAGAGTGCATTTACCAATAAAATTGTACAATATTTCATTTGAAGTTAAGGGTAGAAGATTTTGTAAATTTCCTTTAGAATCTCGCAGAAATATTAAAAAAATAAGAAATGGAAAATAATTTCAATATAAACATTACTACGTTTACTTTCTATTCGAAATCTTTAAAACTATAATAACACCAATGTTTTTAACTACCGGTAAAATGAATATAGTTCTCTTTCAACTTATATGTAAAAAACTGTATCTAATCAAAAAAGCATGTTAAATATATCCTGACAATTATAATCTTTATTCTTTTATTCGTAATTACAAGTTACAAATAGTGTAATTATAGTTTAAATCAAGCAAATCACATGACACCTATTAACAAAGTATACGTACATGTGCCAACAAAGTATATCTACAATTTATTTACTACATTAGGATAGCACTTATATGGACAAAAAAATATGTCCCGAATTCTAACTTTTTCACGTTATGTTGTTTTGAAAATTTTCAGATTTCTAACATGAAATAGCATTTTAAAATATGCGCAAAAACTTTTAAATGCTGTAGTTTAATAAAGACTGCGTTCAAAAAAATTGTCCATCACATTTTTAGCAATAACTTAAAAAGCACTCTTATTGAAAAACGTTTTTTTAGTAAATAGGCTTTGAAATGAATGTAAGCAAATTTCATATTTACAGTTTTTTTCGCTAGAAGCTTTTCTCGATTCAACATGGCTAGCAAATTGGAAATGCGAAAAAACATCGTGTAATTTTTTCACATCCACCATCAGTGGATATATAAAAATAGCTTGGTAAATAAAAGTTGGCCCGAAAACGGTTTCTTGAGTTATAAAGAAGTTTAAGGACGACTTGGAGATCACTTGGAAGCATGGATGGAAACCGAAACGAAGGTGTTATTGGTAGAGTCCGAACGAACAGTTCGGCCACAAAATGTATTTACACGGTACACGCAAAAAATTAGCGTATGTAATATTATACATTCATTCTTGGTAAAAACGACTTCCTACAGAAAAAATAGTTTTCATTAGCTTAGTTTAAATCAAATCCTTAAATTTTTATATAAATTACCTAAAAATATAATTTTTTATTGATACATTATAAATTCTTTTGTACATTATGTTAAATCACTTCCTTTTCTTATCTATTTAAAAAGTTCTCAATATTTAGTTACATTATGGGAAAATGATAAAAAATTTCATTTGAGTGACCCAAAATAAACTTAGGAAGTTTTAAAATTCAAAAATAGCATTAAAATTACCAAAGTTGAAAATTGCTAAAAAAAAAAAAAAAAAAATAAAGAAGATAAAACAATATGGCGAAAAGTACGATAGATGCCAAAAGTGAAAAAAGTTAGAAAAATGTAAAATACTATAAAATTTTATGGTAAATGTCATATGGAATTGTCGGTGGGTATGGCTAATGGACAATTGCAGCTACTAATTACAATATGCTTACAATCAATATGCTGAAATTAGCAAAAAATTGTCTTTAAAAAAACAAAAACTGTAAAATCTAAAAAAAAATGTTTTTCTTTCGATTGTAACAAGCGTATAATTACTTCATTGTACTTGAAATTTGGAGTCAAAATTGCAAACGGTTCTCCAGTTATGACCTTTTTATGAATTGGAGATACAATAGAATTTTCTGAGTGTTATTTCCAAACTAAGAATATATCAGTAGTAACAAATATTAAATAAACAAGAATTGTAAAAAATCAAAAAAAAAATTTAAATTAGTATATTTTTCTGCTAAATTTAGCACTTGGTTTTGAAAAATTAGTAAAATGTTTTGCTGAAATCAGCAGTGAGAATTAGTAAAAAATCCGTTATTTGTAATAAGAGAATAGCAAAAATGATTACTAAAAAAAAATTGTACTAAAAATCAGTATAAAAATGGTAAAGTTCGATTGGAAACTGTTTACAAATTTTTTTACTAACTTTTTTATCTGAGTGTATGTTGTAGCATTATGGACAAATTTTGATTATGCAAAAATGTTTGTTGGGCCGATTGGAATCCATTTTGGGTGTAAAATTTAAGGAAAAGTCCGAAGTTAAGCAATGAATTCACTGTTCGGCCGCCGAAAGTTCAGCCAAATTGGAAAAAGTTCGGTGGCCAAATTGGTAAAAGTTACAGCTAAACTACGGGGTTTTCCATAAATTTGACATTTAAAAATCGAACAAATGTCGCTTTTTGGCCGAACTGTTCGGTCGGACACTAGTTATCGGTAAGGGTTTTAAATTATAACGGTAACGGTATTTTAAGATTAACGGTATCTTAGTTATTTCGGTAACGGTATTTTAAGGATAACGGTATTTTGACTATATATTTCGGTAACGATATTTTAAGATTAACGGTATTTCAGTTATTTCGGTAACGGCAATTTAAGGGTAACGGTAGTCAGTTATTTCGATGCACACGGGAAATATTTTTACAAAAAAATTGGAAAAAATAATATTTTATTTCTTGCTAATTTTAGCAGAGAATTACTAACATTTTGTAGATTTAGTAAATTTTTTCTTACAGATTTTTCTTACTATTCTGCTGGTATCAGCAATTTTTTCGCAGGGCCGTTTCCAACTAATTTTGGATAGCTTTTTCTGCTAATTGCACAGCTTTATTTCTGTGAGTATTGTGGCAATACCCAGTCCCAGTGTAGATACCGTAATGACATGTCATTATTTTTTGGACTACCAGTAATGACACCGAATTACTTTCTGCATTATTTTAAATGATATAATAATGAGTTACTAATGAATACTTATTTCATTATTTCAAAATAAAAAAAAATGCGTTACGAATAACGACTTATTTTTATCATTATTTCAAATAGAAAGTAATTTTATAGATTTTTTTTAACATTTTTGAAATCTATTTTTAGACTCAATATTTTTTCAACACTGGTAAGGATATATGATATGTAACATATTTTTTGATTTTTGGTATGTTGGCGAATAAGCTGACTTGTGCGCAGCAAGTCAATTATATTTTTATCTATCAAATATTACATGTCGAGATAGCTCAGATGGTATAGCTATAGACTGGCAGTCTGGAGTCCCAGGTTCAATTCCCGCACGAGAAAATTTTATTTAAAAAAATTTTACATTAAAAAATATTTTTTTATGAAACTTATTTTTTTCAAAATCTATTTTTAGAATCAATATTTTAGTCAATACTGGTGAGCACATAGGTAACGACACACCAGCATAAGAAAAATCTAATGTCATTACCTATATGCTTACCAGTACTGACAGAAAGAATGTGTCTAAAAATAGATTTTCAAAAAATAAGTTTTATAAAAAAAATATTTTTTTATGTAAAATTTTTTTTAAATAAAATTTACTAGTGTGGGAATCGAACATGGGACTCTAGGTTGCCAGTCAATATCTCAAAGAGCTACATATATCGACATGTAATGTGTTATAGATAAAAACATAATTGACCTACTGCACACAAGTCAGCTTACCCGCAAACATACAAAAAATCAAAAAATGTGTGGTTACATATATCGTTGGCTTAGTCGGCAAACCTGTCAAGTCCGTTTTTTTTTTAATTTTTCAGGAGAGACAAAAAACTGTCTAACTTTTTTTTGGGTTAACTTTTTTTAAATCTGTAAACGCAGTTTTCTCCTTTAGTTCATCTTATTTGTCCACAATCATAGAATTCCAAAATAAAAGTTTGCAGACCTTTAGGCTCTTTTTGGACTTAGCACATTTGCTCTTTATAATTTTCTATTTTAAATGTGGACTTACCAGATTTTCTTTCAACTTTGTGGACTTAGCAGATTTTATTTTTTTTTTATTTTATTTTTATTTATGTCAGCAGAATCCATGACAATCGCCTAATAAAATTTATAAATTAATAATGTTTTTCCTGAAAAAATTTATAAGTAATAGTTTCCCAGCCAACATTATTCTGAGCGCTCAGAAATTATGACTCATAAAAGACTCTGAAATACGAACATTTTCAGAGTGCTCAAATCTTAGAGTCATAAATGAAACATAATAGACTCTTATTTATGAGGGTATTCAAAATTTTTTCAATGCTCATAAATTACTCAAAAATTTGTCACAAATGACTCATAAATGGCTCAGAAAATTCAAAATTTTCCAGCAATGCTCATAATTTGGAATCTTTTATGAGTCATAAAAGTGCGCTCGAAAGAGGCTTCATCGGTGAAGAAAAATACCCTCATATATATATGATTTCAGAAGGTCTAAGGGCTCTTTTATGAGTCTTTTCGGACTCCAATTGTACACTGGGTACCTTAAAAGTTAAAATAACTAAATAATTATTAGTTAATCTGTAATAATGTTTTGTCTTTTTAAATAAACAAAAGTCGCATTTAATTCTATTGAAGAAATTTGTTGAAACAAAATGTGCGTTGTTTTCGGCTGGACTTAGCATGTGGTTTTCGATGTTTTGTTTGTTTTTTTGGACTTGACAGAATTACTTACCACTGCATAACAACAAGAAAAAACAACATAACAACATAACTCAAAACACATCATTTTTTGTAAATGATGTGATTTGAGTTACACTAGCATACTACATCAAAAACTCAATTTGCATAAAAATTGGACTGACAGGTTTGCCGACTAAGCCAACGATATGTATCCTTACCAGTGTTGATAAAATATTGAAATGGAAAATATTGAAGATATTCAAAAAAAATCTAAAAATTACTTTCTATTTGAAATAATGATAAAAATAAGTCATTATCAGTAACTCATTATTATATATTTTAAAATAATTCAGAAGGTAAATGGGTGTCATAACTTGTAGTCCAAAAAGTAATGACATGTCATTACCGTTTCTACACTGGGTATAGATATTACTAAAGTCCGACCGAACAGTTCGGCCACAAAATGTATTTGCACGATATTCGGTATGTTGAAGCATTATGGACAAATTTTGTTTATCCAAAAATGTTTGTTGGGCCGATTGGAATCCATTTTGGGTGTAAAATTTAGGGAAAAGTCCGAAGTTAAGCAATGAATTCACTATTCTGCCGCCAAAAGTTCGGCAAAATTGGAAAAAGTTCGGCGGCCGAACAGTTAACTTTACAGCTAAACTACAGGGTTTTCTTTAAATTTGACATTGAAAATAGCATTAAACCGGCTCAATAAACATTTTCCCAGTGTCAAAATTTATCAAGAATGCCTCTAAATACCGAAAAACCGAACAAATGTCGCTTTTTGGCCGAACTGTTCGGTCGGACACTACATATTAGTAATCGTACCATTAATGTCAGACATTTTACAGACGGAATAAAAAAAATAACCGTCCAGTTAACGAAAATTCGACATTATAAAAGATCTGTAGCGGGATTCTCTAACTTAATAACGACAAATTCGGTAGTGAAGTTGTCAATTTACTATGAAAACTTGTCAAACTTGTCTGAAAGACCTTAAGAGCGGTGATATAGACAAGCATTTAAAAAACGGTGCCGAAATGGGAGGTCGCGATTCCTGGGGTCCGTGGCCGCACCCAATTGGTCTTCGAAAGTACTTTAAAAAAATTTTTTTTAAATTATAAGTTTTTAATTCAAAATTTATGAATGGAATGTAAAAAATCAGCTTTCTATCATTACCGAGTTAAAAAGTTACACTCAGATAAAAAAGTTAGTAAAAAAGTTTGTAAACAGTTTCCAATCGAACTTTACTATCTTTATACTGATTTTTAGTACAATATTTTTTTTAGTAATCATTTTTGCTATTCTCTTATTACAAATTACGGATTTTTTTACTAATTCTCGCTGCTAATTTTAGCAAACCATTTTACTAATTTTTCAAAACCGATTGCTAAATTTAGCAGAAAAATATACTAATTTAATTTTTTTTTTATTTTTTACAATTCTTGTTTAGTTTATATTTGTTACTATTGATATATTCTTAGTTTGGAAATAACACTCAGAAAATTTTATTGTATCTTCAATGCATAAAAAGGTCATAACTGGAGAACCGTTTGCAATTTTGACTCCAAATTTCAAGTACGATGAGTAATTATTAGTGTTTCCAATTATTCGACATAGGCGGTTAACCGGTTAATGCATTATTCGAAAAATCACTAAAATGGATTAACCGGTTATTCGAGAAAATTGGCGGTTAATCGATTAATCGTTTAATGCTAAATTAATGTATTTCATTAACTTTTTATTAATTAAAACACAAAAAGCTGACTCTTTTCATTAAAAATTAACGTCATATATGAATACGATGTATTTAATAAAAAAGTTTTCATATTCGAAGGTTGAAAATCTGGATCTGAGATTTTTTTAAAAAAAAGGTCTGTAAAAATGTTGCTAAATCTACTAAAATTTCGTTGAAGATGGCAGAAAGAACTGCTGAAACTAACAAAATATTAGTAAGTTAAGAACAGCAAAACTAAAACTGTTACATATCGATTACTTAACGTAGATTTTTTATTTATAA
This sequence comes from Leucophora obtusa, assembly GCA_949987735.1. Lineage (NCBI taxonomy): Eukaryota > Metazoa > Arthropoda > Insecta > Diptera > Anthomyiidae > Leucophora > Leucophora obtusa. The sequence goes on from OX465295.1 coordinate 9,423,002, forward strand.
AAAAATTTAAAAATCTGAAAAGCTTAGATACAAAATTTCTTTTGATTTTTAATCTCAGTATTGACTATAAAATTTAATATTGCATTTAACTCAGACCCAACTAGCTTGCAAAAATGTATTCATTTTATAAAATGAGAATTTGTAGTTAATAATTCTCATTTAAAGCGGGAGTGGCAATCCTTGCTCGGATAAATTCGAAGATTCGAATACATCCGAATCGTTCCGGCACGTAGTCCGATTGCCGTGGGAACCGGGTTATACCGCCCATACTCGGTCGTCAGAGCCTCGTCAGCGTTAACAGGGGACACCATGTCCAAGGTGGACTGTTGGTGAGGTTGGCATTTGGAAATAATTTCCCTTGACCTATTAAAATTTCCTGGTGTCAATTCATATTTTATGAAATATAATTTTGCTAAAAGTATAACTGAAATTTTTTATCTAAATAAACCTATTAGTATTGAAAATATTTATAATTTTAAGAGAAAACATCACATCTCACAATCGTGTTTGCTGGGTCTGAAAGGGTTAAAGAAATGCTATACCTAAAGTTTTTTTAAATTTTAATAAAATTCTTCCTACAGCTATGAAATTTTCATTAAAGGCATCGATAAAAAAAATTGAGTTCTCTTTTAGATTAATTTCAGTGAATTGAGAATACCAATTTACTTTGTTTCTCAGTATCTTTTTCGTCACTAGAGGCCATTAACAGTAAAAAAATAATCTAAAGTTTGAGCGTACTTACTCTGACAGAATTTTATCTAAACAAAATTTTCAATAAGCTAATGAAGTTTTTTTCAAAAGGTAAATGCCAAGTTTATTAAATTGTATGAAAAAGCTTCACAATTTTTATGAATCTCTTTCTAAAAAAACTTTTTTGGGTGTATGACATTTTTAATAAATAATATGAAATTTTTCATAAAATTTTATGAAAAATTGCATCAATTCAATTAAAAGTTTCAATAGACGAATTCCAGCGAAACTTAATTGAATCAGTGTATAAATTCATCAATAGCATATAGACAATTCACTGAGTGTGCAGTTACAGAAGTCAAATTCTATATAAAATAAAATTTTTTAACTTTAGGTTATTTGTTTTAATTCGAATTTAAATTCATTGAAACGGGTTCGGGTTCAATGTTGCTCTAGTGGAACATGTTTTAGAATTGATGTGGTTTTGAACCGATGTGTATATACACTTTCTTAGAATTAACATGTTAATTGTGTAACAGTTTTAAAACAAATGCAGACTTGTCTTAAAGGACATAGAGATATAATTTATATTAGTTTAAATTTTTAAAAGAATTGAAACAGTAATGCAAAATTGTCTATTTTATTTCATAAAGCATCCTCCAGCCAGTCGTGTATTTCGTGTGTTTTGTGAAGTTTTAAAAAACACCTTCATTTTGGCCTTTTGCTATGTTCTTAAGGCTTTTTTACTTTGATACATATTTTTTTTAAAACATTTTCGAAAAAGGTATTTAAAGGCTTAAGGACCTATTTCACACGATTTTTAAAGAATTTGATGCTATTTTAGTTAGTATTTGTTTTTTCTAAGCTTTTCTGGCAATTTTGTAGCCCAGATTAAGAAAATTGTGAAGTTTTGGGAAAAAATTAAGGAAAAATTCCATATTAAAAATGTAACCGGTTAATCGACCAATTTTAACCGATTATTCGGGTCGAATAGTTCTTTGAGTTTTAAATTATTTGTTTCGACATTAACCGATATAGAGGCGATTAATCGAGGAATCGGTTAATCGATTAACCAAATTGGAAACACTAGTAATTATACAAAATTGTTACAAACCAAAGAAAAAAAATTTTTTTTTAGATTTTACAGTTTTTGTTTTTTTTAGTACACTTTTTTGCTAATTACAGCATATTGATTTTAAATTACAGTTTACAACAGTTTACTGAAATTTAGTAGCTGCAACTAATTATTTATACTAATTTCATTGTACTAAAATTATGATATTTAGTAAGTTTTTTAACTGATTTTAGCAAATCGATTTTGAATTGCAGTTTACATAAATTTTACTAAAATTTAGTAGCGGCTACTAATTTTTTATACTAATTTTGTTGTACTATAGATCAGCAGACATGTGTTGCTAAAATTAGCAAAAAATACCGCTGGCCTCAAAACAGTTAAATTTCCCGTAATAACAGCAAAATTTTCAGAAGCCATTACAGACTTTTTTGGTTGATTGTAGGTGTTATAAAATGCAAACATATCTTTTTTTTATATATAGTCTAAATACAATTTGATTCGAAAAATGGTGGATCGCATTGTATTTAGATCTATGTACCTTGGATCGAATATGATGGAATACGATTGCAAAAATTAGTTCATCTAATTATACGAGGGGTACTATTTATACTTCGGGAATAGCAAAAAATAAAATTTTTAAATGAAAATGGCTTTATTGTTTTTCAAAATATTATCCTTGATGATCAATACACTTTTGCATTCGTTCAAACCATTTTTAATCACTCCCTTACGACGCGAGCCTTTTTGGAGCGATTGATAAATTATGGGGTATCCAACGATAGCAAATTTTTTTTCAACTAAGTTTTCATGCAAAATCGAATGTATTAAAGTGGAACTAGTGCGCAAGGATGCCTCTATCTCACGATATGTCACATGACGATCTTGCATTATCAGTTCATGCACTGCATCGATGTTTTGTGATTGAATTCACTATACCAGCGATATACTGTGGTTTTTGATGCTGCTTTATCGCTATAAATAAACTGAGTTCATCGACACATTCTTGTTGAGATAATCCACGTCGAAAGTTGTAAAAAATAATCTAACGAAAACCTTCTTTTGAAATTTCCATTTTTTGCCCAAATTGATTTTCTTAACTTACTGTAAACGAAACAAATAGCACTTGTACATCAAAACCTTGTGAGTACGTTTATGCTAAAAAAATGTCATTTTATTATGGATTTTAGCTATTGACATTAGTGTTGCCAGTTCCCGAAATATAAATAGTACCCCTCGTATAAATTAGATTTACATAATACATACATTAAATTTACATTTTATTTGATAGGATAAGACAAAAATAATTTGTTCATATTGCATTAAATTGTCCATTCTAATGAATTTTTTTTTTATTACAGATGCTTTTTTACGTCTGAGTCGTCAAATTTTTATGTCTGATTCTGAAGATGATGATGATGATAATGAAGATCAAAATCAAAATGATTTGAGTAATATCAATGAACAACAAACGAATAAAAAACCAAATGGTGTTAATAAGTCTACAAAAGTAAATTCTCAAAATAACAACACTACGAATGAATCGCGCACAAATTCAAGGTCTCTTAGATCTAATCAAAGACCTAGAAATTCTGCAGCTTTAAATGTGATCAATACAAATGAAACAACAATACTACCTCAACGGAATCATCCTACAACTATTGAATACACTTTAGCTAATAATGATTATCACAATAGTACTAGAACCACGAGGAGAAAAGCTACAAATGCGTCGAGTAGTACATCTAATAAAAATTCGAAAAAAAGGCATTGTTCAGATAAAAGAGACAACTCTGTAAAGACAAGAGACTTAAAAATAACTAATAATTGCAATACTTTATATGCAGATACATCATCGTCGTCATCGTCACTAAGCAGTGATATTTCTCCTCAATCTTTCAAAAAGCATCAACAAAAGAATACATCACCATCTTCGTCGGTATCCTCAAGCTCATCTCCTTTAAAAAAGCGCAAAATGTGCATTAGTGATTATATAAATGTGCGTCGGAATTTAAACAACGATGCTGATAATGATATTGAGGAAAATAATAATGAAACAAATAATAATGATATATTTGCTGTAGAAGATAATAATAATCACAACAACACAATTGGCCAACTGACACCACAAAGACCCCAGTTGAATACGACTACTAATTATGAATATTCCTCATCGTTATCTCTACACAACAACAACAATAATAATAATAATAATAATAACTCCTTTATGATGTTTACACCCGATAGTGGTGTTAGTTTAAATAATTCAACAACACCCAGTACTATAGATCGTAATGATCATTTACATGCTTCCACTTCTTCCTCCAATTCAAGAATTGTTGCTACGCACTTGTCACCCTGTTATGAAAACAACAATTGTAATGTAGAAAAGGAAGATGATGAAGGTGTAGTCGTTATTAATAATCGTAAAACGAATTTAAAAAAATTTCAACAAAAAGTAGATCGGGTTCGTCGTAACTATAGAAAACAATTTGTTGATGATACCGAAAGTGATTAAATATTATTATTACTATTATTATTCATTATAATTAAGCCTTAGGGACACTTCCTGCATACAATATCATATATATTTAGATTACATAAATAGGAGATATTAAAATACATAGTGTAACAGATATTTTAAGGCCTCAACCAAGGAACATATAAACCAGGAAGTACAAATTGACTGTTGGGCGGAGCGAACCATTTTATGCGGCCAAGACGCAATTCGTTAAAGGTTGTTGAAAAATCTATCTCGCGAACGATACGGAAAAAATTGAAAACAATGAAGGAGGCGTTCGCGATCCTTTATACGAGGGTCGCGAATGCCTATAGTTTTTACAACAAGCGAACGCGAATAGAGGCTTAGCCGCCTACAATCAACTGTTCGCCTCATCTATCATTTTGTATTTTCTCTTTTATACATATGTTTCCTGCCTCAACTAAATCTCTCTGCTATAGAAAATATTTAAAATAATTAAGATTTGGAAAGCGGATTTCAGCACTTCAGTATAAAATATTTTAGAACAAAAAATATATAATGAAACATTTATTTATTCTTGTTCCAGGAAAATTATTTTCTTATTAAGAAATTACATAATCGTGGTATTTATGAAGTCCGTACTAGAATTGGATTGGAAATCAAATTGGATTGTGTAAACAGGTTTATAAAAATTAACGGAAATTGCATAACACTGACGTCATAAAATTTTTTAAGTATTTATGTTTCAGAAAATTTAATAAATATCTGTAACAAAAAAGTTGGCTGTCAAAATTTGTTATTTAAAAAAAATTCTTTTAGTCGGATCGGAAATTTCCCCATCAAATCCTTAGGGTGGGTTTATATAACTCAACAATCGTTTATAGAACTCAACAATCCGTTTTCTCACGGAAATTTCCGATTTTGGATTCTATAAATCCTTTCAGCGGATTTTATGAGGAAATTTCCAATCCAATTAAAATAGTTTTTTACTTAATTAATTAATTTTAATAAAAAAAAATTAAGTGTTATATATTTATTATATGTTCTTAATTAATAGCTTAAAACTTACATATATTAGCAGTTTTATGACGTCGTTGAAAGCCATTTCCGCTAATTTTTATAAGCCCATTTACAAAACGGATACCACAAATAAGAACTTTTTTCAAAAACTGTGCAAATTTTCTCCATCAGGATATTCTCCTAACAAATACTTCACAGAGTTTTTGCTTTCAAAATATTCTAAATTTTCGGAAATGAGAAAACGATCGTTTCGGGGATTTTCCAGTTCCCCATCATCAGTTCTCTTTTGAAAGTGGGACTTTGGTGCAATTATACATATACATATAAATTTCATATTAAACATGATCTGCTGCACAAACTAGATAAGAAGAATAGCAAAAAATATAGAAATAAATATGTTTTCGAAGTTTTTTGCAAGCATAACCAGCAGTAGAAATATTTTGAAAGTTTTGTTGCTATTCTGTATGTTATCACCAGGGCAGCGACTTTCATGCAAATTCATGTTTGTAGTCATTAATACAAAAATGATTTAAACCAAATACTTTTCCGAATCAAAGAATTTGCAACAAAATGGCATCGATTTGTTGTTGCATATTTTCGCAGATTTTGTTATAAATGCATATTTTTGTATATTTTGCTTCTAAGTGCATATTTTTTGCATATTTTATGATTTTTATTGCATATTATTCATTATGCAATAAAAATCATAATATAATATTTTCTTCATATTTTTTTTTAACTAAGAGTAAGATTTAACGAAAAATATAGAAAAAGAAGAATTTGCAAATCTTAACGCAGCACTTAACTAGAAGGAAAATATTCAAGTTGTCATCTACTTAGACATTTATATTGGATTTAATTTTTAATCAAACGCTCGAATAATAAATATTAATTTTAAAAATCGATAAATTTAAAGTGCATTTTTTTGGTTTTAAGCGTTTATTTTTGGATTTTAAGTGCATATTTTTGGGTTTTAAGTGCATATTTTTGGATTTTTAGTGCATATTTCCATTTAAGTGCATATTTTGCATATTTTACTGCATACTTTAAGCGCATATTTTCGATTTTTAAGTGCATGAAAGTCGCTGCCCTGGGTATCACTATTAGTTGTTTCTTCTTTGTTTTTTTCCGACAAATACAGTTGTGGCCAACCATTTAAGTCAATTCAAGTTTTTTCTAATTTTATTGTTGTTGTTGCCTTTATTTTTAAAGATCAAAATAGTGGCTAAATTCGCCACGAAAGGCAAGGAGATGGTTCAGAAAATTGTACAGCATTTTAACGTAATGTTTGTTTTTTCATTTTGTCACTTGTTTTAAGTGGGCGTGGCTTTTAACGAAAAATTAGCGATATCAACCTTTTATCAAATTACATAGTAAAATTTAGGCAGTACTGATCGGTTCTGTACAAACTGTATATTTTTTGAAATCCTATAAAATTTCCTTAAGTCTTGCATTATTTTTATCTACAAATAGTCGCCAGACTTAAAATTGCAGCACTTTAAACATGACCAATTTTTTCTTTGTTTTTAGCGATTTTTAATAAAGTTAACAGCACTGAAATTTTAAAGTGAATAGTTTTATGCTTTTCTTACCACAATATAACAAATCAGTCAAGATTTTTTTACGTCATAGTAAAAAGCATTTCATGTTAAAATTTCAGTGTTGTTAACTTTCTTTTAAAATCGCTAAAAACAAAGAAAAATTTGGTCATGTTTAAAGTGCTGCAATTTTAAGCCTGGCGATTATTTGTAGATATAAATGGAATTTGACATTTGTAACTACAAGTTAGCTCAAACTTTAGGTTAATTTGTTTATTGTTAATGGCCGTTAGAGTTATTGTATTGTGGAGTCAAAAATTATTTAATTATTCACTCTATTTTGGAGCTTCTTTTTCAAAAATAAAATAATGTTTTAGGAAAACAAGCGCTAGAAAGTCACTACACTCAAAAAAATAAGTTAGTAGAAAAATTAGAAAAACGTCTGTATATCAAGTGTACTAGTTTTCAGCAATTTTTTTGCTGAAATTCCGTTTTCAGCAAAACTTTTAGTTATATTTTTTTAGCACTAAACTAATTTTGAACTAATGTTTTACTAATTTATTTTGCTACAAAAATTGTGCTTATAACCACGCATTCATAGCGTGGACGACAACCAGATAGACAAGATGTAGATGTCGCAGCTTGTCTGGAAACGGAAATGACAAAAAAAGAAAAACAACTCTACACATATTCTATATTTAAATTTTCAGCAAATAAATTAACTAAAGTAAAATTTCGCTACAAGTTTTTTGAGTTTTTTTCAGTCTACTAACTTTTGCTGAAGATTACTATTTTTTTGGTAAAAATCAGCTTGCTGATTTTCAGCAAACCTTTTGCTGATTTTCAGCAAACCTTTTGCTGAAATTACCAACTTTTTTGCAAGCACGCTCCTGACTAAAAATTTGCTGACACAGCAACATTTTTTGCTGACTTTACTGACTTTTTTTTGAGTGTATTTCAAGCGGTGATAAAGCGTCCAAATTTAGTGGTTTGCCAGTACTTCTTTTTGTAAGACCGCGGTCTACTTGTGCTTCTTTTTTGTTACCACACATAATTTCTACCTGGGAAGTGACAAAATGAAAAAACAAACATTAGGGTAGAGGGGGATCCTTCGCCAGTGGGGCACATACACTAATCCCATTTTTCTCCGATGTTAAGGGAGATAAAAAATTGGAAAAAATATATTTTGTGCATTTTTCAATTGCCTTTCCTTGACATCCACTTTGACGAATTTATATCACATGAGGTCGCAGATAGACGTGGTTTTGTGTTTTTTGGGGTGTCAAAAAAATGATTGAAAGCAACTACATTTTGCAATAACTTCCTCAAATCGTGTGATAAAAAAATAATTTTTCATTATGTAAGACCTATGATCCTAAGCTTTCAGAAAATAATAACTTGATTTTAATAAATGCTTAAAAAGTGTGAAAAAATATTAATTTTATGTTAGTGCCTGCCTCTGGGGCACAATCACCAGATGGCCCCTGGAGCTACGAACAGTTGGTGATTCCCTGCCTAAAATGCTCTATAAGACTTTTCTATATGTTTAAAATATGTTCAATAATAAATTAGTACAATCGTGTTCATTCTTAAATTTATATTTATTATTCAGTTTTTTGTAATTTTGAAGAATCATTATATTATAGTTTTAAATAATTTTTTTTTAATGTAGTGGAGATTTATTGATTAAAAAGAATCATATACTTTAAAGAACTTATTCTAAATTATTTATTTCAGTCATTAAAACATTGACTTTGCCGTATTAACAAAATTGTATCTAGCTCTTTTGGCGAAAATCCCCCAGGTTTGGGGCAGTTACGCCGATTTGAGTTACTTTGGAAATCATAAAAAAAGTAATAGAAAATATGCAAATAATTAGAATAAAAATCATAGAAATTAAAGCCAAGATATGTAGATCTCCAATTTGAAAGTAATTTTTGAAAAATAATTAGGGGTTAAAAAATGACAGTGCTTTGAAAAAAAAGTGGCGAAGGATCCCCCCTCTACCCTACGTTAAAATTCTGTACAATTTTCTGAACCATCTCCTTGCCTTTCGTGGCGAATTTAGCCACTATTTTGATCTTTAAAAATAAAGGCAACAACAATAAAATTATAAAAAACTTGAATTGACTTAAATGGTTGGCCACAACTGTAGATATTTTCTTAGCAGTAGCGACGATAAGTTTTTCCAAATTTTATTTTTAAATAAAAAAAAAATGGTTTTTTCGACCTTTAATTCTACAATGAAAAATTTATTTATTCTTATAACAAATTATTTATTCTATAAATATATATTTCATTGTTGAATTAAAGGTTAAAAAAACTATTTTTATTTTTAAATTTAAAAATAAAAATTGGACAAAATATGTCACCAAAAAATATATTTTATGAGTGACACATATGAAACTGTTTTTACTATCTACATCTATGCAGTTTTTTTTTTACCATTTACCGAATAATTTTAAAATCCATGAAATGTTTCTCAACCCACTTTTTTGCTGTTCGAAATTTTAAGCACGGGATATCTTTGAAATGAATCATGTTATAACACCAATTTAAATACGACAGACATTTTAAGTTATTGTCTATTTCTATAAATAATAACATTTTAGTAATTATTCTTCCAAGGTTGCCAAATATAAAAAAAAAACTTTTTAAGAATTTTCTCAAAACAAAACAAATTTTAAATATACTTACCTAAACGTATGAGTAATATAACATTTTAAAGTACAGTAATAATTTCTACGAGTAGTACGAATGTTGGAACTGTATATTGTAAATCTTAATATTGGATAGCCTTCTGCCACTATTTTTGTTTTAAAACGTTCTTAAAAGCAACAAAGACAGTAAAAATAATTACAAGAACTCAAAAATTTAATTTATTTAGCATTTTATAGTTAAGAAAAAAACTTTTAAGCTAAAAATGATCATAACATTATTTTTATTTAAATTAATATTTTTTTATATATTTATTTTTTATGCATTTATTTGAAGATACCTCATAGAAATAAACCTGTACAAACAGCATAAAAAACTATTATAAATTAGTTAAAAAGGGCCCTGCTGCTGATATCAGCAGAATATGAGTGCTGCGATATTCATGAGCAAAATTTAGGCACTGCATATCCGCTGAATAAGGTTTTCTTATCCATAACACTTTTTAACTAAACGACAGGTGTCATTTTGACAACAGGTGTTGCAATCGATAAAAGTTAGTTTGGTTACTTATGGGCAAAACATCAGAGTTTATACTGATCCCCACTTTAAATAAATGAGAATTCTGTATTCTCCGAAGTATAAAAAGTAACAAAAAAAAACCAAAACAAAATTATATCAAACTAATATGATGTGTAAGTAGGCCAGCAATGCCAGCCAATACATACACAGAGACTATTAATTATAGAAATAGAAAATCAAAATTTACACTACTCACCGGTAGGGGGCGCTGAAATTTAGTATCACTTGAGCAACTATTTAATATCACTTTAGTATCAGCTGAGCCTATATTTAAAAACTCAAAAATTGCTGAAACCGAAAACAGCTGTCTATTCTGTTTGCCAGAACAAAATTTTGAAAAACTAATATGCACGGTTTTTATTTAAATAAATAAAAAATAAAAACATCGAAGTAGAGGCTAAATAATTTCTGCCCTCACCAATTTGTGAATAAAGTTCGAACAAACAAGTTTTGTTTTTCATTGAATGAAAGCAAAATATTCAATTTGAAATTATTCCCTTCTAAAATTCTTTTAAGTGTTCTGTACGTATTTCTTTTTCAATTTCAATTTTGCATAAAGCTTAGTATTACAAATATATTTATTTTTTTCAAAAACAGGGTTGGTAAAATTTTAGTTAGACAGAGGATATCCAAAAGACTTTTGAATAGATTCGCAAACATCCAGTGAATAAGAGTAAAATATATTCTAGTTGTGAACTCGTTGTCTGTAGCTTACATCGAGGGCGTAACTAAAACTTATGAATACCGCTGTAGTAAGATAAAAGCAACAAGAAGAAATCTGTTAAATCTACAAAATTTTAGTTATATTTTAATTAATTGCCAATGGCAAATTATCCTGCTAAAATCAGGAAACAAAATGCTGAATATTAGTAGGCAAACAACAGCAACAAAAACTTTTATATCTACGAAATTTTAGTTATATATAAATAAAATTTAATCCACTAAAATCAACAGAAATATTTGCTGAAAAATAACAGAGTGCTGATTTCAGAAGGTTAAATTGTTATTCACATTTTGTATGTAAAAACTACTGCAAAAGCATTTAAAAGCATATGAAATTATACTTTAAAACAGGACCTTTAACATTGCATTAATCGAACTTACATCTTCTTTTGTTTTTGACTGTTATTAAAATGAACCACAAATTAGTCAAGACAACTAAAAAAATTACTTGCATTCATTTTTTGGGTTCATTTTCTGAAAAAATAAAACGACTAAATAAAATTATTCTTGCAAATTCGCAGTATTTTTTTTCGTTTTTTTATTGCCTTACGCATGTAGTCAGAATTTACATTTCTACAAATGAATGTTACTTTTCTTTAAAGCACCGTAAGTTGTTTCCATTTCACGTGAAAAAACTGTTATACTCCGTATAAAAAAAATTATTTTTCACGATAATAAGTTTCACGTGAATATTGTGTAAGTTCGTTTTTACGCAAATTTTTGTACATTAAATGCTGTTAATTTTCTTTGGAAAAGGTGACATTTTGTGTTTTTTCTGATTGTATCTTTGTTATAAAATTAAAAAATTGTTAATTTTAAAAATTAAATTGCAATTTGAGGCCTTTAAAGTTCGATTGAAATTTTTCCAGGTGAAAACAACTTACGGTGCAGAAAAAACAAAACTGAAATACTACTTAAACAACTAACAAATTCTGATAGCAAGTGTCCTGAGTGTTGTCTACTAATATTCGCCAAATTTTTTTGTTTTTTTCAGCAAGGTACATTTCGTAAATTTAACAGATTTATTTTCTGTTTTTATTTTACAAATGTTTAGCAAACAAATCCTGCTGATTTTAGCAGTTTTTCCGCAGGGCCATTTTGACTAATTTTTAGTAACTTTAGCTAAAAAATGTACAGACTTTTTCTATTAGTTTGTAAAGAAAAAGACGATTTTAGCTGTCAGTAACGACAAAATGCAAAAAGGTACCATTATAACAATTTCATCATTGCTGAAATGTTCTTTTCAAAATTTCGTAAATAACTTTTCAAACGAAAAAATGTTTAAAAAGCAACGACCATATGGGCTAAAGATAATCCAATCCTCTCTCAAACCGAAAAACGTTCTCAAAGTTTATATGCCAACAGGTTTTACGAGAAACAATTTTTAGTGGTTTTTTAATGTATATTTTTTCATATAAATAATCAAAATTTTGCGCTAACTATACAAAACTAATGAAGAAAATATACAAGGTGGCGCAAAAGTCATCACCCTATCGGAAGATGCTATAATTTTTGCAATTGGCGGTAGATGTCAGTTCTGCTTTGACATTTGTGAACTAAATAGATAAAAAATCATCATGAGCGACGAGGCCCATTTCCATCTCTGTGGATACGTGAATTTACAGAATTATCGCTTCTGGGGCACCGGAAATCCGCGTGTAACTCGTTTAGGTGATTTGCACTGGCCTGCAAGATTGCCCGATTTAACCATTCTAGACTTCTTTTTGTGGGGTTTCTTAAAGTCACGAGTCTATTAAAGACGTGCACTTGTATATCTTAAAGTTTTGCCAAAACAAATATACCATATACATACATACATATCTGTTACACTCAAAAAAAAAAAAAAAAGTCAGTAAAGTCAGCAAAAAATGTTGCTGTGTCAGCAAATTTTTAGTCAGGAGCGTGCTTGCTAAAAAGTTGGTAATTTCAGCTAAAGGTTTGCTAAAAATCAGCAAGCTGATTTTTACCAAAAAAAAAAAAAATAGTGATATCAGCAAAAATTTTGCTAACACTTAGCCGATTGCAAAAAATAAAAATCCTTGCTAAAATCACTAAACTTTTCTCTGAACATTAGTAAACTGAAAAAAAACTCAAAAAATTTGTGGAGAAATTTTATTTAAGTTAATTTAATTTAAATATAGAAATTGTGTAGAGTTGTTTTTTTTTTTTTAATTATCATTTCCGGTGTCTACTACATCCAGACAAGCTGCGACATCTACATCTTGTATATCTGTTCCACGTCGTCCACGCTATAAATGCAGTTATCAGCACAATTTTTGTAGCAAAAGAAATTAGTAAAACATTAGTTCAAAACTGATTTAATTCTAAAAAATATAACTAAAATTGTTGCTGAAAACGGAATTTCAGCAAAAAAATTGCTGAAAACTAGTACACTTGATATACAAGACGTTTTGCTAATTTCTCTACTAACTTATTTTTTTGAGTGTACTATAAGTATAAATAAGAGAAGAAGTGTAACTGATATTGTTTGGTTTTGTTGCAACGCACTCACTCTATTCATAAAAACAATACCAGTTATTTCTTGTTTTGCATTGAGTGAGGCATTTATTTGTTTCTTGTTCTCAAATACCTATTGTACCCAGTGTTGCCATATAGTCAGTTTTAACTGTTTTTTGCAGCTTTTTGGGATGCCTAACAGTTTTCCAGTTTTTTCATGTAAAAAATAGTTTTTTTAAATTCATGGATTTTTTTTACAGTTTTTTATATTAAATCGGCACATTTGTTTCATTTACAATTTTTTTTTTATTTTTTTAATTAAAATTTAAGAATTAAAATATAAAAGTCCCAGTGTAGAAAATCATTACCAGATATGTGGTTATGTAACTACATACTTGGTAATGGTAACTAGTTACTTTTGTTATTACATTTCTTATTACCTGTATATGGCGATGTCGCGAAAAATAATGAGTTGTCGTTACACACCAGCATACGAAAAATCAAAAAATATATCGTTACCTATGTGCTTACCAGTACTGATAAAAGTAATGAGTCTAAAAATAGATTTTCAAAAAAATAAATTATATAAAAAAAAATATTTTTTATTGTATTTTTTTTTTAAATAAAATTTTCTGTTGCGGGAATCGAACCTGGGTCTACAGATTGCCAGTCAACAGCTCTACCATCTGAGCTATATCGACATGTAATATTTACTAGATAAAAACATAATTGACCTGCTGCACACAAGTAAGCTTACTCGCCAACATACAAAAAATTATAAAAAAATATGTGGTTACATATATCCTTACCAGTGTTTAAAAAATATTGAGTCTAAAAATAGATTTCAAAAAATTTTCAAAAAAATCTAAAAAATTATTTTCTATTTGAAATAATGATAAAAATAAGTCATTATCAGTAACTCATTATTATATGTTTTAAAATAATGCATTAGGTAAGAGGGTGTCATTACTGGTACTCCAAAAAATAATGATATGTCATTACCGTTTCTACACTGGGGTGCTTATGCATAATAATTTGAAAACTTTATAACACGATTATAAAATGAATTTTGTATAAAATATTTGTTTTATAAGCCATTTACAAACTTAGAAAGTGGTTGTGCATATGACCCAAAAATTAAAATAAAACTTTCAAATTGTCATAAATTAGGTACAAATCGAAACATAAATAAATTTAAAAATACCAATATAATACTACAAAATATGCTTACTGGAAAAACGAATCATTTTTATAACAAATTTCATCAAAAATTAGCATGGAATAAAATTGGCTAAGCCATATCTGACAAGTCATAGACCCGACGGACATTTTTTAGCCGAACTTTTAAGATCATTTAGAAATTTATATTTTTTGAAAAAATTAAAACAATGTCTCATCGAGAAAGGCCAAAATTGATTTTTTATTTTTTTTAATTAAATATTTGCCAATTTTGAATAACAATTTCCTACTATTTTTTCAATTTTGATCAAGGCCAATTCCAAAAACGTAATTTTTTCAAACAAACAATTCCCGACATAACAATCCTCAATCAAATGAATATCAATTTTATGTGGAATGCAAATCAATAAAGAATATTTTGAAGTACAACATTGACCAGTAAAAAAAAGTTTTATTAGGAGGCTATGCAAAAAGTCGATTACTATAAATGCCAAAGGCAATTAAACTATTAAAATCTCGATATTTTGAAAATTGATATCCTGGGATAATATTTTAGTCCCAAGGATACTTCGGGATCCCAGAATTTCTTCTGATTTTTAAAAATTCTTCGAAGAACAGTTTTTCTATAAAGAAACAGTTTTTATTTACAGTTTTTCTAAAAAAAATATAAGGTAACACTGATTGTAGACTTTTTTGCGAGAAATTTGCATTATCTCAGCAATTTCCGCTACTTTTTTTCTATCTTCATACATTTTCCATATGATCCGTCTTTCCTCACGTAGTATGTTTTCCTGATCCCATTTAAAAAAATTTTTAACTTTTTATATTTATTTTTGAACTTCGAAAAATATTTTTTGCTTTGAATTAAATCTACACGACTACTGCCTATTTTAAGTAAATTGTACCATTTATATGTCCACTTTAAATCAGCATTGTTAACGCAAAAATGTTTTCATGGAAGAATTCAAACTTACAGTCCCAGCCAAAATTAGGTTTCAGAAGTCGAATTTCGCTTGGAAGAATAAACCAGTAAAATAACAAACAAACTTGATTTTTCGCATGAATTATTCAAAAACTTAATAATGTTTACCAAATTTTCAAATTTTTCTGCAGTCTGCATAGTTTACTCGAATAACATACTTAATTTCTAATTTTCAAGAAATATCGACGGTCGATTGTCGCTGAATTTAAATTATTAAATTAAATTAATATAACGAATCAGCTGTTTCGAAACCACAAGAAGAAATGTATACGAATGTTTATTAACACGTAAATTTAAACGTACTTGCCGGATCATTCTATTGAAATCAGAAGTTTCTATCCGTCATCGAAACAGCTGAATGATTTTAGTCGGAAAAATATAAAATGAATAAAGAAAATTGATTCAAACAACAAATAAGGAATACACATTAACAAATAAACGGAAAAATTTAGAATAAAATAAAAAAAAAACACGAAATAGTAATGTCGTTTACGGTTTTCTATAAGTGCACTTTTCAGCTACGGCACGTTACAGTTACAGCACATTTACGTTTACGGTCCCATAATCCGCTCTTTTTGTACGCTGCCAATAAATATATTGTGAAAATTTCGAACAAATCGACCCCACGTCTTCCTTCGCCCTATTTTTTCACTAATTTTATTTAAATTAAATACAATTTTTTCTTTTAATTGAATTTTATTCATTTTTTAATACAAATTTCACAACAAATTTAATCTTTAGTCACTTGATTATTTGTTTCACCGACAATTATTTGAAAATATTTGTGGTACAATCAGTGTTACCACCCAAGTAAAAAAAATTGATATGGAGCCATATGAAATTATATTTAATTATATATAATCTTTTATGTAATTAGATATAATTATATCCGAAAAATGAGAACGTCTTATTGTATCATATTGTATCGAATTGTATACAATTGTATACAATTTGGTACAATTTGATACAATTTAATGCAATTCGATACAATTGTATCCGAATTTTGTCCTCATCCAATTACATCAAATTATATCTTTTTGTATAAAATTATATAAAAGTTATAAAAGTGGACATAGGTTGATACAATTATATCTAAATATTAACCTTATACTTTACATAGGACCATATCTAACAATATACATACAAAAATAATTTTTTTAAATAAAAAAAATTTTTCAATTGCTTGTAATTGTAATTGTTCTTTTTTGAATCTGAGTGCTATGGTAAATCCAATTGAAAAATTGTTCAAAAGTTGCGTTTTTAGTGAATTTTCAGCAAATTCGACTTAGTTTCGACTACGACTACGAACCTCGTAATAAGGCCGAATATGTAATTATAGATGAGTTTTTTTTCAATTACAATTACATGTAATTGTGTAATTGCATGTGTAATTAATTACAAAATGTAATGATTAACCTCAGGCCTGCTGGAGATCTTATAATTTCGATAAATCTTCCATTACTTTTATCCAGATTTATCATGACAGTGCAATAAACATGAAAAAAATTTTCTTTTAATTTAGTAATTTTAAAATAAAGTTAACAACACTGAAATTTTAAAGTTAATAGGATTATGATATACAACCAAGATATAAGAAATCAGTCAAGTGTACGTTATAGTATAGAGAATTTCGTATTAAAGGCAATTTTTACTCATGCTCAAAAAAAAAACCAAAAAAAAAAAAAAAACAAATTACTCACGCACGAGCATTTCGTTTTTTACAGTAAAAATTACTAAAAACATATGATGAAAAAAATAAACTCACACACGAATCAATCACGGGTTATTCTTACTCACGCTCACGCACGAATCACTTAAGTATAGTAATTATTACTCACGATCACGTGTGAATAACGTGACTCACGAACATTTCGTGTCACGCGCCAATCCCTAGTAATTACTAAATCTAAAACTAGTTCAAAATCATTGATAACATGGAACCAAATATAATACAATACGGTTTTATATGGACCTTATATATTTTTATATAAAATCACTTTGAAAAAATTGCCTATGTGGGATGATATATCATTATAGATGATTTTATAAAGAATGTTATAAGTTATATATGGGTTCATATTCGTCAATATATAATCATAACTAACACAAATTATAAAAGATTTCTTATATGGATCCACATAGTTTTATATTATTATGTATAGTGTCATACTAAATTATATATAAACGTACATGTAATTATGTCTTTTATATGTTACTTTATGTACTTATATATAGCACATACATATAATATAAATATAAAATCACATATGTCTCCATATTAAAACCTTTGAGGAAAAAATATCTAACATATGACTATATAAAAGTATATCTGCTTGAATTTAAAAGCATATGTGGCCATATGTAACTATAAGTTACTATATCCAATTACATAAAATAATATATGATTATATCAAAACTTTTTTACTCGGGCATATATTTTTTTAGAAAAACTGTAAATAAAAACTGTTTCTTTATAGAAAAAATGTTCTTCGAAAAATTTTTAAAAATCAGAAGAAATTCTGGGATCCCGATGTATCCTAGAGACTAAAATATTATGCCAGGGTATCAATTTTCAAAATATCGAGATTTTAATAGTTTAATTGCCTTTGGCATTTATAGTAATCGACTTTTTGCATAGCCTCCTAATAAAACTTTTTTTTAAAGAATTTTGGGCTCCTAGGCCCGAATCTAAAGTTAGAAAAAGTTCATCGAATCACCCTTCCGAGATTAACCCCTAACTTAGGATAGAATACTTTATACTACGTTCACAGTACGATAGTTAAACACGTTTATGTAAAAGTTAAACATGTCAGTTCACACTTAAAAATGAAGTGTCTAAGTTAAACATCTCGAACAGCTGTTCCTTAACAATTTAAAAAAAAATAAAAAATTTGATAAAATTTCCCAAAAAGTTATTTTTTCTTCGGCCGGAGGTAATAATAATTTTCGGCATTATCCAATGTTATAATTGCTATAAAAAGTGAAATAACACTATCCGCCGCAGTCGGAAACAAGATTTTTAAATTTTTAGTTAAGGGACAACTTCGTGGCTGTTTTTGGATTTTTCGTTCACCGGAAGCAAAGTTTAATTAATTGTTTGTTTCATATATCACTTTAACAAGAAAAAAGCACATTTTAATTGGTTTTTATTTAAATTTAGTTTATTTTATTCAATTTAAATTTTTTTATTTTTCTTGTTGTGTCTTCTTCTGCTGCAAACTTGTCATTCAATACCAATTGATATCAATTTTATCGTGTTTAACAACGTGTTTAAAAATTAAAGACGATAATTAAGCGTGTTTAAGGGTAGAAAAAATGTACTGTAAAACATCTCACTTAAATATGTTTAACGCTTAAACACGTCAAATCGTGTTAAACACGTATATGTGAACGCCGTATTACTGGTCAATGTTGTACTTCAAAATATTCTTTATTGATTTGCATTCCACATAAAATTGATATTCATTTGATTGAGTATTGTTATGTCAGGAATTGTTTGTTTGAAAAAATTACGTTTTTGGAATTGTCCTTGATCATAATTGAAAAAATAGTAGGAAATTGTTATTCAGAATTGGAAAATATTTAATTAAAAAAAATAAAAAATCTATTTTGGCCTTTCTCGATGAGACATTGTTTTAATTTTTTCAAAAAATATAAATTTCTAAATGATCTTAAAAGTTCGGCTAAAAAATGTCCGTCGGGTCTATGACTTGTCAGATATGGCTTAGCCAATTTTATTCCGTGCTAATTTTTTATGAAATTTGTTATAAAAATGATTCGTTTTTCCAGTAAGCATATTTTGTAGTATTATATTGGTATTTTTAAATTTATTTATGTTTCGATTTGTACCTAATTTATGACAATTTGAAAGTTTTATTTTAATTTTTGGGTCATATGCACAACCACTTTCTAAGTTTGTAAATGGCTTATAAAACAAATATTTTATACAAAATTCATTTTATAATCGTGTTATAAAGTTTTCAAATTATTATGCATAAGCACTTTTATATTTTAATTCTTAAATTTTAATTAAAAAAATAAAAAAAAAATTGTAAATGAAACAAATCTGCCGATTTAATATAAAAAACTGTAAAAAAAATCCATGAATTTAAAAAAACTGTTTTTTACATGAAAAAACTAGAAAACTGTTAGGCATCCCAAAAAACTGCAAAAAAACAGTTAAAACTGGCTATATGGCAACACTGTCTACAATGCAATTAATTCTTGTGTTGAGGATCCCGATATATTGACTAAGGGTAAAATTCGGAAGTCAAGGCCACGAAAAACAGATGAGCATACGGATGCAGCTATAGTACGAATGGTGAAAATTGATCCATTCAAGTCATTAAGGCGGATAGCATCGGATATTAATGAAAATTTTAACATTGAAATATCAAGCAGACTTGTCAGAAGAAGACTAAACGAGGCAAATTTGTTTAGGCGCATTTCCAGAAGAAAGGCCCTTATCCCAAAAAAAAAAAATATTTCAATACGACTAACCTTCGCCAGGAAAATCCCATTAGTTTTTGGAAAAACGTGTTATGGAGTGACGAAAGAAAAATTAACAGGATAGGACCAGATGGCAGAATCTTTGTTCGTCGTCCTAAAGGCCAAGAGTAATCCTTGGTTCACTCAGAAGACTGTAAAACATGGATGTAGCAGTATTATGGTTTGGGGTGCATTTTCTTGGCATGGCGTAGGTCTACTTATAAAAATCAATGGAAAAATGGACAAGTTTCAGTATTTAGATATTTTAAAAAACCATATGGAGCCATATGCCTTCAACCACATGTCAATAAAATGGAAATTCATGCAAGAGAATTACCCCAAACACTCCTCCAAACTAGTAAAAAAATGGTTTTGTGCGGAGAAGATTGATGTTTTGGATTGGCCAGCCCAGAGCCCTGACTTAAATCCAATAGAGAACCTGTGGAATGAAGTCAAGATTGAAATCGCCAAGAAAAATTACAAAAATATGGACGAACTGTGGTCGGCCGCACAGGAAGCTTCGTACGCCATCCCCAAAGCAAAATGCCAAAAACTTCGCAGGTGCGAAGCTGTCATCAGAAACAAAGGCCACATCACTAGATATTAACGGTAAAATATTTGTACATACCAAAAAGTTTAACAAATGCAATATTAAAACCATTTCTTCTCTTTTTTTAAAATTGTGCCATTTATGTGTCCAGCTCATTTCAATGGGTTTTTTTTCATAATGGTAATTTTTTATTTACATTAATGAATTTCAATTAAAATTTATAACAATATTAAATGTGCATAATAAACATATGGAAAACACAAAAACTTGTTGGTTGTTAATAGTATTTGCAATATAGTAGCATAAGAAAGAATTCATGGTAAAATGTGCCATTTATATGTCCATAGCTGTATATGAAATTACTAGTGCAAGGAATTCCATGCAAATGCATGTTTTTTTCGATAGCCCAAAACTAATATATCCGAATCATCAAATTTGAACAAAATGGCATCAATTTGTAGTTGCATATTTTTGCATATTTTGACTTCAAATTCATATTTGGTGCATTTTCAAGGCATATTTTGTAATTTTTAATGCATATTTAAGCATATTTTTCATTTTTGGGAGCAGTTTTTTTTGTAGAAAAATATAAAAAATTGATACATTTTCATATATTGATTGAATAAAAATATTTAATTCTTGTGATTATTTAAAAAAAAAAATAATCTTAAAAACATTATTGCCCTATGGAAAAGCTTGGGGTTACGTGCATTATTTTTGCAAAAATAATACACCTTTACTATAAAAAAGAAAAGTCGACTATTACTTTAAATTTCTTACCATACAAAATATTTAAAATGTACCTTAAAATTCTGTTTTAAATTTGAAGTTTCCATTTGTTTTTATTTTATATTTATTTAATGTTTTCAAATTTTGTTTACATTTATTTACAAATTTCCTTTTTATTTTTGAATATTTTGTTTTGATTTTCAATAAAAATAAACAAAATTTTTTAATGTATATGTTTGGCATTATTTTAAAAGTTCTATTTTAAATATTTTGTATAGTACGGTAAAAACAAAACCTTTGCTTTAAAATAAAATTGACTTTAACAGAAATATACCTTTGAAAAATATTGATAGTAAGGCTGATAGTTTTTAGTGCATATTTTCTATTTTTAAGTGCATGAAATTACTTGCCCTAGTAATTACATAGATCTTGGTAATATTTCACCAGTTTTTTTATTTTTTTAACTATCAATATTTCATTTAATAAAATGTGTAGCCTACTCTTGGGGATGTTTTTTGAAATATAAAAAAACGAGTAAAAAGGTTAAAGTCGGGCATGCCGGCATTATATGGGCACTAGATCTAAACATAGACCGATTTTAACCAAAATGAATAGGCTTCGTCCTTGAGCCGACAGGTCGGTGTACCAAATTTCATCAAAATATCTTAATATTTGCGACCTGTAGAGTGCGCTCAAGAATACATGGACAGACAGACGGACATCGACAAATCGAAACAAAAAGTGATTCTGAGTCGATCGCTATACTAAAAGGGTCTAGGTCCAATATTTTTTGGTGTTATAAACATCAGCTTAAACTTATTATACCCTCTGCACGTAGTGGTGTAGGGTATAAATACCAATACGCAGCAAGCAGTAAACTCACAATGTTCGGCGTTGTTGTCGCTCTGTACTCTATGCCAAAGTCACTTCTCAAAACATTTTAACGGGTTTTCCTAGCTTTGAAAAGTTTACTAAATGTTAAAAAAAGAATTTGTTGGCCTTTTCTCCTTATTTGCCGCTAAAACCATGGTATAACAAAACCTGGTAGATACATTAGAAATATGTATGTTCTCCCGATTACAATAAAAAAATCTCAAAAATTTACAAAAAGTATGCAAAAAACCGTAGAATGTCAAATAAAACCCCAATTCTACCTAATGACGTTACCTGTATTTTTATGCCATGGCTAAAACCATGTTTTTCATATATTGTAGCATTAAATAAATGCGTAAAATATGTATAAACGCAAAAAAAAATGTGGAAAAATATTAATCTGTTTTTTTTCATTCATTCATTTATTTGAAATAACTTGAAATAAGCTGTGTTTGTGCGGCAAGCTATCAAAGTTGGTTCATATCATTTTCATATAAATTTGACATAAACCAACGTTTAGTGACATAAAGCAATGTCAAATTTGTTTTGGATTAGCTGTGTTCGGGTACTCAACATTGGGATCCCGCGGGATCCCAATTTTACCAAAAAGCGTTTTCTTACTACACAATTGGGTAAATGAGAGCTGTCATGAGAGAGTAATATTCTTGTTCTTCTTGCACGAGAAAGCCCAGACTTTTTTTTCGTGTAAATTTGGGTAAATTGTTTTAATCAGCTGTTATATCATCAGTTGGGTGCAACTAGTTCAATTGAACTCTTCACTTATTTGAACCAAAAACCTAGTTCACAACTAATAGCTCTTTTAGTTCAATCGATCATTTCATTCATTCAGAAAATATGTTTATCATTTACAAAAATTAGTATAATAGTTGCAAAAGCCTATCGGTGATTTTACAACTCCATAAAATTACCGACAATTTTGTGAAGACGCTTGTTTAAATGTGTTAAAGAGTTAAATATGTAAATATATCGAAGCTTTTGTTTAATATTAAAATCTTTTCCAAATTTAATAAACTATGTATTCCTTTTTGTAAATAGAAATGCCTAAAAAGGAAATGTTTATTAAATTTTTGACTTAAAAAGGGTTTAACTAGAAAAGCTATCTAGATTTTTACAACAAATTGAACAAGAACTAGAAAGAGCGCTCACCAAAACGAACTATAATGCACAAATCTATTGACATTTGTTTTTCGGGCTTCAAATGTGGTTTTTCGCGTTCGTTTACTTTTGTGCGTTTTTGTTATTTCGGGAGAGTATTTCTTGTTAACTCTCATTTTACCGAACTTTACCCAAAAAGTAAAGAAACAGAGCTAATAATAACATAAGCAAACGTTGACAAAGTGTCGCACAAACACAGCTATAATTGTAGAAATTAAGTATCCCAGCATTTAGAAATTGTAGAAATTAAGTATTAAGTATAGAAATTGTAGAAATTAAGTATCCCATTATTAATGACTCAGAGATGAGCTCCAACAATAAAAACCTTTTTCACTTTTACCTATGAGAGAAATAACTCAGAAAAAAAGAGCGTAGAAAATCTAAGTTTTCCTCCAGTAATATTGAATTTTGCACCGTTATTGAACACTCGAGAAAACTGTATTGAGTAGTCAATGTCTAAATAGCATAGATTACATAGACATCTTACTCTTCTTCTTTTGTCAACAAACACATTTTTTCACATACAATCAAATATTTTTTGTATAGGTATAGCACGTATGTCCAATACATTCTCATGAGTTACGTGCACTGACAGCAAATGTCAAAGAGTAAGACATCTATGTAATCTATGCTAAATAGGCACTGAATACATTTACACATCTACTCGCTAGTTGCTAAAAGGGGTGCCCTTTTATCTTTCTGTGCATGGTAATAAAACTCCCAGTAATGCAAATATTCGTATTAGGAGGGAGTGCCACTATATGTAATAGAGGCAATTTGTAATAGAGGGATTTACTGTACACAAAAAATATTAATCATACGCCTCAATATACCAAGAATAAGAAACCCAAAGAATTACACTAACTATAGCAAATATACAAAAGCAACAACAAAAATGTATGAAGGTTTGGTTGAAGCCCTTAAAAATATCCAAATATAGTTCCACTGTGTTATATAAGACTTTCAAATTGCTATAATTTGTTTCAAATACTTAGTTCTTAAATTAAAGAAATAACGCTAAGAAATACGTTCGACTTGAAAGAACTTTACAATAAGGCACATAGCAAACCGCAATTTTATTTAAAAGTGAAACTGAAACCAAATTTTCCCTCTTCACAAAACTTAAAATGTTTTTTTTTTTAATTTTCTGACCGTATAGCTTGTTTCAAAATAACAAAAAGTTTGACTAAAATGAAAAAGACTTGGTAACTTATCTCAAAATAACAAAATATAAGTGCTTAACTATTGTTATGAATAGCTTTATCCATTTTAATACAGCAGTTCCCAATTAATTTCGCCATTTTCTTATTGTTCATAAACTAGTAGTGTCCGACCGCAGGCACTTTGTAATAACAGTTTTGCCGGTAAAAATAAATGTTTGTTACCGCTACCATAAAAATCAATGACCTTTTGTTTATTACTTTTTTTTAATATTTTAGGCAAAAAATATTTTTTTCTTCATACATTTATTTTTACCGGCAAAACTGTTGAGTATATAGAAAAACGTTATATGAACAGATTAAACGAATTGTAATTTTTAATTTTTTTGAAATTGTTTGAGCAAAATCGGACTAGTGGTTCTCGAGTTATGTCAAAAAAAAGACCACCAAAGGTCAAATCGATATATCTCGATTCCTAGGGGTGACCCAGCGAAACGCCGGGACACGTATAACTTCTTTTTTACCGATATAACTTTCCCCGGTAGTTTGAACCCTTCCCGATCACTGACCCCTACCATTTGTCTCACAGTGTAATTAGTTGCAGCTACTAAATTTCAGTAAATTGTTGTAAACTGTAATTTAAAATCAATATGCTGAAATTAGCAAAAAAGTGTACTAAAAAATAAAAAAACTGTAATATCTTAGAAAAAAATAATAATTTTTTTTTTTCTTCCGATTGTACCAAGCGTATAATTACTTCATCGTACTTGAAATTTGGAGTCAAAATTGCAATCGGTTCTCCAGTTATTAGCTTTTTATGCATTGGAGATACATTGAAATTTTCTGAGTGTTATTTCCAAACTAAGAATATATCAATAGTAACAAATATAAACTAAACAAGAATTGTAAAAAATCAAAAAATGGTTTTGAAAAATTAGTAAAATGTTTTGCTGAAATCAGCAGCGAGAATTAGTAAAAAAATCCGTAATTTGTAATAAGAGAATAGGAAAAATGATTACTAAAAAAAGAAATTGTACTAAAAATCAGTATAAAAATAGTAAAGTGCGATTGGAAACTGTTTACCAATTTTTTTACTAACTTTTTTATCTGAGTGTATTTCAAGATTATACGAATTAAGTTCAAAATTTTTATAAATCTTGTCATATATTTCCGGATTTGTTGGGGAATTTCAAGCTTGATACAAAGAAATATTTCATTCAAGTGTCTAGTCCAGGTGCAAAAAATTTGATAAGTAAATCTGAAACCGATAAGGATAAAACCCAAAACTCTACTTTTCAAACTTGCACACCCAGTATAATGTATTTGAGCACCTACAGTCATTATTATACCAACAAGCATAGAATCTCAAGAGGGTGCATCCTTCTCTTCCTCTGTTAACTGGCTCTGGCCGACATTTTAAGAAATTTTATTAGAAAGTGATAGCTTAAGTTTTATGGTTAAATTTTAAGAAATATTAAAAATTGTTTCAATAAATATGCATAATATAAAAAATATAAAAAAATTAAACCCGTTAACTGCAATTTAACTTCTTGAAATCTCAACCAGAGCCAGTGAGAGAGCGCGTAACAGTACGTGAGCGACTGGAATAGAGCCTGATTATACCAAAGAGGATTTAAGGGAAAGAGTTTCCATCCCAAGAAATTATGTTAAATGATACTTTATTATTTGTATGGATGCTCTGGTCTGTTAATTTCCGTGAAGAATGAGAGAAATAAAAGAAAAATTAAAAAGTTAACAGCGTATTTTTTGTTTTGTTTTTTTTACGATTATTAAATAAAACGGTAACATGAATAACTTTAATAATTAAATAAAAAATAAAGTTCATATTCATAGTCACTTTTAAAATTTATAAGTGACTTATAAAACAAATTTTTCATAGCAAATTTATTTTATAAACTTGTTATAAGGTTTTTCAAATTATTATGCATAAGAACTTAAATAATTAAAAAATATTTTTTTTTGCTTTTAACTTTTGTTTTTTGGTTGCAAAAACGATGTTATTATTTTTTATTTTCCAGACTTCATTTTATCTCGTTTGCTGATAAATTTCTTCATATTCTTTGAGTTTTTCTTCTCTCTTGTGTGAATTTTATTGGATCACAAAGGCTGATTATACTCAAATGAAAGCTTAATTTATGTATGTACATTTAGTTGAAACAGAGACTATTAATTACAGATAGAATTCATATCTTACACTACTCACCGGTAGAGGGCGCTTGAATTCAAATTTTATATGTAAAACAACAAAAACAAAATGTGTCAGGTACAGCCCCAGTAGTAACTCGACATTGTGGAAAATAATCTTTGAATAAACTTTATCATTTTTAAGTTCTTATATGTTATAAAAACAAAAATTTATTTGCCAGATTTCGATTCAGAATAACAATGTTTATTAGATAAGATGTATTGAAACAGGAGCACTTAAATTTTTGTCCTTATAGCAACAAGCATATAATTAAAACCTCTGTTAAATCACACTCTTCTTAATTTGTATCGAAAAATATTACTGTGTAATTCATATACACATCAGAGAACGGTTTAAGTGCCTTATTTTATGCTTTTGAATCAGAGAACGGTTTGAGTACATTCGTTTTCATTGTGCATTCATACCACTCATTGCTTTTACCATGTGTTCATGCAACAACAATAACTAATGCTATTGCTATTATATACATTCATTGTTTTTGATGAGTGGTTTTTACGAATTATTTTTATAATGCCACTGCATGTCAAGCAACGAAATGAAGTGATGACGCATCAATAAATAAAATCAATCACAACATTCATTTATTATTCGTTGACCTGTTGTAGTATTTTGAAAAATGCATGTGGTTTTTTTTTATTTAAATATGAAATATGTATATATTTTCTCATTTTGTTAATGTTTAAGTAAAAAAAATAAACACCAAAAATATACTAAAATATTTGACAGAAAAATTTTTTTAATTTTTATACAACCAACATTGAGACCATTCGTAACAATCTTTTTGTATTCATACCAATCGTTTTGTATTCGTTGCTTTTGTGAGTGTTAGGTAAGATTAACAGAAGGCATGCAGTGCAATGCATGGCTTTCGTCATACCAGGCACTATCCACGGCTCTCATCTGAAAAACGGAACTGGTTTTAAGAGAGTTTCAATGTAAAATAAGAAAAAACGTGAAAAAGTGGTATTTTTAATTAATTATTTTTATTGTTTTTAAGCATTTATAATTAAATTGTAAAGTGCACTTGTGTTGTTTGATATGTTCTCTGCATTAGTTTTGTATAATTACCACAAAATTTAGCTTATTAATATTACAAAATACGCGTTAAAAAACACTAAAAACTGTTTCTCTTAAAACCAGTTTGCATATAAAATTAAAGAGACTTTTTAACAGCAGTTGAGGCTGGTGGTTTGTCTTTAGTCTATATAGTCGTTGGTCATACTCACTTTTTTTCAATTGTGTCTGTATTGCTTTACTGAAATGATGTGTATTGACTACAATATGCTCGTTTTTTGTGATTACATTCAAAAGCATAAAATAAGGCACTAAAACCGTTCTCTGTTTTGAATGCAATCACAAAAAATGAGCATATTGTTGTCAATACACATCATTTCATTAAAGCAATACAGACACAATTGAAAAAAAGTGAGTATGACGAAAGCCATGTCTTCTGTTAATCTTACCTAACACTCAGAAAAGCAACGAATACAAAACGATTGTTGTGAATAAAAACGATTGCTACGAATGGTCTCAATCACAGTCTCAATCTTGATTGTATAAAAATTAAAAAAATTTTTCTGTGAAATATTTCAGTATATTTTTGGTGTTTAGTTTTTTCTCTTAACCCTCTAATGCTCTTTCTTCTAATTACAATAATATTTAAACCATATATTTGGCGTTGAAAATCTACTATGGAACAAATATTAAAATTTTAATTTATCGCTTTATTTAGGCGATATAGCACAACAAAGGTTGAATGAAGACGTATCTTGAAACCCAGAGGTCAAATAATGTATGTTTTTGCTGTAAATAACACTATCAATAAATTAAAATTACGTACCGAAAATTGTTGATCAATTGTTGTTATTTCAAAAGTTATGGCGTTTTCGCTTTTTCAAAATTACGAAATTTGGCGAATTTGGCACTAAACATCAAAAAACGAAATTAGTTCTGCTTACTACTACCTCTAAGTATATAATCTGTGTTTAATTTTAAGAAAATCTGTTGGCTAGTTTTTGAGTTGGAGAGATATTTGTAAAACGTATCCTGGCGTTATCCTGTGAGTCCTGGAGAAAATTTTTTAACTGATTTTACAATTAGAGACTTTAAACTAGCTTTGTTATTATCGGTAATGTACCTACGCCAGATCGTAAATGTGTTTTTGGAAATTTTTCAAATATTTTTTTCTGTTTTAAAAAGTAAATTTTCATTTTACATGCTTCTCGCTTGAAAACCGTTCCTTATACAAAAAAGTTTCAAGGCAAAAAAGTAGATAGTTAAGTTTTCTATGGATATAATATAACTTGTTTAATAAAATATTGTTATTTATCCAAAAACTATTTAAAATCTAAAGACCGCCTTTAGGTGGCCTTGTGCATTACCTAGTGTCTGCAAATGCAATGAAATGTGCAAAGAAATTTAAAAATAACACACAAAACAACAACAAAATTATTTTCGTTAGAGGGTTAAACATTAACAAAATGAGAAAATATATACATTATAGCGAATTTACATTGTTAGAATGTTCACTAGATTTCGTTTTGAAATCCAATTCGAAATCTATATCGTTTACATTAGAATATTTGACAGATGAATGGGATTTCGATCAGCCAACAACAAATTTTTTGTAAACAAACTAACCTTAAAAAATAACCAAAATTAAAAGATTTTCTAAAAACCATTTTATTTAATGGCGGAACACAAAAATCATTTATATTATGAAAGATACAATGTTATATTTGCTAAGAAATGTGTTTAAGTATAGGGATGATTAGTAGAAAGCTAAAATACTCAATGTTTCGTCAATGGTCTTGCCGGCGCCATCAAATGATTTTTCATAGTTTCTCTTCATCGGATACAATAAAATAGCCGTTTTCAACTTTAAATATTTCTTTCAATTAAAAATAACAGACTTTATTATGTTATTCCTTAATTTTTTAAAGTTATTAAAATTTATTATTTATTAATTTTTTATGACATAAACACCTGCTAAATGTTGCCACTTTACTGCAAACTTCCATACTTTTCTGCAAGTATGGGACAAAAATTGGATTTCAATTTGGATTTCGATGAGATTTCGCTGAAATCCAAATTAAATTGGGATTTCATTTCGTATGGGAAATCTGTTTGAAATCCCAAATTTTTATTGGATTTCAGTCGAAATCTATCGAAATCTACTTTTAACTCGATTTCGATCATAATGTAAATTCGCTATTAGACCGACTCACGAAAAAAAGTAAAAAAGTGCCCCCCTCAAAATAAACATTGGTTTGTTTTATGATGACTCCCAAAATATTTCGGGTCTAGCAACGAGATCTTACGAGCTGGACTATTTTTAAAAAAGGTCTTTTTTTTAGTTTTTGTAAGAAATTTGCATTTTAGCTGTAGACAAGACATTCAATATGGGTATCATATGAAAGGTTTTTTCAGGCGCGTCCAGCGGTATATATGTATGTATAACACGTCCAAGCTTATCCAGACATGTCCTATTTACAAGGATATTCTATAAAAAAAACAAATTTTTGACTCTTTTCTACGGAGATGTTTGTTATTGAAATGTCAAACTTACATATCATAATCTGTAGTCGATTTAAGTGAACACGTGTTTCAGATTTTTTGAAATTCGCGATTTTTCGCGTTTTAACAGAAATTCAATGTGGAGGAAAAAATACGTTCTAAACAGGGATGGAAAGAAAGCTCGGAGCGAGCCAAAAATATATACATTTTTTTAAAAAGCTCAGAAGCCAAAATTAAAAGAGCTGCTCAAATAAAAAAAGCTAGCAACTAAAAAAAAATAAAGAGCTTATAAAAATGGAAAGGCTCGTTTACAAAACTGAATAGAGTTTTTTAAATCGAGCAGCTCGTATAAAAAATTTCATAGAGCTTTTTTTATCGAGCAGCTCTTTAAAGAAATTTAATTAAGTTTTTTGAAATCGAGCCGCTAAAAAAGCTCGCTCCCATTAAAATAAGTTACTTATTATAAAAAACAAAAACGGTAACTTAGTTACACTATATCCAGCAGTATTATCAGAGACTATTAATTAT
Source organism: Leucophora obtusa (assembly GCA_949987735.1). Classification (NCBI taxonomy): domain Eukaryota; kingdom Metazoa; phylum Arthropoda; class Insecta; order Diptera; family Anthomyiidae; genus Leucophora; species Leucophora obtusa. The sequence goes on from OX465295.1 coordinate 9,453,629, forward strand.
AGAGATAGGAAATCAAAACTTACACTACTCACCGATAGAGGGCACTGAAATTTAGTATTACCTGAGCTACTATTTAGTATCAATTTAGTATCAGCTGAGCCTATATTTAAAAACTCGAAAACTGCTCAAAATAAGGAAAAAACAAACGCGGAATATATTCAAATAATAAAATTTGAAATATTTGTTTGTATTTTTTCCTTTGTTGCTTGTTATTATTTAAATTTAAATAAAAAAAGAAAATTGTCAATTTTTTTTACAAAGTGCCATCTAGTGATACTATTTTTTTATAACTTATTTTTTTGGTGATGCCATACCCCTGAGTATTATAGTCCCTAGATTTTGAATTTTAGAAACCCACACGTAACAAATTACAAAATAATGGCGGAATGTGCAAATTGCTTTGTGGTTCAAAAAATGAAATTTTCTTTTTTGCAACAAACCACCAAACTTTGTTGTATGAAATGGGTGTTAACGTCCCCAGATTACAAATTTTAAAAAACCGCACTTAAAAAATTGCAAAATTATGGTGGAACGCGAAAAAAGACTTTATGGTAGAAAAAGTTAATTAAAACACTGAATCAGCGATTAACATTCTGCAAACGAATAAAATGATGGAAAAATTTTCTTTTTTGTAAAAATTTTTTTCGCGATTTTTTTTTTTAATCTGAGCATTAAACTTTGGTGTATGAAATTGATATTAGGTTTGTTCCACGTAATTCTGGGTAAAGTCTGGTAAAATGAGAGTAAACAAATAATTAACTCAAAAAATGGTAAAATTGCTCACAATACCGGGAACGCACAAAACCAAATTTCAAGCCCAAAAATAAACGTCAAAGTTATTCATATAAACAAAAGCTATTTTTAACAATAAAATATCGAAGGGAATAAAGAGAAAGTGTTAGAACGTAGTATTTGTTAACGATATTAATTAATGTTTACAACTTTTGTCAATATTTTAATTATTTTTACAAATTTAAAACAGCTGATTTATAAACAACAAGTGATTTGACAGTTTTACCATTTTACCCGAAAAAAAGTGCGGGTAACTTCTGGTAAAATGAGAAACAAATTATTCTCTCATCAACGCTCTCATTTACCCAATTTTTAACAATAGAAACGCTTTTTGGTAAGATTGGGTTCCCGCGGGCACCCGCGGTAACGTACGTGGAACAGAGCTATTGTATTCCCTGGATTATGAGTTCAAATAAAACACACTTAACAAATTGCAAAATAATGGCGGAACGCGAAAAAAGACTTTATGATGCAAAAAGTTTATTAAAAAAACGAGTAAAAATGTTAAAGTCGAGCATGCCGACTATACAATACCCTACACCAGTCTGGTTAAAAGCCAACTAATGTTTGGATCCAAAATTCGAATGGGTTAAAATGGGACTTGTGTCAAAATTTTCTATAATGTGAGTCAGCGAACCAAATCTCATTAAAATATCTTAATATTTGCGACCTGCAGTTTGTAACCAAGCCAATTTTGGGGGGACCCTTATATGGGCACTATGTCTAAACATGGACCGATGTTCACCAAAATCAATAGGCTTCGTCCTTGGGCCAACATAGGTCTGTGTACCAAAGTTCATCAAAATATCTTAATATTTGCGACCTGCTGCGTATAAAAAATATAATTTTGGGGGGACCCTTATATGGGCACTAGGTTTAAACATGGACCGCTGTTAACTAAAATCAATAGGCTTCGTCCTTGGTCTGATATAGGTCGATGTACCAAATTTAATCAAAATATCTTAAATTGGCGACCTGCAGTGTATAAACAATATAATTTTGAGGGGACCCTTATATGGGCACTAGGTCTAAACATGGACCGATGTTCACCAAAATCAATAGGCTTCGTCCTTGGGCCAACATAGGTCTGTGTACCAAATTTCATCAAAATATCTTAATATTTGCGACCTGCAGCGTATAAACAGTATAATTTTGGTAGGACCTTTATATGGGCACTAGGTCTAAACATGGACCGATGTTCACCAAAATCAATAGGCTGCCTTATTGGGCCAATATAGGTCTGTGTACCAAATTTCATCAAAATATCTTAATATTTACGACCTGCAGCGTATAAACAGTATAATTTTGGTAGGACCCTTATATGGGCACTAGGTCTAAACATGGACCGATGTTCACCAAAATCAATAGGCGTCGTCCTTGGGCCGACATAAGTCGGTGTAATAAGATTCATCAAAATATCTTAATATTTGCGACCTGTAAAGTGCGCACAAGATTGCATGGACAGACAGACGGACGGACGGACAGACGGACATCGTTAAATCGAAATAAAAAAAATTCTGAGCCGATCGGTATACTATAAGGTGGGTCTAGGACCAATATTTTTTGGTGTTATAAACATCAGCACAAACTAATAATACCCTGACCACATAGTGGTGTAGGGTATAATTAATAAGCAAATTACATTCTGCAAACAAATATGTTGATGTAAAAATATTCCTTTTTGCAAATTTTTTTTTCGCGATTATTTTAACGATTTTTCTTTGCAAGTAGCCGCAAAACTTTGTTTTACGAAATAGGTGTTTAGTCCCTAAATTATAAATTTAAAAGAAGCGAATTAAAAAAATTGCAAAATAATGGCGGAACGTGAAAAAAGACTTCATGGTGCAAAAATTTTATTAAAAAACTTAATCAGCTATTTACATTCTGCAAACAAATATGTTGATGGAAAAATTTTCTTTTTTGCAAATTTTTTTCACCATTATTTTCACGATTTTTTTTTGCACCTAGCCACCAAACTTTGTTTCATGAAATGGGTATTGTAGTCCCTAGATTATAAATTTTAAAAAACCGAACTTAAAAAATTGCAAAATAAAGGCGGAACGCTAAAAAAGACATTATGGTGCAAAAATTTTACTAAAAACTTAATCACCAACTTACATTCTGCAAACAAATATGCACAGCGCATGCTACAGGGACAGTTTTTAGATCAAGTATTTAGTATGGAGACATTTGGTTAGTTTGGGGACTGTCCTCAAACTCTTCCTAGGTCTAGCGCATAGTATCAAGACATTTGTGACTCATATACAGCATAGTTTGGGCACATTTTTGGCCATGTCTCCGAACTATGCGCACCACATACATATATATTTATGGAAAAATTTTCTTTTTGCAATTTTTTTTCGCGATTTCTATTTTTTGCAGCTAGCCGCCAAACTTTGTTTTACGAAGTAGGTATTATAGTCCCTAAATTATAAATTTAAAAAAACGAAACTTAAAAAATGCAAAATAATGGCGGAACGCGATTTTTGTGGTGCAAAAATTTAATTAAAAAACTTAATCAGCGATTTAGATTCTGCAAGCAAATATATTGCTGGAAAAATTTTCCCTTTGGCAAATTTTTTTCGCGATTTTTATTTTTTGCAACTAGCCGCCAAACTTTATTTTATGAAGCGGGTATTATAGACGCAAGATTATAAATTTTAACGAGTAAAAAGGTTAAAGTCGGGCATGCCGAATATACAATACCCTACACCAGTCTGGTTAAAAGCCAACTAATGTTTGGATCCGAAATTCGAATGGGTTAAAATGAGGCTTGTGTCAAAATTTTCTATAATGTGAGTCAGCGCATCAAATTTCATTAAAATATCTTAATATTTGCGACCTGCAGTTTGTAACCAAGCCAATTTTAGGGGGACCCTTATATGGGCACTAGTTCTAAACATAGACCGATGTTCACCAAAATCAATAGGCTTCGTCCTTGGGCCAACATAGGTCTATGTACCAAATTTCATCAAAATATCTTAATATTTGCGACCTGCAGCGTATAAACAATATAATTTTGGTGGGACCCTTATATGGGCACTGGGTCTAAACATGGACCGATGTTCACCAAAATCAATAGGCTGCGTTATTGGGCCAACATAGGTCTGTGTACCAAATTTCATCAAAATATCTTAATATTTGCGACCTGCAGCGTATAAAAAGTATAATTTTGGTAGGAGCCTTATATGGGCACTAGGTTTAAACATGGACCGATGTTCACCAAAATCAATAGGCTGCGTTATTGGGCCAATATAGGTCTATGTGCCAAATTTCATCAAAATATCTTAATATTTGCGACCTGCAGCGTATAAGAAGTATAATTTTGGTAGGACCCTTATATGGGCACTAGGTCTGAACATGGACCGATGTTCACCAAAATCAATAGGCTGCGTTATTGGGCCAATATAGGTCTGTGTATCAAATTTCATCAAAATATCTTAATATTTACGACCTGCAGCGTATAAACAGTATAATTTTGGTAGGACCCTTATATGGGCACTAGGTCTAAACATGGACCGATGTTCACCAAAATCAATAGGCTGCGTTATTGGGCTAACGTTGGTCTGTGTACCAAATTTCGTCAAAATATCTTAATATTTACGACCTGCAGCGTATAAACAATATAATTTTGGTAGGACCCTTATATGGGCACTAGGTCTAAACATGGACCGATGTTCACCAAAATCAAACTTGTTCGTCCTTGGGCCAACATAGGTCTGCGTACCAAATTTCATCAAAATATCTTAATATTTTCGACCTGTAGAGTGCGCACAAGATTGCATGGACAGACAGACGGACGGACAGACGGACGGACGGACAGACGGACATCGTTAAATCGAAATAAAAAAAAATTCTGAGCCGATCGGTATACTATAAGGTGGGTCTACGACCAATATTTTTTGGTGTTACAAACATCAGCACAAACTTATAATATCCTGACCACATAGTGGTGTAGGGTATAAAAAACCGAACTTAAAAAATTGCTAAATAATGGCGGAACGCGAAAAAATACCTTATGGTGCATAAATTGAATTAAAAACTTAATCAGCAACTTACATTCTGCAAACAACTATATTGATAAAAAAAATTTTCCTTTTTGGACATTTTTTTTCGCGGTTTCTTTTTTTAGCAACTAGCCGCCAAATTTTGTTGTATGAAATGGGTATTATTAGTCCCTAGATTATAAATTTAGAAAAAAAGGAACTTAACAAATTTAAAAATAATCGCGGAATGCGACAAAAGGCTTTGTGGCGCAGAAATTAAGTAAAAAACTTAAAATAGCAATTAACATTCTGCAAACGAATATACTGATGCAAAAATGTTTGCTTTTTTGGAAAATTTTTTTCTTCGCAATTTTTTTTTTGGTATAAGATATGGGTGTTAGTGCTGGTAAATTCGGATACTTTCGAATACTCGATATTTTTGATTTGGATACTCGATACTACTCGATCCTTTTAACGGTTTTTAAATTTGAAATTTTTTAGTAAAATTCTTTGAAAATGTTTACGTTAATTCAATATTTAAATTTATAAACATATTTTTAAACTTTTTTACCAGCTATTCATTGCATTTTTCATAGTTTTTTTAACATATACTTTTAAATATTTTACTTCTGATTTTTTCTTTTAGCAGAGTTGTAGTTTTGTGATAAATATTTTAGCGGAGTCACATTTTTGTGGTAAATATTTTAGCTGATGAGTCACATTTTTATATATTTTGTCTGTTCAAAATGCAACTCTGAAAATATCGAGTAGGCGTTTTGAGTATCGAGTACCCAAACAAAAAGACAAATACTCGATACCTACTCGATACCCACTACTCATATTTTTACCAGCACTAATGGGTGTTATTGTCCTTGGGTTATGACTTTCAAAAAACCGCACTTAAAAAATTGCAAAATAATGGCGTAATGCGAAAAAGGCTTTGTGGTACAGAAAATAAATTAAAAGACTTAATTGGCGATTAACATTCTGCAAACGAATATGTTAATGCAAATATTTTCCTTTTTGCAAAAATTTTTTTTTTGCAAACAACCACCATACTTTGTATAAAATTTGGGTATTTTAACTCCTTACATATTTATTTAGTTAACAATTTTTAACATTTATTTTGAAATATTATATTTATTTATAAATATTTAATTTATTTTTTTTTTGTAAACAAGCTAAGAGAGTTTTAAAATCAAAAAATTTCATAAATTTTTTTTATTGCTCTGGACCAAATTTTATCAAAATTTGGTCCAGAGCACCGTGAAAAATGTATTAAATTAGCAAAATTCTAAACTATATCCACTTAGCGATTATTTACTTATCAAAAGGAAAGTTTTTATATTCATATTGCCCTATTTTAAACATATTTTCTCCACCATATTGAATTTCTGATAAAACGCGAACAATCGCGAATTTCAAAAAAACCTGAAACACGTGTTCACTTAAAACGACTAGAGATTAGAATATGTAAGATTGACATTTAAATCAAAAAATTCTTCATACAAGAGTCAAAAATTTGTTTTTTTTTGTAGAATATCCTTACAAACAGGACATTTCTAGGAATGATTGAACGTGTTATACATACCGCTCGACGCACCTCAAAAAAACCTTTCATACCAATATTGTGTATATTATCTTTAGCTAAATACCAAAATTCTGCCAAAAACTAAAAAAAGACTTTTTTTTAAAAACGGTCCAGCTCGTGAGATCTCATTCCTAGACCCGAAATATTTTGGGAATCGTCATAAAACAAACCAAGGTTTATTTTGAGGGGGGCACTTTTTTTGCTTGTCCATATAAGGTGAGTCGGTCTAATATACATATTTCATATTTAAATAAAAAAAAAATACTGCAACAAGTCAACGAATACTAAACGAATGTTGTGATTGATTTTATTTTTTTAATTTCATTTCATTGCTTGACATGTAGTGGCAGTATAAAAAAAATGCGTAAAAACCACTCATCAAAAACAACGAATGTATAAATAGCAATAGCATTAGTTATTATACATTTTCACAAAAATGTTTTAACGAATTCGTGTAATTTTTTAATAAAAACGGGCAGTTAAACTTGTTTTTGTTACCGCTTTAGTCAATAATCACAAAAAACAATGAAAAAAGGGCACTGTTAACTTTTTCGTTTCCTTTTGTTTCTCTTATTCTTCAAGGAAATTAACAGAACCAACTATAAATATAACCTTTAAGGGAACTAAAAAGCGTATTTTTTTGGTTTGACAACTCTAGGCTTAACTGATCTGAAAGTAGAACTTAGTGCTCAACTTAGGTTAGTACTTAACTATTTTTATTTTTGAGATAAGTTAAAGAAGTTGACATTTAAACACTTAAAAAAGAAGCGTTTTTTCGATCACAAAACACTTATTTGAAGAAAAAAAACACGTGCATCAATAAATAAATCACTTTTAAACAAAATGTGGGGCATGCTTAAAAAATCTGAAAAGTATCAACTTTTAAAAAACGTCATGTTATTTTTATCTGTGAATATTAAAAAACATACAATATATTATTAATTAATGTAATAACTTATCTAAATAAAGAATATATAAATTAATTTAATAATTGAAATCACATTTCAAATAAATTCATATTCATAGAATTTAGGGGGGTTACCGCGTAACTCGATTCGAAAAAAAAAATCGAATTCGTAAATTTTGTACCTTTCGTAAAAAGAAAAGTTTTAGCAAAAATCTTACTTTTTGAATTTTTATGTGTAGTGCACAAGTTTTGGGATAAAAATAAATTAAAAAGTAAAATTTTTATACAGAATTATATTTTTAACAATATTTGCAAGATTTACGAATTCGAAAATTTTTTTTCGAATCGAGTTACGCGGTTACCCCCTGGATTTTTTGTTTATCTCCTGGGGGTTACCGTGTGGATACTAGTATAAAAGAACGGTGTCGAAACATTGGCAACTTTTGCCCACGAAGAAAGAAGTAAAAGTTGGCTGCTATTTTAATGTATTTCTTTAAACTAGGAATACCGATTCCGAAATCCCGGTCCCGGGATTTTCGGGATTGGTCTTGAAAAAATCCCAGGATTTCCGATTTCATTATTTGGTATATTTTATCTCTTTTTGTATTTGTTTTTATTGTTATATTCGATCTAAATCACATAAATATATCTTATTAAATATTATGAAAGAACTAATTTTTGCCATTCATAAACAATAGATTAAAATAGATTACAGATTAAATAAATCTTAATAATTTAAAAACTTTTATTCAGCTGTGAAACTTTTGAAAATCGTAAGTCAGCTTTTTTTAGTCTTTTAACGGTCCTGTTTTTCTTTATTTTATTGATGATTTGCTAAAATTATACTTCATGCAAAATAATTTTGCTGAGCTTTCTGAAATCAGCAGAGGTATGTGCTTAATATTTTATGTTAGTTGATTTAAAAACACTAATATTCACTAAATATTTCTGATGGTTTCAGCAGACTAGTTTGTATTTGCATTCAACTGATTTTAGCCAAATATAACTAAAAGTTTGTAGATATAGCAGTGTTTTAGCTACTTTTGGTTAAAAAGTATATTGTAATTTGCAATTTGCTTAAATTTAACTCCCCGAGTAAAAAAGTTTTGATATAATCATATATTATTTTATGTAATTACATATGGGCATTTCCACCGAAAGGTCCACCGAGACTAAAATATTAAAATTTCTTGAAAACACTTTGTTTTATCATATTTTCATAGGGAAACAATCAAATTTAAATAACGTAAAAAGATTTCGCATTTATTCATAACCCATTTCGAGGTATTCGAATGCAAAGTCGCACAAGCGCATCTTTTCTTATTTGGATATTTCTATTGCACATTTTGTTTTGATAAAAGTTTTTAAACAGAGACGTTATGCATTGACTTTTGCTTTCTAAAATATTTCTAAAGGTATAAAGAGTCATAAAAGAATGCATAATAAACAATGCGATTGAAAATAACTGTAAGTTTTTGATTTGCATTGTCGCATATTTCGATGTCCCGTGCGACATTGAAAAACAACATTTGTTATCAGTGCGTCGAAAGTACACGCAGAAAGCTTATCAAATATTGATTACAAACAGAGATTTTTTATACAATTAAAATAAAAAAAACCTACCTGAAAAATAAGAAGAATTGTGATCTTGGTACTTATACACAGTTGGTCACGTGCGACATCGTAAGGGTGAAATTTAAAAATTTTAAATTTTTTTTCTTATGTAAATGATTTATTTATATAAATACATACTTTTAAATTTTTTTAAAATTGGCATGCACCATAGTCAAGAAGTAAAAGCAAAAAAAACTGTGTTTTATATTTTCTTACAAATAAATACTTCCCAGCAAAAGTTTTTTGAACTGGTTTCCTCTGAATGTGTTCTAGAACAGGTGTTTTTACCACCAGTTACGTGGAACAGGTTCTAGAACTGATTCCTGGGAGTCAAAATGGAAGGTTTCACTGTCGCGGAACCAGTTCTATAACTGGTTCTAGAACCGGTTCCAAAGTAACCTGTTCTAGTTTGGAGGAAAAGAACCTGTTGCTTTTGGGACAAACTCAAACAAAAATCACCGATGATAGAACATAAATTATAACGGGTTGCATGCACGTACAAGTTGTTCTACAATGGGTTCTTTCCATCCCACAATTTTGCTGGGTTAATTCATACTACATATTTCTTTTAAGATTGTTTTTGGTTATTATATTAAAATAAATACCTTGAATACTTCTGTCGATTTAAAAACATTTTTACTAAGCTTGTTTATATATAATTTCGTAAAAAGAGCAACAGAAACAACATAAATCTCATGATGGAAAAAAAATGTCCCGTGCGACATGTCACGTGCGACAGTGAATAAAATGAAATTAAAAAAATAATATGAATCGTTTTTGGGTAAAATTACAACCATTTTTAAAGGACATCAATGCACAACAGTGTAAAATTAGTCACATTGAAATATTGCTTCAGGTTTCGCTGAAATCGGCATTTTAATTGTTAGCCGCGAAAACCACTTCTGTTTTTGTCCCGTGCGAATGCCTTGTTTTTTTACAATTATCTTTATATTATTACATACTGGCCTACATATAAGTGTATGTGCTATATATAAGTACTTAAAGTAATATATAAAAGATATAATTACATATACCTTTATATATAATTTAGTATGCCACTATACATAATAATATAAAACTATATATGGAGCCATTTAAGAAATATAATATAATAGGTGTTATATATGATTATATATTGACGCATATGAACCCATATATAACTTAGTATGGTTTCATATCTACAATATTTCATGATTTCTTTTATGTATAACGATATAACGTTTTTTATAAAATCATCTATAATTATATATCATCCCACATTAGCAATTTTTTCAAAGTGATTTTATATAAAAATATATGTATAAGGTCCTTTTAAAACCGCATTGTATTAAATGTGGTTCCATATTAAAAATGATTTTGAACTAGTTTTAGATTTAGTAATTACTAGGGATTGGCGCATGACACGATCGTGAGTGAAGTTATTCACAAGTGATCGTGAGTAATAATTACTATACCAAAGTAATTCGCCCGTGAGCGTGACAATATATAATTCGTACGTGAGCGTGAGTAAGAATATATAACCCGTGCATGATTCGTGTGAGTTTATTTTTTGCATCATATGTTTTTAGTAATTTTTACTGTTTTGCGTGAGAATTTTCTGATTGTGAGTAAGTTTTTAATATACTCATGTCTGCGTGAGTAAGACACGAAATGCTCGTGCGTGAGTAATTTGTTTTTGTTTAGGAGCATGAGTCAAAATGGCTAACGCGCCCATAAAATTAACAATACTGAAGCTTTAATATGGAATTCTCTATACTATAACGCACACTTGACTGATCTCTTATATCTTGGTTGTATATCACAATCCTATTAAGTTAAAAATTTCAGTGTTGTTAACCTTATTTTAAAATTACTAAAAACAAAGAAAAATTTGTTCATGTTTAATGCACTGTCATGGTAAATCTGGATAAAAGTAATGGAAGATTTATCGAAATTATAGGATATCCAGTAGACCTGGGGGTTAATCATTACATTTTGTAATTAATTACACATGCATTTACACAATTACATGTAATTGTAATTGAAAAAAACTCAATTACAATTACAAATTATTTGTAATTGTAATTCAAAAAAGAACAATTACAAGTAATTTGTAATTTGAAAAATGTCAATTACATTTTTTGGGAAAATAAATAATGACAAAAAGCACAAGTTAGGGGTAAGCCCAACATGACGTATTCTTTTTATACGCATCCATGCCTATGCAACCTATCCCAGTCAGATTTTTCTACAAAATTTTAACAAAAAACACTTTTTAATTCTAAATGTAATGTAATTGAAATTTGTAATTGAAATCACTTTCAATTACAATTACTAGTAATTTGTAATTTAATATTTTCAATTACAATTACTTGTAATTTCAATTACAAATTACAAGTAATTGTAATTGAAATCCCTCAAGTCTGATCTCCAGATATTGTATATCTTTTTTTATTTAAAAATATAATTTTGTATATTGTTAGATATGGTCATATATATTATGGAGAAAATATAGGGTTAATATTTAGGTATAATTGTATCAAACTATGTCCACTTTTATAACATTTTATATAATTTTATACAAAAAGATATAATTTTATGTAATTGGATGAGGACAAAATTCGGATACAATTGTATCATATTGTATCGAATTGTATCAAATTGTACCAAATTGTATACAATTCGATACAATATGATACAATAAGACGTTCTCATTTTTCGGATATAATTATATCTAATTACATAAAAGATTATATATAATTAAATATAACTTTATATGGCTCCATATCATTTTTTTTACTTGGGTCATAAGTATGTTTCATATATTTCGGAAATTTGACAATTAGTTACCAAACAAGTTGTGCTGATTTCAGTAGTTTTAATCGTGGAACCTTTTTTGCTAATTTTTAGTAAAAATATCAGATTTTACATACTTATTTCTATGAATGTAGTTTTTGTTTAAAGTCAGATTTAAAATGCTGTAGTACTCCACTCTAAGTGGATTTTGTTCCTTTCTTTTTTGCACTTACATATTTTTGTATCATGCTATCTCTATTTTACACACTCCACTCCGCGGCGTGGAGTACTCCAGCATTGTGAATCCGGCTTAGAGATTAATCAGAACTTAGTCGACAACGACATGTGCTTTTTCATATATTTTGTATGGGAAGCAAAATGTCGCCATGTCGTCCGGCGATTTGTCGTCGTAATAGAATCTATTCTATTTTCGTGACGACACACTAACACACACTCAAAATATTTGTCAAAATGTTGCCATATTTTTAACTAATTAAGGGAACAGAGTTGCAGAAATTCGTATTAAAGTTGCAAAAATTCCTACTTTGTTTACAAAAAATTTATTTTTTTGACAGAAGAAATATAATTGAAAATAAAAATACATAATTTACCGCAAAAAAGCAAAATTAAATACAAAAAAAATGTAAAACAACAAGAATTAATGCAAAAGCAATTGAATTGGTGAAGAATTGTAGCGAAACAAATACAAACATATTCTTGTTTTGCTTTCATTTTTTTCTAAACGTCAACAAATGTCGACAGTCGATTGTCGCTGAATTTAAATTAATCGCGACGACTTTTGCTGTCGTCGGTCAACAATCGACACAGTTGTGATTAATCTCATAATTTGTTTATTTTTTCATACTACAAGAAATAATAAGTAGATTTATTATGAATTATTTTAATTTGTAGGGTTTATTTCAGCTATTTATTTGTAAAATTAAAAATTTGATGAAACAAAAAAATCCCGAAATCCCGGGATCCCGGGATCCCGAAAAATCCCGGGATTTAAATTTTCAAAATCCCGAATCCCGGGATTTGTAAAACCAGTTCCGTTCGGCATCCCTACTTTAAACCCATGGGAAATATCTTATAATCGGACAAATTCGAAAGCAACCCACAATTTCATTAATACGACAACTTATTTTTAAACACCTGCCTTTTTGGAACTGCTTCAAAAATTTTTTTTCTGATATAAGTTTTAAAGAAGTTTTGAATTTAAACTTATGTTGCCTTTTACGGTGGGTCTCATACTGCAGGTTTAAACTTAGGTTAATAGTTAACCCAAAAATTTGTTGTTGTTTTGTGTAGTATATTTTTTTGACATTTTATTTTGTTTTTAGTTAAGTTGAAGTTAAACCTACAGTATGAGACCCACCGTTAAAGTTTATTCTAAGCCTGGACCTGGACTAAATGAAATGCGTCAAAGATAAGCGGAAACTATAAAAAATGTTAGTTACGAAATATTAGTTACGAAACCTATAAATTTTTTAATTCAAGGAATGAATTCATTAGTAAGAAATAAGCAGAAATTAATTCCTGTGAATGAATTCAAAGAATTCAAATTTAAAGAATGAGTTCTTTGACCAAAGCATTAAGCATTAAAATTAAAGAATTCATTCAACACGAGTTAATTCAATTTTAAGTCAAGGAATTTATTCCCTACGCAGAGAGAATTTTGCTGGACGAGTTTTAATGAAATCTTTCAGTAAACTAATGAAGTTTTCTTCACAAAGTGGATGAAAAATTTCTTAAATTTCATGAAAAAGCTTCATATATTTTATGAATCTAGTTTTAATGAAACTTTTTCATTGAATGTATGAAACTTTTAATAAATTAAATGAAATTTTTTCCAACATTTTATGAAAAATTCCATTAATTCAATAAAAAGTTTCAATGGACGAGTTCCAGTGAAACTTCATTGATCTTATGCAAAAATTCATTACTATCATGCAGATAATTCTCTCAGTGTAGGAAATTCATTCCCTTCTACATTTAATTGCCTGAAGGAATTAACTTTTTCGTTTATTTTAATTGCCTTATTAATTAACTTTCTTTTGAGTTTCACGTGAAAATTGTGTAGAGTTTGTTTTCACACAAATTTAATGTGTTTATGTGATTGTGTCTTTGTTATAAAATTCAAAAATTTTCCATTTCTATAAACTAAATTGCATTTTTAAGCCTGTAAAATTCGAGTGAAATTTTCCACGTGAAAAACAACTTACGGTGCTTAAGGAATAAACTTTTTCGTTTAATTCCCTAAGGAATTAACTTTTTCGTTCAACTCCCTACAGAATTAACTTTTTCATTTAAATCTCTGAATTTAAGTTTTCACTTAATGCCCACATAAGGCCTTAAAGAGTTACATTTTTTCTTTATTGTTCAGCTCTTCCGATAATTTGTATAATTGGTTTAACTAAAACGGATTTTAATAAAGTCTATGTACACTAGAGTCTTTTATGAGTCACAAAAGTGCGCTCGGAAAGAGGCTTCATCGGTGAGGCACTTATATACCTATGATTTCAGCAGGTTTTAAGGTTCTTTTATGAGTCTTCGGATTCTAGTTGTATACTGGGGTGCAATTTTATTAATTATTTCAATTGGCATAAAGTATTTATTAAAATCCGACTTATTTTGATCGGTTTCGGTTTTAAGGCTTGAAAAACCGCGGTTTCGATTGAAACCGAACAATAAACTCTAATGTACACCTTCTTTAATAGCAACAACGACATAGTAAAGTTAAATAAATTAGGATTGTATAAATAATATTTAGTTTTTAATTTTATATTCTTAGGTGAAAAGACATGTCCTTTTGGGCAATTCAGGGAATTAAAAGAAAAAGTTAATTCCTTGAGGAATTGAACGAAAAAATTAATTCCTTAGGGAATTAAACGAAAAAGTTAATTCCTTCAGGGAATTAAGTGCACAATTGAATGAATAACCAGAGAATTTATTCCCTAGGGTTAGTTTAATTTCTAAGGGAATCAAGCGAAAAAATTAATTCCTTAGGAATTAAACGAAAAATTTAATTTCTTCAGGGAATTAAGTGCACAATTGAATAAATTCCCACGGCAATTCATTCCCTATTGAATGTATTCCTTGACCAAAAGGTGAATTAACTAGAATTGAATTAATTCCCAGGGAATTAATTTCATTTAATACATTCATTAACTAAGGAATTCATTCAGTTCTAGTTAATTCAACTTTTTGTCAAGGAATTCATTGCCTAGGGAATGAATTTTGTCGTTTATAAGAACAGCTGAATGTAGATTTTTTTTCTTTTATGAGGAAATTTTTGTTAAAAGGGCGCTTACCACTGTTATTGCAGATTATGTCTTCAACAGATGAAGAAAAAGAAAATGATGATTCTGATGGTCTTTCAACGCCGAAAAAACTTTGTATCGGTATTGGTGATAAACAAAAACATCGGAAGCAAAACTATCGCTCTGAATGGGAGAAAAATCCTTTTTGTTCTCTTTGGCTTGGGCCAGATCCTAAGAATTCAACAAAAGCAATATGCAAGTGGTGCAAATCTAGTCTGGTTGCTGATATAACGCTAAATAAAAAACACAAGGATACGAAAAAATAGTTAAAGGAATTAAAAGATCGTAAAACCTCGAATGCGATTCAACAATATTTAAAGCCTCAAAATACAAATAGTTCTTTGGACACTAATGTACAAAAGGCAGAAATTAAGATCTGTGGTTTTATAGCTGCGCACAATATTCCTTTTGCGGTTGTTGATGATATGATTCCTTGCTTGAAATCTGCACTTAGATTCTAAAATACTAGACAATGTCTATATGAAAAGAATGAAAGCCTCTAAAATTGTGACTAACGTTATTGGTGCCTCTCATAAAGATGTCATTGCAGTGCAACTTAAAAATACTAAATTTTCAATTTTAACCGATGACTCCACAGACAGTTCCCATGTAAAGACGGCGTGTGTTGTAGTTCGTTATTACGATGAGAACGCTGGAAAAATTACTAGCAAATTTTGGGATCTCTCAAGTGTTTTTCCAGAAGGTGACGCTGAAGCGGCTGAGGAAGGAGCCTCAGGTCGACGTCTTTATGATCTACTGATAAAGCCCTTCACGGAACGAGGTATCCCTTAAACTTATAATTATATTTATGCTTAAACTACTAGACGTAGTTTATAATTGATAATTAAAGTTCAAATAAAAATTTTATTTTTGAATGAAAAATAAGTCGCCAACCTAAACATTTAATTATTATTATATTTTAAAAGTTTTATAGTAACCTTAATGAACCCATAGGCCACAGATTAATACAGATATGTTACCAATGATAGGTGCCAAAAAAGTATTTTCGAACCGTATGATTTTGTTTACATGGAAGTCATGTCAAGAGGGAGATAATAATATAAAATCTCCATACATTTTCTGCATTTTTTGTATATATCTGTCTCTTTAGACTATTATGCTTTATCTTTTGTGTTTTTCTTAAATGTTTGCATTTCATTTTGTTCATTTTCTGTCTGCCATATTGACCAAATCAGCTGATTCATATATGTGTATAATCGAAATAAAGCAGTATATCATATTAAACATTTGTTGTGTATACCAACTTTTTGTTTCAAATACCAGCTTTTGGCGACACCTATACCAGGTTTTTTTGGTCACTATCTAACATCACTGATTCTGATAAACTTTAGGAGGAATATCACAAATATTAACACCAAATTTCAAAATTAGCTCTACTTTTTAAAATATTCGCAAATTTAACTTTTAGCAAAAAGACAATATTTTCTTTAAAATTTCTTATTTACGCGAGCGGATTTTAGGTGGCATGCAACGTTTTGTTGAATATTTTCAAAAAATTTAAACTTTATTAGAACACCAGCAAAAAATTCAGTTAAATGTTAAATTTCGCTACAAAAATGTGTGATTTAACTCCATAATGGTGGAATTTTTCATGGACCCAGCAAAATCTTTCATTACCAAATAAGTGGTTATATAATAGAAATTCATAGCTCCGCACAACTTATTTTTTGGCGTCTAAACTCGTTATTTTTGTTTGGCGTGGTCGTTTTTATAAGTAGTCACGCTTACCCGCTCGCTTACGAAAAAAGAAGAAATAAGTAGTTATGAGATTTTGAATAATAAGTGGTTACACACATGCTTACAAAAAGTTGAATTATTAGTTATTATCCGATTGCTTCCCAGATTCTTAAAAATAAGGAGTTAAGCAAGTACCTACTATTACCCAGCAAAATATTGGTAATGACACCTCATTACTATATGCATTACCAAAAATGATATATCATTACATTTTGCATTATTTTATAATATAAAATAATGACTTCTTAATAACGGCCTATTGTATTCATTGTTTCTTAATATAAAATAATGACTAAACTTAAATTTTTCTCAATGTATTTCCTTATATTTATTAAAAACGGCACTTTTCCTCTTCATAAAAATTCTTACAGTTAGCGTTTAGCTTTATTGATTATTAAAATATAAGCTATTAAAGTTAAAAAACCTTATGAGTTACTTGTTACGGAGTTTACATTTGGCCTATAAAATTGGTCACAAATTTTATGTATTAACCAAAAATTGGGGTGCAAAAGCACGCGAGCGACTTCATAGAGCCTTAACAATACATTTTAATTGTTAACTTTTATATATTTGCATTTAGTGAAAAGAATTAACATTTGGGTCATAAGTAGTCCAGGAGATTCAAAGGGATCCAATTCTTTATTTCCTTCAATTTTTAAATCAGAACTGTAATTGAAGTATTTTTTAAAATATGTACGAATAATTAAAAAATATGTAAATAATCGTAAATTAATAAAGTACGTTAATAAAATTAACTATTTTGTTGTTTTTTTAGAGATAAAAAATGGAATCTCTAATAAATTCGTAATTTACAAATGGATTTACAAAGAAAAAAACAACATTATATATACATTTTTGAAAGTTGTTTTAAAGCACATACATTCGAAACAGTAAAAGAGCACTTATCGCTCCATTGTAACCAATTTTAAAGTTGTTTGTTTTGAATGACTTACACATATTTTTGCTGGGAAGTGACTACTGTTTCCAATTATTCGACATAGGCGGTTAACCGGTTAATGCATTATTCGAAAAATCGCTAAAATTGATTAACCGGTTGTTCGGGTCGGTTAATCGAGAAAATTGGCGATTAATCGTATAATGCAAAATTAATGTATTTCCTTAATTTTTTATTAATAAAAACACAAAGAGATGCCTGTTTTTGTTAAATATCAACGTGGCATATAAACTCGATGTATTTATTTCAAATTGGTTGAAAAATTTCGGAACCTCAAATTTTTTAAATTGAAACATTTCTTGAAATTGAAAATACCAATATACTCTGCAAAAATCAGCATAAATTTTTGCTGAAGGATATCGTAAAGAATTGTTAAATTCTCAAGGCTTCATTAGTCTAATCGTAAAGTAAAAAAACGTATCTGTAATCAATTCAATGTGTTAAAATTATATAGAAATATATTTTTATCTTTTTTCTATGCATTGAAACTGTTGTCAAGTAAAATCGTAAAAAAGTTCTTACTTGACTTTTAATTCTATGCACAAGAAAAGGATAAAAAATACAACATTTTTATTTTTTATACTCTTTTTATTCATTATGAGAATGATACGTTACTTTTTTTACGATACTTCCAAACTAATTTGGGCTTCAGTCTTTTTCGGTTTTTGAAGGGACATTAAAAATAAACAAAATAACTTAAAAATTAAATTTTATTGGTCGAGGTTTAATGAAAACTGTTACTAAATTAATGAAAAATTTCTTAAATTTTATGAAAAAGCTTTTAAATTTTACTATGATAAGATAATCTAATAAAGATAATGAAATTTTTAATAAATAAAATAAAAAATTTCATAAAGTTTAAACGACCCGAATAACCGGCTTTAGATGAGAATTATTAACTACAAATTCTCATTTTGAAGCCGTTACAACAACAACAACAACAACCGGTTAATCAAGGGAAAATATTTCCAAATGCCAACCTCACCCACAGTCCACCTTGGACATGGTGTCCCCTGTTAACGCTGACGAGGCTCTGACGACCGAGTATGGGCGGTATAACCCGGTTCCCACGGCAATCGGACTATGTGCCGGAACGATTCGGATGTATTCGAATATTCGAATTTATCCGAGCAAGGATTGCCACTCCGGCTTTAAATGAGAATTATTAACTACAAATTCTCATTTTAAAGCCGTTACAACAACAACAACAACCGGTTAATCAATTTTAGGCATTTTTCGAATAATGAATTAACCGGTTAACCGCCTACGTCGAATAATTGGAAACACTAGGTCTGTGCCACGTACGTTACCGCGGGTACCCAATTTTATCAGAAAGCGTTTCTATTGTAATTGAAAACGTGCTATATATCAAATTAAAGGGAATATTTCATAATTTTAAAATGTTGCAAAAAATAGGGTTATTACTTTCAATTTCTTAAACTATAGCTAACTTTAAAATTTTGGGGCCATATTCGAAGTTTTTGCTTCTGAAAAATTTTTTTAATGTAACTTACGGCTTTTTGATTTCATATGAACGAGCATACAATTAAAAGAGGTACCAACACTCCCAACCTCTGTTAAATCACTATCTTCTTAACTTATATCGAAAAATGTTGTCATAAGAATTACACATGTCTGCAAAGGCTAACATTTTTCGATACAAAATGTCAATCTTCGAATTTTTTAATTGTATGCTTGTTGGTGAAGTGTTCTTTTTTGCTAGGTTATCTTGTAATAAAAATACCAAGTTTTTCTTAATTATGCAAAACTTTATTTCAATTATTAGTTATGTGTGATAATTGTTGTTTTCTTTCATTTTTGCAATAGTTCTCTTAAATTGTGAGAATCTTAATTTAATAATAAACTATTTTTAATAAATTTAAAACTAAAACTTAAGTGGCTAAAAATAAGGGCCAGTATTATAGTCGGAACTTAGTAGGAATGTACCCCAAGTGGTACACGCCGATTTGAATGAAACTCGGATATGTGATACGGAATAAAAATCTTAGGTTGGTACATTTTTTTATGTGCAACCGCGAAGGATTAGGGGTTAAAAAGTGGGATCAAAAATTACCCAATTTTTGTTTTTTTTTTTTTAAATTTATTTCATATTTGTTCCAAAGTAACTATTGGAAAATTTGGTGTCAAATGAAAAGTATTTGAGAGGCCTATTTTCCCAAAGTAACTTTGGAACAAATATGAAACCGAAAAAACGAAAAATTTTGGTAATTTTTGACCCCACTTTTTAACCCCTACACCTTCGCGGTTGCCCATAAAGAGAAATATGCCAACTTAAGATTTTTATTCTCTATCACATCCGAGTTTCATTCAAATCGGCGTGTACCACTTGAGGTACATTCCTTGTTAGTAGGATTTTTTACATAATTTTTAATTAAATAAGAAATTTTTAAACAATTTGCTATTAAGTAAAATTTTAGTTAAAAGTCCTACTAAGTGCAGATACTGCCCATAACTGTTATTCTTAGTGCTTTCTCGAGTTTTAAATAATAATTGATTTAAACTTAGCTCTAGAGAAGGATAATTTCATAATTTTTAATAATGATAGAAACGGTTTGTTTGTTTTGCTCGTTTGTAAAATACATAAACAAAGAAAATGCAAATTTAATTATTAGCCAGAAAAAATTCAAATCAACTAAATATAAAAGTGCTTATGCATAATAATTTGAAAACCTTATAACACGTTTATAAAATTAATTTTATATGAAAATTTTGTTTTATCATTTATAAATTTTTAAGTGACTATGCATATGCCCCAAAAAATGTAATTTTTTAAATAAATTGCTAATTTGTGAAATAGTTACATAGAGATACAGGGATAAACAAAATCTATTTAACATAAAATACATTATAATTTCCTTTAATTTACAAAAAACTAATTTTGCAGGAAATAATTAAAATTTTATATTTAGTGACAAAAAACAAATAAAATATAATACAATCGCATAAAATTTATTTTTTTTTTGTTTTGTTGGTTTCTTTTTTATTAATTTAAAATGTTCTAATCTTCAGAATTCATATCACTGGGTTTAAACGGTAAATTTAACTCTTTGCAAAAGCCGATGACATATTTTTCTAATGCACACCCAGCTCTGTAAATAAACAAATTTTCTTGTTAATTTATGTATAAAAAATAAGAAAAAAGTCAAAACATACTGATAAATCTCATTGCCCTTAATATTATAATCATCACAATTACAAAACACAAGCTCAATGTCACGCATTACTTCTTCATTGATTTGATATGAACCCATATTAAGTTTTGATTTTACTTTAGCAAAGTCCATGGGATTCTTAATGATTTCATAATAATCGGGTACCTCGGATTGAGAAACAGGTCTTAGAAAAGGCCAAGCACTTTCATGTTTCATAATTTTTTCTAATAGTTCATAAAGAGCTGGACTATTCAGTGGTAAATTATCCGCTGTACGACGTATGGAACGACGACTATTACTGGGTTTTGTTGAAGATTCCTCACCATTTGCTAAAGAATTACGCTGCATTGAAGGTCTCCCTGAACGACTACGTTTAATAATGGGTTCATCATCATCACTGTCATCGTTGTCAGAAGATGAATCTGAAGTCATAATTAAATAGTTAATGCTTTCTCTTTAAAAAAAAATTGTATGTCGACTTTTTACCATTTGCACGACTCTTTCGTTTTTTGTTGCCCTCTTTAGTTTTACAATTTGCGCATACAAAGTTATAACGTGGCATACGTTTCAAGTTAATACACTCTAAGTGGAAAGTATCTTTACAGCGTATACAAGACAACTCGCTACCATCATAAGAACAAACATTACATGGACTTTCATCCCTAAAGAATGATTGACAAAAGCGAAAGAAATGTGTTAAAATAAGTGCATTGTAAGAAAAATTTATTCAACACTTACTCATCAACGTCTGAGTGATTATTTGATTCTAATTGTTCTTCATTGCCATCTTGCTGGTCTTCATCATCACTAGATTCGTCTTCTTTATTGTATTCTATTTCATCTATAGCATGCCCTACAATTATTTCATCTTCTTCAATAACCTCTTGTTCGGAATCCTCATCATCGTACTCCAACACATCTTCGATTTCATGAGATTGTAGACGTTTTTTACTTCGACCACCGACACTAGCTCGACCTTTTGTTGTCTTATTTTCGGATGTTACCGAAGATGCATCACTATTATCATCCTCAACAATAAATTTACGCTTACGTCTTTGTGTCTGTTTATTTTTTTTATCATTCTCATTTACAAGACCCAGACGATCCACACACTTTTTGCAATACCAATTTCCTTCGGGCACAACCTTCATTTTAGGTTTCATACAGAACATATGAGTGCCACCGTTGCATTCATCACAAAGCAGCATTTTATCAGGATCACTGCCGCGGCGACAGACCATACAATTGGATTTATTGGTAGAACGAGCCCACATAATACAATCATACAAAACATTTAAATGTAAAAATACCTAAAAACAGTTTAATTTTCTTTAAATTCCAAAATTCGAACTGAGATTGGATACAAATAAATATGTATGTATATCAGCAATTCCTAGAAACTTTTAACATCGTTGGTATTTAATTAACAGTCGTTACTAACACTAGCCCTGTTCCACGTAGGTTACCGCGGGTACCCAATTTTACCAGAAAGCATTTCTATTGTCAAAATTGTGTGTAATTTGTTGTTGTTTCGGGTAAACTACGTCAAACAGACCTAGTGTAGGATATCAACCTTCAAAAACTATGGGTTGCAAATACTTTCGTTCAGTAGTTATAAACGCCTAAAATTGAAAAATGTAAAAAAAAATTTTTCGATTTTTTAAGATTGTTTTGTTAATGAGAGATTTCTGTTTGCGGCTTTGTATGTACCTTTAAGTTATTTGCAACACTTGTAGAAAATAAATATATTCAGTGTAATTGTTGTAACATACTATCAAGTATTTAAAAGTTGTGACACCGCATTTTTCAAATTTAGAAAATTTTGCAGTTTTTTGCCAGGGAATTACGATCCTTCATATTATAAAAAATTAATACATATTTTAATATGTGTCGAAAAAATTCGTTTAAGATATATCAAGATAATGTGCCCAAAACAGAGATATAATGGAAAACTATCGATTTCGATCGATTTGGTTAAAAATCAAAAATTAAATGCTGAATAGAAAAAGACAACAAAGATGTTTGAAATTGTTTTTAACCGATTTAGTTGTATCAGGTATATTGATATACGTTTTGTTATCGATTTCAAATTAAAAATAATACGTAATATTCAGGATTGGAATTTCAAAAACGATCCATTTTCACCACATGCCAGATAGTAGAAGCAAAGACTATATACTATATGCATTTTTTATAAAACCTATTTATAAAAAATGCGACCAAATAAAGCGAGACGAGGTGGATAGATACCCACTGGCCACGACCAAAGCTAATACAGAATATGTGAGTCCCCGACTAAAAAAGTTTTCATATAATCTTATATGATTTGATATAAATTTAAATGTTTATATGCGTGGCTTTATATAACAATCAGTGTTGCCACCAATAAAACAAAAAATTACACAGCTGTAGATCAAAAATTATCCAAAACCGTATGAAATTACACAAAAAAAAAAAAATAATAAAATAGGGGGTCAAGGGAAATTATTTCCAAATGCCAACCTCACCCACAGTCCACCTTGGACATGGTGTCCCCTGTTAACGCTAACGAGGCTCTGACGACCGAGTATGGGCGGTATAACCCGGTTCCCACGGCAATCGGACTATGTGCCGGAACGATTCGGATGTATTCGAATTTTCGAATTTATCCGAGCAATGATTGTCACTCCGGCTTTAGATGAGAATTATTAACTACAAATTCACATTTTGAAGCCGTTACAACAACAACACAAAAAATATATTTTTCATATTATTTCAAAATAAACTCTCCTGGGCACAGTGGAGAAGAATACGAATATTTTGGGAAGAATTTCGCTATTCTTACCGAGTGATATGAAATTTCACACTGTAAGTTTTGGATGGCCGAAATTGCGGGAGCTGTGCCATTCGACTCCAAAGTTTTGCCATTTTTCTATTTACAAACCGATTTTTAAAGACGTAATATTTCTATCATCTACAAAGTGCAAAAGTTATTTGCATTTTAAAACTAAAATTTAGCATTTTTGCTATAACCTATAAAGAAAATCTAACAAATTATTCTATTAACTCAGAGCTTTGAAGAATTAATTCCTTAATTCAATTTTTCAATTCTGAATTAAAAATTCGATGAATTAATTCACTAAGTACCATATATTGAATGGAATTAATTCATATTTGCTTTCGTTCGATTTATTTTGTTACGAATTAATTCAATTGCAATAGTTCTTTTTATTAAATCAAATGAATTAATTCACTGGTGAACACGTTCAATTTTATAAATCGAACGGAAAAAATGTGAAATAATTCCTTACTGAATTAATTCACTACTGAATTCGTTCAATTTCATTTTCGTTCAGTGAATTGAAAAAGAAAATTACGTTCAGTGAATTAAAAAAAAAAAATAATAAGTTCACTGAATTGAAAAAAAAATAAAATAAGTTCACTGAATTGAAAAAAAAAATAAAATAAGTTCACTGAATTCAAAGCCTGTTTTCTGCCGTTCAGTAGAAGAAAACAATAATGTACAAATAAAATTTTTAAATAAGAAATTTTACAGCGTGTGCTAGTAAAAATGAACAAATTAGAAACCGGATGCTGTTTATCAACCTACATGATTCAAAAATAAAGCCTTTTACTATTAAAAATAAAAACTTTACAGATATAGCTAAATTTGGAAAAAAAATATGACTATTAATTTTTCAAACTCTGAACTCACTGAATTCACTGAACGTAATTTTATTTTTTTTAATTCACTGAACGAAAATGAAATTGAACGAATTCAGTAGTGAATTAATTCATTTGATTTAATAAAAAGAACTATTGCAATTGAATTAATTCTTTGAATTTGTTGTTTGATGAACGCGTTCAGTTGAACGAATTCAGTGAATTACTTAAGAAAAGGAATTCATTCATTTCTAGAGAAAATTGAATTCGATTGGTAGTGAATTCATTCAAAAAGGAATTAATTCTTCAAAGCTCTGTACTAACTAAAGCGAGTTTCAATGCAATGTCTTTTTCAGGATTAAAATAGCGTGCTTTTAAATTTGAATATTAAAAAAATGGTTTTTTATCCATAAGAAAAGTTTATTTCAGAACAAAGTATTTATGTTTTCAGAAAGGCTACTTCATCCAGATTCAAAATATTAATTTGTGGTAAATGTTTCACTGACAAACTCGTTTCATCTAAATATCGACTAATTTTTACTAAATTATTAAAAAGCTCTGAGACTTTTAAAAATATACGGAAATTTCTGTAAAAAGTGAAATTACACAAAAACTACACAAAAATTACATTATTCAAAAATTATCCAACGAATGTGTAAATAGACCCGTTTTTGAATAATTATTCAAAAAGTGGCAACACTGATAACAATATACATTTATATTAACACTTTGGTTTTATAAATATGTTTGATATAACGTTATATATAATCATATGCGATTTGGTCTCCAGCCATATATTAAGAGATCTGCAAATATAGTTCATACATAATTATATATAATGGCATATAAGCTTTTATAAACAATATTATATCAAAATATATACTTAAAGTTAATAGAAAATTGTATTAATTTTATATATAATTATATCTGACATGATATCTAATTATACAAAATTTTATAAAGTTTAATTGCAATTTTTAAATTTAAAAATAAAAATTAGAAAAACATATGTTGAAATAAATATGGTTTAAGTTCAGTTATTTTTTCCGTGAAAAAAAAATTAATTCTGAAAGTTATTTTTTTTATTGTAGATTTTTAGTTGATCTGAAGATGTTTTACAATGAGTGTTAGTGAGCGGTGTCACTTGAAAATGCATTAATTGTCAACCATTGGTTCTAGGAAAGTTTTTTTCATAAGTTTTTCTCTATTGGTTGTAAAATAAAAATTGTAAATTCTATTTAGAATTTGTAATATTTGATCTTAAACCGAACAAAAATAACACTCATTGTTATTTTTTTTATTTTATAAGACACACATTTTATAAGAAAGACCAAAACTCTAACCTAGAAAAAGTTGTTCCGACAAATTTTTGTAATGTTTTATTTTGTCAGCTATTTCCAAGTTTATTAGCAAAAAATTTTCTAAACATTAAGCATTAGTATTTAATATGAATGAAAAGTGATCTCAACAATATTTACTAAAATTTTATTTTAAAATCTTCATCAAATTTTATGTATTAATATATAATTTGATGCAGTTAGATAGACCCATTTTTCGTATCAAATTGTATCAGGTTAGATAACATGCTTATCTCGCTTGATATAATTATATATTCCAATATTCGGATCAAATTAGATATGGACGTATATATGGGTTTATATATGGTGATATATGATTATATAATATCTTTTTTAGTCGGGTCTTCAAAAACCCACATTATTTCCAGGCACACTTATATTATTATCTCAAATGGGTTAGTGTACTGCGTGCTGAAAATATTTTTCCGTTTCACATAGTCAAATCGATGGCACACGTTACAATATTAAATTTCAAAAATTTTATGTACTTTTTGAAAGAATTGCAAAATGTACGTTTTTTGTTTTGCACTGAAGGTATTATTCTTTAAGATAAGTGCATTAAGTGAATGGTAGTGTTGCATGATATAAATTCATACATAAAAAGTCCAGACACATCCAAAGCGCCAATAGAAATAACCAGATGAAAGAATTAATGTTTTTGTTCAAAAACCGGTGGCACATAAAAAAATTTCAAGGATTACAACCATATTGTAGTCCTTACAGCAATTAATTAGCCGAGTAAAAAAGTTACATAGAAAATTATATAACTTAACGTGGACTAATATGCGTATATAGTCTAGCGTGACACTATATATTTGCGGTTATAATTATATATAGCTTTTAGTTTTTAAAAAATTTCATATATTAATATGAACATATATGTCCCCATATATATTTATATGTACCCTATCTAGTTATATATGCTATGACAATTTAATTACAGCGTACAACAACTAAAAATGCATCGGGCATGCGACATATTAATTCTGATGGATTTTAGGATGAATATCACGAATGTGAATGCCAAATTTATATATTAGCTCTACTTTTTAAAATATTTGCCAATTAAACTTTCAGAAAAAAGTCAATTTTTTCTTAAAAATTTCGTATTTATTCATATACCCGACTAAATCACGGATTATTTTTAATATGGTTTAAAAATATAGAATTTGTGCTTTTAGAATCATATCACCTTATTTTGATTATCAACTTATTTGTGTGACCGCAGGTGTATAAAAAACACAAATATTTCTACTATGGGTAGATCGGTTCTAGTATTTGCTATTAAGAAACTTCTTTCTCCATCATCATTTACACAAAAAACATTCGGATTTATTTACCTGTGAATAGCTAGTACTTTCCATTAACGATATCTCCCATTGACGTAAACTATTGATCGCCAGAATTTGTTTACGATCCAATGCATCTTTATCCTTTACTACTGCTGGTATACCGAATGGCTCCTTAAGGAATCGTTTTTCAACTGCTTGTTCAACCTGCAGCAAGGCGGAAGACAATTGTTTAACGTACGATCGTAGTGTATCGGAATCATGTAAAGAAATTCCCTCATCTGCACTATCTTCTGAATCGATTTCCAATGTTTCACCTAATGTTTCTCCAGGATCTCTATACGGTTTACCAGCATATGACCTCATATCACGATCGTTATTTTCACCTTCATGATCTGAACCCTCATTATCTTCAACCTCCTTTTTATTTTCCTCAACAGCAACTGTTGTCGCATTTTGTTTTGGAAAACCCCACTGTAATTTGGCTTGAGGATCGTAACAACTATTGTACAGATCTCGACGCCATTTTTCCATATCTTTTACCTTCAAACGACCAAGATCTCCGGTATAAATTTCGCTTTCAAATTCTAATATACGTTTTACCAATGAACCGTACATAACTTCATTCAGATCAGCGCCCTCTAAAAATCCAAAATTCGAATTGTTGTATTTACGTTGAGTTTCTGTCATCATTTGATTGCTGAATTTTTGCATTTTTTTATCATCTATATTTAACATATCAACAGGACAATTTTCAATGTGTTCGGCAATAAGATCTTTAAGAGTGGTCAATTGTTCTCGTAGTTCTGACTCCCGGTAGCCCAATGGGTTAAGAGACTCTATTAATGCTGCCAAATCTTCTTTTGTATATAAATATGCCCATCGTTGACGATCAGCATTGCGTTCATCATGAACAATACAATTGTGTGGATCTCCTGTACACATAAATAGTTGATATTGTGTTGGTGATGGATTGTTGGTTGTGCCGGCTGTGGAAGCTTGATTACCATCATCATCAATTTCAATTTTATCGCCATTGATATGACCATTTGTAAGACCATTTACAGGACCATTTTGCTGATTTTGATTTTCTTTGTCCTCCTGCGCAGCATCAGTTGAAGCTATAACTTTATTTTTGTTATTGTTTATGGCGGCAATAGCATTGGCTTTCTTTTCCTCTTCTGTATATTGTTTAAGCAAATATGCTCGAAGGTCCTTGCGGGTCTTTGGTAAATTCGCTGCCTTCGCGGTAATTGTAGAATTTAAATTATTTATGGGAGGATTTTCCAGACAAGTATCCATACAATCGACCGGATGTTCGATAAAAATACCAGGCATTGATTCAAAAACGTAATATTTACGATAAGCACGATCCATACCTAAGTAGACAAGGAAATTAAAGAGTGCTCCATTACATTTGTTCACCAGTTGCTGATACTTTCTATTATCTCTCTCGGACTGGGCTAAAAGTTCTGCTACTTTCTTATTTAGTTTCTCTTCTAGCACTTTACGTTTCTCGATATCTTTTTTTACCTCTTCATCCATACACTGTTGATTAAATTCATTGGTCAGCGTACGTTTTTGTGTTTGTACCTTAGACATTCTTTGATTTTCTAAAGTAACAAGATTTTTCAATTCTTGCCGGGCATTAGCCATTTCTTCCATTCTCTCCTCAATGAGATTAATAGTCCCAGAATATGTAAGTATCTGAGCCATTAAACACTTTAAAATACGCATTATATCCACAAATGGCAATTGATAAAAAGTGTACAGCTTAAGAGCTCTTAATATGTGAGGATGTTGGATACGTAGTGTAAGTCCCGGGTCTTCGGCAGATGTATAACCATTTCTATACATAATACGCCATTTGTTATTTTTCAAATTTGCGCCAGAAGCCAAAATGTGTAGACGCAACACTTCACTAACGGTGAGAGCATCCAATGGTAATTCATTTAATCTAAAGGAAAAATGACGCCTAACATATAGATGGGTCCAAAATGGTATAGCTTGATTAGCTTTTAAATAGTCGACAGCGCATTCCTCTTCCTCTTCACGTTGAAGATCCATAACAGTACCTAATAATACGAGAACAACATCAGAAAGTGGTCCGGCCACTTCTCGGACTGTAAAAGCACGTGTCATTTCATAAAAACTTAAATTCCCCCGAAAAACTTCAATACCCGAAAGGAGTCCCACAAATGTATGCATAAATTCTCTTAACATAAAAGCTTCGCCCAAAAATTTAACCGGCAGTAATGTGCTGATGGATGTATATGTGGGCATTAGACGATGATCGGTTCGTTCTAAATCGTCGGTTTTTGTTAGCAATGCATTACATTCTTCTTCAATTTTTTCCAACAATTTAGCTCTCTTTTCGACTCTCTGACGCAGTTGTTCCGCTAATTGTTCTTCCTTTTCACGCTTTACACGTTCCATTTGTTCTTTTAATGATTTGGCCTTGGCCTCGATCTTTTCAGCCTTTTCTTTCTCTAGTTTGGCCTTTTCTTGTGGACTTATTTTTGAAGTTTTCTCATTTTCGCCGCCACCCTTTTTACCGAAATAGCTATTGAGCGTCGATTGCTTTTTGGCCTCCTCAGGTTTCTTTATTTTGGCGGGTGTGAAATGTGGCATTTTACCAATAAACAATTTCTGAAAAGTGATTTTACGATCTGTAACATATTTTTTGTACGATTCTGGCTTTGGCCGCAAAATACCATCCACCCTAATGACATTACTTTTAATAAACATTTGTAAATTATCCGAAGTAAATTCAAATCGCTGCCGCCTGATCTTATCAAAGGCAACTGTCGTTTCCTTTTGTGTCTTTCCCAAGCTCTTTAATTTATAGAGCAAATTTTCTGTACTCTCATAAACACCATTGTCTGGTACTTTCTTGTCTGGCGATTCTATATCGACTACTTTATATGGAAAATATTTGGTTTTATTTGCTTCCATAATCTGTACTTCCTCATTGATGAAGAAACGTTTGCGCAGAAAACGAAATGTTAAAGCATTTAAAACGTTAAGTGAGCTTTGTTTGGCATGTTCTATGACCATCATTACTGGTGGTCTTAAAATGTCTTTGAACGTTTCCATTTTCTTACGTGCACGTTTTTCACTTTTCAAAGCTTCCGCATAGGTAAGATTATCCTTGCCTGTGGCCTCACATTGCCATACTGTGGAATTGATAGCCATTACATGACGAAAGTAGTCTCTATTGTTAGGAACGTTTATATTTTGAAAATTATAAGAAAATATAAAACAGTTTTATTTTGTGTATGTACTTACTCGTATTCTCTGAATATCTCTTTGGTCACCTCACAGAAGAACACCTCTTCATTATCATGAAATGTTTCATCCTTGTTTTTTGAGGGAGCATTATCAAAACCATCACGCTTACAAATAGGCATATCTTATTTATAATTTTCTTCTAATTTATTTTGTTGAAAATTTCTGTCGACAGATGTTTTTTTTTTTTCAATTATTTCTTTCCAAAATTCCTTTTTTATTTTTACACAAGCATTTATGTGAATGTGTGCGTATGTTAAAAAAAGTCTAGCACAATTTTTTTTCTACAGCACAAATCGCAAATGAAATTGCTTAATTTCAACGATTATTTTAATGATTTTTTATTCTTTCGCAACTAACAAGTAGTTTTGAAGTGTTTTTCACAATTTTTTCGAATAACTTTTATGAAAAATATATTTTTTGCAAATTTGACGCGCGAAAACTTTAATGTATGTTTGGCGTGCTTTTCCTATTTTTTTGTATGAAAATTACCAAACCACCATCACAGATGTAAGTTGAACGGCGCGTATGTCGGCTAAAACGCGTTGACGATGTTTTTCAGAACCGGAACGCCGTAAAAATTCTCGGCGGCTTAATTGCCAGCGGCTTTTCGTCTGTTTTATTTTCTTTAACCCCCCGTTTCCACATGAAAATGCAAGTTCGAAAAACTCAATACACTCACACTTTTTCACTAATCCAATCACAATTATACGACTTGCGGCTCAACTTGCAAGTAAATTTTGAAGACAGTGGATTTTTGATACTTGCGACAAGTGAAATGACAGAATAAAGAAAACAGTGTTGCCTAGTATTGTTTTCTATTAATTTACTAGTATTTGGTAACCCCCCGTTTCCACATGCAAGTAAATGGTTGCAAGTTGAGAATACGTATTATCAGCGAAAATTTCGAAAAATACCGAAAAAACATTAAAATTTTACATGTGTCCACGCTACTTGCTGCAAGTTCATTTTTAAAATGTCGTTGAAGGCATAGATTGTCACTAAATAGCACTCCAGTATTGCCAAGTATTCAATATTCTAACAAAGCTGGGAAAAAATTTTGTTCTTAACAATTTTTTTTTTCAAAAACTTATAAAATTGATATTTTAAATTACCATTAAGATATGCAATTGTGTTATTTTTACTTTTTTTTACAAATAAATACAAAATCAGTTGCATTACAACTTTTACTTTACCAAATACTAGTAAATTAATAGAAAACAATACTAGGCAACACTGTTTTCTTTATTCTGTCATTTCACTTGCCGCAAGTATCAAAAATCCACTGTTTTCAAAATTTACTTGCAAGTTGAGCTGCAAGTCGTATAAGTGTGATAGTATTAGTGAAAAAGTGTGAGTGTATTGAGTTTTTCGAACTTGCACTTGCATGTGGAAACGGGGGGTAAAGTAAAAGTTGTAATGCAACTGATTTTGTATTTATTTGTAAAAAAAAAGTAAAAATAACACAATGACATATCTTAATGGTAATTTAAAATATCAATTTTATAAGTTTTTGAAAAAAAAAATTGTTAAGAACAAAATTTTTTCTCAGCTTTGTTAGAATATTGAATACTTGGCAATACTGGAGTCCTATTTAGTGACAACCTATACCTTCGACGACGTTTTAAAAATGAGCTTGCAGCAAGTAGCAGTGATGGTATTTGAGAATTTTTGTTTGGTGCCTAAATGATGCCAAAAAAGCTTTAAAAGTGCCAAAAAAAGTAAGCAACATGCAAATGTTTCAAAAATTATGTTCAGCTTTTATTTCAAATATTTATACATTTACACCCTTATTCTAAACTTTATAACAATAACAAAATTGTCACAAAACTGGTGTGAATGGAAATTATTATAATTTTGGTATTCTGAGAAAAATTGTCACAGCAAAACCATAACAAACAAATATTTTCATTTGTCAACAATTGAAAATATAAAAATTCTATTTTCTTTTGAAGAATGTTATAATGTTTCTTCATAGAAATAAAATATGAAATACCTAATTCATATTTTGAGATATTATTTTAAGATGCATCGAACATTTTACCGATTCTAAAATTCCTCCAAAAGATTACGTATAAACATGGGTTTTTTGGGGCTAAAGTTGTTAGGAATTAGATCAGGGTGCTTGATGCTAAAATTTAAAGGAAACTCCAAGTGCTTACAACTAGTTCTTTTGTGTTCTGCGGTTCTTGGACATTTTTTTAAGTTTTCATTTCATTTAAGATTTCATAAAATTATCGAAAAAATCGTAATTTTTCACAAATTATAATTTTTTGATAATTTAATTTTATTTTTGGCAGAAAAAGCTTTCACCATTGTATGGTGAAATTTTTAAAACTTTTGCTTGCCATAAAAAAATAGAATACCATAACAAATTTTTGAAAAATTCCAGTGACAACAATAGAATCAATTCAAGTTTTTCTAATTTTATACCCATTGTTTTTAAAGATCAAAATAATGATTAAATTGTCCGCGAAGAACTGGAAGCTGGTCCAGAAAATTGTAGAAATTTTTAGTGTAGCGATTGTTTTTTAATTTTGCTACCCGTTCTAAGTAGGCATGTCTTTTAATGAAAAACCAGCGATATCGACCTTTTTTCAAATTATATAGAAATTTTCTTAAAAAGTGGCAAAATTCTATAAAGAGTGCCATGGTGCCACTGAACATTCAATAGTGCCACAAATGGCACTTTTGTGCCACTTTTACCAACAGTGGCAAGTAGTGTGGACACATGTAAAATTTTCATGTTTTTTTCGATAATTTTCGAAATTTTCGCTGATAATACGTATTCTCAACTTGCAACCATTTACTTGCATGTGGAAACGGGGGTTTATGTGCAATTACAAAAGCACCACACAGTACGACTGCTCTCAATGAACTAAGCCCCCGTTTCCACATGCAAATGCAAGTTCGAAAAACTCAATACACTCACACTTTTTCCCTAATCCAATCACACTTATCCCCCAGTCTAGGCTAGCAATAAATATGATGACATATATTGCAGCAAATGTCAAAATTATGTTATCTTCAGTGTAGACCCCCAAATTGCGTACATATTTATTGCTGGCAATATATGTCGCAATAATTGTTAACGAATATTCGTTAACAATTATTGCCGACATATTGCTGAGATGAAATGTCAAACTCAGATGACATTTTAGTTTGACATTTATAAAAAAGACGCCACTAATAAAATAAATAAAGCAAGAAAAACAAAAAAACTAATTAAATTACGAAGAATTAAATACAATTTAACTAATTATAAATAAAGAACAAAACAATTTATCGATTTTGAATTTTTACAAGGGTATTTACTAATAAGTGCCGTATAACCTTCTTCGTTGAATTATTGCAAATTATGAGTTAACATAATTACGTGCTCTCATACCCTTAACATAAGCTCCGCAATAAGCAATTTTATGCCGTTATTCTGCCCACGTACTTAACTTATTGCTAAGATATTTATTGCTAATCTAGACCGGGGGTATACGACTTGCGACTCAACTTGCAAGTAAATTTTGATGGCAGTGGATTTTTGATACTTGCGGCAAGTGAAATGATTTCTATTAATTTACTAGTATTTGGTAAATTAAAAGTTCCCATGAAACATTTTTACGGACTCTCCGGCACTTACGGAATCATGAATCCGGCTTTTAGGGCACATTAACGGTCCGTAATACACGTATCCGTCACAGCTTGTAAGTATACGGAACATTAACGGACCGTGTAATCGGATTTTCGAACACAATACGTTTTAACTCCGTTTTCGTAACGTAAAATACGGACTTAATTGATTTTAATTTGTTTTCAAAAATAAAAACAATTAAATTATTTTAAAAACTTTCTGTGGCGAGAAATTGGTGGCGCTAGATGGAATAGGTCCAATACATCATCAATTAACTAACTTCAAGTCGCATACATATATGGTAAGATTAATAAAATTTAGTGCGTGTTTTACAATGGTTTGTGTAATATCGTTTGTTTTTGAAACAAAAGCTCTTTCCACGTACGTTAACGCGGCTACCCAATTTTTCCAAAATTGTGTGTAAATTGTTGTTTCGAGTAAAACACCATCGTAAATACAATCAATTATACCATAACTAGTTTATATTTTCTTTTGCATGTAGATGATCGATTTTATTATGGGTTAATATTG
The DNA here is from genome assembly GCA_949987735.1 of Leucophora obtusa. Taxonomy (NCBI): domain Eukaryota; kingdom Metazoa; phylum Arthropoda; class Insecta; order Diptera; family Anthomyiidae; genus Leucophora; species Leucophora obtusa. Next base: position 9,488,236 of record OX465295.1, read on the forward strand.
TGAATTGATGCGCTAGATAAAGAGTTAAACTGATGTGCTCTTTATTTATTTACATTTAGTGTAAATGTAAATAATATCATTATTAATAAATCTACTAAAAATAAAAAAAACATTTACTGAAAATTAGTCTATTTAGATAGATATACAAGTCCGTTTTGGTCCGGAATCACCCCGTTTATACACGACATAACGGTCCGTCATTGACGGACTTTCAACGGACTTGTCCGTTTTTTACTCGACGCAACGGTCCGTAAACGGTCCGTCAATGACGGACTTTCAACGGACTTGTATTATGTGTGACTATTATGAATTGATGCGCCAGATAAAGAGCTAAAATGATGTGCTGCATATAGTGTAAATGTAAATAATATCATTATTAATAAATCTACTAAAAATCAAAAAAAAAATTACTCAAAAGTAGTCAATTTAGATAGATATACAAGTCCGATTTTGGTCCGGAGTCACTCCGGTTATACACGACATAACGGTATGTAAATGGTCCGTCATTGACGGACTTTCAACAGACTTGTCCGTTTTTTACACGACGCAACGGTCCGTCAATGACGGACTTTCAACGGACTTGTCAGTTTTTTACACGTAAAAAAATTGCCATTTTTTCACAAATGTTCCTTAACTCTGAGTCTTGACGAGACATTGATTTGTTTGCCCAAAATCTAATCGTCAGCAGAATAACGGGAAAAAATTTGTCCATTTGTTTTGGGTGGAGAATACGTAATGTCTGACAATTCATTATTTTTAGTTGGAGTAGGTAACAAACGAAACTATTTATTTTCATGTTTTCACTAATTTTTTTCCAATAATAAAAAGTAAATTGAATTAAATGCAATAATAATGCAAATTATTTACTTTTTCTTAACATATTATTCATTTTCTTTAGTTTTTAGTAATGCCGCTAAGTAAAAATTAGATCTGGCATCGTGGTTGATGTTGCATATAGTTGTGAAGCTGCCTACACACTGGGGAACATTCGTGACAGAACATGTGTTTCTACTTTTTTCATTTTTTATAGACGATGCACATACGACAACAAAACGTCAAACGAAACATCATTTTTGTTTGTTTCTAGAACTGATCACATGAAATATGGGCGGAAGAAAATCAAATTAATTTATTTGTTAATTGTTAGTTTTTCATATGCTGCTGGTTTTTTAGTTTCATTTTTTTAGTTATCACATTTTATGTCCCATAATTCCCGAAAATATATTAATTTACAAAATTAATGCAGTTTTCATTATTTATAATTGTCGTCATTTTCATTTTCTCAAATGTGTAATTACAAAAGCTCCTGATAGCGTGACTGCTATCAATGAACTAAATACAGCAAAAACAGTAACATCGATACACACGATGAAAAATTGAGTTTGGAAACAAAAAAATATCAAAAAATTTTGTAAACACGAAGGTCAACATGACACAATGCTATACACATTTCAACATTCGTAAAAAATTGGCCATGTGCAATGGAATGTTCCCTAGTGTGTAGGCAGCTTGAGAACAATTGAGCTGACAACTTTAGCTGTGTTTGTGCGACATTCCTATCAATGATATCTTGAACATTTGTGACAGTAGAAAGCCGGAATACGTTGAAAAACTGTCAAAATCGTTATTGATAACACTGATAGACAGTCACACAAATACAGCTTTTGTCTGAACAAGAACTGTGACAAGAACAAAACATGAGCATGTGTGGTCTCCACGAGACAAATTCATGGGTGAACAGATCGATGTCTCGTCGAGACGCTAAGTAACTTCGCGTCTTAACGAGACATCGATTTGTTCAATCAGCGAACAATTTCTTGTTCGCTTGAGATGACAACGAAAATAATTTTGTTGTTGCTTTGTGTGTTATTTTCAAATTTCTTTGCACATTTCATCGCATTTGAAGACACTAGGTGAGAGCATTTTCACAATTGCTTGCTATTATTTTATTGCATGTCAAGACACTACCCAACAAACAATTCGTTCCGGTTATGCACCGTTTTCGGTCCGTCATAAACGGAATCCAACTCCGTTTACGTACCGTTTTCTGGATCCGTATACGGACCAGAAAACGGAACTTAAGGAACATCGAAACTGATTCGAATCCGTTGAAAGTCCGTCAATGACGGACCGTAATGTCGTGTTAAAAACTGACAAGTCCGTCAATGACGGACCGTATACGGACCGTTATGTCATATAAAAAATGGACTAGTCCGTTGAAAGTCCGTCAATGCCGGACCGTTTCCGGACCGTTATGTCGTGTGAATAACGGAGTGACCCCATTTTTAGAATGCCGTTTTCGGTCCGTATTTGTACCGTTTTTTGAAGCAAAAACGGATTTGCATGTCTAAATATATTGACCCTATTTTTATTAATTATAAGTAGTACTTTTTAAGTTTTTTATATATTTATTAAAAATGGAATTTATTTTTATATTTACGCTATATTTACATTTGGTGCAGCTTACGTCTCTGTCCAATATCCATTAACAATATCGGCACACAACAAAATTCAATACCTGCATGCAAAAGAAAAAATAAATTAGATAAGTTTTAACTAACTGTAATCACGATGGTGTTTTGCATACGATGCAAATTCGCACATTGCTATCAAAACAACTAAATGTTGTGTTCTCAAATATTTCTCATTTGCACTCGCATACAAAAAAACAACTTTAAAAACACATAAGCTGTGTTTGTGCGGCAAGCTATCAATGTTGGATTATGTCATTCCCATATAAATTTGTCATTAGCCAACGTTTAGTGTTAACTCTCAAAGTTACTAATGTCAAATTTGTATGGGAATGACATAAGCCAACGTTGATGACTTGCCGCACAAACACAGCTATAATAAGTTAAATAAATCTTACCATTTCATATATTTGACTTCAAATTCTTTGGTTGATGGGGTGTTAGGAGGGATTCACGTTACTGTGACTTTTTTTTTCTCACAATACAAACTGATACCGATAAAGTCCGTATTTAACTGTACGGAAACGGATACACAAAACGGAGTTAAAACGTGCTGTATTCGAATCTGATGAAAATTGGTGAAGGAAACGGATACACCAAAACGGATTCAAAACGTATTGTATTCGAAAATCCGAAAGTACCGTCCGTTATTGTTCCGTATACGTACAAGCTTTGATGGATACGTGTTTTACGGACAGTTAACGTGCCGTAAAAGCCGGATTGATGATTCCGTACATGTCGGAGAGTCCGTAGAAATGTTTCTTGGGTAGGTTAAAGCTGTTTAGTGCTTTTTACCACTTTTTACCAGATTTTAAATCAGTGATGCGCAAAATTGATTTGCAATTGTATTAGTGAGCAAGAGAGAGAACTGCACTGGAAAAAAAATTGAGCGAATTAAAAAATATGTCTTTACATATTTATCAATCTCCATATTATTTATACAATCTTAATGAAATTTTCTGCAACATATTTTTATAGATTTTAAAGAATATGTTCTATATTAATACTTTTATGGCAATTTTTTTAATATTTTGTTTTTTTTTTATTAAAGATCTGCTATGAAAGATATTACTATGAAAATAATCATAATATCTTTTAATAACATATACCCTAGATTCCTTAAATGTTTTATAACGTAAAAGGCATTGCATGATATCAAAAACATTTTTCATTTAGTTTCTGAATGTCATAAATAATTTGTTTTCAGTGCACTTGAAAAAAATATCAAAACACCCGCTAAGCATGTGCACTCGTCGCTGTCTCATTGACGACTAAATTAAAGAGCATAAGAATATGTGTGAATAACAGTATTGCCACCAGTAAAACGAAAAAGTACACAGGCGTAGGTCAAAAATTATCCAAAACCTTATGGAATTGCAACAGAAAAATATTTATTTTTTACTAGTTTAAATGCATGCACAATATGTGCCCCTTTGGACTCTCTTGCGCACAGCGGGCCAGAATCGAAATAATTTGGAAATGATGCAGCCCCTTCTTACCGGCTGGTTATATTGCTATGAAATTTCATACTGTCATAGAGCTAAAGTTTTGAGGCCCGAATACACGGAGCCAACGGGAGCTGTGCCATTTATCTCCAAAGAAAGGCACCTCTAATATGTAAAAATTTTGAAATCCTGCCATTTTTCGATTTATCAACAGATTTTAAAAACTTAACAATAAAATACATTTGGTAGAAATTTGGCAAATGGTGTTTGAATTACATTCTACTAATAACTAGGTGCTAAATTTCAAGAAAATCGGTTAATATTTAGACACAGTTTACCAAGTAAAAATAGCCTTTGCGAATTAATAAAGACTGAATTAGAATTTAGAAAACATTTTAATCTGACCCACTGTGCTGCTGTAAACTTTGAAAACTATTAGTTTTTTTCGGTCAAATTTCTTTTGATTAATTTCAAATGGTCTTGCCACACAAGACAAGCATATTTATTTTGCATACATTTTGAAAACTATTTTCTCAAAAAAGGAACGAAATACGGGTTTGTATACAAATAATATAAAAACAATATACAATACAGTTTTGACAATATAAAACAACATTTTTGACTTCTAACTAAATTTGGTTTCGTTTTGAACAAATTTACAAAAATAATTCACCAGAGACTTGAAATTTTTGGTAGATGTTACACAAACAAACTCATTTTATCAGCTGTGGGACTTGAATGCATGGAATTTAGTAAATTTTTCAGCAAAAAGCCAAATTATACAAAAACTACACAAAAATGTCATTATTCAAAAATTATCCAAGGAATGTGTAAACAGTCCCGTTTTTGAATAATTATTCAAAAAGTGGCAACACTGCTGAATAAGTAAATTCACAATTGTACTTTGAAATTCGCACCGCTGTTTTAAATAGAAATTTACGCGTTTTTACCATTTTTTGTAACTTTTTTGTTATGAAAAAGTTGGCATCTCTGTCAGTATTGAGTACTCAGTACCGGAATACTCAATACTTTTACAACTCTACTACATTTTGGTAATTTCCTGACTCGAAGGTAGTAGGTGTTTTTTTTGATAGAAAATCTTTAGATTACATAATTGTTAAAACTATATCTTGGATAAATTTACTTTGTGATTTGACATATATTACAGAAGTGTAAAGAACTCTTAAAAATGGCAGACAAAGTCGTGGAAAAGCCTGTCGGTAACCCCATGAAGTTCCCCTACACTTTTTCGGCCAAAATCGCTCAATTCCCACTTAAGTATTACGTCAAGAACCAATGGATCTGGCGTTACTACTTTGTTGCTGTCGGTTTGTGCATTCCAGTTTTCTATAAGATCAGCAAACTAGGTAAATATTTTAAAAACAAATTTGGCAAACGATTTTACGTTGAAAAAAAATTAACCTCATTTGTTTTTAATTCCAATTTCAGCCAACTCGCCTGGAAACAAAAAAGCCTGGGCTGAAAGTCAAGCAAAGGAACATGCCGAACATCATTAAACTAGTTAAATAATGGAGAATAGGTGATAATTCCTTATCTACTGTGGATTATACAGTCTTGTAATTCTGTTTATTTTTAATCTGCTTCTAAAATAAAATGCCGCATTCATACTGAACTCAAACCAGTTTTCGGATTTCCAACATTTCGATTTAATATTTGACGAAAATAAATTGAAAATTACTAGTTTTGGGTGTATGAATGAGATATAAACCTTTAATAGAAGTGTTAAAAAATTTCAAAAACATTAGTTTTATTTTTTATATTTGTATGGATTTAGTAAAGGCCTTCATGGATATGACTGCATTTAAAACAGGCTGTGAAATATTCATTACACTTTTTGCAATTCCGAAATCTTTAACTGAAATTCGGAGAATATCAATTGAAATGCAGAAATCATGAATTAAGATGTTTTCTGAATTTCAATTGATGATTTCTGAATTGCAAAGTGTGTGAATGTTTCACAGCCTGATTTAAATGCACTCATGCAGGCATTTAGAAGACTAGTGTTCTTTTTCACCTAGTTTAAATTCACTAATTGCTATGTTTTCGACCTAACTATATCCATTAACTCAGAAAAAAAACTCTTAAGTACACGAAAACGTGTTTGAGGTGAAAACTAACACATTACTTTTCGTATGTACGTTAACATGCAATGTGGATGATTACACTGTGCTAGTTGAAAAATCCAACAAGCGGGGGACCCAGTGGGTAAACCTAATTCGAGTACGCTGAATCCAGTGGTGCTATCCGTTTTTTTAGATTAGCTCTTGAAAAAAAGATTTGTGTTTAAAAATTCTGGGTCCAAGGACCCTAAAAACGCGATTTATCTAATTTTTGACCATTTATTTTTACCCAGGTTATTTGTTATTCCCCCAGTCAGCTTTGGGTTACAAATGATCAGAATCGGTTCAAAAGTTCTGAGTGAAAATGTGAGGACACTTCGAAATTTTCCATACAAAATTGTACATTTTATTGCTTCGGGAAAAATTTCCCTCACATTTTCAATCACAACTTTTGAACCGCAAGACCGATTTTGATTATTTTTAACACAAAGCTTCTTGGTAGAGTAACAAACAACTTAACTAAATATTAACGGTAAACAAATTAAAAACTCGAATGTTTAGGGTGGCACCCCTACTTCAAACCATAATTTTCAAACTCAAATATCTTTTTTTCGGAGCTAACCTAGAAAAACGGCTAGCACCACTAGATTCAGCGTACCCGAATTAGTTTTACCCACTGAGACCCCCACCTGTCGGGGAAAAATTCTCCTTTTCGTGCACAGTGTTATTAACGTTGCAAACTCAACGTTTATACATTTTCACATCTAACATAACTTCTTCGCGTTGGAATACAAATAGTTTTTTTTAAATACATTTGGAATTTTCTCAAATACATTTGGAGAATTTTGAAATACAAATGGAATGCATTTGGACAATTTTGAAATACAGATTTTAAATTCTTAAATACAAATAAAATATTTTAAAATATATTTGTAATATTTTAAAATATATTTGTACAATTTTGAAATACATTTTGAAAATTTTAAAATATGTTTTGCACAATTTTGAAATGCAATTGGACAAATATCAAAGTTTTTTAGTCAATTTTTAACAATATTTGGACAATGATGATTTTTGGAAAATTTTAAAATATTTTTAGACAATTTTGAATAATTTTTGGACAATTTTAAAACATATTAAAATTGTCCCAAAATATATTTTTAAATTGTCTCAAAAGGTTTCAAAATTGTCTAACACGTTTCAAAATTACCCAAAAATGTTTTAAATTTTTCCAAAAATGTTTTAAAATTGTCCAAAAATCATTCAAAATTGTACAAAAATGTTTTAGAATTGTCCAAAAATCTCTCAAAATTGTCCAAATGTTAAAAATCTTTGATATTTGTCCAGTTACATTTCAAAATTGTCCAAAATGTATTTTAAAATTTTCAAAATGTATTTCACAATTATACAAATATATTTTAAAATATGCATGTATTACAAATATATTTTAAAATATTAGAAATTTATTAATTCAGTTAATTCAATTAATTTCTAATTAATTAATAAAAAGGTCGAAAAAACAATTTTTATTTTTTTTTGAATAAAAATGAAAACCCCAATATTTTAAAATATTTTATTTGTATTTAAGCAAATTCTATTTGTATTTTAAAATCGTCCAAATACATTTCAAAATTATTCATTTGTATTTAAAATTTTAAATCTGTATTTCAAAATTGTCCAAATGCATTTCAAATAATTCCATTTGTATTTCAAAATTCTCTAAATGTATTTCAGAAATTTCCAAATGTATTTAAAAAGAAAAGTACCCAAAGTATTCCAAAATTTTCAAAATGTATTTAATAAAATTCTAATATTTCAAATTTTTCCAAATATATTTCAGAAATTTCTATATTTATTTTAAAAGCATTTTTAAAACATATGTATGTACACTAGAGCGTACCACCTTACAGGCAAAAAAAGTGCGCCGTACACCCTCCAATATGAAGTATTTTTGCAAGGTTTCAAAAAAATTTATTATTTTTTTTGCCCAACGTAGAGGTCGCCATTTTACATTATATCTTTGGCATTTACAGTAGGATCTTAAAGTATGATACATCGATGTTTTTCTCTCGAGGAGACCAGTGTTTTGCTCTAAGGGCCATTGGCCTCAAGTATCCCGTTCTAGTAGTTACCCACCACATCTCAGTTGCTACAACCCAAATGTACGACCCTAATGTCAGAAAATGAAAGCTCGCAAAAAATCATTAAACTTTTGCTAAGGAAGTTTTTCGATAAACCTAGTATAAATTTTTTTATATATTGGTTGCCGAACGTAGGGGTCGCCTTTTAAAATTTTTTTTCATTGGATTTTTCTTTTATAGCAAAACACTGGTCTCCTCGAGGCAAAAAAATCGATATATCACACTTTAAAATCCAACTTTAAATGCCGAAGCTATAACGAAACATTGAAAAAAGCGACCCCTACGTTCGGCAAACAAATTTTTTTTTTTTAAATTGCCTTGCAAAAATATTTCATATTGGAGGGTGAACAGCGAAAATTTTTTTTGACGTACGGTCTAATGTACATGTTTCTCTTTCTCGTAAAACGGCATTCACACCTAAATCCGAAACATCCCAGGTAGAAAATTACAAAGGGGCCAGCACTGGCAAAGCACCGAAATGGGTGGTATGAGTGCTTGTTAACAGCGCTTTCCCAACGCCCAAATGATAACACCGTTCCACGGTGGTGCCAATACTTTACCAGGCCCTGGGAAAGCACCCATAAACATAAAAATCAAATGCTTTGCCAACGCTCAAATAAAAAAATTAAAGTGCTTTTCTGACACCCAAATGATACTTAACACCGATCTATTTAATGCTTTGCAAAGTATTGAGATAGCACCAAGAAACATAAAAATCAAGTGTTTTCCCTGCCACCAAATTATGAGCCCTCCTCACTGAAGAATTTTAAATTGTGGAGTCAAAAATTATTTAAATATTCACTCTTTTGGAATTTCTTTTTCAAAAACAAAATAATGTTATAGGAAAACAAGTGCTGAGAATTCACCCTTTTAAAGCGTTGGGAAGGCGTCCAAATTTAGTGCTTTGCCAGTGCTTCTTTTTTTAAGACCGTGGTCTACTTGCGCTTTGCCAGTACTTCTTTTTTGTTACCATACATAATTTCCACCTGGGATGTGTTTAGCCAAAACGAGTGTAAAAGAATAAAGAACTGTTGTAATAGAATAAAGAGCTAAAACACGTGTTTAAGGCTGCATTCACACTTAATTCTTAAACACATGTTTAGCTAAAACACGTATTTTAGCTCTTTATTCTACTACAACAGTTCGTAATTCTCGTTTTAGCTAAACACGTGTTTAAGATTTAGGTGTGAATGCCGTTTAAGAATTAGGTGTGAATGCAGCCTATAGTCTCATAATTCCTACACCCTAAAAATTACATAGTTGTTGAACACTATTTTTTCAACTACAGTTGTGGCCAAGCATTTAAGTCAATTCAAGTTTTTTTTTCTAATTTTATTGCCTTTATTTTTAAAGATCAAAATAGTGGCTAACCATTAGTAACCATTCGTATACATTTCTTCTTGTGGTATCGAAACAGCTGATTCGTTACAGATACGTTTACGGTTGGGTAAAGGGCGGATTATGGGATCGTAAACGTAAATGTCATGTAACTGTACCGTGCCGTAGCTAAAAAGTACACTTATAGATTACCGTAAACGACATTACTATTTAGCATATATTTCATGTGGTTTTATATTTAATTCTAAATTTTTCCATTTATTTGTTAATTTTTATTCCTTATTTGTTGTTTGAATCAATTTTCTTTATTCATTTCATATTTTTTCCGACTAAAATCAATCAGCTGTTTCGATGCAGGATAGAAAATTATGATTTCAACAGAATGATCCGGCAAGTTCGTTCATTGTTGATATTATATCCATCTATGATATCAATTTGGAAGCGAAATACCAGAGACCCAAAATAACTGTTATATTTCTAAAAAAGTCACCACCCAAATTTATTTAATTATAATATTTCAATAATGCACTATATTTTATAAATCATATTGCACAAAAAAATCACAAATATTGGCAAAGATTTTAATTTTTTAAATTTTTATATTTTACTCTATAAATTTCTGTTGTTTTTTTGATTTTTATTTTAAAACTTTTTATAAAAGTTACAGAATGATTTTTTTGAAAAAATTAAGCACTAACTTTTTTATTTGATAATAAAATAAAAATTAAAAATTGACCTTAATTGAATGCCGGAAGTTGCTGGAATATACATATTTACTCACTTTAAATCACTGTTCAATCTTTTATTAACACTAGTTGACATCATCAGGATATTATAATTGTTGAAGTCATTGGTTCTATGGCTTTTGATTTATATTCTTAACTGTTATTTTTTGATAAAGAAAAAAAATCACAAAATAACTTTTATTATTTTTGAAAAAATAAAAATCATGTTTGGATAGTTTTTGTTTGAATTAAAAATAAAAATCAAACAGAGGAAATAAACAGAAAATTAAAAATACTCAAACAAGAAATAATTGTAAAACAATAAGTTTTTTGAATAAAAGTTATAACTGTTACGTCCCTGCGAAATACCCATTCTTTGCCACTTTTTTGAACATTTTATATTTTCCCATATCTACAAACAAATTTATTTTCAAATACAGAAGTCTATATCTGCATATAAATTTAAATTATTTGAATTCTATAAGGTATACATAAAAGTTTTTTGAGAATATCTTTTTTCGGAATTTTTTTTTTTGCAACTAACCACCAAACTTTATTTTAGGAGATGTGCATTATAGTCCAAGATTATAAATTAAAAAAAAACCGCACTTAAAAAATTGCAAAATAATATCGGAACGCTAAAAAAGCTTTTATGGTAGAAAAAAATAATTTAAAAGCTCAATAGGCGATTAACATTCTTCAAACGAATATAATGATCCAATTTTCCTTTTTGCAAAATATTTTCGCGATTTCTTTTTTGCAAACTAAGAACCAAACTTTGGTGTGGAAATTGGTTATTATATTCCCAAGATTAAAGATTTAAAAACAACCAAACTTAAAAAATTGCTAAATAATCGCGGAAAAGGGCGAAAAAGGCTTTGTGGTACAAAAAATGAATTTAAAAAATTAATCAGCGATTTACATTCTGCAAACAAATATATTGATCCAAAAATTTTGCTTTTTGCAAATTTTATTTTTCGCGATTTTTTTTTTTTTTGCAACTAACCATCAAACCTTGTTTTATGAAATGTGTATTATAGTCCCTAGATTATAAATTTAAAAAACCGCACTCGAAAATTTGCAAAATAATAGCGGAACGCGAAAAAAAGTCTTCATGGTACAAAAATTGTATTAAAAATCTTAGTCAGCGATTCTGTAAAGAAATATATTAATGTAAAAAATTTTCTTTTTAATTTCTTTTCGAGATTTTTTTTGCAATCCCTAGATTATAATTTTTAAGAAATCGCACTTAAAAAATTGCTAAATAACGGGGGAATGCGAAAAAGCGTAGAAAATGACTTAGAAAAGCTAATCAACTATTAACATTTTGCAAACGAATATATTGGTGTAAAATTATCCTTTTCGCAAAATTTTTTTCGCATTTTTTTTTTTTTTTTTTTGCAAACTAACCACCAAACTTTGGGCAAGATATGAGTGTAATAGTCTTGGATTATGGATTAAAATACACCGCATTGAAAAAAATTCAAAATAATGGCGGATTGTGAATAAAAGGATTTATGCCGCAGAAAATGAATTAAGAAACTTAATCAGCGATTAACATTTTGCAAACGAATATAATAATGCGAACTTTTTCGTTTTTGGAAATTTTTTTTTCGCAATTTTTTTTCCAAACTAATCATTAATTTTTGGAATAAGATATGGATATAATAGTTCTTGGATTATTAATTTCAATAAAACGAGACTTTTCCATCCCTGGTTAACAATTCTGTGTTCGTTGATGTTTGAAGGCACATAATATTGTTTTCCACAAAAAGTATAGAGATTACATGGTCATTTGTTCCTAATAATGCATATTTTTTATATTTATCAAAACTAAATATCTGCTAGTATTATCATAAAATTATATAAAAATTTTATTACAGAACTCTATATCTGCATTAGCGACGTAAATAACGCAAATAATTTCAAAATAAGTATATATAGGAATAAGTTGCCATTTTTAAATAATATTCTAGAAGACAGATTGATTCAAAAATATCTTATAAGCAAGTGAATTAGTTTTATTGCACCCCTGAACAATTGTATTTTTGCAGATATAGAGTATTGAATCACATTTAGTTTTATAAAATGTTGCTCGAAGCAATATACAAATTTATCTTCAACGAGATATAATTTGATCAAGTATATGTATGTATTTGTATATGGTATATAAAATGATATAAGAGAAAATATATTTTCGGATATGATTATATAAGGCAAAGAATAAGAAAATTTTGAAAATCGGAATCGCAGATAAACTCAAATCTAATTTTATACGTTGTTATTCACTCTCTAATAAGAATAGATACAGTTGGATCAAGCCTAACTTCATTGAATCTAATCGTTTTTTCACGGGTTTATAAACAAATAATTTCAAGTTATTTTTTATATATTCAGTGAACACGCGATAATATTAACATCCTAATATATAAACATCCTATTCTATTGTCAATTACCCGCAGTAAAGTACGGGAACAGACATATTGCTTTATAATTATTAGGAGAAATGCATGCAGATATTTTTGTATGAAGTGTCCTATTTATATGTCCATAGCTGTATATGGAGTAAGATTTGGGAACATATAGTAGTATCAACTGCCATATAAAAAATTCGTTCAAAAAATAATATCAGATGTAGTTGTATATAATGATATGCGTCTCAATGTGATTCCATTCACAGCCAGATGTAGCTCAATCACATTATACAGTACCGTGCAATTTAATAGCAGTGCATTGCAATGTTTTATAAAATGTGTTTTATTTTTGAAATTAACTTTTTAAGCGGTGTTCTTTTCATTCCTTTTTATTCTTAAATTAATGGCATTCTTTAAGGCATTAACATTTATTACCCGAGTAAAAAAGTTTTGATATAATCATATATTATTTTATGTAATTGCATATAGTAACTTATAGTTACATATGGCCACATATGCTTTTAAATTCAAGCATATATACTTTTATATAGTCATATATTAGATATTTTTTCCTCAAAGGTTTTAATATGGAGACTTATGTGATTTTATATTATTACATATTGGTCTACATATATATGTATGTGCTATATATAAGTACATAAAGTAACATATAAAAGATATAATTACATGTACGTTTATATATAGTTTAGTATGACACTATACATAATATAAAACTATGTGGATCCATATAAGAAATATTTTATAATTTGTGTTAGTTATGATTATATATTGACGAATATGAACCCATATATAACTTATAACGTTCTTTATAAAATCATCTATAATTATATATCATCCCACATAGGCAATTTTTTCAAAGTGATTTTATATAAAAATATATAAGGTCCATATAAAACCGTATTGTATTATATTTGGGTTCCATGTTATCAATGATTTTGAACTAGTTTTAGATTTAGTAATTACTAGGGATTGGCGCGTGACACGAAATGTTCGTGAGTCACGTTATTCACACGTGATCGTGAGTAATAATTAATAGTGTCCGACCGAACTCACTTTTTTAAGGCCGAACCGAAGCCGAAGCCGAACTTCGGCCAAAATTACTAACTTTGGCCGAAGCCGAATACTTTTGTGTTTGAATAAAAACACAATTTTATGCAACTTTTTCAAATTCAAAAACGCGGAAACCAATTTCTAAATATTTCTAAATTGCAAAAACATAAAAAAGTTGTATTTTTCGCTCTTTAAGTAAAAATTATGTTAAAAATGTGCGTATTTACAAGTTACTATACAAAAATAAAGAGCTAAATGTTGCAAAATACTGATTTATAGAAAAGTTCGGTATTCGGCCAAAATTTTGCCGAACACCGAACTTGGCCGAACATCACTTTTTGGCCGAACTCCGAAGCCGAATACTCGGTCGGACACTAATAATTAATATACTTAAGTGATTCGTGCGTGAGCGTGAGTAAGATTAACCCGTGCATGAAAATTAAAATTTTTTTTTGTTTAAAAAAATAATTTTTGTATGTATATTGTTAGATATGATCCTATATAATATGATAAAAAGTATAAGGTTAATATTTAGATATAATTGTATCAAACTATGTCCACTTTTATAACATTTTATGTAATTTTATACAAAAAGATATAATTTGATGTAATTGGATGAGGACAAAATTCGGATACAATTGTATCGAATTGCATAAAATTGTATCAAATTGTACCAAATTGTATACAATTCGATACAATATGATACAATAAGACGTTCTCATTTTTCGGATATAATTATATCTAATTACATAAAAGATTATATATAATTAAATATAACTTCACATGGCTCCATATCACTTTTTTTTACTTGGGTAGCTAGAAATCACGTGTTAAAAATTACCGTTTTTTTTTCGACGCTACTTCATATTTTGTTTGCAAAATAAAAGCAGTGGAAGTAAGAACGAAAGATAAAAGATATTAAACATTAAATTTTGGTAATTTTTTTGTTAAAATATTTTCATTGTGAGAAGTTAAATTGAAAAGAATATAAATTTTACAACCCTAGAAAAAAACCTTTTGAAAAATATGGGTAGAGGAAAATACTGTACTACTGAGAAACGTGAACTTATAAAAAAGTTAAGTTCGGATGGAAAAACTTACAAGTTTATTCAAGATGTTGTTGGGTGTTCCGCTAAAATGATTTCTAATTCCAAAAAATGGTCTCTCAAACCAGAAACGCGGGGAAGAAATAGAAAAATCAGCCAATATGATGTAAAAAGAATTTTGCGAACTGTAAGAGATGAACCTAAAACTGCAGCCACAGAGTTAAAACAAAATTTAAATCTTGACGTCCATCCATGTTCTGTCCGTAGAGTTCTGCTGGAACATTATCTACCAGCAAAATCTGCCCGTAAGGTCCCTCTACTAAAAAGACATGTCACAAAAAGATTGAAATTTGCAAGAGACCACCGTAATTGGCCCCAATCTAAATGGCGTAATATATTATGGTCGGATGAGACTAAAGTGGTCCTATTTGGCTCAAAAGGTCGTCGTCAATACGTGAGACGTAAAGCTAATATTGCATATGATCCACGCCACGTTTTAACGACTGTAAAACATGGTGGTGCGAAAATAAATGTTTGGAGCAGTTTTTCATATTACGGCACATGCCCATTATTTTGGATAAAGGGAAACATGGATGCTCAAATGTACGTCAATATATTGGAAACTGTTATGAAACCATATGCAGATTGGAATATGCCGTTAAAGTGGGTTTTTCAAAATGACAACGACCCAAAACATACGAGTAGATTAGCAAAATCGTGGTTTGCTGACAATGGCATTGAGGTTATGGATTGGCCTGCACAATCACCGGACCTCAATCCCATTGAAAATTTATGGAAGGACGTTAAGGAAGCAGTTTTTAAGGCAAAGCCAAAAACTGAGCAAGAATTGTGGAACGTGGTGGAATCGACCTGGCAGAATATTCCCGCAGAAATATGCCACAAGCTAGTTAACTCCATGGCACGTCGGTGCAACGCAGTTATAAAAAAAAACGGATATTCTACAAAATATTAGCTAAATAAACACATTTGATCTAAAAAATGTGAAAAAAAATTATTGTTTTTTAAATTTGGTTCATTTTAAAAACAAACTGCTATTTTTTTGTTCTCAGATTTTCCGAACAGTTTAAGATATTTTAATTTTTTTCTTTTTATATATGTTACAAAATAAAATATATTGAATTCAATGTGTACACAACATATTAATTAATAAATTTTTAAAAGAATTTAAATAAAATTTTCAGTAGTTTTTCCAATACTAATGAAATTGTAAGTCCACAATGTTCACTGCTATTAAATTGCACGGTACTGTATTAGACCATTAGACTGGTTCAAAAAATATAATTTTTATTCTTTGTAATTTACTTGTAAAAATTGTATCATCTTTCTTTGATTTGAAAATAATTTAAACAGAAAGTGATATTAATTTATGATCTTGAGTCAAACTAAAATAACATTCATTTACTTAAAATAACAGATGAACTAAAAACATTTCCCTCATTCAAAAGTTGGAATTTTCACGCTCCACAAGCCTAAAAATATGCCACTTTGAAAAAAATGTGGTCTGATAAAAAAATTACCAAAAAAGTTTTGTTTAGAGGTAGCACATCGCAATTAAAGTTTCGAGGTTGTACTTGCTCTATTATTTTTATTTAATTAAAAATAATGAAAAAAATTAGAAAAATTAAATATAATTACTACGATCGCGACATATCAAATCTAATATATTTTTAGGTGTACATTACGAATATGAAATCAAAATTGAAATCAGAGTCGCGGTTGTCGCGAAATTTGAAAATTTCATACAAAAAATGTTCAACTTTGATCAGGATGTTTTCTTATATTTACGACTATGAAAATTTCTTTTTTGCATTAATATATATCCGTGGAATGTCCTATTATGTGAGATAGGGTTTTTGGTAGCACTAAAATTATAACAAGCTAAATAATAGCGAAATATTAAAAAAAGTCAAATTTTAAGTTAATTTGCAAGGATATCTGTTATCCTTTCTAAAATTAAAATCAGTGTTATAATAATGAAGGCCCGTGGTAAGTAAATTGTAAAAGTATAACAAATTGTATTTTTCTATAACACCGTTTACAGGTAATTAGGAAAATACCTAAATATAATTCATAAACCACAAATTTTTTTTAAATTTTGATTGCTGATTCATAATCTTCGTTAAAATAAAGATCAGATTGAGAAATTTGCGCATACAAGGCAAAAACAAGTTGAATTTTTAATTACATCTTTTCGGAAAATTTGGAAATTATAAATAAAATATGTATTTTTTTGTATAATTTAAAAAAAAAAACGCGAATTACTTAAAAGTTCCTTAATTTTTTTAAGTTTTGATTTCAAATTCCTTTTGTTCACATTAATTAAGACCAGATTTAAAAAAAAATTGTTAAATAATAGGATCCAGGTTAAGAAATAATTAAATTTAAAGTCAACCCTACTTTTTGTATAAATTACTCTAGAGATAAAATACTAATTCTTAAAAGACAACTTTTTGGGCTACCTCTAAATAAAAGCGGATTTAGCTGAAACTTGGCACAGAGAGTTTTTAGACACTAAGGAATAGGGGCAACATTGTGGAGATCGCGAATTCCAACTTTTATGTTTTTTTGGACCACTCTAATGACCATATATAATTATTTTTACTCGGGTAAAAAATGAAAATCGAAATTCATGTCACTTGGCTCGATGTTATTCCTTAATTTTTTTAAGTTATTAAAATTTATTATTTATTATTTTTTTCACATAAACAGCTGTAAATGTTGCCATTCTGCAAACTTCTCTACTTTTCTGCAAATATGGGAGAAAAATTTGATTTCAATCTTGATTTCGATAAGATTTCGCTGAAATCCAAATTACATTGGGATTCTTTCCCCTTTTTGCCCTTATCCATAAAAACTCCCAAATATATATAATCCTTATAAGGTTTAGTTTTAAAAACCAAACTCCAGCTCTTTGAGTCATTCAAATTACATTCCCCGTTCCATTTTATTTCGCTTCTCAATTTTAGTGTTCCTATCCATTTCGTTTCCATCTTGTGTTTTAATATCAATCGTTCTTTGTTCGACACCATGTCTTTGCAGTCGTTCCATTCCGCTTTCGTACTTTAGTGTTTCAACTCCAGGCGTTCCCCATTCCATTAAATTTTGTTCCCCTTTTCATTACATTTTGTTTCTACTCCATTTCGGTCCCATTGTCTAGCATCAGTTCGACTGGTTACCCGTGCCATTCCACTTGCCTAGTGTTTTAATTCCACTCGTTTCCATTTTTTCCCTAATTTTAATGTTTCAATTACACTCGTTCTTTAAATATCAGCTTTCCAGCCAAAGAGGTTGGGCAGGCCATTAAGCGGGCACTTTTCCCCCTTGAACCATAATTGTTAGTGCTAATTAATAAATTAAATCCATTAATTTTTTGACTGAAATTTACTTCAGGTATGTATTGAAAATAAAAAAGGCCAACTTAACATAAACTAAAGACAGAAGATGAATGAAATTGAAGTTTATTCTGTACTTAGGAAATGGTCTGCATCTATGCTGGAATATATATGTCCTTCAGCAGTCATAAAATCTAGAATAGGACTGTAAAACAAAAAAAATATATATACATTTATTCAATAAAATCTATATTAATCTATTATCAATTGTATTTTAAAATTATTTTAATATATTGGTGTTGGGGTAAAATTATTTATTATTGTCTGACCAAAAATTCAACATAAGATAGGGGTTTACTGTATTCAACACCTTACAAACAACTTCTCAGAAGTTGAATTGCTGCTATCAACAGCTTACCTTTTGCGTCATGCCTTGTAAAATTCATTAGAGGTTGTTCTAAAAACGAACAACTTCCTTTATGTGTTGTAAGCTGTTGAAATTTGTTGACGTTTTTCGTTTTTAGCAAATTCACACAATAGCATGACGCACAAAGTAGGTTGTTGATAGCTGCAATTCAACTTCTGAGAAGTTGTTTGTAAGGTGTTGTATACAAGAATGTATATTGTACTACAATAATCCCATTCTTTGGAAAGTTGTGTGTTTGTGTATAAGGTATCCATACAGAAGTCATCACATAATTTTTTTCTGGGTAATGACACTAACTTTTTTCTTCACTTTTTCTCGACATTTTTTTAGGGTTAAAGTTTGTTTATTTTTATATTAACGCAAAAATATTCATGTCAATTATTAGGTTATAGAAATATCTTTCACTAGGACCAAAAATAAGACCGATTAGTTAACCCATTTCTTTCCAAATATGGCTATTTTCTTTTTGCAAAATTCTGAAGTCTCATCATGAAGTCTCTTGAAAAGTTTCGTGTTTCTCAATGGGTTAACTAATTGGTCTTATTTTTGGTCCTAATGACCTTTTTTGTTTCTTTCCAAAAATGGCTATTTTTTGTACGAAATTAGCGAAGTCTCACCATGTAAAAGTCTCTTGAAAAATTTCTTGTTTCTCAATGGATTAACTAATCGGTCTTATTTTTGGTCCTAGTGAAAGATATTTCTATAACTTAGTTAAAATTTAAAACTTAAAAATAAAGATTATAGCTTAATCTTCAGCCATATTATTGGATAAATTTTAACAGAAAAAGAAAACTTTATTTTTATGACAAAAAAAAATTATTTTCCTATTAAACTGCTTTTTTCCTTAAATTTTTACCCCTCAATTCATAAATGCTTTGTAAAGTTATAGCAGGTTTACAAAACGTCATTTTCATACAAAATTTGTTCAATAAACTTCATATAATTTTACAAAGCGTTTATGAATTTAGGGGTTAATTTATTTTTTTAATTTAACTTAATTTCTTTATTTATTACAAAAGGCCATAATCGGTTACAAAAAACTAAACTAAACTAAAAGTTTTCAAAGCAAACAATAAAATTTAATACAAACAAAATAAAGTGTTAAATAAAATTTAATTTAAATATAATAATCTTAAAAATAAAAAACCAATATAAATAATAAATAAGAGTGATAACAGATTTCTATTCAAATCCCAGATCTTTGAAAAAATTTGAGAGAAAAAATAAAAATAAGGGTGTGTGTGAAACGGTAGCAAAGTATTCTTTATGGTAAATTTTTGACAGTTTTGAGGTGAATAAAATTTCACTAGCCCATAGGCATTACATGTGGGCAACGATTTTTACTTCTCGGCAATTAGCAAAAATCCCTAGTAAAAATAATTTTTATATAATCATTTATGATTTTATACAATTGCATCTCGTCGAGTATTGTGAAATGTATTTTTTTATATAATTATATCAAAAGATATTTAATTATATAAAATCATATTAACCAAATCCACCATTTCCCGGATCAAATCATATATGGGTTAACATGATTATGTCTAAAAATATATTATTAGATCCGAAAAATTGTGGATCTGGTTAATATGATTTTATATAACCAAATGTTTTTTGATATAATCATATACAATTATACTTGGTGTTATATATGACAATATTCAACGATATATAAATCCATAAAATCATAAATTGTTATATAAAAAATATTTTTACTCGGGATATTTCTGAATATATTTGTTTCGTTTTTTTCGCTATTAATTACAAGTGTCAAACGGTACAAAAATAAACGATTTATTTTTTTTCGTTATTAAATTTAAGACTGAAAAAGAATATCTGCATACATAATCCATTGACCAACAAATTCATTATCTTGATTTCATCGTAGCCGATTTTTTTCGCGCATTAAATCTTGATTTTTTCGAGGAATTTGTGTCCTATGTCTGTTGATTGTTTTTGTTTTCATTTTTTCCAAAATGACAAAAAAAAAATCAAACAAATTTTCTTTATCTTCCGGATGATAAAAAGGTAATATTGCCGCAATATTATCATAAAAAATTATGACAAAAAAATCAATTTTTTAATTATTTTTTCCAAATATCACCGAATTATCTTCCAAATGATAAAAGGAAGACAATTTCAAAATACTACTTGATTATTTTCCTTCAAATGAAAAATAGAAGATATCGCTTTAATATCTTCTTGGAAGATATCTTCCAAATGCAATTGCTATCGTTTCACACACACACTAAAAAAAAATAACTTTAAACCCTTACAACTTTGCCGGTATAAGGGTTAAAAGCAAAAGTTGTACCTCAAATTAAAGGTTGTAATCTTACATACAATATTGTGTAAACAAATCATACCCATACATATATATATGATACATTTGAATGCATTCACAAGAAGTTACTTTTCATCTCTCCTTTGATAGTAAAAAAAATGAATTTCTTTCCTGTATAAAAAAGAACATCCAAGCACTCATTTTTATGACGTGCAAAGCAGACTTAAAGTAGCATAAACACCTTCTCTCCTATGACAAGCCAATGTTAAAAAAATGCCTTTTTCACCTCAATTTGAAGGCATTCGTGCCGAACAATATAGGTGATTTTACGGATCTTGGTCAGGTATTTTTTTGCTGGGAAGTATTGAAAAATGACACAGGATGACAAAATCATAAAAAAAAATTCTTTAGAGTTAAGGACAATTCAGATGTATCCCTATCTACTATTTATTACCCAGTATTGGGGATACGAATTGTCAGATTTTTGTGAATTCTCGTTTGAAAATGACATTTCGTATCCTCAATACTGAGAAATAATAGATATGGATGGACAGAGATGGAAACCGTGCGAATCAAGATTTATGGTCATCGGTTCCACAAATCAATAATGGTTTAGTACGGCATATAAATAAAACAGTTGTGTCAATGTATTATGTGAGTGAATTTGTAAATTTTCATCAAGTTTCATCAAGATCTGAGAGCTCATGCACTAAAAACAGAGATAGGCGAAAATCATTACTATTTTATTTTCATTGCCATTACTTTATGTAATTTCTATACATTAGGTTTTTGTGTCATAAAGTCTCAAAAATGACCATGAACACTACCCAGCAAAAAAATACCTGACCAAGATCCGTAAAATCACCTATATTGTTCGGCACGAATGCGTTCAAATTGAGGTGAAAAAGGCATTTTTTTAACATTGGCTTGTCATAGGAGAGAAGGTGTTTATGCTACTTTAAGTCTGCTTTGTACGTCATAAAAATGAGTGCTTGGATGTTCTTATTTATACAGGAAAGCAATTCATTTTTTTACTATTTAAGGAGAGATGAAAAGTAACTTCTTGGGAATGCATTCAAAAGTCATAAATATCACTTCTTAAATATATATTTGAATGCATTCCCAAGAAGTTACTTTTCATCTCTCCTTAGATAGTAACAAAAATGAATTGCTTTCCTATATAAAAAAGAACATCCAAGCACTCATTTTTATGACGTGCAAAGCAGACTTAAAGTAGCATAAACACCTTCTCTCCTATGACAAGCCAATGTTAAAAGAATGCGTTTTTCACCTCAATTTGAACGCATTTGTGCCGAACAGTATAGGTGGTTTTACGGATCTTGGTCAGGTATTTTTTTTCTGGGAAGTAAAAAATTTTTTTAATTAATGGCATTTTGGAAGTCATTTAAAATACGTTTATTCGAAGTAAGAAATCAGCATATTTAGCTACTTTATATGCAGTGAAAAATGCATTCTTGTAGAATGCATTCGGTTTTTTTTGCTGGGTATTTTTGTAAATTTTTTTAAAATTAAAATTGACATGATGAAACATTTTGGAGACCATCTTTGGATTTAGTTATTCGAAAACGCTTACGGTGGGTCTCATACTTCAGGTTTAAACTTTAGTTAATAGTTAACCCAAAAATTTGTTGTTGTTTTGTGTACATTTTTTTGACATTTTCTTTTGTTTATAGTTAAGTTAAAGTTAAACCTTCAGTATGAGAACCACCGTTAATTGTAAATTTTTTTGTTATTTTTATAAAATTTTTGCACATTTAATAAAAATGGAAAAATATTTGTGATCTGCAGTAAATTGTTTAAAAATATAAATTATTTAATTGGAAAAATACAAAATCTAGGTAAAATATATAGGGGTCAATTTATATAAAATTATATAAATTTATATAAATTTATATCTAATTATATATAATTATATAAAACTATATATACCCCAAGTATCATTGCAGGATGTCCACAAGGTTCTTGCCTGTCGCCAGTTCTTTACAACATCTTTACTGCTGACATTCCAACATTTTCCAATTGCATTACGTCTATATTTGCAGATACATCAATTCTTAGTTCTGATGTTTATTCAGCTGATATTATTACAAACTTGCAGTCTGCTCTTACTGGCTTGAGTAATTATTTTGATAAATGGAAGATTTTGGTTAACCCTGAAAAAACGCAGGCTATTTATTTTACAAGAAAACGTAAGTCTTGTTTTATACCCCAGAGTTTACCTCGTTTCATGAACCATGATATTCCATCGGAAAACAACGTCAAATACTTGGGCGTAATGCTTGATACAAAGCTTAATTTTAGTAATCATATTCCCTATGTAGTGGACAAAATTAACAAAATTATTAGAATAATGTACCTAATTATAAACAGAAAGTCGGAAATGAACATACACAATAAAAAACTCATCATCAAATCTATATTCCACCCCATAATGTTTTACTGTGCTCCAGTTTGGTACACGTCTGCAAAATGTCATATAAAAAAACTCCAAGTAGCACAAAATAAGCTACTTAAAATGATATTTCAACTACCATGTCACTATTCCACCCGACGCCTACATAGTCACGCTGGCTTCGAACTCGTTCGAAAGATTGACTCTAAATTTTAATGGAAGATGCCAACTCTCACAACATGTACATATCAATGAACTCATCTCATCATAATTTTATCTACTTTATTTTTTTTTCTCATTTTTATCTTATACCTCTTATAAAGGTTTTTGTAAATTTTTTTCCTTCTGTTTAAATAATGTACATAAATTTCATAAATTAAAAAAATATATTTATATATCTAAGTAGAAAAGGAACGAAGTTCCTAAACTCTTTGCTTCTAAGTCAAGTGTAAATAATATAAATATTATATGAAATAAATTGAAGTGAATATATACCCATTTATATATATGACTCCATATATAATTTTATATGGCCCCATATCAATTTTTTATTTAATATGGGGGGCATATAAAATTATATACAGGGCCATATATAATTATATATGGCCCCATATTAAATTATATATAGTCCCATATCAAATTATATATATTTATATATAATTTTATACGGAAATTGGTGGATATAATTATATCTAATTATATATAATTCTATTAATTCTGATATAATTAGATATAATCATGGATGGTAACCGAAACGAATGCGGTTATCGTTAGGATAACGATATTTTAGGTTATTTCGGTAACGGTATTTTAAGGGTAACGCTATTTGATTTATTTCGGTATCGGTATTTTAAGGATAACGGTATTTGAGTTATTTCGGTAACGGTATTTTAAAGATAACGATATTTGGATTATTTCGGTAACGGTATTTTAAGGTTAACGGTATTTCAGTTATATCGGTAACGGGTTTTGAAGGGTAACGGTAGTCAGTTATTTCGATGTATCCCGAAATTTTTTTTACAAAAAACAAACGAGATTAAAAACAGAACCAATTTATCAACTTAATGTTCAAAAAGTACTCAATAACCACGTGAAATTACCAAAACCAGAAAATTAAAAATATCGGTAACGGTATTTTAGGGGTAGCGGTATTTCATTTGTTTCGGTAACGGTATTTTAGGGGTACTGATATTTCATTTATTTCGGTATCGGTATTTTAAGGATAACGGTATTTCAGTTATTTCGGTAACGGTATTTTAAGGATAACGGTATTCCGGGTATTTCGGTTACGGTATTTTAGGGGTAACGGTAGTCAGTTGAAAGGGTTTTAAATCGATAACGGTATTTTAGCGTTATTGCCTGCCAACCCTGGATATAATTATATCCGAAAAATGGGTATATCTAATTTTATATAATTATAATTGGAACCGTATATAATTTCCCCCAAATTTTTTTTTTTTGTTATTAAATATTGTACTTTTAAAATATAAAAAGATTTTTTGGAAATTCAGAATTTTATTAAATATAAAATATGAAAAGAACAAAGTTTTTATAGGATTATAGCAGGGGTGGCAAGACTTTTTTACCTGCGTGCCAGAAACGGACAAATTTTTTTTGTAAACATTTTTCGCGTGCCACCTTAAATTTAGTTGTCTTTTAAAAGTCCTTTTATAAAAATTTTTAAAATTTCTCTTAAAAATATCATCGGAGATGTACATATTTATCAGCGCTACGGATAACCACACGAAATAACCCCCAAAGGGAAAAATTAAATAATATCCAATAATTTTGGGGGTTTATTTAATCTTTAAATATTGAGATTATTTCATTATGAAAAAATCCCAATGAAATAAAATTAAAACAGTTTCAACATTATTGCCGTTTCATTTTTTTTGGGGGTTATTCCATTTTTGGTGGATATCAGAGAACGGTTTGAGTGCCTTATTTTATGCTTTTGAATGCAATCACAAAAAATTTGCATATTGTTGTCAATACACATCATTCCAGTAAAGCAATACAGACACAATTGAAAAAAGTGAGTATGACGAAAACCATGCATTGCACTGCATATATATGCAGTGCAATGCATATATATGCATATATTCCTTTTACTCCTGCAAGGAACATGCACTGCATGTCTTCTGTTAATCTTACCTAACACTCACAAAAGCAACGAATATAAAATGATTGCTATGAATACAAACCGATTGTTACGAATGGTCTCAATGTTGGTTGTATAAAAATTGAAAAATTTTTTTCTGCCAAATATTTTAGTATATTTTTCGTGTTTATTTTTTTCACTTAAACATTAACAAAATGAGAAAATATAAACATATTTCATATTTAAATAAAAAAAAATGGAAATTTTTTCACACTGCATTTTTCAAAATACTGCAACTAGTCAACGAATACTAAATGACTGTTGTGATTGATTTTATTTTTTTAATGCGTCATCTCTTCGTTTCGTTGCTTGACATGTAGTGGCATTATAAAAATATAATGCGTAAAAACCACTCATCAAAAACAATGAATGTATATAATAGCATTTGTTATTGTTGTTGCATGAATACATGGCAAAAGCAATGAATGGTATGACTGCACAATAAAACGAATGTACTCAAACCGTTCTCTGGTGGATATTTCATTTTGTAAAAAAAGTTAAATTATTATGCGCCATCCATTATTAAAGTAGGTACGTAAGAAACTATTTGAAAAATGTGCTTCGGGCAAAAATTTGATTTCGTTAAATTAATCGGGCTGCTTTTATCATCACAATAGTGAATAAAAAGAGAATTTTATGGATTTGAACAGAGAAATTTCTATTTCAGAAGAAATCACTCTGCGACACACGATCAAAGACCAATTTCAAATTCCAACAAAGAAGGTTATTTCATTATGAAACTTTATTCAGCATTTATTTCATTGAGGGTTATTACTTACCACCTACTTTCCCTTAAAAAAAAATTATTTTTTAGATCCAATTTTATTACAAGTTGCTTTCCATTTTTGTGCAATTTTCTGGTACTTTTTATTTATGAGGAATTTTCTCATCGAAACATTTAAATTTTTCCAGAATTTTCTGATAATCGAATTTGCGAGTTCTGTATTAACCATATTTCTTTAAACAAAAAATGGTGGCAACACAAAGTTTTATTCATTTTAAAAGACGATTTACAAGTTCTTTGAAAAATTTCACCATTATGGAGTTAAATCACACATTTTTGTAGCGAAATTTAACATTTAACTGAATTTTTTGCTGGTCTACTAATAGTTTAAATTTTTTTTGGAAATATCCTACAAAACGTCTCGTGCCACTACTGACACGCGTGTCATAGTTTTGCCGGCCCTGGATTATAGGAACATATTTATATACGACAAACAACTTCTTTATTTCAATGGATTTTGATTGAGCTACCTTGTAAAATTTATTTATTTATTATTAATTACATAATACAATTATTGTAACTACCCAGCAAAAATATGTGTAAGTCATTCAAAACAAACAACTTTTAAATTGGTTACAATGGAGCGATAAGTGCTCTATTTCTGTTTCGAATGTATGTGCTTTAAAACAACTTTCAAAAATGTATATGGGCATTTCCACCGAAAGGTCCACCGAGACTAAAATATTAAAAGTTCTTGAAAACACTTTGTTTTATCATATTTTCATAGGGAAACAATCAAATTTAAATAACGTAAAAAGATTTCGCATTTATTCATAACCCATTTCGAGGTATTCGAATGCAAAGTCGCACAAGCGCATCTTTTCTTATTTGGATATTTCTACTGCACATTTTGTTTTGATAAAAGTTTTTAAACAGAGATGTTATGCATTGACTTTTGCTTTCTAAAATATTTCTAAAGGTACAAAGAGCCATAAAAGAATGCATAATAAACAATGCGATTGAAAATAACTGTAAGTTTTTGATTTGCATTGTCGCATATTTCGATGTCCCGTGCGACATTGAAAAACAACATTTGTTATCAGTGCGTCGAAAGTACACGCAGAAAGCTTATCAAATATTGATTACAAACAGAGATTTTTTATACAATTAAAATAAAAAAAACCTACCTGAAAAATAAGAAGAATTGTGATCTTGGTACTTATACACAGTTGGTCCCGTGCGACATTGTAAGTGTGAAATTTAAAAATTTTAAAATTTTTTTCTTATAAAAATGATTTATTTATGTAAATACATACTTTTAATTTTTTTTAAAATTGGCATGCACCATGGTCAAGGAGTAAAAGCAGCTAGGACTGCCTATTCTAAAAAAAACTGTGTTTTATATTTTCATATAAATAAATACTTCCCAGCAAAAGTTTTTTGAACTGGTTGCCTCTGAATCTGTTCTAGAACAGGTGTTTTTACCACCGGTTACGTGGAACAGGTTCTAGAACTCATTCCTGGGAGTCAAAATGAAAGGTTTCACTGTCGCGGAACCAGTTCTATAACTGGTTCTAGAACCGGTTCCAAAGTAACCTGTTCTAGTTTGGAGGAAAATAACCTGTTGTTTTTGGGACAAACTCAAACAAACATAACCGATGATAGAACATAAATTATAACAGGTTACATGCACGGACAAGTTGTTCTAGAATGGGTTCTTTCCATCCGACAATTTTGCTGGGTTAATTCATACTACATATTTCTTTTAAGTTTGTTTTTGGTTATTATATTAAAATAAATACCTTGAATACTTCTGTTGATTTAAAAACATTTTTACTAAGCTTGTTTATATATAATTTCGTAAAAAGAGCAACAGAAACAACATAAATCTCATGATGGAAAAAATGTCCCGTGCGACAGTGAATAAAATTAAATAAAAAAAAATAATATGAATCGTTTTTGGGTAAAATTACAACCATTTTTAAGACATCAATGCACAACAGTGTAAAATTAGTCACATTGAAATATTGCCTCAGGTTTCGCTGAAATCGGCATTTTAATTGTTAGCCGCGAAAACCACTTCTGTTTTTGTCCCGTGCGAATGCCTTGTTTTTTACAATTATCTTGAAAACGAAATATTTGCTAAAAATCAACCTCAGCACCAATTGTAGGGCTAATAAAAAGATATAAGTAAAGCCTATTGTCAAAATAAAAATCCGTTTTATTTTGACATTTTTTTACTTTAGAGGTGTTCGACGGTCCCGTTCGACATAATGTTGTTTTTTTTTGTTTGTAAATCCATTTGTTTGTAAAGCTGCCTACACACTAGGGAACATACTCAAAAAAAGAGAGCATTTTTTGTGAATGCGTGAGTGCGTTTGTGTGTGTGTGCGTGTTGAGAGCGTGCATTTCGTGTTTACAAAATTTTTTGATATTTTTTGTTCCCTCAACCATGTTCCCTAGTGTGTAGGCAGCTTAAATTACGAATATATTAGAGATTCTATTTTTTATCTCTATAAAAACAAAATAGCAGTGTTGCCATTTCAGTGCTTTACGGGTATTTTTTGGTGCTTTTTTCCTTCTCGTACCCGGTGATATTTTACAAATACCCGTTTTAAAAAAGCGGGTATTTACAGTGCTTTTTCAAATTTCTGGCAGTACTTTTAGTGCTTTCTGTACAGTTTATATTTTTGGTATTTGTTCGCGTTTTTTTTTAATTTTTCTTCAATTTTCTGTCAAAGTTGAAAAAATAATACGAACTATACAAAAAATAAATTTTTTCCAGTGTTTGTAGTACAATTTTAAATAGCAACTTCGTTATATTTAAACTTCAAAATTTATAAATATTAGTTTGGTGCTTTTTACCCCTTTTTTTAGTTATTTTTGAACCTTTTTTCACCATTTTACAAAACTGAAATGTGTTTTTAAAGTCTGGACTTAAATTTTTCAAAAAATTAATATCGTGCTTTTTTACCCCATTTTTGGTAAATTTTTACCCTTTTTACCCGTTTTCACAATGCTCACGGTGCTTTCCTGCCTTCAAGAGTTGGCAACACTGCAAAATAGTTAATTTTATTCACATACTTTATAAATTTACGATTATTTACATATTTTTTAATTATTCGTACATATTTTAAAAAATACTTCAATTACAGTTCCCATTGAAAAAGGGAAGGAAATAAAGAATTGGATCCCATTGAAACTCACTAAATGCAAATATATAAAAGTTAACTATTAAAATGTATTGTTAAGGCTCTATGAAGTCGCTCGCGTGCTTTTGCACCGTGCACCAAAGAAATATGTTAATAAAATTTGTTGCAATAGGTGTGTTCGGGTACTCAACGGGATCCCAATTTTACCAAAAAGCGTTTTCTTACTCCACAATTGGGTAAATGAGAGCTGTCATGAGAGAGTAATATTTTGTTCTTCTTGCACGAAAAAGCCCAGACTTTTTTCGTGTAAATTTGGGTAAATTGCTTTTATCAGCTGTTATATCATCAGTTCAACTAGTTCAAATGAACTATTCATTAATTTGAACCAAAGACCTAGTTCACAACTAGGGTTTGGGAATTCCCGGGAAAAGTTTGCCGGGAATTCCCGGGAAAAAATATATTTTTCCCGGGAAAACGGGAAATTTTAAAAATATTAAATTTTTTAAATTGTTTTTGTTTCGAATAGGATTTTTTAATTTTAGTCATAAAAAACATTTTAAATACCAAAACAAAAATTTCATTGTTAAAATCTTTTAAAAGGGAATACATTTATTTGACACACAAATAAAATCTTTGCCAAGTAATTAGGAGCATTTCAACTAATAAAGATTTTTCTAACTTATTCAAAATTTAAGTAGTAAAGCCTAAAAACTTGGTAAAATGTTTAAAAAAAATATGAAAAAAAGCTTTGTTTTTTACAAATAATCGCCCTTACTATCTAAATTTTTCAAATGTATAATTTAGGTAAAGTCGACTTTAGTTAAAATATTGGGTGGTATACCTTGACTTGGTTTATTTTTGAAGCATTCTGATTGGTTAATTTATTTTCAACCAATCAAAATATTTGAAAATATAAATATTTTTGTAAGGTTTTCATACACAAAATGAACAAAACCGTTTGATTAAAAATAAAGTCGACTTTAAATTTAAAATACTCCTTTATATTAAGGGTCAATAATTTTATAAGTACCGTTTTCATTAATAAATGTGAAAAGAAAAGACTAATGATTAACGGTGGTATCTAAATTTGGTTATCCGACATCTAAATTTGGTTCACAAAAAAAAAAAAAAAAATTGATGGTCATGCAACTTCTCTTGAAGAAAACAACAACAAGCTAAAACGAGTAAAAAGGTTAAAGTCGGGCATGCCGACTATACAATACCCTACACCAGTTTGGTGTATTGTTTGGATCCGAAATTCGAATGGGTTAAAATGGGGCTTATGTCAAAATTTTCTATAATGTGAGTCAGCGCACCAAATTTCATTAAAATATCTTAATATTTGCGACCTGCAGTTTGTAACCAAGCCAATTTTGGGGGACCCTTATATGGGCACTAGTTCTAAACATGGACCGATGTTCACCAAAATCAATAGGCTTCGTCCTTGGGCCAACATAGGTCTATGTACCAAATTTCATCAAAATAGCTTAATATTTGCGACCTGCAGCGTATAAACAATATAATTTTGGGGGGACCCTTATATGGGCACTAGTTCTAAACATGGACCGATGTTCACCAAAATCAATAGGCTTCGTCCTTGGGCCAACATAGGTCTATGTACCAAATTTCATCAAAATATCATAATATTTGCGACCTGCAGCGTATAAACAGTATAATTTTGGTAGGACCCTTATATGGGCACTAGGTCTAAACATAGACCGATGTTCACCAAAATCAATAGGCTACGTTATTGGGCCAATATAGGTCTGTGTAACAAATTTCATCAAAATATCTTAATATTTGCGACCTACAGCGTATAAACATTATAATTTTGGTAGGACCCTTATATGGGCACTAGGTCTAAACATGGACCGATGTTTACCAAAATCAATAGGCTGCGTTATTGGCCCAATTTAGGTCTGTGTACCAAATTTCATCAAAATATCTTAATATTTACGACCTGCAGCGTTTACACAGTATAATTTTGATAGGACCCTTATATGGGCACTAGGTCTAAACATGGAGCGATGTTCACCAAAATCAATAGGCTGCATTATTGGGCCAATATAGGTCTGTGTACCAAATTTCATCAAAATATCTTAATATTTACGACCTGCAGCATATAAAAAGTATAATTTTGGTAGGACCCTTATATGGGCACTAGGTCTAAACATGGACCGATGTTCACCAAAATCAATAGGCTGCGTTAATGGGCCAATATAGGTCTGTGTACCAAATTTCGTCAAAATATCTTAATATTTACGACCTGCAGCGTATAAACAGTATTATTTTGGTAGGACCCTTATATGGGCACTAGGTCTAAACATGGACCGATGTTCACCAAAATCAATAGGCTGCATTATTGGGCCAATATAGGTCTGTGTACCAAATTTCATCAAAATATCTTAATATTTACGACCTGCAGCATATAAACAGTATAATTTTGGTAGGACCCTTATATGGGCACTAGGTCTAAACATGGACCGATGTTCAAAAAAATCAAACTTGTTCGTCCTTGGGCCAACATAGGTCTGCGTACCAAATTTCATCAAAATATCTTAATAGGTGCGACCTGTAGAGTGCGCACAAGATTGCATGGACAGACAGACAGACGGACGGACGGACAGACGGACATCGTTAAATCGAAATAAAAAAAAATTCTGAACCGATCGGTATACTATAAGGTGGGTCTACGACCAATATTTTTTGGTGTTACAAACATCAGCACAAACTTATAATACCCTGACAACATAGTGGTGTAGGGTATAATTAGCAAAGTACCCGAAGAAAAAAGTGTAAGCTGAATAGGCATTAAAGGTTTTATGGTAGGGCAAACATTTCCTAAAATGGTATCCAAATTAGCCGCAGTCAATCCGCACCATAACTAGATCTTCGTTTATTCGAGAAAGTTTTTAAAGTAAAAACCTGGCATTGAAAAAAAGAAACCGATGTAAAGAACATTATATTAAATTACTACAATCATGTAAAAGATATCATGATAAAAGAAATATTGAGCAATATTTCTAACAATAGGAGATTTACTATAATCTTAAATGAATGGACAAGAATATAACCTATAAAAATCCCACCATTTTTTTAACTTTAATAACACTTTTGTTAAATCTTGCTTTATCTAATATGTTATATTTTTATTTCTGCCTTTTTCTTATAACCTTTAGAGGACAAACATACTACTCTGCTAATACTTATTGTGTTGTTGTTAGTGATGGTTGTTTCGAAGAAAGAAGATATTTTTATTTTTATGGAAGATGATGGAAGTTTAATTGGAAGTTCCAAAGACATGACAAGGAATATGGTAAATATATTTGCCAATTATAGAAATGGTGTTACAATTGCTCATATAAATGCTCAAAGTTTAAATAACAAGATCGATGAGTTCAGGTGGGTTTTTGAAAATTCGAACGTTGATATTGTTTGCGTTTCTGAGACCTGGCTTTCAGATAAGACGCCCAGCAGTTTAATTTGTCTAAGTGGCTACAAAACTTTTAGAACTGATAGAGATGGTCACGCTGGTGGTGTTGCCATTTTTGTAAAGAATAACATTTCCTGTAAATTTTGCCTCAAGTCGTTTAAGGAAGAAAAAGTTGAGTTTATTTTTGTCGAAATCTTATCTTTTGGAAAGAAAATGCTTATTGGTTGCGTTTACAGGCCAAACAAGAGAGTATCTTTTAGTGATTTTATTTTAAAACTGGAAACCCTGACCGTTGCGTATAACGATATTGTAATATCTGGTGATTTTAGTTCCAACATTCTGACAGAATCAATCTTTACTAATGAAATGTCATCGCTCGAAATCATGCCTGTAAATCGGCCTATACCAACCCACTATACAAGCACGAATAATTCATTGCTTGATGTATTCTTTGTTGCTAATGTATCTAATGTATTATTGTTTGACCAGGTTTCAGCATCATGTTTCTCAAGGCATGATTTGATATTTTTAACATATAATTTTCAAGTTCGGCATGCAGACCAAATTAGTTACTACCGAGATTTTAAGTGTATGAACTACAATCTGTTACGTGAGAATTTTTTTCAAACTGACTGGAGTAGTATATATTCTACGCCTAATATTGATGAAAAATTGTCATTTTTCGAAAATAACATTCTTCGACTTTATAATGATACTGTTCCATTAAAATCTATAATTATCACGGCACGAATCAAACCGTGGTTTTCTGCAGCTGTTAAACAATTAATTGAGAAAAGAGATGTTGCCTACTCAAGATGGAAAAGATTTAAAACTCCTGAACTAAAACTTGAATATCGTACTGCCAGAAGTAACATAAATAATAAAATTAAAATTGCAAAAAGAGATTATTATTCCAAACGCTTTGGATCTGCGCTTGAGTCAAAAAAAAAAAACATGGAAAACAATCCGTGAAATTGGTATTGGCAAAGCAGATTTAACAGTAAACTACCAGGTTGATGCTAATGACCTAAACAAAACCTTTACTAACTTACCAATGGTCCAAATCGACAAAAACTTTTATAATTTTCCAACAACTATTAAGTTCTTCTCTTGATGAAAATGGGTTTGGATTTTCATGCGCCTCCCAATTTGATGTCATTTCAACTTTTTCGTTAGTAAAATCAGAATCTGTGGGATACGATAATATGCATCCGAAATTTTTGAAAATAATTTTGACATTAATTCTGCCTTACATTACTCATCTGTTTAATGCAATAATCACGTCAAGCACTTTTCCGCTGAAATGGAAGCATGCCAAAATCATACCGCTTCCGAAAACAACTACTGAATTTCGACCAATTGCGATTCTATGTTTCCTTTCAAAAGTTTTAGAAAAGATTCTACATCTACAAATCGGTAAATATAATAAGGAAAAAGGACTAATGTATGTCCAAAGCATAGTTGCGTTACAGCCTTGACAGATGTGTCTAAATATATGACGTAAACTGGATGATTGTAAAGTTAATTTCTTGGTACCACTCCAAGGCCTTTGATACAGTAGACCATTTTACACCATGTATGAAACTTAAATTCTCTTCGACTGCTACTCGATTGATATCTTCATATCTAACTGATCGTACACAATCTGTATATGTAAATAATGTCTGGTCTAATCCCCTTTCTCTTACTAGAGGTGTGCCTCAAGGGTCGATTCTGTGCCCCCTCCTTTTTTCATTGTAGGCGAATGATTTGCCTAATCAGCTTTCGTATTGCAAAATACATATGTATGTGGATGATGTGCAATTGTATTTGAGCAGTCCAATGCAATTACGGAAAATATTAGTAGGATTAACTCTATATATATTCGTTCCTTTTACTCCTGCAAGGAGCATAGGATTAACTCTGATTTGAATAAAAAATTTTTATGGGCTTCGGCAAATGGGCTCTGCCTTAATCCGCGGAAATCTAAATGTGTAGTAATTTACAGGCAACGAAGCGTGCCAGTAATTGAACATGATATTGTCATAAATGGAGGAATAATTGAGCTCGTTGAAACAGCTAAAAACCTTGGCATCGTTTTCAACAAACATTTAACTTGGACAGACCATATAAGTTCACTTGTTGGTCAATCTTACGCCAAGTTAAGGTCTCTTTGGTCAACACAATTTTTTACTCCTTTAAAATTAAGAATTCTACTTGGTAAAACATACCGACACACGACTTGCAAACGCAAATTAACCGTTTTGTACAATAATATTGTTAGATATGTTTATGAACTAACGAGATTTGAGCGAATTTCATCATTTGCCACAAAACTCTATGGAGTATCTTTTGAAAGTCTTCTAAAAATTCGAGTACTTTTGTTTTATCACAAAATCATTTATACAAAAAAATCCTTTATATCTTTTTGAAATTATTCAATTTGGATTATTAGTAGAAAGACTATATCTGAACATAGTTATCATGTGTCTGAATGGCACTTCTTAATAAATGCCGCACGTCTTTGGAGAGATCTTGCGTCCAATTTTGTTTTCTACAATATTGACAATTTGTTAGTCTAATTAATATATTTATTTTTGCAACTATTTGTGATTTTTAGATAGTTTACGTTTCTAAAGCATATTTAGTGTAATTTTAAGTTTTTTTTTAAATATTTTGCAATATCTGTTTTTCACAAACTGCTTTCCTGTACTTTAATTATAAGATTTAATCTTGTTGTACAGGATATGAGAACACAACTAAATAAATAAATAAAATATAGCACTTATTTGCTAAAATAATACGAAAGAAAAAATTTAAATTTTGGAAGTATTAGATTTTGATATAAATATTAACCTCTAAATTCATAAACGCTTTATAAAATTATGAGGTTTATTGAACAAATTTTAGGTTTGTTCCACGTAATTCTGGCTAAAGTCTGGTAAAATGAGAGTAAACAAATAATTATCTCAAAAATGGTAAAATTGCTCACAATACCTGGAACGCACAAAACCACATTTCAAGCCCAAAAATTAACGTCAAAGTTATTCATATAAACAAAAGCTATTTTTAAGAATAAAATATCGAAGGGAATAAGGAAAAAATGTTATAAAGTGGTATTTGTTAACGATATTAATTATTGTTTACAAGTTTTGTTAATATTTTAATTATTTTTACAAATTTAAAACAGCTGATTTATAAACAACTAGTGATTTGACAGTTTTACCATTTTACCCGCAAAAAAAGTACGGGTAACTTCTGGTAAAAAGAGAAACAAATTATTCTCTCATCAACGCTCTCATTTACCCAATTTTTAACAATAGAAACGCTTTTTGGTAAGATTGGGTTCCCGCGGGTACCAGCGGTAACGTACATGGAACAGAGCTTTTGTATGAAAATGACGTTTTGTAAACCTGTTATAACTTTACAAAGCATTTATGAATTGAGGGGTTAAAATTGAAAAACAAAATATGGATTTTGTAACAAAATAAAATAAATCCCAAATACAATGATTAAAAAAAGGCCTAATGATTATAAACCTTAAAATACAATTGATAGTTCCTCAAAACGATATTTTACAATATTAAAATTCAGTTGGATATTTTACTTACTCAAGTTCAGTTTCTGTCATATGAGTGAATTTACGTCTCAGTTCGCTACGGCTAATGCCATCATTGGAATTATGATTTTTAATAGCCTGAAAAACAGCCAAATGTTTACCCTCCAATCCGATATCATTGCCAGCACCACTCGATTTTACAGCTGCAGATCCACCAAAATCACCGTAACTACCGCCTTTGGTAGCAAACTCTTCAGACTTGTAACGAGCATTTAAAACTTCCAAGACATGTGTAACCACTTCATTGGGATCATTTACCGGAATCATTTTAAAAACCATCAATGTTTTCTGACCACCCTGCGAACGGACACTACCATACACTGTGGCATATTTATTTAACATAACATCGGGTGCCTTTAGGGTGTCGCCCTCTTCTAACCAATAGTGAGCATCTATGCGGCCAGTATTATCTTCCAGAAGATAGGTTATTTTTGTAGAAGAAGTTTCAATATTACGTATTATTGCCTTTACATATACCATACTAAAGGTCATATCAAACATTTGAAAGTTGCCTTCTGGAGAATCTAAAACCTGTTTAATAAGCACAGGCACAATTCCTTCTGCCTTCTTTTCCGACGAAGCTCCATCAGTTGTCTGGGTTGCATTAAATTCTCCTTGGTCTAAATATTTAAGATACATACGAAAATGTATTAAAAATATTGTCAAATATCTGCGAATTTATAAAAAAAAACTTACATGTATCATTCATTTTAAAAATATTGTGATGAAATTTACGACTGCAAGATTTATAAATTGTTTGATGTTTCAAAGTTATTCGTACGCGGCCGCGTTTTTTTATAAATTACCACTGTTGCCAACTCAGCGCTTTTCCCGCTAATCTAGCATTTTTTGTTTGCTCTCTCTTAAGCGGAGAATACACGAAGGAACATTCGTGAAAAAATCCTCATTTTTTACGGATGTTCATTTGTGTATACGCAAAAAAATTGAGTATGTTATATTATACAAACATGATTGGTAAAATCGATTTCCTACAGAAAAAAATAGTTTTCATTAGCTTAGTTTAAATCAAACCCTTAAATTTTTATATAAATTACCTAAAAATCAGGTACCAGAAAACATTTTTTGTTTTTATCAAAAATAAATATCACTAAAGTTCAAAATGATTTTATTTCTCAATCGAAAACAAAAAATTTAAAATGTACTTTAAAATAAAAATATCCCTCAAGTTGAAATTCCAAAATTTGAATTAAATAAATATACAAAAGGAACTTAGTTTTTTTTTATAAAAATTAAATAAAATCAAAAATAACTGTTAAATGCAAATGAATGTATTTGTGCATTTTTTTCAAATTGAAATTATATGCATTTTCACATTATTCTTTGAAATACATTTTTGGGCCAGAAAAGTGTTTATTTGCGTTCCCGTACTTTTAGGTAATTTTGCCATTTTTGAAAGGATTTTGTGCTTAATCATTTCTATGACCTTTACACAAAATGTAAAGGAACGCATTTATTTCATGCAATCAGATTTTAATACTTAAATTTAAATTAACAAATAACAAATAACAGTGGAAGACTTTGGAAAAGCAAATTTAAAGCTGGTACTGGAAATTTCTAGAGTTATTTAAACCAAATCTCAGTTCTAATTGTATTTTAGATTTCCCAAGCAAATATATTTAATCTCTACGTATTCATCAATGCCGTGATGACAACCTTCACGACCAATACCAGACTCCTTAATACCACCAAATGGAGCTTCAGCCGCAGAAATAAGACCTTCATTAACTCCAACCATGCCAACTTCAAGACGCCTGGCCACACGGAATATTTGCTGTATATTAGTGCTGTAGAAATAGCCAGCTAAACCACGCCGTGATGCGTTGGCTTTAGCTAGAGCTTCTTCTTCGGTTTTAAATTTGATAATCGAGACAATTGGACCAAATACCTCTTCGTTATAGATTTTAGCGTCTTGTGGTATATCAGTCACGATTGTAGGAGCATAGAAAAGCTCACCTAGGTCAGGTAGAGCTTTACCACCACAAATGACTTTAGAATTTTTACTACGTGCATCTTCAACAAAAGCTGAAACTTTTTTGAATTGCATTTGATTGATTAAAGGACCAATTTGTGTAGTAGTATTCTCCCCAGGGCCAATATTTAGAGCCTCTATACGTAGTTTTAGATTATTTAAAAATTGATCATATATGCCTTCTTGAACAAAGAAACGATTGGAAGAAACACAAGTTTGACCACAATTGCGGAATTTGGAAGCTATCGCTCCGTCGACAGCCTT
Source organism: Leucophora obtusa (assembly GCA_949987735.1). Lineage (NCBI taxonomy): Eukaryota > Metazoa > Arthropoda > Insecta > Diptera > Anthomyiidae > Leucophora > Leucophora obtusa. The sequence goes on from OX465295.1 coordinate 9,526,767, forward strand.
TTCTAAATCGGCCGAATCAAAAACAATAAATGGGGCATTGCCTCCCAATTCTAGTGAAAGTCTCTTGATGCCATCAGCAGACTGACGGAATAATATTCTACCAACTTCAGTAGATCCAGTAAATGATATACCCTGAACGTCGGGACTTTTGCAAAATAGATCACCAATAGGAGCAGCCTTGTTAGAGGTAATAACATTAACGACACCCTTCGGAATACCAGCTTCTTCAGCGAGTTTTGCAACTGCCAAAGCGGTGAAAGGTGTATCTTCTGCTGGTTTTATAACTACTGTACAACCTATATAAAATAGTTTAATTTATTTCTGTTTTATAACCATTGCTTACTACTTTAAAATATACCTGCAGCTAAAGCAGCACCAGCTTTACGAGTTATCATAGCCAATGGAAAATTCCAAGGCGTTATGAGAGCTGCAACTCCCAGCGGTTGTTTGATAACAAACATCTCTCGATTGGGCAAAGGTGCTGGAACAATTTCACCATAAATTCGTCTTGCTTCTTCGGCAAACCATTCCATGAAGGCATTTCCATATAAAACTTCGCTTTTGGATTCATTAATAGGTTTGCCTGACTCGGCCGTCATAATTTCTGCTATTTCTTGAGTATTTTTTTCAATAAGATGATACCAATTCTAAAAAATTAAAACATACGTATGTACAAAAAATAATGCTCTGTATTGACATTGACAAAAGTACCTTTAAAAGCTGTGATCTTTGTTTGGCTGTTAGGGAAGTCCATTCTTCGGAGTAGAGTGTTTTTTTTGCCGCATCAATTGCCAATTGGGCATCCTTTTCATTCATATTTGGTACACTACCAATTACTTTACCATTTGACGGGTTTTTAACATCAAAGGTATCGCCACTAATGGCCGAAACCCACTTCCCATCGATCAGAGCTTTGGAACATAATAGAGATGACATCGAACGTTGTGCTTGATAAAATTTCTTATGTTTGAAAATACTAAGTAAAGTTGCTCGTAACATTATCGATTATCCAACAGTCGTTATACTATCCTTATTGTATTTAACAAAATATTATCACCGATATGTAGTATTCGGATTTTAGATTTCCGTGGTACTTACAGTTCGCTGCACAGGGTAGTTCGCTGATTCAATTGATATTAGATTGTATTCATGTGCTCTATATTTTGTTTTATATCTTGATTAATTTAATAAATTTCAATTGCAATCACTATGACTTGTTTGGGGGAAAGGGGCATAGATTACATGGAATATTACCCTTGGTTTTTATTTTGTCTGCAAACACATTTTTTCAAATATTTTTTGTATACGTATAAGTTGTATGTCCAACACACTCATCCACTGACAGCGAATGTCAAAGAGTAGAATTTCTATGTAAAAAGGAGTTTTTTTGAATGAACTAGTTCAATGGAACGATTAAACATTGGATTAAACATTGTTCATCATTATTCGTTCTTTTATTTCAAATTTCTTTAATAGGGGTTTTCATATAAACTCGTAAATTCCTTGTAAACCCTGTATAAAACAAACCATATTTTTATGAATGGAGTTTGACATTAAACTCATAAACATGCCAGGTTACACCGTTTACGAGTAGAATACGAGTTGAAAACCCCTAATATAAAAGTTGGAATATCAGAGATTAATTTAAAAGTAATTCTCAATGAGTGTACTCGTCAGAGCTTTGAAGAATTGATGCAAAAAGAATTATTATTATCAAAGATGATTCACGAAAAGTGTGTTATAAATTCGCTAACCAAAGAAATATAAAGATAATTCGCGCGAATTATTTCCATTCTTTTTGATTCGTGAATCAATTTTTTTTTGTTTTGATTCGTGAATTGGTTTGAAATTTCAAATATTTGGAAGTAGTGAAGATAATTAAAAAAAAAAAAAAACAAATCAGAAAAATAATCGTAATAAAAAACAAATTTTATTTGCTTGTAAGTAAATTTATATGTAAATTGTAATTTGTTTGTTTTTTAATAAAATAATTACACATTTTACTTTTACAGATAGATTGAAAATTGGCGAGGTGTCGTTGAAAGACCATTGAACTACCATCAATCAAATATGGAAAAGGGCTTAAGATACACGCAGAAAATTAGCGTATGTAATATTATATAATCATGCTTGGTAAAGACCGGTATTTTATTCGTACTTTTACGAAAAAAGCTGTCAAACTCCATATAAAAAAAAATGATTTTTCACTGGCGTGGAATTGTTGCGAATTGCGTTGGAATTTTTTTCGCATCAATTTAATAGACAGGACCATTTGTAAATGTATCGAAAAAGTGACATTTGGGTTAAATGGGGTTAAATTTGTGCATTTTTATGCTTTTATTATAGTTTTTGAGCTCCAAACATAGTGCGAATTTCCTACAGAAAAAATGGCTTTTATTTGCTTAGTTTAAATCAGACTTTTAATTTTTTATATAAATTACCTAAAAATAGAACTTTTTATTGGTAAATTAGAAATTCTTTTGTACAGTGTTTCTACAGTTTTACAATAATTTGCATTTTAAATGCATTTGTAGCTGTTTTTACTACATTTATATTAGCGGTTTTCATATAAACTCGTAAATTCCTTGTAAACCTTATATAAAAACAAACCATATTTTTTATCTATGGAGTTTGACATTAAACATACCAGGTTTACACCGTTTACGATTTTTAACAGTTAAAATAACTACATTTGTATGCAAAAATTGTCCAAATATTTGATTAAGCAAAAATCAAATATTTGATATTATCTGAAACAAGCATTATAAATTAAAATACTAAAATATTTACCGATATATCCAGGTATATTTAAATGGTCTGTTGAAGTGCGCTATAACTTTGAATCACTCATTTCGAGGTATGGTAGCCTACTTCCAATTTTTTTTATGTTTGGGAAATACAAAAATATCTGCAGTTTTAAATTGTCAATTAAATTACAATTATAAACATTAAAGGAATTCGAAGTTTATGTTAAATGCAGGCGGTTTTCATCGCCTCTTTCGAACATAACAGTTTGTAACGAAAAATGTTAGCCTTTGCAGACGTGTGTAATTCTTATAAGGTGCTTTCACAATGGTAGAGTGGCTCTACTCTGAAGCACAGATTAAAATGTTAACCGTGCACAATCCAGAGTAGAGTTACTTCAAAAATATTTGACACTTAAATACTTACATTTTGTTTCGCGAATTTCTACACCCAAAAAGAATCTTAGTTGTTTACAATGAATATTTCAACCACAGATTAATACCAGATGTGAAACTAATGACAGGTGTCAAAAAAGTATTCTCTAACCGTATGGTATTGTTTACATGGAAGTAAAGTCAAGAGGGAGATAACAATATAAAATCCCCATACTTTTTGTATTGCGCATTTTTTGTATATATCTGTCTCTTTTTAGATTATTGTGCTTTATCTTTTGTTTTTCTTAAATTTTCCGTTTTGTTTTGCTCATTTTCTGTCGGCCATATTGCCCAAATCAGCTGATTCATATCTGGTATAATTTGTGGTGATATCGTTGTAAAATTGCATGATTTTTGAAGTTTACCCATAGAAAGTTGTCAAATTTACAATAAATGCTAATTTATTACTTAATATAGTAAGTCCGCTATAATTATGAGCAGTGCTTTATGTATATACAGTACAACTCGCTTAAGACGAACTCCGAGAGACCAGACAAATTAGTTCGTTATAACCAAGGTTCGTATTTACCGGGGCGAAAATCGTTCAACATTTTTTATTATCCACAAAATATTTGAAATTCTTAAAAACAATTTCAAAACTTGTGCCATTCATTGATTGGATTTCTTAAATAGTTTGCAATATATTAAGAACAATGTTTGTGTTTTCGGTTTAAAATTTGTCAAAACCAGAGTAGGAAAATAAACGGTACACAACATGTAGGGTATCGTACGGGCCGTATGCGATTGTCTGATGAACGCAAGCGCTACGATTATGTACTGTACTTTCAATACATATTCACACCCGTAACGTACCGAATTCGGGTTGTGTGTATAAACACAAACACTAATTGGAGAGAATAGCGTATGTGTTTTCTACGCAACCAATATGCTTGTGTACTGTGTTCGCTATGTGCGGTACGCAACCCTAAAAGTACGGTTCGTTAGAGTTTATTTTCCTACTCTGGTCAAAACACAAAAAAAAAGTATAAAATAATTGCCAAATTTTGGAAAAGTTCGTATTAAAAATGGAAAATTATATGAAAATTTTGTTATTGGACCATCAGAAACAGTTCGCTTTCACCGAGGGTTCGTCTTAAACGAGTTCGTATTAACAGATGTTTTTTATATTGAAATTATTGCCAAAATATCGGGACTTACAAATTAGTTCGTATTAACCCAGAATTCCGTATTATCCGAGTTCGCATTAAACGAGATTTACTGTACAATGTATATATCTATTTTTTGTATGTATAACGATTTGTTTGCACATTTCTTTAAACCTGATATTGGAGTCTGCAAATTGCAATTTAATTTAAGCTTGAGCTTAAATAACGCATTTAAAGTTAGACTCATATACTTGAATGACTTTAGTTGAACCAGCTCAGTGCACTGATTTGAGTGTGCATACATATGTACGTACGTGATAAAAAAGACAATTTTAAATAGCTATAGAAATTGGTATGTAAATTCCATCACAAATTTAGACAAGTAGTATTGAAACGATTCGCAGATTAAGTGCAAACGTGGAAAATGGAATGATTTTAGACAATTTTGTATGGTAAAAGTTAATTTTTAAGTTTCAACTTATTTTAAAAAATAATTATTTGCTTTGGGAAATATCTAACGTTTGGATGTGAAAAATACCTTGTAATCGGTCCGAAATTTCCTTTCATGTGAGTACAATTTTGCATATCGGCGCTGTGCCTAAGAAAATAGCTATTTGTTTTCAAAAATTATTTGTAATGTACCTAAATTTGGTCTTTATTTTGTATCTTGGCTATGATTTTTGGAAGTAATTATTTTATAAATGGAAAGTTTGAAGTGTTATTTATATATGTATGTGTAAAAAAATAATTTCTTAAATGTTTCAGGAAAGGCTGCAATAAAGCTGTTTTGTAGGTCTCCTCACAAAAAAGTTTTCCGACAAATAGCTATTTTCTTAGGCGAAATGACGATATGAAGTTGTATTTTAGCCATAGCAAGTTAAATTAAAATTAGCATGGTTGGCAAACACTAACCGTAAATACCGTTAACGATTCAAAACCCTCTCAACGAACTATTTTTAACCCTAAAATAGCCCTAACGAAATAACTTAAAATACCGTTAACCTTAAAATACCCTAACGAAATAAATTAAAATATCGATAACCAAAAATATAAATAAAAAATTTCTATTGGGTTTATCGAAAAACTTCCTTAGCAAAAGTTTAATGATTTTTTGCGAGCATTAATTTTCTGACATTAGGGTCGAACATTAGGGGGGGGGGGGTAGCAACTTAGATCTGGTGGGTAACTACTAGAACGGAATACTTGAGTTCAATGGCCCTTAGAGCAACACTGGTCTTCTCGAGAGAAAAACATCGATGTATCATACTTTAAGATCCGACAGTAAGTACCAAAGATATAACGAAAAATGTAAAATGGCGACCCCTACGCTCGGCAAACATTTTTTTTTGAAATTGCCTTGCAAAAATACTTCAAATTGGAGGGTGCACAGCGCACTTTTTTTTTGCCTGTAAGGTTGTACGGTCTTTTTTTATTTGGCATCATACTAAATTATATAAAATTTCATCCGGAAAATGGATTAATCAAATAGTATATAAACGAATAAAAAATATATTTGAATTGATATAATTTCATCCAATTTTATCGGAGTTTTGGTCTTATTCAACTGCATTAAATTTTAGTTTTTTTATATATGAATATGTAGTGTAGGAAAACAACCAATTAATTAACTGAGAGAATTATATGAATGATATTAATAAATTTTTGTATAAAACCGATGAATTTTCACTGGGCCTCGGCCACTGAAACTTTTTATTGAATAAATGGAATTTTTCATAAAATGTTGTGAAAATGTTCATTTTATTTATTAAAAGTTTCATTCACTTAATAAAAAAGTTTCATTAAAACTAGATTCATAAATTATATGAAGCTTTTACATCTAGTTTAAGAAAATTTTTCATTTACCTTGTGAAGAAAACTTTATTATTTTACGCAAAAGTATATGGCTCTTACACGCTGAAAAAAATCGCCCTGCAGGAAACATATTTGCTGGTGATATATATATGTTTAGAAGAACTGTCAAAATATATTTGCCGTGTTTTTAATATAATATTTTTGCCAGCAAATATAATATTTTTGCCTGTAAACATATGTATGTTTGAATCATATGAAATACATCTACTCGCAAATATATAAATGTTTGCAGGCAAATATATATATATTTATCATTATTATATTTGCACTCCACAAACATAATAATGATAAACTAAAAATGCAAATATATTTTTGTTTAAGTGGGAAAATATGACTAACATTCAAACATTACAGTGTTTGCCTGGAGACATACGTATTATAACGATAAAAATAAAATAATTGGAAACACACCTCAAACAGTATAGTAGTTTTTAAACATATAAATAATTGCCTGTAAATATATCCAACAATCTCTTTTTTCTGCGTGCATGCATAAACTTTTCTTAATTTTGCGTTAAGGTATACAATTGCCAATGTATTAATTTTGCTTATTAAACGTTTATTTAAAAATGCTATGCATAATCTAAATAACAGTTTGTTAATTTCTCGTTTTATTCTGGCAACAACCTAATTTAACGAGTCTCCACTTTCAAATAAATTGTAGGTGATTCATAAAAGTTAGCAAACGATTGGCTCGTTAATCGTAGGTGAATAATATCCCAACAAACAATTCGTTCCGGTTACGCACTGTTTTCGGTCCGTCATAAACGGAATCCAACTCCGTCTACCTACCGTTTTCTGGATACGTATACGGACCAGAAAACGGAACTTAAGGAACATCGAAACTGATTCGAATCCGTAGAAAGTCCGTCAATGACGGACAATTTACGGATCGTAATGTCGTGTTAAAAACTGACAAGTCCGTTTAAAGTCCGTTAATGACGGACCGTTTATGGACCGTTATGTCATGTAAAAAACGGACTAGTCCGTCAATGCCGGACCGTTTCCGGACCGTTATGTCGTGTGAATAACGGAGTGACTCCATTTTTAGAATGCCCTTTTCGGTCCGTATTTGTACCGTTTTTTGAAACAAAATCGGATTTGCATGTCTACCTATATTGACCCTATTTTTATTAATTATAAGTAGTACTTTTTAAGTTTTTTATAGATTTATTAAAAATTTATTTTTTTATATTTACACTGTATTTACATTTGGTGCAGCTTACGTCTCTGTCCAATATCCATTTACAATACCGGCACACAATAAAATTCAATACCTGCATGCAAAAGAAAAAATAAATTAGATAAGTTTTAACTAACTGTAATCACGATGGTGTTTTGCATACAATTCAAATTCGCACATTACTATCAAAACAACTAAATGTTGTGTCATCAAATATTTCTTATTAAAACACATAAGTTAAATAAGTCTTACCAGAGCTTTGAAGAATTAATTCCTTAATTCAATTTTTCAATTCTGAATTTAAAGTTCGATGAATTAATTCACAAAGCGCCATATATTGAATGGAATTAATTCATATTTGTTTTCGTTCGATTTATTTTGTTACGAATTAATTCACTGGTGAACGTTCAATTTCATTTTCGTTCAATGAATTAAAAAAAAATAAAATTACGTTCAGTGAATTAAAAAAAACTAAAAATACTTTCAGTGAATTAAAAAAAATTAAATTACTTTCAGTGAATTAAAAAAAAAATACGTTCACTGAATTGAAAAAACCAAAAGTTAAGTTCACTGAACTCAAAGCCTGTTTTCTGGCGTTCAGTAGAAGAAAACATTTATTTACAAATAAAATTTCTAACTAAGCAATTTTACAGCGTTTGCTAGTAAAAATCAACAAATTACATATATATTAAGTATTAGAGAAACCCGATGCACTTTATCATCCTACATGATTAAAAAATAAAGCCTTTTACTATTAAAAATAAAAACTTTACAGATATAGATGAATTTGGAAAAAAGATACCCAAGAAACATTTTTACGGACTCTCCGGCACGTACGGATTCATGAATCCGACTTTTACGGCACGTTAACTGTCCGTAATGTACGTATCCGTCAATGCTTGTACGTATACGGAACATTAACGGACCGTATAAATGGATTTTCGAACACAATACGTTTTAACTCCGTTTTGGTGTATCCGTTTCCGTACCTTTAAATACGGATTTCATCGGTTGCAGTTTGTTTACAAAATAAAAAATTATATTTTTAAAAATTCGGTGAAAATATTATATAACGGGAATATATGGAGAATATGCAAAAGAGGGAATTCTTTCCATCACACCATTAATCAAACAACATCAAGTAACAAGGTAAGATTTATGAAACTTATTGTTTTGTGTATAACATGTGAGAATTTGCATCGTGTACACAGTCAATTAAACCATAACTAATTTATTGTCTCTTTTCCATATAGATGTTGGATTTTACTCTGGTCCCTAAGCGCTGGATAGATAGGTAAACCGAGCCGGATGTGCTAAATATTGTAATTGTCTTAATTAGAAATCTATTAATAGTAATTGTAAATAATAATTATTAATGAATTTATAAAAAATGAAAAAGTATTGTGTATTTTAAGTAATAAACATATGGTATATTTTTGTGGAAAAAATCGGTAGGATACGGACAAAGAAATACTCAGTTTTTCACACGACATAACGGTCCGAAAACGGTCCGGCACTGACGGACTTTCAGCGGACTAGTCCGTTTTTTACATGACATAACAGTCCGTAAACGGTCCGTCATTGACGGACTTTAAACGGACTTGTCCGTTTTTAACACGACATAACGGTCCGTAAACGGTCCGTCATTGACGGATTTTCAACGGATTCTGATCCGTATACGGATCCAGAAAACGGTACGTATACGGTGTTGGATTCCGTTTATGACGGACCGAAAACGGTGCGTAAACGGAACGAATTGTTTGTTGGGTAATTATTAATTTTTCAAACTTATGCTTCCCCGTAAAGTGTAGATAGATGCTTGACTATGACGTATTTCATTTATACGTTTTAACAACACTAAGAACTCTATAATAGACCACCCATGAAATGTATGAGATTTTCAAAAGTTTTTTTGTTCGCTCCACCAGCAGTTTCCGATAGATTGGGCATAAAAAATAATATGTGTACAAAAATTGGATCTATCGGGGGCATACAGGACTGACATGTATTGAACTTTTGATCCTAAAAATTACTTACAAACACTTCAAAGCTTTTCTGCGCCATAACTTCTAAATTTTACGTTTTTTGAAAATATACTATAAAGGTATTTTCATGTAGAATAAGAAGACAAACACTTCCTTCATACTATACTTCTACCTAAGTATGATGTATAGTGAAGTTTTAAGGGGACAAAATCAAAATTTGTGTGAAGATTTCATTTTAAACGACCTTCGTTAAAATTTCGACAGAGACAATTTTAAATTAAAATTTTCAGAACAAGTTCTGAATTTGGATTTTTTGTGTTTTTATAAAAAACTCAATTTATCAAAAAACACCCTACTTTTTTATTTTTTAAATATTTTTAAAAAAATCTGCAGATAATTTGCATATATTGTTCCATATATGGACATATGATCATATATGAGCATATATGATCATATAGATATCCATATATGATCATATATGTTCTCTTGGACTCAAATAGAGTCCGTTGGAATGTGACTCATTTTCCAAATGATCCTACGAGCTAAGAAAATTAGGACAACATTTTTAAAAATTTCCAACTTGGTACAATTTAAAAAATTACAATAAATTTCAAACCCTGCACTCGATTTTTAAAACGAAAAGTATTTTTGCATTTACAGATGATAGTCGTCCTTTAAAGAGATATCTTATCTTCTGACCATTCCTAATTTTACCTGGATTGGGCATTAAGTAAATTGTTTCTAGAAATCTGGGTTCTAATACATAAACCATTCTTTTCTCTAAAATCTACATTCAATATTTGATAAGAAAATAGTTTCGGAATCTAAGGTTTTCATCCTTTGATCCTAGGCACAGTTCAAGCCCTGACCATTCCCATATTTTCCTGGAAAGCGCTCGTTATATTTTTATTTTTAAATTTTTACCATATAAAAATAAAATTTATGGACAACTTTTATGGTCGGTTGAAAGCTCCATGGCGATTCGCCAATATTGGACATACCTGAAAATATTGTCGGGCTCTTGTAGATGCCATGGATATGTGTCCCATAATCCAATTCATCGGAGAAGCGGAGGAAATGTACGGCCATATTTTTCAAATTTGCCAAAAATTAAAATTTATGAATGACTTTGAAAGACCTTTTGTAGTACACAACGGCGATTCGCCAAAATGGGGCATACCTTAAAATACACTTGGACTCAAGTAGAGTCCGTTGGTATGTGACTCATTTTCCAAATGATCGGACGAGCTAAGAAAATTAAAACAACATTTTTCAAAATTTTCAATTTTGTACAATTTAAAAAATTACAATAAATTTTAAACCCTGCACTCGATTTTTAAAATGAAAAGTGTTTTTGCATTCTTGCAAAAGTTGGTTGTGCAGCTAAGTCAAAATTACTGTATATATAACGAATTTTTATCTTCTGGGGGGTTATATGGGCATATCTTCTTTTTAACTTCCAGATGATACATAGGCGATATTTGGCGATATTTTTTATCTTCCAGATGATAATTTAGCAATATCGCCAATTTATCTTCTAGAAGTATTGCTTTCTTATAACTTGGAATTATTGTTTTGCTTGTTATTTTTTATTTTCTGTTTTATTTGTTTTTAAATGATACAAATTAAAAAAGTTCTGTGTTTAATTTATGAAAAGATCAAATAAATGCAAAATTGAAATGTGAATAGTTTTATAAGGTGCGTTAATTCAAATAAACAGGTAAAGTTACAAATATACGCGATTACAAAAATACACGGTTTACGAAGACATAAATGCAGTTAGATGAATACCACTACTGTATTTTGTATGTATTTTTATAAACAAAAATTTGTAAAAATTTTTTTCAAGCATATGGTATTTAAATTTACGTATTTTCTGTAGTTTTACAAGAAAATTTACTTAATTTTAATAGTAATTTTACATGCAGTTTTTAGAGTGTATACTACGAAATAACTTAAAATACCGTTAACCTTAAAATACCCTAACGAAATAACTTAAAATACCGTTAACCATAAAATGACTCAACGATATAACTTAAAATACCGATAACCTTAACAAAATACTGTTGAAATAACGTTATCCGGTCCGTATACGGATCCAAAAACGGTACATAAACGGAGTTGGATTCCGTTTATGACGGACCGAAAACGGACCATCAAACATTAGTGTTATGACTCATTTTTAACAAAAATTTTACCTATCACCACGTTATAGGGAATACTAAATTAATAATAAAATTCGTGTTTTCGGGTCATTTTGGCAAAAAAAACTTTCGAACCAAATGCAATTTGTAAAAAAATGTTTGCTCGGGGATTTTGCATAATTTAGATAACGTATTAGATATATAGAAATTTTATCTTTCGTGTAGATGTGCCTTAAAGCATGCTTGATCGTCTATAGGCCGCTTTAGCATGTTTTGGAAGTTTTTAGAGGTGGACTGTGGTAAAAAATTAGCATAAATATATAAATAAATAAAACACTTTAATAATAATTTACTTAGGTAATGTTTCTACTGCTTTTTTTCTTCGCCGTTCTTGGCTTCATATTTTTGAGAGTACTTCAAATATCTTCAAAAATATTTATCAATTCCTATAGGAAAAATTACTGAAGCCTCCCATACAAACATGAATTAAATAAGGTGACCATATGTCATCTTTTTTGGAGGACAATCATCTATTTTCACTCGCTGTCATATAGAAATTTTGTGTCCTCTTTCTGCCATCTTTTTCATAATCCGTCATCTTTATTTTTAAAAGCATGATTAATATTTTTTATTATTGATCTAATAGTATGAACAGTACAAAGCACTCGGGGATTCTAGTAAGTACACACAAGTATCTCCGAGTACTTTTAAACCCTACACAAAAGTTTATTACTTTACCCAGGGTATGGCCGCATTGTAATGGCCCACAAGCTAATATACTTCGTAAGTACACACAAGTATAGTGTCATGTAAGTTAGACAAAATTTTTGAAAATTTTCAAATATTTTTAGTTTCACATACAATTGTTATACACAAGTATCCCATATCGTAAGTACGCAGAATGTGAAGTACACGAAATCGATTACATTGTGTGGACTTACACGTTTTTCTAAAGGGATATTTATGTTTGGTTTTGCATGGTTTAAAGTTGGTTATTTTGGTATAAACAACTGCTTTCAGTACATATTTCTGATATTTTCAAAGCAAATTTTACTTTTTAGCATCATTTTCAAGGCGCATATATTCGTTTTTTAAATGCATGAAATTCTTTGCCCTGTTAATGACTGAAATATTTTTAAAATGGCCTGAAAATAACAGTAAAATAATTTATTTCTCCACTAGTTTATAGAGTTGTCAACATATTAAAGGGTAATCCAAAAAACATCTGGCATCACCAAAAACTTTCAACCCTCAAATTGCGAAGATAATCTCAAAAGGAACATGAAGAATATATTAAAACGAAACAGTCGAAAAGTGAATGTCAGCAGCTGTGGGACATTAGATTGCTACGAGGAAGACAACGAAAAAGAAGTTGGGATTTATAAGCCCATTTCGGAAGATACAACACCAAGAAAAGAAAACAGCCAAGTTATAACCAATAAAGGTTAGTAAACTAATTTATTGAGAAAATTTATTAAAAGTCAATATAATTGGTACGTTCACATAAAGTTATCTCAAGGGTGTGCCACTAAAATCATGTTTTCCCATTCATTCTTTTTATTATACATACATACATTTTTATGATTTTATAAAGAATTTATGTATGTAGTATATATACATATCTTAATAAAACAAATTGAGATGTCTATAGAGTGATTCTGTAGAAGTATTGTAATTCCCTTCACACGTGGCTTGACAAAAATTCTTTTTAAAAGAAAAATTGCCAGTTTTGGTAGATTCGAAATATTGAGAAATGTATACTGGAACATATCCAACTTATTGCGTCAGCAATGTAATGAAAGTTTATATTAGGGGCTTTCATTTAACGTCGCACCTTCCTGTTATATAGTGGAAACTAGTGCTGGTAATTTTTTGTTACTTTTCAATACTCGATTTTTTTAATTTAGATAATTGATATTAGGTACTCGATACTTTTAACGGTTTTTAAATTTGAAAATTTTAAAAAATTTTTAATAAAAATTTCTTGAAAATGTTTGCGTTAATTCAGTATTGAAATTTATAAACATATTTTTAAGCTTTTTTACCAACTATTCATCATGGTCCTTACTATAAAAGAGTTTTTAAATTTAAAGTCGACTTTATTTTTAAACGTACGGTTTTGTTCATTTTATGTATGAAAACTCTACAAGAAAATTCATATTAGTGGTATTCATCTAACTGGATTTATGCCCTCGTAAACCGTGAATTTTTGTAATTGCGTACATTTATAACTTTACCTGTTTATTTGAATGAACGCACTTAAACTATTCACATCTCAATTTTTCTTTTAGCCACTTTTTCGATCTTTTCATAAATTAAACAAAGAATTTTTTAAATTTGTATTATTTAAAAACAAATAAAACAGCAAATAAAAAACAACACACAAAAAAATTCAAAATAATATTATTTTTGACAATATTCCAATGTATGTATAAATACGAAAAAGTTTACACACAAAAATGTAAGCGTATATTTACCAGGGCTCGTAAACTAGTTTTGACATTAATTGAGTAAACTTACAACATATACACAGTATACCAGGCGTAAATACTTTAAATGAATACCTTTATTATCAAACATTTTGATTGGTTGAAAATAAATTAACCAATCAGAATGGTCAAAAGTCAAAGCATACTGCTACCCAAAACTTTAACTAAAGTCGAATTTAACAAAAATATACACCTTTAGTATAAAAAATAAAAAGTCGATTTTAATTCACAAAAGTCGACTATTATTTTAAATTTCTTACCATACAAAATATTTAAAATGTATCTTAAAATCAGGCACCAGAAAACGTTTTTTTTTTTGTTTTTATCAAAAATAAATATCACTAAAGTTCAAAATGTTTTTATTTCTCAATCGAAAACAAAAAATTTCAAATGTACTTTAAAACAAAAATATCCCTCAAGTTGAAATTCCAAAAATATCTTTAGGTATAAATATCAAAGATAAAAAAATTGATAAAAAAAAAACTTTTTAAAACGTTTTAAAAAACGTTTTTTTTTTTGTTTTTTATCTTTGTACTAAGTACAAAAATATGAATAGAATTTTAAAATTTTTGTTTTATTTTTATGGTGGAGATACTATTCTGGTTTTTGGTTTCAAATCTGTAGAAAATCACATAATACCCTGGAGAGAACTGTTGAGTGGTATATACATACAAACATGTATTGCAAATATTTTTTTTTTGCTAAAATGTTTGCCAATTGACCAACATTTTGCACTAATATTATTCATTTTCGGAATGAAATCGCTGTATAAGTTTTCTAATTAAATTTTTGCACCATGAAACCTTTTTCGCATTCCGCCATTAATTCGCAATTTTTTAAGTGCAGATTTTTAAAATTTATAACCTAGGGACCATAATACCCATATCTCATACCAAAGTTTGGTAATTAGTTCGCAAAAAAAAAATTGCCAAAAAAAATTTGCAAAAAAATTTTTTCCATTAATGTATTCTCTTGCAGAATATAAATTGCTGATTAGGTTTCTTAACTATTTTTTTGTATCATAAAGGCTTTTTTCGCATTCCGCCAATATTTTGCAATTTTTTGAGTGCGGTTTTTTAAAATTTTTAACCTTAGGACAATAATTCCCATATCTTATGCCGAAGTTTGGTGGTTAGTATGCAAAAAGTTTCGCGAAAAAAAATTTAGCAAAAAGGAAAATTTTTCCATCAACATACTCATTTGAAGAATGTAAATCGCTGACTGAGTTTTTTAATTTATTTTTTGTACCATAAAGCTTTTTTTCGCGTTCCGCCATTATTTTGCAAATTTTTAAGCGCGGTTTTTTTTTAACTCACAACCTAGGGACTATAATACCTACATATATCCTATACCAAAATTATCTGGTTAGATTGCAAAAACAAAAAAAATTGGGAAAAAAAATTTTCCAAAAAGGAATAGTTTTGCATCAATATACATATGTATATGTATGTAACATATGTATAGCAGAATGTTAATCGCTGATTAAGTTTAAAAAATTTTGGGTGCGGTTTTTTAAAATTCATTAATTTGGGACTATGATACCCATATCTTATGCCAAAGTTTGGTAGTTCTTACGCAAAAAATTTCGCAAAAAGGAAAATTTCTGCATCAACATATTCGTTTGCAGAATGTAAATCGCTGACTGAGTTTTTTAATTTATTTTTTGTACCACAAAGCTTTTTTTCGCGTTCCGCGATTTTTTTGCCATTTTTTAAGTGCGGATTTTTAAAATTCATAATCTTGGGACTATAAGACCAATATTCTCATATCAAAGTTTGGTGGTTAGTTTGCAAAAAAAAATTCGCGAAAAAAATTTTCCGAAAAGAAAATTTTTTGCATCAGTGTATTTGTTTGCAGAATGTAAATTTCTGATAAGAATTTTTAATTCATTTGTTGTACCATAAAGTTTTTTTTCGCGTTCCGACATTAGTTTGCAATTTTTTAAGTGGGGTTCTTTAAATCCATAATCTAGGGACTATAATACATATATCCTATACCAAAATTAGCTAGTTAGATTGCAAAAACAAAAAATCACGACAAAAATTTTTGCAAAAAGGAATAGTTTTGCATCAATATATTTGCTTGCAGAATGTTAATCGCTGATTAAATATCAAAATTAAAATTTTGTACCATAAAGCCTTTTTTCGCATTCCGCCATTATTTTTAAATTTTTTAAGTGTAGCTTTTGTGGTTAGTTGCTCACAAATCCTATGGTTTTAATGACCACAGTTTGTCTTTTGCACAAAATTATTCAGCCTATCATGCTTTGTAGAAGTCTTTTCGGCTGAAATTTTTATTACTTTTTAATAACTATTGGATGCAGAAATGTGTCGGTGAATGTTGTTTTAAGAATTTTTACAAAATTTATATGTAATTGTAATCAGAAAAAACTAAAAAAAAACGTTTTAAAACGTTTTATTTTGTTTTTTCCTCAATACAAAAAAAACGTTTTTTTTTTGTTTTTTCCTCAGTACAAAATAAAAATAATTCTCAACTTTCCTGAAAATATCAGTACGGATATTTTTTAAATTTTGTTTTCGAAAAGAAAACAAAAAATAAAAAAATTGATGAAAACAAAATATCCATCAAGAAAAATAAAATATCAGTACGGATATTTTTTAAATTTTGTTTTCGAAAAGAAAACAAAAAATAAAAAAATTGATGAAAACAAAATATCCATCAAGAAAAATAAATTCATTTGTACACAAGTGATTTTTTTTTATTGAGGAAAAAACAAAATAAAACGTTTTAAAAGTATTAATATCGGGTGCCTGCTTAAAATTCTGTTATAAATTTGAAGTTTTCATTTGTTTTTATTTTATATTTGTTTATTGTTTTCAAATTTTGTTTACATTTATTTACAAATTTCCTTTTTATTTTTGAATATTTTGTTTTGATTTTCAATAAAAATAAACAAAATGTTTGAATGTATATGTTTGGCATTATTTTAAAAGTTCTATTTTAAATATTTTGTATGGTACGATAAAAACGAAACCTTTGCTTTAAAATAAAGTCGACTTTAACTAAAATATACATTTGAAAAATATTGATAGTAAGGCTGATACATTTGAAAAATTTAGATAGTAAGGTTTGTATTCACAAAAATTTTTTAAATTTTATTAGAGCTTAAAACAAATTAACATGCAAAACAACAACAAAAATCGTTCAATTAGCCTCTAATAAGACGAAAAGTTTTTTGTGAATAAACACGTAAATATTTGATTTTTAATTTTTGAGTAACAAAAATATACATTTGAAAAATTTCGATAGTAAGATCAGAGACATATAATATAGAGATGCAACATCGATAATTTTGTAAACAAACTGTAGATGTCGCTTGCATCTGGGAAATTTTGTCAAAGGAGGATTTTATTTTGGGAAATTTTCTCAAGGGAGGATTTTTTTTTTGTCTAATGAGGTTTTACAGAGTTGTTAGGTAAGGGAATTTGGTCCCAAATTAGGGATCGACTTCGTTTTGGGGACAAATTAAAAAATTTGTAAATTTTAAAAGATTTTAGTTTTAGAAGAATTTTCGTATAAATTATATGCGTATTATTTCAAATTAAAGTCGATCAAATTAGGTCTGTTAAAGAATTTCAAAATTTCTACAAAATATTTGAATTATTGAAGAAATGTTCTCCAAATATTTATAAATCTTGAAATAACGAAAAGCAACCAAGCTCAATAGTTAATCAAAAAAATTTTTATTTTCCAAATACATACTGAAATTGTTACATACAAAGGACTCAGAAAAAAAAATTTTTGTGTAGGCTCAAAAAGTACCAGGGTTTTTCATATAACCTCTTATGTACCTTCTGAATCGTGTAAACTCGACTTATGCAAACTTAATGTTCAAAAGAGTTTACGAGCCCTAGAACTTACACCTTACTAGATTTACAAATTTTAGAAAAAAAGACTTCACCATAATGAAGTTCGTGTGAAAATTGTGTAGAATTTTTTCTCTAGAAAATTTAATATACGACTTTTATTTTGAATCGGTGACATTTCAGCTTAATTGTGATTTGTCTTTCGTATACTAAATTTTTTTAGTTTCTCAATTTTAACAAAGATTTGAGGCCTTTAAAATTTGAGTGAAAACGTAAATATTTCTTCGTAAGATATTCAATTTTATTTAATTTGCTCACATATTTCTTAATAATTTTCTGAACTTAAGAGCGATGCTAACTTAGCTCCTCTTTTTGATTTTTTGTTTAAATTGAAATGAATTGGGTATAACATTGGGAACTTAAACATTTAAAATGGGAATAAGCTAAAAGTTTTTGGGCAACACTGCTCCCCAAATAAAATGAAACAGTATTGCCAGAAAAACAAAACAGCAGTCAGAGCCATCTGTTGCATTAAAAACCGGTGTTGCCATTCATCAGGACCATGGGAGACCCCTGAGTAAGATAGTAAATCTTTTATTTTTCATTTTTGCTGAGTTGTAGTTTTCACAGTGTTATACCCTTTTTTGCGTCCATAATGCAACTCCGAAAATACCGAGTAAGGCTGGTTTAGACTATAAGGGTGCGTACAGAGTGGCCGCTTGTTGCCGAGCCGAGCCGACTGACGCTTATTGCGAGAACTTGTTCATGCGAGAAACAAGTTTGGGTGTGCATAGTGGATGCGAGAATCAGCGCTGATATTTTATCTATTATTTGTGTTTTATGTATGTTTGTATGCATTTGGGTTTGTTGTTTATTCGCGTTTGTGAAAAAAAATTTTACTTATTAATTATTCTTGAAATTTTTATTACATTTTTTTTAAATTTTGTTTATAAGTTTTTTTTAATTTTTTATAATTGTTATAATTTTATTTAATTTTTATTATTTATTTGAATTTTTATTTTTTTGTTTAATTTTTATTTTATCAACATAACGTAAACAATGTTTTCGGCGCTGAAAAACGCTTTGGAATTGTTTTCTCGCATTCAATCAGCTTTGCGCTCTGACCAGCTCGGCGCCCACTATGACCTGTTCGCGCTTGTTTGTACTAATTTGTATAGTACCAGTTTTCTCGCATTGGTTCTCGCAATAAGCGTCAGTCGGCTCGGCTCGGTAACAAGCGGCCACTCTGTACGCACCTTAAGATTTTCGGTACGATTTTGCTTTAGTGCACATGCAAAACATATATGGAGTAC
Organism: Leucophora obtusa; assembly: GCA_949987735.1. Classification (NCBI taxonomy): domain Eukaryota; kingdom Metazoa; phylum Arthropoda; class Insecta; order Diptera; family Anthomyiidae; genus Leucophora; species Leucophora obtusa. The sequence continues at coordinate 9,545,865 of OX465295.1, forward strand.
TAAAAAAAAAAAACAAATACTCGATACTAGAGATGGGCACGTGAGTAAATTTTCATTCACGCTCACGAGAAAAAAATTCTAATCACGCATACTACTACTCACAATCACTCACGCTCACGTGAGTAAATTGAACTTTCAGTCACACTCACTCGTGACCACGCAAATTCACGAAACAAAAGCTTCCCAGAAAAAAATTATTAGAAAATTAAGAAAAATTAAACTCGAAATTGCGCCCTGTATAGGGTTTGAGTTTCGGAAATTCCCGGGCGGGAGTTGTAAATGCCCTGGACAATTTTTTACAATCGGTTTCAAACCACATTAGTTTTATAACTGGTTCCACTGCAGCCGATTCCATGGAACTGTTTCCGGAACTATGATGACGTAGACTAACGTAAAATCAGTTCTAGAACTAGTTCCAGAACTGATTATATTGCAGCCGGTTGGTGGTTGCTTTTGGGACAACTTCAATTAAAAATTATTGGTGTTTGAATTGACAGTAGAAGGGGTTGTAAAGAAAAGGTACCCAGGAAAATGTTTTACAATCGGTTGGCAACCAAACCAATTCTACAACTGGTTCCCCTGCAACCTATTCCATGGGACTGGTTCCGGAATCAGTTCCACGGATGTTATATGGAAGGCATGACTGACGGAGAAACATTTCTATTACTAGTTCCAGAACTTATTCTAGGGCAACCCGTTCCACTTTGGAGTTATAGAAGCGGTTACTTTTGGGACAGTTTCAAACAAAAATCATCGGTGTTAGAATTAACAGTAGAAGGGGTTGTAAAGGAAAAGTAGCTATTCTTCAACCGATTCTTTGGAACAGAAAATTTTGTTGGGTACCCGATTAAAAAAGATGATATGGTGACATATCTAATTTGATGTAATACAATAACTAACTAATACAATAACTACCCGATTAAAAAAGATGATATGGTGACATATCTAATTTGATGAAATACAATAACTAATCACATACAATTTAATCCGAAAAATGGTGAATACAATTGTATCTACGTGGATAAAATTGGATTTAATTACTTTAAATTATATACAATTTAATCCGAATTTTGACCAGACATTATTGTATGAAATAATATCTTAATATTTAAAATTTGATGCAATTAGGTCCAGTTGGATAAAAATTTTCGTATTTCTGTTTTTATTAAATATTGTACTGAAAAACAATGGGGAATTCACGTAAGGTTTCGTGTATCGGGTGAACTAAGCAAATCTAATAAGTTTGCGAGTCTTGATGTGAAACTGCATACATAAAAAGTATCAACACATTAATCAGTACTTATAAGAGCTATAGTATAGTTTAAGAATAATCCATAAAATAAAAAAATTCTAAATAAAATGAAATTTCAAATAATTTCCATAAATCATTACTGGATTTTTCACTAAAGGTGAGATTTTCATTTTGAAAGTGAGAAAAGTTCAAATGAAGCTTTTATTTTTGGGCTTTCACTTAAAAAAATGAGAAAAATGTCATGAAATAATCGTTTAAAAATGTTTTAAATTTGTAAATAGTGTATGTATGAATAACAAACTACATTTCACTAATAGGGGGAATTTTTTATTAGGTGTTTAAGTTATTTATTACACAATTTTAGTCTGCTTGCGGGTAGACAATTTTTTTGTTTTAATTTCATAGGATATTTTGATATCCTTCAAGCCTATGGATAAATTTGGTGGTACGTCATTCCTAAACCAAAATAATTACTTCGAAGAATTGGCTAACTTTTATTAATATGACCCAATATTCAATTTAAAAATAAAAGAATTTGTTGTTTCGATGTCAATTTATAACGTTTTAAATGAAAATGAATTTCAATTTGAATTTACTAACGGTGGGTCTCATACTTCAGGTTTAAACTTTAGTTAATAGTTAACCCAAAAAAATTGTTGTTGTTTTGTGTACATTTTTTTGACATTTTCTTTTGTTTACAGTTAAGTTAAAGTTAAACCTGCAGTATGAGACCCACCGTAAGATATTAAGAGTTTATTTGAAGCAAGACTATAACATAAATTATATAGGGGAAATAAATGTTTCTTTTTTAAATCAATAGACTTGTTTTGTTGCTATATATATATGGTACGAAATTGCTATCCCATATAAAGTGTTAACTCTTTTAACATAATATTTTCAACGTCGATAATGTATGGGTAACCGTCAGATAATTTCACTCAAATTTTATACAAAAGTATTTTGCAAGTTTTCGTGTTCATGTTTTTTTTTAAATCACTTGAATTTTATATCAAAATTTGTTTTTGTAAAAGAATATTTTCCAATTAAAAATCCATTGATTTCGATAAAATCTTAAATTAAACATGAAACTGGGCTATTTTTGGTCTTACAATTTCAATTCCATGGGCGAGATCTTATTAAATATGACAACATATGTAAAAAGATATATTTAGATATTGGGTCATATAAAATTTGTTCGAAAGACGAAATTTATGTCATATTATATATAGTGCCATACAAAGCAATATATAACGAGACATAATTATATTAAATAATATAAAATAATGTATAACCCGTTTTACTCGGGTAACGAAAAATGGTGAACACAATTGTATCTACGTGGATCAAATTGGATTTAATTACTTTAAATTATATACAATTTAATCCGAATTTTGACCAGACATTATTGTATTAAATAATATCTTAATAGTTAACATTTAATAGAATTAGGTCCAATTTGATCAAAATTTTGGAATTTTTGTTTTTATTAAATATTGCACTGAAAAACAATTGGGGATTCACGTAAGGTTTCGTGTATTGTGTAAACTAAGCAAATCTAGTAACTTTTAGAGTCTTTATGTGAAACTGCATACCAAAGGTTTAAAACGCTTAATTCTTTCATTCACTTTTTAAAAATTAATGAAATTTGGGTTAAATTTCATTCCCTAATAGCATTCTTATGGAGTTAATTCGATAGCTTAATTCCCTATAGCTGTAAATTATATGAATTCATTCTATTTTAACTGAATGAAACCCAATTTACCTGAATTCATTTAATAAAAAAGTGAATGAAAAATTATTTGTTTTCATTCACTTAATCAAATGAAAAATTTAAATTTGCTTTAATTGCTGAAATAATAGCATAATACAATGGAAAACGTTTAAAATTCATCTAATAGAAATAAATAGTATGCTTTGTTACAGCTTGTATGCTTTGGTTTTGAATATATGTTAGTTTCAACTTACACTGCACTAAGTGAATGGTAATAAAATTTCTTCATTCAATTAGTAAAATGGTGAATGAACATGCGATTTGAATGATTCAAGTTAGGAATTCATTCAATTCATATTAAAGCTTTGGGAATGAAGCTTATGAATGAATTCTTTACGAATGGTTTAAGGGAATGGTACATGAATATTTTTAAAATCTGAATTTAATTTTTCGTGAATTAAGCTTAAATTGAATTAAGTTTTTCGAAGCTCTGCTGCATACATAAAAAGTATTTACTCATTAATGAGTACTTATAGGAGCTATAAGCTGTATTTTGTCTCATGCCTATCAACGTTAAGTCTTTAAAGCAAATCTACGTTAAACCGATTGTAGTATAAAAATTTTTTAAACAGATGTTTATAATTTTTCCGTTATAATCGAACGTAATGCATGGGTCATCTGTCAGATAATATCACTCACATTCTATTCAAAAATATTTTACCGGTTTTTCGTTTTCATGTTATTATTTTTTAAATCACTTGAACTTTATATCGAAATTAGTTTTTGTAAAATAATATTTTCCAATTAAAAATGGATTCCCAGCCAGCAAGTTCGGAGCGCTCATAAATAAGATTCTTAAATGGCTCGTAGAAATGATTATTGTATTTTTGAAAACACTCTTTTTTTTGGAAGAATATATGAACCCTCAAAAAACAATCCAAAAAGTTGTCTCTACAATCTAAAAAGCTGTCTCAAAATGAGGGTTAATTTTTCGGACTCAAAGAAGATTCCAAAATTTTTTAAATTTATGAGGAAAATTTCGATTTTTTACGTTCTTTTTTCTGAGTCATTTCTGATTACACAGGGAGCTCTTTTGGACGGACCACTTTCATAGGAAAAAGTGAAAAAATGTTTATGTTTTTGGAACTCATTTCTGAGTCATTAATGATCATATTTGTTTGCTGGGTTGTAATTGATTTCGATAAAATCTTAAATGAAATTTAAATTGAACATGAAACTGGGATATATTTGGTATTACAATTTAAATTCCATGGTCGAGATCTGATTAAATATGACAACATACAGCTATGGACATATAATTGGCACAAATTTAAATTGCGCATAAATTTAAGTATTTTCCAACTAAATATATTTTAAAATGCAAGTTTTGTCTCTTCTGATTATTGTTGAAAAAAATGTTTGTCTTAATAGTGCTCAAATGTTCCGTTATGTTTTGCTTATTATTTACCGTTATCATTTTTGCGCTAACAATGCTGATTTAAAGTGGACATATAAATGGCACAATTTACTTAGAATAGGCAGTAGTAATGTAGCTTTAATTCAAAGCAATAAATATTTTTCGTAGTTCAAAAATAAATATAAAAAGTTAAAAAAATTTTAAAATGGGATCAGGAAAACATACCACAGGTGAGGAAAGGCGGATCATTTGGAAAAGTAGCGGAAATTGCTGAGATAATGCAAATTTCTCGCAAAAAAGTCTACAATGCAATTAATTCTTGTGTTGAGGATCCCGATAGATTGACTAAGGGTAAAATTCGGAAGCCAAGGCCACGAAAAACAGATGAGCGTACGGATGCAGCTATAGTACGAATGGTGAAAATTGATCCATTCAAGTCATCAAGGGAGATAGCATCGGATATTAATGAAAATTTTAACATGGAAATATCAAGCAGACTTGTCAGAAGAAGACTAAACGAGGCAAATTTGTTTGGGCGCATTTCCAGAAAAAAGCCCCTACTCTCAAAAAAAAAATATTTCAAAACGACTAACCTTCGCCAGCACCCATAAGGAAAATCCCATTAGTTTTTGGAAAAACGTGTTATGGAGTGACGAAACAAAAATTAACAGGATAGGACCAGATGGCAGAATCTTTGTTCGTCGTCCTGAAGGCCAAGAGTTTAATCTTCACTCAGAAGACGGTAAAACATGGAGGTGGCAGTATTATGGTTTGGGGTGCATTTTCTTGGCATGGCGTAGGTCCACTTATAAAAATCAATGGAAAAATGGACAAGTTTCAGTATTTAGATATTTTAAAAAACCATATGGAGCCATATGCCTTCAACTCCATGCCAATAAAATGGAAATTCATGCAAGATAATGACCCAAAACACTCCTCCAAACTAGTAAAAAAAATGCGTTTGTGCGGAGAAGATTGATGTTTTGGATTGGCCAGCCCAGAGCCCTGAATTAAATCCAATAGAGAACCTGTGGAATGAAGTCAAGGCTGAAATCGCCAAGAAAAATTACAAAAATATGGACGATCTGTGGTATGCCGCACAGGAAGCTTGGTACGCCATCCCCAAAACAAAATGCCAAAAACTAGTGGAAAGTATGGGTCGCACAGCACTAAATATTAACGGTAAAATATTTGTACATACCAAAAAATTTAACAAATGCAATATTAAAACCATTTCTTCTCTTTTTTTAAGATTGTTCCATTTATGTGTCCAGTTCATTTCAATGGGTTTTTTTTTTCATAATGATAAGTTTTTATTTACATTAATGAATTTCAATTAAAGTTTATAGCAATATTAAATGTGCATAATAAACATTTGGAAAAAACAAAAACTTGTTGGTTGTTAATAGTATTTGCAATATAGTAGCATAAGAAAGAATTCATGGTAAAATGTGCCATTTATATGTCCATAGCTGTATGTAAAAAGATATATTTAGATATTGGGTCATATACAAATTTTTCGAAAGATGAAAATTACGTCTTATTATATATAGTGCCATACAATACAATATATAACGAGACATAATTGTATTAAATAATATAAAATAATGTATAACCCTTTTTACTCGGGTAGCTATTCTACAACCGATTCTTTGGAACAAAAAACTTTCCTAGGTAAGCAATTACCTAGGAAAGTTTTTAACCAATAAAGCTAAACACTAACTGTAAGAATTTTTAGTAAGAGGAAAAGTAACGCTTTTAATAAAAATTAATACATTTTACAAATTTTTTCGTATATCTATGCTAACACGACTTCAACTCTGTAACGATTTTTCGTCATAATTTTTGATAAAAATGCATACACCAGAATTTTGGAGTTATCTACTAATTATATTGGGAAAAGTACAATGTTATTTATACTCAAATGATCCTTGGACTGTAAATCATCATCTAGTATAACATACTTGAAGTTTTTCTGCAGCATGTAAGATCTCTTTACTAAGATTTGAAAAAATGTTGTAAACTCCGTTCCTAATTTTTACACCAAACTATTTAACGAGTAAGCAAAACAATGGCATATTTGGATTCACCTTGTAGGCATCATACGATTTTGTTTCGGAACGAAAATTCTGACAAAGCGTTTCTGAAAGAAAACGAAAAAAGTACCCAAATGTAAACTCCGTTACTGTAAACTCCGTAACCAAAATTGTTTGCATCAGATTGCATTCAATAAAATGTAGGTAAGTGTTTAAAGTATTTTAAAATAACCATAAACAGAGGTGATTCAACTAATATTTATGCGTCAAAAGATGATTCAAGTAATCATTTTGCGTCAAATCAAAAAAAGTTTATATTTTTGAAAAGCATTTAAAAGGACCAAAAATACAAAATTAAAAAATTTTTTTGCGGAATGAATTGTATTTTTATTCGGTAAACCGCCAATTTGATAAACATAAATTGTATATTATTGAAAAGCATGTTGAAAAACCCCAAATACGAAAAACTATTTTATTTATTAAAGAAAATTCGTACGCAATTTTATTTGTTATATCTTTTGCTTGTGGAAATGTAACCTGCAAAAAAAAAGAGATTGTAGAAGAGATTTTTTGCAATTAGATTTATAATGACTAAACTTACTGATTCCATTAAGAAAAAAACCGAAATATTAACGCTTTTTGATTCTCACAAATTTGGCCCAAAAATTTATCACATTTTGTGATTTCACCCATAAACAAATTTGTGCGGAATATTTGAAAATTGCCAAAAAAAAAAATACAAGGTAGTACGTTCATTCAAATTATTGTGTAAACGTATAAAATTACCACATGTGTAAAAAAGAACCTTTAATGAATACCGCTACTATATTAATTCTTAATACATAAATGTTAATAAATTGTGTGTGAGGAAATGAAAGTATATAAATTAATAAAACACAATACAATTAAATTTAAATTCCAAATACATATTTGAATTCTTACCCAAATGAGGCTATCCATTGTGATATCCATTAACTTTATTAAATTTTTTATACAGAAAATAATGTGTACATAGAACTCAAATGAACTGGAAGAATATCGTCGACTGGCCTGCAAAATGTAACATGTATTTTTTAAAAGATTTTCAGGAGAGCGAAGAAACTGTTACAAAATCTACTTTTAAGATATTTTATTGGCATCATATGCCTTAATGATTCACGACCTCATTTAGTAAAATCATCACTAAGGCATATGACGCCAATAAAATATCTTAAAAGTAGATTTTGTAACAGTTCTTTCGCTCTCCTGAAAATCTATTAAAAACACATGTGACATTTTGCAGGCCGGTCGGCGATATATTGTTTATTGCTATCAAAAATTATTAAATATAAGAGAAATAAAATAAAATAATTGGGAACTTCTGAAATTTGAGGAATTTTCAAGCAGAGCTTCCAAAGATTTAACTCAATTTAAACTTAATTCACGAAAAATTAAATTGAGATTTTAAAAGTATTCGTATACAGGGTGGCGCAAAAATAACCTTCCGATGTTTTTTGGCTGTAATTTAAAAAAAAAATGAAAAACTTTGATTCTTCTTGTGGATTATTTTTATTTGGTCTTTTAATTTTTTTTACATCAAGTCGAGAATATGATGTCATGTAAATGGCCGCCGCCACAGTTGATTGTCATTTGAGCCCTTTTTATGGCATTTTCGAAGAAAAAAGGTCCGATGACTACTCCAGCGAAAACAGCACACCATACAGTGACTTTGAGCGGTTGTAATGGCTCTTCGTGGGTTACACGCGGATTTTCAGTGCCCCAGAAGCGTAAATTTTGCTTATTTACGTACCCGCTAAGATGGAAATGGGCCTCATCACTCATGATTGGTGATGAATGAAAAAATGGGCTCAAATGACAATCAACTGTGGCGGCGGGCATTTACATGACATCATATTCTCGACTTGATGTAAAAAAAATTAAAAGACCAAATAAAAATAATCCACAAGAAGAATCAAAGTTTTTCATTTTTTTTTTAAATTACAGCCAAAAAACATCGGAAGGTTATTTTTGCGCCACCCTGTACATACTAAAGAATTCCTTCATAAGCTTTCCCAAAGCTTAAATAAGAATTGAGTGAATTCCCAACTTCAATCTTTTAAATCGCATGTTCATTCAAAATTACTACCTGCATTACCAATAATGATATATCATTACCTTTTGCATTATTTTAGAATATAAAATAATGACTTCCTAATAATGGTCTATTGTAGTCATTGTTTTTAAATATAACATAGTGACTTACCCGTAATAGTTAACCCTCTAATGCTCTTTCTTCTGATTGCGATATTTGAATTATATACACTGTGTAATTTTTTAAGTAATAATAAAAGACCAAAAAAAAGACCCGTGTCTCCCAGTTTTGCCCCAAGGCAAGCACTTTTTTTATGGGCCCGCAAAGATTTGGGGCCTCGGTGTCATTTTTGCAAAAAAGTGATAATTTTCTCAGACTCATATCTTGCAAACCGTTCGAAATTTTGATTTACTCTCTGAGGCAGAGTTGTAGCCAGTGTTGCCAACTCTTGAAGGCAGGAAAGCACCATGAGCATTTTGAAAACGGGTAAAAAGGGTAAAAATTTACCAAAAATGGGGTAAAAAAGCACGATAATAATTTTTTGAAAAATTTAAGTCAAGATTTTAAAAATACATTTTAACTTTGTAAAATCGTGTAAAAAAGGTTAAAAAAATTACCAAAAAAGGGGTAAAAAAGCACCAAACTAATATTTCAAAAATTTGAAGTTTAAATATAACGAAGTTGTTATTTAAAATTGTACTACAAACCAGTGTTTAATAACAAGTTTAAAAAAAATTTGCCTCAACTGGTGACTGTGCTTAAAATAGTTCACACTTTCATATTCAACCATTAACTTGCTTATTTCAGTCTAACTGTGTAAGTAAATTTCAAAACACACACAGTCATCATTTACATTTTTTAAGTTTTCAAACTAAGCGCAGCGTAACTGTGTGAGTTCAGCAACAAAACAAGTTGTGTTTCTTCTGCTTGCTGCGTTTTGAGTTACTGGTTAATGTGTTTTTACTTGACTGAGTAACGAAAAAAAAACTGCATAGTAGACTTCGAATAGCAGACTGGATAGTAGACTGGGGTCAGCAAACTATGTAGTTGGAACTTAAAGAGTTTTGTATATGCAAACAAAAGAAAAAAGAAACACTAGCAGCTTTAAAAAGAAAATACAATTAAACTTATCATATTTCCTATTTTATTTATTATTTTGTTAATTATATAATTTATTACAAGTTTTTTGTTGTGACCAATGTTATTGTTAAAATTAGATTTATAAGGGGTTTCCTCACGGGCTATTTTTGGTCAATAATTGTGTTTATTTGTAAATAAAAATCAATTTTTTCATATTTTTGCTCAACGTTTCGTTTGTTTTATTCAAACTTCTTCAGGAGCGTAAATTTGCTTAAAATCTGGCGACAAATACAAATTAAATTTATTTATAATTTTCAGTAAAATAACTTAAACACTATATCACAGTTCAACTTACAATTTTTTGTTACATCGTCAAAATTTTTATTTTGTATAATTTATTCATAATTAAAAAACTGGACATCAATACACAGAGTTGTAAATAAATAAATGATTAAATAAATGTTTACAACACAGTACACAGAAAATCACAGGTTGATCTTAGCTATAGTATCACAGAACTTAAGTTATTTCTAAATTATTGCTACAGAATATTGGAGCTTTGTGTTGTCCTTATCCTCTCTCGTGTTCATTGCATAATGTATTCTCTCTTGTATTCGTAGACTTTCTAATGTATACCGTTTATTTGTCCTTTTCTCCTTATCTAATATTTTAACTTCTTCGAAATTCATTACGTGATTGCATTCTTTAACATGCTGCGCTAATGCAGTGGTTTCTTTCTCCTTACTTATATCCGCTCTGTGTTCTAATATTCTGGTTCCTAGCATTCTCTTTGTTTTTCCAACATAAACTTTGTTACATTGCTCCCTCTCGTTGCCTTCGCATTTAATTTCATAAACCACATTGTCAATTTTAAGCGTGTCTTGTTTTGTTTTGTGTTGCGTAAAAAGCATTCATTTTTGTATTTTTTTTTTCCAAAAAGTTTATTACAAAATATAACTTTCCTACAAAAACTTTTTTGAAAATTATTCTTAAACCAAAGCTCTGCGTTCTGGAAATGATGTGTCGGCATCCCGACGCATCAAATTTTTCTTATTTTGTTGTACTATGTAATTTGTTTTGTTATTTAACCTGATAAGAACTTTACTTACAATATTTCATTCATGATATTTTTTATTTAATTTTTTTTTTAATAGAAGAACATACATCCACGTCTTCTGAAGAAAACGTTGTCGTTTTAAAAGACACCAACTCATCTCCAATAGATACAAAAATGGTGCAGGAAGAAAATAATGTTAATGATGGTGCCGATGAGCAAATGTTGGGTGCCGATGATAATGAAAAATTAGCTGGTAAACGTGACGAGGTAAAATTCATCAAAGGAGATCGTCAAAATGGTGATGCTAAAATTGATATCGGTGCTGTTAATGGAAAGGTAAAACTTTATTTACTTAAATAATGGTCATTAGGTGTCAATTTTTCTTTTATATTTAATAAATTACTTTGGAATGATTTTAAAGGATGAAGAGGTTGGTAGTAGTCATTTATAACAACTTAATAACTCAACTTTAAAACTTTCATAATAACATTACTGTGAACTTTGTTTGAAGCCTGATTTTAAATGACAATAATAACAAACGTTATACTAATAAAAAAAACTCAAATAAAAATGTAAATCAAAATACAGAAAATGCTCAAACTTAAAAAAATCGGAAATTATAGTTTTCTTTTGAATTTTTAATTGAAGCAATTTTCCAATTGAATATGAGGATATCGGCTCAAAACCTATTAGAGTGATATCAAAATTATTGAAAGATATTAATCTTTTCGATAAGGTTAAACCATATTATCCCAGCGTCATCTTATGATGACACTATTCAAGAATCGACATATTCCAAGGTTGGTTACCGTTATCATTATAACGAAGCTTTCGCTAAAATATGTTTCAAATTGAATACCGTTACTCTAAAAAAAAATTCCAAATTTCGTTATCGTTACTGTTAATTTTATGGGTAGTTATCGGTATTTTACATGTATTTACAAATTTTATTAAACACAAAAAAATAAACAATACAAACAAAAATCAACATACGGGCATATCTTTTATTTGTACGACAAATGGAATGTGCGGGAATGCTGTATGGCTCTCCTGCAGTCGCCAGTAGTTACCAATTTTTTAGCTTTATCAATACGGTTTTCAATGTACACCAATCTCTACTCCCCAACGTTGGGTGGGGAAACTGTTGAAATGCCCATGGTGGACTTAACATGGGCTTTTTTCCCCACTATTTCAATTGTGTTGAGCGTGTGGGAATATGGGCTCAATCTGAGTAGAGTTGCAGACGAGTTTTCAGTTTCTAACCTGTTGCAATAAGGAGCAAGGTCGTTCCACATTCCCTCCCATCTCACGAGAAGATTTTTCATACATTCCCTGGCATCCAATTTTCATCCAACTTATTAACCCTTTAACATTTGGGCCACGTGATGGTGGAAGTGTTTGGCTAGCGCGAGCTCAAAATCTTAAATATCCACGTTTACGACGTTAAAACAAATTGAAATTTGTTTCGTCCAGCCACAATACTCCTATTTGGTTACCGGCTCTGACGTACTCGTTCAGACAAGTAACGTATTCTGAATATTTGGCCAATGTGGACTGCTTTTAAGCAATATATCTGGCAGTGTAAGATATTTCCAATTTCTTGCCATTTTTGTCTCCGTGCAAGGCTTAATTTCATTCACAAGAATGATTTCTTAATTTCAATTAAAAATTTCTCAATTTCATTTGTACTTTTCTTAATTTGTTTTTTTTTTCTCAATTTCAAATAAAAATTTCCAATTTCGATTTGTTTTTTTTTTCAATTTCAAATGTAAAATCTCAATATCATTTACCATTTTCCCAATTTTAATTAGAAATCTCAATTTCATTATTCTTCTTAATTTTAAATGTAATCTCAATTACATGTGTTCTTTTCGCAATATCAAATTGAAAATCTCAATCTCATTTGTTCCTTTCTCAATTTCAATTGTAAAATCTCAATATCATTTATTTCTTTCTCAATTTTAATTCAAAAATCTCAATTTCATTTGCTTTTTTCTCAATTTAATATGGAAAATCTCAAAATCAATTGTTCTTTTCTCAATATTAAATGGAAAATCCCAATTTCCATTGTTTTTTTCTCAATACTACATGGAAAGCTCTCAATTACAATTGGAAATGGTGTAGTATGAGACACAATTATTTTATGATTTTTTTGTTCATTCCTTTTTATCATGTTGGTTTATTATTTTGTTTTTCTCCCTTATCTATAAAGGCGTTTACCGGCATGACCAAGGAAGAACTAATGAAGTATGCTAATGATCCTTTTTGGATACGCCTACGTTGGATATTCTTTATATCCTTTTGGTTGATATGGTTGGGTATGCTTGTTGGTGCTATTCTTATTATTGTTGATGCACCCAAATGTGCTGCACCCGAACCTTTGCCCTGGTATAAACGTGGTGTCTTGGCTAAATTTCCCAACTTTGAAGTTTCGGATAAAAATGTAGCATTGGCTAAACATATGAAGGCTAGTGGTGTTATATATGAAATGCCAGCCGAACTTACATACAATATACGTGAACCAGAAGTAGAAGAAAAGATTAAAAATATTGTACAACATTACAAGGACACCGAAGTTCATATTATATTGGACATAACAGCCAATTATGTACCAAAATCCTCAAGACTCATGAAGGAAGCTATGGAAGATGAAACTAAACGTTCTGCATTTATATGGAAGGAAAATCCTCAGGTGCCTAACAATTGGTTATCATTGGTAAATGGCTCTGCCTGGTCTGAAGTGTCTTCAGGCAATTATGTTTTATCCCAGTTCGGTGATGGTCTATATGATTTACATATGAATGATACAATTGTTAAAAAGGAACTGAGTGATGTCTTGCAACGTGCCATTAAATTGGGCGTCAGAGGAATACGCTTGAAAAATACAAAATTCTTTATTTTATCAAAAACACTTAAGGATGAGGTACCAGCAGAAACTATTAATTATGATTTAACACAATATGGCTTCTGGACACATTCGCAAACTACTTTCCAGGAAGGATTGGGAAATGTACTCTATGAATATTTAACTGTTGTTAAGAATGTCTCAGCTGAGGCTTTTCTCTCAGTGGCTGAAGATGTAATACGTCCAGAAATTTATAAAACAAATTCCGGTGATATGGGTATTGATATACCAATGTATGGACAATTTGTAAAGAGTTTAGCCACGCCCAAGGATAAGAATTTGCGTAGTGAATTAATGAACGTTTTACAGGGTGTTGGGGATAAATGGGTGCAGTGGAATGTAGCTGATGTAGGTGACAATACACCTGCCAATCCTTCTACCATAACTCTCTTCTTATCGCTATTGCCTGGTACACCTGTAGTGCCCATGGGCACAGAGCCATATGGCAATTTCAGTGATGCCACTTATAAGCAAATTGAGCAGTTACGTTTGTCGCCATCATATATGCATGGTGATTTCACCATGTTACCAATAGAACCATTAGTTGCTTATACCAGGTAAACTATACACTTTACATATCCTGTTAAATCTTTAACAAATTTTATTTTCATCACTAACTATACATTATCTTCATTGTCTTTTAATATAAAAACGCTTACAATTATAATTTATAAAATTAAATGGTTTGTGGTTGAACATTTAGACAGAGGTAAGATAGAAAAAAGAATTGCTTAATATTTTTTCATTTCATAATAAATCATTAACTTTATGGTCGGCTAACTAATCCAAAAGAATGCTTATTTTAATACTATATAGAGTTATATCGAGGATAATTTTTCTCTTGTTTAAGGTAGTGAAGGTGATCTTCGAATAGCCAGGAATAAAATTTGCATTAAAATGATTCTGTTTAGTCTTAAATTGATTGTACTTTTAGATAAGTTAGCCGACCTATGAATGGGTAATATGTTTTTATAAACTTTAAAATTGTTCTAATTTAAGGATCAAGTCCGGTAATCCTGGTTATTTAGTGGTTTTTAATCCCACTGATGTTAATCAAATGGGTAATTTCACCAATCACGGTTTGCCTGACAAGATGACTGTTGTGGCAGTTAGTGACAATTTCAATCTCACAAAGTAAGATTAACTAAATTAGTACCTTTATTAATAATATTTTTTAAAATCGTTTAATTTTTAAATTAACAGATCTAAAATTGCTGTGGCTGACTTGGAAGTTTTTCCCTTAGCAACCATTGTTCTTACTTATGTTCCTGTTAAATCGGAATAAGTTGAGATTTTAAGAAATCAATACAAAAATACACTCAATTTTACTAAACAATGAGTTAAATTGCTTTTAATATTATTAATGTTTAAAAAACACAAAAAATTGTAGTTTTGTTTGCAAATTTATAGAACAAGTTGCAAATTGCTTTTAAATAAACTATACATTGAATTTCGTTGCATTTATGAAAATGTCTTATTACTTATTTACATATGTACATTTGATCGATGGGTCTCATACTGTAGGTTTAACTTTAACTTAAAACAAAATAAAATGTCAAAAAAATGTACACAAAATAACAACAAATTATTGGGTTAAACTATTATTAGGTTAATACTATTAACCTAAGTTTAAACGTGCAGTATGAGACCCAGCGTAAATGTATAAATTGTTGGAAATTGCTTTGTATCCTACCTGACCAAGAGTCGTAAAAGCACCACAACATTGGAATTAAGAGTTAAGTCATACCAACAATAGAAAAAAATAAAACAGGCTAAAACTTTCCCATACCAACGACCATGGTTTAATTATAAAAGGTTAGCTACATCAGGCACTATCCACGGCTCTCATCTGAACAACTGACTGGTTTTAAGAGAGTTTCAATGTAAAATAACAAAAAACGTGAAAAAGTTGTATTTTTAATTAATTATTTTTATTGTTTTTAAGCAATTTTAATTAAATTGTACAGTGCACTTGTGTTGTTTGATATGTTCTCTGCATTAGTTTTGCATAATTAGCACAAAATTTTGCTAATTAATATTAAAACATACGCGTTAAAAAAAACACTAAAAACTGTTTCTCTTAAAACCAGTTTGCATATAAAATTAAAGAGACTTTTTAACAGCAGTTGAGGCTGGTGGTTTGTCTTTAGTCTATATAGTCGTTGGCTACATCGATGTTTTTTTCGGTTTTCATAGACTATTTTGACAACAATGAAAACAATAATAGCTGTGTTTTCGACTTAACTTTATCCGTTAACTCAGAAAAAAGCTAGGGTGATACCCATAAAAAAGGAAGGTCTTTCCAACTCTTTGGATAATTTGCGTCCGATATCTGTCCTTCCGATTCTCTCGAAGGTGGTTGACCATACTGTAGAGGATCAAATGATCCTACACCTTGATAGTAACTCTTTAATACACTCATCTCAGTCAGGCTTTCGTCGTGGGTATAGTACTGGTGCCCTTCTTCTTGGTCTAACGGATTCGATTAGAAAATTTTTGGATAATGGTAAAAATGTAGTTCTTCTTTCACTGGATTTATCTAAAGCTTTTGACCGAGTGATACATTTGAAACTTGTGGACAAACTGTTTAATTTGTTTGATTTTTCATCACAAGCTTGTAAACTTATATCCTCTTATCTGAGTTGTAGAAGTCAGTTTGTTTCGATTGGCGATTCTTTTTCATTAACGAAACCAATAACCAGTGGTGTACCTCAGGGGTCTGTTATTGGCACACTACTGTTCATGATTTACTTGAATGATCTTCTTACATTTGGGAATGGTCTATCATGTCAGTCTATCGTTTATGCGGATGATGTTTAGTTTCTTTGCTATGCCGATTCGCAATTTGTAGATGTCTTGGAAGAGGGTGTAAATGTCATCATACATGAGGTTATATCTTGGTCTTCTGGCAATGGTTTTGTTGTCAATCCAAGAAAGACGAAGTTAATGGGTTTTGGTTTCGATACTGATAATATAATGGTTACTCTCGATGGCATGAGAGTTGAATTTGTGGATAAGATTAAATGTCTTGGAGTTTTAATTGACAATCATTTAAATTTCTCATCGGATATTAATAACGTTTCTTCGAAAATATCATTCTTGTTGAGAAGGTTGTATTCTCTTGACTTATATCTGCCTCTCTCAATTAGGATGCGTGTGGCACATGCCTTGTTGATGCCTCATATATTATATTGTGTCGAGGTATTTTCTGGTACCACAGGCGGTGAATTTAATAGGTTTACCAAGATTTTCAATAGAATTATTAGATATGTTTTTGGGCTAAGACTTCGCTCTCATGTGACTCCGTACGTAATCCAATTTCTTGGGTGCTCTTTTGTTAATTATGTAGGTATGAGGTTATTGATATTTTTTTACAAAGCAATGGTTAATGGGTTTCCGGACTATATAGTTGACAACTTTCTTTTGTCCAACTCGGAAAGAAACCCCCAACTGGTTTATCCAACACATCATACTACTATGTACGAGCGATCATTTCAGATTAGGCTTTCAAGAATATGGAACGATCTACCTCTATACCTGAGAGGTTTTGCTTTTTCACCCCAGGTCTTTAGGCGAAAGCTTAAGGATTATGTATCTATTCATGAGTTATAGCTTTTTATTTGTGCTACTATTTTTATCTCTCTCGATCTTTTCTTTTTTTATTATCGCTGCACTTAGGAAAATCTGGTGATTGTATAATTTTTTTTTTAAATATCTATTTATATTATTCAAGATAATGTTTTCAGTATTTTTTTTATATGATAGTTTTACTGTATTTTTTACTTATTTTTTTTATTATTTATTTTATTATTTATTTTTATTATTATTTATTTTTATTATTATTTTTATTATCTTTATTTAAATTTTTTTTTTGTAGTAGCTTTTATTAATCATATATGGCCCCAGGGCTTTGGTTATGTAATTTGAAGTAAATAAATGCTGTATTTATTATTAAAAAAAAAAAAAAAAAAAAAAAACTCAAAGTGCATAAAAACGCGTTTAAGACGAAAACTTACACATTACTTTTCGTATGCACGTTAACTTTCAACACGGAAAATTATCAACGTTGAAAACTCAACGTTTATACATTTTCACATCTAACGTAACTTATTCGCTGTACTTCCTAAAAACTTTTGCTGACGTATTTTCGATTATAACGGAAAATTATAAATATAACCTGTTTGAAATTTTTTTTATACTACAATCGGTTTAACGTAGATTTGCTTTAAAGACTTAACGTTGATAGGCATGAGACAAAATACAGCTAATATATATGAATTTACAAAAAGCAATCAGAAAATAAAATTCGGCATAAACGACAGATGTTTACACTAAAATATTTTTGTTCACCCTTGTTAGACCGATTTTTTTTGTTTTTGTAAGGGTTGCTCAAAAATACAACAAATTATCACCTAACTTAAAGACGAATGGGTGAATATTTAGTTGATCTCTTATTTTTAAGTAAATGAATGTTCTTTTTAGTAATAAATAAAAGTAAATAATAAATTAATATCACTTTCTGTTTAAATTATTTTCAAATCAAAGACTTTTAATTTGTCTATTGATTAGGGTGACCATACGTACTGATTTAATCAGTACATGTACTGATTTTTGGTCACGTGTACTGATGAAAAAGTAGTGTACTGATTTTTTAAAATTTGTACTGATTTTTAGAATTTAAAAAAATATTACATTTTTTTAGTAAGAAAAACAAAAAAACAAAATGCAAGTACAATATAGGTTTTTTTTATAGGATAAATTTTTGTGAATGTGAGGTTTTCTCTACCAGAAAGCATTCAAAATGATTTTTCTACATGTAAGTTTCTAAATCTAATATATAGTTTCATACACAGAAGATTCGTGGTGACAACCGAATTTTTCGTGGTGACAACCGAATTTATCAAGTGGTTCCATTGCGATAATAGAAAATCAGTTGATACATCAGTTATTTGACTGCGATAAAAATATCTTAATTATCCCGTTGTCAGAATGATTTTGTTTTCTAAATGTAAGCAACGATATCAAAAGCTGAAGATTTTTCCGTACAAAAATCCTTAAAATCTAAAGAAATATATGTGGATATTTCCATGGGAATATTTTCGAATCTGTGGGATTTTCAAAAGAAAAATTTGGTGCCGATGAGCAAATGTTGGGTGCCGATGATAATGAAAAATTAGCTGGTAAACGTGACGAGGTAAAATTCATCAAAGGAGATCGTCAAAATGGTGATGCTAAAATTGATATCGGTGCTGTTAATGGAAAGGTAAAACTTTATTTACTTAAATAATGGTCATTAGGTGTCAATTTTTCTTTTATATTTAATAAATTACTTTGGAATGATTTTAAAGGATGAAGAGGTTGGTAGTAGTCATTTATAACAACTTAATAACTCAACTTTAAAACTTTCATAATAACATTACTGTGAACTTTGTTTGAAGCCTGATTTTAAATGACAATAATAACAAACGTTATACTAATAAAAAAAACTCAAATAAAAATGTAAATCAAAATACAGAAAATGCTCAAACTTAAAAAAATCGGAAATTATAGTTTTCTTTTGAATTTTTAATTGAAGCAATTTTCCAATTGAATATGAGGATATCGGCTCAAAACCTATTAGAGTGATATCAAAATTATTGAAAGATATTAATCTTTTCGATAAGGTTAAACCATATTATCCCAGCGTCATCTTATGATGACACTATTCAAGAATCGACATATTCCAAGGTTGGTTACCGTTATCATTATAACGAAGCTTTCGCTAAAATATGTTTCAAATTGAATACCGTTACTCTAAAAAAAAATTCCAAATTTCGTTATCGTTACTGTTAATTTTATGGGTAGTTATCGGTATTTTACATGTATTTACAAATTTTATTAAACACAAAAAAATAAACAATACAAACAAAAATCAACATACGGGCATATCTTTTATTTGTACGACAAATGGAATGTGCGGGAATGCTGTATGGCTCTCCTGCAGTCGCCAGTAGTTACCAATTTTTTAGCTTTATCAATACGGTTTTCAATGTACACCAATCTCTACTCCCCAACGTTGGGTGGGGAAACTGTTGAAATGCCCATGGTGGACTTAACATGGGCTTTTTTCCCCACTATTTCAATTGTGTTGAGCGTGTGGGAATATGGGCTCAATCTGAGTAGAGTTGCAGACGAGTTTTCAGTTTCTAACCTGTTGCAATAAGGAGCAAGGTCGTTCCACATTCCCTCCCATCTCACGAGAAGATTTTTCATACATTCCCTGGCATCCAATTTTCATCCAACTTATTAACCCTTTAACATTTGGGCCACGTGATGGTGGAAGTGTTTGGCTAGCGCGAGCTCAAAATCTTAAATATCCACGTTTACGACGTTAAAACAAATTGAAATTTGTTTCGTCCAGCCACAATACTCCTATTTGGTTACCGGCTCTGACGTACTCGTTCAGACAAGTAACGTATTCTGAATATTTGGCCAATGTGGACTGCTTTTAAGCAATATATCTGGCAGTGTAAGATATTTCCAATTTCTTGCCATTTTTGTCTCCGTGCAAGGCTTAATTTCATTCACAAGAATGATTTCTTAATTTCAATTAAAAATTTCTCAATTTCATTTGTACTTTTCTTAATTTGTTTTTTTTTCTCAATTTCAAATAAAAATTTCCAATTTCGATTTGTTTTTTTTTTCAATTTCAAATGTAAAATCTCAATATCATTTACCATTTTCCCAATTTTAATTAGAAATCTCAATTTCATTATTCTTCTTAATTTTAAATGTAATCTCAATTACATGTGTTCTTTTCGCAATATCAAATTGAAAATCTCAATCTCATTTGTTCCTTTCTCAATTTCAATTGTAAAATCTCAATATCATTTATTTCTTTCTCAATTTTAATTCAAAAATCTCAATTTCATTTGCTTTTTTCTCAATTTAATATGGAAAATCTCAAAATCAATTGTTCTTTTCTCAATATTAAATGGAAAATCCCAATTTCCATTGTTTTTTTCTCAATACTACATGGAAAGCTCTCAATTACAATTGGAAATGGTGTAGTATGAGACACAATTATTTTATGATTTTTTTGTTCATTCCTTTTTATCATGTTGGTTTATTATTTTGTTTTTCTCCCTTATCTATAAAGGCGTTTACCGGCATGACCAAGGAAGAACTAATGAAGTATGCTAATGATCCTTTTTGGATACGCCTACGTTGGATATTCTTTATATCCTTTTGGTTGATATGGTTGGGTATGCTTGTTGGTGCTATTCTTATTATTGTTGATGCACCCAAATGTGCTGCACCCGAACCTTTGCCCTGGTATAAACGTGGTGTCTTGGCTAAATTTCCCAACTTTGAAGTTTCGGATAAAAATGTAGCATTGGCTAAACATATGAAGGCTAGTGGTGTTATATATGAAATGCCAGCCGAACTTACATACAATATACGTGAACCAGAAGTAGAAGAAAAGATTAAAAATATTGTACAACATTACAAGGACACCGAAGTTCATATTATATTGGACATAACAGCCAATTATGTACCAAAATCCTCAAGACTCATGAAGGAAGCTATGGAAGATGAAACTAAACGTTCTGCATTTATATGGAAGGAAAATCCTCAGGTGCCTAACAATTGGTTATCATTGGTAAATGGCTCTGCCTGGTCTGAAGTGTCTTCAGGCAATTATGTTTTATCCCAGTTCGGTGATGGTCTATATGATTTACATATGAATGATACAATTGTTAAAAAGGAACTGAGTGATGTCTTGCAACGTGCCATTAAATTGGGCGTCAGAGGAATACGCTTGAAAAATACAAAATTCTTTATTTTATCAAAAACACTTAAGGATGAGGTACCAGCAGAAACTATTAATTATGATTTAACACAATATGGCTTCTGGACACATTCGCAAACTACTTTCCAGGAAGGATTGGGAAATGTACTCTATGAATATTTAACTGTTGTTAAGAATGTCTCAGCTGAGGCTTTTCTCTCAGTGGCTGAAGATGTAATACGTCCAGAAATTTATAAAACAAATTCCGGTGATATGGGTATTGATATACCAATGTATGGACAATTTGTAAAGAGTTTAGCCACGCCCAAGGATAAGAATTTGCGTAGTGAATTAATGAACGTTTTACAGGGTGTTGGGGATAAATGGGTGCAGTGGAATGTAGCTGATGTAGGTGACAATACACCTGCCAATCCTTCTACCATAACTCTCTTCTTATCGCTATTGCCTGGTACACCTGTAGTGCCCATGGGCACAGAGCCATATGGCAATTTCAGTGATGCCACTTATAAGCAAATTGAGCAGTTACGTTTGTCGCCATCATATATGCATGGTGATTTCACCATGTTACCAATAGAACCATTAGTTGCTTATACCAGGTAAACTATACACTTTACATATCCTGTTAAATCTTTAACAAATTTTATTTTCATCACTAACTATACATTATCTTCATTGTCTTTTAATATAAAAACGCTTACAATTATAATTTATAAAATTAAATGGTTTGTGGTTGAACATTTAGACAGAGGTAAGATAGAAAAAAGAATTGCTTAATATTTTTTCATTTCATAATAAATCATTAACTTTATGGTCGGCTAACTAATCCAAAAGAATGCTTATTTTAATACTATATAGAGTTATATCGAGGATAATTTTTCTCTTGTTTAAGGTAGTGAAGGTGATCTTCGAATAGCCAGGAATAAAATTTGCATTAAAATGATTCTGTTTAGTCTTAAATTGATTGTACTTTTAGATAAGTTAGCCGACCTATGAATGGGTAATATGTTTTTATAAACTTTAAAATTGTTCTAATTTAAGGATCAAGTCCGGTAATCCTGGTTATTTAGTGGTTTTTAATCCCACTGATGTTAATCAAATGGGTAATTTCACCAATCACGGTTTGCCTGACAAGATGACTGTTGTGGCAGTTAGTGACAATTTCAATCTCACAAAGTAAGATTAACTAAATTAGTACCTTTATTAATAATATTTTTTAAAATCGTTTAATTTTTAAATTAACAGATCTAAAATTGCTGTGGCTGACTTGGAAGTTTTTCCCTTAGCAACCATTGTTCTTACTTATGTTCCTGTTAAATCGGAATAAGTTGAGATTTTAAGAAATCAATACAAAAATACACTCAATTTTACTAAACAATGAGTTAAATTGCTTTTAATATTATTAATGTTTAAAAAACACAAAAAATTGTAGTTTTGTTTGCAAATTTATAGAACAAGTTGCAAATTGCTTTTAAATAAACTATACATTGAATTTCGTTGCATTTATGAAAATGTCTTATTACTTATTTACATATGTACATTTGATCGATGGGTCTCATACTGTAGGTTTAACTTTAACTTAAAACAAAATAAAATGTCAAAAAAATGTACACAAAATAACAACAAATTATTGGGTTAAACTATTATTAGGTTAATACTATTAACCTAAGTTTAAACGTGCAGTATGAGACCCAGCGTAAATGTATAAATTGTTGGAAATTGCTTTGTATCCTACCTGACCAAGAGTCGTAAAAGCACCACAACATTGGAATTAAGAGTTAAGTCATACCAACAATAGAAAAAAATAAAACAGGCTAAAACTTTCCCATACCAACGACCATGGTTTAATTATAAAAGGTTAGCTACATCAGGCACTATCCACGGCTCTCATCTGAACAACTGACTGGTTTTAAGAGAGTTTCAATGTAAAATAACAAAAAACGTGAAAAAGTTGTATTTTTAATTAATTATTTTTATTGTTTTTAAGCAATTTTAATTAAATTGTACAGTGCACTTGTGTTGTTTGATATGTTCTCTGCATTAGTTTTGCATAATTAGCACAAAATTTTGCTAATTAATATTAAAACATACGCGTTAAAAAAAACACTAAAAACTGTTTCTCTTAAAACCAGTTTGCATATAAAATTAAAGAGACTTTTTAACAGCAGTTGAGGCTGGTGGTTTGTCTTTAGTCTATATAGTCGTTGGCTACATCGATGTTTTTTTCGGTTTTCATAGACTATTTTGACAACAATGAAAACAATAATAGCTGTGTTTTCGACTTAACTTTATCCGTTAACTCAGAAAAAAGCTAGGGTGATACCCATAAAAAAGGAAGGTCTTTCCAACTCTTTGGATAATTTGCGTCCGATATCTGTCCTTCCGATTCTCTCGAAGGTGGTTGACCATACTGTAGAGGATCAAATGATCCTACACCTTGATAGTAACTCTTTAATACACTCATCTCAGTCAGGCTTTCGTCGTGGGTATAGTACTGGTGCCCTTCTTCTTGGTCTAACGGATTCGATTAGAAAATTTTTGGATAATGGTAAAAATGTAGTTCTTCTTTCACTGGATTTATCTAAAGCTTTTGACCGAGTGATACATTTGAAACTTGTGGACAAACTGTTTAATTTGTTTGATTTTTCATCACAAGCTTGTAAACTTATATCCTCTTATCTGAGTTGTAGAAGTCAGTTTGTTTCGATTGGCGATTCTTTTTCATTAACGAAACCAATAACCAGTGGTGTACCTCAGGGGTCTGTTATTGGCACACTACTGTTCATGATTTACTTGAATGATCTTCTTACATTTGGGAATGGTCTATCATGTCAGTCTATCGTTTATGCGGATGATGTTTAGTTTCTTTGCTATGCCGATTCGCAATTTGTAGATGTCTTGGAAGAGGGTGTAAATGTCATCATACATGAGGTTATATCTTGGTCTTCTGGCAATGGTTTTGTTGTCAATCCAAGAAAGACGAAGTTAATGGGTTTTGGTTTCGATACTGATAATATAATGGTTACTCTCGATGGCATGAGAGTTGAATTTGTGGATAAGATTAAATGTCTTGGAGTTTTAATTGACAATCATTTAAATTTCTCATCGGATATTAATAACGTTTCTTCGAAAATATCATTCTTGTTGAGAAGGTTGTATTCTCTTGACTTATATCTGCCTCTCTCAATTAGGATGCGTGTGGCACATGCCTTGTTGATGCCTCATATATTATATTGTGTCGAGGTATTTTCTGGTACCACAGGCGGTGAATTTAATAGGTTTACCAAGATTTTCAATAGAATTATTAGATATGTTTTTGGGCTAAGACTTCGCTCTCATGTGACTCCGTACGTAATCCAATTTCTTGGGTGCTCTTTTGTTAATTATGTAGGTATGAGGTTATTGATATTTTTTTACAAAGCAATGGTTAATGGGTTTCCGGACTATATAGTTGACAACTTTCTTTTGTCCAACTCGGAAAGAAACCCCCAACTGGTTTATCCAACACATCATACTACTATGTACGAGCGATCATTTCAGATTAGGCTTTCAAGAATATGGAACGATCTACCTCTATACCTGAGAGGTTTTGCTTTTTCACCCCAGGTCTTTAGGCGAAAGCTTAAGGATTATGTATCTATTCATGAGTTATAGCTTTTTATTTGTGCTACTATTTTTATCTCTCTCGATCTTTTCTTTTTTTATTATCGCTGCACTTAGGAAAATCTGGTGATTGTATAATTTTTTTTTTAAATATCTATTTATATTATTCAAGATAATGTTTTCAGTATTTTTTTTATATGATAGTTTTACTGTATTTTTTACTTATTTTTTTTATTATTTATTTTATTATTTATTTTTATTATTATTTTTATTATCTTTATTTAAATTTTTTTTTTGTAGTAGCTTTTATTAATCATATATGGCCCCAGGGCTTTGGTTATGTAATTTGAAGTAAATAAATGCTGTATTTATTATTAAAAAAAAAAAAA
Organism: Leucophora obtusa; assembly: GCA_949987735.1. NCBI lineage: Eukaryota > Metazoa > Arthropoda > Insecta > Diptera > Anthomyiidae > Leucophora > Leucophora obtusa. The sequence goes on from OX465295.1 coordinate 9,571,175, forward strand.
AAAAAAAAAAACTCAAAGTGCATAAAAACGCGTTTAAGACGAAAACTTACACATTACTTTTCGTATGCACGTTAACTTTCAACACGGAAAATTATCAACGTTGAAAACTCAACGTTTATACATTTTCACATCTAACGTAACTTATTCGCTGTACTTCCTAAAAACTTTTGCTGACGTATTTTCGATTATAACGGAAAATTATAAATATAACCTGTTTGAAATTTTTTTTATACTACAATCGGTTTAACGTAGATTTGCTTTAAAGACTTAACGTTGATAGGCATGAGACAAAATACAGCTAATATATATGAATTTACAAAAAGCAATCAGAAAATAAAATTCGGCATAAACGACAGATGTTTACACTAAAATATTTTTGTTCACCCTTGTTAGACCGATTTTTTTTGTTTTTGTAAGGGTTGCTCAAAAATACAACAAATTATCACCTAACTTAAAGACGAATGGGTGAATATTTAGTTGATCTCTTATTTTTAAGTAAATGAATGTTCTTTTTAGTAATAAATAAAAGTAAATAATAAATTAATATCACTTTCTGTTTAAATTATTTTCAAATCAAAGACTTTTAATTTGTCTATTGATTAGGGTGACCATACGTACTGATTTAATCAGTACATGTACTGATTTTTGGTCACGTGTACTGATGAAAAAGTAGTGTACTGATTTTTTAAAATTTGTACTGATTTTTAGAATTTAAAAAAATATTACATTTTTTTAGTAAGAAAAACAAAAAAACAAAATGCAAGTACAATATAGGTTTTTTTTATAGGATAAATTTTTGTGAATGTGAGGTTTTCTCTACCAGAAAGCATTCAAAATGATTTTTCTACATGTAAGTTTCTAAATCTAATATATAGTTTCATACACAGAAGATTCGTGGTGACAACCGAATTTTTCGTGGTGACAACCGAATTTATCAAGTGGTTCCATTGCGATAATAGAAAATCAGTTGATACATCAGTTATTTGACTGCGATAAAAATATCTTAATTATCCCGTTGTCAGAATGATTTTGTTTTCTAAATGTAAGCAACGATATCAAAAGCTGAAGATTTTTCCGTACAAAAATCCTTAAAATCTAAAGAAATATATGTGGATATTTCCATGGGAATATTTTCGAATCTGTGGGATTTTCAAAAGAAAAAAGTACACAAAACCTTAAGATTTTCATTTTTAAAAACTCGTAACGTTATTGTAGTAAAACGTAGCCAAAATGTGAAATTTTTCTATTTGAGAAATCCTGCAGAAATTAGCAAAGAGAAAAATATTTGTTCTGACAGCTAAATTTGTAGCCAATCTGTTGGTTAGTTTGTATCTACAGAAAATTAGTTAAGAAAGTGCAATTTGCTCGTGACAACAGAAATTCGTTGGAAGAATTAACGTTCATACTATCCTGGGGTCATACTTGACTTCATTCGTAGTATGACTATATTTCATCAATCTGTTACAAAAAAATATTAGAAAAGAAATGGTAACAGATCATTGAAATTTCTAAATAATGGGTCCGTTTCCTCTTCTTAAAAAACTGGATTTTTTTCATGCGAAAAAAATTTTTGTCTTGCGGTTTTTAGGATGGTATGATGGTTAACCGAAAAATTTGTTGCCTCAACCAAACTATTCGGTTGACTGGGGGGTTACCGCGTAACTCGAATTCGTAAATGTTGTACCTTTCGTAAAAAGAAGTTTTAGCATAAATCTTACTTTTTAAAATATTTAGGTGTAGTGTACAAGGTTTAGGATAAAAATAAATTAAAAAGTAGAATTTTTATACAGAATTATATTTTTAACAATATTTGCAAGATTTATGAATTAGAAAATTTTTTTTCGAATCGAGTTACGCGGTTATCCCCCTGTTTTTGTTTTGCAGAACTCTACATTTCCGGTTGTTCGAACCGGTTTTGAATTAAAACGAAAACCGGTTTTAGAATTATTCGAAACCCGATTTTTCAAATAGGTCGAATACTTGACAATTCTAGACCTTTCATTTAAGACAGTTAAATATTTTAACACATCAAACAACAAAGTTATTACAGGTCAAACTTACTTTTTTCTTTTACATTAAAGCTTGATACACACACTTTCCTCTACTATTTTCCGGCATTGTGCATATGATATGTTATTTTAAAAGGAGAATTACAAAAATTTGACAATTCATATCCTCAATACTGGGTAATAGTAGATAGGCGTAACCGACATGTGAATTACCCTTAACACAAAAATACTCATGTCAGTTTAGGAATAAAGCTATTTGATTTTGCCAAATTCTTATCTTACCATGAAAGTCTCTTGAAGTGTTTGGTTTCTCAATTGGTTACTAATCGGTCTTATTTTTGATGATGTATTTCTATAAGGTCGGCTAACTTATCTAAAACTACGCTCAATTTAAGACTATCCAGATTAATTTTAATGCGAATTTTATTCGTGGTTAAGGTTAAAGACCAACTTCACTACGTTAACCAAGAGTAAAATTTTCATCAAAACAACTCTAAATGGGCTTAAAATAAGAATTGTTTTAGATAAGTTAGCCGACCTAAAATGAATAAATTTCAACCTTTTACAACTTGGGTCCTATACGTGTTAAAGGCAAAAATTGTAATGCTTGTATTCTAAGCTACAAATGTGTGCAAAAATCATACCATTATATAAACATTTGTTATTTCAAAGCCTTTTTCGGAAAAATCCGCCCAAAAAATTTTAAATCGGAACCGGCACGTGATGGGTTAATAAATATAAAAATGTACGCCATTTTAAAAGCATTCCCATGCTGTCAGTACTGTCCAAATCCAATTATAAATAGCGGAGATACGGGCAAGTCCATGCTTCAGATTAGACCCGATATAGGGGTTTTGCTAATGTAATTATTTAACCGTTTATATTTTTTATAAAAATCGTTTAGTTTGAAAGGTAAAATTTTAATGAAAAATATTGAAAACAGGAAATTGAAATAGAAAGGAAATTACATTATTTACAAAATAATTTTTATAAGTTTTATAAAGTATAAAATGAATAAGAAAATCATGTATTGGTAATCACTACAAGAGTATCTGACAAAAAAATGTTTTCCTATTGAGCCCAAAAAGTACTATCTGTAAGAAAATAATAGGAGAGTTGCATTTAAACTCAATTTGTTCCCAAATTAATTAAAATGTGTTAAAATCACCTTTATTCTAATGCCACTTCTATCAGTGCCTTTTGTTTATCGATTTCATTTTTTAAAAGCTTGGATTCTGTATTAATTTCTAGTTTGAGAGATTCTAATTTTAGTTTAAAACCTTCAATTTCGCTATGCACCATTTCCAAACATTTTAAATCATCTATAAATTGCTCAAAAACTTTCCACCAAGAATCCAAGGAGTTGGTAGAATTATCCGAATTCTTGTGGATGCTTACGGTCTGGACCACGTCCACTTGGAAAGTTTCTATATCGGATAATACTTCATCCGGAGAAGGAGCAGCCGGTGGTGTTATATTTTTAATAATTTTAGATTTTTTAAACATTTTTTTTCTATGAATAATAAAAATTTTTTTGACAATAGGTAACAAACTGATGTTAGAGTGGCCAGATTTTAATTTATAAATTTCCCCCTCTTTAAGACGTTCATACCAGTGATGGTATTTGAGAATTTTCGTTTGGTGCCTCAATGATACCAAAAAAGTGCCAAAAAAGCTTTAAAAGTGCCAAAAAAAAAAAAAATTAAGCAACATTTAATGTTTCAAAAAAAATATGTTCAGCTTTTATTTCAAATATTTATACATTTAGTTATTTAACCCTTAAATGCATGGTGTAGCCATTTGGCAACATACCAGTTTCTTAATAAAAAACGCCACTTGAAGAATAAAACTCAATTTTTGGGCATTGGGGCCCTTTCTGCACAAAGTGCTCTTATAAACTATAACTTAGATTTTTTAAACAGTTATAGGAAAAATCTTGGTTTTGCTTCGTATGTTTGTGAGAAATCTAAAACACGCGTTTTTTTGTTTACAAAAAGTGCAATATTCAAAAATGTTTGTTTAAATATTAAAGCTGCCTACACACTAGGGAACATACTCAAAAAAAGAGAGCATTTTTTGTGAATGTGTGAGTGCGTTTGTGTGTGTGTGCGTGTTGAGAGCGTGCATTTCGTGTTTACAAAATTTTTTGATATTTTTTGTTCCCTCAACCATGTTCCCTAGTGTGTAGGCAGCTTTAGAGTGGTATTCTCGCAATAAAATTAATTTTGGCAACAATAAATGTATAATTAATATTTCATATATTTTTTTTTATTTCTTTTTTTCATACACGTTAAAATAATCACAATTTAGGTATTTGGCAATTTTTTTGGTATTTTTCTTGAAATGTACACGCCTTATATAAAAAAATGGTTAAAATTGTAGAGATAATGCATTTAAGGGTTAAGTAAAAAGACAAAAAAAAAGGCGGGCAACTTATCTAAAAAGTAACCCGAGTTTAACATTACCTACCACAAATATTTTCATATAAAAATGACATTCTTAACTATAGTAAAGCACTAAACTTACGTTATTTTAAGATAAGTTAGCAGGTCCAAGACTTTAAAAAAATTTTACAATTAAATTTGACAATACAATAGAATCAATTAAAGTTTTTCTAATTTTATCCCCGTTGCTTTTATTTTTAAATATCAAAATAATGATTAAATTCTCCCCGAAGAACTGGAAGGTTGTCCAAAAAATTGTAGATATTTTTAGTGTATCATTTGTTTTTTAATTTTGCTACCCCTTCTTAATAGGCGTGGCTTTTAATGAAAAACCAGCGATATCGACCTTTTATCAAATTATATAGAAATTTTCGCAAAAAGTGCCAAAATTCTATGGAGAGTGCCAAGGTGCCATTGAACATTCAATAGTGCCACAAATGGCACTTTTGTGCCACTTTTACCAACAGTGGTTCATACCATCCCTTTAGAAAAACGTGTAAGGCCACACAATGTAATCGATTTCGTGTACTTCACATTGTGTGTACTTACGATATGGGATACTTGTGTATAACAATTGTATATGAAACTAAAAACATTTGAAATTTTTCAAAAATTTTGTGTAACTTACATGCTGCTATACTTGTGTGCCTTACAATGCGGCCATACCCTGGGTAAAGTAAGCCACCCAACAAACAATACGTTCCGTTTACGTACCATTTTCGGTCCGTCGTAAACGGAGTCCAACTGCGTTTACGCACCGTTTTCTGGATCGGTATTCGGAGCAGAAAACGTAACATAAGGAATATCGAATCTGATTCGAATCCGTTGTAAGTCCGTCAATGCCGGACCGTTTACGGACCGTTATATCGTGTAAAAAACGGACATGAGTTCGTTAAAAGCATATTAATTACAAACAACTATTGGAGTTAATTTTGTAATTACCCTGTAAATGAAAAATTCAATATAAAATGACAAAAACAAAACAACAACAATTTCAATAAATAAAAAAATTAAAAACTCAAAAGTTTTTTATTCAAAATTATAAAAAATTATGCCAAATATAAAAAATCAGATTCAATTTTAAGATTTCGTGATAAGTTTCAATTTAAATGATTGTTTTATAAGACGTGTTCATCAAATATTGCATTTAATTTTATTATGTTTTCAGATCGTAGCCAAAAAGTTGAGAAATCTAAAATGATAATTTCTGAGCTGAATAATTATTATAAGTTTGTTCCACGTCGATACCGCAGGAAATTTACTCGAAACAACAACCATTTACATACAATTTTGAGAAGAGAAAAGATTTTTGATAAAATTGGGAACCAGCGGTAACGAAAGTGGCACAGAGCTTACATATATTTGCAAAAATTCTTTACGTATTTGTAAAATGTTAAAATGAACAAAATATAAAATAAGTTTTAATTAAATTCATAATAAATAATAAAAATATCGATCATTTTTGATAACCAAGTTCGATTTTAAGTGGTTATTTTCAACTAATTTGCAGGTTCAACTTAATTCAACTATAATGTTGATGTTTATTTTTCAAAAATATTAGTTACTTACAACTAAATCAAATCAACTAAGATGTAGTTAGGGGTATTTCACCTACGAGATAGTTGAAACTTTAGTAAGAAACAACTAAGAAATTTTTTGGGTGTACATAAATTCACCCTATTTTTTTAATTATGAGTATTATTTTTTTTTTTTATTTGTTAATATTAACATTTATTATTTAAATATATACTATATTTACATCTGGTGCGGGTTACGTCTCTATCCAATGCATCAATAGTGGCCTATAATAGAATTCAATGACTTTTTTAAATAATTATAAAATTTAATGCTCAAAAAAATATATATTTTTATTTAACTGGTTTTGGTTTAGGAATTTTCGGTAGCAAATTTTGTATTTAATCTTTTCCTTTCCAATCTTTTCATAGCTCAAAGAGGTTTTCTTGCACCTTATCCAGGTCCACATTTAATTCAGCAAACCACCTTTTCATTGAATCTTTTTGTGCGATAACACAAGCAATTTGTAAGCAGGAAATAGCAACCTGTTATGGTGGATATAACAAACAAACATCTGCCTGGTGGTAATAATTTGCTGGCGTAGTATTAATTGTTCACTTGATGACATTGGCAAAGAATATGAATACTGTTTGATATTCTTCTTTGCTGAGCTACTGCAAATCATATTGACGTTCGCGTATTTAGTCTTGACATAGAGATAGGAAATCAAAACTTGCACTACTCACCGGTAGGGGGCGCTGAAATTTATTATCACCTGAGCAACTATTTAGTATCACTTTAGTATCAGCTGAGCCTATATTTAAACTCAAAACTTTGCTGAAAACTGCGCAAAATAAGAAAAAATCAAGCGCAAAATATGTACAAATAATAAAATTTAAGAATTCTTTTTTTTATTTGCTTTTTTGTTTGTTATTATGTTAATTAAAATAAAAAAAGAAAATTGTCAATTTTTTGAACAAAGTGCCATCTAGTGATAACGATGTCGTTATAACTTTTGTTTTTGGTGATGCCATACTCCTGGTCTTCACGATCTAGAATGTGATCCATTGCGAATGAGAACTTTGCCAAAAATTACCAGCCATTTAGGATCGTTAAAATTATGAAAAATCTTTTGCTTCTTGAACTTTTATTTTAAAAACAAACTAACACAGGTGAAGTCCGTATTTACCGGTACGAAAATTGATACACCAAAACGGAGTTAAAACGTATTGTGTTCGAAAATCCATTTATACCGTCCGTTAATGTTCCGTATACGTACAAGCGTTGACGGATACGTACATTACGGACAGTTAACGTGCCGCAAAAGCGGATTCATGAATCCGTACGGGGATTCTAGTAAGTACACACAAGTATCTCCGAGTACTTTCAAAGTATCTCCGAGTACTTTCAAAGTATCTCCGAGTACTTTCAAAGTATCTCCGAGTACTTTCAAATATTTCAGAAATTTTCAAATGTATTTAAAAAGACTCAAAAAAGCATTTTAACAAACATGTATGTTTTCTCTTTCATAATGAAAATTTTATAGGACTTATGAGACTTAAAAGAAAGAGAAAACATGTATGTTTGTAAAAATGCTTTTAAAATAAATATAGAAACTTCTGAATATTGCGAATTCCAAATAGACGATTCGAAAAGAACAATTTGCGGTTTTTTAAACGCTTTTTCTTTATAATTTTGCTCAAAATTCGTTCAAAAGTAAGCAATTTTCCTAAATCGCCAAAACATGTGGTTTTTATTTAAAAATCGTCAAACGTCATTTGTAAAATTTTGACTAAAAAAATCGTCAAAATGACGTAAAATCGTCACATCTGACACCACTGCTTTTATAACTGTCAAAAATACAACCGTGTACAAATAAATAATTTTTTGCCGCCTTTCCCCAGTTCTTTCTTAAATTTTTAGGAAAAGTGTTTGTGTTGTTAGTGAAATCATTCAGACGAGAGCCGTGGATAGTGCCTGGTTTAATCTAATAATTTTATAACAAAATGACAAATGCAAGTGTAAATAATGCTGCGAATCAGCAACGTAACATTGAAACTGCATCTAGAGCTAAAAATCCCTTTGAATCTGTGACAGATATTTTGCACTACAAAGAATTTACATTATATAGTAAAGCAAAAAATGATATGGACGCAAAAACGCTAAAATGGGCATTTAAATTAGCCGAACGTAATGTAGCACCGTTCTACAAACAATTGAGCATGGGTTGGCAGCCCAAGATAAAACAGAATGATCTTAATAAGTCATGGGCCAGATATTTGGTGGCACTGGATAAAAATAAAACACCAGTGGCATATTCGATGTTTAGATTTGATTTAGACTATGGCCATAGTGTGTTATATTGGTAAGTTTAAGTTTGGGTAGGTAACGTAGAATAACTAAATTTGTCTTGTTTTCCAGTTATGAGATGCAAATTGAGCTATCTGCCCAAAGACAAGGCTTGGGTAAGCACATGATGTTGGCCTTAGAGCAGTGTGCTAAACACTGGAAAATGGAAAAAGTTACCTTAACCGTACTAAAAAATAATGCCAACGCCCAAGCCTTTTTTAAAGCCATTGGCTACTCTCTAGATGATTCTTCGCCAGATATATTGGAAAAGGCCGATTATGAAATTTTAAGCAAAACCATATCCTAATACATATAATTTAAGCTCAATAGAATCTAAATTAATTCATCAAATGCAAATTATTTAATTAAGTTAATTTAACGAAACATCTTTATTTCAAAAACCAATCTACACGGATTCCATAATATTAATTTGTAACTTAAATAAAACGTTTGGATTGTTCTTCCATAAACTTCGCCATACGTATATCTTTGGCACTAAGACCACCAACGTCATGCGTAGACATTGTGACTTGAACTTTGTTATAAACGTTAAACCATTCTGGATGATGATTCATTTTTTCGGCCAATAAAGCGGCACCAGACATAAAACTAAAAGCTTGATTGAAATCGCTAAATAAATATTCCTTGTAAATGGCATCACGTCCACTAACCATGGACCACCCAGCATCTAAAATGGGCTGTAATTGTTCAATACGTTCTTGTTCGGTAAGTTTAGTCTAGAAATAAAAAGAAAAAAAAATGCATTTACAAATATTTAAAACAAAAGTAATGAACGGTTTGTTCTCAACAAAAAAAAAATTTTTTTAATTATTAGGCATTATAACTGGTTTACTTTTTTGTGCTTAAAACAACAATCGAATGTCTCGCTTGAATAAGGGCGTGAAATCCAACTTTTTAAAATGATAACAAAATTTAAACAAATTTTGACTTGGTATGCCGACCGGACATTTTGCTAAAAAATTGAATTTCATAACGTTTTGCACAAATTAAAATATGTTAAAAAATCTAATACGACTATAAATTGCAAAATATTTGATTTCATCTCACCCGATTAAAAAAGTTTTCATATAATCTTATATGATTTGATATAAATTTAAATGTTTATATGCGTGGCTTTATATAACCATATACATTTATATTAACACTGGTTTTATAAATATGTTTGATATAACGTTATATATAATCATATGCGATTTGGTCTCCAGCCATCTATTAAGAGATCTGCAAATATAGTTCATACATAATTATATATAATGGCATATAAGCTTTTATAAACCATATTACATATATCAAAATATATAACAAAGTTAATAGAAAATTGTATTAATTTTATATATAATTATATCTGACATGATATCTAATTATACAAAATTTTATAAAGTTTAATTGAAATTTTTAAATTTAAAAATAAAAATTAGAAAAACATATGTTGAAATAAATATGGTTTAAGTTCAGTTATTTTTTCCGTGAAAAAAATTAATTCTGAAAGTTATTTTTTTTATTTAATGTTCCGACAAATTTTTGTAATGTTTTATTTTGTCAGCTATTTCCAAGTTTATTAACAAAAATTTTTCTAAACATTAAGCATTAGTATTTAATATGAATGAAAATAAGTGATCTCAACAATATTTACTAAAATTTTATGTATTAATATATAATTTGATGAAGTTAGATAGACCCATTTTTCGGATCAAATTGTATCAGGTTAGATAACATGCTTATCTCGCTTGATATAATTATATATTCTAATATTCGGATCAAATTAGATATGGACGTATATATGGGTTTATATATGGTGATATATGATTATATAATATCTTTTTTAGTCGGGGCAGTTAGATTTCTATATGAAATTTTATATTGGAATGTAACTAACCTAACGCCTATTCTCGTCTCTCTTCTAAAAACTAAACTGTGTTTTGGTTTAAGATTTTAAAATTGTGTTATAAGTGGTAGTTTTAATTATTTTTCATGTTTTGAAAATATTTTAATTTGAAGTTTTCTTTGCAAGGTTTTACATATTTTCTACATTAATTATGCCTAACACTAATTATTGGTTATTTATATTGAAAAATAAGCACTAATCGCTATTAAAAAGTTTTCGTAATCGCTTCGGAGAAATTGTCGAAACAAATATTCAAAAACATTTATCACGGTTTTCAATATTTTCTCCTCGTGTAAAGTTCCTAAAATGGTTTTAATACCCTTATTCGAGCGAGTCACTCAATTGTTAATTACTTTTTGTTTTTTCTATAGAGTAATAAATTTGGAGTAAATTAAAATCACTTTCACTTTATTTTAAAGCCGTATTAAAATTTTTAAAGTCGCCTTAACATTCTAAATTGACCTTGACGTCATTTATAAGATAGATTACAATCTATTTCATTCCATTCCTAAATCTACAAATTAAAAAAACTAAGTGTAATATCAAACAACAAGTGTTTTATCTATAATTTTTAAGAAAAAATCTCTACATATTTTAACTTACCATTTTTTTCGTGATAATTACTTGTGTCTTTTTTGGCGATGTTGTATACTGCTGTTGTCTGTGGTTGTATGCGGTATGGCCCAATAATCTTATGCTCTTATTAAATCTCTTGCCACTGTTTTGAATAAAAACACTAAAATGCTTTTGAATCTTGTTTCAAGCAGAGTTGGGAGTAACTAATTTTTTTTTGTAATGATCATTACATTAATCACACGTAATGGTAATGAAATATTTTTAATTTTTATTATTTTATGTTATTAATTGTAATGAAATATTTTTTCATTTGTATTACATTAAAGTAATTGTAATGAAATTAATTTTCATTACAAAATTAGACATACATTTTCATTACCATTACTTATATACAAAGGTAAATATTTTTGTTTTCGTTTTCTTTAATTTCAATTCATGGTTTGCCGATTGTTCGCTTAAAGCTCAAATTTTAAGGTCTGAACAAAGCTTTGAAGAATGAATTCGGTTTTGAATGAACTACCTCAAAAATACCATTGGATTTTCTTCTAAACCGATTGAATTCATTTTTAACCAGTCGTCAAGACTTCATTCTTTGGAATTCATTCGATCGAATTTACTTTTAGGGAATTCAATTAGAGTGTCCAAAACAGTAAATGAAAACCGGTTAACCGGGTTTTTTAGTTTCAAAAAACCGACTGGTTTCAAATAATTTCTATATTCGAATAAACCGAAAACCGCTTATTATTTGTCGGTTAACCGGTTTTTTAAAACATGATTTTATCAAAACTATTTTTAAGCTAATCCTTCAAAAATTCTATATTTCGGCAGCATTTTATTATTTTTAAAATATTGTTTTAAGGGAGGGGGAGGGGCGAAAATTAGTTACATATTTTTTTTAATTTGAAGACAAGAATCAGAATTCAAAATAACGATACATTGGCAATCCAAAAGTCGGTAGTGAAAATGTTAAAAATGTACGATTGGGATGATGAAACAAGAACTAACAGTTCTACAAAAATTTTAGTTATATTTAAATAAATTTAAGTTAAATGCAAATAACATTCTTTCCTGCAAAAATCAGTAGAAGTTTTTGCTGAATATCAATAGACTTAAAATAGCGAAAATAATTTGTAATTATTCCTGCTAATTCCAGAAGGGTAGATTGTCTTCCCATTAAATTTTGTAAATGTAATTGTTTTTCTGTGATATTTTTAATTTACTAATATTCAGCATTTTTTTGCTGAATACAACAGTGTAAAATGTCATTTGCAATTAACTAAAATTTGAATTGTCATCTATTTGCATCTGATCGTGCTATCTTTAGCGCTTTTTTGATAGCCAAAATTCGCATTATTTTCGGATTGCACTTTTTATAAAAAGACGCTAGTTTGAAGCTTTTCTGTTTTTATCGCTGTTAGCGCCTTTATGGTAAAACGTTTATTTTAATACAATTTTATTTAATTAACACGTTTTGTTATTATTTTTATAATAATCTGATATTAGATCACGTTTTTTGTTTTTGTTCTGCGATACTCTAAAGCGTGTCTCGGCATGCCGATAGACTGTGGAGTCTAATCACATGCAAGCCGTTCGAATTCCTCTGGAAACACTGATTACGCCTCCATTGCGACGGTAATGGTTGTTTTGTGATCGTGTTGGTCTAATGGAATTTGTTCATCGATAAAACTCGACAAATAATATCCCCACAAAGCTGACATTATAGACTTAGGGCTGTATTCATAAGTTAAAAATAACGACTGCACAACGAATGCACAACTTTCCCTTATGGGAATTTGTGTGTATAAAAAGTTGTGCACTGGATGTTAGTCGTTAGTTTTAACTTATGAGTACCGCTATTAGTGTCTCCGGTCAGCTTTTTATACATCCACTCCGGTGGATTTTACACACATTGTGTGTCGAACGAAGAAGAAGAAGATTTGGGAAAAGAGTCTTTTGACAATTCTATCATCTCATAGAATTTTTTTGTTCATCAGATGTAAAATCAGATAATATGTCTGTTCCCGTACTTTACCGAAGTTACACAAACTAGCCCAAAGGCTGTTTTGGGTTCCCGCGGGTACCCGCGGTAACGTACATAATGTAAATCCCGATTATCGTAAACTTTTCGACATAACATATTAAATAAAAATTTTCAAATATTGTAACAAATTTTGTAAAGGCACATCTACACGAGAGAGAAAACTTCTAGAGATAGAGCAAAAAACACCTCTAATTAGCTTTATTGTGAATGATTTAAGCTATTTAGAGGTGTTTTTTGCTCTATCTCTAGCAATTTTCTATCTCGTGTAGATGTGCCTTAAGACAGCACTATAAATTTCAAAATTTTTGTAACCAACATCTTTAAAACGTTAGAAATTTTACTTCGAAAAGTGGACGATAATCATCAATTTGATTTCAGTAGTAGTTTCTGCAGGGCGCATTTGATATTGCCATTGAATCTAATTTAAAGAAGATTGCTATATTTACGGATAGTTTGTTGGCATGTAGAATTTTAAACAAAAAATCTTCAAAGATATATTGTGTTGCTGATATTCATAATGCTATAGGTGCATCGTCGATTCAAAAATGTCATATTATATGGACCCCAGGTCACTCTGGGGTTTTCTTTAATGAAATTGCTGATGAAATGGCTAGGTGGGCCTCTAGTGTAGGTGCTCCAATAAGTGTTCTTCTTACACCTGAAGAGGCGTTAAGAGCTGCGAGGAATATCTTACTGGAAGACTGGAAAAATAATTATGAGGAGATTTCGCAAATAAAAGGAAAACATTTTGCTAAAGTTTTTCCCAATATTCCTTTAGAGCCTTGGTATAGGGGAGTTAACATGAAAGCAAAGGATATAAAGCTAATTAATAGACTTATGTCGGGTCATACTTATGATAAAGTTTTTCTGAAAAGAATTGGAGTGAAACAATCTGCATTATGTGATATATGTAAGGTAGAGGAATCTGCGCAACATTTGATTTTTAATTGTAGCAAATTTACGAATATTCGGCGAAAGTATGATATTTTTGGGAAATTTGAGAATATAGTTGATGGTTTGGCAAAGTTTGTTAGAGAAGCTATGATTGAAATTTGAATTTGTAAAAATGAAAGGATATATGAAATGATGTTGTTGGTTTTTGTTAATAATTCAATTGCATCAATTTACTTATCATTGGCCTGTTTTTTATTTGACAAGATCTCTATTGAAGTTAATTTTGGAACGTGTTGGAAACCCTGGCAATATGCTTTTTAGCTGCCATTAGAAAATTTTCAGAATATAAAAAAAAAAGTATTTCGTTTTTAAACCCGGTGTACTTTTGCGAAAAAGCTGTCAAACTCCATATAAAAAAATGATTTTTCACTTGCGTGGAATTATTGCGCTGGAATTATTTTCGAATCAATTTAATACAGGACCATTTGAAAATGTAGCAAAAAATATATTTGTCTGTTATAATTGTAGCTTTCTATAGATTGTAAAAAAATTGTAAATTTTAAAGTGTTTATTATAGTTTTTGCAAACATAGAGCAAAATTTTTTCGCTCTTGTGAAGAAAATACTGGTCTTAAGTAATGATTTTTTATTTCAGTAAATAAAAGTACTGGTAATAAAAAAGTAATGGTAATGATTTCGGCCCATCTCTGGTTTCAAGCTTTTTTTTAATTGTATGTACTCGTTTCTGTTCATCTCTTTACTTACTCTACAGTGTTATCTCTTATCAGGGGATGACCAATTGACCAAGTATTGAGTTTTTTCTTTATAATGCCGTTTAAATGTAACTGATTTTCATATCTTTTTATATTAAATGCCATTACCAGAAGTCCTTTCCGAATTCTACTCATTTTCATATAAATTATTTTTGTTGGAGGTTCGTCAGTATCGTAAATACCACTACAGCTGATTTTTTTGAGTTGCCATATCTTTGGAATGCAGGATTCGAATTATATAGCAAATATATTTCTACACCGATAAAATTCCATAGTAAGATAGTTAACAAAATCTATAGTTGAATTTAAAAAAAGTTAAATAACTATTATAATCTTAAACAACTATTGTTGTCGTTTTTATCAATAATATATTGGTTGCCCTGTTTATAAATATTTTTCTAATTTATAATTGTCAAAATACAGTCTTCAAATATTTTTAAAACAAAACGGCAAAAGAAAATACAAAATTAAAATTGTTTTGGTAAGATTCAATTTATTATATCTTTTTGAATTTATAGCTAATATTAATTATATTTTTTGTGTTCTGCAGACAAAATTTTGGAATTCCTTAAGAAATATAAAGATTCAAAGGAGAATGCTGTAAAAAATGGTGTATAATGATCCTGTTCATATGCAAAAATTTCAATTAATTTTGAAGTGTTGGTGTTGTTGTTTTATTTGAAATAATTTTAATAAAAAAGTCAATATTTTGGTCTAATATTTATTTCAATAGAATAGAATAAAAATAACGATGTCGGTAGTGTTTAGTAACCATTTTTAAATAAGATATAGTTGATATCCACCATTTTGTTGACATACAAATTACTTAGAATCAATTAAATCAATTCAACTATACTTTAGTTAGGGGTATTTCACCTATGAGATAGTTGAAATATTCGTTGTATTCAACTAAGGAATATTTTGGGTGTACGCACAGGCAATAAATAATAGTGGCAAACACTTAGGTTGTTCATAAGGGGTGTGCTATCTGTTGTATCGTTGTATCGTCCTAACAAAAAACAGAGTTGTTAAAATTTGTATTTGTGTATAACAACGATTTTCTATTCAGTTTTCTATCGGTTAGCACACTCAAAGATAGGACACTAAACATACGTAAAAATGTTGTATCGTGCTATTCTCAAATGATGTATTTCTTCAATTTAATTTTTAGCAACTCTGTTTTTTGTTAGGACGATACAACAAATAGTACACCCCTTGTGAAAACCCTTACTATTATTTATTAGATTCACAAATTATAAACCAACATCTTAACAACTATGTAAACCAGAGCTTTGAAGAATTAATTCCTTTTTGAATGAATTCACTGCCAATCGAATTCAATTTTCTCTAGAATTGAATGAATTCCTTTTCTTAAGTAATTCACTGAATTCGTTCAACTGAACGCGTTCATCAAACAATAAATTCGAAGAATTAATTCAATTGCAATAGTTCTTTTTAATAAATCAAATGAATTAATTCACTGGTGAACGCGTTAAATTTTATAAATCGAACGGAAAAAAGTGAATTAATTCCTTACTGAATTAATTCACTACTGAATTCGTTCAATTTCATTTTCGTTCAGTGAATTAAAAAAAATAAAATTACGTTCAGTGAATTAAAAAAAATAAAATTACATTCAGTGAATTAAAAAAAAAATAATAAGTTCACTGAATTGAAAAAAAATAAAATAAGTTCAGTGGCCATGTTAACTAATTTATGTCTCGTGTAGACTACAAGTACTAATTAAAGGAGTGCTAGTTACATAGGCTATCGGCTCTAGGTAAAGATTATCACAAAGGTTAATTAACAGTATTGATGCATACAAGTTCTCTTTTTCTATAAAAAATGATATTAATACCCTTATTCTAAACTTTCTAAAAATAACAAAATTGTGACAAAACCGAGGTGAATGGAAATTGTTATAATTTTGGTATTCTAGGAAAAATTGGTAGCATTCGGCAGAGAAACCTTAAACTGATATCGGTGACTTGTAGCGCTTTGTGATTACTTACTCTGCTGAACGATGTTTTCTTTGTTTTGTTTTTAAATACATTTTTTCTATATTTTCCTTTGATTTTTTAAATTTTTTGTTTTTGAATTATATTTGTATGTTTTTATTTGTCAATAATACAAAACAAAAGTTTTTAAAATCAACAACAACAAATGTATCACTATTTGATCAAAAGTAGCAAACATTTTTTACGCTACCAAAATATGAAAGCGTTCAGACTGAGCGGTTATTGATCAGGTCGTTCAGCAGATAGTTGCACAACTGTTGACTGTCAAATTGTATCTGCCGAATGCACCCATTGTCACAGCAAGACCTTCACAAAATTGTCATGGAATAAAAAGCACATAACAAACAAATATTTTCATTTGCCAGCAAATTAAAATATAAAATTTTGTTTTCTTTTGAAGAATTATGTAATTTTTATTCACAGAAATAAAATATGAAATACCTCATTCCTCTTTTAAGATGTTCGCGTCGAACCCTCTAACATTATTACTTAGCGTCTTGACGAGACATCGATTTGTTCAACCAATGAACAATTTCTTGTTCAACCATGAATTTGTCTCGTGTGGACCACTCTTGTTCATGTTTTGTTCTTGTTCAGACAACGTTGTCAGCACAATTGCTCTCACAACTATGTGCGACATCAACCACAATGCCAGATCTACTTTTTACTTAGTGGCATTACTAAAAACTAGAGAAAATAAAAGAAAATGAATAAAATGTTAAGAAAAAGTAAATAATTTGCATTATTATTGAATTTAATGCAATTTACTTTTTATTTTTGGAAAAAGATTAGTAAAAAACACATTGAAAACATAAAAATAAATAGTTTCATTTGTGACCTACTCCAACAAAAAACAAAAAATAATGAATTGTCTAACATTACGTATTCTCCAACCAAAACAAATGGACAAATTTTTTCCCGTTATTCTGCCGACGATTAGTTTTTGGGCAAACAAATCAATGTCTCGTCAAGACTCAGAGTATTACGTACTATTAACATGGGATTTTAGGGGCTAAAAATTTAAAGAAAACCACAAGTGCTTAGAAGTAGAGATGGGCGCGTGAGTGAATTTTGACTCACGCTTACGCACGCTCACGAAAAATAATAATCACGCAGGACTCACGCACGAACATTTTTTTATAATTTTTAATCTGAATCACGCTCACGAAATACTCACGAAAAATATGAAATTTATTTTTTATCTTACTTATTTAAGGAAACTTGCTTTATTTAACATAAGTTTTATTTATTTACGGTGGGTCTCATACTTCAGGTTTAAACTTTAGTTAATAGTTAACCCAAAAAAATTGTTGTTTTGTGGTAATTTTTTTGACATTTTCTTTTGTTATATATAAGTTAAAGTTAAACCTGCAGTATGAGACCCACAGTTAGAATTAAAATTAGCTTAATTATAAAAAAATTTTTGTTAAAAATTTAACTAATATGCAAGTGCTTGGGCAAATATAAATATTACTGACACTTTAGTAAACATATTATTTTCTATTGTTGATTATTAGGGCAAGGAATTTCATGCACTTAAAAATGGAAAATATGCGCCTAAAATATGCGGTTAAAAAAGAAAAAATATGCATTAAAAATATAAGAAATATGCACTAAAAACTATTATTTTTGCAAAAATAATGCACTCTAAAACTTAAAAATGTATTTAAGTTAGTTATTTTACAAACAGACACAGAACTCGAAGATTTCCCATAGGTCAATAAGGTTTTAAAAATATTTATTTAATTGAATCAAAATATGAAAACGTATCAATTTTTTATATTTTTTTACAAAATAAAAAATTCTCCTAAAAATGAAAAATATGCACAAATATGCATTAAAAAGCACAATATATGAATTAAAAAGGCACCAAATATGCATTTAAAGTCAAAATATGCAAAACATGCATATATGACAAAATATGCAAAAATATGCAACTACAAATCGATGCCATTTTGTTCTAAATTTGATGATTCGGATAAATATTTGGTCCATATTAGTTTTGGACTATCGAGAAAAAACATGCATTTGCATGAAATTCCTTGCCCTATTGACTATACTTGAATAGATGTCACTACATTGCTAGATCTATCAAAACAACAGAGTAGTATATTGGAAGATGACAAAGCAAATTGTGGTATTTTTTTGTTTGTTTTTCCTTTGATATTTTAAATGTTTAGAAACGCTCCTAGACGAGAACAAGAAATTCTCATTGAGTTTGCACTTTAACTTAACAAATATTTCTAGAAATACTAAAAACGTCGCCCCCCCCCAGGTGGAAATTATGTGTGGTAACAAAAAAGAAGCACTGGCAAAGCGCAAGTAGACCGCGGTCTTACAAAAAGAAGTACTGGCAAAGCACTAAATTTGGACGCCTTCCCAACGCTTTAAAAGGGTGAATTCCCAGCACTTGTTTTCCTATAACATTATTTTGTTTTTGAAAAAGAAACTCCAAAAGAGTGAATATTTAAATAATTTTTGACAATACAATAACTCCAAGAATCCTCTATTTTTAGAGTAATTTAAAATTCTTCAGTGATGAGGGCTCATAATTTGGTGGCAGGGAAAACACTTGATTTTTATGTTTCTTGGTACTATCTCAATACTTTGCAAAGCATTAAATAGATCGGTGTTATCATTTGAGTGTCAGGAAAGTACTTTAATTTTTTTATTTGAGCGTTGGCAAAGCATTTGATTTTTATGTTTATGGGTGCTTTCCCAGGGCTTGGTAAAGCATTGGCACCACCGTGGAACGGTGTTATCATTTGGGTGTTGGGAAAGCGCTGTTAACAAGCACTCATACCACCCATTTCGGTGCTTTGCCAGTGCTGGCCCCTTTGTAATTTTCTACCTGGGCCCTGACGATTGCCTTATTCAAGAATAAAATTTGGATAGGGACATGCTTTTAACAGATTACTTTTCATAATTTGTTAATTAGGTTTTGGGATTTTAGCGCATTTTATTCCTTTAATTTAATTTTATAAAATTTTTAAATAACTTAAAAAATTCCTTGTAAATCTTTAAATGTTATTCCAAAGTTTTGTGGAGGAACAAAATTTTTCAATGTTTTGTACAAGAAGTCGATTTTTTCTTTACATAAGAATTCTGGCAGAAGTAGAAAACAACAGTTCGCTAGTACCTGAACTGACTGGAATGTAAATTATTTGAAGGCGGGGAAGATCTCTGGAATTTTTCCAAAATTGTAAATTATCACAATATAATCACGAAAACTCACGCACAAAAATTTATTCACGCATGACTCACGAAAATTTTTTTTAACTCACGCTCACGCACGACTTACGTGAGTGCTATCGTTTTAAATCACGATGACGCGCCCATCTCTACTTAGAAGTATTCCTTTCGTATTCTAGACATTTTTGTTTAACAATTTCTTAACTTTTCACAAATTACGGTTTTTTAGTAATTTTATTCAAATTTTTTTTTTTATATTTGGCAGAAAAAGCTTTCACCAGAGTATGGTGAAATTTTTAAAACTTTTTCTTGCCATAAAAAAAAATTAAATACCATAAAAATTTTTTGAAAAATGTCTAACAAGAAACATGATAATTTTAATAACGAAACAAATTGTCACATTTTCCTAGAATAAGGGTATAAATTAGAAATTAAAAAAATTTAACTTTTAAATAATGATTCCAGGTTGAATTATAAATTTATGAATTTTAAGTATATTCTCATAAGTGGGTGACAAAAACTAATAGCTAGTTCAGAAAGCGAAATTAATATACTTAATTAAAGTTAATCTAACTTTTCAATCCTAATCGTCTAAAGCCCAGTATTTTGTTCAAAAGAGCGAAAAAATTTCGCTTTACGTTTAGAGCTCAAATACTATAATAAAAACATTAAAATGCACAAATTTTTTATAGTCTATAAAACGTTACAATCATAATTAACCCAAATGTCACTTTTTCGCTACATTTTTAAATGCTCCTGTCTATTAAATTGATGCGAAAAAATTCCACAGCAATTTCGCAACAATTCCACACAAGTGAAAAATCATTTTTTATATGGAGTTTGACAGCTTTTTTCGCAAAAGTACGAACAAAATACCGGGCTTAAGCCCAGTATTTTGTTCAAAAGAGCGAACAAATTTCGCTCTATGTTTGGAGCTCAAAAACTATAATAAAAACATTAAAATGCACAAATTTTTTATGGTCTATAAAAAGTTACAATCATAATTAACCCAAATGTCACTTTTTCGCTACATTTTCAAATGCTCCTGTCTATTAAATTGATGCGAAAAAAATTCCACCGCAATTTCGCAACAATTCCACACAAGTGAATAATCTTTTTTTATACGGAGTTTGACAGCTTCGTTCGCAAAAGTACAAACAAAATACCGGGCTTAAACATGAATTTTTTGACAGTTAATTCTGCAAGTTTACAATACCAAGGTGGCGCCGGCACATCATGAATACCGAAAATTACGGCGTTACCAAATATTTCTCAACAGCGCCAAAATATTTTTGCGGCAGCGTCGTAAACGTTAATTTTTATCTGACAGAGGCCGGATAACACAATGTCCAGTTGAAATTTAACCCAAAGTTAAATTTAAAATTTATGTGCTAAAAAACAACAAAGGTGTCAGTTAAAATCCCAGTTAGTAGCTTACAGGACATTGTGTTAATGGGAGAGAGTCGTTTATAAATAGTAACCAGATTAAAAGTTGGATTAACTGTTAATCAAACAGATGGTTTAATCGAAATTTTTAAGCAGTTAATACAATTTTACTGGATTAATTTGAATAAAATTAATCCACTTTTTTAATCATCGTTTATATATGCATATTTTAACAGTTAAAATATTCTTTTCACAGTTAAAAGTTTATCTTTATCAGTTAAACTACCGAAGTGGCGCCGATAGCGATTCGGTATAAAAGGAAATGGAAAATGCTGGCTTTTACAAAACATTTGTCGGCAGCGCGGAAATATTTTATAGCTTAATTCAATTCCTGTGTTCACATTTTTACAAATTTTATTAAATTTCTTTCACATTATATTAGCAAATAAGCATTAGATTTTCATTAAACTATTAATTTTTTCAATTCAAAAATTAAAACGTAGAATTTTTAAGAAAATGAAATAAATCCAAAAAAAAAAAAAAAAATGCGGTGATTAAAAAAAAGGCTTAGTACGAGACTCACCTTAAGTACCTAAACAACACTTTTTAATTGTGTTTAATATACAAAGACTATTAAAATAGTAAAACTTTCCAATTGTAGTAAAAATAGTATCAATTTTTTGTTAAAGAACAAACTTAATGTTAAATATATTATCACTTCTTTACATATGTCATCATTTAATTTTTATGATCTCCATCTTCCACTTCATTATTTCCATAGTAATCATAGTCTGGCGTATGAGTTGATGTCCTCAATTCACTTTCAATTGTTGTAATTTGCAAATTATTTTCTGTAACATTGTCCAAACCTCCTTCTAGAATCTTTTTTGATTTATCAACTACTTCTTCCTTCGCGGCGACTACTGCTGCAGTTGAAGAATTCCAATTTGTTGGAGTCTCAGTAGTTTTACGCCAACGTAAACTATAACGACTGCGAACGAATGGCTTGAAAGTACCAGCATGGGTTGCTACAAATTTTAAAACTTATCTAGGTTAAAAAGTCCAGTTTGTCCAATTCATATAAATAAAATAAAAATACATACCAAAAATAAAACCAAAAACTATGATGAGTATGGAAATAAGTTTCAATTTGAGTTTCATTTCAATGTAAAATACACTTTTAAACTGTATGCAGTTTACACAAAATCTCTTCCTTTTATATTTGTTTGTCTTACAAAGTTATGATCGTCTGTTTTGCTGGTTAATCGATGCACAACAATGTGAATATTCTCATGGGGGATGACTGGACTTCTTGTTGCTCTTGAATGGTTGGTTTATCGTTGATGAGTGTATGAAAGCGAAAGTATTATTTTCTATATGATTTTTTTACGTTACGAATCATTGCAATTTTTGCATATTATATGTAAGTGTTAAAAGCAAAAATCCACATGTGTCCTCTCTGGGGACAATGGAGAAATATTAAAGGTTCTTTGACTTGTCTTTTTTATGTGATACATTTGGGAGAATAATAAATGCATTCATTGTTAGCCCACATCATTGATGTACATTCAAGAAGGGTATACGACTAGGAGTTGCAATCCTTATCGACCGCACATCGGACACAACATCTATAAGGGTATCACACATTCGAACGAAAAAGGACGAAAAAGTGGTAGTAAATTGTCAAGAACTAAAAATGACAGTAAAAATAAAAAAAAATTTAAAATGGTAACAAAAAATATGAAAATATATTTTCTTATCAGGGTTTTATAAATTCTAAATTAAGATTATCTTAAGTGAGTGGAATATTGTAATTTATTAATTGGCCACTAGGCTTTCAAATTACAAAATGGTGAATAAATAAAAAAAAAAAAAAAAAAAAAAAATATCGAAAATAAAAAATAAGTAAAAATTACGGATAAAATAAGGGAAAAAATTAAAGAAAAGTTAAAATGAAGTCGACATTTTTATAGCAGTTGTTAACCCTTCTTTGCATGATGATGGAAATTTCCATCATAACATTTATTGAAGAAAAAAATGCCCACAAACACGTAATTTGTAATTTTTTTGTTGCTAGCAGGTTCAGCTTCGGCTTTGGTTCGGCCTTAAAAAAGTGAATTCGGTCGGAATTCAGAACTTCCTCCGATAGGTTCCCGCATTCATGACGGATATTCCCTTTGAGGGCTCCAAGAGTCTGAGGTTTGTTCACATAGACTCGTGACTTCAAGAAACCCCACAAAAACAAGTCTAGAACGTTTAAATCGGGCGATCTTGCCGGTCAGTGCAAATCACCAAAACGAGAGATTAGGCGACCCGGAGATACAGTCCTCAGAATTTGGATTGTAGGTCGTGCAGTATGCGCCGTTGCTCCATCCTGTTGGATCCTCATGTTTTCCAGTTCCAATTCGTCCAGTTGAGGTAGGAGAAAGTCGTTGAGCATGGCTCTGTAGCGCTCGCCGTTCAAGGTAGTCATTTGGCCGGCGGCGTTTTCGGTGCCCTAGAAGCGATAATTCTGCTTATTCACGTTTCCACAGAGATGGAAATGTGTCTTCCTCGATGAAAAGTTGTCTTCCTCGCAGTCAACAATTATTCCGCGTTCTTGAGGAGTATAGCGATTCATGTCTTATTGACGTGTATTTCGTATCTGTTTACTTCACAAATGTCAAAAGACATGTACTGCCATTTGCAAAAATTATAGCATCTTCCGATAGCGTGATGACTTTTGCGCCACCTTGTATAAATGAAAAAAATATTTCACAATTGTTCATTGTCTTGATTTAACTGCCTTTTTCTTAAGTGCACATTTGCTATAAATGCACAAAATTTTGGTTTCGTTTCTATATTACAAAATTATGTACGCAATTGTCTTCTTTAAGTGCACTTTTTGTACCTGCGCATTTAAGATAACTGCCTATCGAGGTGTTCTCACATTTTCCCTCAAAGCTTTTGCATCGCTACACAGATATTGAGAATTTTTAATTTAAAGGAATAACAAGCAACCAGGGCAAACATGAATGGTAAACAAATTTTAATCTTGGCACCATCATTTTCAAACTCAATTTTTTTAAGCGCTAAACCAGAAACAGCAGTGTTGTCGGGGTACTCGAATTAGGTTTACTCGCCGTGGGGGCCCTACTTGTTGGAATAAAGTCTCCGATTTGAGCCCAGCCCTTAACGAGTTATAATTCGTTAAAAAGCATAAGGATAATGCTAGTTCTGATATCTTAACTATTTTCTTTCTTCTTGTATCTTTTTTAAGTTTATTTTCAGAATAAAATAAAACTGGAATTTTTTTCGAAATCATTTTGTGTTTATTTTAGTACAAAAATTTTTAGCAAAGTTTATAAAAATTTTGTTCATTGCGGTGCATTTAAATGTTCTTATAAAATCTAATAATGTTTTCTTAAATAATTTGTGTGTCATTTGCGATTTTGTTATCCCAAACACAGAATTTGATTATAAATACGAAAATATTATTGTAACTTTAATAAATAATAACTTAGCAAATTTTCCTAATCTAAAGCAATTATTATTAAAAAACAAATTAAGAATGATTCGCTTTAGCTCCTGAGGGTATTGGTGGTGGTGGAACGTCGGGTACATTACTATCTTCACTCTTTGAACCGTTTTTGATGCTTTCAAAATTTGGCTCAGGTTCTGTAGAATCTGTTAAGGGAAAAGTGGGTTCAGTGGGTTGTTCTTGTAATGTGGGAGAAGGTGGTGTTGCAGTGGGTAGTTGAGGTGGTGGTGGCGGTTGGAAAGAGGGTTGAGGTTGGGCAGGGGGCTGGGGATAAGTTTTATCTGTGGGTATTGTATTACTCAAAGGAAATTGAGGACCTGTGGGTAGGTAATCATATGATGGCAAGTATGGATACCTTAAACCTGGTATAGAATTATAGTATAAGGGGGAAAATTGATTGAAGTAGGGGGGTAAGTGCACAGAATGTTGTGGTCCTAGTGGTAGGCGGTGGGGTTGGTATTGCTCTCTGAGTGGTATTAGAGAAGGTGGTAAACCATATTGATTTAATGGTATGGGTAATTGTTCGGAAGGCATTTTAGAAGGTTGATTATTGTCTTTTGGTAGTTCAGAGGGAGGAGATGGCATCATCATTATCGGTGGTTGTGCTGCTAATCCTGTTGGTGGTACTGGTGGTGTTTCTGCAGGCTTTTCTGCTGCGGGTGCCGTAGGTGGATTTTGTGGTAACGGATATCCCGGGAAGGGCTGGGGTTGTGGACTTAATGGTTGTCCCATAATTTGTGGTGGTAATTGAGTCGGGGGTAAAGGATAGGGCAACTAAAACAGAGAAATAAATTTATTTAAAACAAATGTTTAATACCGATAGTTTTCTTGTACTAACCTGTTCTTTGGAGGTTAAAGCTGGAGCAATTGGCTGTCCAAATCTTACTAAATGTGGATTATAATAACCGGGATATGGATTATAGGGCCCATACGGATAATGAGCAATTCCCGATTCATGGATTGTCGGTTGTATGACCGGATATGCTCGACTATGTACCAAATCTTCATCAGTTGTTATTAAAGCATTATATACTTTGGGTTTTCTACGCAAAGCTGCCTTTCCTTCACAACCAATTGCAACCATTACAATTGCCAAAAATATTAAGAACTGTAATAAAAAAGAAACACATTTTTAAATATACATATTAAATAGTTAAGTGTTTGTTATTGGGTGTGTTTTCTTATTTAGAATTTTATAATAACAAATTGTGACATGACAATATGTGCGTTCCCGTACGTTACCGCGGGTACCCGCGTGAACCCAAAACAGCCCAAACAACAACAATTTACACGCAATTTTGAGTACGGGAACGCCTTTGGGCTAGTTTGTGTAACTTCGGTAAAGTACGGGAACAGACATAATATTTTGTTGGCTATTCATAACCAGTTCTTAACATATTCATAGTCAATTAATACTCGTATTCCCAGCTAAAAGCTGAGGAAAAAGAAGTAATAAAAACACAACAACTGTTGAATAGAAGTTGTTGAAATTTCGGGTTTTCATCGATGAATTTAGAATTGGCTCTTTATCTCTTCTTTTTATGTATATTTAATTAAAAAAAATTAAATATTATGCCTCGTATGGGGTTTAAACCTATAGTCGTGGATATTTCAAGCGGATCCTCTACCCCCTGTGCTATCGCTTGTTATAAAAGATAGCTGACTTTTAGCAGCATTGTTCAATAAAATGTTATCTTTTTATCTACATATGTTGGTAAAATATATAATTTTTTTAAAATACTTTTTATTATATAAAAGTAATTTGTAAAATAAATTTTTCTAAAAAAAATTAACTCAAAACAATCTAAATACATATATGGGTGAAATCAAAAAATGTGATAAATTTTTGGGCCAAATTTGTGAGAAGCAAAAAGTGTTAATATTTCGGTTTTTTCTTAATGGAATCAGTAAGTTTAGTCATTATAAACGTAATTGCAAAAAATTTCTTCTACAAGTTGTCGCAATAACTTTTTTTGCACAATTTTAATTTTGTTTGTTGTAACGGAGTTTACATTTCTACAAGCAAAAGATATAACAAAAAAAATTGCGTACGAATTTTCTTCAATTTATTAATTTTTCGTATTTGGGTTTTCAACTTGCTTTCCAATGACATATAATTTGTGTTTATCAAATTGGCGGTTTCGCGAATAAAAATACAATTCATTGACATTTGTATTTTTGGTCTTTTTAAATGCTTTTCAAAAATATAAAATTTTTCAAAATCCAAACAGCGGTTGCGCAGTTACAAAAAAATATATTAAAAACATAATATTTCGCGATCAAAAAAGCCTTAAATTGTGTGAAACAAATTTAATTTGTCAAACTAATGTCAGTAATGACTCGAAATATCGATTCAAAACCAATGAAATGCTAAATCAATCGTTTTTCGCTCCAGCAGCTTAGGGTAAACTGATAAATTTTTTTGATTTGACGCAAAATTATTAGTTGAATCATCTTTTGACGCATAAATATTAGTTGAATCACCTCTGTTTATGGTTATTTTAAAATATTTTAAACATTTATCTACATTTATTTGAATGAAATCTGATGCAAACAATTGTGGTTACGGAGTTTACAGTTACGGAGTTTACATTTGGTTACTTTTTTCGTTTTCTTTCAGAAACAAAATCGCATGATGCCTACAAGTTGAATCCAAATATGACATTGTTTTTCTTACTCGTTAAATAGTTTAGTGTAAAAATTAGGAACGGAGTTTACAACATTTTTTCAAATCTTATTAAAGACATCCTTTTTCATCTCGAGATTGTTACATGCTGCAGAAAAGCTTCAAGTCTGTTATACTGGATGATTACTTACAGTCCAACAATCATTTGAGTATAAATAACATTATACTTTTCGGAATATAAATAATAGATAACTCCAAAATTCTGGTATATGCATTTTTATCAAAAATTTTGACGAAAAATCGTTACAGAGTTGAATTCGTGATAGCTAAGATATACGAAGAAGTTTGTAAAATGTATTAATTTTTATTAAAAACGGCACTTTTCCTCTTCATAAAAATTCTTACAGTTAGTGTTTAGCTTTATTGGTTATTAAAATATAAGCTATTAAAGTTAAAAAACCTTATGAGTTACTTGTTACGGAGTTTACATTTGGCCTTTAAAATTGGTCACAAATATTATGTATTAACCAAAAATTGGTCAGATTGTTATAAATTTTGTAAAACAGGTGACAATGCGCTGATATATATCGAAATATGTAATTCAAATGCATTAGAAATTAGGTGTTACACGGTTTTTATCACATTTTTTGATATCACCCATATACTTCCCATAGAAATTTTTGTATTTTCATAAAATTTCACAATAAATTAATATGAAATAAATTTTTTTTTAATCGTCCCAAAAATTAAGTAAGTGGAAAATATTTAAAAACAACAACAATACTGTAAAAACAAAAAAAAGTGATTATACTCTTACTGCCTGTTTTTATAAAAAGAATCAGACGAATTCGTTAAAACATTTTTGTGGAAAACACAAACTTAAAAACATTTAACTTTAAAATTTTTTAGCCGCATTTATTCTATATAGAAGTCTTAACAAATTTGTGTAAAAATTTTGAATCAAAAACGTTTTTAAATGAGTGTTTTTCACACAAATTTTTTTAACGAATTCGTGTGATTCTTTTCACAAAAACATCCAGTTAGAATAATGTGTAATACTAAATTTATACTGAGCAAAAACTACCTGGTTTTTGGCTCTTGCAGTTTTTAACTTATCGAAACGCATACAATAAAATAAGCAAAAACTAGGTGGTTTTTATTAAATTTAAAGCATTGATTTTTAAATTAATTTAAATAAAGAATATTTAAAATTAAAAAAATATGGTTTAAAATTTAATAAACGGAATCAAGCCAAATTGTTTTTGGATGCCAATTGAATTTGGTTTAGTTAAACCGAAAAATATTATATTAGCAATTACCAAATTTACAAACTAAAATACTTGTCCTTCGGGAATTTTTTTCTTCTTTAAGATGATCATATTTGTTCAAATAAAGCAATATTTATATAAGATTCTCGGAAAGATTTTGCAACCGTGCCTATATGTTTTGCACGTGTACTGAAGTTAAATCGTACCAAAAATCTTATAGTGTAAACCAGCTTTATACAACATTTCAACATCATTATTTCAGTTCCAAATACCTCCAATAAACTAGGGATTAAAGTTAAAAAATATATTTTCAATTAACATAAGTATTTTGAGTTTCTTTTACTTCAAATAATTTCATTTAAAGTTCAATTGCTATTCCTTTATATTAAATATATTTTTTAAATATTATTAATTTTTAAAATAATAAATACATCAGATGCTTTTTCAAATTATTTTGAATTTTTTATATGCTAATTTAAAATGGAACTAAATATGAAAATTAAATAATTTCTTTTTAAGGAGTTGTGGCATAAAAAATTTCTATTCCAGAAAACTAATTAAAGTTATGAAATTATTTAATATTTTAGTGTCTACTTTTATAAAACAATTTAGGCGAATTTTTTATAAAACTAATTCGACGGATACTTCTGAAAATATGCATAGAAAAAAAAACAAAATATCTAGAAATAGAAATTTTTGGATTTCATGTATAAGAAATATTTAAGCAAAAAATTGATTTTAGTTCTGACTATAAAACTGGTCCGACACAAGTTTGCACCCATTAACAATTCCAAAATATCCTGAAAAAAGGGATCAAAATAATATAACCGTTTCTTTCACTTTTCTATATCAATTCGTTAACAGCTTAAATCGCGAAATTAATATTTAGTTAATATATTACTAAGAGTTTCTTTTTTAATTAGGACGGCCTTCCATATAAATATATTACATAAATACTAATTCACGATTTAAATTGTTAAACGAATTGACCTGGAAAAAGTGGAAGACATGGATATTCAACCCTCCTTTCAGAACATTTTCTCACGGATACAACCAATAGATAAACTTTGTTGAACGGTTTTTAACCAAAAAGTAGTTTTTCAAGTACAATATATGTCGAATTTATATATTTTGTAACGAGCGGGAATTCCCGGGATCCCGGGAAATTCCGTAAAAAATCCCGCTGTCCCGGGAAATGAAAAAGTCCGGGAAAAGAAAAACCCTACTGCTGATAAAATAAACCGCAAATTAGTCAAAACAAATAAATTATTTTTTACTAACAAAATATCAAAATGACACAATAAAATCAATGGTACAAATTTTCTATAAATTTATTTACTTTGTTTCTTGTAATGACTTCCAAATATAGTTAAAAATTATTTTTCTTCTACAAATACGAGTATTTAATAATTGAAAATAACAAAACTGTAATACTAGTCCAACAACTAAAAAGTCTTGACTGCAGA
This sequence comes from Leucophora obtusa, assembly GCA_949987735.1. NCBI lineage: Eukaryota > Metazoa > Arthropoda > Insecta > Diptera > Anthomyiidae > Leucophora > Leucophora obtusa. The sequence goes on from OX465295.1 coordinate 9,601,157, forward strand.
AGTTTGCTGAGCGTGTACAAAAATTTCAAAATTCCAGGATTTAAACCCGCAACCTTCTGACTGCTAGGTCAGCACTAGGGCACCGATTCCGAAAATCTCGGTATTGTTCCTGAAAAATTCCCGGCGTTTTCGATTTCATTATTTGGCATATTTTATCACTTTTTGTATTTATTGTTATATTTGACATAAATCACTTAAAAATTTAATATATTATTAAATTTTATTAAAAAACTAATTTTTTCTATTCATAAAACACAGGCCGACAAAATTTGATGAAATTTTCTAACCAAAAATCGGACTATACTTTTCGGTTATAAGCTTCAAATTTATATTATAAAAAAGTTACTTAAACTACCGAACTTTACACCAACGTATGCCTTAATGTTGGAAACAGGAATTGAACATGGACATCTTTTAACGCTAGATCTCCACCTTAGGTATATCACCAGAACCCTATTTGATTTCAGTGAAAATAGGCTACCACATAAATTAACACGAAAACTACTACAACATCAGCTTTTATGGGTAAAAAACCTCAATACAATAGGGGCACAGTATAATATTAATTGGTCAGAAAATCTTAGCACTAAGGGGCAATGGAATGAAAACCGAAAAAATATCTTGCAAGCTTTAAGAAATAAATATTACGTACAACTGTTGATAAGCAAAATGCAAACAAAATTTATTAAAATTTGGACCCAATGATAGGTCAAACGTACTTATTTGAAGACAGCAGTCGAGATGATATAATGTGTATTTTTAAGATGAGGTGCGAACTAATAAAACTAAATGCCACCAAATATCAGGATAATCAGGATAATGAGGATGATATATATGTAATATTGTAATATGTTCGAGGAAGAGAATTTAGTACATTTTTTGGGCCGTTGTTCAGCTTTTAGGGAATTTAGAATGTTTTATTTCGGAAAAGTTTTACTTGAAGAAGAAGAAGTTTTAAAAACACTTGATGGTAAAACAATAGAATGGAAGGCGTTATCTAATTTTATAAAATATTGTATAAATTATAGAAATATGCTTGTACATAAATTTAATTATTAAAAATTTATAATATGTTTGCACAGCACGTAATTTATTTAACATATGCCGACCGACGACATCAAGTCATGGTCGAATGTTTGAATACCACTTATTGATTTTTATACCCTACACCACTATGTGGTCATTATACCCTTCAGCACTATGTGGTCAGGGTATTATAAGTTTGTGCTGATGTTTGTAACACCAACAAATATTGGTCCTAGACCCACCTTATAGTATACCGATCGGCTTAGAATTTTTTTTTATTTCGATTTAACGATGTCCGTCTGTCCGTCCGTCCGTCTGTCTGTCTGTCCATGCATTCTTGTGCGCACTCTACAGGTCGCAACTATTAAGATATTTTGATGAAACTTGGTACACCGGCTTATGTCGGCCCAAGGAACATTTGATTTTGGTGAACATCGGTCCATGTTTAGACCTAGTGCCCATATAAGGGTCCTACCAAAATTATATTGTTTATACGCTGCAGGTCGCAAATATTAAGCTATTTTGATGAAATATGGTACACCGACTTACGTCGGCCCAAGGACGAAGCCTATTGATTTTGGTGAACATCGGTCCATGTTTAGACCTAGTGCCCATATAAGGGTCCTACTAAAATTATATGGTTTATACGCTGCAGGTCGCAAATATTAAGATATTTTGATGAAACTTGGTACACCGACTTATGTCCGCCCAAGGACGACGCCTGTTGATTTTGGTGAACATCGGTCTATGTTTAGACCTAGTGCCCATATAAGGGTCCTACCAAAATTATATTGTTTATACGCTGCAGGTCGCAAATATTAAGATATTTTGATGAAATTTGGTACACCGACTTATGTCGGCCCAAGAACAAAGCCTATTGATTTTGGTGAACATCGGTCCATGTTTAGACCTAGTGCCCATATAAGGGTCCTACTAAAATTATATGGTTTATACGCTGCAGGTCGCAAATATTAAGATATTTTGATGAAATTTGGTACACCGACCTATGGCAGCCCAAGGACAAAGCCTATTGATTTTGGTTAACACCGGTCCATGTTTAGACCTAGTGCCCATATAAGGGTCCCCCCAAAATTATATTGTTTATACGCTGCAGGTCGCAAATATTAAGATTTTTTGATGAAATTTGGTACACAGACCTATTTTGGCCCAAGGACGAAGCCAATTGATTTTGGTGAACATCGGTCCATGTTTAGACCTAGTGCCCATATAAGGGTCCCCCCAAAATTGGCTTGGTTACAAACTGCAGATCGCAAATATTAATATATTTTAATGAAATTTGGTGCGCTGACTCACATTATATAAAATTTTGACACAAGGCCCATTTTAACCCATTCGAATTTCGGATCCAAACATATATCTATATATATTTGTTCCTTTTACTCCTGCAAGGAGCATAGGGCCGCAATCCAAATCCAAACATTAGTTGGCTTTTACCCAGACTGGTGTAGGGTATTGTATAGTCGGCATGCCCGACTTTAACCTTTTTACTCGTTATAATATATATTGCTGAATTATGAAAATAAAAAGTATTACTACTACTACTACTACTACTTTTCCGATATTTAAAAAATTGATTTGATTTGTTACTCTGAGGTTTTTGCAGTTCCTGATTATGAATTCGATGTCAATTTTCAAAAATTCACAATGGCGGATTTTTATTATATACCCAGCAAAAAAAAAATCATCAAAAGAAGCAGTGATTTGGATTCGATATTGTGAAAATTTGGATCGGAACCAATGAATTTTACATAAGATTGTCATAGGGTGGCAGTTTTCTTTTATGATCCTTTTGATGTTCTTTTTAATTGGTGAAAAGGAATTAATTTTTATTTGTAAAAAATTTAAGGAAATCACTTAGATCTTGGAACTTGTCTCAAAATAATTAAAGTTAATTGCTTAACCATAGTTATAAATGTTAAATTTATATAGAAATATCTATAGTTAGATAAATTTTAAAAGACTGAATTTCCTTCAAAATCACATTTTTGAAAGTTGTGAAAAAGAACTGCTTTAGAAGTAGAAAATCAGAACTTAATGACACTTTGGAATCAATGAAAAATTGATTCCTTAAGATCACTTCCACTTTTTTTGCTGTGTAAGAATATAATTATAAATCGGAATGCAAACATATATTTAGCACCCTTAACCAATTGCATGTGAAACACGCGTACCTACTAGAGTGTCCCTTAAAAATAGATTTGTCATTATTTGGGGCATTTTTGGCCAAAAGTATAAAAATTAACCCCATATGGATCACGCTACATATAATAATTATTTTTATCCAGATGAGATTTTTTTTATCAATTTAATGGATTTACAATCTCGTAGTCATAATTAATATTAAGTTTCATGGGTCTTTTCTGACACCAGGCCACTAAGGGTTAAATATTTTTTAAACATATGTAAAGATAATTATAGTCTAACCAAACTAAAGTGATATTTTTCCGAAAACTGTGTAAAATTTGATGAAAACATTAAAATTTTGTTAAATTTTTGACAAAATGAGCAGTTTTTGTAATATGTCCTGGAAAGCAGTAGCTCCAAATACAAACTCGAATTATCATTTTTCCAATTTATTTATTTTTTTTTCTTTAATATCAACTATTATGTGGTACAAATAGCAACCGACATCTCCAAATTAGGCATTTTAAAAAATCTTTAAAATTAATTAAAAAAAAAACACGTTTTTGCATTTTTATCAAATTCGTGGGTCATTTTGAATTCCAGGCTAAAGTGGGTTAATGATATCAGATGAAGTCAAAATTCCATGTCTGAATCATTTTGACTATATTAAATGAATAAATGGAATAAAAAATAATTTTTTTTCGAAATTTCGAATTTTGGGAATTTTTAACAGTAATACCTACACTTTTTTTTCCAAAATGGGCAATTTTCGTCAAACTTTCGGCACGGGTTAACGTTTTTCAAAAAACAAAAATCGATTTCTTCCATTTGGGACTATTTCCAATAAAACTGGGGGTGTAATGAACGAAAATCGACAAATCGCTATTTTAAGGGACAGTCTAACGTGTGCAGACACAAATAATGAAGTGTTAAGAACTACCCAGCAAAACCACACATTACCAAATAATGTGTAAAGTAATGTGTAGCCATAGGGGCCGATGTATTACTTTACACCTAACTTCACTGATGAATTTTACAGGCGATGAGTCCCAAAGTAATGTATGGGAAGGATGTGATAAAATAATTGGTTACCTATGTGGTTACGAGGATGGGCGATGAGCCCCAAAGTAATGTATGGGAAGGATGTGATAAAATAATTGGTTACCTATGTGGTTACGAGGATGGGAAAAGTAATGAGTCTCAAAATAGATTTTCGTAAAAAAAAATTGTATTTAAAAAAAATTTATTAGAAATATTTTTTTATTAAATATATAAACGTGGTCACGCTGGTATCCGAACCTGTGGTCCCTGCTTGTTAGCCAAGAACTCTACCACCTGAGCCATCGACACATATAAAATTTGATTGCTTAAAAAGTAAATGAATTGTTGTGCTTCGTATATTCTTTCGTAATGTCGAAAAATATACATACCCAGCAAAATATTGGTAATGATACCTCATTGCTGTCTGCATTACCAATAATGATATATCATTATCTTTTGCATTATTTTGTAATATAAAATAATGACTTCCTAATAACGGCCTATTGTAGTGGTTGCTTTTAAATATAAAATAATGACTTACTCGCAATAGTTTAAATAAGTACTTTTTACAAATTTAAATTTTATACATTTATATTTATTATGTTTTGTGTTAAATTTTTATGACGAGTTCTAAAATTACACACTAGCAAAAACTTTAATTTCTCTGAATGTGTTTCCTGAAACTAATAGTATTTGTGTAACTCCTTATTTTTAATAATCAAGTAAGCAGGCGGATAACCACTTATAATTCAACTTTTTGTAAGCGTGTTTGTAACCACTTATTATTCAGAATTTCATAACTACTTGCTTCCCATTTTTTCGTAAGCAAGCGGGTAAGCGTAAGTACTTATAAAAACGACCACGCCAAACAAAAATAATGAGTTTAGACGCCAAAAAATAAGTTGTTCGGAGCTGCGAATTTTTATTATATAACCACTTATTTGGTAATGAAAGATTTTGCTGGGTATATATTCTTTCGTAATGTGTCTAAAAATAGATTTTCAAAAATGTTTTAATCATAACTTTCCGTTTATAAATCATGTAATACGTAATCAATAGGGCAAGGAATTCCATGCAAATGCATGTTTTTACACGAAAGCCCAAAACAAATATAGCGTAAATACTTATCCGAATCATCAAATTTAGAACAAAATGGCATCGATTTGTAATTGCATGTTTTTGCATATTTTGACAAAAATGCACGTTTTTGCATATTTTGACTTTAAATGCATTTTTGGGGCTTTTTTAATGCATATTTTGTGCTTTTTATTGCATATTTTTATCTCTCAATTAATAAATGCTTTGTAAAGTTATAGCAGGTTTACAAAACGTCATTTTCATATAAAATTTGTTTATTAAACCTCCTATAATTTTACAAAGCGTTTATGAATTTAGGGGTTAGTTTTTAGGAGCATTTTACAATTTGTAAAAAATATAAAAAATTGATACATTTTCGTATTTTATTCAACCAAAATATAATATTTTTTTTTCATTATTTTTAAAAATAAAGTTTCTTAAAAACCTTATTGACCTATGGAAAAGCTTGAAGTTCTGTGTATATTTGCAAAATAACTAACTTACATATATTTTTATATTTTAAAGTGCGTTATTTTTGCAAAAATAATCGCTTTTAGTGACACAAGACAAATCCCAGGACAGGTCCCTGAACTTTGTTTTTTTTTGAGAGTTCAGTAACCTGTCCCAGGATTTGTCTTATAACATGTCACAAGGGGTCAATTTCCCCCTCCTATGACAACGTCATGTAAAAGTGACCACTCTATTTCATATAAAGGGGCCAGTTCGGTGACAGTTTGTTAAAATTTCCCGTAGGGTGGTAAGTCATTACTTTTTGTTTTGAAATAATGCGGTAGGTAACGAGCTATCATTACAAGGTAATGCGTGAGTATATCGCACCCATTACCAAAGTTTTGCTGGGTATCACTGCTTCTGTGTCACAAATGAAGATTTTTTAAAAAATCAAAATTGATTTTGTAGGGGAGGAATATCATTTTTAGATACCGTAACGATCTTTTTAAAAAAAGTTTCTGGAAGTTTCAGGATCTCAAATGTACCCAATATCTCGAAAACCTGATAGGCCTATTCTGAGGTCAGATTCGGATTTATGTAATATAGTACACATAAGATCTATTTAAAAATCTTAATAATTTAAAAACTTTTATTCAGCTTGTAAAATTTTAAAATCGTAATTCGGATTTATTTAGTCTTTTAATGCACATCTTTTTATTAATTTTATTGATGATTTACTGAAATCATAACTTGATGCAAAATAATTTTGCGGAATATTAGTGTACCAAAAACAGCAAATTTTTTTTTTAAGTATTTAGTAAAATCTAACAATCTACCTTTCTGAAATCAACAGAGATATGTGCTCAATATTTTATATTAGAAGACTTAAAAAATCTAATATAATCAAAAAATATTTCTGATGATATCAGCAGAGTACTATGTATTTGCATTCAATTAATTTCAGCTAAATATAACTATTTTATATTGTCGATATAGCAGTGTTTTTTTGCTACTTTTAGTTAAAAAGTTATTTTCTCAGAATTTACTTAAATTTAACTCATACTACTACTTACTACTTATATTTCGGAAATTTAACAATTATTTAGCAAACAAGTTCTGCTGATTTCGGTAGTTTTTATCGCGAAACTTTTTTGCTAATTACTAGCAGTTTTTTCTTCTATTTTTACATATTTATTTCTGTAAGTGTATTTTTCGGTTAAAGCCAGATTCACAATGCTGTAGTACTCCACTCTGAGCGGATTTTGTTGCTTTCCTTTTCGCACTTACATATTTTTCGTATCATTCCACCTGTATTTTAGTCTACTCCACTCTGCGGCGTTGAACTTTCCATCATTGTGAATCCGTCTTAATTTGTTTATATTTTTATACTATTTACAAGAAATAAATAACTAGATTTATAATGAATTATTTTAATTTGTAGGCTTTATTTAAGCTATTTATTTCTAAAATTAAATAATGAAACAGGAAAATCCCGAAACCCCAAATATACGGAAATCCTGAAAAATCTCAGGATTTTTTTGTAAAAACCATTCCCATTCGGCATCCCTAGTCAGCACGTTTCCATGCAAATCTCACACATAATTTTTTATCATTCGTGAAAAGGAAGTAAATATTGTAACCAGAGAAACAAGCCAGCCGCCGTAAGCCGTTTAAGCCGCCGCCGCCGGTCATTTTTGCCTCAGCCGCCGCCGCCGATTTTTTTCGGCTCATTTCGGCTGGAAGTATCAATTTTCCAAAATAAAAAAATTAAAAGCAAATGTCATTTTTAAAACAAATTTTCTACTTCATCATTTCCTGAACCATCAAGAGTATTTTTTTTTAGTTCAAAAGAAATAATAGAACCAGTTTTATAGTCAGAGCTAAGAAGGATTTTTGTCATAAATATTTATTAAGTTGTAAGTTTTGCTTGAAAACTTCGAACAGATTTCGCTGAAATTTGGATATTCAATAGAGGAGAGAATCCAAATGAACACGTCTTTAGCACCCATAGTTTTGGATACAAATTACACAGTGTTACAAAATAAAATAAAAATATATATACTTTTCAAATGACCAAGTTTAGATTGTAGGCAGAGCTTCGAAAGAATGAATTCAATTTTAGCTTAATTCGCACAAAACCGAATTCAGCTTTAGAAATTGAATATATATCATACCATCAAACCATTCCTTTATAATTAATTCATATGTTTCATTCCCAAAGTTTAATATTAAATAGAATGCATTCTTATGTTGAATACATTCCTTATAGAATTACAATCAATTTAAATAATTCATTTTTTCATTAATTCTAATCATTTACAAAATGGCTTATCAAAATTGTCATTTTATTCAATCAGTAAAAGATTTAAGATATGAATATACTAATGATTCTGACAACACTTTAGTTTACAATTACAAATTAAATAAAAATGTGGCTTATTTTAGGGATTTAATATTAATATCATATACAAAACCCAAAAAAATAATTAAAAACGCAACATTTGTTTTAATCTTTTACAAACCGAATGAAACGTGAAAGATCATTATAAAAAGAATGAATTCATGAAAGAATTCATTCACTATGCATGAAAATTAAAATAATGAAGGAATAGTATAAACGAATGATATGTTAGTAAATTTTAGTTAAAAGTCCAAAAGTGAATTAAAGAATTAATTCATTCGAATTTATGGTCGTAGGTTTGGTTAAGTAGATCACATCACATTTTTCAGAAATTTCAGTACACCTGAAATTATTATCAAAAGACACATTTTTAAGACATTGCGGACGAAAAAAATGTTAAGTAAGTTATTTCTCGGTCGACTTATAAAATTGGGGAGATATTTTTACAATAATCGACGATGTTCTGAGTTCCGAATCCACAAAAAAATTCTAAAGTGCAACATTCCGAATTTTTTTGCTGTTCCGTGATCCACATCCGAGTTATTTTTTTCGTTTTATTTCTTGTAGAAAAAGCTTGATGATAGTGAAACGAATATATATTTTTTAACGACAATTATTATATAATAATTTATTTTAAAATTAGTCTATGAATATTAAAATTTGGTAGAAACAACAAATTTTTGAAAATTTTAATTCCGTGTGATTTTACAAATCAACTCTAATTAAAAAGTTTCGGAACCCAAGAACAGGGGTGAATATCCGAATTTTTTAACTTTTCTTCTAAGTTTTTCAACTTTGACATCTTTTCGAGCATAATTTTTTTCGAACCATATTTTTTTCTAGTTTATTCTAAAAACACATTTAATTTTGAGTGAAAATAGAGTTTGTTTATTTCAAAGTTCCGAATCCATATAAAAAATTCTAAAGTGAAACATTCTGAATTTTTTTGCTGTTCTGTGATCCACATCCGAAATATTTTCTTCGTTTTATTTCGTGTTGGAAAAGCTTGGTGAAATAAAACGAATATTTTGTTGCAAAAATTAATATGTTAAAATTTATTTTAAAATTTGTCAGTATGCCAAAAATTTGTTCGAAACATTCAATTTCCGACATTTTGAATTTTGTGTGATTATACAAAACCACTCTAATTAAATAGTTTCGGAATTCAGAATGACCATATATGCTCACATATGATTCATATATGCTCATATATAATCATATATGGCTATATAGCTCCATATACCCTCAAATTTCGGATCCGAAGATATATGGAAATATATGAGATAATGTATGGTCATATATTGAACTATGCATGGGCGTATATGATCATGTATGCCTATGCATGATCATATACTAGTCAATGTATGATCATGTATGTTCATATATATTTCGATTTTCACATGGGATTGTTTAAAAAATTTTAAAGGAGGACTTCTTGGTGAGAACCCATTTAATTTTGCTGGGTTCTTATTCCAAAGAGACCTTCACGCTTTAATGTACTTTTACCAATAGTAGCAATGTAGAAGTATAGTTTTAATCTTATTATCGCTTAATAGAAGCTTGCCCACCACGTTTTAAAAAGGGTGTGTGAATATTTTTTGTTTAATTCTTGTTCTTCAGATTCATGCAATTCTGTCTACATACTAGCATATGCAAATCATAAAACAAAACTACGGTCATACATATGCTCAGAAAAAGTGATTAGTATTCTTTGTTAAGTTTTTTTTTTATTTTTTTCAATTTGATTAACTACCGCGAATTGTCTATCAGTTACTGGTTGAACTTGAAGAAGTAAAGTGTATTATGGCCCGAAAATTTCGAATTAAAATAGGATATTCAATTAAACGACTTTTTATTTTAATCGATTAATCTACCAAATAATTACATATGTATTAAGGGTTTTTTTCTTAAGAGGTTAATCGAATAAAATTGTAATATTAATTGAGCAAAATTATGTATTATAGGGTATTTAGACTGGATAAAAACTAGTAGTTTTTGGCGATTTTTAGTTTTCGAGTTTTGTGCATTTTTGATACACCCGGTATCATTTATAATTAATTTTCGATACACCATGTTACAACGAATATAGGAGTAAAACAAGTGTCAAAAAAATATTTTTTAATTTTTTAAGAATATTTTAAGTTTAGTTTGAAATTGTGTGTTGTTATTCTTTTTTAAATGTATTAAAAATTTTTTTACATTAATTGAACAATAAAAAAAGAAAGAAAAGTGTGTAGTAAAAAAGTGTATGTCTGTGAAGATAAATGTAAATTTAACTAGCAAAGACACAAACCGATTTCGTTAACAGAGCTATGTTATGAGTCAACAGAGCTCTGTTAACTACTTAACAGTAACATGTTAAAATTTTTGGAATGAAGGGTTATGAATTTCAAGCATTATGGGCGATAGGGGCGTGGTCCGACTGACGGAATGAACACAATCTGTGAAGCAGGGTGTATATAACTTTCATCATTTTTTTTTTTGAAAACGCACGTAAGGAATAAGTGTAAATAAGGTTTTAAATTCAGTAATTTTAGGCCAAACTGCGGGAAATGTTTGGAGCCACAACGGACAACTGGGAACAGGTTCCTCAATGGTGTATATACTGAAGGTAATACAAATGATGTATGTTTCAGCCTTCCTATTGAAATCTTCCCCGTCAATTTAGAAAGTTATAAAAAATGACGTTAAAATTTTCATATTCTATGTTAAATATTTGGATGAAACTGGTGGCCAGTATGGAAAATTGGACAGAGGTTCCTGGATGAAAATCATTTTACAGACTATATTATGGCTGAACTTTCCAATTCTAGTCCTGAACTTTTCCAGGTCAATTTAAAATTGGGAGCAATCTAACATTAAAATAATGTCCTTTTAAGTGAAATTTTATGGGTGAACCTGGTGGTCACTATGGAAAATTGGACAGAGGTTCCTGGACGAAAACAATATCGTAGGATATTTAAGAGGTCTAGTTTCCAGCCAATGTTTTGGAATTGTGCTGCTCAATTTAGAAACTTGTTAAAAAGGACCCTAAAATTTTTAGAACCTATGTTAAGTATTTGGATGAAACTGGTGGCCAGAATGGAAAATTGGACAGAGGTTCCTGGGTGAAAATCATTTTACAGACTATATTATGGCTGAACTTTCCAATTCTGGTCCTGAAATTTTCCAGGTCAATTTAGAATTGGGAGCAATCTAACATTAAAATAATGTCCTTTTAAGTGAAATTTCATGGGTGAACCTGGTGGTCACTATGGAAAATTGGACAGAGGTTCCTGGACGAAAACAATATCGCAGGCTATTTAAGAGGTCTAGTTTCCAGCCAATGTTTTGGAATTGTGCTGCTCAATTTAGAAACTTGATAAAAAGGACCCTAAAATTTTTAGAACCTATGTTAAGTATTTGGATGAAACTGGTGGCCAGTATGGAAAATTGGACAGAGGTTCCTGGGTGAAAATCATTTTACAGACTATATTATGGCTGAACTTTCCAATTCTAGTCCTGAAATTTTCCAGGTCAATTTAGAATTGGGAGCAATCTAACATTAAAATAATGTCCTTTTAAGTGAAATTTCATGGGTGAACATGGTGGTCATTATGGAAAATTGGACAGAGGTTCCTAGACGAAAATTGTGTCATAGCTAGCATAAAGGATATATACTCCGGTCGTGGTGGTAAAATCTTCATGGTCAACTTGGAAATGCATCAATTTACAACTTTAAAAAGTTTAAATTTATGTTAAGGAATGTAATTAAAATGGCCATCCAAAATTGTTAACTGAGCTATATTAAGCATTTAACAGCGCAATATAAATAAAAATAATGCCAACCAATACTGTTAACTCAGTTATGCTAAGTAGTGGGAAATATCTGAAGCTACATCGGGCAACTGGAAACAGGTTCCTCAATGATGTATATACTGATGGTAATATAAGTGATGTACGTTCCAGCCTTTCTATTGAAATCTTCCCCGTCAATTTAGAAAGTTCTAAAAAATTACGCTAAAATTTTCATATTCTATGTTAAATATTTGGATGAAACTGGTGGCCAGTATGGAAAATTGGACAGAGGTTCCTGGATGAAAATCATTTTACAGACTATAGTTATTATGGCTGAACTTTCAAATTCTAGTCCCGAAATTTTCCAGGTCAATTTAGAATTGGGAGCAATCTAACATTAAAATAATGTCCTTTTAAGTGAAATTTCATGGGTGAACCTGGTGGTCACTATGGAAAATTGGACAGAGGTTCCTGGACGAAAACAATATCGTAGGCTATTTAAGAGGTCTAGTTTCCAGCCAATGTTTTGGAATTGTGCTGCTCAATTTAGAAACTTGTTAAAAAGGACCCTAAAATTTTTAGAACCTATGTTAAGTATTTGGATGAAACTGGTGGCCAGTATGGAAAATTGGACAGAGGTTCCTGGATGAAAATCATTTTACACACTATATTATGGCTGAACTTTCCAATTCTAGTCCTGAAATTTTCCAGGTCAATTTAGAATTGGGAGCAATCTAACATTAAAATAATGTCCTTTTAAGCGAAATTTCATGGGTGAACCTGGTGGTCACTATGGAAAATTGGACAGAGGTTCCTGGACGAAAACAATATCGTAGGATATTTAAGAGGTCTAGTTTCCAGCCAATGTTTTGGAATTGTGCTGCTCAATTTAGAAACTTGTTAAAAAGGACCCTAAAATTTTTAGAACCTATGTTAAGTATTTGGATGAAACTGGTGGCCAGTATGGAAAATTGGACAGAGGTTCCTGGATGAAAATCATTTTACAGACTATATTATGGCTGAACTTTCCAATTCTAGTCCTGAAATTTTCCAGGTCAATTTAGAATTGGGAGCAATCTAACATTAAAATAATGTCCTTTTAAGTGAAATTTCATGGGTGAACATGGTGGTCATTATGGAAAATTGGACAGAGGTTCCTAGACGAAAATTGTGTCATAGCTAGCATAAAGGATATATACTCCGGTCGTGGTGGTAAAATCTTCATGGTCAACTAGGAAATGCATCAATTTACAACTTTAAAAAGTTTAAATTTATGTTAAGGAATGTAATTAAAATGGCCATCCAAAACTGTTAACTGAGCTATGTTAAGCATTTAACAGCGCAATATAAATAAAAATAATGCCAACCAATACTGTTAACTCAGTTATGCTAAGTAGTGGGGAATATCTGAAGCTACATCGGGCAACTGGAAACAGGTTCCTCAATGATGTATATACTGATGGTAATATAAGTGATGTACGTTCCAGCCTTGCTATTGAAATCTTCCCCGTCAATTTAGAAAGTTCTAAAAAATTACGCTAAAATTTTCATATTCTATGTTAAATATTTGGATGAAACTGGTGGCCAGTATGGAAAATTGGACAGAGGTTCCTGGATGAAAATCATTTTACAGACTATATTATGGCTGAACTTTCAAATTCTAGTCCCGAAATTTTCCAGGTCAATTTAGAATTGGGAGCAATCTAACATTAAAATAATGTCCTTTTAAGTGAAAATTCATTGGTGAACATGGTGGTCACTATGGAAAATTGGACGGAGGTTCCTGGGTGAAAATTATTTTACAGACTATATTATGGCTGAACTTTCCAATTCTAGTCCTGAAATTTTCCAGGTCAATTTAGAATTGGGAGCAATCTAACATTAAAATAATGTCCTTTTAAGTGAAATTTCATTGGTGAACATGGTGGTCATTATGGAAAATTGGACAGAGGTTCCTGGATGAAAATCATTTTACAGACTATATTATGGCTGAACTTTCAAATTCTAGTCCTGAAATTTTCCTGGTCAATTTAGAATTGGGAGCAATCTAACATTAAAATAATGTCTTTTTAAGTGAAATTTCATGGGTGAACATGGTGGTCACTATGGAAAATTGGACAGAGGTTCTTGGACGAAAATCATGTCATAGATAATCAAAAATGTACATTTTCCAGCCATTGTGGTATAATATTTCTGGTCAATTTAGAAATATTATTAATTTAACTTTAAACACATTATGTTAAGTTATAGAAATTAACAGGTGGCCAACCAATGTTAACAAAGCTGGTTAACAGTGTAGTATATTTTTTTAATCAGAAATTTATTGGCGGCAGGTATCAAGTGTTGTAATTTCAATATAGGGTTGCTCACTAAAATAGTAAAAATTGCATTAAAAAATATATGCAAAATTGTTTATTGACAATAATGTCATGATAAAAGTAAAAACTGCATTTTCCAAGTCACATATAATACATTTTAAAATTAAATAAGAAAAATCGATGAAGACATTTTTAATGACAAAAATAAATGTTCCAAAGATGTTATTTCCATTCTTCTGGTCGTTTTAGAAATTAGAGCAATTTAATGTTGAAATTGTACAATTTTATTATGAAAATTCATTTAACATGTGGCCAACCAATGTTAACAAAGCTGTTTAACAGAGCAGTCATGAGAATAACATCATAGTATTGGCGCGCAAAAATATATTTTTGGCGGCAAGTACTCAGCGTTGTAATTTCAATATAGAGGTGCCCACCAGAAAAGAACAAATTTCATAGAAAAAAATACACATTTCAACATCAATATTGCAGTTCCAAATTAGTAAATTAGTAATATTTTTGTATTTTAAATTAATATACATAAGTATTTTGCTATACTGACACAGATATTACCTTCAAAATGCATCTCTAAATTATATGACAAATACTATTTAAACTACTGTTAAATAAATCTCAATTATATATAAATCTACTTTTAATTTTCAATTTCCCAGTTTAGAAAAACATTACTAGATATTTGGTTATGTAACTGCTTAATTGGTATTGGTAACTAGTTAATTTTCTTATTACATTTCTTATTACTTTTGTATGGGGATGTCGCGAAAAATAATGAGTTATGCTTACACACCAGCATACGAAAAATCAAAAATATGTCGTTACTTATATATTTACCAGTATTGACAAAAATAATATACACCATTTTCAATTGTATTTCGGGAATTATTATTTTATTTCAGAAGTTATCAATTGTTTTTCAGATTTATCAATTGTATTTCAGAAATAATTAATTAATTTTCAGTTTTATCAATTGCATTTCAGAAGTTATTATTAGAAATTATCAATTGTATTTCAGAAACCGTCAATTGTATTTCAGAAATTATCAATTGTATTTCAGAAATGATCAAATGTGTTTCAGAAATTATTCTTTATTAACTATGAAATACATTTGATAATTTCTGAGATACCATTAATAGTTTCTGAAATACAATTAACAGTTTCTGAAATATAAATAATATTTGCCGAAATACAATTAACAATTTCTAAAATACTTTTGATAATTTCTGAAATATAATTAATTTTTTCTGAAATACATTTGAAAATTTCTGAAATACAATTGGTAGTTTCTGAAATACTATTGATAAATACGAAAATCTATTTTGATAATTTCTGAAATACAATTGATAAAACTAAAAGTCAATTGATAATTTCTGAAATACAATTGAAAACTTCTGAAATTTAGTGAAAATGGTGTAGATATTCAAAAAATAGATTTTCAAAAAATTAGTTTTATCAAAGAGTATACATAATAAAGAGATAGGGGGACTCTCTATCACTGAGAAAGCATTTGTTCTATTATGTGCATTGGAACAGGAACATACTCAAACCAATATCACCCAGCAAACATGGCAATACGAAGAAGGTTCTCCGAACATATCACCAGGAAGAAAACATTTATTGCCGGTAATATCAATTTCGTATTCTGGAAGTTTCCTCCGTCGGAAACAACTGTTACACTAAAACAATACTTCCAGGCAATATGAAAGCAATAACTCATATGGAAGATAAAAGGGATATCGCTAAATAAACTCCCGGTACAATAAAAAAACGATTTAATTTTTTCATTATTAAATTTAAGCCTGAAAAACAATATCTGCATACATAATCTTTTGACCAACTTATAAATTATCTTGATTTCATCTTAGCCGATTTTTCCAATCTTAACTTTTCACGAGTTTATTTCCTATTTTTTCACATTGATAAAAGATTTCAAACAAATTTGCTTTATATTCCAAATGATACAAAGGTGATATTGCCGCAATATTGTCATAAAAAGTTATGACAAAAGATAAAATTTTTGAATTATTTTTTTCCAAATATCGCCGAATTATCTTCCAAGTGATAAAAGGAAGACAATTTCAAAGTAAATACTACTTGATTTTTTTCATTCAAATGACAAATAGAAGATATCGCTTTAATATCTTCTTGGAACGTATCTTTTAAATGTTTGCAGGGTCATTATGTGCGCTCTTTGTATGACTCAAAACATCGATTGTAACCAGGGATGGAAAATAATAATTTAGTTATAAAAATCAAGAATGGAACTATACTATGGAATTATACTATTCCAACAGTATTATAGCCCTAGATTATGAATTTTAAAAAACCATACGTAAAAAATTGCAAAACAATATCGGAATGCGAAAAAAGGCTTTGGGGTTCAAAAAATTAATTAAAAGATTTACATTCTGCAAACGATGCCAAAATTTTATTTTTTTGCAACTAACCACCAAACTTTGTTTTATGAAATGGGCATTATACTCCGTAGATTATAAGTTTAAAAAATTGCAAAATAATAGAGGAACGCGAAAAGAGACTTTGTGCTAGAAAAAAATAATTAAAAAACTAAATCAGCGATTAACAATCTGCAAATGAATACAATGACGCAAAAATTTTCCTTTTTGCAAATATTTTTTTCACGATTTTTTTTTTTTGCAAACTAAGCACCAAACTTTTGTGTATAAGATTTGTTACTATAGACCCTAGATTATAAATTTAAAAAAACCACACTTACAAAAATTGCAAAATAATCGCGTAAAGCGAAAAAAGGCTTTATGGTTCAAAAAATTAATTAAAAAACTTAATCAGCGATTTACATTCTGCAAACAAATATATTGATGAAAAAATTTTTCCTTTTTGCAAATTTTATTTTTCGCGATTTTTTTTTTGCAACTAGCCACCAAACTTTATTGTATGAAATGTGTATTATAGCCCCTAGATTATAAATTTAAAAAAACGCACATAAAGAATTGCAAACTAATAGCGGAATATGAAAAAAGACTTTATGGTACAAAAATTTAATCCCTAGGTTATATATTTAAAAAAAACCGCACTTAAAAAGTTGCAAAATAACGGCGGAATTCGAAAAAGGCTTTATGGTACAGAAAATGAATTAAAAGAGGTAATCAGCGATCGACATTCTGCAAACGAATATATTGTTGCAAAAATTTCGCTTTTTGCAAATGTTTTTTTTCGCAATTTGTGCTAATATTTGCTAATATCTAAATATTTAATTTTAATTTTTTTTAACGAGCCAAAGAGGAAGCTATTTTTTAGTTACTTACATTTTTAAATATGTAAGAGCGATCTAACATTTTTTTGTATAAGAGCCCGATTAAGTGAGCCTTTTACATCCCTGATTAACCAGTCGGAGTTCGTTCCTGTTCCAAGCCGCATAATATTTTTTCAAATAAAAAATATTGAGAGAGTTGCAAGGCCATTGGTTTTATACCAAAAAATATTTCTTTGTTATAGAATTTTGTTTTAATAAAGTACGCTCGTGACGGGATAGCTCTACCATCTCAGCTATCTCGACATGTTATATTTGATATATAAAAAAATAATTGACATGCTGCACACAAATATGCTTATGCGACAAACAAAAATCGAAAATATTTATTATATCCTTACCAGTGTTAAAAAAATATTCTGCCTAAATATAGATTTTCCAAAAAATTTAAAGAAAAATCTAGAAAATTATATTTGAAATAATGATAGAGATAAGTCATTATTGGTCACGCATTATTTTTTATTTTGAAATAATGGAAAAAAATAACTAGTTGTTACCCAGTGTAGAAATGGTAATGACATCATTATTTTTTGGACTACCAGTAATGACACCCACTTACCTTCTGCATTATTTTAAAACATATAATAATGAGTTACTGATAATGACTTATTTTTATCATTATTTCAAATAGAAAATAATTTGCTAGATTTTTTTGAAAATTTTTTTAAATCTATTTTTAGACTCAATATTTTTTAATCACTGGTAAGGATATATGTAACCACATATTTTTTGATTTTTTGTATGTTGGCGAGTAAGCTTACTTGTGTGCAGCAGGTCAATTGTGTTTTTATCTATTAAATATTACATGTCGATTTGTAGACCCAAGTTCGATTGCCGCACCACGAAATTTTATTTAAAAAAAATACAATAAAAAATATTTTTTATATAATTAATTTTTTTGAAAATCTATTTTTAGACTCATTATTTTTGTCAGTACTGGTAAGCACACAGGTAGCGTTATATTTTTTGATTTTTCGTATGCTGGTGTGTAACCATAACTCATTATTTTTCGCGACATCGCCATATAAAGGTAATAAGAAATGTAATAACAAAAGTAACTAGTTACCATTACAAAGTATGTAGTTACATAACCACATATGTGGTAATGATTTTCTACACTGGGTATTTTCGTCAAAAATATATGGGCAACAAAAACAAATTTTCGTTACTTTGCTTTCGTTTACACCATTTTCATATTACATAAACAGGGGCTTACATAGAAAAAAAATTCAAAATAATTTGAAGAAAGCATCTGATGCATTATTTCAAAAATAAATAAAATTTAAAAATACAACTGAAATAAAGCAATAGCAATTTAAATTTAAATGAAATTGTTTGAAGTAAAAAAAAAAAGTCGAAATACTTATGTATATTAATTTAAAATACGAAAATATTACTAATTTACTAATTTGGAACTGCAATATTGATGCTGAAATGTATATTTTTGTATGAAATTTGTTCTTTTCTAGTGGGCACCCCTATATTGAAATTACAACGCTGAGTACTTGCCGCCAATAAATATATTTTTGCGCGCCAATACTATGATGTTATTCTCATTACTGCTCTGTTAAACAGCTTTGTTAACATTGGTTGGCCACATGTTAAATTATATAACTTAACATAATGCGTTTAAAGTTAAATCAGGGGGTTTCCATCAGCTGCTTTTAAAAATGCTTTATGAGCCAAAAAATTTCACACAAGAAAGAGAGGAACAACAGAAGGAATATGAAGAAAATTAACAGCGAATGAGATAAAATGAAGTAATTCGGGAAAACAAAAAAAAATACAATAAAATCGTTTTTACAACAAAAAAAAAAAAAACAAAAGTTAAAAGCAAAAAATTTATTTAAATTAATTAATTATTATTTATTTCCTTATTAAAGTTGTTTTTGTTACCGTTTTATTCAGTAATCGTAAAATATTAATTTTTTCACTTTTCTTTTGTTTTTCTCATTCGTCACTGAAATTAACAGACCCGAGCATCCATACAAATAATTGTGCACGAGTTAACATAATTTCTTGGGAAGAAAACTCTTTCCTTTAAATACTCTTTGGTTAAATTAATAATATTTCCAAATTGACCAATTCTCCACTGTAACTACCATCCGAAAATGTTACCTAATTAGTTGTCACTTGTAAGAATTTTCATAATAAAATTTTTCAATTTCAACATCAAATTGTTGGAATTTTTAAAATGACCAGGAGACTGGAAATAGCATCTTTGGAAATTATATACCCTAAAGCACCAATGATCAAACTTTCTTCCAGGAACCTTTTTCCAAACTTTAGTTGTGACCACATTAGTTTTCACTTAAAAATTCTGTATGAATTTTCATAATAAAATTGTAAAATTTCAACATTAAATTGCTCCAATTTTTAACACGACCAGAAGAATGGATATGGCATCTTTGGAACATACATACCATATTGTAAAAAGGATAAATATTTCATCCCGGAACTTTTTCCATGGCTTTGTTTTTGTCATTAAAAATGTCTTCATGGATTTTTCTTATTTAATTTTAAAATGTATTATATGTGACTTGGAAAATGCAGTTTTTACTTTTATCATGACATTATTGTCAATAAACAATTTTGCATATATTTTTTAATGCAATTTTTACTATTTTAGTGGGCAACCCTATATTGAAATTACAACACTTGATACCTGCCGCCAATAAATTTCTGATTAAAAAAATATACTACACTGTTAACCAGCTTTGTTAACATTGGTTGGCCACCTGTTAATTTCTATAACTTAACATAATGTGTTTAAAGTTAAATTAATAATATTTCTAAATTGACCAGAAATATTATACCACAATGGCTGGAAAATGTACATTTTTGATTATCTATGACATGATTTTCGTCCAGGAACCTCTGTCCAATTTTCCATAGTGACCACCATGTTCACCCATGAAATTTCACTTAAAAGGACATTATTTTAATGTTAGATTGCTCCCAATTCTAAAATGACCAGGAAAATTTCAGGACTAGAATTTGAAAGTTCAGCCATAATATAGTCTGTAAAATGATTTTCATCCAGGAACCTCTGTCCAATTTTCCATAATGACCACCATGTTCACCAATGAAATTTCACTTAAAAGGAAATTATTTTAATGTTAGATTGCTCCCAATTCTAAATTGACCTGGAAAATTTCAGGACTAGAATTGGAAAGTTCAGCCATAATATAGTCTGTAAAATAATTTTCGTCCAGGAACCTCCGTCCAATTTTCCATAGTGACCACCATGTTCACCCATGAAATTTCACTTAAAAGGGCATTATTTTAATGTTAGATTGCTCCCAATTCTAAATTGACCTGGAAAATTTCGGGACTAGAATTTGAAAGTTCAGCCATAATATAGTCTGTAAAATGATTTTCATCCAGGAACCTCTGTTCAATTTTCCATAATGACCACCATGTTCACCAATGAATTTTCACTTAAAAGGACATTATTTTAATGTTAGATTGCTCCCAATTCTAAATTGACCTGGAAAATTTCAGGACTAGAATTGGAAAATTCAGCCATAATATAGTCTGTAAAATGATTTTCGTCAAGGAACCTCTGTCCAATTTTCCATAGTGACCACCATGTTCACCAATGAATTTTCACTTAAAAGGACATTATTTTAATGTTAGATTGCTCCCAATTCTAAATTGACCTGGAAAATTTCAGGACTAGAATTGGAAAGTTCAGCCATAATATAGTCTGTAAAATGATTTTCATCCAGGAACCTCTGTCCAATTTTCCATACTGGCCACCAGTTTCATCCAAATACTTAACATAGGTTCTAAAAATTTTAGGGTCCTTTTTAACAAGTTTCTAAATTGAGCAGCACAATTCCAAAACATTGGCTGGAAACTAGACCTCTTATATAGCCTACGATATTGTTTTCGTCCAGGAATCTCTGTCCAATTCTCCATAGTGACCACCAGGTTCACCCATGAAATTTCACTTAAAAGGACATTATTTTAATGTTAGATTGCTCCCAATTCTAAATTGACCTGGAAAATTTCGGGACTAGAATTTGAAAGTTCAGCCATAATATAGTCTGTAAAATGATTTTCATCCAGGAACCTCTGTCCAATTTTCCATACTGGCCACCAGTTTCATCCAAATATTTAACATAGAATATGAAAATTTTAGCGTAATTTTTTAGAACTTTCTAAATTGACGGGGAAGATTTCAATAGCAAGGCTGGAACGTACATCACTTATATTACCATCAGTATATACATCATTGAGGAACCTGTTTCCAGTTGCCCGATGTAGCTTCAGATATTTCCCACTACTTAGCATAACTGAGTTAACAGTATTGGTTGGCATTATTTTTATTTATATTGCGCTGTTAAATGCTTAACATAGCTCAGTTAACAGTTTTGGATGGCCATTTTAATTATATTTCTTAACATAAGTTTAAACTTTTTAAAGGTGTAAATTGATGCATTTCCAAGTTGACCATGAAGATTTTACCACCACGACCGGAGTATATATCCTTTATGCTAGCTATGACACAATTTTCGTCTAGGAACCTCTGTCCGATTTGCCATAGTGACCACCATGTTCACCCATGAAATTTCACTTAAAAGGACATTATTTTAATGTTAGATTGCTCCCAATTCTAAATTGACCTGGAAAATTTCAGGACTAAAATTTGAAAGTTCAGCCATAATATAGTCTGTAAAATGATTTTCATCCAGGAACCTCTGTCCAATTTTCCATAATGACCACCATGTTCACCAATGAAATTTCACTTAAAAGGAAATTATTTTAATGTTAGATTGCTCCCAATTCTAAATTGACCTGGAAAATTTCAGGACTAGAATTGGAAAGTTCAGCCATAATATAGTCTGTAAAATAATTTTCGTCCAGGAACCTCCGTCCAATTTTCCATAGTGACCACCATGTTCACCCATGAAATTTCACTTAAAAGGGCATTATTTTAATGTTAGATTGCTCCCAATTCTAAATTGACCTGGAAAATTTCGGGACTAGAATTTGAAAGTTCAGCCATAATATAGTCTGTAAAATGATTTTCATCCAGGAACCTCTGTTCAATTTTCCATAATGACCACCATGTTCACCAATGAATTTTCACTTAAAAGGACATTATTTTAATGTTAGATTGCTCCCAATTCTAAATTGACCTGGAAAATTTCAGGACTAGAATTGGAAAATTCAGCCATAATATAGTCTGTAAAATGATTTTCATCCAGGAACCTCTGTCCAATTTTCCATACTGGCCACCAGTTTCATCCAAATACTTAACATAGGTTCTAAAAATTTTAGGGTCCTTTTTAACAAGTTTCTAAATTGAGCAGCACAATTCCAAAACATTGGCTGGAAACTAGACCTCTTATATAGCCTACGATATTGTTTTCGTCCAGGAATCTCTGTCCAATTCTCCATAGTGACCACCAGGTTCACCCATGAAATTTCACTTAAAAGGACATTATTTTAATGTTAGATTGCTCCCAATTCTAAATTGACCTGGAAAATTTCGGGACTAGAATTTGAAAGTTCAGCCATAATATAGTCTGTAAAATGATTTTCATCCAGGAACCTCTGTCCAATTTTCCATACTGGCCACCAGTTTCATCCAAATATTTAACATAGAATATGAAAATTTTAGCGTAATTTTTTAGAACTTTCTAAATTGACGGGGAAGATTTCAATAGCAAGGCTGGAACGTACATCACTTATATTACCATCAGTATATACATCATTGAGGAACCTGTTTCCAGTTGCCCGATGTAGCTTCAGATATTTCCCACTACTTAGCATAACTGAGTTAACAGTATTGGTTGGCATTATTTTTATTTATATTGCGCTGTTAAATGCTTAACATAGCTCAGTTAACAGTTTTGGATGGCCATTTTAATTATATTTCTTAACATAAGTTTAAACTTTTTAAAGGTGTAAATTGATGCATTTCCAAGTTGACCATGAAGATTTTACCACCACGACCGGAGTATATATCCTTTATGCTAGCTATGACACAATTTTCGTCTAGGAACCTCTGTCCGATTTGCCATAGTGACCACCATGTTCACCCATGAAATTTCACTTAAAAGGACATTATTTTAATGTTAGATTGCTCCCAATTCTAAATTGACCTGGAAAATTTCAGGACTAAAATTTGAAAGTTCAGCCATAATATAGTCTGTAAAATGATTTTCATCCAGGAACCTCTGTCCAATTTTCCATAATGACCACCATGTTCACCAATGAATTTTCACTTAAAAGGACATTATTTTAATGTTAGATTGCTCCCAATTCTAAATTGACCCGGAAAATTTCAGGACTAGAATTGGAAAATTCAGCCTTAATATAGTCTGTAAAATGATTTTCGTCCAGGAACCTCTGTCCAATTTTCCATAGTGACCACCATGTTCACCAATGAATTTTCACTTAAAAGGACATTATTTTAATGTTAGATTGCTCCCAATTCTAAATTGACCTGGAAAATTTCGGGACTAGAATTTGAAAGTTCAGCCATAATATAGTCTGTAAAATGATTTTCATCCAGGAACCTCTGTCCCATTTTCCATACTGGCCACCAGTTTCATCCAAATATTTAACATAGGTTCTAAAAATTTTAGGGTCCTTTTTAACAAGTTTCTAAATTGAGCAGCACAATTCCAAAACATTGGCTGGAAACTAGACCTCTTAAATAGCCTACGATATTGTTTTCGTCCAGGAACCTCTGTCCAATTTTCCATAGTGACCACCAGGTTCACCCATGAAATTTCACTTAAAAGGACATTATTTTAATGTTAGATTGCTCCCAATTCTAAATTGACCTGGAAAATTTCGGGACTAGAATTTGAAAGTTCAGCCATAATATAGTCTGTAAAATGATTTTCATCCAGGAACCTCTGTCCAATTTTCCATACTGGCCACCAGTTTCATCCAAATATTTAACATAGAATATGAAAATTTTAGCGTAATTTTTTAGAACTTTCTAAATTGACGGGGAAGATTTCAATAGCAAGGCTGGAACGTACATCACTTATATTACCATCAGTATATACATCATTGAGGAACCTGTTTCCAGTTACCCGATGTAGCTTCAGATATTTCCCACTACTTAGCATAACTGAGTTAACAGTATTGGTTGGCATTATTTTTATTTATATTGCGCTGTTAAATGCTTAACATAGCTCAGTTAACAGTTTTGGATGGCCATTTTAATTACATTCCTTAACATAAATTTAAACTTTTTAAAGTTGTAAATTGATGCATTTCCTAGTTGACCATGAAGATTTTACCACCACGACCGGAGTATATATCCTTTATGCTAGCTATGACACAATTTTCGTTTAGGAACCTCTGTCCAATTTTCCATAATGACCACCATGTTCACCCATGAAATTTCACTTAAAAGGACATTATTTTAATGTTAGATTGCTCCCAATTCTAAATTGACCTGGAAAATTTCAGGACTAGAATTGGAAAGTTCAGCCATTATATAGTCTGTAAAATGATTTTCATCCAGGAACCTCTGTCCAATTTTCCATACTGGCCACCAGTTTCATCCAAATACTTAACATAGGTTCTAAAAATTTTAGGGTCCTTTTTAACAAATTTCTAAATTGAGCAGCACAATTCCAAAACATTGGCTGGAAACTAGACCTCTTAAATAGCCTACGATATTGTTTTCGTCCAGGAACCTCTGTCCAATTTTCCATAGTGACCACCAGGTTCACCCATGAAATTTCACTTAAAAGGATATTATTTTAATGTTAGATTGCTCCCAATTCTAAATTGACCTGGAAAATTTCAGGACTAGAATTGGAAAGTTCAGCCATAATATAGTCTGTAAAATGATTTTCACCCAGGAACCTCTGTCCAATTTTCCATACTGGCCACCAGTTTCATCCAAATACTTAACATAGGTTCTAAAAATTTTAGGGTCCTTTTTATCAAGTTTCTAAATTGAGCAGCACAATTCCAAAACATTGGCTGGAAACTAGACCTCTTAAATATCCTACGATATTGTTTTCGTCCAGGAACCTCTGTCCAATTTTCCATAGTGACCACCAGGTTCACCCATAAAATTTCACTTAAAAGGACATTATTTTAATGTTAGATTGCTCCCAATTTTAAATTGACCTGGAAAAGTTCAGGACTAGAATTGGAAAGTTCAGCCATAATATAGTCTGTAAAATGATTTTCATCCAGGAACTTCTGTCCAATTTTCCATACTTGCCACCAGTTTCATCCAAATATTTAACATAGAATATGAAAATTTTAGCGTAATTTTTTAGAACTTTCTAAATTGACGGGGAAGATTTCAATAGCAAGGCTGGAACGTACATCACTTATATTACCATCAGTATATACATCATTGAGGAACCTGTTTCCAGTTGCCCGATGTAGCTTCAGATATTCCCCACTACTTAGCATAACTGAGTTAACAGTATTGGTTGGCATTATTTTTATTTATATTGCGCTGTTAAATGCTTAACATAGCTCAGTTAACAGTTTTGGATGGCCATTTTAATTACATTCCTTAACATAAATTTAAACTTTTTAAAGTTGTAAATTGATGCATTTCCTAGTTGACCATGAAGATTTTACCACCACGACCGAAGTATATATCCTTTATGCTAGCTATGACACAATTTTCGTCTAGGAACCTCTGTCCAATTTTCCATAATGACCACCATGTTCACCCATGAAATTTCACTTAAAAGGACATTATTTTAATGTTAGATTGCTCCCAATTCTAAATTGACCTGGAAAATTTCAGGACTAGAATTGGAAAGTTCAGCCATAATATAGTCTGTAAAATGATTTTCATCCAGGAACCTCTGTCCCATTTTCCATACTGGCCACCAGTTTCATCCAAATATTTAACATAGAATATGAAAATTTTAGCGTAATTTTTTATAACTTTCTAAATTGACGGGGAAGATTTCAATAGCAAGGCTGGAACGTACATCACTTATATTACCATCAGTATATACATCATTGAGGAACCTGTTTCCAGTTGCCCGATGTAGCTTCAGATATTTCCCACTACTTAGCATAACTGAGTTAACAGTATTGGTTGGCATTATTTTTATTTATATTGCGCTGTTAAATGCTTAACATAGCTCAGTTAACAGTTTTGGATGGCCATTTTAATTACATTCCTTAACATAAATTTAAACTTTTTAAAGTTGTAAATTGATGCATTTCCAAGTTGACCATGAAGATTTTACCACCACGACCGGAGTATATATCCTGTATGCTAGCTATGACACAATTTTCGTCCAGGAACCTCTGTCCAATTTTTCATAGTGACCACCAGGTTCACCCATGAAATTTCGCTTAAAAGGACATTATTTTAATGTTAGATTGCTCCCAATTCTAAATTGACCTGGAAAATTTCAGGACTAGAATTGGAAAGTTCAGCCATAATATAGTCTGTAAAATGATTTTCATCCAGGAACCTCTGTCCAATTTTCCATACTGGCCACCAGTTTCATCCAAATACTTAACATAGGTTCTAAAAATTTTAGGGTCCTTTTTAACAAGTTTCTAAATTGAGCAGCACAATTCCAAAACATTGGCTGGAAACTAGACCTCTTAAATAGCCTACGATATTGTTTTCGTCCAGGAACCTCTGTCCAATTTTCCATAGTGACCACCAGGTTCACCCATGAAATTTCACTTAAAAGGACATTATTTTAATGTTAGATTGCTCCCAATTCTAAATTGACCTGGAAAATTTCGGGACTAGAATTTGAAAGTTCAGCCATAATATAGTCTGTAAAATGATTTTCATCCAGGAACCTCTGTCCAATTTTCCATACTGGCCACCAGTTTCATCCAAATATTTAACATAGAATATGAAAATTTTAGCGTAATTTTTTAGAACTTTCTAAATTGACGGGGAAGATTTCAATAGCAAGGCTGGAACGTACATCACTTATATTACCATCAGTATATACATCATTGAGGAACCTGTTTCCAGTTACCCGATGTAGCTTCAGATATTTCCCACTACTTAGCATAACTGAGTTAACAGTATTGGTTGGCATTATTTTTATTTATATTGCGCTGTTAAATGCTTAACATAGCTCAGTTAACAGTTTTGGATGGCCATTTTAATTACATTCCTTAACATAAATTTAAACTTTTTAAAGTTGTAAATTGATGCATTTCCTAGTTGACCATGAAGATTTTACCACCACGACCGGAGTATATATCCTTTATGCTAGCTATGACACAATTTTCGTTTAGGAACCTCTGTCCAATTTTCCATAATGACCACCATGTTCACCCATGAAATTTCACTTAAAAGGACATTATTTTAATGTTAGATTGCTCCCAATTCTAAATTGACCTGGAAAATTTCAGGACTAGAATTGGAAAGTTCAGCCATTATATAGTCTGTAAAATGATTTTCATCCAGGAACCTCTGTCCAATTTTCCATACTGGCCACCAGTTTCATCCAAATACTTAACATAGGTTCTAAAAATTTTAGGGTCCTTTTTAACAAATTTCTAAATTGAGCAGCACAATTCCAAAACATTGGCTGGAAACTAGACCTCTTAAATAGCCTACGATATTGTTTTCGTCCAGGAACCTCTGTCCAATTTTCCATAGTGACCACCAGGTTCACCCATGAAATTTCACTTAAAAGGATATTATTTTAATGTTAGATTGCTCCCAATTCTAAATTGACCTGGAAAATTTCAGGACTAGAATTGGAAAGTTCAGCCATAATATAGTCTGTAAAATGATTTTCACCCAGGAACCTCTGTCCAATTTTCCATACTGGCCAC
Organism: Leucophora obtusa; assembly: GCA_949987735.1. Classification (NCBI taxonomy): domain Eukaryota; kingdom Metazoa; phylum Arthropoda; class Insecta; order Diptera; family Anthomyiidae; genus Leucophora; species Leucophora obtusa. The sequence continues at coordinate 9,629,478 of OX465295.1, forward strand.
CAGTTTCATCCAAATACTTAACATAGGTTCTAAAAATTTTAGGGTCCTTTTTATCAAGTTTCTAAATTGAGCAGCACAATTCCAAAACATTGGCTGGAAACTAGACCTCTTAAATAGCCTGCGATATTGTTTTCGTCCAGGAACCTCTGTCCAATTTTCCATAGTGACCACCAGGTTCACCCATGAAATTTCACTTAAAAGGACATTATTTTAATGTTAGATTGCTCCCAATTCTAAATTGACCTGGAAAATTTCAGGACCAGAATTGGAAAGTTCAGCCATAATATAGTCTGTAAAATGATTTTCACCCAGGAACCTCTGTCCAATTTTCCATTCTGGCCACCAGTTTCATCCAAATACTTAACATAGGTTCTAAAAATTTTAGGGTCCTTTTTAACAAGTTTCTAAATTGAGCAGCACAATTCCAAAACATTGGCTGGAAACTAGACCTCTTAAATATCCTACGATATTGTTTTCGTCCAGGAACCTCTGTCCAATTTTCCATAGTGACCACCAGGTTCACCCATAAAATTTCACTTAAAAGGACATTATTTTAATGTTAGATTGCTCCCAATTTTAAATTGACCTGGAAAAGTTCAGGACTAGAATTGGAAAGTTCAGCCATAATATAGTCTGTGAAATGATTTTCATCCAGGAACCTCTGTCCAATTTTCCATACTGGCCACCAGTTTCATCCAAATATTTAACATAGAATATGAAAATTTTAACGTCATTTTTTATAACATTCTAAATTGACGGGGAAGATTTCAATAGCAAGGCTGAAACATACATCATTTGTATTACCTTCAGTATATACACCATTGAGGAACCTGTTCCCAGTTGTCCGTTGTGGCTCCAAACATTTCCCGCAGTTTGGCCTAAAATTACTGAATTTAAAACCTTATTTACACTTATTCCTTACGTGCGTTTTCAAAAAAAAAAAATGATGAAAGTTATATACACCCTGCTTCACAGATTGTGTTCATTCCGTCAGTCGGACCACGCCCCTATCGCCCATAATGCTTGAAATTCATAACCCTTCATTCCAAAAATTTTAACATGTTACTGTTAAGTAGTTAACAGAGCTCTGTTGACTCATAACATAGCTCTGTTAACGAAATCGGTTTGTGTCTTTGCTAGTTAAATTTACATTTATCTTCACAGACATAAAAAGTGTTAGTGACAAAGAAAAATAAAATAATCAGTATAAATGACTTTAGTAATTCAGTTTTGTACAAAAACCAGCTGGTTTTTGCCTGGTCTAAATTGAGTATTAAATGCAATAATATAATTATTTTTTTGTGTTTTTAATGATTTTTTTTTCTTTAAGGAGCCTAAATAATTTCAGTAACTCTTTAAAAATTCAAAAGAATAAAAAATTTATAAACTGAGATCAAATTTTGTAAACATGGTCTGCAAAAAAAAATCCTAAAAAAAGTTTCGCTTAGAGGTCGCAAATCGCAATTGAAGTTTCAAAGTTGCACTTGTTCTATTGTTTTTAACCCTAGAAGTGCATCGCTATTTTTTTCGCTGTTTGTAAAGCACGGTTAATGTTAGTCGAATCGACTAACAATGCAATATTTAAAAATAATGAGAAAAAATGAGAAAAATTAAATATAACTATTATGATCGAGACAAATCAAATCTAACATATTTTTAGGTGTAGCTACATTACGAAATCCAAATTAACATCGGATTTTCAAATTTTACGAAATTCGAAAATTTCATCAGGAAGTTTTCTTATATGAAAATTTATTTTTTTTTGCATTAATATAAATCTATGGAATATCTTCTTGCGATAGGATTTTTGTTAACAATAAAATTATAGCAACCTAAATTTTAAAAAAGCCAAATTTTAAGATCATTTGCAAGGATGTAAGTTATCCTTTTTAAAACTAAAATCTGTGTAATTTATACTAAAAGTCCTTGGTAAGGAGACCGCAAAAGTATAACAAGTTTAATTTTTCGATGACACCGTTTACAGTTAGTTAAGAAAATATATAAAAAAAACCTGAGTTTTTTCGAAACTGCGAATATTTTATAAAGTACAATTTTTTATTTTAAATTTCGATTTCAGATCCGTAACCTTTATTAAAATAAAGATCAGATTTGGTAAATTTGTATATAAGCCATAAAAAAGCTAGATTTTTACTTACATCTTTTCAGAAGTTAAAAATTTTATATAAAATATTCATTTCTTTGTTAAATAAAAAAAAAAACGCGAACTACTTAAAAGTTAATTAATTTTTTCAAGTTTTGTTTTTGTATTCCTTTTTTGCACATCAATTAAAACTAAATTAAAAAATTTTGTTGAGGTATATGTATGTCAAACAAGGATTAAATTTAAATTCAACCCTACTTTTTGTATAAATTATTCTAGAGGCAAATTACTAATTAATAAAAGATAGCTTTTTCTGCTACCTCTAAATAGGTATAAAGGAATTGTGGAGACTGCGAATTCCAACTTTCATGTTTTTTGGACAACTCTAATGTGACAGTTATTCAAAATTTATCCAAATCAAAGTAAACCACTAAGCAGACCTCCCTTTCTTTTACATGTTATGAAGTTAGAGCTGGTTTAGCCAGACGTAGACGTAGCGCTCTGTGCTAATTTCACCATACACATTGTTCGGTTGTAGTAACCAAATTTTTCAGTTGTGACAACTGAATATCAGTAGAGAAAATAGTCATTTGATAATGGCAATAAAATTTCTGTTGCCTCAACAATAATTCAGTAGTCAAAACTGAAAAATTCTGTCAAGACCGAAGCATTAAATTGGCAATAAATTCGGTTGTAAGCACGAATTTGTTTTCTAGGTAAGTACGTTGAATCCAGTGTTGCTAGCTATTTTTCTAGCTTAGCCCTTTAAATAACGATATTTGGGTTTGAAAATTATGGTACCAAGCACGCCAAAAACGCGATTTTTCTAAATTTTTAGACATAATTTTTTGTTCCCCTAAGTAGCTTTGGGTTAAAAATTATCAGTATCGGCGCCGCGGTTCAAAATTTATGAGTTAAAATGTGACGACACTTCGAAATTTTCTATAAAAAATTTTACATTTTATTGCTTTATTAAATTGTTCTAAAATGTGTTAAAATTTGTACTGAAATGTAAAATTCTGTATGCAGCTTTTTAATAGTGCTGGTAAAAATATGAGTAGTGGGTATTCGATACTTAAAACTACTACTCGATATTTTCAGAGTTGCATTTTGGACGGAAAAAAGATATAAAATTGTGGCTCCGCTTTAATATTTATCACAAAAGTGCGACTCCGCTAAAATATTTATCACAAACGTACAACCAACCAAAATCAAAATATTTAGAAATATGTATATGTTAAAAATCTATGGAAAACACAATGCGTACCCAGCAAAATCTTTCATTACCAAATAAGTGGTTATATAATAGAAATTCATAGCTCCGCACAACTTATTTTTTGGCGTCTAAACTCATTATTTTTGTTTGGCGTGGTCGTTTTTATAAGTAGTCACGCTTACCCGCTCGCTTACGAAAAAATGAGAAATAAGTAGTTATGAGATTTTGAATAATAAGTGGTTACACACATGCTTACAAAAAGTTGAATTATAAGTGGTTATCCGATTGCTTACTTGATTCTTAAAAATAAGGAGTTAAGCAAATACTATTAGCTTAAGGAAATACATTCAGAAAAATTTAAGTTTTCTCTAGTGTGTAATTTTAGGACTCGTCCTAAAAATTTAAACATAAAACATATTTACATATAATAAATAAAAATGTATAAAATTTAACTGTGTAAAAAGTACTTATTTAAACTATTACGAGTAAGTCATTATTTTATATTTAGAAACTATGAATACAATAGGTCGTTATTAGGAAGTCATTATTTTATATTATAAAATAATGGAAAAGGTAATGATATATCATTTTTGGTAATGCAGATAGTAATGAGGTGTCATTACCAATATTTTGCTGGGTAGTTGGTAAAAAAGTTTAAAACTATGTTTATAAATTTAAATATTGAATCAACGTAAAAATTTTCAGAGAATTTTATTAAGAAATTTAAAACAATTTCAAATTTAAAAACCGTTAATAGCATCGAGAAGTATCGAATAGTATCGAGATTTGAAAAGTAACTGAATTTACCAGCACTACGTTTTAAGTCCTCACATTTTCAATCACAACTTTTGAACCGCTACACCGATATTGATAACTTTTAACACAAAGCTGGTTTGGAGAGTAATACCAAAGGCCATATAATTGAAAGACTTCGCAACTTTCTCAAACTCTGTTAGATCACTCTCTTCTTTTTTTGTATCGAAAATGTATGAATTACACATGTTTGCATACAACGGATTATTTTTAACAATTTGTTAAATACGTTTGGGATTTTAGCACATTTAATTCCCTTTAATGCAATAAATCTGTTGGCTGAATAGATAAATTTGTTACTTTAACAAAATTTATTCCTGTTTTTTGGTTTAAAATTAAATTTGTTCATTTTAAAACATTTTTTGTTAACTTTTAACAAATCCAAATTAAAGTAAAAAATTGGTGAAACTAGAGTTTTATTTGTAATTATACTGAGTCGTACAATTTGTTAAAATTTAGGGTCTTGGGACCCTCCCCGGGCCTAATCCATATCATCTAAGGGCATGTAAGGGAAATCCGCAGGAGGAAACAGTTTGTCCGTTTTGCTCTATCTCGATTAGTTTTCGAGATATGGGCCATTTTATGAAGTGGAAAATTTTGGTTGAAAATTTCCGAGGGTCCAAGACCCCACCATGGGTCAATTTTGGGTAGAGATAATATTTTCCCGAGGGTATTATGTTGTTAGGGGTAGTCGAAATTTTGCTCTATCTCTCTAAGTTTTCATGGGGGCAATTTTAAATAAATCGGGAGGGAAAGAAATATCGCCATCTTTAAAACTTCGGATACACTGGTGGCGCCATCTACCGGGTAGTAACAGAAACATGATCATATTATATTTGAACAATAAATTGTGTAAAATTCAACAAATGGGTTCTTAAAAATTAGTTATAAATAATTTTGATAATTAACACTCAAAATTAGTTTAAGTACTGAGGATTTTTAGTATTGTTTTAAATGAAGATAACTAAAATCTTTATTTAAATCAGTGTTTCAGCTAAACATTTTTTAAAAATTAAATAAATTTTTCTACTGACGTATTATTTTAAGTGTAGTTACTTTTGTTTTCTTTAATTTTTTCCTATTTTATCAAAAGAGACGGAAGTCTCAATTTAAATTTAAGCTCTATAGTTTACGTCTTATCATATTAATCATATTAACCATTGTTAACATAAAATTGTTTCCACCCAGTTCATAAATACAAATTTAGTGATTGACTTGTTAAGTTAAAATTTTGACAATAGTTTGAAAACCAAAGGGTGACAAACACATATTTTTTAAATCAAATTAGAATTATTATGATCGATTAGGTTTGAATCACATTGATATTTTATTTGATTTTGGTTTTTGCTTAAATATAATAAACAATTAACGTGTAGAAACGTGAACATATGTATATAATAATACTATCTCCTTTAATTTATAACAAGTTAATCTTGTTATTTAAACACGTTTTTATGTATCATAGTGTCGGGGAGGTGGTTTACCAACTACCCTCCCTTTACAATGGGTGCTGTTATACTTTGTGTCTAAATACTTTTAAATTCTTAAAATGTTCTATAAGTTTGTAGCATAGATGGGAAATAAAAGGTACATAAGTAAATCGGTGCATCTACTTATTTTTTTTTAAGTACCGTTACTTACATGTTCAAAATACAAGGAAACTACACAGTGGTGTAAAGCACAGATCTTTATTAAACCAAGAAGAGAATAAGTCTAGGAGATGCAATCTCTATCTGATCGCACATCAGAACGATATCGGACAAAACAAGTGCGTAACATGGCATGATGCCATGGCAGTGTTGCCAAGTCTTTTTTTACAAATCCCTCTAAGTTGTCCAAAAACCCCCTAAATTTGCTCTACCGCTAAAAACTTCCCCCTAAAACAAATTTTCCCAAAACTCAACAATTTTCTAAGTTTTTATTTCAAATTATTTTTAATAAATCCAAATAATTGATTTTTTTGTTCTTAAAATAAAAAACTTCGTTATATTTTAGCTGGTATTCTTTTCGTTCCTAGTCACAGTCTAAAAATTTTCAACTTCAAAAATAGGTATGTAGGGTAAAAAAATAAAAATTTATGTGAAAAACTATCAACAATTTGGCAAAACCAATCATCGAACTCTAAAATTTAATTGCTTTTTAGGTCAAAACTACCCCTAAAATGATTTTCTTACCCCCGTAAAATCCCCCTAAGCGGTTGAAAACCCCCTAAATGTAGGAGGAAAACCCCCAGCTTGGCAACACTATGCCATGGCGACACACACGAGAAGAAGGGAATTTTGGCAGAAATGCATATAAAGAGGCGAAAAAACCTCTAAATTATGAAAAAAAAAATATCTCAAATTAAAAAAGTGCAATATGAAATAGTGCTGGTAAATTCGCTTACTTTTCAATAATCGATACTACTCGATATTTTTGATTTGGATACTCGATACTACTCAATACTTTTAACGGTTTTTAAATTTGAAATTTTAAAAATTTTTTTTAGTAAAATTCCTTGAAAATGTTTACGTTAATTCAATATTTAAATTTATAAATATCCCTATAAACAATTTCACTGGAATTCAAGTTGAAATCAAGTTCAATTCAAGCCCTGTTTTCCAGTTTCAAGGCTTGAATACAACTTTTATTACATTTTATTTCAATAGCATACTCCAGCAAAAGGGAAACAAAAATTCAAGTTTCAAATATTTTTGTTAAATATTCAAATGCTAGAATTTGAAATCTACTTTACTTTAGATTTATGCCCACCTATGGTTTGTGGTTTATATGTATGATCATGCCAAAAGTATGTATGTTATCTGTTTGTTTGTGCTATAGTTTCTAAAAACTTTATCGGAGTCATTTATTTATAGCAAAAAAGAATATGGAGACAAAAAACCTGCTAACCTTTTGTTTTTCGCATAATACTACACTCTTTTTTTTAATCGTTTCCATTAATAAGAAATTTTTCATTTTAAATAATTTAAAGCGGAACTTAAAGGTATTTAATATGCATATGGCAACTGGACAAGGCAACCAATTTGAAAACTCCGGTTTCTAGAAATTAAATTTGTATAAAATTTTCTTATAAGTAGTCACATTTTGTAAGAAAAACGTTTCCAACGTTTGATAAAAGTGCCGGAATTCTAAAACTTAAATCTGAATCAGATCCTCCCAAGTACATATTAATCCCTGTTTTAAATGTGGTCATCATCTTAGCCTGAAATTTCTTAGCAATAAATTTTAGGCTAAGATGTATGTATAATTTGTATTTTGCATACTCTATTGCAAAATCTATACTATATAATCTATACGAACAAGAAAGGAATATAATTCAACCTAATAAAGGCTGAAATTTTAATAAGAATAAATTTTGAAGAGAGTTGTAAAAATTTTCAAACATTTTTGCTTACAACTAAACCAAAACAGTTAGTAATTTCTGTAAATAAAATCACAAAATATATGTGGCAAAAAAAAATAGTTATACTTTTTATGTGATTTAAATTAATATGACTTAAGACGGAATTTTAATTGTTACGTTTCCTTATTTTTAATGTTATTATTATTTTTTTATTTTTGAAAAATTTTAAAATTGCCCAGTTATTTATTTAAAATCCAGGTGAATTTTTTCCATTGTCCAGTTATTTGACTTTTGGTATCTGGCAACCCTAATTGTAACATATTCCTAACCTAGTGCATACAAATGCAATAACAATTGCAATAAAATTTAAAAACAACATAAAGCAGCAACAACTAAAACAATTTTGTTTATGCTTTTGTGTATAAAATTTTTTTCACATCTTATTGTATTTGTACTCGTAGACAGCAGCTAATCAGTAGGGCAAGGAATTTCATGCAAATGCATGTTTTTTCTCGATAGTCCAAAACTAATATTGGCTAAATATTTATCCGAATCATCAAATTTAGAACAAAATGGCATCGATTTGTAGTTGCATATTTTTACTTTAAATGAATATTTTGGGCCTTTCTAATGCATGTTTTGTGCTTTTTAATGCATATTTGTGCATATTTTTCATAAAAAAAAAATATATATAAAAAATTTATCTTCGAGTTCTGTGTCTGATTCCAAAATAACTACTTAAATATATTTTTAAATTTTAAAGTGCATTATTTTTGCAAAAATAATAGTTTTTAGTGCAAATTTCTTATATTCTTCTTTTTTAACCGCATATTTTAGGCGCATATTTTCTATCAGCCATCATTTGCTAATAAAAGAAAGAAACTAAAAAAAAAAATGCAATTTTGTTATTTTTTTTTAAGTTTAAAGCCTTTCCAACTTATATATATTTTTTTTCTAAAACTAATCCATTTTTACAACTTTGCCGATTTTGAGGAGCTAATTATCTAGTCCAAAATGAAATGAAATGTTGCACAATTTCTTCACAGTGTTATTTTCTTCGCATGGCTGCAATATTCGCAAAAAAGTTTTATTCGCTATACCCTAAACCAGTATTTTTCAGCAAACGTTTGAAAACATCTAGAGTTGATTTTTAGTAAGAAGAAGAAAACATTTTTATTGAAAAATATAACAGACACAAGAGAATCACCAGACTGCCGCAGTTTCGTCTCACCCACAGACTCGTCAATGGTTAGTTTATGTGTCAACTGATCAAAGTAATTTTTAATTGTTAATTTGTCTCTATATGAAAAACTTTTTGTGTATTGCCATGACCGGGGATTGAACCGGTAGCCCTCTGCACAGGCTATGACTCGTAGCATCACCTCTTAGCAAGTAACACCACGGTCGGCATAGCGCTGAGTGTGGCTAATTGAAGTTCTTTCAAACACAGCCTATACAATGTATGTTTTGTAATCTGAACCAGAACTAACTAATACTTGAACAATTTATTTTTCAATTAGAATGTTTCCTCTCTTAATCCTATTGTTTTTTCTCCTTTTTCACAAGTTATTATCACATTATGATGCGCTTTTTTCACATTCAATAGTTGGATACCGAGTGTTGATTGGAAAAGGTGTGTTGCTGCTGTGCAAATTTTTTTCAATTTTTATTATTTTTTAGTTAAGTGTTTGTAACCGTCGCATAGGACAATCATAATTAATATTAGAATTAATTACTAAAGAATTTTTTTCTAGAGTTGATTTTTAGGAAGAAGAAAACATTTTTATTGAAAAATTTAATTTAATTTAAATTTCTTACAAAAGCTCTGTTTCTTTACTTTTTGGGTAAAATGAGGGTTAACAAGAAATACTCTCACGAAATGACAAAAATGCACAAAAGTAAACGCACGCGAAAAACCATATTTGAAGCCCGAAAAACAAACGTCAATAGATTTGTGTATTATAGTTCGTTTTGGTGAGCGCTCTTTCTTGTTCTTGTTCAATTTGTTGTAAAAATCTAGATAGTTTTTCTATTTAAACCCCTTTTTAAATGAAAAATTTAATAAAAATTTCCTTTTTAGGCATTTCTATTTACAAAAAGGAATACATAGTTTATTTAATTTGGAAAAGATTTTAATATTAAACAAAAGCTTCGATTTATTTACATATTTATCTCTTTAACACATTTAAACAAGCGCCTTCAAAAATTGTCGGTAATTTTATGGAGTTGTAAAATCACCGATAGGCTTTTCCAACTATTATACAAATTTTTGTAAATGATAAACATATTTTCTGAATGAATGAAAAGAGCGATTGAACTAAAAGAGCTATTAGTTGTGAAATAGGTCTTTGGTTCAAATTAGTGAATAGTTCAATTGAACTAGTTGAACCCAACTGATGATATAACAGCTGATAAAAACAATTTACCCAAATTTACACGAAAAAAAAGTCTGGGCTTTTTCGTGCAAGAAGAACAAGAATATTACTCTCTCATGACAGCTCTCATTTACCCAATTGTGTAGTTAGAAAACGGTTTTTGGTAAAATTGGGATCCGGCGGGATTCCAATGTTGAGTACCCGAACACAGCTAAAATGTGCATTTTTTTGTAAATATATTTGTTTTTAAATTTGTTTAGTGTATGTTACTAATGTTAAACTTTTTTTATTCTTTTTGAAACGAACTTGAATTTGTAAATTTAGGTCAGCTTAAGTGGACCATACTTAAGTATTGTATTACTCTTCATTTGGTTTTATTTATTTATATTCATACTAAGTGTATCTCAGCTAAGGAAAATGAAAGTGTTTTGTGTTTCTGTAAAGTTGTCTGTTTTTAAGTGTAAATTAACACTTAAGCCAAATCACTTTCATTATCATTATAATCATTATCATTTGTAACATTGACTCCAGCATGTCTCGTTTGATATATGTATATATTTATATATATGAGGCTTCCCATACCAAATGCCCCACAAAAGTATGTCGGATCAGTGTCAAAAACGGGAAAACCGGTTTTTATTTTCAAAAACTCTAACGGCTTCGATTATTTTGTATTTTCGAACAGGCCAGGCCAAAAGGTTAACTGGTGCTTTTTTTTCCAAGATATCTAAATCATGCCTTCTTTATACTTCTGCCTTGTTAATTTTTCCACCCATATATTAAGGATCAGATCCATTCCCGGAATTTGGTCCGCTTCCCGGAGTGTGAACCAATTCGTGCTATGGTGTAGCATATCACTTGGCCGGGCTTGGTCAACTATATATTTTTTTACACTTTTATTAAAAATGGGTAACACGACACTTTATAGTATTAGATAAAAAATGGCTTTTAAACCTGAAAAAAATAATTATCTCCTTTTTGAATCGGCGGCACAATTTATACTTTTAAAATGCAATTAACTACACAGAATGACAAAATCTTAACTTTTAAAAATTAATAGAGCTCTGATCATTAATTCTATATATTTCGGACATACTGATTACTAGGGCAAGGAATTTCATGCACTTAAAAATGGAAAATATGCACCAAAAATATGCGGCTAAAAAAGAAAAATATGCATTAAAAATATAAGAAATATGCACTTAAAAATATTATTTTTACTAAAATAATGCACTTTAAAACTTAAAAATATATTTAAGTTAGTTATTTTGCACACAGACCTCGAAGATTTTTAAGAATGATTATTTTGATTGAATCAAAATATGAAAACCTATCAATTTTTGATATTTTTTTACAAAAGAAAAAATGCTCCTAAAATTGAAAATATGCACAAATATGCACTAAAAAGCACAAAATATGCATTAAAAAGGCACCAAATATGCACTTAAAGTCAAAATATGCAAAAATATGCAACTACAAATCGATGGCATTTTGTTCTAAATTTGATGATTTGGATAAATATTTAGTCCATATTAGTTTTTGACTATCGAGAAATTCCTTGCCCTACTGATTACAATGGCGTACTTTATTTTTCGATCTAATGTACAGATTCTCCGCGAAATGTTTTTTAAATTTATGTCTTGAAAAAATCTATCCAAATAAAATATAAAAAAATTAAATTAATTTTTTTTTCTATACCCAGTGTAGAAAATCATTTCCAGATATGTGGTTATGTAACTACCCTACGGGGAAAGGGACCAGTCCCAGATGACACGCAGGATAGGTCCCAAGGGGGCGGAGACCGGTCTTTGATCGGTCTTTTTGTTTGAAAGAGACATATCACTTTAACATGGCGTTGTCATTGGAAATGACCAATTGCCACAGTTTAGACACCTTGTGACAGTAAGGGTGGTGTGTCTAAAAATAGCTTTTCAAATAAACTAATAAAAAATTAAGAATTAAAAATAATCTAGTAAAGTGTTGTTTTTTTAAACGCGTCGTATAGACCAAATACAATTAACATTGTCATTAATATGTATTTTTATTAACTCTAATTTAGTAGGTTTGAGGTTAAGAAGAAGAATAAACCTTCCTCAAAAGTTATAAACACATAAAATTTGCAAATCAGACTAGATCTAGTTTCTGCCTTTTATAATAATCTACTTGGCGTCGAAGTAGGGCTCGATAACACGACCCCCTGCTTGTAAGGCAAAAGCTGGCTGATGGTAAAGTTATATATTTTTCGTTTCTGTTCAAATAAAAAAGAAAAAACAAACACTACAAGCAAATAAAAAAAAATGGAAAAGAAAAAAATAGAAAAGGAAACAACACTAACACACACACAAATATAGTGGAAGTGCCTTCAGTATGCCCCCTATTGACCGGTCATGGGATAGGTCCTTTAATGGCAGTTGACTCGTTTTTTGCGTTGGCCATAATTAAATTAAAAAATCAATTAAAAATTAGAAAATTACCTCAAAAACTCTGATAATATAAATAAAAATTAAAAAAATTGCCCTTAAGTTAAAAAGTAAATTAAATGAAATATCAATTGTTAAAACTAAAACAGCTTTAACATTAAACGAGTAAAAAGGTTAAAGTCGGGCATGCCGACTATACAATACCCTACACCAGTCTGGGTAAAAGCCAACTAATGTTTGGATCCGAAATTCGAATGGATTAAAATAGGGCTTGCGTCAAAATTTTCTATAATGTGAGTCAGCGCACCAAATTTCATTAAAATATCTTAATATTTGCGATCTGCAGTTTGTAACCAAGCCAATTTTGGGGGGACCCTTATATGGGCACTAGGTCTAAACATGGACCGATGTTCACCAAAATCAATAGGCTTCGTCCTTGGGCCAAAATAGGTCTGTGTACCAAATTTCATCAAAATATCTTAATATTTGCGACCTGCAGCGTATAAACAATATAATTTTGGGGGGACCCTTATATGGGCACTAGGTCTAAACATGGACCGATTTTAACCAAAATCAATAGGCGTCGTCCTTGGGCCGACATAAGTCGGTGTACCAAGTTTCATCAAAATATCTCAATATTTGCGACCTGTAGAGTGCGCACAAAAATGCATGGACAGACAGACAGACGGATGGACAGACGGACATCGTTAAATCGAAATAAAAAAAATTTTGAGCCGATCGGTATACTATAAGGTGGGTCTAGGACCAATATTTTTTGGTGTTACAAACATCAGCACAAACTTATAATACCCTGACCACATAGTGGTGTAGGGTATAAAAACGTTGAAAATACAAAGCTTAAAATTTTTTAGCAAAAAATTATAAAAATTTAAAATAAGAGGTAAAATAAGCAAATCGTAAAAAATGAAGTTCAAAATAAATAAAAGAATAAAATAAATAAAAAAATATTTTAAAAAATATGCTGCGAATTTTATTTTTTATTTCGGTATCAGTCAAGTTTCTTAAAAGCAATAGTGAAAGTAACGAATCAGAAAATACTTAGAAAATTAATTCATTCTCTTTGGTTCATATTTGTACTAATTTAGTAATACGCCTTCGGTTGACCGGTCACGGGATAGGTCCTTGGAGGGCAATTGACTCCTCATTCCCCGTAGGGTACAATACTTGGTAATGGTAACTAGTTAGATTTGTTATTACATTTCTTATTACCTTTATATGGCGATGTCGCGAAAAATAATGAGTTATGGTTACACACCAGCACACGAAAAATCAAAAAATATATCGTTACCTATGTGCTTACCAGTACTGACAAAAATAATGAGTCTAAAAATAGATTTAAAAAAAAATAAATTATATAAAAAAAAATATTTTTTATTGTATTTCTTTTATAAATAAAATTTGCTGGTGCTGGAATCGAACCTGGGTCTACAAATTGCCAGTCAATAGCTCTACTATCTGAGCTATATCGATATGTAATATTTAATAGATAAAAACATAATTGACCTACTCCACACAAGTAAGCTTACTCGCCAACATACAAAAAATCAAAAAATATGTGGTTACATATATCCTTACCAGTGTTTAAAAAATATTGAGTCTAAAAATAGAATTAAAAAAATTTTTAAAAAAATCTAGAACATTATTTTCTATTTGAAATAATGATAAAAATAAGTCATTATCAGTAACTCATTATTATTATAAAAATAAGTCATTATCAGTAACTCATTATTATATGTTTTAAAATAATGCAGAAGGTAAGTGGGTCATTACTGGTAGTCCAAAAAATAATGATATGTCATTACCGTTTCTACACTGGGTTTCTTAGGCCAGAATGAAATCTGGATTTGTACAAGACTATAGCAAATTATTAATCACAATTTTTTAAAAAATTTTGAGATTTTAGCACATTTACTTTAATAAAAAATTTATATTTTTTAAACATTTTTGTAATTTTCTACCAATTTCGATTAATCGATTAATCGTATGAAATTATTCGAATTATTCGTTATTCGAAATTTGGACATTTTAAATTATTCGAACAATTTTTGGGAAAAATTGTTCGATTAATCGAATAACGATTAATCGATTGAATACCCTAGTACCTACTCTGTAGTGTACAAGGGTAGTGAAAGAGTTAATAAATTGAACACAAATTATTATTTTTGATTTATTTTAGAAACCACTATTTTATGTTGAATAAATGTCATTTAAAATAAAACTGAAATAGTACTTAAACAACTAACAAATTTTGACTGCAAAAGTTTTATGATTGTAGCCAGTATCATTTCTCTTATTTTTTATATACAGCATTTTCTGATAAATTTTATAAACTATTCGGCAAATATTAAAGCGGTAAAATCGAATATCGAATACCGAATATTTGGTATGCGATAAAGTGCCGAAATTCGTGATATTTTTCGTAATAATATTCAGTAAATCATTTCACTCACTGTCTGAAGGTGTAACTAACGTCTATTCTAGGAATTTGTTACAGTTATAAATTGAAACTTCTCTATATTATTTAATATTCTTATTATGTCATTTATAAATTTTAAAACTGATGATGGTGTACCCGTCGTTATTCAAAATACCCTCTTTATGCATGCAACACCACAGTTTAGTTGACCATCATATATCATGCAAGTGCATTTTATGTGATCAATATTCATTCATTCATTTAACCATGCCATGCATTCGATCGATCATTCATGTCTGTCTACACATGTTTTAGTTAATGCTACTGTTAAATTTTTATTCACCTTCGTATCCATGATTTGTAGTTTGGTTTTTAAAGGCCTATGGCGGGAATGATTGACATTCGATCACGTTTAATTCCTTCTCAATACGTTTAGTTGTTCGTTCAATGGCAAGACAAACAACAAATTTATAAATCTTAATTTTTGTTAAGCTTTTAAATTCACAGGATATCGCTAATGACTTTAGCCTTTCTTAGCCAAGGTGCTCTATAACTTGGTTAAAATACTTATTTAGTTCTTTAACACTTGTTTGCACTTTGTTGTAATATAATTTCATTTAAATTTTGCAATTATTTTTTATTAATATATTTTTAATTCATTTTGTGTTCTTTTTGAAACTTTTAAGTTTTTTTTTTATATTTTTATTTCTTTTACTTTTTTCTTTTATTGTAACTAACAATTTAAAACGTTTACACAGTTAGAGTTAGTGTATGATTGAGCCGCTATACGGGAGTAGCAAACCTTTTATACCTTCTTTTCTTCTACCGTTTGAATTGAATCAGTAATAGCAGTAACAACAACAACAACATACCCAGCATAAACAGCAACTGAAACCGAAATTGATATTGAAATTCGCGATTGTTGTATGTTGGTTGCAGCAGCAGCAGCAGCAATCGCATTGTGGTGCCTAAGCCAGCTTATTGCCTGGCTAAATGGCTGTTAAAGTTAATCTAACGTTTTTTTTATTTTGCTTTAGAGCTGTTAGCTTTTGTTGTTATTATTGCTATTGTTGCTGTTGACGACGTTATTCTTTACAAGAAATCAACTAATCTGTTGTTATCGTATTCATATTGTATCATTAATGCATTAGTTGCATTTTTGGTAATGCCAGATATATTAAACTTTTATCTCCATTTTAAAAATTCAAATCCCCCTAAATTTTCACAAATTATTACAAGAGATACATATAAAATTCACTAGGCAAGGAGTTTTTGCTTGTGTGCCAACATCCTAACATATATTTTGCGTGCCACTTGTTATATAGATTTAAGTAAAAAGGATATAAAAATTTGGTGTAAAGTTGCGTTTACACTTGCATCGAAATCTCGAGATTTCGCTATTCACCAAATAAATAAAATAAAAGTTAACTTAACCCTTTGGCGAGTGGCGTACATTATAATGTACGTCGATTTCATCAACTCGTCACTGATTTGAATTTTAACCAACACGCTACTCATTTACAGTTATCGGTTCGTTAATTTGTTCAAAACAGAATGAGATCAGTAGACTGAGTTTTATCTTGTGATCATCAACACTGCTGAGAATGTGTTAAAAGTTAAAAAAAGGCTAAACTTAAATCTCAAAAATTGTGTGATAAATAAAATTCAAAAACTCTAAAAATTTTATGCAGAGTTTAGTAGTAGAAAAAATATAAAATTAAAAAAAAAAAAAAAATTTAATCCGCTCGGGAAGTAATAAAAAATATTTCTTGGGCATAGATGTACATTTCCACGAAGTTTGGTAGGAAAATTCCCAGCCATTAAAATTCCCGCGTCATAGGGTTAAATATAACTAAAATTCTGTAAATTTAACAGTTTTATAATTGCTAGTATTTAGCAATAAATTCTGCTAATTTCAGCAGTTTTTTCTGCAACATCATTTTTAACTAATTTTTAGTTGCTTTTTCAGATATTTTTACAGATTTATTTCAATCTTAATTTAAATTCCCATTTCGGGGACAAATAAAAATGTCTGGTAACATTTTAAATATTAATAATATCGGAGCTACGCACACTTCTCTTGATCTTGGTGTTAATTTGGATTGAGAGTATGTTTTTTAAACATTTCTCTTTTGTATAAATAAATACTATTATTTTGCTGGTGAGTTTCTCGGTCTATGTCTTATACTATGCGCTTTAACTCCCAAGTAATTTGTAAATTTGCATCCATTTGGGTTTTTTACATTTGTTGGTTGCCTCCAGCTTAACTGTTTGTTGATCTGCTGTTAACTTGATTTTATATAAGTGTGTTTTTTTTCATTTTTATGCAGCCATAAATTTTGATGAATTTGTCTATTGGTCTCTGGGTCAGCTGCAGTTAAATTAATGGTTATTGTTATTATTATCCATTGTTTAATGTTTTGCCATAACGATAAAATAGATTCTAAAATTTAACATTCGTTTTTCTATTCCTTGGTTTGTAAAAGTTTTACTAATTCTTGTACCTACATTCCATTAATGTTGTTTGTTACACATATTACAGTTTGAATTACTGCTCATTTACATAGGTGTGGGTAGGAATTTTACATGAATTTACAAGTATTTTTAATAATTTTTTTATTGTATGTTTATTTAAAAATTAATTGTTACCCGGTGTCTTCAAATGAAAGAAAATATATGATATGAAATGTCAAAACCAAGGTTGGTTACCGTTATCGTTATAATACCGTTATCGCTAAAATACCGTTTCAAATTGAATACCGTTACCGTTACCAATACCTCTAAAAATTTTTTCAAATACCGTTATCGATACCGTTATTTTTAATGGTAGATACCGGTATTTTACCGGTATTTATTAATTAATATAAAAATGCAAGTTTTTTGACTTTTTGTAATAATTTTCAGTTTTTTTTTCTACAAAAAAATTTGTCGATAATAATTTTAGTTATTAAAACTACCAGCATTGAATTTAAAGCTTATACCCAGCAAAACATGTATCAGTTCCAGAACTAGTTCTACAACTAGTTCTTCAGAGCCAGTACTAGTTCTGCTTTGGCACTGTTACCCATGATTTTTATTTGAAAATGTCACCCTAAGAACTAGTTCTAGGGAATGGTTTCAGGAACAGGTACTAGTTCTACGGAACGCTTCTAGAACTTATTTCTGTATCCGTGATTTTTATACGGAATTGTCGCGTTCAGAATTAGTTCCAATAAGCCATCATGGAGCATTAATTCCTTTGGTAGAGCGGTTTTAAAACTAATATTCTTAGTCATACTGAAACAGTTTCAAGAACCATTAGATTTGCAAAATAAATTTTAAACAAAAAAAAACGAATTTTTCAAACAATTTTTTAATAAATTTTTTATACAGATTCGTATAGGTACATTTATACTCTTCCACTTTTTTTATATTCTGGTTGTTCTATTAGCATTAATCCACGCAGTTTACCGCGGGAACCAAATTTTACCACAAAGCGTTTCCACTGTCGCATTGTGAAAACACAAATTCCTTTAACGGTTAATTTCATGCAAAGTTCTTCGGTTGTTTCCATTTTGATAGGAAACATTTTCAGAGTATTTTTTGTTAATTTAAGAAAGAAAAATAATTTAAAATATTCTAAGTTTTTCAAATAGCTCTACGGAGCTGTTTTGGAACTAGTATCAGATCCTGGGAACCGATGTAGAAGTAATGTAGAACTAGTTCTAAATAACTAGTTCCCAAAACATTCCAAGGATATAGTTAAAATGGTAATAATAGCTCCTTTGCATGGGTTCTGGAACTAGTTGCACCGTCACTAGTTCCAAAGATGTTATTGGAGAATATGTAGTTACTCCCTGAGAAGTAGTTCTAGAACTAGTAATTTTAGAACGGGTTCCAAAAATTTATAATATGTATATATGTTAAGTTTTTACTTGTTTTTATATGTTTTTAACATAATTTATAATACCGGTACGTACCGGTATTGGTACGGTAACGGTATACCGTTACCGAAACATTATTAAATACCGCTACCTTTACCGTTACCGAAACAAATGAAATTAAATACCGTTACCGTTACCCTTACCGTTATTCGTTTCGGTAACCAACCTTGGTCAAAACCATTGCAGAGAAACGTCAAAATGATATCAATTGCAAAGTGGTGGAGAACACTTGACCATTTCATGGCTAAGAAATATCATAGCTTTTTCTTCGCAAAACACAAAATTTTATCAAAAATTAATTTTTATCTCCAAATAATTAATAATTAAACCCATTCCCATTCCTTTTTACCAAATTTTCTGTTATTTTTTTATTACAAAATTAAAATGAAAACGAAAAGTGACATTTGATGGCAGGCATCATTGCAATAGTCGCTTGCATGTCAGCGATAGTAAAGGGCGGATTATGGGACCGTAAACGTAAATGTGATGTAACTGTACCGTGTCGTAGCTAAAAAGTACACTTATAGATTACCGTAAACGACATTACTATTTAGCATCTATTTCATGTGGTTTTATATTTTATTCTAAATTTTTCCATTTATTTGTTAATTCTTATTCCTTATTTGTTGTTTGAATCAATTTTCTTTATTCATTTCATATTTTTTCCGACTAAAATCACTCAGCTGTTTCGATGCCGGATAGAAAATTCTGATTTCAACAGAATGATCCGGCAAGTACGTTTACATTTACGTGTTAGTAACCATTCGTATACATTTCTTCTTGTGGTTTCGAAACAGCTAATTCGTTACAGATACGTTTACGGTTGGGTAACTCAGCCTTAAGATATTGCAATTAAATTGGACTTGAGTGTCTGCACTTGGGATGAAATCATTTTGACAATTGCTTACTATCATTTTATTGCATGTCAGGACACTAGGATATGATGCATTCACACAATTTATACATACAGTGGTAGAAAATATAATAGAAACGATTCAAGGGTTTTCTAATTTTATTCTCGTTGTCTTTATTTTTAAAGATCAAAATAGTGGCTAAATTTGTTTTTTTTATTTTGTCACTTGTTTTAAGTGGGCGTGGCTTTTAACGAAAAATTAGCGATATCGATCTTTTATCAAATTATATTGTAAAATTCAGAGAGTACTGATCAAAGGTTTAAAAGGCTTAATTCTTTCATTCACTTTTTAAAAATTAATGAAATTTGGGTTAAATATAGGGATATATCACTACTTCTTTGTAGGCTTTAAAATATTTTTATTAGACATTAAGTACTTTATTCTCATAGTATTAATAGTACATGTAATATCCTTATATTGGCCATTTAGGCTACTTATATTACAAATGAATAAATAAATGAAATGAAATTAAAATAATGAATTACTGATATTGAGTTATATTGTTCTTATTTGTAATGAGTTTAAAGTCATGTAATCAATGAATTACGACCTAATGCGTACAACTTATTTCACTTCCTACAAGTATGCTCTCATTTTAGCCGCTATTGCTAATTAGTGAATTTATTACATTACATATTACAAGTTGTAGAGCAATTTTATAATATTTTAAATTCAATCCGAAGCTCTTTATTTTATAATTTATTTCTCTATTCTTTTCAACTTCAAAATATAACAAACAAAACAAATACATAAAAACATAAAATTGGGGCAAGTATTTTAGGAACAAGTTCCTACATCTACTCCCCCATCATCTAAACAAATATGGTTAGACGCTAAATTATATAAACTAAATGTAACTTTCTTTCTTGAGCACGTTCTTAAATTAGAATGTTCATTATTCTTTTCCTCAAAATCAACAAAAGCAGGTTTTAAATGATCGATGGCGACAGAAATAATTGATTCACCTTTCTGAATTTTAAAACATTTGTCATTTCTCTCTAAAACTCTATATGGTCCTTCAAACGGATGACGCAATCCAATTTTCTGGTTGACCTTGAGAAACACATATTCACAGCTCATTAACTTAGGAGGGATGTAACTTCGATTATTACCATGATGAGAAATAAAATTACGAGTTTGTAAAAAATGCTCTCTTAATTTTTGAAGAATAAAATTAGTATCAATACTCTCGGAATTCTCAGAAGGAACAACTAATTCACCATCATCTAAGAGTCTGTCCATAAACCATTTCTCCTGGCAGGATCGCCAATTTATGTAGAGCAATTTTATAATATTTTAAATTCAATCCGAAGCTCTTTATTTTATAATTTATTTCTCTATTCTTTTCAACTTCAAAATATAACAAACAAATACATAAAAACATAAAATTGGAGCAAGTATTTTAGGAACAAGTTCCTACACAAGTAATAACACATTTCAGTACTTTCTTCGTAATGACTTATTTGAGTCCATACCGGTAAGATTTTGGAAATCATTTACCTCCAATGACACCCCGATGTTAAAATAATGTGTTATGTGACCAAAGTGTAAGTACTCAAAATTTTTGGTTTCTTTTCAATTTCCCTTTATCTGTTAATAGAAGGTTTTGCTGGGATCTTTGCGAAACAATAAATTTCAAGGTTGGTTATCGAAACGAATAACGGTATTTAAGATTGTTTCGGTAACGGTATACCGTTATCGAAACAGCAATACCGGTACGTACCGGTATAATAAATTACGTTAAAAACAAATATGTATGTATATGTCAAGCCGATTTTTAAATTTTAGTGTTAAAAACACTGATTATAATCTATAAATTCGATGTTGGTAGTTTTAATAAGTAAAATTATTATCCATAAATTTTTTTGGAAAAAAAATTCAAGATTATAAAAATAAAAAAGTTAAAAATTGTAATTTTTATACAAATTAATATATACCGGTAAAATACCGCTAACTACCCATAAAAATAACGGTATCGATAACGATAACGGTATTTGGAATTTTTTTTCAAGGTATTGGTAACGGTAATGGTATTCAATTTGAAACGGTATTTTAGCGATAACGGTATTATAACGATAACGGTAACCAACCTTGATAAATTTGCAACAAAAAAAAAAATGGCATCGATTGACTAATCTTTTTGCATATCTTTTAGTGTATTCAATCATTTAAGCGCTTTTCGATTAATCGGACAATTTTACTCAAATAATTTAAAATGTCGAAATTGGTCAAAAATAATGATAGTAGAATTTGTTTTATGTTTTTTTTCGGAAAGTGTAAACAAAATACTACACTAAGGCTTAAGGTATTTTATCATATTTATTTAAGGTAATAAAGCTTGTTAGGTAAGCACTCTGCATTCATAATATCCTTTTACTAACGATATTTCGGAAGCCATAAGATGCGACTTTATAAATGACGTTTAAAGAGACAAATAAATTTATTTTTGATCTTCAAATAAGTACATTAGACCGACTCACGAGTTTGTTAACTTTAAGTTAACTTTTAGTTAATTGAAAATGACAAATGTACTATAAAATCTGCAGAGAATTTTGTTAAATATTAGTAGACTAAAAATAGCAAAAATGAACTGTTATATCTACCAACTTTTTGTTATTTTTAAGCTAAATTTAATTGAAAGCAAATATCAGTCTATCCTACAGATATATTGGCTGAAAAAATTGTAAACTGCTGTTTTCAAAAGGCTCGATTTTTATTTGCGTTAACCCTCTAACCGGCCTAAGCTTTTTTGCAATGAAATTTATACCATGTGTTCCTCACAAAAAATAAACAATAAGTTCTTCTACAAAATTTTTTTTCGTTGCCTACTTTAGGCGATATGGGCCAAAATAGTTTAAGGTGAATCTCAAAAACTAGCGCATAAAATTTACTAGGTTTAGGCACAAATTATTTCTCTTACCAATATGTAATTGCAATAAAAAAATTACATTTTTTGTGCTTTTACTTAAGAGGTTGTAGCGAATTTCGTTTTTCGAAAAATGCGAAATTGAGCGAAAACGCACCAAAACTTCAATATATATTATTCAAACTTATAAGCTTTGTTACCTATACCAAATATATTCTTTTTACCAAATTTGAGAAAAATCCGTCCATTCGTTTTGAAGTTAAGGCGATGCCCTTTAAAGGTATCCTTATGGAATCCTGTGCGTCCTTGGACCAAAGTAAGGAACATTTTGAATAGATTAAGCTCCAATCTTACTTCATGGTCACTATCAATTGTTTTAGTCAATTAAAATATGTTTTTAAGATTTTTGAAACTTTTGGTTGTTTTAAAATATTTAATTTTTGAAATTTTACGAAATTCTATCTTTGACACTTTCTCGCTTCTAAACCGTGTATTGTATACAATAAAATTCTTCACAAAAAATTTTATAAATTTTGTTTTCTGTTGAAAAAGCATAATTTCTTATTATAAAATACCCCTTTGGCGCTTTTCTGGTCAATTTAATATACCCCGCCTGGAGGCGGGCTTGCCGGTTAGAGGGTTAAAAAAGAAAATGGAAAAAAAACTTCAAAAATTTAAAAAAAAATTTTTGGGAAATTTTTGAAATTTTTTGAAAATTTAAAATTTTTTCTTTGAGACTTTATTTTTGTAGCAAAAATAATCTGTTAATTTTAGCAGTTTTTTCTGCAACATGATTTTTAACTAATTTTTAGTAGTTTTAGCTAAATTTTTTACAGACTTCTGTTAGATATAGTTTCGATATCGTGACGATATCGTTTGGTTTATTGGGAAGATTTAAAATATTTAATTTAATAAAAATATTTTAACTAAATTTCTTATCACTAAAACATTTATTTTTCAAACAAAAAGTGAAAGAAATATGTATAAAACACTGATGCCATTAAATAAAACAATGAAAATGAAAAAGGTTTCCCTCTAATAATAGCATGGAGAGAACTTTCAATCTCTAACAAAATCGTGCTAAACGTTTGCAACATGCTTATTAACTTGGTCTTAATAAAACAACTATTCCTTTAAGATCAAGTAAAATGAAAAGGGAAAATATATGTTGATAAAAATCACCTAGTCATCGAAAAACACACTCAAAACAAAATAATAACAATAACAAAAATTTAACCTAAATAACGACAGAAGAAACAAAAAATTATAGAAATAAAGATTGTAATTGCGTTCATTGCAATTATTTACTAAACAATGCTTCAATGCATTTACCTTTTTTTTCATATTTTCAATTCAACCCAACTTAAAAAAAAAGAAAAGCGGAAACTGACAACTAACAGACTAACTGACGACGACAAGGGGACCGAAGGACGGCCGGACGGAGGGGCGCACGAACGAACAAACGAACGAAGTAACAATCATACCAAAGTGTTTAAAAGTAAACAAATCATTGATGGCATAAATACCATGGCATATAACAACAACTATACGAGTACATACTTGAGATCTTAATAAAATGATTTTTAAGATGTAATAAAGTAACCACAGCATTTGTTATGGCCCCCACTATACTAGCACTACCACTACTACTAACCACTTTGATTGTAAGTTAGAAAAGCAGTATGTACTTTGCAGTAATGTTGTATTAACATACTCTCGAAATAGTTTATTATTTATACCCACGCATTGCAGTTGTTAAGCAGCCAGCCAGGCCAGCAAAAGCCCTCAGAAATTTAAAACAAACATTTGAAAATTGCCCACAAACATGAAGTTTTGAATGACTTGACTGACTGACATGGAAGATAAACTTACTTTGGCTGTTTGTATTTTGTTGCATGTCACTTTTTTTTCTTACTTGATTTAATAAATTTTTATTTAAAATAAAAGATATTATTGTATGTTGGAATTAGGTCATTTAGCAGCCAAAATCATGTTCATAAAAGAATATTTAACCACAACTGAGACAAAAAGCCCACAAATCAATGGTTAAAAACCAAAACAACCTTTGGGCGATAAATACTTTCGATTTAAAACGGCATAAATTGTGAAAAATGTAAAAATCATTGGCTTACACTTAGAAAACAGATTCGGGTGTACAACCTAATCTGTTGTCAATCCAATCCATTGTCGGTTGTAGCAACTGAATTTTCCAATTGTGGCTACGAAGTATTTATTGGGGCAACCGAAGTTATTTTACCAAAGTAAATTTTGTGTTGTCCCAACTGATTTTCTGCTGCCACCATTGAAAATTTCGATTACCAGAAACGAACCATTCGATGGACAACAAATTCGGCTATCAGCACGAATCATTTTTTTTAAAAACTACCCAGGTAGAAAAATACAAACGGCACAATGTCGGCCCGGTATCGGAGACAGTAGTACATGTACTGGCAAATCGTCGGATTTTTAACTTTCACTGCACTGGCATGTTGTCGAAATGATAACACCAATAAACGCTTGGCCGTAGTTATTTCCCAATGTTGGCGCAGGCTTGGGATTTTATTTTTTTGGTATTATCCCAGTACATTTAATAACAAATTTAGTAGTTTGCTAGAACTTTACTGTCCTCTTAGTGTACATCACAAATTTTTAATGTATTCTTTCGAAACTTCACAAGAAAAGAATGGTGATGTCTCTCTTACATAAATTATTGCGTAATAGATGTAAAAATACGTAAAATTTATAAAATTGTTAATTTTAATAGATTAAAAAAAAGCTCGTTAATTTTCAGAAAACAGTACTGGCAAAGCACGTTTTGAGTAGTACCGGCATTTCGTAAAAAACAGTGCTCTTCCAGTACAACTTTTGTTGTAACGTCGGTAATTTCTACCTGGGTAGTTTCAAGTACTAAATTGATATTAATTATTAGTTTAATTGATTTTACACCTATAACGCAGATGTTATTATTAATTACTAAAAACTATTTACGATTAATTGAAACATTAAAAAATTCAAATATTTGACCCAATTTTATTTTAAACAAATCTTTAATTAGATATTTTAGGTTAATCATTTTTTTTGTGTGCATAAAAAAACATTTCTTTAAGATTTATTTATCGCTGCATTTTTATTACGCATGGGGTCTGATTTTTTTTTTTTTTTGTAAACCACCGTAAGTTATTTTTCACGTGTAAAAATTTCACTCGAACTTAAAAGGCCCCAAAAGTTAATTTAAATTTTAAAATTAAAAAATTTTTTAATTTTATTAAAAGAACACAATCACAATGAATACAAAATATCACATTTTTAAAACAAAGTCCACACAATTTTCACATGAAACTTCCCTATGAGGATCGCAAAACAATCTGAGAGAGAACAGACGCAAATAAACATGTCACAGAATCAACGCAAAAGAACCTACCACAAAATTGACGAAAAATAAGTTCTGATAGACTTATCTTAAACAACCGGTTTTTGAAAAAGTTTTTAAATTACAACGAGTTATTAATTATTATCATGATTTTCTCTTTTACATCAAAATTAGGATTAAAACGATTGGAATGAAATAAAAAATGCTTTAATATTAACATTAATCAGAAAGTAAGGAACAAAATTTTAAATTTCTGATATAATGACAATTTTTTCGGATTTTGATTTTAATCAGATATTTATACCCTACACCACTATGTGGTCAGGGTATTATAAGTTTGTGCTGATGTTTGTAACACCAAAAAATATTGGTCATAGACCCACCTTATAGTATACCGATCGGCTCAGAATTTTTTTTTATTGCGATTTAACGATGTCCGTCTGTCTGTCCGTCCGTCCGTCCGTCCGTCTGTCTGTCTGTCCATGCATTCTTGTGCGCACTCTACAGGTCGCAAATACATATTAAGATATATTGATGAAATTTGGTACACCGACTTATGTCGGCCTAAGGACGATGCCTATTGATTTTGGTTAAAATCGGTCAGCAAATATTTTTGTCGACTTTAGCAGGGCAAATAATCATTTGTATTTAGAATTAAGAGGCTTTTTGCTGTTTTTATGTTTTTTTAGCCAACATATTCTGCTGATATCTGCAGTGTTTTATGCAAAGCCCTTTGTAACTAATTTTCAATAGCCTTTTCTAGTACTAGTACGGGTTTATTTCTATGAGTGTAAGTACAATATAAACTTGTGTACTTTGAAGGAAACTTGAAACTAAACAATTAAAAAACTTCTCTTTTAGTTTAATCCTATTAAATAAATAGTGATAGTTGACGCTTTCACAAAAAAAATTATAAAACTTTGCTATTTATTTTATAGTAAAAACTTTTATTATGAATATAAAGACAACGAAGAGTATCAAGAAATAATAAAATCAGAATGAATCAATCAAAAAAGTATATAAATCTATGCACAACCATCAAATACTATATGAAAAGAAGTACGTACTTCAATTTTATGGGCTATAGAATTTTGTGAATGAAGTCAGCAACAATCGAATATAATTTGACTTTGTTTAAAAAAATTTAAAAATGGAAAACAAACTAAATATTCAAACTAAATATTAGACAGTTATTATAGTGTACTTAACAATAGACGATTTTTTCTAAATAACCTACAAAAGCGGTGCAAATTCTGGCAAAATAAATTTATATGTTGGTAATACAAATCGTCGACGTGCCTGTGTATTTTTGAGATGTCAGGCATCGGCTTGGGGCGCAATGGAAAAATATCAGAAAAAGTTACTAAAAATTAGTTAAAAATTACCCTAAAGAAGAAACTGCTAAGTATTTGCTAAATATTAGTAGACAAAAAAAATTCAATTTTCGTTATATTTGAATTTCGTTATATTTGACTTTCGTTATATTTGACTAACATGAATGCAAATAATAGTTTATCCTGTTGAAATCAATCGAAATATTTGCTAAAAAATAGTACACTCAAAAAAATAAGGTATGGAGTAGAAAAATTAGTAAAACGTCTTGTATATCAAGTATACTAGTTTTCAGCAATTTTTTTTTGCTGAAAATTCTGTTTTTAGCAAAAGTTTTATTTATATTTTTTTTAGCACATAACTAATTTTAAACTAATATTTTAAAAATTTAGTAATTTCCCTTTTACTGACTTTACTGATTTTTTTTTTGAGTGTAATGTTAGAGAAATTGTACATAAAGTCCATATGGGCGATATGTCGTATCTGAAAACAATAGGCTTTGTCCTTGGATCCATGTATGTCAGTATACTAAATCTAGTTAAAATACTTGCTTATTGGCGACCCGTAGCGTGCGAACAAGACAATATTAGGGGGACCTTCATTTTGACCAATTTTAATCAATATTAATAAGCTTCGTTCTTGAGCCGATATTCGAGTATATTAACATTGCGAGCTGTAGCGTGTGCACAAGAATACAAGGACAGACAGGCGTACGTAAAATCGAACCGAAAAGTGATTCTGAGTGGATCGGCATCCTAAAAGGTGGGTCTATGTCGAATATTTTTTGGTCCACTGACTTACTAACCATGTCCACGTAGTGATGTAGGGTATAAAAATACGGGACCTAGACCCACTTAATATACTGGTCGACTTAAAATCACTTCTTGATTCGACTTAACGATGTTGTCCGTCCGTCTGTCTATCTGCCCACGAGCACGCTACAGGTAGCAAATATTAAGATATTTTGATGAAATTTGGTAACCGGCTTATATCGGGCCAAGGACGAAGCGTTTAAATCGGTCAATGATTAGATCTAGTGCCTATGTAGTCCCCCAAAAATTGGCACTCAAAATAATAAGTCTGTTGGTTGAACTGTTTGTTGGCTTAAAATAAAATTTATTAATTTTAAAACATTTTTTGTTAAATTTAACAGCCCAGCCATAAAAAGCTCAAAAATTATTATTAAAAGTTAAATTTTTTGTATGAAAGTGGTTCAAAATGACTAAAAAAAAATTAAAAAAATTCGAAAGGCTCAAAAATTAATCTTTTTTGTGCCTTTTTTGAATTGTTCACAAAATATTCCAATTTGTTTACATTTCTGAGTCATTTCTGAACAATTTCTGAGTCATTTCTGAACCATTTCTGAGTCATTTCTGAACCATCTGGATTTAATAATTTGGCTCAAAGTTTTGTGTCTTATGATTCATTTTAGAAGGCTCATATTTTGGTCTAAAATATGAGCAATTTTTGACAAAAAATTTAAAAATTTCAAAAATAATATGTTTTATTTGAGTAAGTTTTGACTCATAGAATAAGAACCCTCAAGACAGTATCCAAAATTTGCTGGCTGGGAGATCTAAATTTAAGTAAGAAATTAGTAAAACTACAGTTTTATTTGTAATTATACTGGGTCTCAGGACCCTCCCCGGGCCTAGTGCATATCATCGGAGGTTATTTAAGGGCACTCCGAAGGAGCAAACAGTTTATCCGTTTTGGCCTAGCTTGCTTAATTTTATGAAGTGGAAAATTTTTATAAAAAATTTCCGAGGGTCCAAGGCCCCACCATGATCCATTTTTGGATAGAGATAACCTTTTCAGGGGGTTTTGATATATTCAGTGGCATTTTTGGACCAAGTGCCCAAATCTATGAACTATATTTTTGGCTCAAATTATTTTCATCGGGATAAACATAAACTGCATTAAAGGAATTAAATTTCCTATAATCCAAGAAGTTTTTTTAACAAATTTTGAAAAATAATCTGTTTAAGGCATGTCCCTATCCGGATTTCATTCTTGCCTAAGGAAATCGTCAGGGGACGACGTTTTTAGAATTTGTTTTACAAACTCAATGAGAATTTGACTTTGTCTAAAATATAACTAACATTAGGAAAAATCAAAAATTTTTCACTTTCTTCCTAATATTCTACCAATTTATAAATAAATTTTAACACAAGCTCATTTCAATCTATTAAAATTTTGGATCCAAACATTAGTTGACTTTCAACCAGACTGCTGTAGGTTATCATTAGGGTACACTCTAATTAAATTCTGTTGAAATTTACCCAACTTATAGTAGGAAACTGAACTCCTACTATAAATTGGGTAAATTTACTCTATGTGCGTAATTGAAAAAAATACGCACATTGTGTTTAATAATTTGTAATTTTACATTGAAAGTGCGTAAAAATTAAATGAAATTTTGAAATTAGTGTGTTAATTTACTAAATTTGTGTGTAAAAAAGCACGTTTCACGTGTAAATGTACGCATAAAATGCGTAAAAATCCACAAAAAATGCGCAAAAATCCACAGAAAGTGCATAAAAATAAAATATAATGCGTACATTTACAACAGGTGTGCTAACTTTAGCACCACCCAAAAATTTTTTTTAGAAAAATAACAAATTAATTTTTAGTACGTATTTTATTAATAATAATATCCGAGTCATTCTCTCATAATCGTTTATGTCCAAATTAGTCGTTTTGGGATCTTAAGGCATTTGTATAAAATTCATATAAAAATTTGTTATAACTATTGAATGGGTGGCAGTAACCGTCAACAATAACGGGAGAAAACGCCTTAAGAGAGATATGGCCTACGCAGGAACAACTGAGTGCAATGACTCCTGCTCAACAAAGTCAGTATTCATTGAGTACTGCCTAACTTGCAAAGAAAGCATTTTGTTGAGCAGGAGTCATTGCACTCAGTTGTTCCTGCGTAGGCCATATCTCTCTTAAAGCGTTTTCTCCCGTTATTGTTGACGGTTACTGCCTCCCTTTCAAAGAAGGCATTTTGTTGAGCAGGAGTCATCGCACCCAGTTGTTTTACCTAGGCCGTATCTCTCTTACGGCGTTTTCTCCCGTTATTGTTGACGGTTGTTGGTTGACTGCCTCCCTTGCAAAGAAGGCATTTTTGTAAGCAGGAGTCATTGCACCCAGTAGTTCCTGCGTAGGCCGTGTCTCTCTTACGGCGTTTTCAATTTTGAAATGAGGTTTAGACTATCACATGCGTTAACAATAATTACCAAAAACAATTTCATGCTTATGTTGCTATTTCCAGACTTTAATGTGTTTGTGGAAATGTTGTAATTCACAAAAAATAATCCGCTTTCGCTTTTTCTTTTTATTATTTATAATTTTTTTTTTAAATTTTTCCAATTTGAAATGTCAGAGTATTTATTACTATTATTGGATAGTATATTTACCAACTTTGTGCGTAAAAATTTTATTTAACAAAACAATAGTAATTTTAGGCACAATGTGTTTATTTATAAGCACATAATGTCTAAAAATACTTTGTGTGTGTATTATTGCGTATGAAAGTGTGTATAAAAAAAGTTTACGCATTTTTTGTTTGAATTTACCGAATTTTCGTAAAATTAAACAAAATTTTACCCATTTTATAATAGTAAATTTACAAACATTTTTAAGAGTGTAAGGAATTCCATGCAAATGCATGTTCTTTCTCGATAGTCCAAAACTAATATGGACTAAATATTTATCCGTATCATCAAATTTAGAACAAAATGGCATCGATTTGTACTCGCATATTTTTGCATATTTCGACTTCAAATGTATATTTGGTGCCTTTTTAATGCATATTTTGTCCTTTTTAATGCATAGTTGTGCATATTTTTAATTTTTAGGAGCATTTTTTATTTTGTAGAAAAATATAAAGAATTTATACATATTTTCATATGAATGTTTCACTTGCTAAATCGATTAAATCCACTCTCAGAATTTTATAAAACTTTAATTTCAAAACACTTTATTGACCCCTTACTGTAAAATATTCAAAACAAATTTCTCTGATAATAAATACTAATACATTAACAATAAACTAATTGAGCTAACTTAAAGTTACAGATGTCAAATTCCATACAAATTTTAATTTTTTAACTTTCAGTTTGTGTTAACTTTAGGTTATTTGTTTATTATTAATGGGGGTTAATGACAAAATTTATAATTTAACAAGCAGTAAAAAAACATTATTTACTATTTTTTCATTTTTCTCATTGAGACTCATTCATTTTTCATTATGGATTTAATCGATTTGGCAAGTAAAGCATTCATATATTGATTCAATCAAAATATTTATTTTTGTCTCATTATTTTTAAAAATAAACATTCTTAAAAACCTTAATGACCTATGGAAATGCTTCAAGTTCTGTGTCTGTTTGCAAAATAAATAACTTAAGTATATTTTTAGGTTTTTAAGTGCATTGTTTTTTCAAAAATAATAGTTTTTAGTGCATATTTTTTATATTTTTAATGCATATTTGTCTTTTTTAGCCGCATTTTCCTTGCCCTAGTTATCATATAGTCGGCATGCCCGATTTTAATTTTTCTACTCACTTCCTACACTCGTAAAAATGAATCTGGTAAAATAACAGAAAAAGCTACAAAAAATTGGTTAAAATTTACCTTGCAGAGAAAACTGTTGAAATTAGCAGATTTTTTTTGCTAAATACTAGTAAAATAAGAATAGCAAAAATAAAACTTACTTACAGAATTTTAGTTGTATTTGAGTTAAAAATGACAAATTATACTGTAAAATCTGCAGAAAATTTTTACAAATATTAGTAGATTAAAAATAGCAAAAATAAACCTTTATTTCTACAAAATTTTTATTATTTTTAAGTTGAATTTAGTTGAATGTAAATAGCAGTCTATCCTGCTAAAATCAGCAGAAAAATCAAAAAAAAAACTTTGAAAATTTAAATTTTTTTGTGATTTTTTAGGATATTAACTTTACTAATTCTCTAACTGTCTATTCAACAGTTCTATTTTTGCTGTTAAATATACAGCAAAAACAATCTGCTAATATCAACAGTTTTTTCTGGAAAGTAATTTTTAACTAATTTTTAGTAGCCTTAGCTAAATTTTTTGCAAACTTTTTTCTGTTAGTGTACTTCTGAAGTTATTTTTAGCATTTAACATACGAGTAGGTTACATAACACATCCACATCTTTAAAAAGATTTTCATATTTCAAAATTTATGAAATA
Source organism: Leucophora obtusa (assembly GCA_949987735.1). Lineage (NCBI taxonomy): Eukaryota > Metazoa > Arthropoda > Insecta > Diptera > Anthomyiidae > Leucophora > Leucophora obtusa. Next base: position 9,661,811 of record OX465295.1, read on the forward strand.
TATTGTTCTATTAATGTTGTATAATCTTTTTCTTTTACCAAAAAAATAAATTTCACTTTCTTTTGATAAATTAAATGAAAAATTGATACATTCAGTCATATACTTCAAATTAACAAAAAAAAAGTTAATCTCTATTCTTTGTAACACAATAAATGTTTCAAGTTTCAACTTCCAAGTTGTTACCCAGTAAAAAATAGCGCTTACATGCATTTACAAACCCGCTTTTATGTCCACTTGGAAGCAGAAGTTTTGGGCAAAATCAGCGTGGTTTTTAGCGCATATAAAAAGTTATGTTTTCTTGATTTTCAGTAAGCGTTCTAAAAACTTCTTATTACATTATCAAAAACACCAAAGACAATCGGCAATAACTCGTTAAAACTCGTATATGTAGCTAATTTAAATCAACTATACCATAAGTGTTTGCTGTATTAGGTCCTGTATCTTTGTAGGCAATAAGAGTAAGCTGCTTACAGCGTGCATACTTGTAAAGGAAAACAGTAAGCACTTAATTTTTTTTGAACTGCTTCCTAGTACGCTGTAAAAGTAAGCACTTGCATCAGCGCATTTGTTTTAACCTGCTTAAAAAAACCTCTAGATTTTTTACTGGGTAATGTTTATACTATTTACATAAAGACAAACTCCTAATTTCCATACTTCATACTCCCTTTATATGTTTTTTTTTGTTTGAACAAAAGCAATGAATTGTTGTCTCCAGCTGTGATGGATTTGAACAACATTTTTTATATCAATTGTTTTTTTTTCCAAAATACTTGTCTTCGATACTATATCGATCTTGCACTAACGAATGGTTTGATAAATGAAATTGAAAATTACTTTAATTATTTTCATTGAACTTTCTAAAAGAGATTATAGAGACAGAAATTTTTACGTATGTTAGAAATGGTGAAGGTGGTTGCGGTAATAATGACGAGTTGTTAAAATTATATTTATGTATTTTTTTGTAAATTTCAACTCTCGTTTTCTTTTATTCCGTTAAGACATGTCTTTGTAATTTTTGTATACTTTCTTGTTGTAAATTGAAATCAAAAGGGTTTATGACATTACCGAGGTAGAAATTGTCGATTGTACATTAGACCGTACCTCAAAAAAAAAAAAAACAAGTTCGCCGCACACCGACCATTCTGAATTATTTTTGCAAGAAGGTTTCAAAAAAAAATTTTTTTTTTTTGCTTAATGTTGTGGTCGCCATTTTACATTTTTCGTTAAATCTTTGGCATTTACAGTCGGATCTTAAAGTATGATACATCGACATGTTTCTCTCGAGGGGATCAATGTTTTGCTCTAAGGACCATTGACCTCAAGTATCCCGTTCTAGTATTTACCCACCAGATCTTAGTTGCTACCACGCAAAAGATCAATAAACTTTTGCTAAAGAAGTTTTTCGATAAACCTAGCATATTGGATTTTTTCTTTATAGCAAAACACTGGTCTCCTCGAGGCAAAAAATTGATATATCACACTTTAAAATCCGACTTTAAATGCCGAAGCTATAATGAAAAATTTAAAAAGGCGACCCCTACGTTCCAGGAAATTTTTTTTTTTTTTTTTGGGAATTGCCTTACAAAGAAACTTTATATTTGAAGGTGAAATTCATTAATACAACCCGTGTAAAAAAGTTTAGATCTGATCAGAACTTTTTGGATCTAAATAGATATGATTGAATCTAATTAGATCCTGTACCAGATCTCATCAAATATGTTCAGATATGGCATATGTGATAATACCTTATGGCAAGATCTGATCAGATCTAGTGCCAAATCTGTTCAAATCTAAAGTGATCTGGACAATTGCGCCCGATATGCCTAGATCTTACCAGATCTGGCCAGATCTGATCTTTTTTACACGGGAATGCACAAAATTCAATCAGTGTACTGTTAGTGCTACAAAATTGTAAAATTTTTTCTCAAGTTCAAAAAAAAAAAAAGATTAGAACTATTTTTGAAACATATTATTTATATCTATTACATTGTTTTCAATTGTGAGCTTTTCAATTGTGAGTTTTAACTCCGAATTATCATTCGAGATTTTTATGTCAAATGTTGTTAGCGTGCCTTAAGCCCAGTCCAAATTTGTGTCTTAAATTTCGGGAAATCCATTCAATATTTTTAAGAAATTTTTATAGAATTTTGTTTGAAGCCAGCTCTTGTTTATTTAGAAAATTTTCTAATTTCTCGGCAGCGACAAATAAAGAAAATACAAAAACCTGCTTTATCGGCAAAACGCCGCACTGCTGTAAAACACTGCCGACACTCCGTTTATCTGTTCTTAATTATTTAATTTTAATTATTTTAATTCACCTAGTTAAAAATTACCTTGCAGAAATTAGCAGATTATTTTTGCTATATATTAGTAAGATATAAACAGCAAAAATAAATCTGCTAAATGTACAGAATTTTATTTATATTTGAGTAAAATTTTTTTAATAGAAAATAACACAACCGCTTAAAATTATAAAAAAATATTTCCTAAATAAATCAGTAGACTAAAAAATCACAAAACAATTTAAAATTTTCAAACGAATGAATGTTTTTTAGTTCGATTTCAGATCATAAATTAATGTCACTTTCTGTTTAAATTAATTTTTTTCGATTTTTTTTTATGCAAATAACTCGAGTAGTAAAGATTTCTGTTGATTTTAGGAGGACAGACGCTATTTGCATTTAACTAACTTTAAATGAGAAACAAAAACAAATTTTCGTTACTTTGCTTTCGTTTAGACCATTTTCGTAATACATAAACAGGGGCTTAACATAAAAATAAAAATTATTTGTATATATAACACTGTTATACATACACTGTTATATATAACAAAAACATACTGTTATAATAACAGTAAGTTTTTGTTGATTTTAGTATCTTAATATTTAGAAAAATTTTCGGAAGATTTTACAGTATAATTAGTCATTTTCAATTAACTGAAAGATAACTCAAAATTTTTTTTTTTTTTTTTATAATAAATACAGCATTTATTTACTTCAAATTACATAACCAAAGCCCTGGGGCCATATATGATTAATAAAAGCTACTACAAAAAAATAATTTAAATAAAGATAATAAAAATAAATAATAATAAAAATAAATAATAAAAAAAATAAGTAAAAAATACAGTAAAACTATCATATAAAAAAAATACTGAAAACATTATCTTGAATAATATAAATAGATATTTAAAAAAAAAAATAATAAAATCACCAGATTTTCCCAAGTGCAGTGATAATAAAAAAAAAGAAAAGATCGAGAGAGATAAAAATAGTAGCACAAATAAAATTTAACTATAATTCCCCGGGTAAAAATAGTTATATATTGTTATATATAATGTGATTGGGTTATATCTGACGGTGAATGGATTCACATTAAGACACATATCATTATATACAAAAACATCCGATATTATTTTTTCAATGAATTTGTTGTACGGTAATTGATGTTATTACATATCCCCAAAACTGACTCCATATATACCGATATAAGCCATATAAAACTAATCAAAATATATGTAGTGACCGATATGATTATATGGTTCGATACTAAGTTATATAACACTGTATGTATCGTCATACTAAAAATATATTTCTTGTAATTTTATATAACTTTCTATATGATCTCGTACAAATTAATATAAATTAAGAGTTAATTTATCCACAGCCAAATAATTTTCACGTGATTTTTTTGCATATTAAATTAAATTAAAAATGATGCAAACGATTTAGATTAGATTTTTATCTTATGTTATAAAATTTGGGCCTTTGAAATTGTTTAAGCTATAGAAATGTCAATATCAATTTAAAGCCGGTATGCATAAAAAGTGTACCTACTATTTGACAATATTATATAAAATCAGATATTTTTATATCGAATTAGATGTAATTTGATGTCCTGGATATGGACAAATCTCGGATCAAACTATATCAAATAATATCTAATTTGATATAATTAGACACAAGTAGATGACCCATTTTTCGGATCAAGTTGTATGTCGTTGTATATGGGGACTTATCAAATAAGATATAATTATATACGACACCGTATTAAGATTTTTTACCCGGGTCTGTAAATTCAGGTCGCCATTTTTTTCGCCCATATAACTAAGGTTCACCATGGTACACCCATCACAATTGAAAAAACAAAAATCTTTAGAAAAAAGTGTAAATAGTTTTCGTCTACAACTGATAAATGAAATATTTCTCCCATCTTGCATCATATTTTGGGATTTCCTAAATATACTTATGATTCGTATTTTGTTTTTGTTAGTAATTTATGCGAAAGTTTATTTTAAATCGTCGATTGGGATAAGTGGGTGTTTCTTTTTGGAAAATTTATTGATATTTTGTTTACAATTCAATATTAAATATCAAAACTATTAAATACTGAATGTTCTAATGTTTCCGTTGTTTGTCTCTGTTATCGTGTTTCATTTATTCCCGATTATTTTAATTTAATTTTTATGAAGTGCGATTTGAAGATGATTTGTTTTTTTTAATTCCACAAAGTCTTTTTATTCAATGTTGCAATAATTGGGCATGTCAAATCACGATGTTAAATATGAGTAAAAAAAGGTAATTACTTAAATAATTGATTGATAAATCATAAGTTTTGTTGGAAAAATAATGGCTTATAAGTAATTTTTTAATGTTTACACACAAAGAAAAAATATGCCATTTTTCAACTGAAATTCCGTTGCATCTACTAAAATAGGTTGGTACAACTGAATATTGGTTATCACAAAAAAATGTGGTTTATATAACTGAAATTTAGTTGCAATAACCAAAATATTTACGAATTACATTCTAATATGGTTTCACCAACCGAATTAATTGGTTGTAGCAACCAAAATAGGCTTAGAAATTCGGTTGGCATTTTTTTTCCTGTGTGTAAAGTGTGAAAAAAATCTTGGCTAAAGTTACTGAAGAAAAAAACTGATATATTCAGCCTAAACTCTTTGCTGCCAAATATTAGTAAGATTAAGAAAAAATCTGTTAATTTTGCAAAATTTTAGCTATGTTTACACTCTCAAAACAATTCCGTTGTGACAACCGAATTTTTTCCAACCGAATTCGTTCGGTTGCTGCAATTTCGTAATTCGGTTGCCTCAACCGAATTCAGTTGTGACATCCGATACTTCGGTTGTCGCAACCGAATTGAAATCGAATTCGGTTGGGGCAACCGAATCAATTCGGTTGGCAAAAAATTCGGTTTCTACAACGGAATTGTTCTGAGAGTGTACTGCACAGTATTATCTTCTGAAATTAGCTGTTTACTATATTTCAGCAAATATTTCTGTAGCAGGGTAGATTAATATTTGTATTCAACTAAATTTAAATTAAATATATATATTATATAGATGTAACAGCTTTTTCTTGCTGCTTTGGGTCTACTAATATCCAGCCAACCATTTTGCAAATTTCAGTAGGATAAATTGCCAGTTCAAGTTAACTAAAATATAACTCAAATATAGATATATTTGTAGATTTAACAGTTTTATTTTTGTAGATTTAATAGTTTATATATTTATTTATTTATTTTCATTTTCTATTTTTGCTGCTATATGTACCGATTTGTTTCTAGCAGTGTAGTTAGAACATTGTAGTCATCACATTATTTATTAATTTGTTGTTATCAAACACGTGCTAATAGTTAAAACTAACTTTGAGGTCCAACGCTAAATGAAAGTACATACTCTGTTAGTGTAGTAAAACCCCCAAGCGTTTGCCGCTGGTAGGTAAAACTTTTATGTTTACGCTGAAAATTGTGTTTTTTTTTTGCCAAAAACTATATTAAATTAATCTATAAAATATTACGAGTATAAGGAATAAGTCTTTAACCCCTAATAAACCGTCTTAATTGGTCATTTGAGTATTTTTTTCAAGAGTGGAATATGTCTTTGTTTATCTAATGAAAGGTACAATAAAATAACATGGTTGACAGGCAATACCCTTTCAACTTACCGTGATCCTTAAAATACTGTTACCGAAATAACTGAAATACCGTTATCCTTAAAATGCCGTTACCGAAATGAATGAAATATCGATACCCTTAAAATATCGTTACCGAAATGAATTAAATACCTTTACCCCTAAAATACCGTTAGCGTTATTTTGAATTTTCTGCTTTTGGTAATTGCACGTGAGTATGGGAAGCAAAAAACAACTGTTACGAAATTACAGTACTTTTCGTTAGTTGTTTTCTTAAATAACTGTCAGAAATATGATTTTTCCATAAAAAACAGATGTAATTACTGTTAAAAACAACAACTAATGATTACTACATAAACAACTGTCATGCTTTTTTGAGTGCGGCATTTTAGGGATACTGGTATTTTATTCATTTCGATAACGGTATTTTAAGGGTATCGACATTTCATTTATTTCGGTAATAAATTATTTGAATAATAAATAAATAAATAAATAAATAAATAAATAAATAAATAAATAAATAAATAAATAAATAAATAAATAAATAAATAAATAAATAAATAAATAAATAAATAAATAAATAAATAAATAAATAAATAAATAAATAAATAAATAAATAAATAAATAATAAATAAATAAATAAATAAATAAATAAATAAATAAATAAATAAATAAATAAATAAATAAATAAATAAATAAATAAATAAATAAATAAATAAATAAATAAATAAATAAATAAATAAATAAATAAATAAATAAATAAATAAATAAATAAATAAATAAATAAATAAATAAATAAATAAATAAATAAATAAATAAATAAATAAATAAATAAATAAATAAATAAATAAATAAATAAATAAATAAATAAATAAATAAATAAATAAATAAATAAATAAATAAATAAATAAATAAATAAATAAATAAATAAATAAATAAATAAATAAATAAATAAATAAATAAATAAATAAATAAATAAATAAATAAATAAATAAATAATAAATAAATAAATAAATAAATAAATAAATAAATAAATAAATAAATAAATAAATAAATAAATAAATAAATAAATAAATAAATAAATAAATAAATAAATAAATAAATAAATAAATAAATAAATAAATAAATAAATAAATAAATAAATAAATAAATAAATAAATAAATAAATAAATAAATAAATAAATAAATAAATAAATAAATAAATAAATAAATAAATAAATAAATAAATAAATAAATAAATAAATAAATAAATAAATAAATAAATAAATAAATAAATAAATAAATAAATAAATAAATAAATAAATAAATAAATAAATAAATAAATAAATAAATAATAAATAAATAAATAAATAAATAAATAAATAAATAAATAAATAAATAAATAAATAAATAAATAAATAAATAAATAAATAAATAAATAAATAAATAAATAAATAAATAAATAAATAAATAAATAAATAAATAAATAAATAAATAAATAAATAAATAAATAAATAAATAAATAAATAAATAAATAAATAAATAAATAAATAAATAAATAAATAAATAAATAAATAAATAAATAAATAATAAATAAATAAATAAATAAATAAATAAATAAATAAATAAATAAATAAATAAATAAATAAATAAATAAATAAATAAATAAATAAATAAATAAATAAATAAATAAATAAATAAATAAATAAATAAATAAATAAATAAATAAATAAATAAATAAATAAATAAATAAATAAATAAATAATAAATAAATAAATAAATAAATAAATAAATAAATAAATAAATAAATAAATAAATAAATAAATAAATAAATAAATAAATAAATAAATAAATAAATAAATAAATAAATAAATAAATAAATAAATAAATAATAAATAAATAAATAAATAAATAAATAAATAAATAAATAAATAAATAAATAAATAAATAAATAAATAAATAAATAAATAAATAAATAAATAAATAAATAAATAAATAAATAAATAAATAAATAAATAAATAAATAAATAAATAAATAAATAAATAAATAAATAAATAAATAAATAAATAAATAAATAAATAAATAAATAAATAAATAAATAAATAAATAAATAAATAAATAAATAAATAAATAAATAAATAAATAAATAAATAAATAAATAAATAAATAAATAAATAAATAAATAAATAAATAAATAAATAAATAAATAAATAAATAAATAAATAAATAAATAAATAAATAAATAAATAAATAAATAAATAAATAAATAAATAAATAAATAAATAAATAAATAAATAAATAAATAAATAAATAAATAAATAAATAAATAAATAAATAAATAAATAAATAAATAATAAATAAATAAATAAATAAATAAATAAATAAATAAATAAATAAATAAATAAATAAATAAATAAATAAATAAATAAATAAATAAATAAATAAATAAATAAATAAATAAATAAATAAATAAATAAATAAATAAATAAATAAATAAATAAATAAATAAATAAATAAATAAATAAATAAATAAATAAATAAATAAATAAATAAATAAATAAATAAATAAATAAATAAATAAATAAATAAATAAATAAATAAATAAATAAATAAATAAATAAATAAATAAATAAATAAATAAATAAATAAATAAATAAATAAATAAATAAATAAATAAATAAATAAATAAATAAATAAATAAATAAATAATAAATAATAAATAAATAAATAAATAAATAAATAAATAAATAAATAAATAAATAAATAAATAAATAAATAAATAAATAAATAAATAAATAAATAAATAAATAAATAAATAAATAAATAAATAAATAAATAAATAAATAAATAAATAAATAAATAAATAAATAAATAAATAAATAAATAATAAATAAATAAATAAATAAATAATAAATAAATAAATAAATAAATAAATAAATAAATAAATAAATAAATAAATAAATAAATAAATAAATAAATAAATAAATAAATAAATAAATAATAAATAAATAAATAAATAAATAAATAAATAAATAAATAATAAATAAATAAATAAATAAATAAATAAATAAATAAATAAATAAATAAATAAATAAATAAATAAATAAATAAATAAATAAATAAATAAATAAATAAATAAATAAATAAATAAATAAATAAATAAATAAATAAATAAATAAATAAATAAATAAATAAATAAATAAATAAATAAATAAATAAATAAATAAATA